>JALGPY010000010.1:45737862-47172862 GCA_023055425.1 Linanthus parryae | reverse complement strand
GTATTGGTTAGCTTAACAAAACATTCTTTACTTGACTTCTAGTAACACTTCTATGCCTACCTTCTCTTTCAAGCAGTTTTCACATCCCATTTTACCTATATAAAAAGACTTTCATCTATATACGATGCTTTTCTTTCTTCTAATGAATTATTGGAACTGAACTGTTGACTTGCAAGTCATCTTCTCTTTTCATCTGATCCTTCGCTAGAAAGGCTCGGCTTCTCATCGATGCCTTATTTAGTAGTCTAGAAGTAGGCTTAGCAACATTTGTTATTTAAATTGAGCTACAACCTTTCGGTTATTCTTTCACGTTGTTTACCCCTATAGATTCCGCAAAAGCGCAGGGCTTGAAGGCAGGCGCACTGATGGAATTGAATGAAGCGGTATTTTTCCCAGGGCATCTTTCCTTTGCTATTGAAGAAGATCATCTCTCTATATGGCCAAGGGGAAAGTAAGCCTACTTTGAAGTCCTTTAAGCCTAGTTTGAGCCCAATAGGGGAAGAAACTTTTGCTCAATGAGCCTCCAACCTTAGGTCATATCCCTTCACCAACTCCACAGACGCCTAGCTGACGTTATATTACGAGCTATGGGTATGCCGAACATTCGGCAAAAAGAGCCTTTTAGGTTACCAGAAATCTAGGACCTTATAAAGTCCTTTCGTTTTGTAGAAAATCGCTTCACACCTGGCAGTCAATCCCATACCAAATGCATCGTCCTATTCAATTGCGCTTTCTTCTTCGCTTGTTACCGGCACTGAGCTACCTTCGCTTGCTACTTTCTTTTGCTCATATCTATGATATTTCTTCTGCTTGCCTTCCTCTTTTATTTAGGCTGGAATTTGAATTGACGAAGCACGCTACTTTTTTAAAGAATTCCTTTCTATAAGGTATTTGCCTTACCCGGGGAACTACCGCATTTTAGCCCGTTCTTCCTTCATTCATTTAATAGGATGAGGCTGCTTCTGTTCTTTCATACTATGATGCTGATGCAGACTGGCTTTCGCGATTCTATTAGGTTGATCACCTGTGAACGATGTGAGCTATAACCCTATTACGATAGGCTTTAGGCCTACTGTCCCACATTTACGCTGATACCTTCTATTCTGTTCTATTGCAACTGCTTCTTCCCTTCTTATTGATAGGGCAGGGTATGGGGTATGCTTCTTCGAAATACCTACCGTACTTGTTTGCTTGATTGCCGTTTCTATATGACATTAT
Source organism: Linanthus parryae (assembly GCA_023055425.1). Classification (NCBI taxonomy): domain Eukaryota; kingdom Viridiplantae; phylum Streptophyta; class Magnoliopsida; order Ericales; family Polemoniaceae; genus Linanthus; species Linanthus parryae. The sequence goes on along the minus strand of JALGPY010000010.1, from coordinate 47,171,644 downwards.
TAATGGAAGACGGGAAAGCTGCTATTCCTCCAACAACGTATTCTATTAGTAGGGGGCTAATGCCTCTTATTTTCTTCAGCGGGTAAACCAGCAACCCGATCTCCAGAATAGGCAGAAGGAAGGGTGTTAGCGGAAAGAGAAGTTCAGGGAACGAATCTCTGATTAAAAGATATTCCGAGTTTGGAGTTGAGTGAGAGCTAGGGGATGTCGCTTCTTTCGCGGATGCCATTGATACAGGACCTAAAAAGTCATCTTCGATGCGGGTTCGACCAATAAGGAAGGGAAAGGCCTCCGCCCGGGTTCGACAAAGCAGCAGTTCGAGTGATCAGGCGAAAGGAATAAAACGAATATTCCAACGAGGTAAGATTGCCACTCAGAGCATAGCTTCACTAAAACGAAACTGAAGTTGGCATCCAGGTAGGATGAGGGCTAAGCGGAACCTCAACTGGGGTTAAAAGCCCGATTAGAAGCCTTAGGGAGCGGGTGTCAACTCCTATCTTTCTTAGAATAGAAGGCACATCCCCGTCCGTCCTAATCGACTCGGGCAAGGTCCACGAAGGCTGTTCCCACTCGCAACCCTGACATGGCAAACAAGAGTCGGCCTAGATCCTTTCTTTTAGCAGTTACTGGGTTCAGTCAATAAGCAAGGCTCCAAAGTCGTCATATCAAAGAGATTTGCTATTCCCAATGGCAGAAGGAAGAGTTCTCCCCGCGGGTCGAGCATATAAATAGCCTCTTCTTATCAGTCGAGCTATAAATAGCCTTTCCTAAGCCTTAACTCGGTACGAAAAAAGAATGGAAAGGCACTGGGAATGGACTTACGAAAGGAAAGAGTTTCGCGCTTTACTTCACATAGGACACCGTCCTTGGCGCACCAACCACATATCTCGTGCCTGTCTCCCGCTATGCTCTACTAGCGCCTCCATCTAACGTGGCCCTTCACTCGTGACTTTGAATTAGGCATGACTTATGCTATGGCATGGGACTTGGCTTGGGGGCCAGAGACTACCATTACGCCATAGCAGCTCCGGGACTAGCCCCTTACGCCTTGCATCGAAAGTCCGGATGCTAGCTTCCCCTTCTATTGAGATAGGGCTTCCTTCCAGTGGATACCTTACCTCTTGGGTTAGCTGCTTCGATATCGAGGCTAGATGTACGAGTCGTCGGCCGTCGGGTCTGACTATAGGTATGGTAGTGGTACCCGAGTCCTGTTCTTCCGCCAGCATAGAACATACTCCCTATTATAGGTATCTTACCTACGGATTTTCGCTTAAGAAAGTCTCGAATTATGTGAACCCAGTCTTGAAGCCCGTCCCTATCTAGGAAAGGCAAGCAGGGGAAGCAGCCACCCGAAAGAAGTTTCATTCTTTTTCCACGCATTTTAAATAGATGAGATTGGTCGAGTGGTCTCAGTTCGAGATGAAAGGGGAATGTTATCCTTATCTATCGAAGATTCCTTGGCGGAAAGACCATCATAGAGAAGGTCGCACAGCTCACTAACGACTAGCAGGGGGGCAAGGAGTGGCTATATAGAGTATTCTCTTGAGCTTGGATTACGATTACACGCTTCTCCTTGGAGAAAGCAATTGACAACTTGGAAAGTGTACATACACTCATTTGATGACAGATCAAGGAATTCAGGAAAGTCGGTGCAAAACCTCTCCCTTTGATCGGTCTTTCTTGAATTGGGAAAACTAAAGTCTACTTCTAGGCCAACTGGCAAGGATGAAGGTCGAAATCCCTCTATGGATCGGTCTCACCCCCTATAATCAGGTCTTGCTTAGAGGCGAAGGGCGAACCTTGGGACATATCAAGAAGGCCTTCTCTCTAACACATCACGAGAAAACATTCCTTTCTTCTTTCTACCGAATAAGGAAATCCTCATCTACTACAGGAAATGGAAGGGCAAAGCCGAAAACCCAATGATAGAAGACTTCTTTTAGGGATCGGTCCAACCGAAAGGAAGTTGCGAAATATCGATATGGAGAGATTTCTTTACCCGGGGAGCGAAAGAAGGCACTCTTTCTTTGCCGCCTGTTGGGTGGAGAAGGTCCTCTTATTATAGATATTACTTTGCGAAAGGAGATAGGCTAACACCCTTCAATACTCGATCAAAGGCTTCCCCGAAAAAGAAGAAGTTCCGATCCTTTTGTTCACCGTCTTTTGTGAAGAATGCAAGATTGAAATCCTGTTCTACTAGAAAGGGCAAGGCCCCTATAAATGAAAGATAAGAGAATTCCAGGAGCCGCTTTTAGTATAATCATGTATAGACCGTAATTACAGTATACGTAAAAATTATATTTTCCCTACCGTTATTTAAAGTCGAATATCCTTTTGAAATGAATCGGCTTAGCTCAAATAATAACACGACTATAGTCTTACTAGTAAAATTGGCAATTCTCTCTTTTTAGAATCTCAAGAGAGTTGAGAAACTAATAAAAATAATAAACTTTCAAATCCGGAAAAATAATCAAAATACTAACTCTCGAAATTACTATTTAGATGAGAGGGGGAGGGAGGAGGGGTAATTTGAAATGAGAGAGGAGAGGTCGATTTATAGAGGGGTTGCCCATGGGGTGGTTATTGTAGTTTCTTTAGGACTTTGAGGAGGCTCTTGTAATTTATCAAAATAAACAAGAAATATCAAAAAAAAAAAAAAAAAAATGTACAACGCCAAGCGTAACAACAGTTGCCAATTGTGCCAGTGCACTCACTGTGATAAAGTTGACACTTTATATTATTTCTCTCTTTCCTTAATAATAAAGCTATTGTAATGAAAAGAACATGCAACCAGGTGATTCGAACTACTAACCACGCGTCTAGTAGAGACACATACTAACCATTGCGTATAGTAGAGACACATACTAACCACTGCACCAGCTTGTTATTCGTTGATAAAGTTGACACACATTTCTTCTTATCCTGAACTTTCAGATATTTATCAAAATAATATCACTATGCCAAACCGTCTCTATACTTTAAAGTATGATAAAATTATATCAATTGCATTCAAATTGAAACTCTGTCCTTAAGAAACTTCATTTAATATTTTGTTTCATGTTATATCTATGTCTATATAATAAATCAGCTAGGTGTTTCCCTCCAAAAAAAAGTCAACGAGAACATCTTGACCATTCAATCTTAAGAAATGTCTCAAGACATTTTGATTCGTTGATTTTCTATTCTTTTTTTTATTATACTTGAAATTTGAAAATCTTTTATTATCTAACTAATTATTCCAAAATCCTATCTTATCTTGGATATTTTTTTTTTAAATGTGCATTGGATAAAAAAAATCATGTCTTTATCTCATTAATTATTTGATGTAGTTTTTGTTAATTATCTATTAATATAAAAATAAATCTTTACAAATTCATTATCTAAGTTTATTTCAAGAAATAAAATATAAGTAAAATAATATATTTTATAACTACCCTACGAACATGGGTAAGTCAAGTGACGGGTAAGTCAAGTAACATCTATATTAGTTAGGTGTTTTCCTCCAAAAAAGAAGTTAAGAGAACATCTTAGCCATTCAATCTTAAAAAATTGTCTCAAGACATTTCAATTCGTTGATTTTCAATTCTTTTTTTACTATACTTGAATTATTAAAAAGACACGAATAAATGGCAAGATATTGTTATATCTTAAAAATCTATATAATTTTTTTTTTGAAATTAATATTGGATCTAAAAAATCATGTATTTACCTCATTAATTATTTGATGTCATTTTTATTAATCGCCTTTTAACATAAACAAATTAAATATATCTAAATTCAATATCTAAATTTATTTCAAGAAAAAATATAAGTCGAATAATATATTTTATAACTGCCCTACGGACACGTGTAAGTAAAGTAACAAATTTTATCAGTGTCCTACGGAAACGGGTCATTTGCTAGTCTATTTATAAATCAATAAAAATAAGATGCTACTATTTGTCAAGCAAATATGTAAACAAATGAAACATATACATCTTAACATGCTATTACACAAATAATACATTTAAGGGTAAAAGACATTTTTCACCCTCCGATTATGGGAAAAAGACATTTTGCTCCCTGATTTATGGAAAAAGACTTTTTGCACCCTTGTTAACGGATGGCAGGTGGACAAATACCACCCTTCTGTTACAATCTGTTAGTGAAAGGGTGCATACTGACTTTTTGTGACCATTTTACCCTTACAAATTGTGGACAAATAACACTCTGTTTTTTATGTTCTTGATGTTCTTGAGCACCACCTCCACTACCACCAAATCCCCACCACCACCACCGCCACCAAACTCAAGCAACATCCCCACACTGTGAAGAACAATTACAGTAAGTGCAAACAAAGCTTCATCACAACCTCCACCACCACCACATCTCCACTACCACCACAGCAATACATGAAAAGCCCTAATTTTTCCTCCTCAACAGCCAAACAAAGCTTCATCCACAATCCAGCACCCAAACCTAGACCCATCGCCACCATCCTCCTCTCCTCCAAACACCCAGCCACCGCTGTGAAACTGAAACAGAGAACCCAAACAACCAACCACACCCCCAAACTCCTCCCCTCCAAACACCCTGCCATCACCAGAGAACCCAAACAACCAACTCTTAATTCACACTCACATTATCAACAATGAAACGGTCGTCTTCGTCAGCAAAGGACCGCAACCCAGGACCAGCAAAGGTGTGACCAACACCTGCGAAGATTGCGAGCGCAGTGAATGGCGGCGTATAGTCTCAATTGAACCATCATCATATACACCGGCTCACTACCCACAGTTAGGGTAAAAGACATTTCCCACCGTTTGAGAAGGTCCCCTTCCTCCCACGCCCCTGCCTCTGTCGCCGCCTCGATTGTGGCCTCCGGCCTTCCACCTCTCAGATCTGAGAGACAGAGATGATGAAAGAGAGAGGAACTCATATCTGGCGAAGGATGACTGAGATAAGTCACCAACGATGGGAAGGAACGTCGAAGCGGCATCAATGGCTATCACGGATCCAGATGTCGACGATGAGTCCACCGGAGATAAGGAAGCTTTCATGGCCGACGATGAGTCCACGCTGGGTTTGTGCGAGGATCGGAGGTGGAGGGGGATAGAGTTTTGTGTGTTGAAGGAAGTGGGTGTGTTGGATGAAGAGAGAGAGAGGGGGCGCAACTGTGAGGAGGGGAAGAGATAGATATTAACAGCTAGGGTTGGGAAGGAGAAGAAATCAGGGAAGAGGATAAGATAATTGTGAAGGGGCAATATATAACGGGGTATTTTTGTATATCTTGAGGGTAACTATGTCTTTTCTCCCCTCTGGTAGTGCGGTGTTAGTTTTTAACTCTGACAGGGTTGCAAAATGTCTTTTTCCATAAATCAGGGAGCAAAATGTCTTTTCCCCATAGTCGGAGGGTGGAAAATGTCTTTTAATGACATGAATGTATTGTTTTAAAAACCCGAACGGAACGGCCAATTCGACCGGTTGGACTGGCGAACCGGTCAGTGACCTGTCCGGTTTGGGTGTCGGACCGCTCATGCACAGAACCGGTCCAAAAGCGGCTGGTTTACGGCCCAACCGGTGGGTTGAAAACTGGTCGGTTCTCAACAATTTCGAAAATTTAATGCCAATAGTGAGATTCTAACTGGTGACGAAACCCCCCACCCCACCCCTCAGCAAGTGACATTAACCATTGGGCCAAGACGAGCTTTTTGATAATACATGCACATTTTAACATTAATACTATTAAACCTTATAATTTCATCTATACACGTTCTGAATTTTTCTTTGTTTATTTAACAAAAAAATATGACCATTGCGTTCATTAATGCACATTTCTTACATGCACATTTTCGTTGTGACATATTGCAAACGGTTATATTTTATGTTTCAGAAACGCTAATAAAATAAAAAATAATACGACTCGTTTATTGATTGATTTTTAGTAATTATTTTTTTTCTTCAGTTCAATAAAAACAACTGTAACAATTCTTAGTTTCTTTATAGATAGGTAATTGTGCAAATGAACGTAAACAATGTTATTGTAGGGTATTTGATCAATATCGTAGTCACGTTCAAGTATTTTTTTAACTATTTTTCATTATGTTTACTATTTCCTTTATAATAAATAGTAAATATATATTATTTAATAAACATGCGATTGAACCGGTCCGACCACTGGTTTCGACCGGTCCGATCGTGAACCGGTGCCTCACCGGTTCGTTGGACGGTCTGGTTTATAAAACTTTGGATAAAAGCATAAAACAGACATTTAAGTACATTTAAAATATGCTTAAAATGTGGTTATTGACGAAATTTTACTTTTAATTATTGTGTGTTTCTTTTTCAAAAATCATTTTATCGCGACATAAACTATCTCATCACTTTCACATAGCCAGACAGCGTGCCTACACAACTCCCCTTGCGCCCCCCGACCTACGCTTGGATCAAGTTAGCCAAGGCCGATTTCCGTGCGTAGGTGACAAGCAATGTAGGTACCACACTCTACCCCCAAAACGTATCCGGCATACCTCACTTGGATCAAGTTAGCCAAGACCGAGTCATGGGCGCTAATGTCGGGTAAGGTGGCTTTAATACAACGGGCTCGCTCAACTCTAATACCACTTGTCACGACCCAACTTTTTTTCGCTTTAAGTTAATTATGACTTTTAACGGTAAAACACTTGACTTTCGGTCGCGGAAATACGAACCTTATCGCTTTTCGATAAAATAGCGGAAGCTTAAAATAAACAATTCTTTTCACTTTTTGAACAAACACCGTCATTTTCCTATTCATTTGAACAATAGTCTTTTTACAAATATAAAATACACATTTCTTAACAGATATTATAATTAATTCGAAAATGGTATAATTCTAGCACGTCTATAGTCTTCGATCGATCCAATCAAGTTCCTTTAATTATTTTAGGGTGAGCAACATACCCAGTAGGTACCGCATAATCACTAGTGTGGAAATACAATAAACAATTAAACTGTAAGAGGTTATCAAACAATAGCATGATGCACGAATCACGTAATTATCATGCTTTAGATATCATGCGAACAACGGATAATAACTTAACAATCAACATATTAGCATATAGTCACATATAGACCGTAATTATAGTAGACATAAAAATTATATTTCCCCTACCTTTATTGAAAGTTGAAATCTTATTTTAACATGAATCGGCATAGCTCAAATAATAACCCGGCTATAGTCTTGCTAGTAAAATTGGCAATTCTCTCTTTTTAGAAACTTAAGAGAGTTGAAAAACTAATAAAAATACTGAACTTTCGAATCCGGAAAAATAATCAAAAAACTAACTCTCAAAATCACTATTTATATGAGAGGGGGGAGGTGACGCGATTTCTTAACGCGTATGCGCAAGTGCACGGTCAAGTAATATAGGGGTGGTATTTCAACCCTGAGTTATCGATCCCACGAGGACAGACTTTAGATTATCTAACTAGTTATTTAATTTAGTGTACGGTGCAGGAGGAAAGATTTGATTGATTTTAGAAATTGAAATAACAACTAATCTAATATTTTTGTATTTTTGTATATTTAAGAAACAAGTTTGGAGAAACTATGCAATCTCTAGATCACCTATCGCTGTAGACGATTTCCGGATTATCTGAGCAACACGTTAACTGTATTCTAACTAAGCCGGGTAACAGCGCTGACTATCTCCTATCGGTCTCAAGTCATTCTACTTCACGGTAGACTACAATCTCCTATCGGTCTCTTGTGTCTACCGGTCCGTTCTAATAGGCTAACGACATGCACGACAACGGGTCCTGTCGGTCCACCGTTGCACGAAACAGTCGAATCTCACCTACCGAATCTACCAACACTAGCCAATCCTAACACGTCTCTTCTCAGTCTCAGTGATACGGGATTGATGTTCAAGTCTCATCCTAGTTAGTTAGAATCACTATCGTGCATTCGCTAACTAAGCAGTGTTTCCGGTTAGCTACTCCATTAACACTGAGTATTAAGCACAATACATGAACAATTGAATTAAAATATTGCTAACTTTAAGCATGAATCAACTTGAACAAACCCTAGTTCTTGAACCCTAGTTTTATCTCCTAATCATGTCACTCAATTAGGATTACTAACATAAGCAAGAAACAAGAATTGATTCAAAAGAAGAAATCAAGAAATCATGAAGCAAAGATCAAATCCAGAAAAATATCATCGTTTACATGAGCCCTAGGCTCTCAAAGAGACGCCTAGAAAAACATCTAGCTAATAATAATCAACCAAACAAGACTTACAAGTTTCTCCATACAAAGATTGAGAGAGAAGAAGAAGAAATCAAACTTAGAGCTTCAATGGAGGAGGAGTCCTCCTCTTGTTCGTCGTCTCTCTCCTTCTCACGTTGGTAGCTTTTTTCCCCAATGAATCTTCTCTTAATTGTATTTGTTTAGGTATTAATTATCTAAAATTAGGTTTAGGAGATCGTTCGTGTGTTTTTGTCTTCTTAAGCAGATCACACGACCTCAGTAAAGCTGATCGTGCAATCTGCTCAGGTCTTATCTCTGATCGTGTGATCTCCTCAGGTCTTATCTCTGATCGTGTGATCTCCTTAGATCCTACGACCATCCACTCTGATCGTGGAAACAGTGAGTTGCTCAATTTTCTCCTCCGAATTTATTCTAAGTCTTGTTCCAGATCGCACGACCTCAGTTTTGCAAGTTGTGTGATCTGCTGAACTTTTCTTCTTCTCTCCAATTCCGAGCTTTGTCTCAATTTCCGAAGTTCGTTTCGCCTCTTCTTTCAGTCTCCGAGTTACGTTTCCTGTCAAAACAATACGAAACACACCCGTGCGATCAAACGTGACAAAATATCATAAAATAACGCGAGAAACGCCCGGATTTACAAGTTATCGCTCAAAGCTGCACTTACTAAATTTCCTCAAGTTCATAGTGTATTTCTAATATAATCTACCCGAAATTCACACAAAACGGTACACAAACGTAGAAGAAATATAACTCTAATGCAGAGTTATCAAATCCCCCACACTACCTTTTTGCGCTTCCCGAGCAAAATCAATCCTTACACTACGTTTTAAACCCACCGAATTGCATAAAAATTTACTAGCCATGTGACACAAACAAAACACACACACACAATGCAATCTACATGACTATACAATGCAACTCGATTATAGAATAATGCAAGAATTGAACAACGCAAATTTCTTCTATTTTTTTTAAGAGACCGGGCAATCTCGCTATCACCTACCAGAATCATCAAGTTCTCACAAGTCTCTTTTGCAATTCACACAACCGCAATAAGGAATCGTACAATGATCCTACGCACAAGCTCACTAAGGGGTCCCCAAACATCCACCAAACTCAATCCAAGATCCGGGCACGTCCTTTAGCTCAGAGGATCTAGGCACCCTTAGTCCTATAGTAGTCTTTCGTCGCCAAGTCATATGAGGTTTTCAGACTCTCTTAGCCGTTATTGCATTGAATGCAAGTTGTCCCAGTGACGAGAGACACAACTCTGTGTAATACGGCTTAACTTTAATTTTCCTTAGACACTCTAATTGGTTTGAATCCAAATTCCCCGCGCTAACGGGGGCACATTAGGCTGTTCACCGTATCTAGTCCAAGAGAAGATTTTGATTTGTTTTGTTTTTTTCTTTTTCATTCTCTTTCAATTTATTTCAGCCGTGCATTTAGAGTAACTAAGTGTGGGCTTTTTCGGTTAGCTCTTGAAACCGCCTTAAGGGATGGTGGTGTACACTCCCTAACTTCACTTAGGCTAGACTAGCATACCACATGAAACCAACTCTACACGAAGGTCCACCCTAGATTTACAAGAGGCCACAAGTTTCCACTCAAAAACAGACTATTCGACTACCTTAATACCAAATCCTCCTAGCACAATAAAGGAACTAAAGGTATGCCCTCGTCTTCTTTCCACTTTTCCCTGAATACCCGGGACTTCCTTTCGTGAAATTAGTGCGCAAGATACTAAAATTAAGGTTTTCCCCACTACGGTGCTTCATATTCATTGAGACTCTTTCATTGAACTCTCTCTGTTTCAAGCTTCATCAATTGCCCAACTCAAAATTTTTAGTTTTTATGGATTTTTGTTTTTTTCTATTTTTTTCTTAGACTCTACATGTAACTGGCCAACTCGATTAACCACAAGTTTTGGGTAGGGGACTCAATAAAGTAAAAATGCAAAGAAATGCATAATAACAATCCTAACACAATACGACACTATATCAAACACTCTACACTAACCACACGTACTACACAATACGACACAACTGCATGTAACTGGCGATGCATAACTGACATGGCTAGCAAAATATACACAACCCCCCCCCCCCCCCCGCACTTAAGCGTTTCGTTGTCCTCAACGAATTTAGAGATCAAGTACGAGGTTTCCTCGCTTAAATGTATTGGTGGTGGATCTACACAATTATGGATCCAAACTTAGAACAGAGAGAGAGTTAGAGGTACCTGAGTGCCTGTACCTACATCGGCACCGTTGCCGCGAAACTGCAACAAGAAGGGGTCTTGTGGACCGTTGACAGTTTCCGGAAAAGTCTCACCTCGCGTCCGCATTCCGATGCGCCTACTCAACATTCTATCACACGCATCAAGAAGGGGAATCTGTAGCGTCTTCTGTACCTATGTCCCTGTACACTGATTGAAAGTATTAAAGCAACTCTCTCTCACCCCTCAAAATCATATGGAGAACTAAAAGAAATATTAAAATAAAATAGCATTCTACTCTACATTTGGTTGCCTCCCAAGCAGCGCTTGTAATTTAAGGTCGACAGCCCGACCCGGTTACCTCAACCGAAAAGGAAAGTGGAGACTGCTTTATCCCTCCACTTCTTCTTCTTCCACCATCTCTTCTCAAGAACTTCACGTGCACCCCTGTGCTGTGCAGATGGCGGAGAGTTGTAGAAGCTGATTTCTTTCATTTTGCAATTGATCTTCTTGAGAAACTTCCACCAAGTACCACTGGGCTCAAATGAATCTCTGGCCATAAAATCATCCCAGTAATACCTCATCTGTGCTAGATTCTCTTCAAATGACCCATGCAATTCATCCACACCCCCACACTTGTTGATTTCCAACTCCTTGACTATGGCATATGGATCATCAATAAGGTCGCCAATATGACAAGGAATTGAAAATTTCTCGTGATTCTCTTCCCCATAAGAATCTCCATACACAAGTCTTTCCAACACATCACAGACTTGATTAATATGAGATACGGAGAATTCTTCGAAAGTATGAGTAGGGGCTTTTACCTCAATATGTATGGGAACAAGTGAATCATCAGGTTCATCGTCGGCACCCCACAGGCTTCCAATGCTGGTGTCTTCCCATTCATGTCAAGGAAGTGAGGGCTCTTGCAGTTTTGGCTGGCAATACGGAAGGTCCTCCCATCTTGGGCACACATGTCCACCCCAGTCTGAATCAGAGTCTGAGTCCTCATAAGTGGCGGTGTCCACCAATGGTTCCAGGACACTGTAGTCTTCTTTCGGCTCAGGTATCTCTTCTTCCACTTGTGGTGGGGATGATGAAGGTTCAATGTGAGGCTCACTGTCATGTGGCAAGGGATCCTCTTGTGGCTCTTGAATACTAGATTCCCCTCCTGTTGGCAGTATTTCTATTCGTTTCTTTATCCTCTCCAACATCTCCCTCACGTATTCCCCACTTGTGGCAGAATCCTCTTGTGGTAATTGTGAAGCTATGGACAAAAATTTGGCCACACTTCGATGTCATTCATAATACTACGCCGTTCTGCCATAATCGCTGATGAGTCTTCCTGGTGCTGATGAAGCTGGGGGGCATGTACTCGACATGAGTCTCTACGGTCATGAAAAATGCCGCATACGTAGCACCAAGTTATGCATGCATCCTCGTCTTCGTGGTTACCCCTGCAGTGGAAACAGTAGGGGGGACCCGAATAACACTCTTCGCTCCACATGCTTATATTGTCTCTTGCTTCCTGCGTTCCTTAAAAACAGACTCACAAGACACCCGTGAAGCACAGAGATATAGAATAAAAACTAAAATAAAAGTACTCTAAACTAACTACTAACTAAATAATCTACCGCTGTCCCCGGAAACGGCGGCAAAAACTTGACGCGATTTCTTAACGCGTATGCGCAAGTGCACGGTCAAGTAATATAGGGGTGGTATTTCAACCCCGAGTTATCGATCCCACGAGGACAGACTTAAGATTATCTAACTAGTTATTTAATTTAGTGTACGGTGCCGGAGAAAAGATTTGATTGATTTTAGAAATTGAAATAACAACTAATCTAATATTTTTGTTTTTTATTTTTATATTTAAGAAACAAGTTTGGAGAAACTAGGCAATCTCTAGATCACCTAGGGATGTAGACGATTTCCGGATTATCTGAGCAACACGTTAACTATATTCTAACTAAGCCGGGTAACAGCGCTGACTATCTCCTATCGGTCTCAAGTCATTCTACTTCACGGTAGACTACAATCTCCTATGGTCTCTTGTGCCTACCGGTCCGTTCTAGTAGGCTAACGACATGCACGACAACGGGTCCTGTCGGTCCACCGTTGCACGAAACAGTCGAATCTCACCTACCGAATCTACCCACACTAGCCAATCCTAACACGTCTCTTCTCAGTCTCAGTGATACGGGATTGATGTTCAAGTCTCATCCTAGTTAGTTAGAATCACTATCGTGCATTCGCTAACTAAGCAGTGTTTCCGGTTAGCTACTCCATTAACACTGAGTATTACGCACAATACATGAACAATTGAATTAAAATATTTCTAACTTTAAGCATGAATCAACTTGAACAAACCCTAGTTCTTGAACCCTAGTTTTATCTCCTAATCGTGTCACTCAATTAGGATTACTAACATAAACAAGAAACTAGAATTGATTCAAAAGAAGAAATCAAGAAATCATGAAGCAAAAATCAAATCCGGAAAAATATCATCGTTTACATGAACCCTAGGCTCTCAAAGAGACGCCTAGCAAAACGTCTAGCTAATAATAATCAACCAAACAAGACTTACAAGTTTCTCCATACAAAGATTTAGAGAGAAGAAGAAGAAATCAAACTTAGAGCTTCAATGGAGGAGGAGTCCTCCTTTTGTTCGTCGTCTCTCTCCTTCTCACGTTGGTAGCTTTTTCCCCCAATGAATCTTCTCTTAATTGTAGTTTTTTAGGTATTAATTATCTCCAATTAGGTTTAGGAGATCGTCCATGTGTTTTTTTCTTCTTAAGCAGATCGCACGACCTCAGTAAAGCTGATCGTACGATCTTCTCAGGTCTTATCTCTGATCGTGTGATCTCCTCAGGTCTTATATCTGATCATGGAAACAGTGAGTTGCTCAATTTTCTCCTCCGAATTTATTCTAAGTCTTGCTCCAGATCGCACGACCTCAATTTTGCAAGTCGTGTGATCTGCTGAACTTTTCTTCTTCTCTCCAATTCCGAGCTTTGTCTCAATTTCCGAAGTTCGTTTCTCCTCTTCTTTCAGTCTCCGAGTTACGTTTCCTGTCAAAACAACAAACACACCCGTGCGATCAAACGTGACAAAATATCATAAAATAACGCGAGAAACGCGCGGATTTACAAGTTATCGCTCAAAGCTACACTTACTAAATTTCCTCAAGTTCATAGTGTATTTCTAATATAATCTACCCAAAATTCACACAAAACGGTACACAAACGTAGAAGAAATATAACTCTAATGCAGAGTTATCAGGAGGAGGGTATAATTTGGAATGAGAGAGGAGAGGTCTATTTATAGAGGGTTTGTCCAGGGGGTGGCTGCTGTAATTTCTTTAGAACTTTGGAGAGGCTACAGTAATTAATTAAAATAAACCAAGAAATATAAAAAAAAATAAGCTGATGTTGGCAAGAGGAACTGAACCAGGCACATCTCTGTACAACTCAAACGCAAGAGCAGTTGCCAACTGTGCCAGCGCACTCACTGTGATAAAGTTGACACTCTATATTATTTATCTCTTTCCTTCATAATAAAGCTACTGTAATAAAAAGAACAAGCAGCCAGGTAATTCGAACCACTGACAACGCGTCTAGTAGAGACACGTACTAACCACCCCGTCTAGTTGAAACACATACTAACCACTACACCAGCTTGTTATTTGATGATAAGGTTGGCACACATTTATTCTTATCCTGAATTTTCAGATATTTATCAAAAAAATTATCACTATGCCAAAATGTCTCTATACTTTAAAGTATGATCAAATTATATCAAATGCATTCAAAGTAAAACTTCGTCCTCAAGAAACTTCATTTTAATATTTTATTTCATGTTATTCTATATCTATTTATAAATCAACAAAAATAAGATTCTACAATTTGTCAAGCAAAAATGTGAAATAAATGAAACATATACATCTTAACATGCTATTACACAAATAATACATTCAATTATTAAAATGTAAGTAATAAGACATAAAAGCATAAAACAAACATTTAAGTACACTTAAAATATGCTTAAAAATGTGGTGATTGTTATGAAATATTGGGCTAGTTTATTGGTGAATATCGACCACATGTTGTATGCCCGTTGTATATTGTTATCAGCCCATTAGCCAACCCTAATGCCTATATAAGGAGGCTTAGGATTGGAGAATAATACACCTCTCAATATTGTTCTCCCTACATCTTGTCTCTCTGATAGAAACAGAGAATTAAACTGTCCGTATGGAGTGGACAAGCCTCCCAATTACTCAGACAAATAACTAGACAAATATTCAGTACATAGAATTGGATAATCCTGGGAACATATTTAGGGAAAACACAGGAAATAACTGCTAGGTAACCGCTAGGTAACTGCTAGATAACTGCCTACTGGCTAATAACTAATCTAAACGCCTGGGTGGACTGGATGAGTGCCACATGTACGTCTGCTGGAATACATTCCTATCAGTACACCCCTCCTGGAAAACCGTCTTGTCCTCAAGGCGGAACTTTCTCTTCCTTGTGCTCCATCTGCGGTACTCCTTGTATTTTGTAACGGCGACCATTCATGTTAAATATGAGGAACATCTTGTTCCAATTCGCTTGAACAGTATTCAAGGACGCCAGCCATTTGATGCCCAAAATAATATCAGCACTCCCAATAGAGAAGGGATAAAAATCATCGGTAATTGTTAATCCTGCGAGTTGCACTCCAATATTGGGGCAAAAGTGGTTACATCGTATCACATCTCCATTGCCAATCCGGACTCCAAATTTTGCCACTTCTTGTACCGGCAATTTTAGATTTTCCACTAACGTATCAGAAATAAAATTGTGGGTTGACCCGCTATTGACCAACAGGATGACCTCTCGGCCGCCAAGAGTGCCTAATAGCTTCATAGTATTACTATTTTGCTTACCCAAAATGGCATGGAAAGAAAGCTCTGCAAGGTTGGCATAAGTTTCTTTATTTCTGCTAGCGTCGTCAATTTGCTCCTCCGTATGTGAACTTTCTGTAAGTTCCATGAGGGAAAAAGATGCTAGTTTGCAGCGATGGCCTGGCGCAAATTTTTCGTTGCAACGAAAACACAACCCTTTAGCACGACGATTCTGTCGTTCAGAATCCCAAGAGCTGGAGTTGGATGGCTGGATGTTTGATGAAAACTCCTGACTTTTGGCTGGGGTTGAAGAACCTGGAATACCAAATTCACTAGGACACTGGCTGGATCCTCTTGTTCCCCGTGTCTGACTTAATTTGGATTCAAACTCTATTGCCAGACTCATGGCTTTGTAAACACTCCTGGGTTTGTGTATGCGCACATCAGCTTTGAGATCCTCTTGTAAGCCATTAATGAAGACGCCTAAAAGGCAGTGTTCAGGCCAATTTGACACCCTTGATGAACGCTTTGCAAACTCTTGCCGATATTGTTGAACAGACCCTGTTTGACGAATATCGCACAAGTGTTCATCTAGATTCTGAAATTCTGCAGGCCCGTAGTTTTCTTGCAAGGCTTTCACAAGTTCTTCCCAGTAAACTAGGGTGCGCTCATTGTTGAGCCAAGAAAATAAATCCAGGGCATCTCCTTCGAGATACATGGCTGCTATGTCAACTTTCATTTCATCTGGGGTCTGATAGTAACGAAAATACTTCTCTGCCTTTAGGATCCAGCCTCGTGGATCCCCTCCTTCGAATTTTGGAAATTCCATCCTTGTATGCGGCCTCCGTGCAGGAACTTTTGGCCACCAAGGATTTTCAGCATTATCTTCTTCCCCTTCCGACCAAAAAGATCGGCGGGAATTCTCAGGGATTTCCTTAGCTTTTCCTCTGGCCGCTCTCCGGAAAGAATCAAGTTGCTGGCCATCATTTGTTTAAGCTTTGAGGGCAGCCACATCAGCTTTCAAGGCATCAATAGCATCGAGACGACTTGTTATGGCTGAAAGTTGGGCTGTGATTAGGTCAAAGTTTTGGGGAGGCGGGGATGTGTTGATTGGGTTTGACGTGGTATTGGTGGGTGGGATTGGTGGGTCTGTAGCGGAATTGCGTTTAGTAACCATTTTGGGTCGAATGGCTCTGATACCAAATGATAGAAACAGAGAATTAAACTGTCCGTATGGAGTGGACAAGCCTCCCAATTACTCAGACAAATAACTAGACAAATATTCAGTACATAGAATTGGATAATCCTGGGAACATATTTAGGGAAAACACATGAAATAACTGCTAGGTAACCGCTAGATAACTGCCTACTGGCTAATAACTAATCTAAACGCCTGGGTGGACTGGATGAGTGCCACATGTACGTCTGCTGGAATACATTCCTATCACTCTATTTATTTCTCATCTATCATCTAGGATCTCATTTCACAACACGTTACCAGCACGAGTCTCTACCGCACCAACCATATCGTCGTGGAACAGGTATGAATTTCACTATAATGTTTTTTTTAATATGAAAAAAAAGAACACAGTCAGACGAAACACACAATTTTCGATCTTGATTAATTGTTCTTATATGATTCGAACTTCTTGCCATAAGTTAAATCTTTGTATAGTGGTCAGATAGGCTTAACAATTTCGTGTCATACTACGTATAATTATATGTTCTATTTAATCAAGAGCATGAATAAAATAGTAGTAATAATAAATTGTGTGCTAGGGTTTGTTTGGAATCCAACGCCAAAGTTGTCAAAAGTTTTAACTTTTAGTTGTTTGATCTGGAACAAGAAAATCTTCAATAATCCATTCAAAGGGTTAGACACATGGACTTGCAGTTTGAGAAATCGATTCCAAGAGTCGTGATTGCTACTTATGGATTTGTGACAATATTTGTATATATAGTTTCTACTTTCTAGCTATTTTTTAATGACCTAGAGAATAAAAGATCATGCGCCAAAGCAGGTTGTGGACCATGAGAAATAGATCATTCACCATTTTATTTGAACTGCTAGTTCTCTTTTCTCCCTTAAGAGTTGGTCAATTTATTTCATTAGTGTCAATTAATGTAGATCCATTCTTACACATTGTTTGCCTATTTAGGAAAAGTGATTACATGTGACCACGGTTAACTGGTCTGGAAAAAAAATTACACGCCTAAAATTGTGAACGACATGGATTATCGCCTGTGGCCTGAAGTTTTGTCATCTTTTTCATGACTTAAAGTCATAACGCATTATGATACGTTCTACAAAAGAGGTCTAAAACAATCTGTATTACTATTCAAACCTCAAGAAGAGGTCTTCACATGTTTCCATTGTTTGGGTTTAAGCTCTTTGTAGGGTTACAAGAGCCATGATCCATACCTGAAGTTATGGACTACATGAACCTTTGATCGTAACCTGAAGTTGCGACAATAGTTTCACATGTGACCTGAAAGTCACAATATTTTTGTATATAACTATAAGTCATAAAGTGTTGTCTTTAGATCTCTAGAAGAGATGTTAAAAATGCCTAAAATGCATGTTTTTACCAAGCCTCCTGAAGATGTAGCGTTATGTGTTATTTAAATTTTTTTTTTTAGTTTTATGCACTTAAATTTTCTGTACTTCATTTTTTTATACTTATTATGGATAAAAAACAATTGGCTATAAACATTCATGTATAGCCATGTTGTCGCATCCCCCTCCCGCCGACCCTGATTAGCGATTAATAAAAACTTTTCGTTAACGGGAGGAGGGGGCGACATGTCGGTGAGGCCTTAACTCGTCGAGAGGCTAAACACGTTAGTTTTAAAAGCCATGATTTGTTCGAAAAGCTTTGCAGAAGCGTAATTTACAAATTGACTTGGGGTCGTCATGATAAACAATTTGAATTGTAAAGAAAAGAAAGTTGGAACTTAAAAAATAATAATCATTTAGCCATCTCGACTCATAATGTAAACAGAGCAAAACTTGAGAAATGTTCTAGGTATTATACAATGGCTCGTACAAAATCTAGCATACATATACATAAATTATACATTTTTAATACAAATAACCAACATGTATTCAACATTAGATCCAAGCCGACTAGCATCTAAGCATGTACGCATCACCAAGCACGCTATCCCATATCAACTTAACGTCGTTCTACTTCTTGATTGTTACGTGTCCTTAAAGCCTGAAAAAAGATAATGTGAAAGGGTGAGCTCAACTAGCTCAGTGAGTTACATGTACGCCCATCCGTAGGTTTGGAAAACGAAAAGGGGCTAACTTTCCATGGAGCATCATGAACATAAGCCATAATCATACATACATATACTTGTTAACTTGAAAGATCATGACATTCACAAAGCGTAACTTGTATCATGAAGAAATCATAACGTAAAGCATAACTTGATTCGTGATAAATCATATTGTTCGAAATAGGAACCTTACTTTGTCTCACGTAGAGACCTTAACATACTTGAACGTTTTTTCTTAGTTTCTTATCTTATGGCCCATGTAACCTTCGTGACTTAACATAACGTAGATACATGTCCATCGCGACGGCTCGTGAGGCGACGTGTTCCTACCAGAAAGGGGGCTTCACTGCAGTACCGTGGCCTTTCTAAAACCGTATTTTATCTTATGAAAATTTTATTTTATTTTTAACATCCATGGAGGCATAAACATCTACTTGCATAAAGAAAACATACATACATACATACATACATACATACATACATACATACATACATACATACATACATACATACATACATACATAATAGTAGGGATGGCTGACGCGAATTCTTAACGCGCTTAGACGCAAGTATACGATCACGTAGTATTATGAGTATTTTACGACTCCGCGTATCGAACCCAAGGGAATTTACGATTATTAGTTGACTAGAGATTAATTATGAGATATCTACGTAACCGGTAAGAAGGGTTTTGATTTTATAACGTTGCCGCCCACAAACAAGCGACTAAAACTAAATGACTATTAACTAACTATTTTTGTGGAATTTTCACTTTAAAAAAAATAATAATTTATGTTGGAATACGATAAATAAAGAAGAAATAGGCAATTGATGGTCCCTAGGGTTGTTAACGATTTCCGGATTATGCATGAAACACTCTACGCACGTTCTAATTATATCGGGTAATGCTCATCACGATCTTCTCTCGATCTCACGTGAATTTGTGCAATCAATAGCTTTCGGGTCCTCTCGGTCCACCTCCGTCTATTACTACAATCTAGTTGATTTGCTAGGCTCGTTCACCGGGTCCTCTCGGTCCACCGAATTCACTAAGTTCTAACAAAAATCAACCGAAACTACCCTCACACGATTAATCAAGTTCATATCTCCTCTCGGTCTCAAGAAACTATAAGATCACCTAAACTATTCTTTAACATGTCTCAACGAGTACACTTTCGTGCAACCCTATCAACAAGTAACGTTTTAAGGGTGATCAAGCCAAGAACATTAATAAATAAGTACAAGAATAGTAAGGCTAAATAGAACGTTCATAGAATTAAGCAAAAGCATGCATCAAGTCCAAAATCCGGAAAAACATCCAACAAACCCTAGTTTCTCATCAATCACCTAGCTTAAAGTGTTTAGCTAGGCATAACAATGTTTAACATAGTCAAAATCATAGAGTTCATGAAGAAAAGATGAAGAAACGATAATCAAACGCGAAAATCTTCACTATTGATGATCCTCCAAGCTCCAAGCGTTTTGGATCGTCTTCTCCAGCTCTCTAGACTCCAAAAGTGTGTGAATACCTCCTTAGGATCGTCCCAATACGTTAGAAATAGGTTAGAGTCTTCAAACTTTCAAGAAATTACCAAAAGAACCCAAAAATCCGCGTCTGGCCTCTCTGTTCGCACGAACACCCGACTGTTCGTGCGAACAGTGTTCGTGCGAACAGGAATTTTGTTCTTATTTTCCAGCAGTCCCTTTTTCACTTCTTTTTTTCCTTCTTCAAATTTTTCTAAGGCATTTTGTTCGTAAGAACAAAAGTTTATTCGCACGAACACCCCTGGGGATTTTCTCAGATTTGCATCGTCTATGTCGGACCATATCTTTCTCGTCCGATCTCCGTTTTAGCTCCGTGACCTATCGTTGGAAAGATCTCTGAGTCTAATTTCATTTGCCACTGGTCTCACTCCAAAAAGAATTTTAGAACTCAAGATACTATCAAAATAGTGGAGATTGGTCACTTTTGCTCTTCTAACTTTGCTTCTCTTGCTTCCTCTTGAGTTTGCTTTGTTTCCGAAGTTCGTTTCATGCCTCCTAGCCATCGTTTAGCATCCGTTCCTGTCAAGACAACATGAACAACCATACCAAGCGATTATATTTGACAAATAACATCGAAATATGCATCGAAACGCCCGGAATAACAATAAAGTGCTAAAAACTCAACTTTCTACGTTTTCTCAACATTCATAGTGTAAACTCATATTTCAAACCCGGAATCACGCAAAACGATATTAAATATGCAAGAAATAGAACTCTAATAAACAGTTATCAATGGCATGAACATACATAAGCTTGTAAGAAAGTTGAGGGTAGGTACAAACATCGAGAGGTAGGGTAACTCACATTGCGAGCTTAATTCATTTACCTAACATCTCTTATTCCAAACTCAATCATCTTTAATCATACGAGCATGAACTCCGTTCACATTATTAGCAAAGAAGGCTAAAAATAACACATATGATAACTTAGACTAAATCATTCCAATTATAGAACAAAATCACTTAGCCAAATGACATTAATCTTATTAATGCAAATAAACTAACTTTTCTCACATATTCATATGCTTGTGTAGCCTTAAACGTCTTATTAGATACATGTTAAATGTATAATGCAACAAATAAGAGAAACATGACATATATTTAACTAAAAAGTAAAATCTAGCTCTAATAAACTTGATAAACTTCTAAATTATGCTTGCAAGCGAAGTGTAATTATCACTAGTACAAATTCATAGTTAATTCAAAATAATTATCTGGGACTTGATATTTTAACGTTACATAGATAAAGAGTTCAACAATAACATACCGTAATATCAAAAAATATTAAAACTTCCAAGTATTTTTAAACATTAAATTTCTAGTCTGTTTGGGTGCAAAAACAGAGGTTGAAAGCGGACTTACGAGTAAATTCATAAATATTCATACAAACTCCAAAAATATGCAATTTCAAATTATGGTAGGTAACACTCCTAATAATAACATATCCTAATTTTATAAGATTTGAAGAAGAATAAGTGCATGAAATTCATGAAAAACCTCGCTGGTCTGGGGTTGGAAAGATTGTTAAAACAGAACCTATTATTGGTAAATTAAAAATTAAATACCAGTCCCATGAATCCAAAAGTTTACTGCATAACTAGCATGTGACAATTCACAATCCAAGAATTTTTTGTATTTCTCTAAAATGTTTAACTATTTTTCTCAATTTTGTGAAAATAGGCTCAAAACATGAACTTTATGGTTCTCTATACTTGGAAAATTTGTTGCATGCAAGAAATACTCTACTAAGATATGAAATTAGACTATCAAAACATCTAAATATATATATATATGTACACACACAACAAACTCATTTTTGTACATGCATGTGTCTAGATCACGAGGATGATGATGAATCAAGAACATGCAACTATAAATCCTCCATGCTTTCAACAAATGGGATGGTCAATTCTAAAAAATTGTCTTAAATATGACGATCCACTAACATGCAACTAAAGATTTTCCATTGAATCACAAAAATTAGGAGTGAATGAACAAAATCATGATGTAGATGAAAAGATGAAGAACTTACTCATCACTTTCATGGTGTTCTTGATGTGGGTTTAGGAAAGACATGAATAATGGCTCTTAGGGGATTCAAACTTGAAGAAGATGCTCAAAACATGCTACCTCTTTGATATACTAACACCCAATATGAGTTTTCCACACTTAGAACATCAAAAACTTGATTTTTAGACCATGTTTGTGGGGGGGGGGGGGTCAAGAACAAAACCGGGAATAAAGTTAAGGGGAGAGAAATGAGAGCTTTATGGCATTCTTGAGTGAGAAAAATAGGGAGAAAAATGATGACAATGATGCAACTTGTGCTTATATAGTCCCAAAAAATTGGGTGTGGTGGTCACACCAAAATAAGCGAGTACAAGTAAGTTTCAAAACATATGATGCACACTATCTATTTCATATTGATGCAAGTAGTTGGTGTAACCAAAACATTCAACTAAAAGATAATACTATATTTTATTTCTCATACAAATATTGCACAAAAGACTTAAAGCTTTATCTAAAAGACATTATAATTTCCAAATAAAACAAACATACAATTTGACTTCTACTTTAGCTATTATAATTTTTTAAAACAAAAGTCTAGCATTCTTTACACGATATTTACCTTAACACACTCATTTCGGTATTACTAACATCACTTAAAAAAATAAACATGTAACATAAATATGAGGGTTACTACATTCTACCCAGTACCCACCTTATAAAGAATTCGTCCTCGAATTCGCTTAACGCATTTCTAACATGAATGAAATCATATAAGATTATAACTAACATGAAATCACTGCACAACTTAGCCTTATAGGTCATCTTACCATTTAATTCGGGATAGCAAATGCATCAAGCCTGTCACGCTTGCGAGAGGTAACAATACGCAGTGTCGTCACCCTTTGTACCGCTCCAGCAAGCTCGTAATTATTTCAGATGTCATGTCTTTTAGGCTTACGAGAAGGAACAATACATCGTGTCGTCACATTTAGTATCGCTCCAACAAGCTCGTAATTGTGTCAGAAGTCCCCATTCGACAGTACAACATAGTGGGAACAACTTATAGCATCGTAATGATATAGCTGCTCGTCCAACTTGCACATGTAGCGGGTCAAACCCTTGACATTCGCACATCGATTGAATTTTCGACTTGCTCATATTACAATTAATTCACTTAATAACATAAATGTTACATGGAAATCACTTATCGGACACAAAACATACATGACATGCATATCTCACACATAATACAACACATAACTTATATGCTCAATTAGTATAAATAAAACATACTTCAAGCACATAACTTGGACATAACATAACGTGTAATGACATAACATAACAACATATTTCTTATAATCAGACATGAAAATTTCATTCGTCGCATATAAACACTCGAATTAGAACAACCAATTACATAGTTCAAAGCATGTAATATTTTTCTATTTTTTATAAACATCATACATAATCGAGAAAAATAGCATACTTAGTTTCCATGATCTCCACATAACATGTACATGCGTTTACATATATAGCACCCAACATACATGAAAGAGGCATTGCGACATTATACGGATCACACAAACATACTTATCATACTAACACATAAAAGCACCCCACATACTTTGTACCATCATCTTGTCATGGAAATTTTTAAAAATAATAATTATAGTTTAACACTTGGTCCGTGATGACGTAACATGAACATGCCTGTTTCACTTTCCATATCTTACATGTCGTAACTCTTAAACCATAGATCATAAAGTTTACAAGTCATGTATCATTCACATAATATGTTTAGACAAATACATAATAAATCAAAATCATGGTACTATACTTGATTCATGAGCTCTTATCATAATCTTGCTTCTATCTTATTCCCATGGGGCATACACCAAGCTTAATCATGGTCTCGTAAGTTAACACGTCATTTTCCTTATCTCATGCATGACTAATAAAGCTATAAATATGAATTTAAATCACTCACACATAATTCATAATTATATATCATAAAGAATTATTTATCTTCAACCATGATCGTGCATAACAACTTAAACATAATTCACTAATACATTCAAGTAGGCACTTAGGTACATAATTCACATACAATATATATATCATGGGATCTAACTTACAATCTTAGGCCTTATAGATACTAGCGTCATACTAACATAACATAAAACCATACACACAACAAACAAAAACTTAAATTTTTACATGTGTAAGCACATAACGGGTTCCTAAGGTTCACTAATCTTAGGTAACCATAACCTAGTGCTCTGATACCACAAATATCACATCCCCGTCCCGTCGACCCCGATTAGCGATTAATAAAAACTTTTCATTAACGGGAGGAGGGTACGACATGCCGGTGAGGCCTTGACTCGTCGAGAGGCTAAACACGTTAGTTTTAAAAGCCATGACTAAAGTTTTGTTCGAAAAACTTTGCGGAAGTGTAATTTACAAATTGACTTGGGGTCGTCATGAAAAACAATTTGAATTGTAAAGAAAAGAAAGTTGGAACTTAAAAATAATAATCATTTAGCCATCTCGACTCATAACGTAAACAGAGCGAAATTTGGGAAATGTTCTAGGTATCATACAATGGCTCATACAAAGTCTTACATACATAATTACATAAATTATACATTTTTAAGACAAATAACCAACATGTATTAAACATTAGATCCAAGCCGACTAGCATATAATCAACAACTAAGCATGTAAGCATCACCAAGCACGTTATGGCATATCAACTCAATGTCGTTCTACTTCTTGCTTCTTACGTGTCCTTAAAACCTAATACAAGGTAATGTGAAAAGGTGAGCTCAACTAGCTCAGTGATTTACATTTACGTCCCTCCGTAGGTTTGGGAAACGAAAAGGAGCTAACTTTCTATGGAGCATCATGAACATAAGCCATAGTCATACATACATATACTTGTTAACTTGAAAGATCGTGACATTCATAAAGCGTAACTTATATCATGAAGAAATCGTAACGTAAAGCATAACTTAATTCGTGAGAAATCATATTGTTTCAAATAGGAACCTTGCTTTGTCTCACGTAGAGACCTTAACATACTTGAATGTGTTTTCTTAGTTTCTTATCTTATGGCTCGTGTAACATTCGTGACTTAACATAACGTAGGGACATGTCCATCGCGACGGCTCGTGAGGCGACGCGTGCCTGCTTATATTGCCCCGGCAAAAGGGTCGTAGCCTGCCTATACCCGACAGGAGGATTCACTCCTGTACTGTGGCCATTCTGAAAACCGTATTTTATCTTATGAAGATTTTATTTTCTATTTAGCATCCATGGAGGCATAAACATTTACTTGCGTAAAGAAAACATAGATACATAATAGTAGGGATGACATGAACATACATAAGCTTGTAAGAAACTTGAGGGTAGGTACAAACATTGGGAGGTGGGGTAACTCACCTTGCGAGCTTAATCCATTTACTTAACATCTCATATACCAAATTCAATGATCTTTAATCATACGAGCATGAACTCAGTTGTCACATTATTAGCTAAGAAGTCTACACATATGATCACTTAGACTAAATCATTCCAAATATAGTACATAATCACTTAGCTAAATAATATTAATCTTATTAATGCAAATAAACTAATTTTTCTCACATATTTATATGCTTGTGTAGCCTTAAACGTCTTTATTAGATACATGTGAAATGTATAATGCAGCACATAATAGAAATATGACATATATTGAACTAAAAAGTAAAAACTAGCTCTCATAAACTTGATCAACTTCTAAATTATGCTTGTAAGCAAAGTGTAACTATCACTAGTACGAAAATTAAAAGTTAAATCAAAATAATTATCCGGGACTTGCAATTTTTTATGTTACATAGATAAAGAGATTAACCATAACATACCGTAATATACAAAATTATTAAAACTTCTAAGTATTTTTAAATATTTTTCTAGTTTGTTTGGGTGCAAAACCATAGGCTGAAAGCGGTCTTGTGAGTAAGTTCATAAAATATTCATACAAACTCCAAAAATTATTAAATTTCATTTGATGGTCGATAACACTCCTTATAACAACATATCCAAATTTTATAAGCTTTGGAAATGAATAAGTACATGAAATTCATGAAAAACCTCTCTGGTCTGGGGTTGGATAGATTATTAAAACAGAATTTATTTTCGGTAAATTAAAAATTATATACAAGTCCAATGAGTCCAAAAGTTTTATTGTATAACTAGCATGTGACAATACACAAACCAATAATTTTTCGTATTTTTCTAAAATGTTTAACTATTTTCCTCAATTTTATGAAAATAGGCTCAAAACATGAACTTTATGGTTCTCTATACTTGAAAAGCTTGTTGCATGCAAGAAATACTCTACTAAGATCTGAAATTAGACTATCAAAAAATCTAAACCACACACACACACACACACACACACACACACACACACACACACACACACACACACACACACATATATATATATATTTCCAACAAACTCATTTTTGTACGTGCATGTGTCTAGATCATGAGGATGATGCTGAATCAAGAACATGCAACCATAAATCCTCCATGCTTTCATACAAATGGAATGGTCAATGCTAAAAAATTGTCTTAAATATGATGATCCACTAACATGCAACTAAATATTTTTCATGGAATCACAAAAATTAGGAGTGAGTGAACAAAATCATGATGTAGATGCAAAGATGAAGAACTAACTCATCACTTTCATGGTTTTCTTGATGTGGGTTTGGCGAAGATGAATAATGGCTCTTAGGGGCTTCAAAATTGAAGATTATGCTCAAAACATGCTACGTCTTTGATATATTAACACCCAGTATGAGTTTTCCACACTTAGAACATCAAAAACTTGATTTTTAGACCATGTTTATGGAGGGTCAAGAACAAAACCGGGACTGAAGCTAAGGGGAGAGAAATGGGAGCTTTATGGCATTCTTGAGTGAGAAAAATATGGAGAAAAATGATGACAATGATGCAACTTGTGCTTATATAGTCCCAAAATAATTGGGTGTGGTGGTCACACCAAAATAAGTGAGTACAAGTAAGTTTCAAATCATATGATGCACACTATCTATTTCATATTGATGCAAGTAGTTGGTGTAACCAAAACATTCAACTAAAAGATAATATTATATTTTATTTCTCATACAAATATTGCACAAAATACCTTAAGCTTTATCTAAAAGACGTTATAGTTTCTAAATAAAACAAACATACAATTTGACTTCTACTTTAGCTATTATAATTTTTCATAACAAAAGTCTAGCATTTTTTACACGATATTTACCTTAACACACTCATTTAGGTTTTACTAACATCACTTAAAAAAATAAACATGTAACATAAATATGAGGGTTACTACACATGTAGTTTGTTCCGAAAGTAATAAATTACATACAATCACTCATAACCTGCAGTTATGACTTATGAATTTTATAACCTTGAGTTATAAAAATATGAAAAATAATAATCTCCTAAAGATATGACTAAAATTGATCATGATCAACCTGCCGAAGAGGCTCAATTTTATTTTTGCATTTTCGCTTTATGTACTCGTTAGTCATATTTAAATTTTTTTTGTACGTTAATGATCAAAGTAGAACATCCAGAAGATGTTCTTCGTCCATGATTATTTACTCGACATACGCTATTCAAATGCGTGTAAAATCGTTTTCATACCAGTAGTTATGAAAAACATGTAGATACTTATAACATGATGTTATAAAGTTATGTCAAAAGATCTCCTTGAAGAGAGATTCTACACTCATCGAACCAGAAGTTTCGATTGCATATTTTTTTCTGCTAATTTACATTTTTTTGTAATTTTATTTTTTATTCTCCTATTATTGGTGTTGTCTTAAAGGAAGAAAACAAAAATCTCCTGAAGAGACTTGTATACCATACAGTGGTAAGTTTAAAAGCAATTGATATAGCTAGCGGGTGTAAAAGAATAATTTCACACCAGAAGTTGTGAAAGAAAATTACAATTGTAAATAACTTGAAGTTATAACATATTATCAATGTTAATGTTTGATTCAAACTATTGCCATTGTTCATGACCAACTAATTCGCCCCCATTCCCTTATGTGAATGGTAAGTAGGGCCGGCTCTACGATTTTTGTTGCCCTAAGCGATGGAACAAATTGAGGCCTTTTATATATTTGTATGTAAACTTAAGTTTCGTAAATTTAATTCTCCATCAACACCCCAATAATTGAGATGAGACAACAGTAAGTTACTAATACATCAACATTGAGATATAATACCCTCATTGTACACATAATTAACTAATTTGCAGAAATTTGATCCTGAAAGTGAAATTGTGAAAACAACAAAATTAACTTAATAATCATCAAAAGTAAGAGATAATACGCTTTGTAAAGAATATTAGTGGTTATTGACACTTTGTCGCTTGAAACAAAATTGAGATAAACATATTTTGTGTAAACACAACTCCAAAAGTCTACTACTTAGCTAAAGATTTGACAACCATACCGGTTCCTGTGAAGCCTTGAAGATACATCAAATTGGTTTGTCAAACAGAAATCTTGATGGAGTGAAAAGTGAATGGTTAAGTAGATGTGCACATACCTTCAAATTAAGGTATGAAGAGCATAAATTTCGATGAATTGAGAGGATTAGGGGAACTTCAATGGGAAAAAGATTTGTTACTAAAATTCAGGAGAAAACAATTGGTGAAAGTTTAATTGTGAACGTTATCCAGCAGGACAATTTGTGAAACATTTAAATGGAATCGTGGAGATAAAGGTATGTTTGTTTAGAGATTTTAGGAGAAATTTAAATGGATAGAAGTTCATAGAGA
Source organism: Linanthus parryae (assembly GCA_023055425.1). NCBI lineage: Eukaryota > Viridiplantae > Streptophyta > Magnoliopsida > Ericales > Polemoniaceae > Linanthus > Linanthus parryae. The sequence continues at coordinate 47,142,618 of JALGPY010000010.1, read as the reverse complement.
ACTGATATGATTCGTTAGATATTTTAGGAGAAATTTGTGGAGATAAAGAGATAATGTGCGACAATGCGAGGAAGATGGTGCGATTGATCAGAGATTGTTGGAGAAAATTGTGGATATAAAGATAGATAATGAATGGTTTCGTGGAATTGATGGGAACCATTTCATAGGAAAGTTCAAATCGATTAGATTTTTTGAAAGAAATATTAAGATGCTGATAATTATGACTATAGTAAACAGTTATTTTGAAAATATGGTGCCCCCTATAATCCTGGTGCCCTAAGCAAGCATTTTAACGGCTTACCTATTGAGTCGGGCCTGATGGTAAGTGCATTCCCAGAAGCGAATCGCTTTGTTATATTCGGTCGAAATCCATGTGAATATAGAGGTGGTCATGGTTGTGAATGTGAAAATCTATAAAAGAGATTAAACTCAGAAGGAGATCTTTATTTTGTAGAAGAACGAGCGGAAGATGTTCTTAGTCCACATTAATATTTGTTGGAATTATTTTATGACTCATATCATGCTGTCACGAGGTATTTTATGACCCGAAGTCAAAAAATCTTGATAGATTTGAAAGAATATTTTCTTAGATTCATTGAACCTGAAGTTCAACTCAAAAATAAAACATTGCTACAAAAAGCCAGAATTTTGACAGTGTACCAGAAGTACAACTCATTCTGTTGTCATAAGCCATGCAAAAGAAAGGCTCAGGCGATTATGAATTGATGAATATGAGCTTGTTGTTTCGATCAACGCAGAGATGAGTCATCCTAAAGAGAATTTTTAACTATGGATTATCCATGATATGAGTATACAATCATTGAATGGTAGACTCTTAAAGCAGTTGATATTAATGTATAAGGTATTTCATGTCAGAAGTTGTGAAATACATGTTATGCCTAAGAGTTATGGCAAATTATAATCAAATGGAAACTCCTATCGAGTAATGCAAAAGATTGAATCATCAACATTTGATAAGTGGTCCATTTTGAGAAGTGGACTGTATAGCATTTCCATAAGAAAATGCTTGCTCTACAATGTTTAAAGAAAATAGTGACGCATTCCCTGAAGTGAACAAATCTATGGTGTCACAATAATTGGCGCAGTCATGGACTTATTTGCAATGATATGCACGCCCATTCATTTTGTCTTTTATTAATAGTGATATCACATGATATACAATTACAAGACATGCTAACTATTGATAAATAGCTTTTTTTACTATCTCTACATGGTCATGTAGTATTGTATCATATATTTGCATGTGATTGTATTCTAAGAAGTTTTCGCGTGAATTTATATTACAGGTCCTAAGAACCAATGACTTGTGATGGCATACTTCCAAGAAAGCATTGAAGAAAGTGGAATGGACATAAATTAATCGATGCTATGAAGAGGGTAAGTTTCAAGATTCAATCTTAAAACTTTGAAGCGATGTACTCGTTTCTTTCGCTGAGGTTTTTATCCTACATGGTTTTTCCTAACAAGATTTTTAATGAGGCACGCATCCAAAGGTCAGTTCGTGAAGAATGTCATCTTCAATGAAAGTCAACAAAGAATCCAGAAGATTCGTTATGACAAGAAGAATGTTTTTTCCAGTCTATACTCTTTTCCTTAGCCAATGTCTTTGTCCCACTGAATTTTACTTGGTAATGTTTTAACGAGGCAGATGATACAAGTCTTCAAACACCGATGTACTCTTTTTCCTTCGTCAGAGATTTTGTCCCGCTGGATTTTTCTTGACAAGCTTTTAACGAGACATCCTTATGGTGAATATTCAAGGGGGAGTGTTATAAAATATTGGGCTCGTTTATTGGTGAATATCCACCACATGTTGTAAGCTCATTGTATATTGTTATCAGCCCATTAGCCCACCTTAATGTCTATATAAGGAGGCTTAGGGTTGGAGAATAATACACCCTTAAATACTATTCTCCCTACTTCTTGTCTCTCATTATTTCTCATCTCTCATCTAGGATCTTGTTTCACAACAGTTATTACAGTCTTCCCTCCTTCAAAGATTTCGTCCTCGAAATTTCACTTTAAATTATTTTGCGTTTCTATTTCAAAAATCATTTTATCGTGACATAAACAACATCACCACTTTCACATAGCCAGTCAGCGTGCCTACACAACTCCCCTTGCGCCCCGGCCTACGCTTGGATCAAGTTAGCCAAGACCGATTCCCGTGCGTAGTTGACATGCGATGTAGGTACCACACTCTACCCCAAAACGTATCTGGCATAACTCGCTTGGATCAAGTTAGACAAGACCGAGTCCCCAACACAAATGTCGGGTAAGGTGGCTTTACCACAACGGGTTGGCTCAGCTCTGATACCACATGTCAAGACCCAACTTTTTTTTGCTTTAAGTTAATTGTGAATTTTAACGGTAAAACACTTAATTTTCGACCGCGACGGAAATACGAACCTTATCGCTTTTCGATAAAATAGCGGAAGCTTAAAATAAACAATCATTTCCAGTTTCGAATAAAACCCCTCATTTTCCTATTCATTTGAACAATAGTCTTTGTACAAATATAAAATACACATTTCTTAACAAATATTACAGTTAATTCGAAAACGCAATAACTCTAGCCCGTCTATAGTCTTCGATCGATCCGGTCCGATACCTGTAAATATTTCAGGGTAAGCAAAAACCCCGGTAGGTACTGCCCAACTACTGGCGTAGAAATATAATAACAAATTAAACCGTAAGAGGTTATCAAACAATAGCCTGATGCACGAATCACGTAATTATCATGCTTTAGATATCATGCGAATATCAGATAATCACTTGACAATCAACATATTAGCATACAATCACGTATAGACTGTAATTACAGTAGACGTGAAAACTACATTTCCCCTACGTTTATTGAAAGTTGATTGATATGAATCGGCATAGCTCAAACAATAACCCGGCTATAGTCTTGTTAGTAAAATTGACAATTCTCTCTTTTTAGAATCTTAAGAGAGTTGAGAAACTAATAAAAATAATGAATTTCCGAATCCAGAAAAATAATCGAAAACTAACTCTTAAAATCACTATTTAGGTGAGAGGGGGAGGAGGGTGTAATTTGAAATGAGAGAAGAGAGGTTTATTCATAGAGGGGTTGTCCAAGGGGGTGGCTGCTGTAATTTACTTAAAACTTTGGGGGAGGCTGCTGTAGTTAATCAAAATAAACCAAGAAAATATGAAAAAAATAAGAAGGTGTTGGCAAGAGGAGTCAAACCATGCACCTCTCTGTACAACTCAAAGCGTAATAGCAGTTGCCAACTGTGCCGACGCCCTCACTGTGATAAAGTTGACACTTTATATTATTTATCACTTTCCTTCATAGAACACGCGGCTAGTAGAGACACGTACTAACCACCGCGTATAGTAGAGACACATACTAACCACTGCACCAGCTTGTTATTTGATGATAAGGTTGGCATACATCTATTCTTGTCCTGAACATCAGATATTTATCAAAATAATATCACTATGCCAAACTGTCTCTATACTTTAAAGTTGGATAAAATTATAACAAATGCGTTAAAACTGAAACTTCGTCCTTAAGAAACTTCATTTTAATATTTTATTCCATGTTATTCTATATCTATTTATGAAACAATAAAAATAAGATGCTACTATTTTTCAAGCAAATATGTAAAATAAATGAAACATATACATCTTAAAATTCTATTACACAAATAATACATTAAATTATTAAAAAATAAGTAACATGACAAAAGCATAAAACAAACATTTGTACATTTAAAATAGAACTTTCGACAGAAAACCCCCTAGCAGTATCAGTTCGCTGACACTGCGCTACCAACAGTTTGAGTTTTGACACATAACCCCCTTGCAGTATGTATTTCGCTGACATCGCGCACCAAATTTGTTAACGCCGTTAGTGGATGTGGATTTCCGTCAGTGACGTGGCACTACAGTATGAAAATTGACACATAACCCCCTTGCACTATGGGTTTTACTGACATCGCTCACCAAAAATCTAAAAAAAAATAGTTTCTCTTTTAAATAAAATTATTTTTGAATTATATTTTTTTATATAAAAAAGTAATCTTTTAAACAAAATATATCATTTTCATGTAGTAAATATTTGTTATATTTCAGTAAAAAAATATAAAATACAATTCTGTTTTATATGGTTAAAAGACATACATTTTAAAAAATACACCTTTGAGAAAATATTAATAGCATAAAAGATATATATTTTCTTTCTCTGTGTGTTCTTTTCTCATTTTTTTAGATAGATCGTTGCTATTTATTTAATGCAAAAGAAAAAATATTTAATGAGCTGTAATAAAATATTCAAAACTAAAAATACTGTCTTTTAGAATGTTGATGTATAGTCATGTCTAATTAATGACAGCCAAAAAAGACAATTCTTATGAAATATTTTTATTTCTTAACTCAGAAAAAATTTCTTTAGTAACTAAGAAACTTCGAGGAAGGTCAAATGATACTTTTTTTTTTCTTAGAAAATATTAATAGAATAAAAAATCTATATTTTTTTCTATATGGTCTTTTTCATTTTATTCATTGGACATATCTATGCTATTTATTTAATACAAAAGATAAAAAAGTGAAAGAAATGCCTTTTTAATAAAGGCTAAAAAGACACTTTACACTTAAAATAAAAATAAATAAATAACTATTATGCGTTGCATTCTTAATATATAAATAATATATTTTATTATTTAAAAAAGCTAAATTTGAAAAAGAAACTTACTTAAAAAAGAAACAAAACTTTTTTTTTTTGGTGCGATATGTCAGTAAAACACATATTTCAAGGGGGTTATGTGTCAATTTCCATACTGCAATGCCACATCATTGACGGAAATCCATGTCCACTAACGGCGTTATTAAGACTGGTGCGCGATGTCAGTGAAATACATACTGCAAGGGGGTTATGTGTCAAAATTGAAACTGTTGGTAGCGTAGTGTCAGCAAACTGATACTGCAAGGGGGTTTTCTGTCGAAAGCTCTTTAAAATATGCTTATTACATTCTTCCCTCCTTAAAAAAATCGCCATTGAAATTTCACTTTTGATTATTGTGTGTTTTTATTTCAAAAATCATTTTATCGCGACAAAAACAATCTCATCACTTTCACATAGCCAAACAACTTGCCTACAGAACGCCCCTTGCGCCCCGGCCTACGCTTGGATCAAGTTAGCCAAGATCGATTCCCCTGCGTAGGTGACAAGCGATGTAGTTACCACACTCTACCCCAAAATGTATATGACATACCTCTCTTGGTTCAAATTAGCCAAGACCGAGTCCCGGGTGCAAATGTCGGGTAAGGTGGCTTTAACACACCTGGTTCGCTCAGCTCTGATACCACTTGTCACGACCCAAATTTTTTTGGGTTTAAGTTAAACGGTAATACACTTGTTTTTCGGCCGCGACGGATATACGAACCTTATTGCTTTTCGATAACATAGCGGAAGCTTAAAAAATACAATAAAAACCGTCACTTTCCTACTCATTTGAACAATAGTCTTTATACAAATATAAAATACACATTTCCTAACAAATATTACAATTAATTCGGGAACGCTATAATTCTAGCACGTCTATAGTCTTCGATCGATCCGTTCCGGTACCTGTAATTATTTTAGGGTGAGCAAAAAGCCCAGTAGGTGGTGCATAACTATTGGTGTAGAAATATTGTAATCAATTAAACTGTAACATGTTATCTAATAATAACATTGTACACGAATCACGTAATTATCATGCTTTCGATATCATGCGAATATCATGTAATAACTTAACAATCAACATATAAGCATATAATCACGTATAGACCGTAATTATAGTAGACGTGAAAACTATATTTCCCCTACCTTTATTGAAAGTCTAAATCTCCTGCTGATATGAATCGGCATAGCTTAAATATTAACGCGACTATAGTCTTGCTAGAAAAACAATTCCCTCTTTTTAAAATATTAAGAGAGTTAAGAAACTAATAAAAAAAATGAACTTTCGAATCCGGAAAAATAATCGAAAAACAAACTCTCAAAATAAATATATATATGAGGGGGGGGGGGGAAGGAGGAGGGTGTAATTTGAAATGAGAGAAGTATATTTATAGAGGGGCTGTCCAGGGGGTGGCTGCTGTAATTTATTTAGAACTTTGGGGGAGACTGCTGTAATCAATCAAAATAAACCAAGAAATATAAAAAAAATAAGCGGGTGTTGGCAAGAGGAGTCAAACCATGCATCTCTCTATACAACTCAAAGCGTAACAGCAGTTGCCAACTGTGCCAGCGCACTCACTGTGATAAAGTTGACACTTTATACTATTTAATTATTTATCACTTTCCTTCATAGACCACCCGTCTAGTAGAGACACGTACTAACCGCGACGTCTAGTAGAGACACATACTAACCACTGCACCAGCTTGTTATTTGATGATAAGGTTGACACACATTTATTCTTAGCCTGCACTCTCAGATATTTATCAAATTAATCACTATGCCAAACCGTCTCTATACTTTAAAGTAGGATAAAATTATATCAAATGCATTCAAACTGAAACTTCGTCCTTAAAAAACTTAATTTTAATATTTTATTTCAAGTTATTCTATATCTATTTAAAAATCAATAAAAATAAGATGCTACTATTTTTCAAGTAAATATGTAAAATAAATGAAACATATACATCTTAACATGCTATTATACAAATAATACATTCAATTATAAAAATATGAGTAACATGACAAAAGCATAAAACAGACATTTTAGTACATATAAAATATGCTTAAATTCTGGTTATTACATTCATCCCTCCTTCAAAAAATCGTCATTGAAATTTCACTTTTGATTCTTGTGTGTTTCTATTTCAAAAATCATTTTTATAGTGACATAAACAATCTCATTACTTTCACATAGCCAGGCAGCGTGCATACACAACTCCCCTTACGCCCCGACCTACGGTTGGATCAAGTTAGCCAAGATCGATTCCCCTGCGTATGTGACAAGCAACGTAGGTACCATATTCTATACCAAAATGTATCCGGCATACATTGCTTGGATCAAGTTAGCCAAGACCGAGTCCTGTGCGCAAATATCGGGTAAGGTGGCTTTAACTCTCTGGGCTGGCTCAGCTCTGATACCACTTGTCACAAACTAACTTTTTTTCTCTTTAAGTTAATTATGAATTTTAACAGTAAAACACTTGCTTTTTGGCCACAATGGATATACGAACCTTATCGCTTTTCGATAACATGGCGGAAGCTTAAAATTAACAATTCTTTTCATTTTTGAATAAAAACCGTCATTTTCCTATTCATTTGAACAATAGTCGTTATTCAATTATAAGATACACATTTTCTAAGAAATATTACAATTAATTCAAAAATGCTATAATTCTAGCCCGTCTATAGTCTTCGATCGATCCGGTCCGGTACCTGTAATTATTTTAGGGTGAGCAAAAAGCCCAGTAGGTGGTGCATAACCATTGGCGTAGAAATATAATTATCAATTAATCTGTAACATGTTATCAAACAATAGCATGATACACGAATCACGTAATTATCATGATTTAGATATCATGCGAATATCGAATAATAACTTAATAATCAACATATTAGCATATAATCACGTATAGACCGTAATTATAGTAGACGTGAAAACTATATTTCCCCTACCTTTATTGAAAGTTGAAATCTCCTATTAATATGAATCGGCATAGCTCAAATATTAACCCGGCTATAGTCTTGCTAGTAAAATTGATAATTCTCTCTTTTTAGAATCTTAAGAGAGTTGAGAGACTAATAAAAATAATGAACTTTCGAATCCGGAAAATAATCGAAATACTAACTCTCAAAATCATTATTTAGATGAGGGGGGAGGGTGTAATTTGAAGTGAGAGACGAGAGGTGTATTTATAGAGGGGCTGTTCAGGGGGTGGCTGCTGTAATTTATTTAGAACTTTGGGAGATACTGCTGTAATTAATCAAAATAAACCAAGAAATATCAAAAAAAATAAGCAGGTGTTGGCAAGAGGAGTCAAACCATGCACCTCTCTGTACAACTCAAAGTGTGACAGCAGTTGCCAATTGTGCCAGCGCACTCACTGTGATAAAGTTGACACTTTATACTAACCACTGCACCGCTTGTTCTTTGATGATAAGGTTGACACACATTTATTCTTATGCTGAACTTTCAGATATATATAAAAAATAATATCACTATGCCAAATCGTCTGTATACTTTAAAGTAGGATAAAATTATATCTAATTCATTCAAACTGAAACTTCGTCTTTAAGAAACTTAATTTCAATATTGTATTTCATGTTATTCTATATCTATTTATAAATTAATAAAAATAAGATGCTACTATTTGTCAAGCAAATATGTAAAATAAATGAAACATATACATCTTAACATGCTATTACATAAATAATACATTCAATTATTAAAATGTAAGTAATATAACATAAAAGCATAAAACAAGCATTTAAGTAGATTTAAAATATGCTTTAAAATGTGGGTTATTACAGCTCAAGCTAGAGAAATAGATATAATCATAAATATGCTAAGATAATGAACTCAAAATTGACTCTTTCGACTTATGTGACGTCATTTACCTATATGTTAACATTTATACTGTTGTTGCTGACTTGGGAACCTAACTCTTTAGACAAAAGAGAATATTTGTCCGATACTTTGATCCTAGATTGGTTCATCCTCGTACGTATGTTTTTTACATCCTTGTAACATGTTAAAAGTCGTGATAAAATGATAAAAATATGGATATAACATAATGCAATCATAGGCATAAAAGACGCCATGGCAGATAGCTAGAAGCTCTGTGTCAAGATGGATGGCCACATGGCACTTTGTAATCACTACAACAAAGAATCTGTCATCCTATAACTATGCCTACACCATGTCCATTGAAAGAACATTTCATGCACCGTCAACCACGATAGTTAGACGCCATATGTGTTGAATAACTGTTTATCTAAACAATTGCATGTAGCTGATGACGGATCTCTCGTAGCGTCTAAGAATTGAATTAGTATGAATACTAATTTGTTTCTGGTTTCCTCTATGAGAGCACACATTCTTTATGTTAATGGTTGATACATGAAAAGATAACTATGCAAATACTATCAAATTCTTGTATCGTTTTTCTAATCAAATCACCGAGTCAAAGTGTCCCAATGAATAGTGAAAAAAATAAAGTAGGCTGAAAGGGAATAAACATATTGTGTACCGCTTTAAATTGTATGATTGGTGGCTAGTTATGGAATCTGAGTGTTTCATCCTTCCATTGTTTTGCTGAAGGTGGCCTCGTTTTGAAATGTGTTCATTGAGAAATTGTGATGGATGATTAACGACAATGTTAATTGTCATCTTATTGTTTGGTGATTGAGGGTGTTGCTACAAACTTCGTCAAAAGTGATGATATCAAGATTTTAAGAGATATTGAGCAGTACTATAGTACCCAAATCAATGAGATGCCAATTAATGTGGCTGATTTGATATAAAGGCGACAGTCTTTCTGGCCATCGTAGTGTGTAGCAGTCTTAAGACGTTTCTCTGCTGATGTTTTCTTAAGGAAATGGAGGTTTAATTTCACTTCCTGCTCATTAATGAGTATTCTACGGAAAGAATTGATGATGATTTGATACAAGTGGATCTCAACTATGGATATGCTTTTGCTGCAAAGAATAGAGTTATACCGCTTTAAATTGTATGATTGGTGGCTAGTTATGGAATCTGAGTGTTTCATCCTTCCATTGTTTTGCTGAAGGTGGCCTCGTTTTGAAATGTGTTCATTGAGAAATTGTGATGGATGATTAACGACAGTGTTAATTGTCATCTTATTGTTTGGTGATTGAGGGTGTTGCTACAAACTTCGTCAAAAGTGATGATATCAAGATTTTAAGAGATATTGAGCAGTACTATAGTACCCAAATCAATGAGATGCCAATTAATGTGGCTGATTTGATATAAAGGCGACAATCTTTCTGGCCATCGTAGTGTGTAGCAGTCTCAAGACGTTTCTCTGCTGATGTTTTCTTACGGAAATGGAGGTTTAATTTCACTTCCTGCTCATTAATGAGTATTCTACGGAAAGAATTGATGATGATTTGATACAAGTGGATCTCAACTATGGATATGATTTTGCTGCAAAGAATAGAGTTATAGCGCGCAGTTATGTGGAAGGGTCTTGTGGTGTAATATTTGTAACCTTGCATATATACTTGTTGGATCCTTTGTGACTGATTGTTTGATATTTTTCTAGAACTTTTTGGTAGCACTCAATGCCTTTGTTGCTAGTTCAGAGTAATCTGACAATTGTGTCTGCACAAGTATGAACATAACTAGAAGAAATCTTGTTCTATATTTAAATGCAAGTATGCTTGCTTAACCCAAACCACTGTTGAGCAGTGTATTTTAAAACGGGCGTCATCGTACGTTGAGGGCGATATATGCAACTAAATCAGTAGTAGTGGAGTCAGATTCACCAGAGATGTTGCACGTGAACCAATCACATTCGTAGTGGTTGATATGTACCCAAGGGTACTCGAATATCAAACTACTTCATGGCTCCTCAAAATTTTATTTAGCTTCTGAACATGAAGAATACCATATCATCCGTCCAAACATAGTAGAAGACTTTCTTTCCAGTAGATTTGTAAAGCGTGATCTATAATACGTCATGTACACGAGATAGCACATGGGATCACATCTATGTATACAACCTAGTTGATCTATACAATGTTATCTTCGAAAAAAAATTATTGTTACTCATTAATCAATTAAACTGTTGGAATTGTGCCATAGAGGCAATCTATTTCTTGTGACAAATATATAGATTTACGATTCAGTATGTTATCGATATGGAGATATGTTAACATGAATGAAGTCCTTAGAATATAAGTGTTATATTCTTAAATATCCCTAGTCGATTATAATGATTAATAGGACAATCATCTATAGACTAGTATGGGGTTGGATTGATATGGAGATATCATGATCCAACACGTGGGTATGCATTAGGAGTAATGGCATACTTGATTGACCCATCTCTGAGAAGGCTACATACACGTTATGTTAAGTCACAAGCGCTTCTCGTGGTGCAATGGTATTGTCATCCTTAGACTTGAAGTCGCTAGATTGTCTAGTTGCGGATTATTATGATCTTGGTAGCGTCAAACGCTACACCGTAACTGGGTAGCTATAAAGGCGTGTATTGGATACAATAATAAGCAAGCTTAGAGATCATAGTGGACGTAGATAGAATTTGTCCCTCCCACATAACGGGAGCAAACATCCTAGGCCACTCGAGGGATAGTGCTTATAAAATGTCTGGCCAGACTCAAATAAATCAATATAGGATATTGATGTTATTTGCACGAATAAGGCTAATCCCAGGATCGAGAAACTATGAATTGGATATACGAGTGTGACTTGTATGTCTCGTGTCCAATCCGGATATGGGGACAAAGGGATGAGACAATTACTTGTACAAGGTTTGTCATGATGACTATTCTATTTGTTGGCTAGAATGGATGTCTTGCTAGAGGCCGCTTCATATTAGTAAATAGTTACTACCAACTAAATAGAACCTATGGGGTCACACGCCATATAGGGGTGAACTAGACTTGTGAATTAATTAATTAATATGATTAATTAATTAGAAGGATCAAATCGCAACAACTTGCTAACTTAGTAGGACTAATATGCAAGTTGGACTAATCCATGTATAGACATGATTAGGATTTGCCAAAGTGGCCTAATTCATGTAGAGACATGATTTGGATTAATTTGAAAAGAGAACTAATCCATGTATGGACATGATTTGGACTAGTTTGCAAAAGGGGACTAATCCGAACTTGAGTATGATTAGGAGAGGGGTTCTTTATGTAGTAGGACAAGGAGTTGTTGGACTATATAAAGAACACTCCTAGCTTATTTTTCTCTCTACACATACACACATCTATATGATAGAGTAGGAGAGAATAAAGTAAGGAGAGAGAGCAAGTCCCAAGCAAGGGCCGAACCCCCCTTGGGACCGCCCCCTACCCGTCGGCCAAAAAGGAGAGCCGCCCACCTTTGGTGCTCCATTGTTGCGCGATTTCTTATTCCTCTTCCATTCTTCCTAGCTAGCACAAAGGAGTTGGAGGATCTAGATCTCACCTCTAGGCATGGATCAACCTTAGGACGTGACACAATTCACGTTACAAGTCATCACAGGAGACCCCTAAGGTGTGTAACTTGATTTCTTCCCTTACCATCGTTATGTCTCTTGTCCTGTGATCCTTGGAGGGTATTGCATGGATAAATTTATTTTTCCGCTGCGTATCCAAGATCAAAACCCTACAGTGGTATCAGAGCCACAGGTCGTAGAGCATAAACGTGGTTTATGTGTTACGTTTTGATAGTTTTACACTTTAAATTTATTGTTTATCGCGTAAAACAAGACAAATCAAGCATATGATGCAATTTGTCAATAATCAAACAAAACAAGACCTAGTTTTTGCATTGGATGCATGAATTAGTGAGTTTGAGAAATTTTAGGATCTTAGATCTAGGGTTTAGGCATCCTATGGAAAGAAGGAGTTCTTTTCCTACAAGGAAACAACCAAACTTGGGCACCAAGCAGGGGAGTTGTTTTGGAAACAACTCCCAAAGGAGGTTCGGCCCCCATAGGGGACCGCCCCTCCTTGCTTGCCGCCCAAGTAAGGGACGACCTAGGGGCCGGGGCAGCCCTAGCCCACGGCCTAGCCGTGTGGGCTAGGGGCCGGCCGGCCCTAGGCCTTGGCGGTCCTCTTTGGGGTTCGGGCAATTGAATTGTTGGGCCCCTTGGACCGTTTTAACCCTAGAAAATTCCTAAAATCAATTAAAATTAACCAAGCACGTTAAAACTGGATTTTAACTGTTTATGTGCAAATCGCATGGTGATTGGATATGGCCTTAGGATGTGGTTTAGTGTGATTGTTTAATTTTGTGGTTTGGTTTACGGCCTGCGAGCTGATCAATTAATTGTAATAATTAATTAGAGTTTTATGGCATGCGAGCCATTTTTTTCTCAACTTGTGAGATTTATTTTATTTAGCATAGTTGTTAGCTAGTGCTAGATAGAATAGATTGTTAGCCAATGTATGAACATGTAACTTATTTCTCTAAAAAAATTATGCAACTTATAATTTAGGATGATGGTTAAATTAGGCAGAAATTGTGTTACTCTCCTTACTTGCTTTCATGTTTTTTCTGAAATAGTTAAAAACAATTATATTAGCAATAACTATAAAATCTCAAATACATTCAAAGGTTTATTGTGTGGAATGGAGTAATAGATAAGTTAGTAGCGCAATCCTTTGGTTTAACCTACATGTTTTAGAGCTAGAAAACGAAACGTGGTAGCCAAATTGAATAGGATTTCAAAATCCACTTTTTGTGAACCAATGCAGATTTGCTTGCAAAGGACATGATCATGGATCATCACCTGAATTTGGAGGGTTAGGTGAATGTTGTTGGAAGATGATGCTGGAGAGAGACCATTGTTGTTGACTAAAAATGTTTGCTAGTACTCCCTCGTTCAAATTAAGGTGTTTGTTTGACTTTTTATCCAACCGTTTCATCATTTAAGTTATTATTTGAAATACGCTCGAAAAATTAAAAGTGACATTTAATTCCCTACACACCAAAATAATAATTTGGATGAATTTTTCATAAATTTTAAAGAGTTGCATTTAATTCAATAATTTTACTATTATTTTTTTTGAGGGAAAATAAATTTACTATTATTGTTCTCAGTCATGTTTGAATCCAATTTTAATTAAAAAAGTGAAAAAAATATGAGAGAAAAAATTATGACATTGTAAATGACACCCACAATTGGTGTATGGCATTAAAAAAATTCAGCGAAAATTCAGTGACATTGTAAATGGGACGAATGGAGTAAATGACCTCGTGTTAATAATTTTATTAATATAATTGCCGCTCTGAAATATGTGCAAAGCCAAGTAGGATGCACCCTAGGTATTCTCTACCGACCCACTTGTGTCGCTTCCGATACAAATACTTTGTTGTTGAAGGTCGTTCGATCTTTTTACGGGAACAATATCTGTAAGAAAGATATAACAGTACCGGTAAAAAAAAACCCCGCTAATGTGTATGTTTTGGTTTCTCAACTGATATTTGAGTTTCGCCCCGTAATCTGGTCTGACCCAAAACGCTTGGCTGAGTTTGGCTGACGATTCTTTCAGTGGATTTCAGTGAAACTTTTCTATATGCAAAGACTTGAGAGCCGAGACGTTCTTGACCAACGTGGTTGACCTGTTTAAACAAAACCAAACTGCGTACCGATTGGACCAAATCCCATTCATTGTTAGTGTGTTTCCATTGTGATGAAACAAAGAAAATGAGAAAAGGCCACACCAATAATGGTGGGGGTTAGAGCAATGTTTGTCTACAGCCATTCAAAACCAAACCTTTTTATAGCAGAAAAGTCCCCTGCTTTACACGTGTCCCCTTCCATCTCCCCCCTTTCAACGACGACCAAAGTCTCTCTCTCTCCCTCTCTCTCTCTATATCTCTCTAAATCTCTCTACCAAACCCACCCCCCAAAGGCCCAGATACAAAACTAGCAGCCCTCTCTCGTGAAAACACACACACACACATTCACTATTAGTCGCGTCTCTCTTCTTCCACTCCCACTACAAAGGGACTAAGAAGAAGAAGAAGAAGAAGAAGAAGAAGAATAAAACCAACCCACATCGTCTCTTTTCTCTCTTGAAAACACCCTTTTGATGGCAACCAACAGGGACGAGCACAGAACATTCTTAACAAATCAGCCCACATCGTCTCCGATTGCTGTCTCCGGCGGGGACAGTTACCTGCAGGACAGTATTGGGAGCGCCTCCGGGAGCTTCCACAACGAGGGCTCCTATCTGGGTCTCGTCGACGGCGGCGGAGATGCTGATTTCGGGTTCCTGAGGCCTGATTTCAGGCAAAGTTCGCTTGTTGGGACTGTTGAGTACTACGATCGACATGTTTTTCTCTGTTATAAGAACCCTCGTGTCTGGCCTCCGAGGATTGAAGCTGCGGAGTTCGATAGGCTTCCGAGGCTGCTTTCAGCTTCTCTGGTGGCTAGGAAGAGTGATATTCAGAAACAGGTTTGTGGGTCTCGACCTCTTTGTTGTTTCAGTGTAGTGTGGTTTCTGGGTGTTTTGTGTTTGTTGATTTGTTGTACTGGGTTCATGTGATTAGGTGAAGATTGTGATAGAAACTATTGGGATCTGGGTTTGGAGATCTGAGGGTATATGGGTTAGGTTTTGTTTTTGCTTGACTGACTTGGGTTTGGTCCTTTGTTTTGTGTTCATTTGGTGGTTTATGGAGCTTGATATCGTGTAATTAGTCAGAGAGAGGAGAACGCGGAATTCAGCAGAGATGGAACATTAGATAGGGTCAGGCACAATGCTAAGTGACACATTGGAGGGACGTAAATGTTTCGATTAACATTGTCATATCAATTGTGCAAACTTGTAGAGCACAATTGATTAGGTTTTTGTTTGCTTGACTGGCTTGAGTTTGGTCTTGAATTTGTTTTGTGTTCATTTGGTGGTTTAGGGAGCTTCCCTTTCTCATTTTTCCATACTAGTGCATAACGGCACGACCACAAAAAAAGTATGATAATTGCCTAAATTTTACAGGCTCAGATTGTCTAATTATGAAGTGTTTAGTTCTTAAGATATGATGGGAATAAGCTATTCCACATTTAGGGGATAGCTTATTCTCATAGTAGCTTATTATGTAGATAGTGGGGATAAGGTATTCCACTTGTCACATTTTGGGGGATAAGCTATTCCCCGTAGCAGCTCATTATGTAGATGTTGATATCATGTAATTAGTCAGAGAGAGGAGAACGCAGAATTCAGCAGAGCTGGAACATTAGGCACAATGATAAGTGACACATTGGAGGGACGTAAATGTTTTCGATTAACATTGTCGTATCAATTGTGCAAACTTGTAGAGCATGGTGGAAAAATATTTCGTAACCCTGTCTATCTTTGTTTAAGATTGTTCAAGGTGTTGGGATGGCACAATGTTGTGAGTTCTCATTCTAACTCTTCGGAGCTAATACGGCCTTACAACTAGATAATGCGATGCAGAACATGGGATGAATACCACCACTCAGCTCAGCAATGATCCCTATAGGCTTACAAACTAGGATAATGGAAACTAGGAATAACTAAACCTAGCGTTCCCTTGTTGAGGTTTAAGGGAATGAATAACTAAACCTAGTGTCTCAAGAGAATGGGGGCATTCCTCTCTTCAAATGAACCAGGATCTTTCACAAGTGGGGGTAATCAAATTGTACTCGCCCCATCGTGGACAGTGTTACATTGCCCACAACTGCGGTAACTACTAGTATAAGTTTTCATACGCATTACAATCTTACAGAACTCATAAACACAATTCTGAAAAACTCCTGCTTCAGTTAAGTGAAATGAAGAGAAGAATGACTTATACTAACAACAGGGTGGTGAAATTCTGTGCATGCTATGCGTGTCACTGGCACATTGTAGGTCTCCCTATCATCACAGGTATGATGGAATTTCCTCATCCCTTTGTGTAACCTTAGGTGTTCAACCGACTGCAGTACGTAGTGCGCTATATTAGGAACACACTTTATGTTGTAATGTGTTAGCAGTTTCTCTTTATACTTCAATAAAGAAAGTTAACAAATTATCTGTTTATGCCGTAGTTTAATGAAACGATTTAGTACATCAAAGCATACATTTTTATACCTGCCGAATTAAGAATTAAATGTTGTGGAATCTTGGTTAATACAGCATCGAAAAAACGGCGGACAGCTACTTTGAAACCCCACAGCTTTTTTATCTAAAACTTGTGGAGTCATTGCGTATTTGTGTGCCGTTTATATCTCAATTAATGATACCACAGAACACATACTGGTATTTATTTACAGGTATATGGATTGATATCTTTATTAATTGAATTTGAACAATGATATTTGTCTTACGTGAGGCTATACTCATTTTACTGACAGTAGCGGCTAGACAAATGGACCACGTCCGTAACTTGAAGCATTTGGAATACGGGTGTAGGTGCACATATATGCTTAGGTTTGGAGATGGGCAAAAGAGAAACATAGATTAGCTTTAGCAAAAGTAAAGACCTGTATGTAGAAGTTATTTAAGTAAATCAGGTGAATGTGACTCGATGTGAATCTATCTTTTTCTGAACATCCTGTGCATCTATGCGTCTCACTGGCACAGTGTGAATCACCCTATCATCATGGGTATGAAGGAGTTGACACATTCCTTTGTGTAACCGTAGTTGTTCAACCTACCGCAGTGCGTATTTCGCTATATAAGGAACACCCTTTATGTTGTAATGTATTAGCAGTTTCTCTTTGTACTAAAGTTGGCGAATTATCTGTTTATGTCATACTTTAATGAAATGACTTAGTACATTAAAGCATAACTATTTATACATGCCGACTTAAGAATTAAATGTTGTGGAATCTTGGTTAATATATCATTAAAAAAACGGCAGACAGCTACTTTAAACCCTGCAGCTTTTTTTTTTTATGTAAAACTTCGTAAAGTCATTGCGAATTTGTGTGCCGGTTATATCTCAATTAATGATACCACAAAACACATACTGGTACTTATTTACAAGCATATGAATTTATTTCTTTGTTAATTGAATTTGAATTATGATATTTGTCTTTCGTGAAGCTATACTCAGTTTACTAACAGTAGTGGCTAGAAAAATGGATCATGTTCGTAACTTGAAGCCTTTGGAACACGGGTGCAGGTGCACATATATGCCTAGGTTTGGTTGGAGATGGGCAAAAGAGAGAGAAACATAGATTAGCTTTAGCAAACATAAAGACCTGTGTGTAGAAGTTATTGAAGAAGTCTCAAAGTCCAGGCTACACTAGACCCGATAATTTCTGAATATGATATCACATTTTCTGAAGGCAGTTTATCGCATTATCTTGTCAAGGAGGATCAACACCAATGAGACTAGAACTGTGGCTTCTTCTTATCATAAGAATTTGTGTTCTGAGAATTGTCTTCTCTAGTTGTACTTATGAGCTCGTGTGTGTTCCTGTTGTTTGATACATGTGGACTGTTGTTATGCACTTCCGGGGCTTGCCAGTTGCCAACTTACAAGAAGTACTCTTTTCCGTCTTTTGTGTGTCTAGAACTCATAGGAATGTGGAAAGTGCTAGTGACAAATAGAGTACTTGAACAAATTTGTAGGCACTTGTTAACGAATCATTGTAATGAGTGTTAAGTATCATGGGTCTAGTGACAGAAATGGTTCTGCTACTTGTTCTACTAAGTCTTCGTCATTAAAGTTGCTGAGAAATAGTCGAATCCCTGAAGCACAAAGTATTTTGATCTCAAAACCATCTAGTTCCACTGAAATAATAATTTGGATGGACTTCTCACTTAAAAATGTGCATTTGACTGGGTACATTTATTATGTTGTTCTCAGTCATATTTGTATCCGAAAATGCATAATAGAAAAGTTGTGACACTTCAAATGGGACGGATGGAGGAAATGAGTTCTTGTTAATTTTATAAGCGAAACTAACGATCTAACACATGTGCAAAGTCAAGTAGGATAATCTTTGTAAGAGAGATGGAGCAGTGGTAAGGAAAAAATTGTTGGTGTTTTTTTTACGTTGGAAAATTATTGGAGTATTTTGTTGTGAAGAAACTAAGAAAAAGAAAAAGGCAAACAATAGTGGTGGAGTGAGCAATGTTTGTCTACAGCCATTCAAAACCAGACCTTTTATAGCAGAAACGTCCCTTGCTTTTAACGTGTCCATATCCATCTTCCGCTTTTAGTGACGAAAACGACAACCAAAGTCTGTCTGTCTCTCTCTATCTATCTACCAAACACACCCCAATACAAAAAGGATGAGAGTCACGTGAAAACACAATCACTAGTAGTCGCGTCTTGCCGCTCCCTCTTCCCCAGTCTTCTTCCACTCCCACTGGAGGGACTTAAGTTAAGAAGAGCCCTCTCCTTCACTTTCTCTTTCTCCTTCTCTTTCGCTGCGTCATTTCTTTTGATGGCAAGAAATAGAGGTAAGCCCCTGCAATTCTTGAATCCAGCCACATTGTCCTCAATTTCTGTCACCGGCGGAGGCAGTTATCTGCAAGACAGTTCAGGGGTTGGGAGTGCCTCCGGGAGTTTCCAGAACGGGGGTTATCTGGATCTTGTTGACGGCGACAGTGATGCTGATTTCGGATCCTCGAGGTCTGACTTCCGGCAGAGTCCACTGGTCGGAACTGTTGAATACTATGATCGCCATGTTTTCCTCTGCTATAAGAACCCTCGAGTCTGGCCCTCTCATATTAATTCCTCTGAATTCGATAGGCTTCCCAGGCTGCTCTCCGCTTCTCTGGTGGTCAAGAAGAATGATATTAAGAAACAGGTATCTGGGTCTCTCTTTCTTCAGCATAGTGTTTTTGGTTTCTGTCTCTTCCGATTTGTACTGGGTTCATGTGATTAGGTAAGATTGTGATACTCTTTAGGTAACTATTGGGATCTGGATTTGGAGATCTGGGGATATGAATTAGGTTTTGTGCTTGACTGACTTTGGTTCCCTTTCTACTGAATTTGTTTCCCTTTCTCATTTATTCTTCTTCATTTCACTTAACTGAAGCAGGAGTTTTCTAAAATTGTGTTTTTGGGTGCTGTACGATTGCAATGCGTATGAAAATTTGTACTTGTAATTACCAACGTTGTGGCCAATTTAACACTTTCCAGAATGGGGCGACTACAATTAGATTACCCCCACATCTGAAAGATTCTAGTTCATTTGAAGAGAGGAATGCCCCATTCCCTTGAGACACTAGGTTTAGTTATTCACTCCCTTGAACCTCGACATAATGTAACTTAAGGGGACACTAGGTTTAGTTATTCCTAGTTTCCATTATTCTAGTACGTAATCTTAAATGGATCATTGCTGAGTGGTGGTATTCATCCCATGTTCTGCATTATATTTTCTAGTTGTAAGGCCGTATTAGCTCCGAAGAGTTAGAATGAGGACCCACATTGTTCCATCCCAAGTTCCAACACCTTGAACAATATAAACAAAGATAGCCAGGGTTCTGAAATATTTGTCCACCGTGCTCGACAAGTTTGTACAATTGATATGATGATGTTAATCGTAAACATTTTTCTTTCCCCCCATGTGTCACTTAGCATTGTGCCTGACCCTTGTCTAAGATTGCTGCTAACAAATGTTTCAACTGTGCCGAATTCTGTGTTTCTCTCTCTGACTAATTACATGATATCAACAACTTCAAAGAGGACGAATGATTTATATCAACAACAGGATGGTGAAGTATTATTAAATTATGTTGGGCTAATTCAGGTTAAACCTGTAATTCAATTTGAATCTATCTTTTTTGAAGATTCTGTGCATCTATGTGTCTCACCGGCACAGTGTGAGTCTCCCTATCACCATGGGTATGATGGAGTTTCTACATTCATTTGTGTCATCTTAGGTGGTCAACCTACTGCAGTGCATATTGCGCTATGTTAGGAACAAACTTACTGTTGTACTGTATTAGCAGTTCTGTTAATACTTCTATAAAGAAAGTTGGCGAATTATCTGTTTATGTCGTATTTTAATGAAACTACATAGTACATCAAAGCATAAATACTTATACCTGACGACGTAAGAATTAAATGCTGTAGAATCTTGGTTAATACATCATCAACAAAAGGCGGACAGCTACATTAAATCCTGCAGCTGTTTCATCTAAAACTTTTTGAAGTCATTGCGAATTTGTGTGCCGGTTGTATCTCAATTAATGATAACACAGAACACATACTAGTACTTATTTACAAGCATTTGATCTGAGTTTTGCTATTAAATGAATTTGAATAACGATATTTGCCGTACGTGAAGCTATACTTAATTTACTAACAGTAGCGGCTAGACAAGTGAATCACATTTGTAACTTGAAGCATTTGGAACAGGGGTGCAGGTGCATATATATGCCTAGGTTTGGAGATGGGGAAAAGAGAAACATATATTAGCTTTAGCAAACATAAATACCTGTGTGTAGAAGTTATTTAAGAAGCCTCAAAATCCAGGCTACACTAGACAAGATAATTTCTTTATATGCTAGCACATTTCTGAAGGCTGTTTGTTGCATTATCTTGCCAAGGAGGATTAACACAAATGAGACTGGAACTGTGGTTCTTTTTCTATCATTAGAATTTGTGTTCTGAGAATTTTCTTCTCTAATTATACTTATGAGCTCGCTTGTGCTCCTGTTGTTTGATACATGTGGATTTGTTGTTATGCACTTCCAGGGCTTGCCAATTTACAAGTACTTTTTTTTGGGTGTCTGTGGCTAGATCTCAATATGAATGTGGAAAGTGCTAGTGAATAACAGAGCAAATTTTTAGGCACTTGTTAATGAATCATTGCAATGAGTGTTAAGTATCATGGGTTTAGTAACAGGAATGGTTCTGCTACTTGTTCTACAAAGTCTTCATCATTCAAGTTGCTGAGTAATAGTTGAATCCCTGAAGCACGAAGTATCTTGATCTCATAACCATTTAGTTCCACTAAAATGCAATTGTGTGGGTTGATAAAAAAAAATAAAAAAAATGCAACTGTGTGATTTCTGCATTCTACTTTGGAATCCTGAAGCACATAGCATTTTGATCTCAAAACTTGTAAGCTCCTTGGGAAATGAACTATGTGAATGTTTAACTGTTGGAGGTCGAGTTATTGCTAATTTGTGTGCATGTCAATTAATAACACTATGGGACACATAATGGTATTTTTTAATAAATGTATAAGTCAGTCTGTTAGTTATTGAATGTGGATAACATTATTTTCTTATATGAAGCTACGATATGTTCAAAACTAGCCGCTGGCCAAAAGAATCATGCCTCTTTGTTGAAGCATTCAGAATGCAAGTACACAAATAGGTCTAGGTTGATGGATGTAAACATATTAGCTTATGAAACCTCAAAGACTTGTATGGAGACCTCATTGAGAACATCTAAATACCGGTTAAACCAGACATGAGAACTTTCTTATATGTTAGCACATATTCTGCAGGTTGTTCATTTCATTATCTTGTCAAGGAGAGTCAATACAAATGAGATTGGACCTCTTGCCTTCATTAATTACAATCATTATTTGTATTGTAATATTTTCTTCTATGTTAGTATGTACTTACAGACTTATTTGTGCTCCTGTTGTTTGATGCTTGTGAGTTTGTGTTTGATGCACTTCCAGGATTTACCAATTTATGAGATTCACTCTTTTCTTTTTGTCTACAGCGCAATAATTGCGCAAATTGCAAATGACAAATATAGTACTATGTTGGTACTTGTTCTAAATGAATCCTTATAATGAATGTTAAGTAGCATGGATGTAGTGACAATAATGGCTTCTCAATGCACTCTTTGTTCATCTGAGGATTAGTAAGTGTCTTGGTTGTATGCCTTCTGAGACATAACAGAAATGTCTTGTTTGTGTGCCTCCGGTGTATTTTATCTGATCATCAAGCAGTTAAATCCTGAATCAGTTTGAATTTCCATGTATGCGTTTTTTTCTTAACATGCTGATACTAATACATCATTAAACGGTTCTTACCTTTTGCCCCCCTTCACTTCAGACCCGCCTAACAATATGCGAGGGGCATGATGGAACTGAAACGTCCAATGGTGATGTCTTGATATTTCCTGACATGATAAGATACAGGTAAAATTACACTGGATTTCAAGCATTTAATTTTTATGGTTCATTTCTCCCCTTGTATGATGACTCTATGTTTTTTAATAAATAGGAGATTGACGCACTTCGACATTGACACATTTGTGGAAGAAGTGCTTGTCAAAGATGGGGAGTGGCTGCCTGGAACGCCGGAAGCTTTGAAGGGATTTTACATATTTGTATGTTCTCATGGGGCCAGAGATCGACGTTGTGGTGTTTGTGGACCTCCTATCATTAGTAAATTTAGAGAAGAGATTGAATCTCATGGTCTTCAAAGTAAGGTGTTTGTTAGCCCATGTTCGCACATTGGTGGGCACGCATATGCTGGAAATGTGATAATCTTTGGATCAAGTATTGGCGGAAGTGTTACTGGTCATTGGTATTTTTCGAGATTCTCTCTGGCCTTTTATTAGTCTTCTTTTCAATTAATAATGTTCCGTTGCCTAATATGAGGTCACATGGATGTGCAAGTGCGGCTACTCTTTCTTCGTAAATCCAATATTACACTCTGAGCCCTTTTTCTATGAACCATTTTTAGGTATGGATATGTTACACCTGATGACGTGCCTAGCTTGCTTGAAAAGCATATCAGGAAAGGAGAAATCGTAGATTGGCTTTGGAGGTAAGTTATCTGTCTCAATTTCTTTTAGAAGTGTACTGATAGAGTTGCTTGCTAGTAAAATCAGCTTCACGACTTTATTATTATGAATTTTCACTTGGGATTCCGTTGGTGAATTTAAAATTGATTGAAGCTCAATTTTCTTTGGTAGCTTGTGCCTTTTAAATAATTGATTGCCTTATGTATGCTCTTAAATACTGCCAGTGTTGCTATAAAAGAGTGCCCTAATGATTTTCAAGGTTTTGGAAGATATTGACTTATAATTTGTTGGACATGTAGTGTGGTCTCAAAACATCATAAGACAGGAAATCTCCTTGACCTAGTACCAAAAGTGAGAAGGGTAAATGGAAATTAGATAGACCACTATTGCCATAGATAGACCACTATGCGTTAAATTTATCCTGCTGCATAACCTACACACCCAAATGTAGAACCAGAATCTCATTTTTGTAACCTTTGCAAGTTTTGATGTTAAGACCGATGAAGCCTTGCTCCTTTCCTTTTCCAGTTGGATAGGATATTATTTAGTGCCTCCGTGCATGAAACTATTATGAATTGAAGTTCCCATTAAAATAGAACTGATAGCTTGTGGAATGTGCAAGTTGCGTAGATCCCATACCTTTATTTGTGTTTTACTCCCTGTCCCTAAAATAGAGTGACAATGTGTAACTTTTTGTACGACATTGAATATTAGACATTCATTCTAGGAAGGAAGACGCATAAGATGGCACGGAGCAAGTGTTTTTTACATGGAGCAAGTTTTCTAGTGAATTTTAGCTTTAACATCTAGTCCTTAGAATAACTTATTAGCTCCTTTTTTCACACTCCAGTGAGTGGAACTCCCATACAGTTGATGAATACTTTAAAATAGGACGCTTATGGACTACCAATGCACTGCTGACCGGCCCTATACCTCTTTTCTCAGAACAGTGATGACATACCATCTTAGAGAAGTCAATTGACATTGTATTCCCGTATGTTGTGAGGCAGCGGGGTCAAGGGTTGGGGGTTCATTGATGTGTGTCCTAGCCTCATAGGAAGGTGAAGTATGGTGTCCTAAGATGGTTAGTAAGAAGTTTGATATCTTTACGGGATGGAATTTCAGGTTTCGGATGTCCAATATCAGAGTAAGATCTGGTCAAGAAAAAAGAAATATATCATCTTGTGATTGATGGTCAAGTTGATACATTTGATATGGAGAGGATTCTAGCTTTAGACTCCTAAAAAGGGAGCTAAAGTTGCACTTAATCGACTACATGGAAACAAGGTTTTAAAAACGGAAGCGGCCGACGTATCGGTCGCGGTCGTGTGTAACGGGATCGGACTATTTCGGAGGGACTGTAATAGAAAACAGTGATCGAATGCGTGAATTTTAGAAAATGTTCACGAGTGTGTTCTCCGTTTTTCGTAGTTTTTCCCGACTTCCCCAATGCGGAAAGGCTGTTTTTCCCGTTACCGACTCGAAACGGTTGCCTTTTACGTGTAACGGGAAAAACGGTGGCGCCCTCTGCCAATTTCGTTACAACACGGCCGCTCCGCACCGCTTTTACCGTTTTTAAAACCCTGCATGGAAAGTGGCTCCACCTCACAGAGGTCGAACGACTTTACCCTATAAACAAACCATAGAGATGTGGGATTCACGGCGAGTTGTGGTTGTGATAATGATTAGATGCAAGGTGTGCTTATGATAATGGCGAAAGCTTTTGTGATGCCAGGAATCTGATGTGCTTTTGAGGCCACGTTTAATAAGGGAACCGAACGAGTAGGAGGAATCATAACTTTGAAGAATTTGATGCTATTTTATTGATAAGATGTCAGTAGAGTTTTAAAAATTATATCCACATATATACTTAATACTCTTATTCACATAGTTACTGTATTTTGAAAGGTTGGAATCAGGATTTTCTCTTTGTCACTTGTCAGCAAGGAGAAAGGTCCGGGAAAAGGTGGTCACGCGTAAAGTCACCTGTAGCGTGAGTGGGGGCAGGAGTGCGGGAGATGTTAAGTTGAAAAGTATTGGCTTGAGCACCATGAGAGTACACCACTGTATATATTAGTATTCATAAAATTACTAAGTTCATGACATAAATACTCGAAATAACATATAAAATGTGTATTTACATTGCAATTATATGGAAGAACTAGATCAATTAACGATTATTGTTTTTCCCTCTTCTGAATTTGAGTGAGGCAACCATATCAACTAAACCACCTGTATGTATTTTTCTCAAATCAAATCAGATAAAACTCTGACTCTAAGAAATTCTTACTCAATATAATGGTATTGAGTTTATTTGTGGTAATTATTTTAGTTATGGTTTGAAAATGCTGTTTTCAATGTTAACGTGATCTCACATCAGACATGTGAGAGTATTGCACATGTTATACCATTACAAATACCCTGGTAGATCTTTACTGAAAATTGAAGTCTTAGATTAAGGGAAAAGACAATTCTCTTTACGAACCTCTCATATATGAAGTTTCTTGTGCTTCAGTGTAATGCTTAAGTTTGAGGACCCACATCAGAAATGGGCTTCTATATCAGTTTCAATTTTTTTTTTTTTTTTTTGTTTGGGCTGGGCTTAACCAGCTGAGCCTATTACTTGGGTGTTGAGTTCAGGTGAGAGTTCGCAGATTAGGCCCGTATAGTGCGGAAGCGCATCCTCAATGTGGGCCTGCCTCCCTAGTTGGACATTTTTGGTGACAATGTACTCATGAGTCATCTGGCACATGCCCGTTGAACGAGAGTTTCATCTTTCTTTCTTATTTAGTATACCAACTAAAGATGGGAATACACTGTCGTTTCATTCAGATTGCACCAAATGAGGCCTTATCTACCTTCCAGTTTACTTGAAGGCATGTAAAAGATATGGAACAAAAGTATTTGAAATTACGTTCATGGTAATCTTGAAGCCAGTTTGTCTAGAAGACAAAATGTCAATGCCACTTGTACAGTTGTACTACTGCATTCGATTTGCGTGTATATATGCTGAGTGCAGACCTATTTAAAGCTGGAGTTTGGGAAAGTCTAGATAATGCGACTTTATTTTTCTACTCTTGGAGGAAATTAGACGTTCAGGTTTGTTTGGAGGATGTTGATGAAATATCATTACTATGCTTTGTTGGTTTTAGCTTTTGATGCTTTTTCCTGGAGAAAACCGAGATAGAGCCGTAGGGAATCTGTCACTTTTTCCTTGTGTTGTACTGATTATTCTTTAGTGGGTGGGTGGCGTCGGCACTCGGGCAGTTTATATTGAACTAGTGGAGGTGGTGGAGGGTGAGAGTATTAAGATCTTATATATTTGTTTAAGTGATTTTTGTGGCTCTTTGGAGGGAATAAGGATGTCTGAACTGTCACTATTTCCAGTTGCTCATTTTGGCGAGGTTAATCATATTAAGGTGTCGATTTCACGTGGTGCAGTGTCAATATTTTCAAAGGAGCAAGGCTGTTGAGATTTGTCCTGCATCAGGAGTTTGAGAGCCTTGTATGTAGTTAAACTAGTTTCTGGGCTACTCCCCTAATTACCAATTAGCTTTGAGGTGGAACACCATGGAAACAACCAAGAGCTTTTCTTTAAATCTAAATTGTTTCAAAAACCCATAAGAAATTTCTCTTCATTTGTTTGAAACTAAATTGTAGTTTGCTGTTTGCTGCATTTCTGATGATTACATGTTGGGTTAAAGAAGTTATTATAGGCTTACTTGAGATGATTTACGTCTTGGTAGGGTTTAAGTTGCGCTGGTGGTTGTCAATGTGGGTGGTTTCCTTCAGTGATGGTGGATCTGGTGGCCCATCTTGCAACGGCCCGAATGGTTCCAGTTAAATTCTGTTGACGTGGATTTGATGACTTCAGTCTAGTTGTTAAAAGGAGAATTCATTATCTTTTGCTACGAAATGGGTCTTGTAAATGGTTGACAACAGAAGTTGGGACGCAAATAGTTGACAAACTTTGGGACGCAAAGTTGAGGGCAAGTGGAAATATAAAGGACGTTGTGATTTGGCTTAAAAATTAAACTAATAATTATATATATATATATGAGAAAAAATAATAATTATATGTAGATATGTATATAATACTAAATCCTACTCTCATCTACGTCTCATGGGATATACTTAATGGACAAACTGGATTAGAAAGAAAGAAAAATAAAAAAATATCCACAAAGCTAAAACTTAAGGAGTAAATTTAGATCTTTTAAACTTCAGACCTTTAAATATGGATAAATTTCACTTTCACCCCCTCAGTTCTAGCACATCTTCATTTACACCTCCTTGGTTCAAAATCTTCACTTACACCCCCTTCTAACTAAGGGAGACTCACAACCGACCGAAAAAGACTGTTATGCCTTCAAATAAAAAAATTGACAAAGAACAGAAAACCCTCACTTCTTCTAAACCCTATCTCTATCTTCATCTCCCCTGCTCCTCTTTCCCGACCTCCTAAATAGGCGCCGCCTCCTACCCCCACCCCTCGGCGCGAACCACCACCACAACCCACACCTGCAGTTCTTACATCTCTCTCTTCTCCATGACCTCCTGAACCACATCGATGTTCTTCGCATACCACCCCTTCTTCCTTGAACTTATTTGGAAATTTCTTTAATGGGTTACCGGAGGCTCGCCTATGATTTCTCGAAGATGGGCTGGGATAAGCATTGGTTGATGGAAATGGAATCACAAAGCCCAGCGCTCATCAGGTGTTTGGTAGTTAAGGCTCAATTGGAAGGGCTCAATGGAGAGTTTTGCGAGGGTCAGGGTTTGAATGTGAGGTTTATGGAGGCCTCTGGGTGTGGGTTTGATATGGGGAGGGTTGGTTTGAGCTCTACTAGAGTTTGGTTTGTACAACATTAGTACAATTTAATTTTGGTTCAGTGAGGATTTGGGCTGCGATAATTGCAAACTTGAGTTTCATTTAGTTTTTTTATGTATGGAAGAAGAAGAGGATGACGATAAATGAAAAAGAACAGGGAGATTATTCATTGCTCTTGTCAGTGTTGGATAGAGGACGGTTATTAGTGAATTTCAGATATTGTCTTTTTTTTCCCGGAAGAAAGTTGAAGAAGGAGAAGAGGGTGACGAGTTTGGTTGTGTTGAGTTGCTGGTGGTGGTGCTGAGGGTGGAGTTATTTGGTGGTGCCGATGGTGGAACTGTAATAATACATCAAGTGGGGTTTTAGCGGTAAATTTGTACTCATCATGGCCGGCCCAAAACACTTAGGGGCCTAAGGCGAGTAATAAACTGGGGGCCCATATTAAATACAAAAATACACCTAAAACGGTTTGTTTTAAAAAAACATTTGTAAACTTCTAATAACTGTGTGTAATATATTAGATTCGGGTTAGTTCAACTAATATTCTTCAAATTTACAATTTTTTGATAAATAAAAACTAAAACTTTCACATTTGACATCAACAAGATTCGAACTTGGGTCAAACTTGTGGCAAAAACATTAATTACCACCAAACTAACATACTACTCTTTGAAATTTTACATTAAAGTGTGTATTTAACTGAACTATAATAATATTTCAAGGAAAATTACAGGTAGAACACGGGGCCCTGCCGCCCCAGGGGCCTAAGGCCGCCGCCTCGGCTGCCTAGCTATAGGGCCGGCCCTGGTACTCATTGAGGGAAAAATCCATAAAAAATCTTTTAGTAGATTACCCTACAACTAATTGACGGAATAAGACAGAAGGGGTGTTAGTGAAATCGAGTTTGGAATGCAGAAGGATATAAGTGAAGATTTTGAAACAACAGTGGTCTAAATGATTCCTCAAAAAGAAAAAAAACAGTGGTCTAAATGAATATTTATCATAACTGAGGGGGTGAAAGTGAAATTTACCCCTTTTGTACTGATCCTAACTTCAGGGGTGAAAAGTGACATTTTGCTCAAAATGTGGTATTCTAGAGATTATAAACTCGCCTCTATTCTCTAGCAATGTCTTATCTTTTGGTGAAAGGATTTGGTTTTTCTATGTTGATGTTTACATAGGACTCGTAGTTTTGGAGGTGAGAGTAGGCGGTCTACACTTCTAGTTTTGGAAGTCAGTTTCAGTACCGAGGATGTTCAAATTCAGTTTTGGTAACAGGGATGATCGGATAAGGCCGGTCAGTCTTCGTTCAATAAAGGTGTACAGGAAAATAGTAAATCTACCTTGTGGAGCCCCACGGCATGCATTTTCCATTCATTTGACTAACGACCTGTTAGCCTAGTGGTACTGTGTACTGCAGTTAGGTGAAGTAGGGGGGTGGGGGAGGGGGGGGGGGGGGGGGGGGGGGTAGTACCGGGTAATCAAGTTCTAGTAAGAAGGGTGATTGAATTCAGATTTGGTAACAAGGATGATCAGATAGGGCATATAAGCCTTTATTCAAGGTGTGTAGCCTGTGTAGGGAAACATTAATTATGCCATGTGGACCCAGGGCATGCATTTTCCATTCATTTGACTAACAACCAGTTAGTCAAGTGGTAAGTAGGGAGACTGTTTAGTGGCATATGGCCCAAAACTATAATGGTTATGAACCTATTAAGTCCAAATCAAAGGGGGTGTTATTGCAATTCACCTCAAAATTATACCCATTGCAGAGTCAACTAGCTAATGCTTTACGCATCATACAATGAAGAATAATGTCCACATTTTTGGTTTTGAAGTTAGATGTGATATCGTAGAAATTTGATTTTTCTGCGAAAAGTATTTCCGAAAGCGCGACTTGAGCTTTAAACCTCTTGGCTCTTGCCGCAAAAGGAGATGGGTCGGAATCATGAAATTGAAATGGGTATGCACCACATTGAAATTCAAGATTCTAATTATTCATTTATGAATTGATTGTAAACCTATAGCCTTCTCGCCTAATGGCTAATGGTATGTAAGAGTAGCTCAAACACCCCCAAACATTGAGAGAGAGGTCTCCGGTTAAACAGCTATCCCTGACCTTAGATAAAGGATAGTAGTAGGTTTATTATGATGTTTGTGGCCTTAATAAAGGAAGTCATGGTCAAAACATGTATCAAGACTATGAAGTCTCCTTTTCCCTGTAATCCAATCGTCTGTTCCTCATCACACTACATGAACACAGTGTACTTCTCTGTCTTCTCGCTCTCAAAACAACTAATAAGGTAAACAAAGCAATTGAGGAAAACCAAGTTTACTCTTTGGATTAGAAGAGTGCCGTGTCCTGGCTACACGATTTAGATCCCAATTTTGATGTGGTATTTGCAATCTGTGGTAAACACAGCTCTTAGTCTGGTTAAGCCATGAAACGATTATTCATTACCACCCATGATCGCCCTCTCACTGTAATGGTCATTCGTTATTTTTTTAGCTGCACGAGAGGTTTTTATATTTAACGGCAACACTTTATGCCCCTCTACAGATGTTTTTGCTTCCCGACCGATCAACAGAATGCTATTTTTTCCCCGTTTTCCTTTCTTTGCAGATTAAAATATTCTGTAACTAATGTAAACTCAAGCCATGATAACTAAACTGCTTCCATCACCCCATCTGTAAACTCATATTGTTATACCTGATTCTCTTCCATCACGCATCTTCTAGACATGCTCAGTGTGGGAATTCAGGCGCGGTAGCCCCAATCAACGCATACACACACGTAGAAACACAACATTTTTTTAATATATATATTGTTTAGCTAATGTGGTAAATGTTATTATCCTCGAAAAGGGAGCCTCACGAATTCTGACTTTCAGGGGACAGATGGGTTTATCAGAAGAAGACCAGAAGAGATCTCAGGAACTAAGACTCCAGCAAAACGGCAAGGTCGATGTTGGAAGAAGCGGAAAAGAAGAAGAAACACAAACAAATTGCAACAGAAATGCTCTTTGTGGATCTCAACTCGATGGTTTTACCTGTTGCCGGATAAACGGGAGCTCCTGTTGGAACAACTTGACCGCGCCAGAAGAGACTGAGAATTCTGAGCTGAACGAGAGAGAAGCAAAGATGACAGCAGACGAGAAAAGAAGCAGCAAGAGACGCGGCGGGTCCCTCAGAAATGGCGGCGGTGTTAAAGGAGGAGCGGAAAGACGAAAGTCGTTCACTAGGCAGAGGTGGTTTGAGAACTGGGAGCGGGAGGATACTTACGCAGCCCTTGCTGTTGTTGGTGCTGCTCTGTCGGTTGCATTGGCGTACAGATGCTACAAACAGTCTCAGTAAATATATGACCAACCGTTCAACCTTAATCTCCCGGAATTATCATTGCCATCATGGGTATTGTGAAATGCGTCGTCTCCAAAAGGAAGAAGTGTGTTGGGATTTTAAGGGTAGATGGTGGCCAAAATCGTTCAAAGAAGTTGATGATGATTCGAAATTAGTTCTTATAAGAGATGGGTCTTCTGCTTGATTGCTATACAAATGTGATCTTTAAAAATGGATTGCTTTATTTCTTTTCTTGTACATGAATTTTTATCGTATTCAGAGTATTTTTAATTTGCTTTTGGAACTTTTATATGACAGTGTAAATTAATTTGTATTTATATATAGTAGTGTCCTTTCAGTTTGTACATTGCTGTGGTAAGCAGAACCAATTTCTTTTGGTGGAACGAGCCTGAAGCATCGTCATATAACGGATTTGGGAGATTCTGGGCAGTGCACTCTTGCACGAGCCCTGTGTTTCTGATCATCATCCATTTTTCTGAACATTCTTTGTTGAACATGGGGGGAGGTTTTGTCCTGGAAGGTATTTCAAGAGAAACATTCTCGGGAGGTGGAGATAGTCATCCTACATTTCATTTTTCTTTGTGGGTAGAGCTCGGTCGGCGAGATGAAGAAGATTTGTAGAACCTAGCCCTCCACGGGTCCTTGGTTTCTTGAGAGTTTCCTCCAACGGAAAGTGAAGGTCTTCAAGCATTGCTGGGGATTTCACCTTACGGTAAAGTCTGAAGATTAGCAAAGGGTGACCTGCCAATCGATGGATGTTGACTAGTTTTGCACGCCGACTATGACTTCACTTATTAATGAGGAGTTGAAAGAAGACATCAAAGTAAGGCTGGTTTCAATGAGTATGTTAAAGTCACAGCCCTCTTCTTCATCTTCAGATTTTCCTAGGAATTCTGGGTTAGGAGTTGGCATTTAAAACTTCCCCAAAGAATAAAGTCTTTATGGTGGTGGACGATTTAGTAATAATGTCTTGGCCACCAAGGAAAATCTTTTCAAAAGAGTTTGTGGCCTCTCATCTTCTTGTTAAGTATGTAATCTGGGTAAGGAAGAAACTATGTAATCTGGGGTAAGGAAGATGACTGACATGTTTTTCTGGCTGTGATTGGGACAAGACCAATATGGGTTGTCTAAATTCAGCTGACATTAGACTTCATGAGCATAGCTTCCAAAAATGGCAATGCTGGGTTTGGGAGTTGGAAGGTTTCTTGGAGAAAGTTGTGCTTACTTGCTGGCTAATCTGGAAAGCCAGCAACAATGTGATTTTTAATGGGCCTAAAGTTAAATCCACAGCAGGTAGTTAGCAGTGTGGAGCAGATCAGTAAATATACCGAGTTACAGTAAGTTGATGACTGCAGGTTGGATTATTAGAAATAATGGTTGTGGTGGATAGTGGTTGGACGAGATACTATGCAAGCTCTGCAATCTGGTGCAGAATCCAAGGGCTTTGAGAGAAGCAGTTTCTCAAAATGTGTAGATTTTGCAGAATACCTTTGAAGGTGATTGCAAGATGATGATGATCAATATGGTGCAAGGAAGTTCACCCAGCTTGTAAGAGATTAAAAAGACATTTTGGATAGTATCTCCTTTATGCATCCTCAGATTGTTCTTAATCTGAGATGGATAAAGAGGCTAGCAAATTCTGCAGCTGATTTGCAAATTAGCAGATCAAGTAACTATTTCAACTTGCTTCTGCGTGATTAGTAACTTAACTATGTGTATACAACTATTTACAACATAAGAGTTTTTCTGAGTAGAGAAGATTCAAACAAGCCTTCCAATAAAGTGTACCATTTTGGATAGTATCTCCCAATCTCTATATCAAAACTAGAAAATATTGATAATAATGTGATATTAATTTGTAATTGTACTTTCACACTTAAATTTGATAGTATTGTGTTGAAAAGTAAATGATGGAAATTGAACTATGGAAAACCATGCTATATTAATATTTCTGGAACTTTTTGGGTGAAATTCCATTAGAGATAGGAATTCCCATTCACTAAAATGGGGGATATCCTACAAATCATGATTTTCTGTAAAACTATGCTTAAATAAGACTCCGTTTGGTTGGCGGTAAAACGTTTTACGAAGCAAAATAATTTATGTATAAAACGTTTTTGTGAAAAGGTTTTCCTTTACAATCATTTTCATGTGTTTGGTTAAAACTTGCAAATGATTTTACCGATTGTCAGATAAATATAAAAATTATACAAATTTTGAACTAGTTAGTGAATCGGTACAATGGAATGGATAAACATTTGGCAGCATCGGCTGGTTTAGGTGGTGGTGGTTCCGGTTTGGAAAATGGCTTATGTATATAAAACTTGTAAATCATTTTAGGACGTTTAGGCGAAACCATTTTACTTAGAAAATTAT
This sequence comes from Linanthus parryae, assembly GCA_023055425.1. Classification (NCBI taxonomy): domain Eukaryota; kingdom Viridiplantae; phylum Streptophyta; class Magnoliopsida; order Ericales; family Polemoniaceae; genus Linanthus; species Linanthus parryae. The sequence goes on along the minus strand of JALGPY010000010.1, from coordinate 47,108,675 downwards.
TTTACTGAACAAATTGTGAACCAAACGCCGAAAATTAGATTTTTTTTACAGGAAAATGTTTTACCGCCAATCAAACAAAGCCTAAGTATGAGACCAATACCTCCATTTCTCACCCAAATATGGAGAAATGGAGTGTGCTAGGTTGGAGACCACTCTATTTTCTCACCACAGAAAATGAACAATGAAGGAAACTATGGAGATGCATCAACAAGTAAGTGGCTTATTAGCAAAACAAACTGCAATAAATATTTGTGAATGGTACACTTTATTGGAAGGCTTACAATAAGATTCATGAAGGCTACATTCTTTTCTGTCAATAAAATTTGCAAAACCCTCGCGGTAGTTTTGAACATACAAATAATCGGTTTCCATCTCTTACAACTGCATCGAGCTGATGCAAAGGCAAAGCTATTAGTAGTAGTACATTCTAAAATATAACTCTTTTCTTAAATAGCCTCTTACAGAAATTAATCAATCAACTGACCGCGATGACCGCATTAACTATACAATGACCCTCCATCAAAGTCATTTATTCGCCGTTTATCTTAAAGCCGCGAAACGAGTTAGAAAGGCTGGTCTGTTTCCCAAGGCTGTTCTGTTTCCCAAGCCTTTGGAGCTCAGATTCCAAAGTTTTGGCAAACTCACCATCCTCGGGATTCGGTTCAGGAAAAGCCACATGGAATGAGCCTTGTTTGATGAGCGCATCGGAGCGCATGGCTCGACGCTTGATGTAGTTATAGAGCTGTTGATGGAAGGGGTGGTCCAACGAAAAACAGTTGTCCGTGCTTCCGTTCCTAGAATGCCTGGACGATCCGGAACCTTCTCTTTTACAAAAATGGGGGAGAGATTCGTAGTCCATTATCTGTATAATTCAAATGGCAAATTCGAAGAAGTTAAATGCTTGGTATAAAAAACACCACAGGGACAAGGTAGGAAGGTATATGTGGTGCAGCAATATCAGAGTTTGTCTGTTTGAGCTAGTATTTTTTTTGTTTTTATGGTATAAAATTTTGATTTTTTAGTTAAAAACCGATGAAGAAAGCAACATAGATTCTAAAAAAAACAAGAAAAAACCAAACAGAACCAAACATCCCAGATTATAGTTTTAGAAAACCAAAAACCAACCTATCCAAACACACCCTTTATGGACTTAAGTCTTGAGAACGTCAACATGGAAAGTAAAAAGGAATGCATATACAAGGTCTCCGTGTCTTACTTTATGGTCATACTCAAAATCATGAGCTATATTGCTACAAGTTGAAGTAACAGTTCCTCATACAAGGTTACGGACTCTTAATGTAAACAAGATACTAGCAAATATAAGAAGCAGCGCAACTGGTCGTCTTGATTTTTTTATTTTTTTTACTGGTTGTGAAGTTGGTGCTGCTGGATATAGTGGAAACAACCTTGCGCAATAGCAATTCTAAAAGTATCACTTAAAATATGTGATCCTAGTAGATTCTACCTAGGCATTGAATCGGTTGGAAGTATGGACCTTGAACTGGGTGAGAAGAAGTTGCAAAGCTGAAAATTATGTTTTGGTTCGAGGACTGGAGATTATGTTTTAGGTTGTTTGGATGTCCTGATTGGTACCTGTTCATTGAAGGACTAGCGACTCAAAATAGTTGCCAAATAACTCGGCAAGTCAGGAACTATTTGTGGCTTGTCCTTTATGTGGGGAGGGCTGAGAAACTATCCAACATCTGTTTCTAGAGTGCAAGTGTAGTAATGATTTCTGGGAAGCCAGTCAAGTGCAGGTCAATGGAGGCTTATCTTTCAAGCTTGGACGGTAGACTTCATTTCCTCAGCCTCAGGGAATAAGCAAGGGTTCTTGCGTTTGCTTTCTGACCCATGGGTCTATATGGAAATCTAGAAATAATGAAATGTTTCCTGATGATTCATGGTCGATATCAGCGACTTCAACATGTGCAAGAACCATATGAAGGAGTTCAAGCTCATTGAAAAAGCTCCAACAAATCCTCCTGCAAGTCCGACCGAGCCAAGATCCAATAATATGTGTGTGTTGAACAAATATCAGCCAATTTTTCATTGTTTATATATAGTGTGCTGTTTTGATACACTTTTAGCGGCCAATTTTTCTGTGTGGTTTTTGAAAGTCCTCAGAGATGAGGTGCAGGAGGCACATGAGCTTGCATCACAGGCCATGTATAGCTCGTGCTTGTTTTCAGACTGAACAGTTTCATGGCTTACATATAGTGTGTAAATAGGTCCTTTTGTCTTCTTTTTTTCTTTCTCCTTAGTGCTGCTTGCCTGATGCATTAGTTATTTTGGGCTGCTGATCTCGATTCCTGGTGTAATTTCTTCTTTTTTTATGAAAATTCTTAGCTTGCATAAAAAAACTTCACCAATGTAGTGGAAGTATGTTTTCTTTACGAGGTCGAGGTGTAAGTTCTAGAGAGCAGGTGGTGGTATTATATGACAGTGGAAGTTCTACTGGTGGTGGTGGTGGTGGTGAGATGACCGGCAAGAGCTCTTATTAGAGATCATTGAAAGAAGTGTGAATTTGGCTCCAAAACAAAGAAATAGGAGGTGGAGAAGTAGATAAAAAACTTACTCGGCATAGGCTTTACATTTGGTGGTGGAGGATGTGGTTATGGTGGTGGAGCAGAAGATCAGTCCTTGCTGGAATAAGATAACATTTAACCGTGACTTTTGGATGGAAAAGGTTAAGGGTTAAACGGAGCAATCATCAAGTAGGTTAAATGGCCGCATACTTGACCCTTTGACTCTGACTGAGTAAGAATATCATAGGACGCCTATTAGACACCTAATTGACCATTCCACTCTGTTGCTAGTACTTGTTTCTGTACATTCACATGACAAAACTTCATTTCCTAGAATATTTGTAGGTTAAATGGCTGATAACAATAACTCCCTATGAACAAATGCATTGAAAGAAGTTATAAAACGCATTATATGGATTGGACACTAGAAGGGATCTCTAGTTGGCAAATCCAGAATAAAATAATAGCTACACAGACAATGACATCGATAAGAGTTTTGATTTGTAATAGTTTATACTAGTACTTCACAAAGATTTAACAGGATGAAATACTCTAAAGAAAATAGATATGAAAGTTTGTAATACCTGAAGTAACTCGTCTTTTCCACACCCTGAGAGCACCTGAACTTTCTTCCTGGTTCTTTCTTGCAGAAGTGGCTTCACAACCTGCGTGCAAGGTCATCTTTTAGGTTCCTCCGAGGAAAAATCTATCGTTCAAGACCAAGATCGAACCATTACCTTCCAGCACGCCGAAAAAATATATGGTGTATTAACAATGTAGTAGGTATCTGTCTTTTCCGGATAGTTCAGGTCATCAATGTTTGATATCACAGTCATCAGCTGAAAAATGAAAATAAGAGCCTCAATTTGGGGTTTCCAAGAAAAAAGGGAGTATGCAAAAAGCTGAAAAGGGAAAGTGCAGAAAAGAGTTTGTAGTCGTATTAACTCAGAAATTATGCACAACAAGCCTACGGAGATAAGTAACATGACATGGCAAAGAGAATCAAAATTCAAAACACTAAGTGCCTGTTTGGGACATTTTAATCAGTTTTGATTATTATTGGTCATTTTAAATTAATTCCGTTTGTTACACTGTTTTGCACTTTCGATTGAAATCTGTTTTGGATTAATAATCTGCGATTATTTAATCTCCAATTTTCGGATTCTCTCACATTCTGCATATTTTAAGCTCATACCAAACATCTTTAAAATTTTCAACTACTATAGATTTTCAGCCAGCTTATTATTTTCTTCAAAAAAATTCAGCTGATTATTTAGATTTTCAGTTGGTATCAAACAGGCCCTTAGATTACATGCATGGTTGTGTGCGTCAAAGTGTGGCATTTCACAACCGACATCAAAGAAGTTTCTCTGGCAAGCTAATATTTATTGTTTGACAGGTGGTGCTGCGAGAGATCAGCTTCATCGATGCAGATACAATTTTCATAGAAAAAAAGGTACATGCATCACGAAAAATAAATGCAAAGCCGATGGAAACAAGGAGTAGATGACATAATAAGAAATTGCAGCCAAAGAGGGGGGGGGGGGTGTTGTTAAAATGATACAATGCAAAGCAATACCTTAATTTGGTTTAGTGCCGAAAGCTTGAGGCCAGTCATATCCAGAACCTTCACACAGGTACTAATATGCTTTCCAAACTTCTCTGTTGCCGTCGGCTAGAACCAAGGTTCAAAGTATTAGTCAGGTTCACAAGAGAAACGAAAAAAATAGAAAGTGAACCAATCTGCGGAGTTCATACCGAGTTACTCACCAATACTACTTGATCCCTGTATTCGTTCATTTGGATGTGTGACTGAACATAGTAATGAATCTAGAAAAGAAAACCAACCAACATGTTAGCATCGTAAATCGAAATCTCTTCCATAGTGAGCCAATGTTCATGAAAAAAATAAATACTTACAGATGCCTTATCATATGTGCTAAGCCCAACGCCGACAGCAATGACCGGAAGACCCTGGAAAGTTGAAAAGTAGTAGAGAGGGTGAGCTGAGATTATCATGGACCAGGGGAAACCATACATTTTAGTGGAACAACGGGTAGAAAGCCAAAGATTTCTTTAGAAAAATACCTCATTCGAGAAACCTGAAATTCCAAAAAGCTGTGAATCGCGAACTGATCTGTACAATTCCGTTGGAATTATTGGTTTCTGCAATCGGAAGTAGAAAATTTTAGCAAAAGCACAAAACGGGAAGATAAGAGCATCTCCAATGGAGATCTCAATTCTAATGCTAAATTTAGCACATGAATAGTGAATTTGGGCATTTATAGCATTTCATGCTCCAATGTATAGATGACATGATATCCTATTTCAAATTAAAACTAACTTTTCATTCTAAACTACCAACTTTATACCCCATCAACTACCTTATGGTGGTTGAATGTAGTTGAAACACTAAATATGTAAACGAAAATCAAGAAATCAAGGTATAGAATTTTGGTTCTATCTTTAGCACAATCCTATACTTGGTCTCAAATTTGAAAACCAGTATAGCATAATGCTTAAAGTTTTAGAATTAGCACCACTTTTAACACCCCGTTGGAGCACACCAATGCTACAATTATAGCATTAGAACAACTTTTAGCATCCCATTGGAGATGCTCTAAGGCGTGTCTAGTCAACAGGGTTAAGACTATAGTGAACTCTTTCAATTATCAAAGTTCAGTCCTGACAGGTTAGAGTAAAACAATTTTCAAGTTTGGAAATGCCAACATTTGAGTACTCTCTGCAATCTAACACACAGTAAAGTGTGTGTGTGTGTGTATATCTTCTAAGAAAAGAATATGTATATATAAAGAAGAAACTCGTGTATTACGTGAAAATAGAACGACTTTATCAACACCTAGCTGAAAATACAATATTGTCTTCTGGTAGATAAACAAGATAATTAGCCTCTGAATAAAAGGAAACTCACCGTCAATATGTCATCAATCTCACTTTCTATTCTCCAGTTCAAACAGTCCACCAGCTGGAACAGATTAGTACAATCAGTGAAATATGAAGTAAAGCGTCATAAAATTCTAAAGGAGTACTATGTCTCAAAATTGAGCTGAAAAATGAAATCATCTCTAACCATCTTGTGGGCTTTGGTAACATTTCCATCTCGTGCTTTAAGGAACCTTGCCAAAGTTTCTGTCGGGTACCCTTGATGCATATTCTGCGACCAAGAAAAAATAAATAAAAATGTTGGCTCAGTTTGTGCAATAAAAGTTACTAGACATAAGTCACAACTGAAGTGGCTGTTGGCACCGAATTTTTCTCTTCCATCTTCTCAACCAGCTTTGCAAGAATATGTTTTACTTTAATCGGGTTAGTTGGATTGGATTAGACTGGATTGGACTAATAACACGGGATCCGATTACATTTAATTGGATTACACTAGATGATATGGTCTTTGATATAATGTGAGATTACTTTCGGATTTGACTTATCTGAACAAATAATAGGTCAGACTAAACTAAACTTAGTATTATTATTACCTGTTATGTGGACTAAATTTAGATAAATCCCATCTAATGCTAATTCAAGAAAACAAACATGATTTCAGGGATCAGCAACAGAATGGGTCAGGACTCAAATGACTTTATTATAAAACAGCCCCATCTTCAAGAATAGAGACTGCTTCTTCAAGCTACCTAGCTTAGAAATCAAAATCAATTGAGGGATTCAAAAAAGAAAAGATCTGTGAATTGCTACAAAACATTTGAATTGGGAATCTCCAAAATCTGCACAAATTGGATCTAAATATTTAGAAAAATAAAAAAGAATTGGGGGATCAAATCTCATGAACTGAGAAGAAAAGCTCAGAGCTTGAAAAGTGCCCATAAGCATCAAAGATTCAAAGAACACAACTTGCATCAAGAAATCAACTAAATTCATCCAAACAAGTGCATAACCAGTGTAGATAAACTAGACCCACATCAAGTTAAACTCCAGATTTCCAGATCAGAGCACCAAATTAATCAGATCAATCAAACATACCTTGAAAGTCTTCTGGAGTGGCTCATCGACTGCAAAACCAGACAAGACAAGTAGACTATTAGAAACCCAATTGGGAGAAGAAGAGAAATGGAAGAAAAGTGAGGGTCTTTTAGAGAAGAGAAGCTGTACTTTCTTGCATCAATGTCTGGAACTGCTTCATCGTGTCCTCAGTGATGAACACCATTTTCGCTTATGCTGGAAGCAGAGAGAGAGAGAGAGATGGAATCAACCCAGAATTTCGAATTTTCAGATCCTCCTCCTCCTTTTTCTTCCCCAAAAGGTACTTGTAGTAATATATATGATTGATTGAAGATGCAGATTGCAGACAGAGAGAGAGAGAGAAGAGAAATGAAAGACGAGTTATTCCCCATTCCTGTAGTAAAATAGTACTACCTCCATTTCTTCTCTATCACATCGGTTTGACTTTTTGACTCGTATCTTGGTCACTTTGACCGGGTGATTTAGATAGCAAACCGACTCGATTTTTTGATAATTTTTTCAGCGTGTTATAGAGCAACTTTTACTCTACAACGTCATTAAAAAATTATCAAAAAATTGTATCGTTTTGCTACACAAATTATCGGGTCAAAGTGACCCAGTGAATAGTGACAAAAGTCAAACCGGTTTGATAGAGAAGAAACGTAGTATAGTGTATTTGGGGGTTGAGCTGTTTCCATTTTTGGTTTGGAAATCTGAAAACGTTTGAACCTTGCCTTCTCCAGTCCTTTTTTTTTAATAATATTATATTTTCTGAATTCTGATTTATTTTATTTTTTTGTGTGGAGTATTAGAAAGAACGAAAATTATTAAATTACTCAAAGAAAAAGATTATATAACTTGAAATTATTTTTAATACTAATAATATAAATAGAGTAAAAATGTCCACTTTCATTTTTTAGAAATAAAACTATAAAAGAATTCAATAATAACAATAATAATAAAAAACTGAAATCAGCAGGAGTTTTATCTATATGTTCCAGTACTATACAGGGTCGATTATTGTAATTTGATTGGGGTACCTCTCAGCCAGTCACGAGAAGTATTTGGGTCTTCCTACTTCTATAGGAAAAAAGAGGATAAGCTGTTTCAGCGGTTTAGATGATAAAGTGGCGAACAAACTAAAAGGGTGAAAATAGAACTTGTCCCGAGAGCACGCTTTTTCGTCAAGGCTTTGTCCCATCTGCTAGCCGGGAGAAAGAAAGGCCCAATCGTGACACATTTGTGATAGCAGTCATCCCATTTCGCCAGATGCATAAAGAGAGATTCTTATTAAAGTCGTTATTCAGTCAGTGCCTGTACACACAATGAGCTGCTTTAGAATCGCTATCTCTCTTTGCAACAAGATTGAAGCTAGAGCTCGCAACTTCTTTTGGGGAAAGCAAGACTCTCAAAAGGGTGGTCATTAGATTGATTGGAAGGATTTAAAGACAAACAAGGATGAGGGAAAGAATTGATTTCTAAGATTTAGAAGATTTTAACAGTGCTCTTTTTGCAAAACAATTCTGGAGGCTCAGTTCCAACTCTTTGGTTAGTAGAGTTTTCAAGCAAAATATTTTCCTAATTCTCAGTGCTGAAGCAGGTCATAATATTTCATTTGCGTGGAGGTCAATCCTAAGCTCAAAGAACGTCATACAAGCTGGTCTTCGCTGGAAAGTTGGCGACAGAACTATGATCCGTGCCCTCAATGACCCATGGATCAAAAGGCCACCTAGCTTCCGTCCTTTGGTAATATCCGACGCCGCGGTTAATAGGAATGTGGCAGATTTTATCCTCCTAGACCGCACCTGGGATGTTATGAAGTTGACTCAATTGGGGCTGGGTTGCGATGTCGTGGAAATCCAGAAGATCGAGATTCCGCTGCAGCCACAGCCTGATTCTCTGCTATGGCATTTTACCTCGAATGACACCTATTCAGTAGCTACGGGCTACGCTGTAGGGTTTTGATGCAGGTTACGCAGTGGAATAACAAATTTAATCCTGCTCAAATCCCACCAAGGATCACAGGTGAAGCATCATAACATGATGAAAGGAAGAAAGGTTACCTCAGCCATACCATGCTGGGGCAATCACATACAAAGAATAGTATTTTTGTCTCTACGGTATTCGCAAGAATAGAATTCAACCGGGCTTCTTCTCCAATGGTGCTAGCAATCTGAGAAGAAGGATGAACTTGGACATGCACTGGTTGGATCACATCCATCAACGCGGCAAGGAGGGAGAGAGACAGCATCACCATGCCGTGGGCAGCGAGTAAAGGGGCGGGCATCACCATAGGAGGCCGACGGCTCCTTGGAGGGGGCGGCTAGGGTTTGCCGAACCCTCATGGGAAGAAAAACTCCTTTCTTCTTTTCTCTCTAGCTCTCTAGTAAACTGTGTTGTGTAGGGTATATTAAGCATGAATTCGCATAGCCTATAAATCCTATTTATAGCTAGAGAAATTCCTCTTTGCCCATAAATCCAACAATGCGGGACTAGTTACATTCTAGCCCACAATTGCTCTGTAGTCCAACTAATGAGCACAATTTACACTTTAGTCCAGTCAATTCATTATTGCTATTTAGTCCAATCAATTAGCAATAATCCCAGCTTGATCTATTATCGTGTGTGACCCTGTATGTTGCTAATTACGTTGGCAGTAATAATAATTATTACAAACATCGAGCGGTATCTAGCAATACATCAATGCTCCCAATTAATAGGAATGTCCGTGATCTGACTAACCTTTGTGACCAATGTTACCGTGTTGTATAATCCCTTTGTCTCATCTATCCGGATTGGACACAAGACATAGAGTGTCACACTTGTATATCCAATCCATAGTTTCTCGATCGGTGAGTAGACTTAGATGAACAAATAACATCAATATCTCATATTGATTTATTCGAGCATGGCCATGCATTTCCCTAAGTCTCACTCATCGAGTGGCCGTGGATATTTACTCCCGTTATGTGGTAGGGACAAATCCTCTCTACATCACTAAGATCTCTCAGCTTGCTTCCTATCATACCCGATAACTATCATTATAGTTACCCGGTTAAGGCGCAACATTTGATAATATCAAAGCATGATATATCACAACTAGAATATCTAGTGACTTCAAGTCTAAGGATCACAACACCATTGTCACTATGAGAAGCGCTTGTGACATTCACATAACTTCCATGTAGCCTTCTCATGGTGGGTCAATCCAGTACGCTATTACTCCTAATGCGTACCCATGTGTTAGACTTGATATCCCCATATCAGTCTACCCACATACTAGTCTTCATGCAATACAGTTGTCCTATTAACTGTAGTACTCGACTAGGGATATTTAAGAATATAACATATATATTCTAAGGACTTCATTCATGTTTAGCATATCTCCATAATGAATAGTAAGTCCATTAAATGTCACGACAAATTGATTGCCTCTAGGGCACAATTCGAACAGTCTCCCACTTGCACTAGAGTCAATCTGGTGCATCATATACCTATTGACCTATTGCGCCCCATCACGCTTTCGCTGCGCTAGAGGTAAGAGAGACATTCACTGGTACTTTGCAGATATTCACATCTCATCTATCGACAATCGAATGAGATCGAATGTTCTGAGCATTTGCATCTAATGCAACAATACACTCAGTCCTCTGTGATAGAATCGGCAACTAAATCTTGCCTGGAACCTTTCCAGCTCACAGTCCCTCAACTAAGGAAAAACACAAAACTTGACTATGATCTGGAATAATCCTTGTTGGATTGGAAGTTCGCATCATTGTAACTCCTTACAGTGAACCCTTCATATCCTCCATATATCAAGAATTTATCCTTAGTTCTTCTCAAGTACATAAGGATTTTCTTGATCAATATCCAATGACTCTCATCTGGATATGACTGGTATCATTATGTCATTCTCAAATGACATATCTGGCCCTTGCACATAACACGGCGTATCCTATGAATCTTATTCATACGGTCCTTTCTCAATCTGATTGGAAGGACAATTAGCCTTCCAAATACTAACTCCATGTGACATAGGTAAGAATCCATATTCTTGTATGTTGAACTGTTTCAACACCTTTGTCATTATATGCACTTTTGAATTTAGCTGAACAACTTTATTAATCTATCTCCATAGATTTTATAGGTTTCCTCGCTTAAGTCATTTCATTGAAATCGATTCCCCAGCCATTCTTTACCAGATTAGGAGTAGGGACATCATTCCCTGTGAACAGTATGTCAACCACATATAAGACCAGAAATATAGTTATGCTCCCACTAACCTTCTTGTAAACACAAGATTTATCTTAATTCTTGATGGTATCAAACCATTTGATTTCATCATTGGATTAAAGATTACAACTCCAAGAAGATTGATTCTATCCATAGATAGATTCATACAAGCAAGATGCGAATGGATTCAAGCATTGCAACCGGGGAAAAGTTTCGTCATAGTCCATACTATGAGCTCGCAGGAAACTTTTAGCTACCAATCGTCTCTTAAAATTAATCCTATTACCATCCATGTTAGTTTTTCTTAAAACCCACTTGCACCCTATGGGTCATGCAATTTTAGGTGGTTCCAACAAAGTCCATAATTTATTGGTATACACGGATTCCATTTCATATGTCATGGACTTAAGCCATTCTTGAGAGTCTGGCACACTCGTGGCCACCTCATAGGTTCTTGTGCTACTTGAGTAGGTTGCTCCACAACGCCTTGTGATCCTAATCATGTTCCATCAAAGGATGAATGTGTTGTTGTGGTTCTTGAAATCCTTCAAGTTCTACTACCCTCCCACTGTTTCTTTTAGAGACGATCTCTTTCTAGAAACACAACGGTTCGAGCAAGAAACATTTTTGTCCTCGACTAGATCGTAGAAGTAATATTCTTTCGAATATTTCACAAAATATATTTATGCGAATTGGGTCCAAGTTTATTTGTAAACGCTTTACATAAACGTCAAAATCCCAAATATTTATGAAATACTAGGACATCTCCCAGTCCATATCACATATGGTGTATTCAAAAGTGATTTTGATGGAACACGGTTTAAGGGCGAAATTGCTATAAGTAGAGCATATTCCCAAAAGTAAATTGGAAGTTCTGTTTGAAATATCATAACCAAACCGTGTCCAACAAGGTCTGATTTCTCCCCTCAGACACGCCATTCCATAATGGTGTTCTAGGTGGAGTGAGTTTAGATCATATCCAACACTCCTTTAGATGCTTGTCAAACTCTTGGCTTAAGCATCCTCGTCCACGATCTAATCGTAGAGTCTTGATACTCTTGCAAATCCAGTTCTCTACTTCATTCCGAATCCCTTGAACCTTTCAAAGGATTCTGATTTGTTCTTCATAAGACCCAAATCCATATCTACTGAATAAGTAAATTATGATGAAGTACCAAAACCATCTCTAGCACTTGTGCTTAGTGGATCACATACATCAATATGTATGAGTCCAAAAGATCATATCTTTGCCCAATAAACAAGTCTCACATGTCTCATATGATATATATTCATCCATATGGAATCTAGAAATGCATTCTCATTCACGTTTCCTACACCAGCATGCCAAGGTTATATCTTTAATGTTATAGATGAAATTATCATGATCAAGGATCTACAATCCATTAGACAAATTAGCATTACAATAATGCATTTAATTAAAATAAATGGAACAACACTTGTCCATTATTTTAATAGGAAATCATTTCTTGTGACAACAAAAAATTGTGATAACGTTCCTACTCATAGCAGGGACAAAATCTTACTTGTCTAATTTATGAACAATTTCAAAAGTAGAGATAATTTCTACGGCTAATTCAGCAACCCTTGCTTCATTGCCCCACGTGCAGGTGTATCTCTTCCTTATCCAATTGTCTTTTTCTCTTGAGATACTGCACATTTCCATAAATGTGAGATCCTCATCTAGTATCAAATACCTATGATGATGAGATAGACACATTGTCCTTTTATAAAAAAAAATGTCTTAAATTGGAATTCATAATTCCCTTTTCCTCCCATGTACTTTGGGCAGTTCCTCTTCCACTGTTGGAATAGGTGCCCTAGAGGCAATCTAATATTTAGTATGAACAATGTTATTGGCTAGAATATTCATTTATTATTTATTGTGATATTTAATATAACGAAGTCCTTAGATACAATGTGTTGTTTATCTTAAATATCCCTAGTCCATTATATTGATTAATAGGACAATCAAATATAGACTAGTATGTGTGTAGATTGATATGAAGATATCAAGTCTAACACATGGGTATGCATTAGGAGTAATGGCATACTGGATTGACCCACAACGAGAAGGATACATTAGATTATGTTAAAGTCACAATCGCTTCTCGTAGTGCTAATATAATTGCAATCATTATACTTGAAGTCACTAGATACTCTAGTTGTGGAATATCGTGCTTTGATGTTATCAAACGTTACACCATAACTGGGTAACTATAAAGGCAGTTATCGGGCATGATAGGAAGCAAGCGTAGAGATTGTAGTGATGTAGAGAGGATTTGTCCCTCCCACATAATGGGAGCAAATATACACGACCACTCGAGGGATGAGGCTTATTGAATGTCTGGCCAGACTCAGAGAAATCGATATGGAGATATTGATGTATCTGCTTGCATAAGCATATTCCCAGGATCGAGGAACTATGGGTTGGATATACGAGTGTGATTATTTATGTCTCGTGTCCAATCCGGATATAGAGACAAAGGGATAGTGCAATATGTGATATTGGGCACAAAGGTTTGTCGGGATCACTGACTATTTCTATTAGTCGGGACCACCAACTAAGCAGAAACTTATGGGGTCACGCGTCAAATAGAGTTGAACTAGATTTGGGATTAATTAATATGATTAATTAATGAGAAGGATCACTTTGCAACACCTTGCAAACTTAGTAGGACTAATATGCAAGGAATGGACTAATCCAAGTTCATGTAGAACTAGGACGGGCCTTTATGTAGTTAACAAGGAGTTGTTGGACTATATAAAGGATGCTCTAGCTTCCTTCGCACAACTAAGTCTCATAACATAAGTGAGTGGGAGAGAAAGCAAGAGAGAGCAAGAGACAAGATAAGGAGGCCGAAGCCACCCTAGCCCGTCCCCTACCCGTCGGCCATAAGCGAGGGTCGAACCCCTCTCTTGTCCTCGTTGCGTGATTCGTTCTTCCCTCCGGTCCAAGCTAGCACTAGGAGAAGGAATAATCTAAATCTCACCTCTAGACGTGGATCAACCGTAGAGACGAGGACAATATTCTTCGTGTGATCTCCCGAACCAAAAGGTACACATCTTCTATGTCCTTCATCATGTTATGAATGTCTCTTCTTGTGATCCTTGGTGGGCTTTAAGTAGGAATTAAATTTTGTTATTCCGCTGCGTAACCTACGCAAAACCCAACAGTGGTATCAGAGCCACAGTTCGTAGTGCATAACATGATTTTATGTGTTACGATTTCAGTATATACATCGTATTGTTAATTTTACGATTTACTGATTTAAATTGTCATAGTAGATGCAATAAACAAGACCTAATTTAACATTGGATGTGTAAATTAGTGAGTTTGATCACATGGGATGTGTGGAATTTTGGATCAAGAACTAAGGTTTGGGCACATGCTTGGAAAAGGGGTTTTTCAAGTATGGAAACAATTAAACTTGGGCATCAAGGCAAATGGATGTTTTGGAAAAAACCCAATATGGGAAGGAAAGTTTTTGGAAACAATTCCATAGGACGGTGCGGCCCCATGAGGGACCGCCCCCTCCCTTGCTTGCAGCCCAAGTAACACACGGCCCCAAGGGGCCGGCGTACCCTAGCACACAGCCTAGCCGTGTGGGCTAGGGGCCGGCCGGCCCAAGCCTAGTGTGGCGGTCCCTTGGTTGGTTCGGCCATACCCTTGGTGAATTTCTTGGACCGTTTTGACCCTAGTATGTCCAAAACAACTAAAATTGAACAAGCGCGTTAAAAATTGGTTTTAACTGTTTTATGTGCTTTGTTGCATGGTGGATGGATATGGCCTAGGTTGTGGATGTTTTATGTTTTTGTGGTTTGGTTTACGGCCTGCGAGCTGATCAAATTAATGTAATAATTAATTAGATTTTACGGCATGCGAGTCGTTTCTCTCCTCAACATGTGAGGCTTTATTTATTAATTTTTTCTAGATGTTAGGCTAGAATTAGAAATATTTAGATGATAGCCAAGAGTATGGAAAAGAAGAACGTAGAACCAAGAAGCCAAAAGACGATGAAGACACCCTACCCTAGGCATGCGGCTATGGTGGAGCACATGGAGATGAGCTTGTCACTTTAGGGAAAATAGATATTATCATTGGCTTGATGATATCTTAGTCTAGGGGCCATATCCATGCCACTTTATTTTTATTTTGTGGATGTTTATTATTTATGTCTTGTTATTTATTTTTGTGTGTATGGCGATAATAGCAACACGTTAACAAGATAACAATAAACAAGGATGGTCTTTTATTGTGGATTGCCTAATCCAAATAAGTAGATCATGTTGATGGGATCAACCAAACAAATAACGACTATTAAATCCTTCAAATAGAATATTGCGTTTTGCCTCTCTTGCCTAAACACCCTTCATGATCAGGGTCTATTAAAGTCGGGCTTGCCAAATCAAGACGATTATAATTCATCACGATGTGTTGTGGACGACACAAGCTAGTAATGTGTGTATGTTGAAGCAAGAGGTTGGACGCAACTGGGTAAGAATCAATTGGATTGATGAACCTAGAGGCATGACAATTATGCGTTATCTAAAGGATAAAGAATAAAGTGTTATTCACCTAATTGGACCAAGAGTTGCATGGGATGCAATTGGAATGGTTCCTACCTAAATAATCAATTATTGGTTGAATTGCCAAATGAAGCTCAAGAAGAAGTGAAATATAGATCTTGGACCCGCTAGAAAATATACATGATATTTTCCGCATTAATGGTGTGGGCTATTAATCCGAGAAAAATAGTGGGAGCTATATTTAATGATCTATCCATTGTTGAATATAGTTAAATTGTTCAAAATACTAAAATTGCACATTTCTCGTTTTGTAGAATTCCAAATGGCAAACAACAACGCATCGACTTCATCCCTACGATCTGTCCTTGAGAAGGATAAACTGTCTGGAACAAATTTCCTTGATTAATACAGAAACTTA
The DNA here is from genome assembly GCA_023055425.1 of Linanthus parryae. Classification (NCBI taxonomy): domain Eukaryota; kingdom Viridiplantae; phylum Streptophyta; class Magnoliopsida; order Ericales; family Polemoniaceae; genus Linanthus; species Linanthus parryae. Next base: position 47,092,973 of record JALGPY010000010.1, on the reverse strand, counting down.
AGGATTGTCCTTAAGCAAGAAAAGAAGTTGTACGTCTTGGACACTCCAATTCCAGCCCCACCATAGGACACGTCAGAAACATATTGATTATTCTAACGACGTGACTTGTCTCATGCTCTGCACCATGACTGCTGAGCTTCAGAAGCAGCACGAGAACATGGAGGCCTATGATATGATCATACACTTGAAACAATTGTTTCAAATACAGGCAAGGCATGAGCGATATGAGGTGTCCAAAGCATTGTTCAAGAGTAGTCTTGCAGAAGGGAATCCAGTAGGCCCTCATGTACTCCGAATGATCGGGTACATTGAGAACCTTGAGAGACTGGGATTCCCACTTAGAAAATATTTGGCTACTAATCTTGTCTTGCAATCGTTGCCTGAAAGTTATAATCAGTTCATCATGAACTATAATATGAACGGGATCAGTAAGACTCTGCCAGACTTGTTGAACATGCTGAAGACAGCTGAACAGAGCATCAACAAAGGCAAGGGCAAAACCATAATGATGGTGCATAAGAGGAAGGGAAAAGGAGTTGCCTCTACTTCCAAAGGAAAGCGCAAGAAATTTATGAAATCCAAGGAAGCCCTAAAGCCTAGTGGAGGCGTGGCTAAAGGTGAATCTCACTACTGCAGCCAGCCGGGTCACTGGAGGAGGAATTGCCCTAAATATCTGGAGGATGAGAAGCTTGGAATAATGATTCCACCACCACCAGGTATTTATGCTATATACTTAAATCTTTCTATTTCTTCATCTTGGGTATTGGATACTGGATGTGGTTCTCACATTTGTCGAAATGTGCAGGATTTGAAAAGAAGTAGAAGATTGGCTAAAGGGGAGATAGATCTGCGCGTCGGGAATGGAGCAAGAGTTGTTGCATTAGCTATAGGCGTTTATGAGCTATCTTTGCCTTCTGGACTTATTTTAGAATTAGACAATTGCTTTATGTGCCTGCTATGAGCAGAAACATTATTTCCATTTCTTTTTTGGACGAGAAGGGTTTTTTTATTTCAATAAAGGACAAGTGTTGCTCCATTTATTTTGATAGTATGCACTATTGTAGTGCGCATTAGTCTAATGGATTGTATCTCCTTGATCTAAAAATAGTCCAATCTGTAACATAAATACTAAAAGGATTAAAGCTAATGATTTAAATCCTACATATCTATGGCATTTTCGTCTACGCCATATAAATGAGAAACGCATATATAGACTCCATAAGGACGGACTTCTAGAATCATTTGATTTAGAATCATATGAGACATGCGAATCTTGTTTATTAGGAAAAATGACAAAATTCCCTTTCAATAAGAAAGGTGAAAGGACTAGTGAGTTATTGGCACTCACACATACCGATGTATGTGGGCCGTTCCCCACGCCTGCCAGAGGTGGTTACACCTACTTCATTACGTTTACTGATGGTTTCAGTAGATATGGATTTGTATACCTTATGAAGGCCAAATCCGAACCCTTTGAATTGTTCAAAGAATTCAAGAATGAAGTAGAGAAGCAACTTGGTAAAAGTATTAAGGCTCTACGATCGGATCATGGAGGAGAATACTTAGGCCAAGAATTTGATGAATATCTTAGAAAGTGTGGGATAGTACCCACCTCACTCCACTCGGAACGCCACAATGGAACGGCGTGTCCGAGAGGATGAATCACACGCTATTGGATATGGTGGAATCTATGATGTCTCAAACGGATCTTCCGATATCATTTTGGGGACATGCTCTAATGACGGCAAATTTTACCATTAACCGTGTTCCATCCAAATCAGTCATGAAGACACCATATGAGATATGGAGTGAGAAGCGTCCCATAGTGTCGTTTATGAGGATTTGAGGCTGCGATGTCTATGTAAAGAGTTTACAAATAGACAAGCTCGGGCCCATGGCCGATAAGTGTAAATTTGTGGGATATCCTAAGGAAATGAAAGAATATTATTTCTACAATCCCACCGAGAACAAAGTGTTTGTTGCTCGGACCGGCGTGTTTCTAGAAAGAGAGTTTGTCTTTAAAGAAGCAAGTGGGAGGGCTGTAGAATTTGAAGAAATTCAAGAACCACAAATCACTGAACCGATGATGGAAGATGAGCGGAAACCGCAAGTTATTGTGGAGAAACCTGTTCAGGTAACACAGGAACTCCATAGATGAGGAAGGGTACGTCATGAGCCAGAGAGGTACAGACTTCTCGTGAATGAGCCCGATGACGTACCACTCATGGATGATGAGTCTGCAACCTACGGGGAGGCCATGATAGGCCCATACTCTAAGAAGTGGCTGGAAGCCATGAGATCCAAAATGGATTCCATGTACACCAACAAAGTATGGACTTTGGTGGAACCACCTGAAGGGGCTCGACCCATAGGGTGCAAGTGGGTCTTCAAGAAGAAGACTGACATGGATGGCAAGGTTGTTGCCTATAAGGGGCGATTGGTAGCCAAAGGGTATAGACAGATTCATGGTATTGACAATGATGAGACCTTTTCACCAGTCGCCATGACTAAATCCATTCGAATCCTACTTGCTATCGCAGCATACTATGACTATGAGACTTGGCCGATGGATGTCAAAACAGCGTTCCTTTTTGGGAACCTCCTCGAGGATGTGTACATGACACAACCGGAGGGTTTTGAGGATCCATAGAATGCCAATAAAGTCTGTAAGCTGAAAAGATCCATTTATGGATTAAAGCAAGCTTCTAGGAGGTGGAATCGACGTTTTGATGACGCGGTCAAAGAGTTTGGCTTCATCAAGAACGAAGATGAGCCTTGTTTTTACAAGAAGGTTAGTGGGAGCTCTGTAGTTATTCTGGTCTTGTATGTGGGTGACATACTAATCATTGGAAACGACATTCCGACTTTGTAATCTATTAAATATTGGCTAGGAAAGTGTTTCGCAGTTGAAGGACTTAGTAGATGCAACCTATATACTTGGTATAAAGATCTATAGGGATAATAGATCTAGTAAGCTGCTCCGCCTAAGTCAAATTAAATATATAGACAAGGTGTTGAAGAGGTTCAACATGCAAGATTCCAAGAAGGGATACTTGCCCATGTCGCATGGAGTCACTCTTTCTAAGAATTATTGTCCTTTCAATGAGATTGAGAAGGACCGCATGAGAAGAATTCCCTATGCTTCGGCCATAGGGTCCATCATGTACGCCATGTTGTGTACTAGACCAGACGTATCATACGCGTTGAGTATGGTGAGCAGATATAAGTCCAATCCGGGTGAGAGTCACTGGATTGATGTCAAGAACATCCTAAAGTACTTAAGAAGAACTAAGGATGCGTTCTTGATATTTGGAGGTAAGGAAGAGCTAAGTGTAATTGGTTACACTGATGCAAGCTTCCAAACCGACAAAGATGACTACAGATCGCAGTCTGGATACGTGTTTTGCCTGAATGGAGGAGCTGTAAGCTGGAAGAGTTCCAAGCAAGGGACAGTTGCTGATTCTACAACAGAAGCTGAGTACATTGCAGCTGCGGAAGCAGCAAAAGAGGCATTTTGGATAAATAAGTTTATCACTGAGCTCAGTGTGGTCCCTAGCATCGTGGATCCCATAGATTTGTACTGTGACAACTCTGGGGCGATCGCTCAGGCCAAGGAACCAAGATCACAACAGAAATCAAAGCATGTACTTAGGAGATTCCATCTTATTTGTGATATGATTGATCAAGGAGATGTGAAGATGTGCAAGATTCGAACGGATGACAATCTTTCAGATCCGCTCACAAAACCTCTTACGCAGCGAAAGCATGAAGGGCATGCCAGATCTATAGGCATACGAGATGCATCATATTGCCTATAGTGCAAGTGGGAGACTGTTGTAATAGGTTCCCTAGAGGCAATCTAATATTTAGTATGAAAAATGTTATTGGCTAGAATATTCATTTATTATTTATTGTGATATTTAATATAATGAAGTCCTTAGGTACAATGTGTTGTTTACCTTAAATATCCCTAGTCCATTATATTGATTAATAGGACGATCAAATATAGACTCGTATGTGTGTAGATTGATAGGGAGATATCAAGTCTAAGACATGGGTATGCATTTGGAGTAATGGCATACTGGATTGACCCACAACGAGAAGGATACATTAGATTATGTTAAATTCACAATCGCTTCTCGTAGTGCTAATATAATTGCAATCCTTAGACTTGAAGTCACTAGATACTCTAGTTGTGGAATATCGTGCTTTGATGTTATCAAACGTTACACCGTAACTGGGTAACTATAAAGGTAGTTATCGGGTATGATAGGAAGCAAGCTTAGAGATCGTAGTGATGTAGAGAGGATTTGTCCCTCCCACATAATGGGTGCAAATATCCACGACCACTCGAGGGATGAAGCTTATTGAATGTGTGGCCAGACTCAGATAAGTCGATATGGAGATATTGATGTTATCTGCTTGCATAAGCATATTCCCAGGATCGAGGAACTATGGGTTGGATATACGAGTGTGATTATTTATGTCTTGTGTCCAATCCGGATATAGAGACAAAGGGATAGTGCAATATGTGATATTGGGCACAAAGGTTTGTCGGTATCACTGACTATTTCTATTAGTTGGGTAGCATGGATGTGTTGCTAGACACCGCTCCATGTTAGTAATTAGTTACTACCAACTAAGTAGAAACCTATGGGGTCACACGTCAAATAGAGTTGAACTAGATTTGGGATTAATTAATATGATTAATTAATGAGAAGTATCATTTTGCAACACCTTGCAAACTTAGTAAGACTAATATGAAAGGAAGGGACTAATCCAAGTTCATGTAGAGCTAGGAAATGCCTTTATGTAGTTAACAAGGAGTTGTTGGACTATATAAATGATGCTCTAGCTTCCTTCCCACAACTAATGCTCATAACATAAGTGAGTGGGAGAGAAAGCAAGTGAGAGCAAGAGACAAGCTAAGGAGGCCGAAGCCACCCTAGCCCGTCCCCTACCCGTCAGACACAAGAGAGGGCCGAACCCCTCTCTTGTCCTCGTTGCATGATTCGATCTTCCCTCTTCCTCCGGTCCAAGCTAGCACTAGGAGAAGGAAGAAGTAGATCTCAACTCTAGACGTGGATCAACCGTAGAGACGAGGACAATATTTTTCGTGTGATCTCCCGAACCAAAAGGTACACATCTTCGATGTCCTTCATCATGTTATGAATGTCTCTTCCTGTGATCCTTAGTGGGCTTAGAGTAGGAATTAAATTTTGTTATTCCGCTGCCTAATGTTGAATCGATAATTCCCAAGTATAGGAATATCGTTCTAAGTAGTACCCGAGTAAGAACGGGGTCGATTTCCACAAGAATTGGGTAGGAGATTTAAACACTCTAAGCTAACTAGTAAACTTACTAAGCAACTAACTAAATCAACAAAACAAGTTTCCCAAAGGCTTTAGAGCTAGCCAAGCTTTGAATCCACCACTCAAGTGATGGAGCAAGAGTTGTTGATATTGCTAAGGCAAATAACTAAGAAAGAAAACAACTACTAACACTATGACTAATACGATTCAAACGAGTTTGTCAAGAAGAGAGTAAGTTGGGTCAATCGATTCCAATAGATGCCTTGTGTGTGAGCATCAACACCCAAAGTTTATGTCAAAGAAAAGCATGGATTATATAGCAAGAGGATTTTGTCTAGCTCTTGTATTCAAGAGTGAAATGCAAAATCGAGTTATGTCAAGCATCTTTCATATGTAAACGAGAGCGTTTCCATATGAAAGATCAAGCCACAATTCGGATTTGATATTCAACACTTGAACACTACGAATTCGACATCCAACTTATAAGACTAGAAGAACAATTGAACTTCTCACACACAAGTCATCTATCTTCATCAATCAAACCCAACAAGTAGCTTAGTTGTTCATATTCAAGAGCAAGACACAAGAATCAAGAGTATTCATGAAAATAGTCATTATATTCAAGCTCAAATACTCTTCAATTCCACCAAATAACACCAACTTGCTACCAAATGATGAACAAACTACTAGCAACTTGATTCCAACACACTCTAATCAATCTAAACCAGCTAACAATCCAACAATTCAAAGCTAACAGCAGCTAAAAACACAAACTAACTGCTGCTGTCCAAAACAGTGCTCAAAACAGTGCTCAACTCGAAACAAGATTCAACCAGACCTACCCTTCTCTCCCTTGGGCTGTTGCTGGCTCCGTGTTAGCTCAGGACGAGCTCGGAATCACCAGCACAAACCCAGAAATGTTGCAGAACCGAGAGAGAAGAGAGAGAGACAGAGTTTAGGTTCAGCCAAAAGCGCGTTCGTCCTCCTCTCTTCCTTCTTTCTCTTCAGCTTATATAGGCAGTGAGAGGGGGTTTCGTAGCCTCCAAGTCTTCAATCCTCACCCTTCAATTCATCTCAGAGCTCCCCCTTCGTTGATTTGAAGAAGCTTCACGAACCCTAGGTCATTTTGGGGCTTTTCTCTTCACTTCGGTTTGGGCCAAATTGAGCAGTGGGTTTGGAAGAGGGTTGGACAAGGAGGAGATTGGGACTGATTTGGTGAGATTTTGTGGAGTTTTGGTTAGGATTTGGGCTGTGGGAAGCTTCGGACGAAGCTTTGGAGGAAGAACAATGGCTGCTGCGTGTTTAGAGTCGGGGAGAGAGAAAGTGACGCGTGAGAGAGGGCTGGGGGGTGAGCTGGTTTCGGGAAATTGCACCCGGCTCCCCCCTAGCTTGCTGGAATGCTTTAAAAGGCCCGTTCCTTACTTAAAAACTTCTGAAAATAGCAATCTGACCCCCAATCCGTTAAGTATTCTTCACATAAGCCATTAAAACGTTTCAAAACTTGCACTTAAGCCCCACTTCCGTTAGTTTCTTCTCAAACAACCCCATAGATGCAACTTTGGCCTTGTAATGTGGCCTCTTGGCTTCTAAATCTTCATTTTTGGCCTCTATCTTCCCTTGTTCTCTTCATTTAAACCCTTGAAACCTCTCTTTAACTTGCTAATTCTTGCTTTGTCTTCAACTTTAGCCTCGTTATCACTTGACTTCTTCAAATTAAGCCTTCAAATTCTTCATTCAAGCTTTCACAACTAGCCCCTTGCGTTCTAAATCACTTCTTTGCCTACAAAATGAGAGAAAACAACCAAAACTACGAAAACAAGCATAAGTCTAGAAAGAGAGATAAAATAGATAAATTACACATATTAGCAAGTTAAGAAGAGTTCGTTAACATACTAAAATATGCAATTTTAATTCATCAACACACCCCCCAACTAGCCTTTTGCTCGTCCTCGAGCAAAGAGAGCGATATAAGTAGTATTAGTGAAGAATCAATCATGAGAGACACACACTCAACTAGACAAGGCTTGATTCAATTCTAATCTAGACTCAAATATTTACAAAAACGCACACACACATATCTATCCTAAGTGAGGACTCAAAGAAACAAAATACTAAGAGTTACTAGCTAATTTTATATTTTTTTTTTGTGGGGGAAAAAGAAGAATGCATAAATGTCTTCTCAAATAAATTCTCAAAGTCCAAGAAGATTGAGAAAGAAGCCTAAGGACGTCTAAGCATATACTCATACAAATGTGGGCGGTGTTTGGTAGAAGGTGACTCATGCGAACTACAAAACTCGTTAAATTAAGTCCAATTTGCGAGAAAGTATGCCTTCAAAAATAAGGATCTCATGAAACTAGACATTCTCATACTTATTCAAAAGCACCCATGTAGGATGGACTTCCAAAGCTTTGAACAAAATTTTTTAAGAAGGGGAGATGTGGTTGTGGGCTTGTATGATCCTTTTGTGGATTTTTGGTAGATGATGCGATTTTTTTTTTCTTTTTTTTTTTTTTTTTTTTTTTTTGAGATTTATAGCATTAACATTTTATTTTTAACCTCAAATCCAAGGATCTCCAAGACCCACAACAAAATAGAGGAATATACACGCGAGTGGGCTTTTTAAGCTAAACCAAGGGAGCTATCTAGGTGGTGACGTAACATTATCCCCGGACACCCCTCTATTTCTTAGACATCGCATGGGGTGTCATTGGTAACCACCACTCCAATGGGCTACAAGTTTCCACCGCAAAAACGAATAGAGAAAAATCTTTTTGTGAAGTTCAAATAGCTTTAGAAAATGCACCCTTTATCAAAAGTAAAAGACGTCAAAGTTTATGTGATCAACTTAGCTTGAAGGACTTAAACATGAAACGTAAATTTAGTGTGTCGCTTTGTGAGAACGCATGATGTCGCGGAAGGTGGGATATTGGTGTAGATGTATTGAGTATAAGCAAAGAATTCCTTTCTAAAATAAAAATAAAAAGAACATGGACTAAGAAATTTCATTTTTTGAAAACATCTAGCTTCCTAAAATTCCCCCTTTTCACTTTTCTCATTTTTTTTTCATCATTTTTTTTTTTTTTTTTTTAATTTTCACTTTTTTTCTTTTTTTTTTCAAAATAAGTGACTCAACTATAACTTCCTAAGACTAAATAAGGCTATAAAATCTAGACTCAAGATGAAAGGTGAAAATAAAACTACCAAAGAAAGAAGAATAAAAAATATCTATGGTTTGACACGGGGAAAGAGTGATGCTTCTCATGAAAGATTCACATATATATATTTTTTTCAATTTTTCTAATTTTTTTTTTGTTTTTGTTTTTTTTTTTTTTTGAATTTTCATTTTTTCATTTTTTTGTATTTTTTTCATGTAAATCACTAATGAAGAAAAAGCATGCTTGTAACCATTTAAGCAAGAAATAAAATCTACTCCACCCCCCAACTAAAATATCACATTGTCCTCAATGTGTGAGAACAATGGAAGAGCAAACAAATTCATATAAAGAGACAAGGGATAGATGGACCTCATTTTTCGCTTTCTTGGCCACCAAGCATAAGTCCTCCTCCAAGAGCAACCTACAAAATAATCAAGAGCAAAAGAACTACAACTAATATTTACAAAGGTGATACTTTTGGTGAACACTAGTTAGTATAGGTTGGGTCCATAAGAGAAATGGACTCAACCTTGGCCTCAAAATTTTCAACATATGGTTTCAATCTTTGGCCATTCACCTTAAAACTTTCCCCACTTTTGGGGTTCAAAATTTCAATGGCCCCATAAGGATATACATGCTTCACAATATATGGACCATTCCATTTTGATTTCAACTTTCCTCCAAAGAGTTTCATCCTTGAGTTAAAGAGAAGAACTTTTTGATTAGGCTCAAAAGACTTAGGAACAATATGTTTGTCATGATAAGTCTTTGTCCTTGCCTTAGAGATCCTAGTGTTCTCATAAGCCTCATTTCTAAGCTCTTCTAACTCATTCAAGTTTAACTTCCTTTCTTCCCCCGCTTTTGCAATATCAAAATTCAAGAATTTGATAGCCCAATAGGCCTTGTGCTCTAACTCCACCGGAAGATGGCATTCCTTACCATACACTAGTCTATATGGAGACACACCAATGGGAGTTTTGTAAGCGGTACGGTAAGCCCAAAGAGCATCAACCAACCTCAAAGACCAATCTTTGCGATTTGGGTTTACCGTTTTCTCCAAAATTCTTTTAATTTCCCTATTAGAAACTTCCACTTGCCCACTAGTTTGTGGGTGGTATGGTGTGCCAACTTTATGCACAATCCCATACTTTTTCAAGAGGCTCTCAAAAGGCCTATTGCAAAAATGTGTCCCTTCATCGCTAATGATAGCTCGGGGCATGCCAAAACGAGATAAAATGTGGTGTTGAAGAAACTTAATCACAACTCTATGATCATTGGTTTTTGAAGGTATGGCTTCAACCCACTTTGACACATAATCCACCGCCAAGAGTATATATAGGTTGCCAAAGGATGATGGAAATGGACCCATGAAGTCAATACCCCAACAACCAAATATTTCAATAATTAAAATGGGGTTCAAGGGCATCATATTTCTTTTTCCAATATTCCCTCCCATCCTTTGGAACCTATCACATGCTTTGCAAAAATGAAATGCATCACTAAAAAGAGTAGGCCAATACAAACCACTTTGCAAAATCTTGGCGGCGGTTTTTCTAGCCGAAAAATGGCCTCCACAAGCATACTCATGGCAAAATGAAATAACACTATGAAACTCTTCATTTGTGATGCACCTTCTAATAATTTGATCCGGGCAATATTTAAACAAGTAAGGGTCATCCCAAAAGAAATTCCGGCATTCTCTCACAAATCTCAACTTCTCTTGCCCTTTTAAATTTTCCGGAAAAATTCCACAAGCAAGATAATTAGCAATATCGGCAAACCAAGGAACATTTAAAAGGGCAAAGAGATGTTCATCCGGAAAAGTTTCAAGAATAGGCAAGGAGATTTTTTGCTTGGGAATGTCAATCCTAGACAAGTGATCCGCCACAACATTTTCCACACCTCGTTTATCCTTGATTTCAATATCAAACTCTTGGAGCAAAAGTACCCAACGGATTAAACGAGGTTTGGAATCTTTCTTTGTGAAAAGGTATTTCAAGGCGGCATGGTCGGTGTAGACAAGCACTTTTGAACCAAGCAAGTATGGCCTAAATTTTTCAATAGCAAACACCATGGCCAAAAGCTCTTTTTCCGTAGTGGAATAATTTAATTGAGCATCATTCAAAGTTCTACTTGCATAATAGATAACATGTGGTTTCTTATCTTCACCTCTTTGACCCAAAACGGCACCAACCGCATGGTCACTAGCATCACACATGATTTCAAAAGGAAGAGTCCATTTGGGTGGTTGCATGATAGGGGCCGTTACCAATAAATTCTTCAACTTTTCAAAGGCCTCTTGGCATGCACTAGACCACTCAAATGAATTTTCCTTTTGAAGGAGATTGCTCAAGGGCTTAGCAAGTGAGCTAAAGTCCTTGATAAATCTCCTATAAAATCCCGCATGACCTAGGAAAGATCTAACATCCTTAACACATTTAGGAGGTGGAAGATTAGAAATCACATCTACTTTAGCCTTGTCTACACCAATACCATGAGAGGAAATAACATGACCCAAAACAATTCCTTGCCTAACCATAAAGTGACATTTTTCCCAATTTAAAACTAAATTCTTTTCTTCACATCTTCTCAAAACCATCTCAAGATTTCCAAGACAAGTATCAAATGAGTTTCCATGCACCGAAAAATCATCCATAAAAACTTCCATGCATTTTTCTACCATGCCCGAAAATATGCTTAGCATGCAACGTTGGAAAGTAGCCGGGGCATTACACAAACCAAAAGGCATCCTCCTATAAGCAAATGTTCCAAATGGACAAGTGAAAGTGGTTTTCTCTTGGTCCATTGGATCTATGGCAATTTGATTATAACCCGAGTAGCCATCTAAAAAACAATAAAAATCATGCCCCGCTAACCTTTCCAACATTTGATCTATGAATGGAAGGGGGAAGTGATCCTTCCTAGTGACGACATTTAATTTTCTATAATCAATGCACATCCGCCACTTAGTAGGAACTCTAGTGGTCACAAGTTCACCCTTCTCATTTTCCACAACGGTGACCCCCGATTTTTTAGGGACCACTTGGGTAGGACTTACCCATTTACTATCCGAGATGGGGTAAATCATACCCGCATCCAACAACTTGAGCACCTCGGCTCTCACAACTTCTTGCATGTGAGGGTTTAACCTCCTTTGAGGCTCCCTTGAAGTTTTGGCATTTTCCTCTAAATGAATTCTATGGGTGCAAATGGAAGGACTAATGCCTCTAATATCCTCAATGGACCATCCTATGGCACCCTTGTAATCCTTCAAAACTTCAAGCAACCTCTTTTCTTGCTCAACATCAAGAGAAGATGAGATGATAATAGGATAAGTATCATTAACCCCAAGAAATGCATATTTCAAATCTAAAGGAAGGGGTTTCAACTCACAAATTGGTGGAACCCTCTCAATGGGAGGTATCATCTCACTTCCTTGCAACTCACTATCAACACTAGAATGCTCATGAGTCGACTCAATGATTTGGTCAAGTTGGCCAAAGAGTCTCTCCCCTTCATCAAAGTCAAATTCTTCTTCCATAAGAAGAGATGAAAAGGGAGTGTTATCATCATACAAAAATTCCAATTCTTCTAAAGTGAGCTCACTTGAATCATTGGAACATGTAGCTAGAGTATAAATATCTTCAACACATGATTCTACCCAACTCACTTCACAAACATCATCATCATCTTGTGAGCTTGGGTGAATACATGCATTAAAAATATTAAGCTCTAACGTCATGTTCCCAAATGTAATATTCATCATACCACTTCTAAAATTTATTATTGCATTAGAAGTAGCAAGAAATGGTCTTCCTAAAATAATAGGAATGGATGAAGTGCCACTAGCCAAAGGGGAGGTGTCTAAAACTATAAAATCCACCGGATAATAACATTGGTTCACTTGAACCAAGACATCCTCAATGATACCTCTAGGGACTCTAGTGGACCTATCCGCCAATTGTAGAGTCACTCTTGTGGGTTTCAACTCACCCAACCCCAACTTCTCATACACCGAGTATGGAAGGAGGTTTACACTTGCACCCAAATCTAATAAAGAATTGTGAATTTTATGATCTCCAATGGTGCAAGTGATAGTAGGTGAACCCGGATCTTTATACTTGGGAGGGAGATTATTTTGGAGAATTGAGCTCACTTGCTCGGTGAGAAAAGCCTTCTTTCTCACTTGAAGAGTTCTCTTGAAAGTGCAAAGATCCTTGAGAAATTTGGCATAAGCCGGAATTTGCTTGATAGCATCCAAGAGAGGGATGTTTATCTTGACATTTTGGAATGTCTCAAGGATATCTTGGTTGCTAGCTTTCTTAGTAGAGGCTAAAAGTCTTTGGGGAAATGGTGGAGGAACCTTAACTTCCTCACTTTCTTCCACTACTTGTTTCCCCTTATCAAGACTACTTTGTGACTCTTGTGAGTCGACAACTCTCTCTTGGTCATCACTCTTCTCACACTCCTCTTCTCCCTCATTTTCATTGGACTCCCCACTTGAAAGTCCATTGTCAACAACCTTCCCACTTCTCAAAACGGTAATGGCCTTAGCATGTTCCATATGGTTAAAGCTTTGGCCCCTAGGGTTTTGTTGAGGTTGAGATGGGAATTTTCCCTTCTCTTGAGCATTTATGGTAGACTCCAACCTAGCTAAAGCATTTTTCAACTCTTGGTTAGAGTTTTGCAACTCTTGGTTGGACTTCCTCAAATCATGGTTGGTTTGGTTTTGAGAAGCCATAAATTGCTCAAAGTTCTCTTCCATACTCCTTTTGTTAGGAGGAACATAAGTGGAGCTAGAAGGGTTTACTTGAGTGTCTTGCCCTTGTCTCCATGAGAAGTTTGGGTGATTCCTCCAATTGGAGTTGTATGTCTCCGAGTAGGGTGAGTTATTATAGGGCTTCCTATAATTGTTAGAATTTAACATATTCACTTGCTCACCCATGAGCTCTTGGGCTCTTAGAAAATCGGGACATTTGTTCAACTCATGAGAGTTATCACTACAAAATGAGCACAATGCCTCACTCTTAGCCTTAAGTTGATACATAGTACCTTTAGGCTTAGAGTTAGCATCCTTAGAAGGCTCACTAATGTCCCAAGATTGGAATTTCTCACAAATTTCATCTATACAATCCCAACCCTCATTTTCACCTTTTGTGAAAAAATCTCCCCCACTCATGGATTCAATTGTGTGCTTATGGTCGCATGGCAAACCATCATAAAAGGAGCTAATTAACCTCCATGTCTCAAATCCATGGTGAGGGCAAGCAATGAGGAGATCCTTGAAGCGTTCCCAAGCTTGGGGAAGTGGCTCTCCCTCCTTAGCACAAAAAGTAACAATTTGCCTTTTTATGGCATTTGTTTTGTAAGTAGGGAAAAATTTCTTAAGAAACTCTTTTTCTAACTCTTCCCATGTGCCTATGGTCCTAGGTCTCAAGGAATGAAGCCATGCCTTGGCTTTGTCCTTTAAAGAGAAAGGAAACAATCTAAGCCTTATGGTGTTACTAGAGACACCATTGCAATTAACCGTTGAGGCAATATCATTGAAATCCTTAAGATGAGAGTAAGCACTCTCGGACTCTAGGCCATGAAACTTGGGAAGAAGTTGAATTGTGCCCGGTTTGACATCAAAGTTTCTTTCATTTAATGGAAACACAAAGCAAGATGGTGAACTTTGTCGAGATGGATGCATCAAATCTCTTAGTGAGCGAAATGGCATCATCTCATTGTTGCTACTATGCCCATCCTCTCCATCCATGATTTCAAAGCTATTAAGAGAGCTAGAATCGTTGGATTGGGCTAAACTACTACTATCACTAGTAGAAGTATTTTCACTAAAGGGATTTCTACCCTCTTCTTCAAATAAAGTGCGATGCAATCTATGAGTACTATCACGTTGCCACACACTCATGCAACCCAAGCTCAAATTAAGTTCAAGAGGGTTGCCTAACACAAGCTAGGAGTATGTTTTTGTGATTTTTTTACTTTTCGCTTTTTTTGGTTCCAAAGTTCAAAAATGAACCCGGAATTTTTCTTCAAGCGTAACTAAAAATAAAAACAAGCAAAACAAGAAAGTAGCTAAAGAGTGAGTCTCTTAGCACCAATCCCCGGCAACGGCGCCAAAAACTTGTTGAATCGATAATTCCCAAGTATAGGAATATCGTTCTAAGTAGTACCCGAGTAAGAACGGGGTCGATTTCCACAAGGATTGGGTAGGAGATTTAAACACTCTAAGCTAACTAGTAAACTTACTAAGCAACTAACTAAATCAACAAAACAAGTTTCCCAAAGGCTTTAGAGCTAGCCAAGCTTTGAATCCACCACTCAAGTGATGGAGCAAGAGTTGTTGATATTGCTAAGGCAAATAACTAAGAAAGAAAACAACTACTAACACTATGACTAATACGATTCAAACGAGTTTGTCAAGAAGAGAGTAAGTTGGGTCAATCGATTCCAATAGATGCCTTGTGTGTGAGAATCAACACCCAAAGTTTATGTCAAAGAAAAGCATGGATTATATAACAAGAGGATTTTGTCTAGCTCTTGTATTCAAGAGTGAAATGCAAAATCGAGTTATGTCAAGCATCTTTCATATGTAAACGAGAGCGTTTCCATATGAAAGATCAAGCCACAATTCGGATTTGATATTCAACACTTGAACACTACGAATTCGACATCCAACTTATAAGACTAGAAGAACAATTGAACTTCTCACACACAAGTCATCTATCTTCATCAATCAAACCCAACAAGTAGCTTAGTTGTTCATATTCAAGAGCAAGACACAAGAATCAAGAGTATTAATGAAAATAGTCATTATATTCAAGCTCAAATACTCTTCAATTCCACCAAATAACACCAACTTGCTACCAAATGATGAACAAACTACTAGCAACTTGATTCCAACACACTCTAATCAATCTAAACCAGCTAACAATCCAACAATTCAAAGCTTACAGCAGCTAAAAACACAAACTAACTGCTGCTGTCCAAAACAGTGCTCAAAACAGTGCTCAACTCGAAACAAGATTCAACCAGACCTACCCTTCTCTCCCTTGGGCTGTTGCTGGCTCCGTGTTAGCTCAGGACGAGCTCGGAATCACCAGCACAAACCCAGAAATGTTGCAGAACCGAGAGAGAAGAGAGAGAGACAGAGTTTAGGTTCAGCCAAAAGCGTGTTCGTCCTCCTCTCTTCCTTCTTTCTCTTCAGCTTATATAGGCAGTGAGAGGGGGTTTCGTAGCCTCCAAGTCTTAAATCCTCACCCTTCAATTCATCTCAGAGCTCCCCCTTCGTTGATTTGAAGAAGCTTCACGAACCCTAGGTCATTTTGGGGCTTTTCTATTCACTTCGGTTTGGGCCAAATTGAGCAGTGGGTTTGGAAGAGGGTTGGACAAGGAGGAGATTGGGACTGATTTGGTGAGATTTTGTGGAGTTTTGGTTAGGATTTGGGCTGTGGGAAGCTTCGGACGAAGCTTTGGAGGAAGAACAATGGCTGCTGCGTGTTTAGAGTCGGGGAGAGAGAAAGTGACGCGTGAGAGAGGGCTGGGGGGTGAGCTGGTTTCGGGAAATTGCACCCGGCTCCCCCTAGCTTGCTGGAATGCTTTAAAAGGCCCGTTCCTTACTTAAAAACTTCTGAAAATAGCAATCTGACCCCCAATCCGTTAAGTATTCTTCACATAAGCCATTAAAACGTTTCAAAACTTGCACTTAAGCCCCACTTCCGTTAGTTTCTTCTCAAACAACCCCATAGATGCAACTTTGGCCTTGTAATGTGGCCTCTTGGCTTCTAAATCTTCATTTTTGGCCTCTATCTTCCCTTGTTCTCTTCATTTAAACCCTTGAAACCTCTCTTTAACTTGCTAATTCTTGCTTTGTCTTCAACTTTAGCCTCGTTATCACTTGACTTCTTCAAATTAAGCCTTCAAATTCTTCATTCAAGCTTTCACAACTAGCCCCTTGCGTTCTAAATCACTTCTTTGCCTACAAAATGAGAGAAAACAACCAAAACTACGAAAACAAGCATAAGTCTAGAAAGAGAGATAAAATAGATAAATTACACATATTAGCAAGTTAAGAAGAGTTCGTTAACATACTAAAATATGCAATTTTAATTCATCAACACCTAACCTACGTAAAAACCCAACATCCACTACACCACCCTTTTGGCTAGCACTTTGTTCAGCGGTTCTCAATCATATTGAGTAAATCGTCTATGAACAAAACTCTAATTGCATCCAATGCAATTCTTGGTCCAATAGAGAGAATAAATCCTTATTCTTTATTTATCTCATAGATAACTCCCATCTTCTAAACTTTCAATTTTATTGAAATAGCTTAGTTGCGTTTGATCTCTTGCTTCAGCAATCACACATTACTAGCTTGTGTCGTCGCGTCACATCTTGATGAATCAAGTCGCCTTTCTTTGGCAAGACCGAGCTTGATTACATCTTGATCATGACGAGTGCTAAGCAAAAGAAGGTAAAACGCAAATTGAGCAACACTTCAAACCTATCATGTATGGCCGAATCTTGAAAAGAGCTTCTTTATATGTATGATCATGTCATACGCCTCCATGTTCTCATCTTGCTTTAAAATCTCAGAGTTCATGGTAGTCAACATGAGGCTAGTCACATCCAAAGAACAATTCTTTGATGTTCCACCCATTTGGATTTAGTGTGTTTTTGGTAGTTGGTGGAAGGAAAATTTTATTCTCTAGGATATACAGCATTTTCCCTTTTATTTGAGAATAATTCTCAATTTTGTACCAGTTTATTAAAATAGATTCCGGACAATCTGTCATTCTCAAGGACATAGCAATAAAGTCGAGTTTGTTGGTTTAATGCCATATGTATTCAACACAAAAAGGATTATGCAAAATATTTGCGACGTTTTAGCTATATTTAACAAGGACTTACATTATTAAATATAGCTCCCACTATTTTTCTCGGATTAATAACCCTCACCATTAATGCGGATTATACTGTGTACTTTCTAGTAGGCCAAGATCCATATTTCACCTCATCTTGAGTCTGCTTTGGTACGTCACTCAAGAATTGGTTATTTAGGTAGGAACCCCTTCCAATTGCATTCATATGCAACTCTTGGTGCAACCGGGCAAATAACTCCTTTTTTTATCTATCTCATAGATAATCCCAATTGCCATGCCTCTAAGCCATCAATCCAATTGAAACTACTTATTACATTTAACCTCTTACTTTAACAACCACACATTACTTGCTTGTGTCGCCGCATCACATCATGGTAAATTAAAATCGTCTTGCTTTGGCAAGCCCGAAATTAATAAACACTGATCATGAAGGGTGTCAAAATAAGAGAAGGCCAAAACGTAATATTTCTTTCGAGTGATTGTAGTGTCATTACTTAATTGTTTGGTTGATCACATCAACATGATCTACTTATTTGGATTGGGCAATCCACAATAAAAGACCAAACTTGTTTATTATTATCTTGTTACGTTATCCATGCATCATCCATACATCAAAATAAAACAAGACATAAATAATAAACATCCACAAAAATAAAAATTAACGTGGCATAGATATGTCCCCTAAGACTAAGATATTACCAAGCCAATGATAATCTATGTGCCCTAAAGTGACAAGCTCATCTCCATGTGTCTCCACCATAGCTGCGCGTCCTAGGTGTGCAAGTCCCCCATCGTCTTTGTGGCTTCTTGGTTCTTTGGTCTTCTTCTTCTTCATGTTCTTGGCTATCATCTAATAATCTAATTCTAGCTAGCATCTAATAAATAAATAAGTAAAACCTCACACGTTGAGAAGATGATCAGCTCGTAGGTCGTAAAACCTAATTAACTATTACATTAATTTGATCAGCTCGCAGGCCGTAAACCAAACCACAAAGTAAACATCCACAACCTATGCCATATCCATCCACCATGCAACAAAATACATAATAAAGTTAAAACCAAATTTTAACGCACTTGTTCAATTTTAATTCATTAAATTGGACACTAGGGGCAAAATAGTCAAAACGGTTGCGCTAGTCCAACTAGCCGAACCGAGCTGACCCGCCAAACGGGGCCCCACCTGGTCAGACCAGCCCGCCCTGTTAAACCGGTCGGCTGGCCGAACCGGAAGGCTGTTTGGCATGGGTCGGCGCTCCAAAGGGAGGGGGACGGTCTCTAGGCCGAACCCCATGTGGGTTAAAAACAAAATTTTCTCCTTCTCTTTATGGCCAAACCCCAATGTGGGACAAAACACATGCTCTCCCTACATTGTGCCCAAACCCTAGTTTTATGTCACCAATTAATTTGTACATCATATGTACATGAAAAACACTACTTCACACATTCTATGTAAAATTAGTTGATTTCCCCATGAATCATATTCATAGCGCATCAAAATACGCATATTAATTTTATTACAGTTTACGGTCAAACTGACATAAACAGTCAAAACTGATAAAATCAGTATATCAAATATATACCCGAAAATTCATTATTTTCACATCATATATGAAATAATTGAATCTCTACATGAACCATATTCATGGCGCATCATAACACGCATATCAGTTTTACTACAGTTTACGGTCAATCTGAAAGAAAGGTCAAAATTAATAAAAACAGATAACCACATAAAATCATGTTATGTGCTATCAACCTGTGGGTCTGATACCACTGTAAGGTTCTGATGCAGGTTACGCAGCGAAATAACAAAATTTAATTCTCCTCAAATCCCACCAAGGATCACAGGTGAAGCATCATAACATGATGAAAGGAAGAAAGGTTACCTCAGCCATACCAGGTTGGGATGATCACATACAAAGAATAGTATATTTGTCTCTACGGTATCCACACGAATAGAATTCAATCGGGCTTCTTCTCCAATGGTGCTAGCAATCTGAGAATAAGGATGAACTTGGACGTGCACGGGCTGGATCACATCCATCAACGCGGCAAGGAGGGAGAGAGACGGCATCACCATGCCGTGGGCAGCGAGTAAAGGGGCTGCCATCACCATAGGAAGCCGACGACTCCTTGGAGGGGGCGGCTAGGGTTTTCCGAACCCTCATGGGAAGAAAAACTCCTTTTCTTATTTTCTCTCTGCTCTCTAGTAAACTGTGTTGTGTAGAATTAATTACGCATGAATTCTCATAGCCTATAAATCATATTTATAGCTAGAAAAATCCTCTTTGCCTGTAAATCCAACAATGTGGGACTAGTTACATTCTAGCCCACAATTGCTCTTTAGTCCAACTAATGAGCTCAATTTACACTTTAGTCCAATCAATTCATTATTGCTATTTAGTCCAACTAATTAGTAATAATCCCAGCTTGATCTATTATTGTGTGTGACTCTGTAGGTTGGTAATTACGTTGGTAGTAATAATAATTATTACAAACATTGAGCGGTATCTAGCAATACATCAATGCTCCCAACTAATAGGAATGTCAGTGATCTGACTAACATTTGTGACCAAAGTTACCGTGTTGTATAATCCCTTTGTCTCATCTATCCTGATTGGACACAAGACATGGAGTGTCACACTTGTATATCAATCCATAGTTTCTCGATCTGTGAGTAGACTTAGATAAACAAATAACATCAATATCTCATATTGATTTATTCGAGCATGACCATGCATTTTCCTAAGTATCACTCATCGAGTGGTCGTGGATATTTAATCCCGTTATGTGGGAGGGACAAATCCTCTCTACATCACTACGATCTCTCAGCTTGCTTCCTATCATGCCCGATAACTATCTTTAAAGTTACCCGGTTAAGGCGCAACGTTTGATAATATCAAAGCATGATATTTCACAACTAGAATATCTAGTGACTTCAAGTCTAAGGATCACAACACCATTGTCACTATGAGAAGCGCTTGTGACATTCACATAACTCCAATGTAGCCTTCTCATGGTGGGTCAATCCAGTACGCCATTACTCCTAATGCGTACCCATTCCGTATACCAGTCTACCCACATACTAGTCTCGATGCAATACAGTCGTCCTATTAACTGTAGTACTCGACTAGGGATCTTTAAGAATATAACATATATATTCTAAGGACTTCGTTCATGTTTAGCATATCTCCATAATGAATAGTAAGTCCATTAAATGTCACGACAAATAGATTGCCTCTAGGGCACAATTCCAACATACGCGACGATCCGCGCTGCTAAGGCTTCAGCAACATCCACAAGTTCTTTCTCGAATCCATCACGTCAATGGTTAAAAATCTTGTGAAAGACAAAGTTCCAAGCAAAGGTGAAATATACGGTTTGGAGAGCGGCACAAGACTCTTCGGCAACAAGGGATAAAATCAGCAAATTCAACTAAAAAAGTTTCTCCAAACTGTCCTCATTGGAACACTGTGCGCTAAACCGAAACCCACTTATTCATAAAGTGTCCAACTGCTTTTGTTCTTTGGGAGCGTCTCCTTGGAGATAATATTATCTTAAATAGGGGTGGTGATATTCAAACGTGGATCCCAAATATCATTCTGATGCTCTCGCCTCTCGAACGTCAAATTATTTGCCTTATATTCCGGAGTTTATGGAACAAAGGAAACGCGTCCATTTTTCAAAATAACTCTAAGTCCGAGGAAGATATGATTTCTTCAGTTCAAAGCTACCTTGCGGAGAACCCGACTACCCACAGACTGTCCCAAAGGGAAAGCAAGGTGTCTATCACTCATTCCTCATGTGTGGAAGCCCCAGATGAAGGCTTTTTCAAAGTTAACAGCGATACTTCCTTCAATGATGAAATGGCATCGACTGGGGTGGTCATGCGCAACCACAAAGAAATCTTTCTAGGTGGTCTTGAAGCACCGCTGCTCTCGGTGACCTCTACCTCGAAGTCGAATCAGCGTCGGTTCGAGAAGGTCTTCGTTTAGCACTGGAGAGGGATGAAAGAACAACTGTTCTTGAGACTGACACGAAATTTGTCGTGTACGCTCTCAACAATACCTCAAATTTGCAGCAGAACAGATTGGCAAACGGTGATACCCTCAGAGATATCGCACTTATGGCGAGCCGTTTTGACCAAATTTCCTTTACCTATAGCCATCGTTCCACGAACAGTACAGCACTCGAGTTCGTAAGATTGGAGTTTCTATTCCAAACAAACATATTTGGATACGTACTTACCCTGAATGGGCTTTTCTGTTTCTGCAAAATGATATACTAGGGATGACGAATCATATTTTTACTCATTAATAAGAAGCTGCCTTTCTTCTAAAAAAATTATTTTTTTGATGGATAATAACTGACGTTTGGTACAGAGACAATTGCGGGGGATTAATTACCTCATTTATCCATGTATTACCATGTTGGTGGAATTAAATATTAACGACTTAACTTTTTTTTTGTATAATGGTGCAAACAAATATGTTATTTAAATAATTAATACTTTCTTAATATTAATACATCTATATTACTGGAGGGCCCTATGTACTCTCAATTTTTAATCTCGGCACCAAACATGTCTTTAGTTGACTATTTTTTTACTATCCTTACTCAACACGTTCATCAAAATGACTATCCTTAAATCAATGTTAATGGTTTATATGTTAGCATTATTTTTTATAAATTTTTTAATTTATTATCGAATGTAATGCAGGGATAAACATGTCATTTCATCAATTGCGTCAACTTTAAAAACAGTCACCAAACACATTTCTTCATTTTTTGTTGACAACACATTTCTTTAATTTTTAATCTAGGTTTAACCATAATCAAACACATTAATTTAAGAACAATTGACACTTAACTACCATGCAGTTTGACATCACTGACATTTTGGTGCATGCTTATTTAAAATCGGCACTTAACTATCATGCAGTTAGACGTTACTGGCACTTTTTTGCACCCAGTTTTAAAATTGACACTTAAAGTGCACGCAGTATGACCGACAACCCGCTCTTTAGAGCTTGCTTGGTATCCTTTAAAAAACAAGAAAAACCGTTTTAAAAAAAGTGCTGAAAAAACACGTTTAAAAACAGAATCAAAAATTGTTTGGTATCCGTTTTAAAGCAGTGTTTAAAATCAAAAACACATTTGGTAACATTACTGAATTTCAATGTTAATTCGCTTGAAAATCAGTTACGTACAATACCGACATATATTTGATATTTTTTTTGCATCTAACAATAATTCAAATATCTTTAAGCATCGATAGTATGAAAAAATACCCAAAAAACACCACAATTGCTTTTTCTTAAACATCTGTTTTTCAACATGTTTTTGTTTTTAAACAGGAATACCAAATGAGTTTAAAAAATATCCTATTTTTAATCAAAGTTGATTAAAAAGAGGGATGCCAAACATGCACTAATTTGATGACAGTTTCATTATGTCGTTTGATATTCACTGTGACAGTTGTCATCGAAATTTGAGTGGGATGTCAGTAATTTGCATACTGCATGCACTTATGTGTTAACTTTGAAACTGCTTGTACCAAAGTGTCAGTAATGTTTAACTACATGATAGTTAAGTGTCAATTTTGAAACTGTGTGCACCAAAATGTCAGTATTGTCAAACTGCAAGGTAATTAAGTGTCAATTGTTCTTAGTTTAAACATAATCCTCAAAAGGAATCAATACCAAAATAACCATAACTTGCCGTACTTTTACACGACCAATGTTTATGTAAGATCTTCCCAGTTAACTTTTACCACTATTCACCTGGTCACTTTGACCCATGATCTGATTAGCAAAATGGCGCAATAATTTGGTAATATTTTCATGGTGTTGTAAGATTACCAAATTTGCATCGTTTTTCTATCTAAATCGAGAAATGCTATGGAACCTATCAATAGCTCCCACTTATCTCGAATATTCCTTCCACACATATGCAATTATGCTAAACAAATATTCATTTTGCCAATTTTGCGTTTGGGTTAGAGATGAGCGAGAGATATAATTGAGCTCCCTAGCATTTCTTATCTAAATCACCAAGTCAAATTGACATACAAGAAGAAAAGTCAAACTAAAAGGATCGTGCTGAAACATAGGTACTAGTAGTATGTTAAAAAAGAATCAATCGTTCATCCTATTCCTTCTGTGACATATTTTTCCTTCATTTTTTTTGAAAAATTGTTTTGTCCTCAACCGGGTTTGAACCCGGGACCTCATGAGCTACCTTAGCTGGCTTTTTCCTCTCCATTTTGAATTAATCATATGGGATGGGAAACATTAACTTAATTTTCTTTTGTTGAATTAATCATATGGGAAGGGAAACGTTAACTTAATTTTCTTTTGTTTAATCAAATAGACTTATACTTCCTTGAAAAAGAAATACGCTTGTTCACGGGAAAACTCATACATATTCAAATAACATATTTGGCTTGTCTAGATTGGCCAGGTTATTAGTTTATTTTTATAATATGATCTTCAAAGTTTGAATTTACCAGTTTCAGATTATTTTAAAACCTTCATAAAAAAAGAATTAGAAAGATTATTTCAAAATCGGGGACTTGCTTAAACAAAGTTATATTCTTCTAAAAAAAGGTACAACAGGATTCTTCTACAAAATACAGGTTCCAATCTTCTTCTACATTTGCAGGAAGACACTATTTCCTTTTTTAACAAAAATATATCAGTATCTATGTTCGGGGAATCAAATTTCGCATTCATGTTCTAAAAACAAGGAGTCCGGTTTTGAATTTTGGCACTCCTGTTTTGTTGGTTTTTGTCGATTTATATGTATCCTAAGATTAAGTTTATAATCTAATCACAATAATTTCAACAATCCAAAGTCCAAACAACCTAATTGTCTAGTCTCACGTTCAGACAAGTAAGCATTCAAGTGAGAAATGTTCTATGTTTAAACCTCTTAATTTCAAATTCCCAGCTTGGGTTAGCAGAAAATAGAAAAAAAGGAAACCCGCCTTAGCTTCTCTAGTAGTATTAGCTAAAATTTATTTATAATTTGGTAAAAATTGTATATTTTTATTTTAAATACTATAAATTTTTATAAGTGCACCAATAATGTTAATTAAATGATTAGTTAAATGGCACGTGACATATTCTCAATATAAATTATATAGCGGTAAATATGAGAGATGAACATTTAACTAATCACTTAACTAACACTACTGAGCACTTACTAGATTTTTACAAAATTTAAAATAAAGATGTGCAAATAAATTTTGACCAATACTACTGGAAATGCTTATTGAGATAGTTTGAATTGTTGATTTTTTAGTTTGTGAGAGTGAGTGGCATTAGGAGAGAATAACATTTTATTTTCTCACCTTACCTCAACCAACGACTCATTATAAAAAGAAAACCCAATACAAAAGTGAAAAATCCATCCATATAAACGACCTCATTGATTATCATCACATATTTGATTTTTATATAAAGTGAGGTAGAGAAATGAAAATGACTTGTGATGAGCTGAGTTGTAGTGTTTGTGCTCACACGGGATTGGCAACAAAAAAAATAATAATTCAGGGTGTGGTGTTTGTTATGACAAGTACCACTCCGTCCCAACTCTTTCTACCCATTTCCTTTTTTGTTTGTCCCAACTCTTTCTACCCATTTCCTTTTTTGGTAACCTTAATGTGTTTAAAATGACGAAACTGCCCTCCTTTGCCCTACCCTACCTACCCTTATCTTCTCACCCAACTACTCACAGCCTCTCATTACTCACCAGAACACCACACGGATAGAGAGAGAGAAAGAAAGGGAGAGAGGGAGAGAGATAGAGAGAAAGAGAGGGAGAGAGATGGAGAGACTGGTAGAGATGGTGAGGACGCCGGCGGTGGCAACGCCGGTCTATGCGGCGGTGGCGACGCCTGTCTATGCGGCGGTGGCGACGCTGGTGAGGACGCCGGGGGTGAGGACGATCTGTTCTCTCTCTATCTCGATCGATCGATCGATCTGTTTGCCGGGGGTGAGGACGCGGTGTCTGACGGGTTCTTGCTGGTGAAGACGACGGCAAGGCTGACCAGGTAGTTTTGTTCCTCTCTCTCTCTCCTTCTTCTTCTTCTTCTTCTCTTCTCAAGCCTCTAGATCTGCTCTATTTGCCTTGCAGATCTTGGCGACTGGTTCGTTGCTGGTTGAAGACGACGGCAAGGCTGACCCAGATCTGTTTGTGCTCTCCGGCGACACCCACAGCAAGCAAGTGCCGACACCCACATCACTCTTTTTCTTCTTCTTCTTCTTCTTCTTCTTCTCTACATCCTCTTGTAATTTTCTAGGATTTGTAATTTTTTAGTCTAGATCTGTATTTTTTTGTACATAATTGGTTAAAGTTGTGTTTGGTTGTGTTATTGTTTCTGGTGGCATAATGGTGGTGTTGATGGTGGCTGGTGGCTGGTGGAGGTGTTGATGGTGGCTGGTAGAGAGTGGTGGTGGTGGTGGTTTTGTAATTCACAATTTAGATAGGGGCAAAATAGACTTTTCGTCCCAACTCTTAAAACCCGTGCCCAGCCGCAATGGGTAGTAAGAGCTGGGACGGAGTGGTATGTAAATATTTTTCTTTTGAGTAAGCAAATTTTACTCTTTCGCAATAAAAAACACACCAACACATACTTCACGGTTAAATTATTAACGCATAATTCCTATATGATGTGTAACTAATTTTGAGATGAATATCTGTAAAATAGCCGTGATCATGCAAACAAGCATATTGGTAGGTTTTTGGAATAGTGTCGTCGTCTTCAATCACACTATAATCCGAGCAAAGTTAGCAAAGTGTAGATCGTACTTGGCTACTTGCTATGCATTGATGACTCATCTAAATTACTCATGACTAGAAAGTTTGTTTTTAGGTAGGTGTGGAATTTATCAAGAGGGCACCTTCAACTTGTTATCTAGCCTAAAAAATGTATTGTTAACTCTACAATGTGTCCCATAGATACTTCAAAATCCATACAAGAAGAGGAAAAAGACTTGCAAGCTTTAAATAATAATCCACAAAACTAATCAACCCGGTCCATATATTGTCAGCAAATTCTGTCTATTTATCCTATTTATGTTTTGTGAAGTCCGGAAATGATTAAAGACTACATACTATGAGTTACGAGTATAAAGATATTTGTGGTGTACTAGAATGTTATATTGCTTAAACAAAAATACAAAAATGGTGTATGCAATGTTTTCTTATTAATATAAATTCTCCCTTTCTACTCAAAAAAAAAAAAAAAAAATACAAAAATGATGTACTCAGTTGTTTTGAAGACTAGCGAGGTAATATCAGTCTCTTTTTTTCCGAAGGAACTTTTTGAGATTGAGAGAGAGAATGGCAGTCTCTTTAGGCTACCGCCTAAGAAAATTCCAAGAACTTAAAAAACGCCATTTGATGAGTGTAAGAAGTCAAAAGAAGAACAGTATTTTATTTTAGCAAATATTTTGTCTTTTTATAGCCATTGTTATCCCAAGCATCTAATATCGAAACAGGGTTACTCATAGAAATGGGTATAACACCCTCTTCCATACATATTATTTTATTTTTATTATTAAAATGGAAATAGATATCGTCAATCGGTGAGCGAAGCGGATTGCGCCCAATACATGGAACATAGACTATAAAATAATATCACAAATTGGGTTAGCCATGTGATAAGAACAGTATTTTATAGAGAGATAGAATAATTAACACATGTAAGTTGTTGAGTCACCTAACTTGAGCATTCTTCAAAAAAATAAAAATAATAATAATAATAATAATAATAATAATAATAATAATAATAATAATAATAATAATAATAAATAAAATAAAAAAATTGACCATTCATCAATGGCTGATCTCAAATCCTCAAACAAACAAAGTACGCTTTGCCTGTGAGAACTTGTCTTCTACATTTACTCAAGAAATTTACTTTTCCTGGAAAAAGAGAGAAAAGAAAAAGAATCCATATTTTGTATCAGCTGAAGATTTCAACAATTGCTTTCAAATATGAGTGAATATTTAATTAGATGAAAATTTAAAGTAAATGAAAATCTCAAAACTCTTTAGTTGTTTAGTATTAGGTGAAAAATTGTATTTTGTGAAAGAATAAATAATCTGTATGTTTTGATCTTGGAGATTAAGGCTTTGTTTAGGAAGAAAGAATCTGCAAACCTCAACCCAAAGTGAACCATTTTGTTTTCACTTCCATTGCCCAGCTCCGACGGCTCCTGTGCGCTAGTGCTCCGCTGCTGCTGCTGCGTTGTTGTTGTTGTTGTTATTATTATTATTATTATTATTATTATTATTATTATTATTATTATTATTATTATTATTATTATTATTATTATTATTATTATGTCTCTGAGCTAGTGGGAGGTCACAAGACGCTAACCACTTGACCAGTAACGTCCTTCCAGAACGGGTGCCCTGCTCTAATTTTTTAATTATTAAACAACGAAAATCCAAAACTTTAAAACCTTCATTTCTAAACGCAACATATTAGATTTATCAAATCACAAAACCCCCTTCTCAAACCAGCCCTCAATGATTTTTATATTTTAATCTTAGATTAAAAGTTGTTGCCAATGCCTTGTTTCTCGAAAAATAAAAGATTAAAGACTTATATTGTTCTAATTTTGCTTAAATATAATAATGAAACAAATATTCTTGGAAAAATAATAAAGTTGGCTTCTGACCTTGAACAGTACTTCTGGATTCATGACAGATTATAGGGGTGACATAGGGTGGGTTTGGTGTGGACTTTTTTGTGGATTTTAATCCAAAATCCACTTTTCAGCTTTTTGGATTTTTTGTTAAGGTTTGGTATGGATTTTTTTGAGTGGATTTTGGATTTTGGATTTTCAAGTTGTAGTGTAAAAAAGGTGGAAGCAAAAAGTTGGGTTTTGGTGGATTTTTTGTGTCTTTTTTCATCATATCATACAAATGACAGTAATATCCCTACTAAACAACAAAACTGACACATCACTAACCTTCAATAAATAGACAAAAAGGATAAAGTGGTAAGTTTCGCTAAACAACAAAACTGTCACATCACTGATTTTTTAACATCACCAACTTTTTTTACCAAACCCATGCATCTTTTTTCTTGAACTTTTGTGTCACGGACTTTTTTCACACCATCTTAAAAGACAGCTTAAAATCCAAAAAGTCCACACCAAACCCACCCATAATGGAGGTACTAAAAGGTCATTGACTAACTTACACAAGATTGCTAAAAGACGATTGGGTCCATGATGTAGGGCTCTCTCACACACATTTGAGTTTGAGAGTTCTTTTTAGCTTTCGGCCTTTCTCTTTTGTTTGTTAGATCTTGACTATGGAAAATGAGGGGCTTAAAACTTTGAAAGTATGACTGGGTTCATGTTCAAGATTGTACTTATAGCTATGTGAAGACCTCCAAATGTCAAATTCCTCGTACAAGTTTGTGTGCCAGGTCAACTTACGAATAACTCGGTCCATGTTTGCCAAGTCTCTTATGCCCTAATGTCTATAACCCCGTGGTTTGGTGCAGTTTTTAGGGGTGATAGACCGCTTGGTCAAGTGGTTAACGTCTTGTGACCTCCCACTAGAGGAGCAGCAGTAGCAGCGAAGCCAGAAATCCCCATGAGCAAGGGCGGAGTTATTTACTTGTGCGAAACTGCAAATTTTACCTAATATTTTGTCTATTAAATACAATTTAGCCTCCACTAAAATCAAATAATCACGGTTCTAAAAAAAATCAAATAATCACCCATGTTACATGTGTAACAATTGATGTTTTAAAAGTTTAGTTGTCACTACTCACTAAAACTAAGTCATGACCCGCCCGTGCCTATGAGATGGCTACTTAGAGAGAAAGTATGGACTCAAATTACAAACATTGTAGAACAGACTTATCAATGGGAAAAAAAAATTAGTGCTCCATTAGAGCACCACGTGGTGCTTCACAACCAATTAAAGTGCTACATTTAAACAAGTTGTTAGTGAATAGCAGACACTTATTCGTTGTATAGCACCACGTGAGCACTAAAAAAGGAGACTATGCAAGTTCACCTATCAATCATTGTATGATGTGCAACATTATTTTTGTCAATACAAGAATAAAGAAATGAGTTACCAAAGCATAAAAATATAAATTTTATGTTGGAATATGCATTGAATGAAGAAATCATCCAAGAAAGTAACTAAGGAGTTCCATTCGTGCGAATGGAAAAAGTCTTTTACTCCTTCGCATGAACATTCGTACGTAAGGTTGCGGTCATTCGTGCGAAATGGGTCCTAGCAGAGGTAGATAAAGTTTCTTAATTTGGTTATGACGGTTCAGGAACATTTAGGGCGCTATAAAAGGGTCGCTTGGGGTCAAGAACCGGTATGAAAAATCTCTGTAACACATTTCTCGCGATAAATAAATGATATTATTCGCCGTGGACATAGTTAGCATACTTTGTGCTAGCGAACCACATAAATTTCATGTTTTTGCTTTTCAGTTCATTGTTCGTGAGGTGGTTTGTCATAACAAACTGGTATCAGCTGATGTGATTGAAATCCACCAAGACATAATGTCCGGGGTCAGTGTTCAAGATCGACAGTTTTACAAGAGGGAAAACTTTAGTCTATGAAAGATTAAGATGTGCGCCTTCTTGAAGTCTCAAGGCATCTGAGTCCTTTAATATGACCGCTGACAAGAACTGTATGAATTTTCTATCAGCAGAGTATAGGCCGATGGATAAGAAATCAGATTCAAACATCATGTTGTGCTTTTCAAATGACGTTATCATAGAGGTAGCATATCAAACAACGACATCGGGTTTATGGGCCAAGTTAAAGAGTCTCTACATGAAGAAATCACCCAATAGCAAGTTGATCCTCAAGCAGCGGTTGTTCACTCTACGCTGCTTGAAAGTACGACTCTCAAAGATCATCTTGATCAATTAAATATAACTCTTCTCAATTTGCATAATATTTACGAGAAGGTGAATGATGAGGATGCCACACTTCTTTTAATGATTTTGTTACCCACATCATTCGAGAACTTTGTGCATTACTTTATTGCGAATAAGGACATTTTGACTCTAGAAGAGGTGATATCCGCTCTCCATTATAGGGAATTGCGGTATGAGGGTGCATACAGAGGTACAGAAGACCATGCCTCCGGATTGACAGCAGCGGAAGGAAAGAAGGGTAAGAAACAAGAAAAAGTAGTTTTCAAGTTCTAATTACCTAATGATATTTATGCCCAGTGCAGAAAAAATGGGCATTGGAAAAGAGACTGCACGAACGAGGTTAATCAGGGACAAAACGGATCTGCAGCCGTTGTGGGGAAATGGAGTTCGTCCGAGGACAATTTTATTCTATGGGCGGATGTTGTCACACATCAGCCTAATTTCTTAACTTTGTTGCTTCCTATGACATCAGTTCTAACATGTATCAATTTAAGCTAAATTCGTGCAGATGAAGGTTCTGATCATATGGAAAACAAAGTTGTTTGTAAGGTGACTAGCAATGGTTCAATCAAATCCAAGACTCATGACGTAAAATTTGAATTATTTGGTATAATTATCTTTCTAAACTTTGTAACTTTCACTTTGGACCAATTCCCGTCTGAACACCGCATGGTTCATATGAGAACATTACGTTATGCAAGCGAGCATGCCTAGGTAATAAATTTAGGAACTCTTCCCCACCGCATGCTGAAGACTTATCCCCTGAATAGAAACTCCAAACATCATCCTCACAAAACTTATTGTCACTAACCGGTTCTCATGGTATACCTAAGTCCCATTCTTATTGCTCGTAGTGAATCATTGTATATTTTTCTGACTTGATCCGCTGTTCCTTTCCGTCTTTGGTTTTAGCCCCACTGAATAAACTTCCTCGATCTTATCGTGGTACTTCCATGTACTCTCCCAAACTGCTCCTTTCTTTCCCTCTTTCATAGATATTTATTTCCTCCATTTTGCCGCAATGGGAGAAGAGATGGAGTCTCTTTGTAATAACTCTACATAGGAGCTTGTACAATTTTCAGCAGGAAGGAAGAAGTCACTTTCAAATGGGTTTTGAGAAGAAAGGAAGGAACTACCGTTGGACAGGGCGTCGAGTACAAGGCAATATTGGTTTCAAGAGAAATTAGTCAGGGAGAGGGAGTTAACTACTACGGTATTTTATCACCGGTGGCCAGACATGCTTCAATTAGGGTGTTACTAGAAATACTTGCACACCAGGACTTGGAAATCAAGCAACTAGATGTGAAAACAAATTTTCCTCATGGAGAGTTGGAAGAAGAGATATGCATGAGCCAACCAGTAGGATTCCAAGTTCCTGGAAAAGAAGACTAAGTGTGGAAGTTGAAACTATCTCTATATTGACTTAATCAGTCTCCGAGGCAATGGTATAAGAGGGTTGATAGCTTCATTTTGAAGATGACTACCAGAAGTCCGAGTATGATTGTTGCGTGTACCGCAAGCTATTGCAAGGTGATTAGCCCAGAATTGGAGATGAAGTATCTAGGTGCTGCTGGGAAAATTCTTTAAATCTATAGATATAGACGGAAGATGAAGCTTTTCTTGTCAAAGAAGAGACACATCATAAAAGTCTTGAGCATGTTTGGGATGCTACCCGTAAAATCTGTAGATACTCCTATGGTGTCTAATAGCAAGTTAGGAATGTACACCATTCAGACCGAGGAGGAGAAGTAGTACATGTCGAAGGTTACATATACTAGCGTAGTTGGAAGCCTGATGTATGTTATGGTCTGCACTCGACCGAAAATAGCATTCGCTGTTAGCGTGCTAAGTCGTTTTATGATTCAACCAACCAAGTATCACTGGCAGGAGGTGAAACACATATTCAGGTACCTTAAGGGTACATTATACATTGGCTTATTCTATTGAACTAATCATGATATCTTGGTTACTGGATTCTCAAATTCAGACTATGTAGGTGATGTTGATAGTAGTAGATCGATGGCTATTTATGTATTCACTCTGGGAGGTTCTGTTGTGAGCTAGAGGCAACACTACAGCCAATGATGACTTTGTCTACCACAAAAGCGGATTACATAGCTTTGACAGAAATAGCAAAGGAGGGAATGTGGCCTAAAGGAATGGGCAATGATCTATGCCTACTTCAAGATCAAAAGATAGTCTGGTGTGATAGCTTGAGTGCTATATGCTTGATTAAAGATCATGTTCGTAATGAAAGAACAAAGTACACTGACGCTAGGTATCATTTTCTGAGAAACAAGAACATAATCAAGGTTAAGAAGGTGGGGACATGACAACCCCGCATATATGTTCACCAAGCCGGTTCCAGTGAGCAAGTTCCAACATTTCCTGGAAGTGCTCAACATTTTGAGCCAGTGAGTGCCTTTGGGGCATGTCGGACTTGTTGGGTCGAGCGAGTCTCTGTGACAAGAGACATTTGAGTGCAGAGAAAGCGTTGATTTATTTGTGAGAAGAGAAGTAGTTGCTTTGTGGCGAGAGAATTCAAGTTAAGGTGGAGATTTCTTTTGGAATATGCCGTGAATGAAGAAATCACCCGAGAAAGCTACTATGGATTTTTATTCGTGAAAATGAAAAAAATTCTTATGCTCCTTCGTTCGAATCATTCTTACAAAAAATTGCGCACAATCGTGAGAATGGGTCATGGGCTGCGGTAAATAAGGTTTCCTAATTTGGTTAGGAAGGTTCTGGAACGTTTAGGGAACTAACGAAGGATTGTTTAGGGTCTAGAATAAGTATGAAATCTATGTAACACGTTTCCCTTGATAAATAAATGATCTTCTTTGCCGTGGGCGTACTTAGCATACTTTGTGCTAGTGAACCACGTAAATTCCGTATGTTTTTCTTTTTAGTTTGCTGTTTGTGAGGTAGTTTGTCATAAAAATTTAAATACTGGAAAGACAACCTGTACAAGTGAAAGTAGCTCCGTGTCCAAGCTTGTTGGGTCGGTTAAAACAGGATGTGCCATATATTGAATACGTTCAATGAGAGCGGGGGCTATAGGCTAATTCCCAAGTTAGCGGCCCTCACGAAAAGGGTGAAATCACTCGGAGGGACGAACATGCTTTGAGAGAGGCGCCGTCTTATTATGGTCAACTGCAATTCCTGGACTCAGAGCTAACGACTGACTAGGAACTAGAAAAGTGGATTCTCTTCTTTTCTTTATTTGGAATAAGAAGACGGAACTGGTGCCAAAAGAAGCCACTACATCGGGGCGGGAGTAAATAAAGAAGATATACGGTGATATTCATGCATGAATAGACGGGAGGGAGGAAAGGCGGTAGATGTTCGCCTATTGGCCTCCCTCTTGTGGTGAGATATGGTCCATCTCGTCTATTAGGAGATAAGGGAAAATAAATGAAATTTACAAATATAATTTGATCAGTAAAACTTCCACACATTCAAAACTATCACTGTACTTTAGATCAGCTCATGAACATGTGACTATGAGTAGCATTTGATTCTACTAGGTTTGATCGCTTTTACAAAGACCTAGTTCAGAACCTCTCACTTCTCTAGATACTCCCTGCTCCAATTAAGATTTCCTCAAGCATAATATTTTTAATTGTATTTTTCACTTGGACGTGCTATAGGCTTGTCTATTTTACAGTTTGCACTCATGTCTCAAAAAGTAAAAAATTGCTCATACAAAAAAATTAACCCTTGAAGAACCTGCAAAGGATGTGCGTGATAACCCACTTCCTTCGCATTAGGAGGAGCCTATGGGAAAGGAGATCACTGTCATCTTCTATGTAGATGCGATGGGATACGGAAGCACGATGACAGAAGTTCATGAGCGAGAAAACTACAACAAGGACACGGAGGAAACGCGAGAAGCCATGGTTGTGCGCATACCCAGGTTCACATATTTTTATGACCAAATGAGTTTTTTAGAAGCCATTTGCATGGATATGACAAAGGCTATTCTACGCGTAGAAGAAGTACAAGAAGAGACATGTTACTATGGCTGTTCGTACATGTTCCACCACCATGTGCTTTTTAGAGGTTGATAAGAAGGAGGAAGGGCAACACAACAAGCCCATATACGTGACTATGACGGTTATTGAAATGGAGTTCAAGAGAGCATTAGTTGATGGAGAAGCCTCACTTAATGTTATCTCGATGAACATCTTAATAATCGCAAAATTTCGAAGAACAAAATCGTCAGGCGCCCCGTGCCTCTTTGTTGTTTTGGGAACGACTCAAAGATGACAATGTGATTCATCCGAGTGAACCTGCAAGTAGGGAAGATCAATTTCACAGAGAAGTTCCACCTAATAGGCGAAAAAACCACGTATCACGTGATTCTGGGGCGCACATTCGCAAATTCGACGTGGTACCCTCCACCACGTATCAGCTGATGATAGACATGGAAAATGGAGGATGATAGGCATTCCCCAATCCATTAACCCATTCAACACATATGAGGCCCATATTTCAAAAGCTATATGGTGGAATGAGTTGGCGCAAGAGCGTGTACATGGTCCCTTCAACCCTTCCCCCTTACCAAAATAGAAAACCATCAAAGACCAGTCCCCCGCAGGACTAATGTTGTGCAGAGAAAATGGGAAGCTCTCCAAGGAGGAACCCGTTTTGTGAGAAAGAAAATCTACGCACTTAAGAGGGCAGTGGAACATGGCGACAAGGGAGAATTGCAAACTTTCTACAGAAAATGGGAAGAAATGTTATCGCATATGAAGGTGAGAGGGGTCGTCCCTTCTTAGGGAGAGGATGTCCCTGATATCATTAAGTAAAAGAACCCGCGACAGAGCCACCAACCGCGGAAGAGAAGATTAGGAAGGCACCAGAGTTTTTTCAAGACAACCCCAAACTACATATGGAAGAGTTATAGCATGCAAACCTCACCCCCAGAGGCGGACAAAAGAAGGCCTATTTTCATCGCAGCAAGGCTCATACATAATGAAAATAATAGCCTTATGAAATAACTAAAATCTTATATGGATGTCTTTGCGATTTCTGAAATATTATTAGAAGCTACTGGTCACATATGTACTTTAAGAAATGGGAGGAAGGATCAAAGAAAATAAAGGGCAAGAATGTAGGGGTGAGTTTTTATTTTCATAATTTCTCATAAATTGCTGGTCACACACAACAAGGTAGTTATAAGAAACGAGATGGGAGTTATGTTTTTCCACCTAGAGAAAAAAAATCTCGTTTTTGTGAAGACAATAGTTCTACTTCTCATAGTTCGGTAGAAGGTGTTGGATAGTCACCCTGCCATTCACAATGAAACACGTGTGTTGGAACGTTAAAGGACTTGGTAACCTTTGCACATTTCAAGCTCTTCACAATATTGAGAAGAGAAAAGGCTTAATGTATTATTTATTATTGAATCTAAAATGTAAAAGGAAAAAAAATCAGAAAGACTTCGTTTTATGTTGGGTTATGGTATTCTGCAATAAATTTGAATCGTTCGAGGGAGCAAGTAACGGGGATTGGGAACAATCTTGTAAAAGAAAAGCACAATAAATATCTGGACAATAAAACAGAGTGTTGTGAAAGGGGGATTGAGAGAAGACGAGAGAGACGAGAAACTAAAGAGAGACAAGATATAGGGAGAAGAGTATTAAGAGGTGTCTTATTCTCCAACCCTAAGCCTCCTTATATAGGCATTAGGTGGGCTTGTGGACCAGAATATAATAATACAAAATACACCCAACTATGTGGTGGATATTCACATCAGTCCAATTACATATTTCATAACACTCCCCCTTGAATATTTACCACTACGATGCCTCATTAAAACCTTGTCATGAAAAACCCAGTGGGAAAAATCAATGACTAAGGAAAAAGAGTACATCGGTGAATCCTATTTGCTCAGTTGGTGATGACATTCTTCTGGAACGCATCTGGATAATCTTCGCAAGCCTCGTTAAAACCTTGCTAGGACAAACCCTGTGGGACAAAAACCGTAGCGAAGGAAAAAGAGTGCCGCGCTTTTAGCATTTCATTGGATCTCCCCCTCATTGGAACATCCTTGTACCTGACAAACAAAATCCATTGCAAAAACAACAATCTAAAAGAAATAATTAACAATCATGATTGATAAAATGCATATGCACCTAATACTACTCGCGAGTGTACACTTTTGATTTGCTTCAGGCAAATAATATTTCTCATGGGAACCAACCTCCATGGAATTTCACAAATTTGTGATTCGTACGATCGTATTTGTAACTAGTTACATTTCAACCCATATTTGTTGTATCTTAGTCCCCAAGACTAAAACAACATTACATCATTCTCACCACGAGATGATTACACTAATGAGAATTTATCATGACCCATATATCATGTTTCTCATTTTACAAGTCCCACGCTTAAAAAGCGGACATAAACCTCGAGACAAATCCCACGCATACCAGCGGATGTGCAGTCTCAACATAGATCCCACGCTTAACAGCGGATAAACGATATCTACATAAATCCCACGCTTAAAAGCGGATATGTAGTTTATGCATAGACTGTAATTTCTGCTTCGGGTTGTTTGTATGCTCTACATATTCAAAATTATTGTACCCGAGCAATTTTCTATGCAGTTGTTGACTTTGTTTTGGCCAATAACTATTTAGTCAACATTCTTCCCATATGATAAATCACGTGATTTTACAAGCGCTTTCTCAAGATAAACATCATCATTCATAGTAGGATCATACTATTTTTATTAAGGTACCTTTAGCTACTTCCAGAGCTATGAGCCTCTTCAGGGCTATTCAATTACCAACGTTGGTTTTGATCCATTATGATGATGTATATATGAACCCCCAAGATTTCTCCAGAATCTTGTGTTCTTAATTTGTAGAGCATGTTAACCATATCCCAAATTATTTTGGATGCTTTGATTTATGTTCCTCTTCTGGAGGATCAACATATGTACACAAGCAACCCTTTTATGCTTAAAGTGTATACCCAAATCGACACCCATTAGTCGAGAAGCTATCCGTTTTATTGGGATTTTGCATTAGTATATACCCGTAGAGACAATGATATTTTGGCTCACGTCATGCAATAGGACCCATTCTCCCCCTCATGACGTGAGCAATATGATCATGACCATAATGATACTTTGTAGATGCTTCAGGCATCAATTTGTCTCATATGTACTTTGTTTAACCCAATCCTCAAATTAAAATTAAAACATTGACAATAAGCAATCTCTTGGACGCCGTAGTTCTCTAATCAAAGTTTCTTCCAAGAAACCCAAAAAGAGACGTAAATGTCAATATTTTTATTAAAAAATGAGTGGTTGTAGATTCTCTCTTCAGGGAGATCTGTTAATGTTATTTTATAACTCCAGGTTATAATATTACTTTTCATAACTTCTGGTATGAAAATCACTTTTTACGCATATAAAATGCGTTTGTCCAATAAACCCTTATGGACTAAAAAAAATACATCTTCTGGATGCTCTACTTGAATCAATAACAAGTGTATAAACAGCAAAGTACTAGACAACATTAAAAATAAATGAGTATATATGATACAAAAAAAAATAAACATAATATAACCTCTTCAGGAGGGTGGACCATTTTTAAAATTGTAGCAATCTCTTCAGGAGATAATTTATTTATAATATTTCATAACTTCAGGTTATGAAAGTCATAACTACGGGTTATGATTGATGTA
Organism: Linanthus parryae; assembly: GCA_023055425.1. Taxonomy (NCBI): domain Eukaryota; kingdom Viridiplantae; phylum Streptophyta; class Magnoliopsida; order Ericales; family Polemoniaceae; genus Linanthus; species Linanthus parryae. The sequence goes on along the minus strand of JALGPY010000010.1, from coordinate 47,054,970 downwards.
TTGTAATCCGTTGCTCCAAGAACAAATTACATGGCTAGACATGTGTCTAAATAGCCACTACGAAACCTCTTCTGGAGTTTCGTTTTTTCTACCCATAATAAGTATATAAAAAAAAAATTGAATGCAGAAAATTAAAGTGCATAAAAGTAACATAAATTAAAGAACGCATAACGCTACCTCTTCAGGAGGATTAAAAATAACAAGCGCTTTAGGCGTTTTAGACATCTCTTCTAGAGATCTAGCTTGACTTCAGGTCATAAAAATTATCGTAACTTCAGGTTACAATTTATGAAGTAGCAACGCCTTTTAGACGTGCTTCTTTAATATTTTGTAACTTCGGGTTACAAGTCATGAAAAACAAAATAAACATCTTCTAGATGCACTTATTTAATTATGTTGTAACTTCAGGTTACAATCATATCATCTTGTGACTTCAAGTCATAAAAAATATCACAACTTCAGGTTGCACTCCATTCATCACCTGACCCACAACTTCAGGTGTGGAAACGTGATTTTGTAAGCATTTAAAGCTTCAACCAAATTGTGGTTATGATTAAGACCTCTTCTGGAGATCGAATAACAATATATTATGACTTCGGGTCATAAAAAAAATTGTCGCAACTTCAGGTTACGATCAAAATTTTATGTAATATTGATACATTATTGCTCTATGTCATAAAACATGTTATAACTTCAGGTTACAAGTTATGGAGTAGTAAAATAAGCCGTAAGTGCAGGTTACAAAAAAAATCATGTCATTCACAACTTCAGGTGTGAGAATATATTTTATTTAAAGGCATATTAACAACTTAAACAGAATCATAATTATCAATTAGAAATCTCTTCAGGAGATACCTAATTAAATAAAACTTTATGACTGCGGGCCATAAAAGATGATTTAACTAAGCATGCCATAACTTATGACCAGTTTCGTCATGGGTCAAAACCTATTCTAGAGTTTCCTTTTTTTTCTCAAAATAGAGGGGATAGTACTGAATAATCAATGTTAATACAATCATTCCACAGACTTAAACCAACATGATAAACAAGTAAACGAGTTAAACCAACCAGATTGAGAATTCTTTAACTATTCAACCAACAACCATAGTCCAGAGGGATTTACTATGGAGCACCAAAAACTAACAAATATTAAACTAGTTTACATGAGTTAGACACTTGTAGTAATACAATAACAACAAATCTTTGCATGCGAGATCTGTGGAGAAGTAATTGAAAAGTGCTCTTGTAATTTTTTTTTTCACGAACCCATTGTACTAATGAAAAGGTAAATTGCAAGATTTGTAAGTAATCCTCTGTACAAACCAAACCAAAACAAGCAAGCATATATTATATGATTATTATCATAGTAAGGGCCTACATCACCTTCGGTCGGTAGTGGCCTTTTGATTTCAGAGTGTATATGTGCTTTTCGTCATCGAATGGTTGGAATAAGTTTACAATCTCTTCTATTTTCCATAGATCTTGGTATCACATAAATCTTCTTGCCGTAAAGAGCACTATCGTGCTGATAACGTGTTGTGAAAGGGGGATTGAGAGAAGACGAGAGAGACGAGAAACTAAAGAGAGACAAGATATAGGGAGAAGAGTATTAAGAGGTGTCTTATTCTCCAACCCTAAGCCTCCTTATATAGGCATTAGGTGGGCTTGTGGACCAGAATATAATAATACAAAATACACCCAACTATGTGGTGGATATTCACATCAGTCCAATTACATATTTCATAACACAGAGTAAATATTCATAAACATCGAATGAGACCTGACGGGCGGCTAACGTCGATGCCGCCTCCAAGAGCGGCGAAAGCTCTGATACAATGATAAAATATAGAGAAGTAATGTATTATTGAAGTATATGAATATACACAGCGACCTTTATGTAGGTGAACTTAGCCAAAATGAGGAAACAATAAATTATAATTAATCTTTATCAGGACACATTATATTATCTAGTAAGCATAATTGATAGCAATCCCCAAATATATCTACTAATTGATACCTCTCAACCCAAAAGAGGATATACGAAGCTGCATATCAAAATCGAGCTAGCTGAAGTTTGGAAAAAAACATCTGTTGAATGGCGGATTGTGAAAGGGTTCAATATTCTTAGTGGGAATCCTAAAGTAAACTACAACATTTAGAACGATTCTAAAGAAAACATTTAGAACCTTGATTTTAGTACGCAAAAAGTAATAAAAAATGATAAGCCCAACGGGTTGGGCAAGTGGTGAAGGCCAAAGGGTTTGCTTCATTCTCTCTGCATTTAATTAAGTTGGGGCCAAGCAGATACAGTTTTCACTGAGGGCAGCAAAATTGTGAGGTCAAAGTCTATTTCAATCAATTAGTCAAGTACTAGTACTTTACTGCTTTTTTCCTTTCATTAACAATTTGTGAAATTTAAGAGACAGATTAAGCTAAAACATGAACGACAAAAAATCAAACATAAAATTTCATGGAACCCCTAAATCAATTTGTGAAACTGTGCAAAACAAAGAGGTCAAAGCCTATTTCAATCAAATAGTCAAGTACTTTACTGCTTTATGCCTTTCATTAACAGTTTTTGAAAATTAAGAGACATATTAAGCTAAAACATGAACGACAAAACATCGAACATAAAATTTTCATGGAACTCTTAAATTAATTTGTGAAAATGTGTTCCGAAAGTCATTGCAATGTCTTTCATTAAACTTTTCTCCCTACCGATGATTCAAATTTATTGCAGAATACCATGCAGAGAGAAAACTAGGATGAGGCGTCAGTGTAAAACAAGACACTAGTTGGACATAACGGTAAGCTAGAGCATTGAGAAACCTTGCTTTTATTGCACATAAATAATCAAGAATGGTATAGACATGACATTGACCATCGAAGCAAAATACTCTGAAATAATATAAAAAAAAGATTACATCACGTTTGCTCATCTAACGCTACTTAGAATGACGGGTTTTGAAGTGCGCGACGCAATCTGAAATTTAGTTAGCAATTAATACCTCCCAAACGAAAAGAAAGAGAAGAAACTGGGATATGAAAATCAAGCTAGCTAGAAGTTTGGAACAAACCATCGGTTGAATGGAGTATTGCGAAAGGGTTCAACCGTCTTAGTGGTAAGGTCAAACACGCCCATGTCCGTCCCACGTTTGGTCAAGGGAATCTGCTTCTGTTAGCATTTGGTGCGCCCATGTGGGATGCCCAATGTTATTATCTTAATCTTATGGGATTAGTTGCAACATAGCTCAAACCTCATGGGGTTAGTAGCAAAGGCATGAACCATAGGGGGTAATATTGCAGTTGGGTATAAGTCTGTCTATATAAGGAGACAGCCTCTCATTATTTTATGTACTACTGTGTAGAGATCATGTGCTGATCAAAATACAGTTCTAGGAACCCTAGCCTCCCTCTCTAACTAGCCTCCATTGGTGGAACTTGGTGTGGATTAGAGCTTTCGTCCTAGAGATTCGAGCCAGACTGTGGGAGCAAGGTTGGCACGTGAAAGCAAGCATCCTACGATTATCCGTTGCGCTAGGAGCTTAGGCGAACAGGTTAACGAATGAACCTTCCGCTATAATTCATGTTGTAGATCTGTATATGATAGATCACGTTCTTCCTTCATTGGTATCAGAGCACTAAGCTTGTTTTTCGTGCCTCGTAATGTGAATCCGAATCTGATTAGAAAATCGAGTTTCTGAAAGTTCATAATCTGTATTCGAAACCTATATGGCTAGATAATTTTTTTCATGGGGATTCCAAAAATATAAATTTTATAATTTTTGGATAAACGATGAATTAGTTATGAATTTTCTGAGATTTGGAACTGTATAAATCTGGACTGCTTTGATCTGACATGTAATTCAATTTTTTCAAAAGTTCTTAGAACTGATTTTTGAATACATAACCGGAATCAGGGAGAAGAGACGAGTCCAATGGTATAAGGATCATCGGAAACGGAGGCCAGGAAGGCGGCGCGTGGGCTTCACGCGCCACCGAAGCTGCCTCCACGCGCCGCACGCGCCAAAGGGCTGATTAGAAAATCGAGTTTCTGAAAGTTCATAATCTGTATTCGAAACCTATATGGCTAGATAATTTTTTTCATGGGGATTCCAAAAATATAAATTTTATAATTTTTGGATAAACGATGAATTAGTTATGAATTTTCTGAGATTTGGAACTGTATAAATCTGGACTGCTTTGATCTGACCTGTAATTCAATTTTTTCAAAAGTTCTTAGAACTGATTTTTGAATACATAACCGGAATCAGGGAGAAGAGACGAGTCCAATGGTATAAGGATCATCGGAAACGGAGGCCAGGAAGGCGGCGCGTGGGCTTCACGCGCCACCGAAGCTGCCTCCACGCGCCGCACGCGCCAAAGGGCTGGCGGCGGCTGCTGACGTGGCCACGTCAGCACAAGGGCCGATGTGACGATGACTTGACAATTCACGTGTCTGGTGACATGGCATCCAACGTGGCATGCTGACGTGTCAGCTGACGTCAACATATGGCTGACATGGCTTGCCACGTGGCCGTAAATCCCAATTAACTATTACATTAATTTGATCAGCTCGCAGGCCGTATCCAAACCACAAACAAACACAAACATCCACAACCTAGGCCATATCCATCCACCATGCAACAAAGCACCTAATACAGTTAAAACCAATTTTTAACGCGCTTATTCAATTTTAGTTCAAATTGAGGTAATTAGGGTCACAACGGTCCAAGGACTCCACCATCCACCATGGCCGAACCATCCAAGGACTAAGGCTAGTCCTTGGGGCGGTCGGCCGAGCCTCACGCGCAGCTAGGCCGCACGCTAAGCCGACCCAAACCCTTGGCCGAGCCAAGCTTGGGCGGCAAGGCAAGGGGGGCGGTCCCCATAGGGGCCGAACCTACTTTGAATTTTTTTCCAAAAACAATTCCTTGCCTTGTTCCCCAAGCTTAGTTGTTTCCATAATTTAAAAAACCCCTTTTCCCAATTATGTGCCCAAGAACCTTAAGTTTTTAAGAACCCAATTATTCACATCCTATGTGATTAAACTCACCAATTTACACATCCAATATTAAATTAGATCTTGTTTGTCTTGAATCAAATTCAATTTGCATCTACTATGCCAATTAATTTCAGTTTCGCGTAATATGAATAAAACAGTGTATAAAAACAAATCGTAACACATAAAATCATGTTATGCGCTACGAACTGTGGCTCTGATACCACTGTTGGGTTTTGATGTAGGTAACGCAGCGGAATACCAAAATATCCTACTCAAAGTCCACCAAGGATCACAGGAAGAGCTATCATAACATGATAAGAGCATTGAAGATGTGTACCTTGGTTTGGGAGATCACACGAAGAATACTGTCTTCGTCTCTATGAATATCCACACCTTGGATTCTTGATTGGATTCCTTCTCACCGCGGTGTGCTAGCAACGGAAGGAGGAGGAAGATCACGCAAAACGAAGCACCTAGCCGTGCCTAGGGAGGCCGACGGCAAGGAGGGGGCAGACGGGTTAGAGGCTTCAGCCTCTTGCTTGTCTCTCTCTCTCTCTGCTTTGTTATGTTCTCTCAAATAATGACTTGTGTGTTGAGAATTAACAAGCTAGAGATCCTTTATATAGTCATAGCTCTTTATTAATTACATAAAGGCCCCAATACTAATCATGTCCTTACATGGATTAGTCCACTTGCAAATTAGTCCCACTAAGTTTGCTTATGGTTGCGTTATGATCCTTTATTAATTAATCTAACTAATTAATACATATATCCAATTTAATCCATCCGGTGTGTGACCCCATAGGTTTATACTTAGTTGGTAGTAACTTATTACTAACATGGAGCGGTGTCGAGCAACACATCGATGCCACCCAACTAATAGAAATAAGTCAGTGATCCCGACAAACCTTGTGCCCAGTATCGCATATTGTATTATCCCTTTGTCTCTATATCCGGATTGGACACGAGACATAATAGTCACACTCGTATATCCAAAGTTTCTCGATCCTGGGAATATGCTTATGTGAGCAGATAACACCAATATCTCCATATTGATTTATCTGAGTCTGGCCGGACATTTCTATAAGCACCATCCCTCGAGTGAACCATGGATATTTGCTCCCATTATGTGGGAGGGACAAATCCTCTCTACGTCACTACGATCTCTAAGCTTGCTTCCTATGATGCCCGATAGCTATCTTTATAGTTACCCGGTTAAGGCGCAACGTTGGTGTAGACACGTATAATTTATGGCCAATTAAATAGTGCCACGTGTCTATTATGACCTAATTAAATGGTGGGACAAAAAAGCATTCACCGTCAAAGTTGCTACCCTTAAGCAATAATTAATAAGTGGACTAAACTATAAATGAGACAAAACCTTATTTACAAGCAATGACTGCTTATGGCGACGCCACGTCAGTGCATGACATGGCTACAAGTGAGCTAGTAAGGCCAATCAAATAGTGCCACTTGTCAAAATGATACAACTATCAAGACTATCGAGTTCGGCCATTCACATTGCGCCACTTGTCAAATTGATGCAAAAATTAAATAAATAATACATATTATTTATTTTCTACCTTGGCTAACAAGCCAGCCCATGCCTATATAAAGGGACCACCTCAGGCATATGGAAGACACAATTACATCTTGCAAGAAGGAGAGAGCTCTGAAGATCAAGCTTCTAAAGCCTCGACGAGTTCATCCATCAATCAAGATCATCATCAAGCCCCTTCGAAGTTCTTCATAAAGTTCTTCGAAGATCATCATCGAGTTCTTCAATCCCGTCGAAGATCTCTATTCGCGTTCTTCAAGACACTCGAAGATCTTCAAGCCGTTCTTCGTGTTCTTCAAGGCGTTCATCCGGTTCTTCATCAACATCGAAGACATTCATCCGCCCGATCCGAGATCAAGCCTCTAAATCCCTCGCTCGGCGTTTGTGTTGTTCGAGACCTTCATCGCGTTCTTCATCAAAATCGAAGGCCGCTCATCCGTTCGATCCGAGATCAAGCTGCGAAGCTATCGTTTGAAGTTTCAGGAGAAGAATCTGGGGATTTAATTTCTGTTTAGAAATTTACTATCAGATATTGTAATCCACATCATCAAACAATCAATAAAATATTTGTTTCACGGAATTTCTCGCTCTGCTTTCCATTAGCATAAAATTTGTGTGTACAAATTTTGGCACGCCTAGTGGGACATCTCTGCCCTTCATCTATTCTCCTCAAGTACAAGTGTTCGTGATGTCTCCCAAGAAGGATAATGAACTTCCAGAACACAAGGGAGACGCCAAGTCTTCAACTTTGGAAACGAACTCCGGAACCCAAATAACTCGTCCAGTAACTCGTAGTATGTCTAAGGACATGTCAACTGCTGGGGGCAAGGAAGATGGTACTACCTCGGATAATTCGCAGTCACATGCACCCACCCCTCAGGAATATTCAGCTGGCAACAAGTCTTGGGTGGTCACATAAGCCAACATAAGATCATGATGATGATATCAGCATGCATGTCATGACTACTAGTACGGTTCCCATCGAAGAGAAAGTTGCAAACTGATAACGCCCAATTAGGGGTTATCTTATAGCCTGATTTTACGAGTATTTGTGCCGAAATTAGCGGTTTTTGCTGGAAAACGCCTTAGAATGCCCCGGGAATCTAGAACGAGACGTTTATTCATACTTGCTGGATTTCTGCTTATTTTTGCTCATTTCTTGCTATATTTGGATATGATCGCGGGTATTCGTTTGTGTTGCCTTTTCAGGAACAGGTTCAGGAGGTGCATCGGGAAGCGTGCCGGGACCCAGCCGGGACCGTCTCGGGAAACGTGCACAAGACCGGGACACGACGGAAACACGGAAGAGCAGAAGAGCACCGAAGAGGCAAGCCGGGAGCATCAGGAAGAAGAGTGGGACCCAGGGGACCAGTCCTGGCCCACCAGAGGACCAAGTGGGCCCCACATACCCCACGGCCTGCGTATATACGCAGGCCCTGCGTATATACGCAGCACCTGCGTATATACGCAGGCAGAGGGGATGTGGGGGGAGCTTGGTTGGGCCCTGGTTGCGTATATACGCAGCCCCTGCGTATATACGCAGCCAGTTTGACTTTTTGACAAAGACGGTGGACCGATGGCATATTCCGTAATTTCGAGCACGAGCGTTTTCAGGAAACAGCACTATTTAAAGACTCGTCCAGACTCGTTTTGAAGATACACGGAGACACAGCACAATTCACAGCACACCCGAAGGCCAAGTCGGAGCATTCACGGAGAGCACGAAAGCGCGATTCGAGATTCGAAGACTTAGTTTGATTTCGTTCTCTCTCTTTATATTCAGAAACTGCGTTTTGTACTATGTCTAGTCGTAGCTAAACTTTTCACCTAGGTTCTCGGTGAACCTAGGGTTTCGTACTCAGATTTTATGATTATTACGTTTATGGATTCATGATGATTGTCTTAATTCAGCAAGTTGTATCTGTTATTCTGGTTTGATTATTATCGTATATGCATGATAGGATTGATCACCCAGGATTGCTATAGACCCGAGCTTGTAGGTGAAAACGTCAAGTTAGGGTTAGGAAGAAAACCGGGATTTAGTACCTTACCCTGATAGACCGACCAGAGAAAGGGAGATAGGGCTAGCATTGAAAAACGTGAGACCAACTGTTAGAGAATTTGACCCGGGCCATTCGGACAGGTTAGAAACCCTAACAGGATTAGATCGAGACTGCAGACTTAGGCAGCTTAACAAGAATCCGAAAGTCTGCAGGATCGGGATTACGTGTGGAATCTGAAAAGTCACTGCACAACTGGTACGTTGCACAGATACCGAAACTGCTGAGTGTTTTCATAAACGAACGTAAAACTGAAATCTGTAGAAACCCTAGGGGATCCTGGAGCCTAGTCTTCATCTATTATCGTTACAACAAAATCAGCTTATTTCAGAAAACGTCACAAAAATATTTACAGTTTTTAAATTCTGTTTTTAGTTTAGTCACTATAATCACAACCTACTCCTCCTGGTTACTACTCTTGGGAAACCGAAACTGACAACTTGAGTAAACCCGAAACAGTCCTCGTGGGAACGATAATCCGAGTCTAATTGCACCCGGTACTACGAGATTCGTACACTTGCGATAGCACGTTAGTTTGCGCATCAAGTTTTTGGCGCCGTTGCCGGGGACTTTTAGGGTCTATTTAATAGTCAGGATTAGTTTTCTAAGTTTTTATTTATTTTCAGTTTTGTTATTTTTCTTTTTATCTCACTGCGTTTTCGAATCTGCGTTTTCAGGACTGTTTAGTTGATGCCCAGATTGCCTCGCGATTTGGTGACACCACTCGACAACCCGGAAAAACTGTATACCGAACAGAACCGCAGAAACCGAGAAAGCAGGATGGCAACCAACGAGAGAGATCCACCCGAGAACACCGCAGCCGGTGGTCAGGAACGAGAGACACGTACCCCAGCCCAGATGGCGAGGTACATTGAGGAGCTTGTCACAGCGGGACTTGCTGCCCGAAGCAACCAGAGAACATATAACCGATCTGGGAAGGCGTTGGTGGAAAATTTCGAGGTCCCCACCGGGGGGCATGAGCGAGCCATTGTGGTGCCCGAGATCACCGCAGAGCACTTTGACATCAAACCATCCACCATCCAGACGGTACAAACTCTCTGCCCGTTTCATGGCAGGGCCGACGAAGACCCGAACGATTTCATCGGGAAATTCGAAGATTACTGCAACAAGGTCAGATACAAGGGGGTAGAAGCAGAGGCACTCATGTTGATCTTATTTCCGTACTGTCTTTATGGAGTAGCCAAGGACTGGCTCGAATCCCGACCACCCCGATCCATCACCACATGGGAGGAGTGTGTCGCAGATTTTCTGGCGAAGTTCTATCCCGCCTCCCGAGTCATACAGTTACAGAGTGAAATACTGTCATTCAGACAGAAGATGGGGGAGACGGTAGTGGACGCATGGGACAGGCTCATGAGATTGGTCAAACGGTGCCCGAACCACGGTTTTGGAGACGCAAAAATCCTGCAGGTTTTCTACCATGCCCTAGACAGGGAGAACGCCGACAGGATTGACAGAGAGGCCGGGGGTAACTTCTTGTATCACGTGGACAAAGAAGGTGCGTATGACCTGATGAAGCAGTTGGCCAAGCAGGACACCCGACTGTTTGACGATCGCAGGATGGCGGCCAGAGCCGAACCTGCAGAGGATGACCGGATAGACAACCTGGCCAAGATCGTTCACGACTTGGTCAAGAAAGTCTACTCGGACAAGAAGACTGTTGCAGCAGTCGAGGAACCGGATCTGGACACAGCCATTGAGGAGCTAAGGACTGAAGATACCAACTACGTACAGCAGCAGTGGGACCCGAGCCGGTACCGACCGGGCACGAGAGACCATCCCGGGTTTCGGTACGGAAACCCGAACGCAGCAGTTTATGCACCGGGATTCCAGCACAGGCCACCAGCTCAGCAGGCTGCCCCGGCCCAGCAGGCTCAGACAGTCCCGTCAGCACAGCAGTACGACGCTCAGATGAAAGAAATCAAGTCCATGTTCCAGACTATGGAGTCCCGGTTCAAGCACATGGACACCTTGACGGCAGATATGCAGACAACCAAGACGTCACTGCGCGCTTTGGAAGTACAGGTGGGGCAGTTAGCACAGCAGCTAACGGAGAGACAGCCAGGAAACCTACCCTCGAACACAGTGAACAATCCACGGGCTCAGATCAATGCTATCTCCACTCGGAGTGGATTGGCACTGCAGGATCCACCGTATCCCAGCCACGCACGTGCAGAAAATTCGAAAGAAGTGGAACGCAACTTGTCGGGCCAGGATAACAGCACAATCGATCGCCCCCAGCCGAAGGGCTCGGTTGAGCAGGATGCAGTACAGAACGAGACAGGTGCAGAAACTGTACCCGTCTCCAAGGAGGTCCCGTACCCCTTGCGAACACGAAAGAGGGATGACAGCAAGGACTACGCCAGGTTTCTCGAGATGTTCAAGCAGCTGCAGATTAACATACCTTTTGCTGAGGCTTTGGCTAAGATGCCCACTTACGCCAAATTCCTCAAGGACATCTTGTATGGGAGGAGGCGAATGAGCGATTTCGAGACCATAAACCTGACGGCAGAAGTGAGCAATTGTGTGAAGAATGGGCTACCGAGGAAGAGAAAGGATCCTGGCAGTTTCGTCATACCGGTCACCCTAGGTAACGCTTACACAGGAAAGGCTCTGTGTGACCTAGGGGCCAGCATCAACCTGATGCCATTAACGATTTTCAAAAGTTTGAAAGTCGGTGAACCCCGACCCACCAGAATCATGCTGCAGATGGCAGACAGGTCCGTAAAACAGGCCTACGGGGTTATCGAGGACATTCTGGTCAAGGTCGGCGAGCTTATTTTTCCGGCAGATTTCGTCATCCTGGACATGGAGGCAGGGGAGGTACCGCTCATACTTGGCAGGCCGTTTTTGGCCACAGGCGAAGCAATGATAAACTGTAAGAGCGGGGAGCTGACCATGCAGATTAACGAGGAAAAAGTCAAATTCAACGTTTTCAAAAATCTGCAACTGCCAAACTACTACGACCACGAGGACATCTTTGCTATCGATGTGGTGGACGAAGGCTGGGAAAACGAGGAGATGGACCAATTGTGGGAAGAGATTGGCAGCATGTACGGGGAAGAAAAGGAGAAGACTCGGTGCGAGCACGCCATGAGAGCCGAGGACTGGACCACTTTGCACCGGGACGAAGACGGCGGGCAAAAGATGATTCTGGTCCCGTCACTCAAGGAACCACCCGCACTGGAGCTGAAACCGCTCCCGAGCCATCTCAGGTATGCGTATATTGGTGAAAATAGTACTCTGCCCGTAATTGTTTCGTCTCGTTTATCTCAGGAACAGGAGCAGAAACTGCTGGAAGTATTGCGAGAGCATAAGGAAGCAATCGCCTGGACGATTGCAGATATCAAGGGGATCAGCCCCGCCTACTGCATGCACAAGATCCGAATTGAAGAAGGCAAGAAACCGGTGATTCAGCCCCAGCGGAGACTGAAACCGAACATGAAGGACGTTGTGCGGAAAGAGGTCATGAAGTGGCTGGAAGCGGGAATTATCTACCCCATATCGGACAGCACGTGGATCAGCCCGGTCCAGTGCGTGCCCAAAAAGGGGGGTATTACGGTGGTGCAGAATAATGATCAGGAGCAGATTGCACAGCGCACCGTTACGGGCTGGCGGATCTGCATGGACTATCGGAGGCTAAACGATGCAACATTGAAGGACCACTTCCCGCTGCCATTCATGGACCAGATGCTGGACCGGCTCGCCCATCATGCCTACTACTGTTTTCTGGACGGGTATTCCGGGTACAACCAGATTTGCATAGCCCCGGAGGATCAGGAAAAGACGACGTTTACCTGCCCGTACGGTACGTTCGCGTTTCGGCGCATGCCGTTCGGGCTGTGTAACGCCCCTGCCACATTTCAGAGATGTATGATGGCAATTTTTTCCGACATGATCGAGAAAAATCTGGAGGTGTTCATGGACGACTTTTCACTCTTCGGGGACAGTTTCGATGACTGCCTGTTCCATTTGGGCCAGGTTCTGATCCGATGCAAGAAGGCAAATTTGGTGCTCAATTGGGAAAAGTGTCACTTTATGGTCACCGAGGGGATCGTGCTGGGTCACAGAATTTCCAGCAAGGGACTCGAGGTGGACAGGGCTAAGATCGAGGTGATAAAGCAGCTTCCATACCCGACGAACGTAAATGCGATCAAAAGTTTTCTGGGACATGCAGGATTTTACCGAAGATTCATCAAGGACTTTTCCAAGATCACAAAGCCACTTTGCGCGTTACTCGGAAAAGACGTACCCTTTGATTTCGATGCAGCATGTCGGCAAGCTTTTGACCACTTGAAAGAGAAGCTGACCACAGCCCCGGTTATAACCACGCCAGATTGGTCACTCCCGTTTGAGCTGATGTGTGACGCCAGCGACTATGCAGTCGGGGCAGTTCTGGGACAGCGGAAGGATAAGGTATGCCATGTTATTTATTATGCGAGCCGGGTACTCAACGATGCCCAGCTCAACTATGGCACGACAGAAAAGGAACTGCTGGCCGTGGTGTATGCACTGGACAAATTCAGGCCCTATTTGGTCGGGTCAAAAGTTATCGTTTTTACCGACCATAGTGCTCTGAAATACCTGCTGGACAAGAAGGACGCAAAACCGAGACTGTTGAGGTGGGTACTACTGATGCAGGAATTCGATGTGGAAATCCGGGACAAAAAGGGTGTTGAGAACGTGGTAGCGGATCACCTATCCAGACTTGAGAACGTAAAGGTGGACCCGGTGCCGATCAAGGAAAACTTCCCGGACGAACACATCATGGCAGTCAAGATCGGGAGACCATGGTACTATGCCATAGCCAACTACTTGGTAACTGGCACGCTTCCCGAGGATCTCACCCCGTCGCAGCGGAAAAAGTTCATTGCCGAGAGTCGACAGTATTTCTGGGACGACCCGTACTTGTTCAAACAGGGGGCCGACAACATCCTGAGAAGGTGTATCCCGACCCACGAGGCCTGGAACGTGATCCGACACTGCCACTCATCACAGTGTGGGGGTCATTTTGGGGGAACGCGAACAGCGCATAAAATACTGCAGTCCGGTTTTTTCTGGCCGACAATCTTCAAAGACTGTCACGACTATGTGCAGGGATGCGATAGGTGCCAGAGGACAGGAAACACGTCACACCGGGACGAGATGCCGATGACCGTGTGGCAGGAGGTAGAGCCATTTGATGTATGGGGGATTGACTTCATGGGTCCGTTCCCGTCTTCGATGGGGAATCTTTACATTCTGCTGGCAGTGGATTATGTGACAAAGTGGATCGAGGCGATCGCGTGTCAGAAAAACGATGCAGCTACCGTTGAGCGTTTTCTGAAACGCAACGTTTTCACTCGTTTCGGGACCCCCAGGGCAATGATCAGCGACGAGGGCTCTCACTTCATCAATCGAGTTTTTGCGAAAGTTCTGAAACAGTACGGCGTGTCAGTTCATAAAGTCTCGTTACCTTACCATCCGCAGACGAACGGGCAAGCCGAGGTGTCGAATCGAGAGATCAAGAGCATACTCGAGAAAACAGTGAATCTCGGCCGAAAGGATTGGTCAGTCAGACTAGACGATGCGCTTTGGGCCTACAGGACAGCTTTCAAAACACCGCTGGGAATGTCACCGTACCAGCTCGTTTTTGGGAAAGCGTGCCACTTACCGGTGGAACTGGAGCATAAGGCGTATTGGGCCATCAAACTGCTGAACTTGGACCAGAACCTAGCAGGGGATAAGAGGAAGATGGCACTGCTGGAATTGGAAGAATTCCGCAGAACGGCTTTCGAGAGCGCCAAAATTTACAAAGAGAAGACAAAGAAGTGGCATGATCACCGTATCACGCCAAAGCAGTTTAACGAAGGCGACAAAGTGCTTCTCTACAATACCCGGATGCGGTTCTTTCCGGGGAAGCTGAGGTCTCGTTGGTCGGGACCGTTCATCATCAAGCAGATTTTTGCCTGGGGGGCATTCGAGCTGGAAAATCCAAAAGACAACTCCAGTTTCAGGGTGAACGGGAACCGGATCAAGCCGTATCTCGAGACCGCCGAAGTCGTCAAAATAGACCCGGTCTATTTTGATGACCCGTGAGAGGTAACAAGGTCGGGCCGTCGACCGTAAATCACAAGGCGCTGTTTGGGAGGCAACCCAAAATTTATCGTTTATTTATTTAGTCTTATTAGTTATTACGTTAGTATGTCAGTTCTGAATTTTCGAGAGAGGTGAGATGAGCGGGTTTTTGACGTTGAAATTGAAAGTGTGCAGAAACAGAATCATCCAAAACAGCCAAGATCAGGAAAGCAGGGGGAGAGAGAGACTTTGAAAAAAAAAAAAAAAGAAAAAAAAAAAAAAAAAAAAAATTGAAAAATTCCAGTTTTGCCCTCGGGCTGCGTATATACGCAGCCCCTGCGTATATACGCAACCCGTGGGCAAAACTGGAAATTTTTGGTTTTTTTTTTGGTTGTTTTCTGGTTGGGTATATACGCAGTACTGCGTATATACGTAAACAGGAAGAAAAAGAAAAAAAAAAAAAAAATTTTTGAAAATTTTTCAAACCCCAGGGGTATTTTGGTCATTTTGACCTTTTTAGGGTTTTAATGAGAGAGGGGGCCGGCCACACCATTGTTGGCACCTCTCTTTCTCTCTCTACCTCCATTTGCTCTCACTTGAAGAACACACATTTTGACTCGGACCTCCAAATCAAATTCCGGGCACATTTCTGGAATCCTCTCGTCGCAAGGAGCAAGATTCATCCATCCAAATCCAGAAACAAGTGAAAATTGAGAGAAAAAGTTTCATCAAAAAGTGAGGTGTTCTTGAAGAAAAGTGCAGATTCGGAGGTGTTAGAGCAAGAACTTGCAAAATCCGTAGAAGGGAACGTGAACGAGGAGATCGAGGGCTTCGATTTGGTGGGCTCGGAATTCAATTCCGGGCAGTTGACTTTTCCGGCGACTTTTCCGGCGACCACCGGCGGTTTTCCGGCGACTTTCCGGGCAGAATCTCCGGTCTTCACCCCTGTTTAGGGAAGGTCGAAATTCTCATCCCTCGCTTTATTTTCCGTTTTGGCACGGCCCGTAGCCGGGCCCGTTATTTTTCGGTAATTTTGCATTTGGAGCGGCACTTGCCGTGTGGACCTCTGGTAGATCTTAGGTGGACTACCTATTGCGACACACTATTTTTTGTGCACGTTTCACGTTTTGCTCTATTTCCCGAGTCGACACGTTTTTCGAGAAATTAGGCTGTTATGGAGTTTCATGTGCCCCTCTTAGACCATAACCGTGATGACATCCCTACGGATTATGAGCCGGAAGAGCTCACCCCTTTGCTATTTGACAGTTTTAGGTTCGTTAGCCATCAAGCCCAATTTTACTTTATGACGGCGACCAAAATGACTCATAGCATTCCCGTAGACTACAAGTTTGAGGTCGACCGTACTTACATGCCGCCAGAGATGGCTGACTATGCGAGTCGACAGGACATTTTCGGGACGTCCCTAGCGGGGTTCCCGGACTTGTCCGATACTGACTTAGTGCGTGAGTTCTACGCGAACCTCATGTGCAGGGGGGAGGGGGAAGCCAATGGGGATGTCCGTTGGGTCTATATGAGGCGTACGTTTATTTTGCTCACGGCGGATACCATCCGCCAAGCGTATCAGATTCCGATGCGCCACATCTCGTGCTCATATGCCGAGTGTGCTGACTACCCGCCGAGTGATGCTGAGCTGTTGCGGGTTGTGACCGGGGGGCACCCGGGGGCCCATTTCGAGAGAGAGGGACCGGGCGAGATAGGCAAGAAATTGCATTCTCGTTTTGTTACCGGCCCGCCACGGTGGTGGGCCGCGTGGGTAGTGAACAGGGTTGTAGGTATTAAACACTTCACCTACCTTGACTTTGAGTATGTACTCTTAGTCTATTGCCTTGTGCTGGGACGAGACGTGGACATTCCTCGTCGTATTTGGGTGTATATGATGGAGCGGAACTGCACTGGTAGCAAGAAGGGATTGGGGTACGCCAACCTCATTGCCAAACTTGCACGAGAGTACGAGGTTCCGATGCCAGATTTACAGGGTGACTTAGCGCCTCCTTTGCTCCGGCCTTATAGGAAGATTATTAGTCGTCACCCGGGCCCGCCACCTCCAGTTGTTGATCTCGATGACGATGATGACTTTATGGAGGAGGACCCAGCACCTGCCCCTGCCCCTGCCCCTAGGAGGCGATCGACTCAGGAGCGACCAGTCAGTCGCCAGGCATCGGCCGGACTCCGGCGATGCCGTACTTCTCGAGAGAGCGAGCGCCCCGAGTCGAGTAGGCAGGGGACTGAGAGGAATGCCCAGCCTCAGCCTGCCCATGAGAGAGAGAGCCCGGCCCCACGGGCTAACCCGGACCCACGAGCTAGACCGGCCCCGCCCCGTAGACTGCCCCGAGTGGATGAGAGATTTGAGGGCTGTCGGGGTGGACGCAAGTCCATTGGAGAGAAGGTGTTAGAGGGAGTGGGCAAGATCTGGAGAGCGGTGACGCATGTCCGCCGGACTCAGCGGAAGGTCACCAAGGATACCCAGGCTGCCCTTGCGAGTATTCGAGAGGAGCAGCGGGATACGGCTCGGCACGCAGGCCGAGACCCGCCACTCCCGCTGTATTTTCCACCCACCTACTCCAGTAGCTTTACCGAGGGATGGTCGGATGACGGGGACTCTAGCGAGTACACGTCTGCTCCGCCACCCCCGACCCAGCCACCGCCACCGACTCAGCCATCACCGCCACCTGCCAGACAGGAGAGACGGCAGCCTGGGACACGATCCCGGCAGCCTACGGGTCGTCAGGCTGGGACCCGTACCCGACAGACTGGGACCCGTACCCAGCAGACTGGGGCCCGTTCTCACCAGCAGTCCAGTGGCAGGACGACTTTGCGGTCCCAGCCACCTAGCAGTTGGACTGGATCCGAGTCGCAGTCCTCGGATTACCGGCCCCGTACACGGGCTCGCCAGCCGGTATTTAGGACTGATTCAGAGAGCAGCTCACCGGGTAGCATTTCCGGTACGTCCGAGACCGGGTCCGACCCGACATTTTTTCCGGACGAGTGAGTGCCATGAGGGCATGCCACCTCTTAGTGGGGGGGTGGTAGTCGTGTCTGCATTAACCCGGTCTGCACGTTTTTTTCGTATTTATTTTTCGTTTTATTTTTATTTTTATTTTTGAGTCAGCATATTTTCTTTATTTGAGTCAACCCACCATAATCATTCTAGCCATGCATTGTATATAATTTTTTAAAAAAAAAAAAAAAAATTTTGAAAAAATTGAAAAAATTAAAATTTTTTTATGCTGCTGGTTGGGTATATACGCAGGGCCTGCGTATATACGCAAACAGCAAGTATAAATTATTTTTCAAAAAAAAAAAAAAAAGTCTAAAATCAGAAAATTTTGAGAAAGGGCAATCAAGATAACGAAAACAGTGAAGAAATTGAGTTTGAATCCTTTGAAAGAAAAGAAAACTTGCACCGAGGTATAGTAGATAGGTGAGAGCCAGTGACCTTTGGAATCCGCAAGTAGTTATCGACTGAGCGAAAAATCCGACTAGTTGCTACACCACCGTCACATAGGTAGTCGACAACCCGCCCACGGGCGCCGTCACGGTCATCGCATTTTTCGGTGGAGTGACTGGCTATCAAGGGACCTCACGTCCTGTTTCTTACCCTAGGTCCAACTAGTCAACCCGTTTGAAGCCATTTACCCTCTTTCTTCGTAGCCACTTTAGCCTAGGCAGCCTTCTTTGAGACCTCATCAGTCGATAGTTGGCTATTCTACGTGTTATGACGGAGGGAGTGAGTAGGGGACAGGTTTTAGATAGGGGAGCTTCATGAGATATCAGTTTTGGACAGTTTCGGTTTTGACACGTTTTTCGAGGGAAGGACAGGGTGAGTGAGAGGCGACAGTGCATTAATTTGCGGAGGTGGATCACTTCACTACATAGTGACCACAGGAGGAGTTAGTCGCGTGCGAGCATCTTTTCGCACAAACCGGGGTTCCGGGGGGTTGTAGGGTCAATTGGTGGTTGTGCCGTTTTTCTACATCTTTGGTGATGAGGAGGTTCGGTGGGACTGCACGGTATTATTTCGACTACAGGATCAGCGCTTCAGGATTAGTGTGGGGGTACTTCACATGAGGACATTTTACGTACCCACGACAGAGATTTATTTTCACTCACTCAGCTCTAGTCAGTTTAGCATTGTTGATATTCGTGTGTGTATGTATATATAGTTGTGAAAAAAAAAAAGAGAAAAAGAAAAAGAAAAAAAAAAAAAAGAGAAAAAAAAGAAAGAAAAAAAAAAAGAAAAAGAAAAAGAAAAAAAAAAAATTATTATGATCTAGTTTTTAGTCTGTTTTGTGTTTTTGTGGTTTAAATAAAAAGCTGAGTGAGTGGCACAATTTTCGAGACGTTTGCACCGCTTCACATTTGTGGCCGCGAGCACGGCAAGGACACACCGGGGGACAGGAGAATTGAGACAGCAGGAACTTAGGTGTTTCGGGCAGTTTTTCGGGATCTCGGTGAGGGGTGTGAGTTTGGTAAATTGTGAGAATGTCATAACATGTAGGATTATGCCGTACCTTGATACATATATTTATCCTACCTGTTTAGACATAGATCCTTTCGGAAACAGCTCGGATGGTAAGTTAGCTAGGGATTTGCTCAGTTTGATAACCAAAGTAATAGTACTTCGGTCCAGTGCTTAAATCCACCATATAAATCTGTTCAGACTTACCGATCGCTTGCAGGGAAGTAAATTCTGAAAAGGATGAGATCACGAGGACACATTGTTTCTGTTTTTGAGGTTGCCCGATCTCGCCAAAAATATTTTTGTCACTAGTCTGTTTTGAGTCGTTTGAGTCTGTGTATATTCTATCTGCGTCAGTTTTTCTATCGAGTCGTCCGGTTGAAAGGTTCGGGTCGAAAGTGTATGCAACGGTAGGGTATGTGCAGAGTCAGTCACGAGGACAGAACTGTAGGCTAGAGTTGGCAGGATTGCTCGGGACGAGCAATGTTTAGTGCGGGGGTATTTGATAACGCCCAATTAGGGGTTATCTTATAGCCTGATTTTACGAGTATTTGTGCCGAAATTAGCGGTTTTTGCCGGAAAACGCCTTAGAATGCCCCGGGAATCTAGAACGAGACGTTTATTCATACTTGCTGGATTTCTGCTTATTTCTGCTCATTTCTTGCTATATTTGGATATGATCGCGGGTATTCGTTTGTGTTGCCTTTTCAGGAACAGGTTCAGGAGGTGCATCGGGAAGCGTGCCGGGACCCAGCCGGGACCGTCTCGGGAAACGTGCACAAGACCGGGACACGACGGAAACACGGAAGAGCAGAAGAGCACCGAAGAGGCAAGCCGGGAGCATCAGGAAGAAGAGTGGGACCCAGGGGACCAGTCCTGGCCCACCAGAGGACCAAGTGGGCCCCACATACCCCACGGCCTGCGTATATACGCAGGCCCTGCGTATATACGCAGCACCTGCGTATATACGCAGGCAGAGGGGATGTGGGGGGAGCTTGGTTGGGCCCTGGTTGCGTATATACGCAGCCCCTGCGTATATACGCAGCCAGTTTGACTTTTTGACAAAGACGGTGGACCGATGGCATATTCCGTAATTTCGAGCACGAGCGTTTTCAGGAAACAGCACTATTTAAAGACTCGTCCAGACTCGTTTTGAAGATACACGGAGACACAGCACAATTCACAGCACACCCGAAGGCCAAGTCGGAGCATTCACGGAGAGCACGAAAGCGCGATTCGAGATTCGAAGACTTAGTTTGATTTCGTTCTCTCTCTTTATATTCAGAAACTGCGTTTTGTACTATGTCTAGTCGTAGCTAAACTTTTCACCTAGGTTCTCGGTGAACCTAGGGTTTCGTACTCAGATTTTATGATTATTACGTTTATGGATTCATGATGATTGTCTTAATTCAGCAAGTTGTATCTGTTATTCTGGTTTGATTATTATCGTATATGCATGATAGGATTGATCACCCAGGATTGCTATAGACCCGAGCTTGTAGGTGAAAACGTCAAGTTAGGGTTAGGAAGAAAACCGGGATTTAGTACCTTACCCTGATAGACCGACCAGAGAAAGGGAGATAGGGCTAGCATTGAAAAACGTGAGACCAACTGTTAGAGAATTTGACCCGGGCCATTCGGACAGGTTAGAAACCCTAACAGGATTAGATCGAGACTGCAGACTTAGGCAGCTTAACAAGAATCCGAAAGTCTGCAGGATCGGGATTACGTGTGGAATCTGAAAAGTCACTGCACAACTGGTACGTTGCACAGATACCGAAACTGCTGAGTGTTTTCATAAACGAACGTAAAACTGAAATCTGTAGAAACCCTAGGGGATCCTGGAGCCTAGTCTTCATCTATTATCGTTACAACAAAATCAGCTTATTTCAGAAAACGTCACAAAAATATTTACAGTTTTTAAATTCTGTTTTTAGTTTAGTCACTATAATCACAACCTACTCCTCCTGGTTACTACTCTTGGGAAACCGAAACTGACAACTTGAGTAAACCCGAAACAGTCCTCGTGGGAACGATAATCCGAGTCTAATTGCACCCGGTACTACGAGATTCGTACACTTGCGATAGCACGTTAGTTTGCGCATCACAAACCTCACCAAGGGACTTGAAGAATTAAAGAAAACTGTTGAATTTCGTGACGTTCAACTCGCAAATCTGATTGCAAAACTAGACACCCACGAAGAAGAAAGTCAAGTGTTCAAACACACCCCTAAGATTAAGGAAGAAGTGAGAACAACAAACAGCGGGCAAGAAGCACGACCTAGTTTACAATTCTCAGCCAATGGTACCATTCCTCTCGATCAACTACAAGAGATCATCCTAAACACCATGAATGGGAAGCCTGGAGTACCGTTGACTTCATCTAAGTCGTACATCAAGCCTTAGACGGAGAGAATCGAGAAGTTGAGCATGCTAGATGGTTACAATCCTCCTAAGTTCCAGCAATTCTCAGGCCAAGGAAACCCTAGGCAGCATGTTGCCCACTTCGTTGAGACAAGTAACAATGCTGGAACCGATGAAGACCTTCTCGTGAAGCAATTTGTGAGGAACCTTAAAGATGATGCCTTTGAGTGGTATGGTAAGCTTGAGCCGAGGTCCATTGTTAGCTGGGGGCAGATTGAGCAGGAGTTTCTCAACCGTTTCTACAGCACAAGGCGAACCGTCAGCATGGTCGAGTTGACTAACACTCGCCAAAATAAAGGCGAGAAAGCAATTGACTTCATAAATCGTTGGAGGAACCTCATCCTTAACTGCAAGGATAGACTCTTAGGAGGCTCGGCTATTGAGATGTGCATCCAAGGCATGAATTGGGGTCTCCGATACATACTCCAAGGAATAAGGCCAACATCCTTCGAGGAACTTTTCACTCGCGCTCATGACATGGAACTTAGTATTGCGTCAAGTGGAAGCCAGGGACCACCCCCTTTCGAAGCTTGGAAAGAAGGAGGAAAACAAGATTATCATAGAGGCGGGAAGTTCACACTTAAGGCTGCCAATCAAGAGTCCATGGTTGTCACCACCACGTCAATAAAGCTATCATATAAGAAAAAAAAAGAATAATATGGAGAAAGTCAATTCTAATGCAGAAAAGACACCATCACGACCAAATCTAAAAGAACTGCACACAAACGTGTATCCGTTTTCCGACGAAGACGTTCTTGCGATGATCGAACAACTGATGGAACTAAAGATCCATGAGTATTTGGAGTCAATACGACCTGAAAAAGTCGACAAGGTAAACGATCCCAAGTACTGCAAGTACCATCGCCTCCTTGGTCATCCTACCACGAAGTGCTTCGTACTCAAGGATAAGATCATGCAACTTGTCAAGGAAGGGAAGGTCTTGTTGGAAGACGAAGTCGAACCAGCAACAACAAATGTGACCTCCATCTTTGTTGAACCTTGTGACTCCCACGTAGGAAATGCCTCTTACAAAATGTTGCTTGCGTCACCTCCTTTTGGCTCCAGGAAGAAACGAATACACCAACGTTGTTCGCAAAGAACATCTTCTCAAACTGGGGGCAACCGTTGCATAAAGACGAAGGTAAACAAACCCAAGGACGACAAATGTTGCAAGTTACTCAGAAGAAGAGGTGGGTCCAACGTCAAAGTAAGCCAGAACTGTTCGTCATACATGTTCATGTAATGACTCAAAGATGCGTGAGTTGGAGAAGGTATGGAAAAAGAAGAAACCCCAGCCAACGCAGCTCTCTCCAGACATGTCTTCTATCTCCTTAAAGCATGAACAAACTCAAGATGAAGAATTCCTCCAAGGCATGAAGCTAAAGATGGCTTCTCCAAGTGAAGTTAAAGCGAACCAATCACAAAAAAAAGAAAGAACTCAAGTGTGAAGACACTAATTCTTTCCTTAGTTAAATGGACACGAAAGATTCACGACAAATCGAAGATTGGAAGAGGTGATGTGAAGGGCATGTATTTAACTTCTCCAAAATAAACAAATTGATACTAGAATGCTCTTGGAAATGAGCCTAAACTTTCTTCGTCTTATCATATGAAGATTGGTCAAAGCTCCTGGATAAGAGCCTAAACTTTCTCGATCTTCGCATGTGCATAAACCGCTTAAACACTCATTTATCAAGAGCATAAACTGCTTAAACGCGCCTTTAGTACGAGCATAAACTGCTTCGACGCTCCTTCAGCATGAGCATAAACTGCTTCACAGCTTCAGCATGAGCATGAACTGCACCGCAGCTCTGGCACGAGCATAAATGGCATCCCCGCTCCTTTAATACGAGCATAAACTGCTTCAAAGCTCTGGCACGAGCATAAAACCGCACCAATGCTCCTTTAGTACGAGCGTAAACTGCTTTACAGCTCCTAAGGCATGAGCATAAACCGCTTCACTACTCCTTGCACACAAGAGTATAAACTGTGAGCGCTCCCAAATTGAACTACGTTTGACTTGATCTTTAAAAAGATACGTAGTCAACTTGAGACATCGCCTTGAGTGCAGTCGAAACCACCAAAAATGATTCTTCACTTTGTGATAACCCTAAGTCGTGGGATTTAATATTCCTCCATTGAAGTATACAACTTGGCCGGTTTAATGTTGTGGCTATATCACCTTGAACATAAGAGTGACATCGTCCTAAAAGTGAAAATGGATGAGTACTTAGGACTATGTCCTGAACTACATCATGCATCATGTGAAGATTAGTTATAACTAAACATCATTGCCATAATGGTTCTTCATGCATGGGCAAATTTGAAGACACTTCCTGTATGCAGAAATACACATGAGTGTTTATAAAGTATTAATGCTCCCCCATGCATTTAATATATTCTCAAATAACAATGACTACGTTCTAGCTCAACGCATGATCTTCAAGGTCCCTCGCACTTCTCTCACGGAAACTCCATGGCCTAAGTAGACACAGATGCTCCTTTGTTTGGATTTCATGGTAATGTGCGACATGAAGGCTCCATTTCTCTACCACGGTGGCTCCGTTTCTTGGAAACCAAGCTCCGCCGCTCGAGTTGACGCCATACCTCCGATGGAGGTCATGTCTTCGTTGCGTGAATTAACGCACTTGTTCCTCCGCCGCTCAAGTGGGCGTAACAGCTCCATCATTTGGATCGACATCATAGTGCAGCCGCTTGAAAGAGGCAATGGCTCTGTCCCATGGATAGACATCCTGGCTATGACGCCAATGCGGACATGTACAGCCCATGATAGCCCGTCGCTCGAATGATCATGATGGATGATGAGTGTAGTGGCTGACTCGCTTGAACACGATGTTTTTATGAGCATATGTCATGGCAGGGAAGCTCAATCGCCTGATAACCGTAACTCCGTTGCTTGAAACGATTCCATGGATAGGTCGACTCGATGGAACGATGGCTCTAAGTTCCATGTGTTGGCTCTGTTGCTTGAACAAGACGACTTTATTTACAACAAGCTTGTAAAGAGGATGCTGATCGTCAAGTTTTAGTCGGCTGAATGTATGTGGTTTCTCCATCTCTTTAATGGATATCATAGTCGGCTGAATGTATGTGGTTTCTCCATCTCTTTAATGGATATCATAGCACGAGGCATGCTGGCTCCACTCATGAATAGATGTCATGGATCCATCACATGAACGTGAATGTCGGCTCCGTCGCTTGAACGAATGGACATCATTGTTATGGAGGACATGGAAACTTCAGGGACGCCCCATCTTGTTAACACAGTCGCTCCGTTGCTTGAAAGGACACGATGGCTCTATGTGGGTCCGTTGGATTAACACTATCGCGCCATTGCTTTGATGGACGTCATGGCTCAATTTCATGAATGGGCTTCGTGGCTTCGTTTCTTGTTCCCTGTCATGGTGCTCCATTGCTCGAATAAACATCATGGCGGCTTCTTCGTCTCTTGGATAGACATCACAGAAACCTTGACGCTTGGACGGACACGATGGCTTCAAAGATGCTTCGTCGCTTGGACATGCTGGAAGCATAACTTGAACACAGTGGCTTTGTCGCCTGAATGGACAACATGGCTAGGTCACTTGAAATCCGATGATACAAGGAACATGATGGCTCCTTTGCACGAATAAACATGGTGGGTTGTCCGCCGCCGGAATTGACATCATAGCTACGCCGGAGATAGAAGCTTCAAGAGGCTCTTCGCTTGAACATGGCTATGTTTCTTGAACATGTTAGTTGCTTGAAGGGACGTCATGCTCTATGGGTATAATAGATACATTGGCTTTGTCACTTAGAGGGACACATGCTACCTCTTCTCTTGGATGGACGTCGCAGCAGCTTCCACTCCTCAACGCACATGGTTGCTCCAAAGATGCTTCGTCGATGCACAAGGTGGCTCCATAGACGCTTCGTCACTTGAACATGGTGGCTCCAAAGATGCTTCGGCGCTGCAACATGGTGGCTCGGCTTTCGAATTGAACAAGCAAAGGCGGAGGATTGGTTGTCTTATTGCACGCGCTGTCACTCAAATCAACATGGAAGCTCCTTTGCGCGAGCTTCATCGCTTGAACATGGTCGCTTTGTTGCTTGAATGGAGGTCATCAGCTCATCGCTAGGGTCCTTGTGGAGACACCAAGACTTCATCGCTTTGTTGCTTTGTCCTTGGCTGGAAATCAAGGCGAATCCATCACGTCCGCAATACGGCGACACCATCGCTTCATTATGCGTCATGGCTAGGTCGTCTTAGCGGCTCGATCGCTTGGATGGACATTATGACGGCTCCGTTACTTAAGTAGACGTCAAGGTTGTTGGAAGTAAAGGTTTTCGACACCCGATTTTGACCCGACTTTGAGCTTGGTTATAACCCGGCTCAATGAAGTGTTGTCAACACCAAACGCGTCTTTGTAAAGTAGGCACCTTGGTGATCATTTTGGTAACTCACGTGTCGAAAACCGTTGAGAAATGAATGATCAAATTAAGCTCTCAAAATGGGTTAATGATCAAACTTGTGCTGTGAAGAAAATAGGAACCACATCTTGGTTCAAGGAGGAAACTTGGGAGTTTATCTACTCCAAGTTTGGACTATAGGGCACGCCCTTTGGGAGGAGCAATTTATTGCAGGAGAGAGGACCTAGACAAAGGTCGAACCACCAAACGCGCGCGCGCGCCGCCGCTGCCGTCCGGCCGGCTCGGTCTCGGGTACGGGCACGGGCCGTGGTGTGGTGTTGGGATGGGTTATTAGTGGGCCTCAACAAGTATTGAAATTTTAGGCCAGAAACTAACAAAATTAATCTGTTAATCAACAATTTTGATTTTTGTTATTAACGGATACAAAACTGAATGGTTGCAACTGTCAGTTCAAACTGAACAATTGCAACCGCTCCCAACCAACACCTCTGCATCAATAAATTGCCCAGCCCCACCTCATTTGCATCATCTGAAACCTAGAACACAACCTTCCAAAAAGAAACTTCAATGTGGTCTCAGTTCACTGTGTGCGGCGCTATGCGCCGTGCTTTCCACCGCCACACAGGGAAGCTTTCATCATGGGAAGCAGTCGTCCGTTCATTCCATAGCAAGCACGTGTTGTTGGAATAGATGCCCTAGAGGCAATCTAGTTTAGTATGAATTTATTTGTGGCTAGAAATTCATTTATTATTTATTGGATATTTAATATAATGAAGTCCTTAGATTTACAATTGTGTTGTTTATCTTAAATATCCCTAGTCCAGTATAATGATTAATGGGACAATCATCTATAGACTAGTATGGGGTTGGATTGATATGGAGATATCATGATCCAACACATATGTGTGCATTAGGGAATGTTGCACTGGATTGAACCATCTCCGAGAAGGCTACATACACGTTATGTTGAGTCACAAGCGCTTCTCGCGGTGCAATGGTATTGTCATCCTTAGACTTGAAGTCACTAGATATTCTAGTTGTGGATTATTGTGATTTAGGTAGCGTTAAACGCTACACCGTAACTGGGTAGTTATAAAGGCGTGTACGGGATACAATAAGAAGCAAGCTTAGAGATCGTAGTGGACGTAGATAGAATTTGTCCCTCAAACATAACGGGAGCAAATATCCTAGGCCACTCGAGGGATAGTGCTTATGGAATGTCTGGCCAGACTCAAATAAATCAATATGGGATATTGATGTTATTTGCACGAATAAGGCTATTCCCATGGATCGAGAAACTATGGATTGGATATACGAGTGTGACTTGTATGTCTCGTGTCCAATCCGGATATAGAGACAAAGGGATGAGACAATTACTTGTACAAAGGTTGTCAAGATGACTATTCTATTAGTTGGCTAGAATGGATGTTTTGCTAGAAACCGCTCCATATTAGCAAATAGTTGCTACCAACTAGATAGAACCTATGGGGTCACACGCTTATAGAGTTGAACTAGGTTTGGGAATTAAATAATTGGATTAATTAATTAGAAGGATCACTTTGCAAAACCTTGCAAACTTAGGAGGGACTAATTTGCAAGGAAGGGACTAAATTGAATTCTAGTAGGACTAGAATAAGTCCTTTAGGTAGTTGGCAAGGAGTTGTTGGACTATATAAAGGACCTTCCTTCCTTCCTTCCCATAACTTATGCTCATTATTGAACATAACAAGAGTGGGAGAGAACAAAAGGAGAGAGAGCAAGCAACAAGAGGAGCCGACCGCCCCTCTTGCCGCCGCCCATCCCGTCGGCCACAAAGGAGGCCGAGACCCTCCTTTTGGGTCTCGTTTTGCGTGATTCTTCTTCCTCTTCCTCTTCCGGGCTAGCACCAAGGACTTGGGAGATCTAGGATCAACTCTAGGCGTGGATCAACCATAGAGAACGTGACACTATTCGTGTTTGAAGTCATCAATGGAGAACCCTAAGGTGTGTTATTGATTTCTTCCTTTACCATCGTTATGTCTCTTGACTTGTGATCCTTGGAGGGTTTTGCATGGTTTATGATTGTTTGTGTTTCCGTTGCGCATCCATGAATCAATACCCTACAGTGGTATCAGAGCCACATGTCGTAGAGCATAAACGTGGTTTATGTGTTACGTTTTAGTTGTTTTACACCTTAATTTGATTGTTTATCGCGTAAAACAAGACAAATCAAGCATGGGATGCAATTTGTCAATAATTAATCATAACAAGATCTATTTTTTGCATTGGATGCATAAATTGGTGAGTTTGGGAAATTTTAGGATCTTAGATCTAGGGTTTGGGCATCCTTGGGGAAGAAGGAGTTCTTCCAAAACAAGGAAACAACCAAACTTGGGCACCAAGCAAGGGAGTTGTTTTGGAAACAACTCCCTCAAGGAGGTTCGGCTCCCTAGGGGACCGCCCCTCTTGCTTGCCGCCCAAGATTGGCCGCCCTAGGGGCCGGGCAGCCCTAGCCCGCGACCTAGGTGTGCGGGTTATGGGCCGGGCCGGCCCTAGGGCCTTATGGTTCACCTTTTTGGGCCCGGGCAATTTGATTGTTGGGCCCATGGACCGTTTTAACCCTAGAAATCCTAAAATCAATTAAAATTGACCAAGCGCGTTAAAATTGGATTTTAACTGTTTATGTGCAATTCGCATGGTGATTGGATATGGCCTTAGGACGTGGTTTGATGTGGATGTTTAATTTTGTGGTTTGGTTTTACGGCCTGCTAGCTGATCAATTAATTGTAATAATTAATTAGAGTTTTATGGCCTGCGTGCCATTTTTTTCTCAACTTGTGAGATTTATTTTATTTAGTGTAGAAGTTAGCTAGTGCTAGATAAAGTAGATTGTTAGCCAAGATTGAAGAAAAAGATAAATCCCAAAGCCAAAGAAGCCACAGAAGATGGAGCATGGAGCATTCCACATGACTATGAAAGATGGACCAAAAGATCAAGACACATGGAGATGTGTTTGCTTTTAGGGTTCATAGATAATTGCATTGGCTTGGAATTATCTTAGTTAGAAAAGTCCATATCCACATCACGTTTATTTTCTGTTTTGTGGTTGTTTACTTTATTGTCTTATTATTGTGTGGTTGGTGTATGGATGATGCATGCAATTAGGATAATAAGATAATTAGACAACCCGGATCTATTATATGGAGTTGTGCCCAAACTCAAATAGATAGATTAGTTGATATTGATCAACAAAACAATTAAAATTGAATTTAAAATCCCTCAAAATTTAAATATTGTGTTCTTGCCTTCTCGTTGTTTAAACACTCATTATCATCATTATTTATCAAGATCGTGCGTGCCGAAGCATGGCGACTTGGTTCATAATGATGGAATGCGATGGCACGTAACAATGTGCAATTGTTTAAATAAGAGGTCGAACACAACTGGGCTATTAATATGATTAAGAAACCTAGAGGCAATCAATTGGGATTATCCATATGGATGGATAAATAAGGAGTTATTTGCCCAATTGAACCAAGAGTTGCATATGGGATGCAATTGGAATTGTTCCTACCTAAAGTAGCCAAATTATGGGTGACTTGCCAAAGCAAGCTCATAATGAGGTGAAACATGGATCTTGGCCCACTAGAAAATATAAGGATATTTTTCGCATTAATATCTTGAGGGTTATTAATCCTTAGAAAAATAGTGGGAGCTATATTTGATAAACTAGCCATTATTAAATATAGTCAAAAATTCACAAATACTAAAACTTGCGTATTTTTCTTTTGTAGAATTCCAAATGGCAAACAACTCATCGAGTTCACAACATTCCCTACGATCTGTCCTTGAGAAGGAAAAGCTCTCTGGAACCAACTTTCTTGATTGGTACAGAAACTTGAGAATTGTTCTCAAGCAAGAGAAGAAACTGTACGCAATAGAGGAGCATGTTCCAGAAGGTCCATAGAACCAAACACCTGCTGCCCTAAAGGCGTATCAAAAGCGTGTTGATGACGCTAATGATGCGGCCTGCCTTATGCTATGCACCATGACTTCTGAGCTTCAGAAGCAACACGAAAACATGAATGCTGTTGATATGATCGAGCATCTGAAGTAGCTCTTCCAAGAGCAGGCGAGGATAGAGAGGTATGAGGTCTCTAAGGCACTATTCAAGTGTCATCTGGCAGAAGGGAACCCGGTGGGACCCCATGTACTCCGTATGATCGGGTACTTGGAGAATCTCGCTCGACTAGGGTTCCCGGTCGGCCAAGAGTTGGCAACCGATCTCGTGTTGCAATCGTTGCCCGAGAGTTATGGACAGTTCATCATAAACTATAACATGAACGAGATCGTGAAACCACTGCCAGTTTTACTCAATATGTTGAGGACAGCTGAACAGAGCATCAACAAGGGTAAGGGCAAGGCCATCATGATGGTACAGAAAGGAAAGGGCAAAAGGTTTGCCTCATCCTCCAAGGGCAAAGGCAAGTCTGTTGCCAAGTCCAAGGAACCTGCCCTTAAGCCTGTTGGTGGCATTGCCAAAGGTGTGACTAAAGGTGAGTGTTACTACTGTAGTCAGCCTGGACACTAGAGGAGGAACTGCCCAAAATATCTGGAGGACAAGAGGCTTGGAATAGTGATTCCACCACCACCAGGTATTTTTGTTGTAGATGTCAATTTAACTGTCTCTACATCATGGTTATTAGATACTGGATGTGGATCTCATATTTGTCGAAATATGCAGGATTTAAAGAGAAGTAGAAGATTGGATAAAGGAGAGGTAGATCTGCGCGTTGGGAATGGAGCAAAGGTTGCTGCGTTGGCCATAGGCGTGTGCGAGCTATCTCTGCCTTCAGGATTAGTTTTAGAATTAAATAATTGCTATTTTGTGCCTGCTATGAGCAGAAACATTATTGTTATTTCTTGTTTGGACAAGGATGGTTTTATTATTTAAATAAAGAACAATTGTTGTTCCTTTTATTTGAATAATATTCACTATTTTAGTGCGCAATTATTTAATGGACTTTATGTCCTTGATCTAAGCAATCCTGTCTACAACATTAATACCAAGCGGATTAAAATAAATAATTTAAATCCTGCTTATTTATGGCACTGTCGTTTAGGCCACATAAATAAGAAACGTGTATCTAGACTCCATGAGGATGGATTACTAGACTCATTTGATTTTGAATCATATGAGACATGTGAGGCTTGTTTATTGGGAAAAATGACAAAGTCCCCTTTCAATAAGAAAGGTGAGAGGACTAGTGAGCAATTGGAGCTCATACATACTGATGTGTGTGGGCCATTGGCCACGCCAGCCAGGGGTGGTTATGTCTACTTCATTACATTTACTGATGGTTACAGTAGATATGGATTTGTGTACCTTATGAGGGCAAAATCCGAATCCTTTGAAGTGTTCAAAGAATTCAAGAATGAAGTAGAGAAGCAACTTGGAAAAAGTATCAAGGCTCTACGATCGGATCGTGGAGGAGAATACTTAAGCCAAGAGTTTGACGACTATCTTAGAGAGTGTGGGATCGTGTCCCAACTCACTCCACCCGGAACGCCACAATGGAATGGCGTGTCCGAGAGGAGGAATCGAACCCTATTGGATATGGTTCGATCTATGAAGTGTCAAACCGATCTTTCATTATCATTTTGGGGATACGCTTTATTAAGTACAACTTTCACCATTAACCGTGTTCCATCTAAATCAGTCATGAAGACACCATATGAGATGTGGAGTGGGAGGCGTCCCACACTGTCGTTCATGAGGATTTGTGGCTGCGATGTCTATGTAAAGCGTTTACAATCAGACAAGCTAGGGACGAAATCGGATAAGTGTAAATTTGTGGGGTACCCTAAGGAAACTAAGGGATACTACTTCTACAATCCAACCGAGAACAAAGTGTTTGTTGCTCGGACCGGCGTGTTTCTAGAAAGAGAGTTTGTCTCTAAAGAAGCAAGTGGGAGGACTGTAGAACTTGAAGAGGTTCAAGAACCACAAATCACTGAACCGATTATGGAACATGAACAGGAACCACAAGCAGTTGTGGAGCAACCTGTTCAGGTAACACAAGAGCTTTGTAGATCTAGTAGAGTGCGCCAGGAACCCGAGAGGTATGGACTTCTCGTGACTGATTCCGGTGACACGATGCTCATAGATGATGAGCGTACTACCTATGAGGAGGCCATGAATGGCCCAGAATCTCAGAAGTGGCTAGAAGCCATGAGATCCGAGATGGAATCCATGTATACCAACAAAGTATGGACTTTGGTGGAACCACCCGAAGGGGCGCGACCCATAGGGTGCAAGTGGGTCTTCAAGAAGAAGATCGACATGGATGGTAATGTGATTACCTATAAGGGCCGATTGGTGGCTAAAGGATTCAGACAGATTCATGGTATTGACTATGATGAAACCTTTTCACCAGTCGCAATGACCAAATCCATCCGAATCCTACTTGTGATTGCAGCATACCACGACTATGAGATTTGGCAGATGGATGTCAAAAAAGCATTCCTTTATGGGAATCTCCTCGAGGACGTGTATATGATACAGCCGGAGGGTTTTGAGGATCCAAAGCAAGCCAACAAAGTCCGTAAGCTGCAACGATCCATTTATGGATTGAAGCAAGCTTCTAGGAGTTGGAATCGACGTTTTGATGAAGTAGTCAAAGAGTTTGGCTTCATCAGAAGAGAAGATGAGTCATGTTTCTACAAGAAGGTTAGTGGGAGCTCTGTAGCTTTTCTAGTCTTGTATGTAGATGACATACTACTCATTGGAAACAACATTCCCATGCTACAATCTGTTAAAGATTGGCTAGGGAAGTGTTTCTCAATGAAGGACTTAGGGGAAGCAGCTTATATACTCGGTATAAAAATCTATAGAGATAGATCCAAGAGGTTGCTAGGCCTAAGTCAAAGTACATATATTGACATGGTGTTGAAATGGTTCAACATGCAAGATTCCAAGAAGGGATTCTTGCCCATGTCACATGGAATCACTCTTTCGAAGAGTGGTTGTCCTTCCAATGAGATTGAGAAGGAATGCATGAGTAGAATCCCCTATGCCTCGGCCATAGGATCTATCATGTACGCCATGTTATGTACTAGACCAGATGTGTCATATGCCTTGAGTATGACAAGCAGATACCAATCCAATCCAGGTGAGAGTCACTGGATTGCAGTCAAGAACATCCTAAAGTACTTGAGAAGAACTAAGGATGCTTTCTTGATATTTGGCGGTGAGGAAGAGTTGCGTGTAAGGGGTTACACTGATGCAAGCTTCCAAACTGAAAGAGATGACTTTAGATCACAGTCGGGGTATGTGTTTTGCCTGAATGGAGCAGCGGTGAGCTGGAAGAGTTCCAAGCAAGAGACGGTAGCTGATTCTACAACAGAGGCTGAGTACATTGCTGCAAATGGCGCAGCAAAGGAAGCTGTTTGGATCAGAAAGTTTGTTTCTGAACTTGGTGTGGTCCCTAGCATTGCGGATCCAGTCGAGTTGTTCTGTGACAACACGGGGGCGATCGCGCAATCAAAGGAACCAAGATCGCACCAGAAATCCAAGCACGTGCTCATGAAGTTTCATCTGATTCGAGATATTATCGATAGAGGAGACGTTCGGATATGCAAGATTCCTACAGATGAGAATGTGTCAGACCCGCTTACAAAGCCGCTCACGCAGTGGAAGCATGAAGGGCACAATAGGAGTATGGGCATACGAGATGCGCCAGATTGGCTCTAGTGCAAGTGGGAGACTGTTGGAATAGATGCCCTAGAGGCAATCTAGTTTAGTATGAATTTATTTGTGGCTAGAAATTCATTTATTATTTATTGGATATTTAATATAATGAAGTTCTTAGATTTACAATTGTGTTGTTTATCTTAAATATCCCTAGTCCAGTATAATGATTAATGGGACAATCATCTATAGACTAGTATGGGGTTGGATTGATATGGAGATATCATGATCCAACACATAGGTGTGCATTAGGGAATGTTGCACTGGATTGACCCATCTCCGAGAAGGCTACATACACGTTATGTTGAGTCACAAGCGCTTCTCGCGGTGCAATGGTATTGTCATCCTTAGACTTGAAGTCACTAGATATTCTAGTTGAGGATTATTGTGATTTTGGTAGCGTTAAACGTTACACCGTAACTGGGTAGTTATAAATGCGTGTACTGGATACAATAAGAAGCAAGCTTAGAGATCGTAGTGGACGTAGATAGAATTTGTCCCTCCCACATGACGGGAGCTAATATCCTAGGCCACTCGAGGGATAGTGCTTATAGAATGTCTGGCCAGACTCAAATAAATCAATATGGGATATTGATGTTATTTGCACGAATACGGCTATTCCCATGGATCGAGAAACTATGGATTGGATATACGAGTGTGACTTGTATGTCTCGTGTCCAATCCGGATATAGAGACAAAGGGATGAGACAATTACTTGTACAAAGGTTGTCAAGATGACTATTCTATTAGTTGGCTAGAATGGATGTTTTGCTAGAAACCGCTCCATATTAGCAAATAGTTGCTACCAACTAGATAGGACCTATGGGGTCACACGCTTATAGAGTTGAACTAGATTTGGGAATTAAATAATTGGATTAATTAATTAGAAGGATCACTTTGCAAAACCTTGCAAACTTAGTAGGGACTAATTTGCAAGGAAGGGACTAAATTGAACTCTAGTAGGACTAGAATAAGTCCTTTAGGTAGTTGGCAAGGAGTTGTTGGACTATATAAAGGACCTTCCTTCCTTCCTTCCCATAACTTATGCTCATTATTGAACATAACAAGAGTGGGAGAGAACAAAAGGAGAGAGAGCAAGCAACAAGAGGAGCCGACCGCCCCTCTTGCCGCCGCCCATCCTGTCGGCCACAAAGGAGGCCGAGACCCTCCTTTTGGGTCTCGTTTTGCGTGATTCTTCTTCCTCTTCCTCTTCCGGGCTAGCACCAAGGACTTGGGAGATCTAGGATCAACTATAGGCGTGGATCAACCATAAAGAACGTGACACAATTCGCGTTTGAAGTCATCAAAGGAGAACCCTAAGGTGTGTTATTGATTTCTTCCTTTACCATCGTTATGTCTCTTGACTTGTGATCCTTGGAGGGTTTTGCATGGTTTATGATTGTTTGTGTTTCCGTTGCGCATCCATGAATCAAAACCCTACACGTGTGGGGGACGAATCTGCTTTAAGGAGCCTCGTTCTACATGAACGAAACTGTCTTCCATCTTTGTACACAGTTAGGAAATCTCACTATCAGTAAGTTCGTTTTGCGTTTTTATTTTTCTTGATTTTGGGTACTGTTTGATTGGTCAAAAACTGTTCGGGTCATTAAATTTGCTAACAAAGGTGATGAAGACAAGGTACTTTGAAATCCATCATGGCGTGAAAACACAGTGTGGAGTCGGTTTATTCTGGTGTTAACAAGGCTCTAGCGCAAGTTGAACGAGTGTGGAGTCGGTTTATTCCGGTGTTAACACGGCTCTAGCGCGAGTTGATCAAGTGTGAACTCGGTTTGTTCCGGTATTAACACGGTTCTAACACAAGTTTAACGCTAGTGTGGAGTCGGTTGATTCCGGTGTTAACACAGCTCTCGTAGATAACAATTGCCGGACCGACCCGTTGAACACTGCGAAAACCCTTGCGAAGATACAGGTGCCGGACCGAGTCGTTGAACACTATGAACACCCTCACGAAGATGCAGGTGCTGGACCGAGTCGTTGAACACTACAAACACCCTTGTGAAGAAGCAGGTGCCGCACCAAGTCGTTGAACACTACGAACACCCTTGCTAAGAAGAAGGTGCCAGACTGAGTCGTTGAACATTGTGCGCAAAACTCTGCGGGAAAATATGGACAAATCGCTAAAATGAAATCAAGGCTTTGGCAGGGACCTGAAAGTATGATTAGAGGAAGAAACAAAGGTTACAAGAAAAAAGGAACAACAAACATGCTGAATGAGTACACGAGTATGAGGAACAAATTGAGCTGCTACTTAACACTGTAAAAAAACAGAGGATGGAAGACAACTATGTGACCCTTTGGTCATAGATGCATACAAACAAATCAAGTAAAAGAGAGACTGTGCATAAAACCATAAAAATAGATTACATTCGAGGCAATGTGCTACCATGAAAACGCGCATGCAAGAGGAAGCGATAGCGGCTCTTAGAAGTTAAAACAACGTAGCCAAGGAAGCAATAGAAATCAATTGCCGCGGAAAAAGCGACAACCACAACGCCACTAAGTAGAAGCAGCCACCGCAAATAAAGCAACATGGCTGCAGATCAAAGCAAGAGTCGCGGCGCCAATCTTTATGACCCATTGAAAAAGTTAGCGCCTAACTGCAATCGTATTCGATTGACGACTGCAGCTTACGACATAAATAACAGAGCCACAACACACCCTACGTGGGAAAACAAAGGCACAACGCGCGAAAAATCAATATCGCACCTGGAGGCTCGATGGTGTCAGTGATACAGCAAGAAAATTCAGGACCAAGAAAAAAGAACGCGGATGGCTTATGGATCAGATTCTTCCGGAAAGGACAAACAAAAAATTATAAAGCACAGGTTGAGAAGGAAAATGTTGGAATAGATGCCCTAGAGGCAATCGTAGATTTAGTATGAACAATAGTTTGGCTAGAATATTCATTTATTATTTATGGCGATATTTAATATAATGAAGTCCTTAGATAAATTGTGTTATTTATCTTAAATATCCCTAGTCAATTATATTGATTAATAGGACAATCAAATATAGACTAGTATGTGGGTAGATTGATATGGAGATATCAAGTCTAACACATGGGTGTGCATTAGGAGTAATGGCATACTGGATTGACCCACGACGAAAAGGATACATTAGATTATGTGAAGTCACAATCGCTTTTCGTAGTGCTAATATTATTGCAATCCTTGGACTTGAAGTCACTAGATACTCTAGTTGTGAAATATTGCGCTTTGATGTTATCAAACGTTACACCGTAACTGGGTAATCATAAAGGTGGCTATCAGGCGTAATAGGAAGCAAGCTTAGAGATCGTAGTGATGTAGATAGGATTTGTCCCTCCCACATAATGGGGGTAAATATCCACGGCCACTCGAGGGATGAGGCTTATTGAATGTCTGGCCAGACTCAGATAGATTAATATAGAGATATTAATGTTATCTGCAAGCATAAGCATATTCCCAGGATCGAGGAACTATGGATTGGATATACGAGTGTGACTATTTATGTCTCGTGTCCAATCCGGATATGGAGACAAAGGGATAATGCAATATGACATATTGGGCACAAAGGTTTGTCGGGATCACTGACTATTTCTATTGGTTGGGTGGCATGGATGTGTTGCTAGACACCGCTCCATGTTAGTAATAGTTACTACCAACTATATAGAAACCTATGGGGTCACACGTCAAATAGAGTAGAGCTAGATTTGGGATTAATTAATATGGATTAATTAATAGAAGGATCATTGTGCAACACCTTGCAAACTTAGTAGGACTAATTTGCAAGGAAGGGAATAATTCTAGTTCATCTAGAATTAGGAAACTCTTTTATGGAAACAACAAGGAGTTGTTGGAGTATATAAAGGAGGATCTAGCTTCCTTCCCACTACATGAGTTATTATTAGACATAACACATAAAGAGTGGGAGAGAGCAAAAGAGAGAGCAAGACAAAAGAGCTAGGGCCGAAACCCTAGCCCTCCCGTCCGCCCCTCTACCCGACGGCAAGGAGAGGCCGCCCCCTCCCTTGTGCCTTGGTGATTTGTTGCTTTGATCTTCATCCCTCTTCCTCCGGGTTCAAGCTAGCACTTGTGGAGAAGGAAGAATCTAGATCTCACCTCTAGACGTGGATCAACCGTAGAGACGAGGACATCATTCTTCGTGTGATCTCACAAATCAAAAGGTACACATCTTCTATGTCCTTAATCATGTTATGATGTCTCTTCCTGTGATCCTTGGTGGGCTTTGAGTAGGATTAAATTTTTGTTATTCCGCTGCGTTACCTACGTCAAAACCCAACAGTGGTATCAGAGCCACAGGTCGTAGAGCATAACATGATATTATGTGTTTACGATTTCAGTTCATACACCGTATTTTTGTTTATTACGCGAAAACTGAAAAATTGGCATAGTAGATGCAATATTGAATTTGATTCAATCAAACAAGACCCAATTTAACATTGGATGTTAGAATTGGTGAGTTTAATCACATAGGATGTGAATAATTGGGTTCTTGAAAAATTAGGGTTCATGGGCACATGATTGAAAAGGGGTTTTCAATTATGGAAACAAAATTATGGAAACAAATCCATATGGAAACAACCTTGCTTGGGCAACAAGGAAGGAGGAAGGGGACTAGGGCCGAAATCCTAGCCGCCCGCCCCTCCCTTGCGCGCCAAGCAAGGCCGCGGCCCCCTTAGGCGTGCGGCGGTCCTAGGGTTCGGGCCACTTGTTGGCTTGGACCCTTTTGACCGTTGTGAAACCCTAGTTACCCAATTTCATTAAAATTAAACAAGCGCGTTAAAAATTGGTTTTAACTGTTTTATGTGCTTTATTGCATGGTGGATGGATATGGCCTAGGATTGTGGATGTTTATTGTTTTGTGGTTTGGTTTACGGCCTGCGAGCTGATCAAATTAATGTAATAATTAATTAAGTTTTACGGCCTGCGAGTCGTTCTTTTTCTCCTCAACATGTGAGGCTTTTATTATTTATTTATTCTAGATGTTAGGCTAGAATTAGAAATATTTAGATGATAGCCAAGAACATGGAGAAGAAGACCGGAGAACCAAAGTAGCCAAAAGACATCCCTAGGCGCGCAGCTATGGTGGAGCACATGGAGATGAGCTCGGCACTTTAGGGCAATTAGATATTATCATTGGCTTGATAATATCATTAGTCTAGAGGCCATATCCATGCCAAGTTTTTATTTTGTGGATGTTTATTATTCATGCCTTGTTATTTATTTTGTGTGTATGGCGCTACAAGGAAAAACGATAACAAGATAATAATAAACAAGGTTGGTCTTTTATTGTGGATAGCCCAATCCAAATAAGTAGACCATGTTGATAAAGATCAACCAAACAAATTAAAAGAAATCCCTAAATTAAATATTGCGTTTTGCCTTCTCTTGCCAAAACACCCTTCATGATCATGGCCTATTAAAATTCGGGCTTGCCAAAGCAAGGCGATTTTAATTTTTCATGATGTGTTTCAGACGACGCAAGCTAGTAATGCGTGTATGTTGAAAGCAAGAGGTTGGACGCAACTAGGCAAGAGTCAATTAAGATTGATGAGCTTAGAGGCATGACAATTAGGAGTTATTCAATTGGATAAAGAATAAAAGGAATTTATTCACCTAATTGGACCAAGAGTTGCATGGGATGCAATTGGAATGGTTCCTACCTAAATAACCAATTCTTGGGTGACTTGCCAAAGCAAGCTCAAGAAGAAGTGAAAAAGGGATCTTGGACCCACTAGAAAATATAAAGATATTTTCCGCTTTAATAGTGAGGGCTATTAAACCGAGAAAAATAGTGGGAGCTATATTTGATGATCTAGCCATTGTTAAATATAGTCAAATTGTTCAAAATACTAAAATTGCATATTTCTCGTTTTGTAGAATTCCAAATGGAAAACAACAACGGATCGAGTTCATCCCTACGATTTGTCCTTGAGAAGGATAAATTGTCTGGAACAAATTTCCTTGACTGGTACAGAAACTTGAGGATTGTCCTCAAGCAAGAAAAGAAGCTGTACGTCTTGGACACTCCAATTCCAGACCCACCACAAGATGAGTCTCTATTAGCGGAATTAAGGGCACGTCAGAAACATATTGATGATTCTAATGACGTGACTTGCCTCATGCTCTGTACCATGACTGGTGAGCTTCAGAAGCAACACGAGAACATGGAAGCCTATGATATGATCCGACACTTGAAACAATTGTTTCAGAAACAGGCAAGGCATGAGCGCTATGAAGTGTCTAAAGCATTGTTCAAAAGTAGTCTTGCAGAGGGGAATCCAGTAGGCCCTCATGTACTCCGAATGATCGGATACATAGAGAACCTTGAGAGACTGGGGTTCCCACTCGGGCAGGACTTGGCGACTGATCTCGTCTTGCAATCGTTGCCTGACAGTTATAATCAGTTCATTATGAACTATAATATGAATGAGATCAACAAGTCTTTGCCAGACCTATTGAACATGCTAAATACAGCTGAGCAAAGCATCAATAAAGGCAAGGGCAAAGCCATAATGATGGTGCACAAGAAGAAGAGCAAGTCAGTTGCATCTACTTCAAAAGGAAAACGCAAGAAATTTGCGAAATCTAAGGAAGCCCTAAAGCCTAGTGGAGGCGTGGCTAAAGGTGAGTGTCACTACTGCAGCCAGCCGGGTCACTGGAGGAGGAATTTCCCTAAGTATCTGGAGGATAAGAAGCTTGGAATAGTGATTCCACCACCACCAGGTATTTATGTTATAGACGTCAATCTCTCTATTTCATCATCCTGGGTATTGGATACCGGATGTGGTTCTCACATTTGTCGTAATGTGCATGATTTGAAAAGAAGTAGAAGATTGCGAAAAGGGGAGATAGACTTGCGCGTCGGGAATGGAGCAAAGGTTGCTGCATTAGCTGTAGGCGTTTATGAGCTATCTTTGCCTTCTGGACTTATTTTAGAATTAGACAATTGCTTTTATGTGCCTGCTATGAGCAGAAACATTATTTCCGTTTCTTGTTTGGACGAGAAAGGTTTTTATATTTCAATAAAGGACAAGTGTTGCTCCATTTATTTTGATAGTATGCACTATTGTAGTGCGCATTTGTCTAATGGATTGTATATCCTTGATCTAAATAATCCAATCTATAACATAAATACTAAAAGGATTAAAAATAATGATTTAAATCCTACATATCTATGGCACTGTCGTTTAGGCCATATAAATGAGAAACGCATATCTAGACTCCATAAGGATGGACTACTAGACTCATTTGATTTGGAATCATATGAGAGATGTGAATCTTGTTTATTAGGAAAAATGACAAAGTCCTCTTTCAATAAGAAAGGCGAGCGGACTAGTGAGTTATTGGCACTCATACATACTGATGTATGCGGACCATTCCCCACGCCTGCCAGAGGTGGTTATACCTACTTCATCACATTTACTGATGATTTCAGTAGATATGGATTTGTATACCTTATGAAGGCCAAATCTGAATCCTTTGAATTGTTCAAAGAATTCAAGAGTGAAGTAGAGAAGCAACTTGGCAAGAGTATTAAAGCTCTACGATCGGATCGTGGAGGAGAATACTTAAGCCAAGAGTTTGATGAGTATCTTAGAGAGTGTGGGATAGTATCCCAGCTCACTCCACCCGGAACACCACAATGGAATGGTGTATCTGAGAGGAGGAATCGCACTCTATTAGATATGGTGCGATCTATGATGTCTCAAACAGATCTTCCGATATCCTTTTGGGGACATGCTCTAATGACGGCAGCTTTTACCATTAACCGTGTTCCATCCAAATCAGTCATGAAGACGCCATATGAGATATGGACTGGGAGGCGTCCCATAGTGTCGTTTATGAAGATTTGGGGCTGCGACGTCTATGTAAAGCGTTTACAATCAGACAAGCTCGGGCCTAAAGCGGATAAGTGTAAGTTTGTGGGATATCCTAAGGAGACTAAAGGATATTATTTCTATAACCCTACCGAGAACAAAGTGTTTGTTGCTCGGACCGGCGTGTTTCTAGAAAGAGAACTAGTTTCTAAAGAAGCAAGTGGGAGGGTTGTAGAACTTGAAGAAATTCATGAACCACAAACCACTGAACCGATGATGGAACATGAACAGGAACCACAAGAAGTTGTGGAAGAACCTGTTCAGGTAACACAGGAACTCCGTAGATCAGGAAGAGTGCGTCATGAGCCAGAGAGGTATGGACTTCTTGTTACTGAGCCCGATGACGTACCTCTCATGGATGATGAGCCTGCAAACTATGGAGATGCCATGAGTGGCCCAGACTCTAAGAAGTGGCTAGAAGCATCCGAAATGGATTCCATGTACACCAACAAAGTATGGACTTTGGTGGAACCACCCGAAGGGGCTCGACCCATAGGGTGCAGGTGGGTCTTCAAGAAGAAGACCGAAATGGATGGCAAGGTAGTTGCCTATAAGGGGCGATTGGTGGCCAAAGGTTATAGACAGATTCATGGTATTGACTATGATGAGACCTTTTCACCAGTCGCCATGACTAAATCCATTTGAATCTTACTTGCTATTTCAGCATACGACGACTATGAGATTTGGCAAATGGATGTCAAAACAGCGTTCCTTTATGGAAACCTCCTTGAGGATGTGTACATGACACAACCAGAGGGTTTTTGAGGATCCAGAGAATGCCAATAAAGTCTGTAAGTTGCAAAGGTCCATTTATGGATTAAAGCAAGCTTCTAGGAGCTGGAATCGACGTTTTGATGACGCGGTCAAAGAGTTTGGATTCATCAAGAACGAAGATGAGCCTTGTGTTTACAAGAAGGTTAGTGGGAGCTCTATAGTATTTCTGGTCTTGTATGTGGATGACATACTAATCATTGGCAATGATATTCCTACTCTGCAATCTGTTAAAGATTGGCTAGGAAAGTGCTTTGCGATGAAAGACTTAGGAGACGCAGCCTATATACTTGGTATAAAGATCTATAGAGATAGATCTAAAAGGTTGCTTGGCCTAAGTCAGAGTACATGTATTGACAAGGTGTTGAAGAGGTTAAACATGCAAGATTCCAAGAAGGGATTCTTGCCCATGTCACATGGAGTCACTCTTTCTAAGAATGACTGTCCCTCCAACGAGATGGAGAAGGACCGCATGAGCAGGATACCCTATGCTTCGGCCATAGGATCCATCATGTACGCCATGCTATGTACTAGACCAGACGTATCATACGCGTTGAGTATGGTGAGCAGATACCAGTCCAATCCGGGTGAGAGTCACCGGATTGCTGTCAAGAACATCCTAAAGTACTTGAGAAGAACTAAGGATGTATTCTTGATATTTGGAGGAATGGAAGAGCTAAGTGTAAAGGGTTACACTGACGCAAGCTTCCAAACCGACAAGGATGATTACAGATCGCAGTCTGGATACGTGTTTTGCCTGAATGGAGGAGCTGTGAGCTGGAAGAGTTCCAAGCAAGGCACAGTTGCTGATTCTACAACAGAAGCTGAGTACATTGCTGCTGCGGAAGCAGCAAAAGAGGCAGTATGGATAAAGAAGTTTATCACTGAGCTCGGTGTGGTCCCCAGCATAGTGGATCCCGTAGAGTTGTACGGTGACAACTCTGGGGCAATCGCACAGGCAAAGGAACCAAGATCGCACCAAAAGTCAAAGCATGTACTTAGGAGATTCCATCTTATTCGTGATATGATCGATCGAGGAGATGTGAAGATATGCAAGATTCCGACGGATGACAACGTGTCAGATCCGCTCACGAAACCTCTTGCGCAGCGAAAGCATGAAGGGCACGCCAGATCTATAGGCATACGAGATGCGGCAGATTGGCTCTAGTGCAAGTGGGAGACTGTTGGAATAGATGCCCTAGAGGCAATCGTAGATTTAGTATGAACAATAGTTTGGCTAGAATATTCATTTATTATTTATGACGATATTTAATATAATGAATTTCTTAGATAAATTGTGTTATTTATCTTAAATATCCCTAGTCAATTATATTGATTAATAGGACAATCAAATATAGACTAGTATGTGGGTAGATTGATATGGAGATATCAAGTCTAACACATGGGTGTGCATTAGGAGTAATGGCATACT
The DNA here is from genome assembly GCA_023055425.1 of Linanthus parryae. NCBI lineage: Eukaryota > Viridiplantae > Streptophyta > Magnoliopsida > Ericales > Polemoniaceae > Linanthus > Linanthus parryae. The sequence continues at coordinate 47,011,099 of JALGPY010000010.1, read as the reverse complement.
GGATTGACCCACGACGAAAAGGATACATTAGATTATGTGAAGTCACAATCGCTTTTCGTAGTGCTAATATTATTGCAATCCTTGGACTTGAAGTCACTAGATACTCTAGTTGTGAAATATTGCGCTTTGATGTTATCAAACGTTACACCGTAACTTGGTAATCATAAAGGTGGCTATCGGGCGTAATAGGAAGCAAGCTTAGAGATCGTAGTGATGTAGATAGGATTTGTCCCTCCCACATAATGGGGGTAAATATCCACGGCCACTCGAGGGATGAGGCTTATTGAATGTCTGGCCAGACTCAGATAGATTAATATAGAGATATTAATGTTATCTGCAAGCATAAGCATATTCTCAGGATCGAGGAACTATGGATTGGATATACGAGTGTGACTATTTATGTCTCGTGTCCAATCCGGATATGGAGACAAAGGGATAATGCAATATGACATATTGGGCACAAAGGTTTGTCGGGATCACTGACTATTTCTATTGGTTGGGTGGCATGGATGTGTTGCTAGACACCGCTCCATGTTAGTAATAGTTACTACCAACTATATAGAAACCTATGGGGTCACACGTCAAATAGAGTAGAGCTAGATTTGGGATTAATTAATATGGATTAATTAATAGAAGGATTATTGTGCAACACCTTGCAAACTTAGTAGGACTAATTTGCAAGGAAGGGAATAATTCTAGTTCATCTAGAATTAGGAAACTCTTTTATGGAAACAACAAGGAGTTGTTGGAGTATATAAAGGAGGCTCTAGCTTCCTTCCCACTACATGAGTTATTATTAGACATAACACATAAAGAGTGGGAGAGAGCAAAAGAGAGAGCAAGAAAAAAGAGCTAGGGCCGAAACCCTAGCCCTCCCGTCCGCCCCTCTACCCGACGGCAAGGAGAGGCCGCCCCCTCCCTTGTGCCTTGGTGATTTGTTGCTTTGATCTTCATCCCTCTTCCTCCGGGTTCAAGCTAGCACTTGTGGAGAAGGAAGAATCTAGATCTCACCTCTAGACGTGGATCAACCGTAGAGACGAGGACATCATTCTTCGTGTGATCTCACAAAAAGGTACACATCTTCTATGTCCTTAATCATGTTATGATGTCTCTTCCTGTGATCCTTGGTGGGCTTTGAGTAGGATTAAATTTTTTGTTATCCCGCTGCGTTACCTACGTCAAAACCCAACAGAAAAGTAGTACAACAACTGGAAATAATGACTATATCATATGAATTAATAACACATGATATGTTAACCAGGGCACTGCCCTATACTCCCTCCGTATCTTCTGTTTCTTCAAAAAATGAAGAGGGAACAAGAATTAAGGAAGGCTGGAAATGGCTAACTTACTCCTGTGACTCACCCATTTCTGGTGAGTGAAAAACAGGTGGCAGTGTGTTTTCTGGTTTAACACAAGCATGACAAGAACACCATCTTGTTTAATAGTAAGATGAACATCATCAACACGAACACCACAAAAATTTGCAGAATCATTTGAATAAATTCTAAATCAAGAACACATAAAATTTGTAGAACCAAATTTATACCGAAGAAATTGACAAATATCATCACCATGTCTAAACACCACAAAAATTTGCATTTTTTTTAACAGGTTCTCCTACAACAACCAAAACAACCATATCTAAATAAAAGATCAACAAATTTGCTTAACGGAGAAGGGGAAGAGAAATGAATCGTGACGAAGAACAAGAGAAGGCTTTGTTGGAGCAGATCCATCGGTTCTTCCCCTAATCTCTTCATGTCTCTGGCAGCGTCGAGCTTGTGGAGATCCTCATCTACAGAAGATGAAGAAAGAGATATGGAGATGGCTTGGGGAGATCCTCATCGGGCTTGGGGTGATCCTCGTCTTTACCTTCTTCTTCCTCCGAAGGTAGTGCAGCGGCATCGGTTTCCTTCGATCTTTTTCTATCGAAGTCGACCGTAGTGCAGGGGCTTGGGAAGATGGCTTGGGGAGATCAACACTCTCCGATCTGTTTCTATCATAGCCAAAGCCGCCGTCCATCTCGCTCTTCATCATCGATCTGCTCTCAGTCTCCCTCTCCCCCCTCTCTCCTCTTCCTCTTCCTCCTCCTCTATCTCTCTCTGTCCATGTTCTCCTTCGATCTGCTCTCCCTCTATCGATCTGCAATCCCTTTCCCTCCCTTCTCTCTCTCTCCCTCTCTTCCTCTTCCTCTTCCATCCATCCGTCCCTCTCTCTCTCTATCTGTTGAGAGAAGAACACATACGGGAAAACTGATGTGTGGCCAGGTTTAAGATATGTTTCTTGTGTGTGGATAAGGTGAGAGTTGTTGGGTTGGGGTGCTGAAATTTGATTACTAGCCTACAGTTATATTTGGGCTTAATTAATTAGGTTTAGTCTTAAATCTGATTAGCTAAGTCCAATTATAAATTGTGGTGGGTTTTTTTCATTAAGGGTATAGTTGTATTATTGTTGTAGAAAGTTTCTATATTTGGAAATTTTGAAGAATCAGAAGATACGCCCAAAATGGAATTTTTGAAGAATCTGGTGATACGAAGGGAGTATATACTTGTTTGAGGCGGCAACAGAAGATTCTAGAGCATCACTGAAAATCACAACGAGAATTTCTTTTCGAATCTTTGGTGGAGTTATTTCCAAAAATATAGATTCTCCAAGGGGAAATAAATTTTCATTGTCGGGTGTTGCGCCAACACTCCAGTTAGCTCATTAAAGCCACACTATTGAATGGAGTACAACCTAAGCAATGAGAAATATGGAATGAAAAGAACAAAGTGAAAAAATGGGATGTCCCTATGCCATTAAAAGGTTGCGTTCTCATAGATAAATCGAGATCAAAGTCGACGTAGTTACGATAAACTTTTATCGAGACTTGCCCGCCGATAAATTCTAGAGCCGACGTACTAGTCTCGAGAGGGCATTTGTAGACACTTATAATTTACGGCCAATTAAATAGTGCCCCATGTATATTATGACATAATTAAATGGTGGGATCAAATATCACTCACCGTCAAAGTTGCTACCCTTAAGCAATAACTAATAAGTGGACTAAACTGTAAATGAGACAAAACCTTATTTACAAGCAATGAATGTTTATGGCGACGCCACGTCAGTGCATGACATAGCTACAAGTGATCAAGTAAGGCCAATCAAATAGTGCCACTTGTCACAATGATACAGCTATTAAGACTATCGAGTTCGTCCAATCACATTGCGCCACTTGTCAAATTGATGCAGAAATTAAATAAATAATAAATATTATTTATTTTCTACCTTGGCTAACAAGCCAGCCCATGCCGATATAAAGGGATCACCTCAGGCATATGGAAGACACAATTACATCTTGCAAGAAGGAGAGAGCTCTGAAGATCAAGCTTCTAAAGCCCCGACGAGTTCATCCATCAATCAAGATCATCATCAAGCCCCTTCGAAGTTCTTCATCAAGTTCTTCGAAGATCATCATCGAGTTCTTCAAGCCCTTCAAAGATCTCTATCTGCGTTCTTCAAGACACTCGAAGATCTTCAAGCCGTTCTTCGTGTTCTTCAAGGCGTTCCTCCGGTTCTTCATCAACATCAAAGATATTCATCCGCCCGATCCGAGATCAAGCCTCTAACGTCCTCGCTCGGCGTTTTTGTTCTTCGAGACCTTCATTTCATTCTTCGTCAAAATCAACGGCCGCTCATCCGTTCGATCGGAGATCAAGTTGCGAAGCCCTCGTTCGACGTTTCAGGAGAAGAATCAGGGGATTTAATTTCTGTTTAGAAATTTACTATCAGAGATTGGAATCCACATCATCAAATAATCAATAAAATATTTGTTTCACCAAATTTCTCGCTCTTGTTTCCATTAGCATAAAATTTGTATGTAAAGTTGGATAACATCAAAGATGATATTCGACAACTAGAGTATCTAGTTACTTCAAGTCTAAGGATTACAATATTATTAGCACTACGAGAATCGATTGTGACTTTGACATAATCTAATGTATCCTTCTCGTCGTGGGTCAATCCAGCATGCCATTACTCCTAATGCATACCCATGTATTAGACTTGATATCTTCATATTAATCTACACACATACTAGTATATATTTGATCGTCCTATTAACCAATATAATGGACTAGGGATATTTAAGATAAACAACACATTGTATCTAAGGACTTCGTTATATTAAATATCACAATAATTAATAAATTAATATTCTAGCCAAAACATCGTTCATACTAAATATAGATTGCCTCTAGGGAACCTATTCCAACATAAGCTACTACTTCAAGTTCTCAAAGACTTGAAAAACAGATGGGAGAGCCTGAACCTTGGACACCATGGAAGAGTTTAAATATTTCTCATCTCATCCTGCTGATAACATTATTTCTGATCTAACCACTGGTACACAAACTAGATCACAGTTGAAGAATCTTCGTGCTTTTAATGCTTTCATTTCTCTTGTAGAACCTAAAACTGTGAAGGAAGTGTAGATAGTGCATCTTGAGCAGATCTATCGCAATCTACGTGGAAGTCATCGAGCTTATCTGATGGTATTCCATACACACCCTATCATTATCTCTATAATTCACGTATATCTATATTCGAGCTTATCTATATGGGGACTGCGAGATAGGGTCGCCCGCGATACTAACCGTGCGGGAGCTTGAAGGGACTTAGTGGATTGGAGGTTAGAGTAACGAATGTCGTGCGCGACCCTTGGTAATTGTCTGAGATATTTAATGACCACGTATCTCATTAATGCGGTCGATCGTGTAACGATCCCTACATATGCGGACAATCGTGTAACGTGCCCTATATATAATGTCGAACGTGCCGTTACGAGGCGGATATCTAGCCGCCATTCATGGGCGCATTAACCCCTCGTAACCTCTACTATATAGGATTGTTAGCCTTCTATGTCAACTCTCGGATCATTTGCTAGTCATTATACCCTCTCTCTCTCTCTCTCTCTCTCTCAAGAACAGTTAATAAGTTCTTACTCTTACCCTACACTCACCTACAATCTCTTCGTGCTTTTTGTTTCTGTTCTCATTCTCTGTTATAGGTGTACACTTGGATCTTCTCCCACGATTTCCTTGTACACATTTGGTGAACCTGACATGAACACTATACCTTAAGCTCTGATATCTGCAATCATGTCTCAAGAAACCAACACCCGTGAAGGCAATCAATCTCCTTTAAGGGAAGAAGTCTCAAGAGAGGAGAACCCACTCAATATCACCATCAACACCAATGTTCAGGCTCAGACAACTTCTGGGAACAATCCTTCATCGGAGATGATGAATGCCACAACCCAAACCAATGCTAGGGCTATGCAAGCATAATCTGCCCAGATAGCCCAGATTATGGCGATCCTGGGACGACTTGCACAAAACGCCATCCCACGGGCTTCAATCCTTCTTGAAACCACGACATCTACGCCACACAATCCCACCCAATCGAACCCTTCATATTTGATCCAGCCGCCTCTTCCTCAGGGGCGTGTGCCCCAACAACCAACGTTACAATTAGAACCTCCTCTCCTGTCGAGTTATCAGCCAAAACGTGTGTCTGCTGGGAATCCGGCATAAAAACCCAGTGGCACCCTCATATGTGACTGGAGTTGAAGCAAGCTACACACCTCCACCTCCCTATGACCCCAGCATGCCCTACATACCTGGGCTCGCGGCAACCCCATCGTCTACCCCAGGAGGAAGCGCGCCTTCTGATGCGATTTCTTAACGCGTATGCGCAAGTGCACGGTCAAGTAATATAGGGGTGGTATCTCGACCCCGAGTTATCGATCCCATGAGGACAGAATTTAGATTATCTAAATAGTTATTTAATTTAGAGTACGGTGAAAGAGGAAAGATTTGACTGATTTTAGAATTGAAATATCAACTAAGCTAATATTTTTGTATTTTTTTATATTTAAGAAACAAGGTTGGAGAAACTAGGCAATATCTAGATCACCTAGGGTTGTAGACGAATTCCGGATTATCTGAGTAACACGTTAATTCTATCCTAATCAAGCTGGGTAATAGTCTATGACAGTATCATGTCGGTCTCATGTCATTTTACATCTCGGTTGACTACAATCTCCTCTCAGTCTCATGTTGTCTACCGGTCTGTTCTAGCAGGTCTTCTACTGGTATGATAACGGGTCCTGTCTGCCCACCGTTTCACGGAACAGCTGGATAATCCTACCTAATCTACCCACACTAAGGCCAATCCTAACATTTCTCCGTTTAGGTCTCGGTGATTCGGGATTGTGTTCATACACTCTTCACAACTAGGTTAAGTCACCGTCGTGCACATTCTAGTTAATTAACAAGTCCGGGTCGCAACTCCATTCTTGCTAAGGATTATGCACACCGTATGAACATGTAACGAGAACAAAAATTAACATTAAGCAATACAATGATTCAGGAACAAACCTTAGCATCAATGACTATCAAATCCTACACTAGCCGTGTCAATAGACTAGATCATCAATTTAATCAAAACTAACAATTGATCATTGGATCAAAGACAAACGCATGAAACAAAGATTTGAATCCGGAAAATCATTCGTCTACATAAACCCTAGGCTCTCATAGAGACACCTAGAAAAACGTCTAGCTAATAATAATCAACCAAACAAGACTTACAAGTTTCTTCATACAAAGATTTAGAGAGAAGAAGAAGAAATCAAACTTGAGTATTCAATGGAGGCTTCGGTGTTCTCCCCGTCTCCCTCGTCGTGCCTCTCCTTCTTCTCACGTTGGTAGTGTTCTTCCCCCAATCAATCTCTTTAATTAATTGTAGTTGTAGGGTATTAATTATTTCCAATTAGGTTTTGGAAATAAAACAGCCCAAAACTATGTAGTTTAGATCAAGTAGGAGAAGCAACCGTGCCTCTCTTTCTTTCCATTCGTCCGTGTAGTTTTTACTTCAGCAGATCGAACGATCTCCTTAAAGCTGATCGTGCGATCTACTTCTCCTCTTGCCTCAGATCGTACGATATATTTCTAAGGAACAAGTCCGATCGCACGATCTTAATTATCAAGTCGTGCGACCTGATTAAATGATCGCACGATCATCCAATAAGATCCTGATAACAGTGAGTTTGCTCAATTTTCTTCTCTGAATTTATTCTAAGACTTGCTCCAGATCGCACGACCTCAGTTTTGTGATCGTGCGATCTGCTAAACATGTTTCTCTTCGTCCATTTTTCCTCGCTTCAAATCGTTTCTGAACTTCGCTTCTCCTCTCCGCTTAATCTCTCAAGCAGCGTTTCCTCTCAAAACAACACAAAACACACCCGTGCGATCAAAAGTGATAAAATAAGCTCAAATAATGCGAGAAACGCCCGAATTACAAATTAATTTCTCAAAGCTAAAGTTTTTCAATTTCCTCGAGTTCATAGTGTAAAACTAATATAATTTACTCGGAATTCACACAAAACGGTACACAAAAGTAGAAGAAATATAACTCTAATACAGAGTTATCAAATCCCCCACACTACCTTTTTGCGCGTCCCGAGCAAAATCAATCCTCACACTACGTTTTAAATCCACCGAATTGCATGCAACTTTACTAGCAATGTGACACAAACAACTCACACACACGACTATGCAAACTACATGCTCTTTACAATGCAACTCGATTATTTCACAATGAAAATACTAAAAAACACAAAGATTTTTTTTTTCTTTTTTAGATAGAGATTGGGCAATCTCAAAAAGTAAACCGACAAGTCATAAGGCTCTCATATTCCCTCGGATATTCTATAACTTTGGTGATCGGTAGAGCTTGCGGCCAGTTTCGTTAGACAGAACGGGCACGAACACTTAAGACATTGCTTCCGCACACTCATCAAACGTATCCCTAGCACTTACCATCCGAGCTATTTATCCACGGGTTTACACTGATGACGGATTAGGAAGGGTAGGATAGGATATTTAGAAGCGTAGTCCTAGACGTCATTATATAACTCACAAAAACCCGATTCTCACACTTCCTCACCAAAATCCAAGGAACCCCACAGAATCTCACTACTCCGGTCCTCATTTCCTCAATCTTGGTGCAACGCCGTTCTCGCTGCCACGAATGTGAAAGAGTGATCAAGATCCATAGCTAATCTCCCCGGTCTTCAAGAAGTGTAAAGCAAGCTCCTTATTCCATGCACTTTCAATTTCTTTCTTTTTTTTTTTCTTTCCACAACAATAACATTAACACATGGAGCCAATAATACCATAGTAATATCCGATGATATTCAATATTTAATCAGATAATGTGGGGGTGGAATGTGTGAAATCAGTGATATAATCAAAATAATTTGTCGACACCCCCACACTCAATGTAAAGCATATCAAAAACCCGGTAGTCAATGTGTAAACGAGCTTTTCCAACCGATCCTCCTCATCACCTAAGATATAGAGAATATAAATGAAGCATAAACACGACCTCCTATAAGCTCAACCAACCCCATCCCATATTGTGCGGAAAGAATATCACGCACTACAGCACTCCACCTGTGATCGTGGTGTAAGGACACGACTCACCGCCACACCAAAGTGTGCTACCGCCTCTTACTGACCCTCACATCCCCTAAAAAGATGGCATGTAAGAGTATCCACATAATATGTATCAATTAAGCACACCCTCATCGAACCTCCCTAACTCGACTCCCTCTATCATGACGCATAGGAAAGGACCATTCTAACAAGTGATGAAACTCACAATGAAAGGCTTCCTAGGCTAGAGGCTGTGAATAAAAAGGGTAAAACGGATCAATAGGGGTAACTAGAGGACCTAGGAGATGAGACAGGACGTGAGGCCCCCATAAACATCACTCGCACAGCTGTTCGGTTTCCACTACGAGGAGGGTTGACGACTACCTAAGTGACGGTGGTGTAGCGTTAGTGAGATAACCAGTCTGAGAGGCAGCTACTCGCATTTCTAATGTGCATTAGCCCTATAGGTCTTCCTACTCCAGATTCTCGCGTCTACCTCACCTCAGATTTTCATACTCCTAAGGAATTCTATCATTAAGCCCTCTCCACATTCACTCACTCGGATTTCCCTTTCTCAAAAGCTTTTGATTTTTTTTTTTCATTTTTACTAACTCTATATGCTTTTGGCCAACTCGGTTAAACACAAGTTTTGGGTAGGGGGCTCAATAAAGTAAAAGTGCTAACAAAATGCATAAAATAACCTCACACAATACGACAGTATATCAAAACACTCAACACTAGCCACAAATACGACACAATACTACACAAACTATATGTTACAAGGCTATGCATACGAAACATGGCTAGTGAAAGTAGATACAAACCCCGAGTTATCGATCCAAAAACTTGACGGCGATTTCTTAACGCGTATGCGCAAGTGCACGGTAAAGTAATATAGGGGTGGTATTTCAACCCCGAGTTATCAATCCCACAAGGACATGCTTGAGATTATTTAATTGGTTATTTAATTTAGATTACGATGCAGGAGGAAAGAGTTGATTGATTTAAGAATTGAAATAACAACTAATCTAATATTTATGTATTTTTATTTTTTATAACGAAGAATGGAGAAACTAGGCGATCTCTAGATCACGTAGGGCTGTAGACGATTTTCGGATTATCTGAGTAACACGTTAATTCTATCCTAATCAATCCGGGTAATAGGCTATGACAATCTTTTGTCGGTCTCATGTCATTTTACATCTCGGTTGACTACAATCTCCTCTCAGTCTCATGTTGTCTACCGGTCTGTTCTAGCAGGTCATCTACTGGTATGATAACGGGTCCTATCGGACCACCGTTTCACAGAACAACTGGATAATCCTACCGAATCTACCCACACTAAGGCCAATGCTAACACTTCTCCTTTTCGGTCTTGGTGATTCGGGATTGTGTTCATACACTCTTCACAACTAGGTTAAGTCATGTTGTGCACTTTCTAGTTAATTAACAAGTCCGGGTCGCGAATCCATTCTTTCTAAGGATTAAGCACAACGTATGAACATGTAACGAGAACAAAAATTAACACTAAGCAATACAGTGATTCAGGAAAAAACCATAGGTTCAATGACTATCAAATCCTACACTAGCCGTGTCAATAGACTAGAATCATCAATTTAATCATGAAACTAACAATTGTTCATTGGATCAAAGACAAACGCATGAAACAATGACTTGAATCCGGAAAATCATTCGTCTACATAAACCCTAGGCTCTCATAGAGACGCCTAGCAAAACATCTAGATAATCATAATCAACCAAACAAGACTTACAAGTTTCTCGATACAAAGATTTAGAGAGAAGAAGAAGAAATCAAACTTGAGTATTCAATGGAGGCTTCGGTGTTCTCCCCGTCTCCCTCGTCGTGCCTCTCCTTCTTTTCACCTTGGTAGTGTTCTTTGCCCAATAAATCTATTTAATTAATTGTAGTTGTAGGGTATTAATTATTTCCAGTTAGGTTTTGGAAATAAAACATCCCAAAATTGCGTAGTTTAGATCAAGTAGGAGAAGCAACCGTTCCTCTTTTTCTTTCCATTCGTTCGTGTAGTTTTTACTTCAGCAGATCGCACGATCTCCTTAAAGATGATCGTGCGATCTGATTCACCTCTTGCCTCAGATCGTACGATATATTTTTAAGGATAAAGTCTGATTGCACGGTCTGAAATATCAAGTCGTGCGACCTGATTAACTGATTGCGCGATCATCCACTAAGATCGTGATAACAGTGAGTTTGCTCAATTTTCTTCTCCGAAATTATTCTAAGGCTTGCTCCAGATCGCACGACCTCAGTTTTGTTGATCGTGCGATCTGCTAAACTTGTTTCAGTTCGTTTATTTTTCCTCGCTTTAAATCGTTTCTGAACTTCGCTTCTCCTCTCCGCTTAATCTCTCAAGCAGCGTTTCCTCACAAAACAACACAAAACACACCCTTGAGATCATACGTGATAAAATAAGCTCAAATAGTGCGAGAAACGCCCGGATTACAAATTAATTGCTCAAAGCTATTGTTATTCAAATTCCTCAAGTTCATAGTGTAAAACTGATATTATTTACTCGGAATTCACACAAAACGGTACACAAAAGTAGAAGAAATATAACTCTAATATAGAGTTATCAAATCCCCCACACTACCTTTTTGCGCGTCCCGAGAAAAATCAATCCTCACACTACGTTTTAAATCCACCGAATTGCATACAACTTTAATAGCCATGTGACACAAACAACTCACACACACGACCATGCCAAGTACATGCTCTATACAATGCAACTCGATTATTTCACAATGCAAATATTAAAAAACACAAATATATATTTTTTCTTTTTTAGATAGAGATTGGGAAATCTCAAAAAGTAAACCGGCAAGTCATAAGGCTCTCATATTCCCTCGGAAATTCATTAACTTTGGTGATCGGTAGAACTTGCAGCCAGTTCGTTAGACAAAACGGGCACGAACACTTAAGACATTGCTTTCGCACACTCATCAAATGTATCCCTTGTACTTACCATCCGAGCTATTTATCCACGGGTTTACACTGGTGACGGCTTAGGACGGTTAGGATAGGATATTTAGAAGCGTAGTCCTAGACGTCATGATATAACTCACAAAAACCCGATTCTCACGCTCCCTCACCGAAATCCAAGGAACCCCTCCAAATCTCACTACTCCGGCCCTCATTTCCTCAATCTTGGTGCAACGCCGTTCTCGTGGCCACAAATATGAAAGAGTGATCAAGATCCATAGCTAATCTCCCCGGTCTTCAAGAAGTGTAAAGCAAGCTCCTTATTCCATGCACTTTCAATTTCTTTGTTTCTTTTTTTTTCTTTCCAAAACAATAACATTAACACATGGAGCCAATAATACCATAGTAATATCCGAGGAGATTCAATATTAAAGCAGATAATGTGGGGGTGAAATGTTTCAAATATGTGATATAATCAAAATAATTTGTCGACACCTCCACACTCAATGTAAAGCATATCAAAAACTCGGTAGTCAATGTATAAACGTGCTTTTCCAACCGATCCTCCTCATCACCTAAGATATAGAGAATATAAATGAAGCAAAAGCACGACCTCCTATAAGCTCAACCAAACCCACCCCATATCGTGCGGAAAGAATATCACGCACTACGACACTCCACCTGTGATCGTGGTGTAAGGACATGACTCACCGTCACACCAAAGTGTGCTACCGTCTCTAACTCACCCTCACATCCCCTCAAGATTACATGTAAGAGAATCAGCGTAAGATGTATTAATTCAGCACACCCTTATTGAGCCTCCCTAACTCGACTCCCTCTATCATGACGCATAGGAAAGGACCATTCTAACAAGTGATGAAAGTCACAATGAAAGGATTCCTACGCTAGAGGCTGTGAGTAAAAGGGGTAAACGGATCAATAGGGGTAACTAGTGGACCTAGGAGATGAGACAGGACGTGAGGCCCCCATAAACATCACTCGCACAGCTGTTCCGTTGCCACTACGAGGAGGGTTGACGACTACCTAAGTGACGGTGGTGTAACGCTAGTGAGATAACCAGTCTGAGAGGCAGCTACTCGCATTTCTAATGTGCATTAGCCCTATAAGTCTTCCTACTCCAGATTCTCGCGTCTACCTCACCTCAGATTTTCATACTCCTAAGGAAATATATCATTAAGCCCTCTCCTTATTCACTCTCTTGGATTGCCCTTTCTCAAAAGTTTTTTATTTTTTTTTCATTTTTCCTAACTCTACATGCTTTTGGCCAACTCGGTTAAACACAAGTTTCGGGTAGGGGACTCAATAAAGTAAAAGTGCTAACAAAATGCATAAAATAACCTCGCACAATACGATAGTTGAAAGTGTGTAATGTAGACTAAATACAGGACCTAAATACTCGAGAAGGGGGGGGGGGGTTGAATAGAGTATGGAAACTTTTTGCAAAACTTAAAGTTTAACAGGATAGCTTTGTGTGAAACTTGAAATCATAAGGCTTGAGATTTTGTAAACTGTTTGAAACTCACTAAGGCAAAATTGTAAGCTTCAAGGCCTTGAGCTGTGAACAATTCTAAACAGCTTTTAAACCCTAGTTTGATTTGAGTTGTGTGCTGCAGATAATAATCAAACAGAAAAGTAAAGAACACAAAGTAATTTACAGAGTTCAGTCCCAATGGACCTAATCTCTGCCTGAGGGATCTAATCCCACCAGGATTGGGCAAACACTTCTTATTACTCACACAGAAACAGCCCTAGATCTTCAAGCCTAAGTGATTTCCCTTACACCTATACAGTTTGTGGTTCCAAACCTATCTAGTTCCAGATACTAACTGTTGAGCTAACAAGTGTTGGAATAGATGCCCTAGAGGCAATCTAGTTTAGTATGAATTTGTATATGGCTAGAAAATTCATTTATTATTTATTGGATATTTAATATAATGAAGTCCTTAGATTTACAATCGTGTTGTTTATCTTAAATATCCCTAGTCAAGTATAATGATTAATGGGACAATCATCTATAGACTAGTATGGGGTTGGATTGATATGGAGATATCACGATCCAACACATAGGTGTGCATTACGGAATGTTGCACTGGATTGACCCATCACCGAGAAGGCTACATACACGTTATGTTGAGTCACAAGTGCTTCTCGGGTACAATGGTATTGTCATCCTTAGACTTGAAGTCACTAGATATTCTAGTTGTAGATCATTGTGATCTTGGTAGCGTTAAATGCTACACCGTAACTGGGTGGTTATAAAGGCGTGTACTGGATACAATGAGAAGCAAGCTTAGAGATCGTAGTGGACGTAGAGAGGATTTGCCCCTCCCACATAACGGGAGCAAATATCCAAGGCCACTCGAAGGATAGTGCTTATAGAATGTCTGGCCAGACTCAAATAAATCGATATATGGGATATTGATGTTATTTGCACGAATAAGACTATTCCATGGATCGAGAAACTAGGGATTGGATATACGAGTGTGACTTGTATGTCTCGTGTCCAATCCGGATATGGAGGCAAAGGGATGAGACAATTACTTGTACAAGGTTGTCTAGATGACTATTCTATTAGTTGGCTAGAATGGATGTTTTGCTAGAAACCGCTCCATATTAGCAAATAGTTGCTACCAACTAGATAGAACCTATGGGGTCACACGCTATATAGAGTTGTACTAGATTTGGGAATTAATTAATTAGAAGGATCACTTTGCAAACCCTTGCAAACTTAGTAGGGACTAATTTGCAAGGAAGGGACTAAATTGAATTCTAGTTGGACTAGAATAAGTCCTTTAGGTAGTTAACAAGGAGTTGTTGGACTATATGAAGGACCCTCCTTCCTTCCTTCCTCATAACTTATGCTCTAAAGAGAACATAACAAGAGTGGGAGAGAACAAAGGAGAGAGAGAGCAAGCAACAAGGAGGACGCCGCCCCCTTGCCGCCGCCCCCTCATCCCCGATGCCAAAAAGGAGGCCGAGCCCTTCTTTTTGCCTCGTTTTGCGTGATTCCTTCACCCTCCTCTCATTCCGGGCTAGCACCAAGGAGATTGGAGATCTAGGATCAACTCTAGGCGTGGATCAACTATAGAGAACGTGACACTATTCGCGTTTGAAGTCATCAAGGAGAACCCAAAGGTGTGTTTATGATTTCTTACCTTCACTATCGTTATGCATCTAGACTTGTGATCCTTGGAGGGTTTTGCATGGTTGTTTGTTTGATTATGCTTCCGTTTGCGCGATCCATGAATCAAAACCCTACAGTGGTATCAGAGCCACATGTCATAGAGCATAAACGTAGTTTATGTGTTACATTCTTGTTGTTTTACACCTTAATTTGTTGTTTATCGCGTAAAACAAGACAAATCAAGCATTGGATGCAATTTGTCAAAGAATTAATCATAACAAGACCCAATTTTGCATTGGATGCATGAATTGGTGAGTTTGAGAAATTTTAGGATCTTAGATCTAGGGTTTGGGCATCCTTGGGGAAGAAGGAGTTCTCCCAAAACAAGGAAACAACCAAACTTGGGCTCCAAGCAAGGAGGTTGTTTTGGAAACAACCTCCACAAGGAGGTTCGGCCCCCTAGGGGACCGCCCCCTTGCTTGCCGCCCAAGATTGGCGCCCTAAGGGGCCGGGCGGCCCTAACCCGCGGGCCTAGCTTGCGGGTTTTGGGCCGGGCCGGCCCTAGGGCCTTATGGTTCACTTTGTTGGGCCCGGGCAATTGGATTGTTGGGCCCATGGACCGTTTTAACCCTAGAAATCCTAAAATCAATTAAAATTGACCAAGCGCGTTAAAATTGGATTTTAACTGTTTATGTGCAAATCGCATAGTGATTGGATATGGCCTTAGGATGTGGTTTGATGTGGATGTTTAATTTTGTGGTTTGGTTTTACGGCCTGCGAGCTGATCAATTAATTGTAATAATTAATTAGGGTTTTATGGCCTGCGTGCCATTTTTTTTTCTCAACTTGTGAGATTTATTTTATTTAGTATAGATATTAGCTAGTACTAGATAAAGTAGATTGTTAGCCAAGATTGGAGAAAAGAAGCCCAAAGCCAAAGAAGCCACAAAAGATGGAGCATGGAGCATGGAGCACACCACATGACTATGAAGGATGGACCAAAAGATCAAGACGCATGGAGATGTGTTTGTTTAGGGTTCATAGATAATTCCATTGGCTTGGAATTATCTTAGTCTAGAAAAGGCCATACCCACATCACGTTTAATTTCTGTTTTGTGGTTGTTTATTTATTGTCTTATTATTTATGTGGTTGGTGTATGGATGATGCATGCAATTAGGATAATAAGATAATTAGACAACCCGGATCTATTATTTGGAGTTGTGCCCAAACTCAAATAGATAGATTAGTTGATATTGATCAACAAGATAATTAAAATTGAATTGAAAATCCCTCAAAATTCAATATTGTGTTCTTGCCTTCTCGTTATTTAAACACTCATTATCATCATTATTTATCAAGTACGTGCGTGCCAAAGCATGGCGACTTGGTTCATAATGATGGAATGCGATGGCACGTAACAATGTGCAATTGTTTAGATAAGAGGTTGGACACAACTAGGCTATTAATTTGATTAAGAAACCTAGAGGCAATCAATTGGGATTATCCATATGGATGGATAAATAAGGAGTTATTTGCCCGATTGAACCAAGAGTTGCATATGGGATGCAATTGGAATTGTTCCTACCTAAGAAGTAGTCGAATTATGGGTGACTTGCCAAAGCAAGCTCATAAGGAGATGAAAAAGATGGATCTTGGCCCACTAGAAAATATAAGGATATTTTCCGCATTAATATCTTGAGGGTTATTAATCCGTAGAAAAATAGTGGGAGCTATATTTAATAAACTAGCCATTATTAAATATAGTCAAAAATTCACAAATACTAAAACTTGCGTATTTTCCTTTTGTAGAATTCCAAATGGCAAACAACTCATCGAGTTCACAACATTCCCTACGATCTGTCCTTGAGAAGGACAAGCTCTCTGGAACCAACTTTCTTGATTGGTACAGAAACTTGAGAATTGTTCTCAAGCAAGAGAAGAAACTGTACGCAATAGAGGAGCATGTTCCAGAAGGTCCAGAGAATCAGACACCTGCTGCCTTAAAGGCGTATCAAAAGCGTGTTGATGACGCTAATGATGCGGCCTGCCTAATGCTTTGCACCATGACCTCTGAGCTTCAGAAGCAACATGAGAACATGAGTGCTGTCGATATGATCGAACATCTAAAGCAGCTCTTCCAAGAGCAGGCGAGGGTAGAGAGGTATGAGGTCTCAAAGGCACTGTTCAAATGTCATCTGGCAGAAGGGAACCCGGTGGGACCCCATGTACTCCGAATGATCGGGTACTTGGAGAATCTCGCCCGGCTTGGGTTCCCGGTCGGCCAAGAGTTGGCAACCGATCTCGTGTTGCAATCGTTGCCTGAAAGTTATGGACAGTTCATTATGAACTATAACATGAACGAGATCGTTAAACCACTGCCAGATTTGCTCAACATGTTGAGGACGGATGAACAGAGCATCAACAAGGGTAAGGGCAAGGCCATTATGATGGTGCATAAAGGAAATGGTAAAAAGTTTGCCTCTTCCTCCAAGGGCAAAGGCAAATCAGTTGCCAAGACCAAGGAACAAGCCCTTAAGCCTGTTGGTGGCATTGCCAAGGTCGTGACTAAGGGTGAATGTCACTACTGTAGTCAACCTGGACACTGGAGGAGGAACTGCCCAAAATATCTGGAGGACAAGAGGCTTGGAATAGTGATTCCACCACCACCAGGTATTTTTGTTGTAGATGTCAATTTAACTGTCTCTACATCATGGGTATTAGATACTGGATGTGGATCTCATATTTGTCGAAATATGCAGGATCTAAAGAGAAGTAAAAGATTGGCTAAAGGGGAGGTAGATCTGCGCGTTGGGAATGGAGCAAAGGTTGTTGCGTTGGCCATAGGCGTGTGCGAGCTATCTCTGCCTCCAGGATTAGTTTTAGAATTAAATAATTGCTATTTTGTGCCTGCTATGAGCAGAAACATTATTTCTTTTTCTTGTTTGGACAAGGAAGGTTTTATTATTTCAATAAAGAACAATTGTTGTTCCTTTTATTTGAATAATATTCACTATTTTAGTGCGCAATTATTTAATGGACTTTATGTCCTTGATCTAAGCAATCCTGTCTACAACATTAATACCAAGCGGATTAAAATAAATGATTTAAATCCTGCTTATTTATGGCATTGTCGTTTAGGCCACATAAATGAGAAACGTGTATCTAGACTCCATAAGGATGGATTACTAGACTCATTTGATTTTGAATCATATGAGACATGTGAGGCTTGTTTATTGGGAAAAATGACAAAGTCCCCTTTCAATAAGAAAGGTGAGAGGACTAGTGAGCAATTGGCGCTCATACATACCGATGTGTGTGGGCCATTTGCCACGCCAGCCAGGGGTGGTTATGTCTACTTCATTACATTTACTGATGATTACAGTAGATATGGATTTGTGTACCTTATGAGGGCAAAATCCGAATCCTTTGAAGTGTTCAAAGAATTCAAGAATGAAGTAGAGAAGCAACTTGGCAAAAGTATCAAGGCTCAATGATCGGATCGTGGAGGAGAATACTTGAGCCAAGAGTTTGACGGCTATCTTAGAGAGTGTGGGATCGTGTCCCAACTCACTCCACCCGGAACGCCACAATGGAATGGCGTGTCCGAGAGGAGGAATCGAACCCTATTGGATATGGTTCGGTCTATGATGTGTCAAACCGATCTTCCATTATCATTTTGGGGCTACGCTCTATTAAGTGCAGCTTTCACCATTAACCGTGTTCCATCTAAATCAGTCATGAAGACACCATATGAGATGTGGAGTGGGAGGCGTCCCACACTGTCGTTCATGAGGATTTGGGGCTGTGATGTCTATGTAAAACGTTTACAATCAGACAAGCTGGGGCCTAAATCGGGTAAGTGTAAATTTGTGGGGTACCCTAAGGAAACTAAGGGATACTATTTCTACAATCCAACCGAGAACAAAGTGTTTGTTGCTCGGACCGGCGTGTTTCTAGAAAGAGAATTTGTCTCTAAAGAAGCAAGTGGGAGGAATGTAGAACTTGAAGAAGTTCAAGAACCACAAATCACTGAACCGATTATGGAACATGAACAGGAATCACAAGCAGTTGTGGATCCACCTGTTCAGGTAACACAAGAGCTTCGTAGATCTAGTAGAGTGCGCCAGGAACCCGAGAGGTACGGACTTCTTGTAACTGATTCCGGTGACACGATGCTCATAGATGATGAGCCTACTACCTATGAGGAGGCCATGAATGGCCCAGACTCGCAGAAGTGGCTTGAAGCCATGAGATCCGAGATGGAATCCATGTATACCAACAAAGTATGGACTTTGGTGGAACCACCTGATGGGGCGCGGCCCATAGGGTGCAAGTGGGTCTTCAAGAAGAAGATCGACATGGATGGTAATGTGATTACCTATAAGGGCCGATTGGTGGCTAAAGGATTCAGACAGATTCATGGTATTGACTATGATGAAACCTTTTCACCAGTCGCAATGACCAAATCCATGCGAATCCTACTTGCGATTGCAGCATACTACGACTATGAGATTTGGCAGATGGATGTCAAAACAGCATTCCTTTATGGGAATCTCCTCGAGGACGTGTATATGATACATCCGGAGGGTTTTGAGGATCCAAAGCAAGCCAACAAAGTCTGTAAGCTGCAACGATCCATTTATGGATTGAAGCAAGCTTCTAGGAGTTGGAATCGAAGTTTTGATGAAGTAGTCAAAGAGTTTGGCTTCATCAGAAACGAAGATGAGTCTTGTGTTTACAAGAAGGTTAGTGGGAGCTCTGTAGCTTTTGTGGTCTTGTATGTGGATGACATACTACTCATTGGAAACGACATTCCCATGCTGCAATCTGTGAAAGATTGGCTAGGAAAGTGTTTCTCAATGAAAGACTTAGGGGAAGCAGCCTATATACTCGGTATAAAGATCTATAGAGATAGATCTAAGAGGTTGCTAGGCCTAAGTCAAAGTACATATATTGACAAGGTGTTGAAACGGTTCAACATGCAAGACTCCAAGAAGGGGTTCTTGCCCATGTCACATGGAATCACTCTTTCGAAGAGTGGTTGTCCTTCCAATGAGATTGAGAAGGAACGCATGAGTAGGATTCCCTATGCCTTGGCCATAGGATCTATCATGTACGCCATGTTATGTACTAGACCAGATGTGTCATATGCCTTGAGTATGACAAGCAGATACCAATCCAATCCAGGTGAGAGTCACTGGATTGCTGTCAAGAACATCCTAAAGTACTTGAGAAGAACTAAGGATGCTTTCTTGATGTTTGGCGGTGAGGAAGAGTTGCGTGTAAGGGGTTACACTGATGCAAGCTTCCAAACCGATAGAGATGACTTTAGATCACAATCGGGATATGTGTTTTGCCTGAATGGAGCAGCGGTGAGCTGGAAGAGTTCCAAGCAAGAGACGGTAGCTGATTCTACAACAGAGGCTGAGTACATTGCTGCAAATGGCGAAGCAAAGGAGGCTGTTTGGATCAGAAAGTTTGTTTCTGAACTTGGTGTGGTCCCTAGCATTGCGGATCCAGTGGAGTTGTTCTGTGACAACACTGGGGCGATCGCGCAATCAAAGTAACCCAGATCACACCAGAAGTCCAAGCATGTGCTCAGGAAGTTTCATCTGATTCGAGATATTATCGATAGAGGAGACGTTCGGATATGCAAGATTCCTACAGATGATAATCTGTCAGACCCGCTTACGAAGCCTCTCACGCAGTGGAAGCATGAAGGGCACACTAGGAGTATGGGCATACGAGATGCGCCAGATTGGCTCTAGTGCAAGTGGGAGACTGTTGGAATAGATGCCCTAGAGGCAATCTAGTTTAGTATGAATTTGTATATGGCTAGAAAATTCATTTATTATTTATTGGATATTTAATATAATGAAGTCCTTAGATTTACAATCGTGTTGTTTATCTTAAATATCCCTAGTCAAGTATAATGATTAATGGGACAATCATCTATAGACTAGTATGGGGTTGGATTGATATGGAGATATCACGATCCAACACATAGGTGTGCATTACAATGTTGCACTGGATTGACCCATCACCGAGAAGGCTACATACACGTTATGTTGAGTCACAAGTGCTTATCGGGTACAATGGTATTGTCATCCTTAGACTTGAAGTCACTAGATATTCTAGTTGTAGATCATTGTGATCTTGGTAGCGTTAAACGCTACACCGTAACTGGGTAGTTATAAAGGCGTGTACTGGATACAATGAGAAGCAAGCTTAGAGATCGTAGTGGACGTAGAGAGGATTTGCCCCTCCCACATAACCGGAGCAAATATCCAAGGCCACTCGAAGGATAGTGCTTATAGAATGTCTGGCCAGACTCAAATAAATCGATATATGGGATATTGATGTTATTTGCACGAATAAGACTATTCCATGGATCGAGAAACTAGGGATTGGATATACGAGTGTGACTTGTATGTCTCGTGTCCAATCCGGATATGGAGGCAAAGGGATGAGACAATTACTTGTACAAGGTTGTCTAGATGACTATTCTATTAGTTGGCTAGAATGGATGTTTTGCTAGAAACCGCTCCATATTAGCAAATAGTTGCTACCAACTAGATAGAACCTATGGGGTCACACGCTATATAGAGTTGTACTAGATTTGGGAATTAATTAATTAGAAGGATCACTTTGCAAACCCTTGCAAACTTAGTAGGGACTAATTTGCAAGGAAGGGACTAAATTGAATTCTAGTTGGACTAGAATAAGTCCTTTAGGTAGTTAACAAGGAGTTGTTGGACTATATGAATGACCCTCCTTCCTTCCTTCCTCATAACTTATGCTCTAAAGAGAACATAACAAGAGTGGGAGAGAACAAAGGAGAGAGAGAGCAAGCAACAAGGAGGACGCCGCCCCCTTGCCGCCGCCCCCTCATCCCCGACGCCAAAAAGGAGGCCGAGCCCTTCTTTTTGCCTCGTTTTGCGTGATTCCTTCACCCTCCTCTCATTCCGGGCTAGCACCAAGGAGATTGGAGATCTAGGATCAACTCTAGGCGTGGATCAACTATAGAGAACGTGACACTATTCGCGTTTGAAGTCATCAAGGAGAACCCAAAGGTGTGTTTATGATTTCTTACCTTCACTATCGTTATGCATCTAGACTTGTGATCCTTGGAGGGTTTTGCATGGTTGTTTGTTTGATTATGCTTCCGTTTGCGCGATCCATGAATCAAAACCCTACAACAAGAACCTCTTGTTGTTCACTTGAACAACCAACCACTAGGTTAAGTGAGGTTTAAGAAAATATAGAGATACATAGATAAAGTACAAATGAAGAACACAGTATAAAGATAAGCTGTTGAAGCCTGAAAGTGTTCTTCCGGAATGACAGGATTGATTTGATCTTCAGAAGTCTGGATTGAAGCTTGAATGATTGTGTGTTTGAATGGATGATCTCCCACGAATTTGTCACACCTCTCAGAGTATTCTGAAAGCCTCTCTATACTTCAAAATTCAAACCAGTCCACAGCTGCAACTGATTGAGAGATTTTAGGATATTAGTTCCTACAAATCCTCCTTCTGTTTTCAACTTAAATTCAAACAGCTTCAGGTTGATATCCGTTGGAGTTTGTTGAGATTTCTCCTGCACGTTTAACAAACCTGCAATAGCAAAGAAACAGTGCAACAACACAATCCAAACAACTAACAGTACTGAGACTGTTTGGTTATACAGTTTCTGATAAAACTGCTTAATAAATTTAGAACATTAATCTGCATATCCTCTAGAACAAATAAGATATGAAAAACAAGTTGAAGACACTTAGAAGTGAGTAAATAATCACAATACTAAGAGTTATATCCGGCAAGAAAGAATCAATCAAGTTCTGTAAAAACTGTCAGTAGCTCAAGGCATATCTCAAGGCCTTGGAGCTCTGAACCTGCTTCACAGAATTTCAAAATTAAACGCAGATAACTTTGATTCTTCCTGTTCTGATCATCTGCAATTGTGTTAGATGTATAAATAATACAAACCACAAATATATACCATAAACCACTGATTTGCATAATCAGATATCCAGTTCTGCAACACAAAGATGTTAGAACACGTAGCAGAATAAGCAATCTCAAGGCTTTGAAGTTCTGTCAATCTCAAGACCTTGAGATAACTAACAAGCCTTTGCTGCTAATGTATTAGCCTTTTGTCTTTCATCACTCAAAACAATTACCAATCAAAGCACATTCAGGGATCTTGACTCAACAATCTCCCCCTTGATGAAAGACAAAACTTACAGTCTTGCATAGATCTTCCTGCCACTCATATTCAAACATTAAATTACCACAATTTGCAGAAACAATATATATACTGAACTTAAACAGATAACCAGTGAATAAATATTACAAAATACCAGAGAAATAAAATTAACGAAAATAACTAAAGGCCAACTCTTTTTATTTACTGAATACTGCAAACAAAACACAAATACATTCTCCCCCTTCTTGACTTTCATCAAATAAGATTGAAGAAATGTAGGATCATTACTCAGAACTTTTTCTTTTTTTTTAAAAAAAAAAACTTAAAACAAAAACTAGCTAAAAAGTCAAGGCCTTGAGAAAGAAAAGATAGAAGAGAATGAGAAAGATGGTCAAAGCTTTGGCAGGCTCTGATCTTCACTTCTTCTTTGATGTCTGGCCTTTCTCTGAGCCTTCCCTAATTTCTTCCTCACTTGCAGCTTCTTCTGCAGACTGATTACCTTCTTGTTCAGCTTCAACTTCAGCAACCACTTCTTGGATTATCTCATCTACTTTCTTCTTAGCCTGAGCTGAATCTACCTCTATAGCTGCATCAACACCTGTTTCTTCATCAGCATCTTCCTCATCAGTTTGCTCAAACAAGTCTTTTGAAGCTAGCACCACTGGAATTGGCTTCTTCTTCTTCTTCTTCTTCTTCAGAAACTCTCCTAGCTTCTCTTCTGAATCCACACTGGTGTCATGACTAGTAGCAGAAGGTATCTTCTCAAGATTCAAGCCCTTGATGACAACATCTAACTTCCGATTCATAGTATTCATCAAACCCTTGAACTGATGAAATTCATTTGACAGGTCAAACAACCTTTGCCTGAGATCCTCAATCTCAACTTGCTGATCTTCTAATTTCTCAACCAGCAGAGAGTAATCCTCATTGGTTTGCCCTTTCCCAGATGCAGTCCCCTTAGGCTTCACAAACTCTTTCTCAGCAAGTTCCTCCTTTGACAAATCAGAATAGAATTTCCAATGCCCTTTCCCGGTTTGAACCACCCCAATCCTCTGAATTGCAGTCTCATCTATCAACCCAAAACCTCCAGTAATCTTTTCTTCTCCTTTTAGAGACACATCAAAATACTCAAAGAAAAGAGGTAACAGGTTGGCATATGGAAGAGGATGGTTTCTAGTCCTGGTTGCACAATAAATCATATGCTCCATCACAACTGTAGGCAGGTCTATCTCAAACCCTTTAGATATCAGATACATCAAAATCAGAACTTTATCAGTTACCAGCTCTCTTGAGTTCTCCCTGGGAACTACACTCCTCATCAAAATAGTAAACAAAATCTTGGCTTCACAGTTGAGCACAGAGTGTGTCAACTGTTTTGGACCAGAGGGAACACCTTCAACAAAGAACATCTCATTTGAATTATCTAAACACTCCTTCCTATCAGGATAATCTCCAACATTGTATTTCCTAGGAATGCCCAAGACTTTGGCAAAAGTCCTATGATCTAACCTCAAATCCACACCAGCCACTTTAGATGTTAAAACCATTTTCTCATCACCTTCAGACACCAAGTTCAGATAAAATAACCTAGTTAACCTAGGATAAGCCTTTGAACTAGGATTTAAAACTTTCCAAACAGCAGTTTCCCTCAATTTTCTCATGCATTCTATGTCCAGTTTATCCAATAACTCTTCAGAAATCATACTACAGAAGGCCACTTTAGATGATGCATACCCTTGCATCCAAACTGTTCTAACTTCAGAACTAATAAACCAATCAGTTGGAAGTACATTATTACCTTGATATCCTTTCTTAGTTGCAGCAGCAACTTGCTTAACCCTAGTCTTCTTCTCAGAGGGTTTGGCCTTCTCTTGTACTCCTTCAGTTGATTTCTTCTGGCTCTCCTGAGTTGACTTCCATTTTTCCTCTTCAGTAGCCTTTTTCTTTCCTCCCCCTTTCTTCTGCTCTGACCTAGACTTCGTTGCAGGAGGGGTATCCTCATGCAAACTTTGAGTGTTTTCTGAATCTGAATCAGAAATCACTATCTTCTCCTTCTTGTTTGCTCTCTTCTTGGATCTGCCAGAGGGCTTCCCCTGTTGCTGAATTCTGGCTGATTTTTGCTCCATTTTAGGGTTTAGGATTTTGAGAAGAGAATGTGATTGAGAGGATTTGAGAGAGAGAGAGAGAGTAGTCGCAGAAAATTGGAAGAGAATGTGAAGAAAAAGCCCTGAATTTTAGCTTAAGTAGGTTGAGAGGATGAGTCATAAAAGGACTCTGCAATATCTACATGCAAAAATAGAATCTTGAAAAATCTTCTTGGGATATTTTAGAAAATTCTCTGAGTAATTCAAATATTATACAGTTATGTAAAAAGATAAGATATAATATTTGATGATCCAATTTTTTTAAAAAAAAATTACAGATATTATCAAGACCTGGAGAACAATCTCAAGGCCTTGAAATTTTCTGTAGTTTGAGAAACTTCAAAGCTTTGAGCTATACTTTCAAGGCTTCAGAAAGTATAATCTCAAGGCTTTGAGATTCCAACCTATATACACATATAGGTACTAATACTCTCCCTAAACCAATGCTTCATTGTTTAACATCCCCAATTCAAGCCTTAGAGATGAAAACCTATCATCTGGCAATGGTTTAGTGAAAATATCAGCAATTTGCATTGAAGTAGAGATGAAATTTAAAACAACATCACCTTGTTCTGCATGATCTCTAAGGAAGTGTGTCTCACATCTATGTGCTTTGTCCTTGAGTGCTGAACTGGATTCTTAGAGATTGAAATAGCACTTGTATTATCACAATGAATTGGCACATTTCTGAAGTTGTAGCCAAGATCTCTAAGTTGCTGAGCAATCCATAGCACTTTTGAACAGCAAGCACCCGCTGCGATGTATTTAGCTTCTGCAGTTGATAGTGCTACAGAATTTTGCTTTTTGGAATGCCAACTGATCAATGAAGATCCAAGAAATTGACAACATCCAGAAGTACTTTTCCTGTCTACTTTATAACCTGCAAAATATGCATCTGAATAGCCACTCAACATAAAATTAGATCTTCTTGGATACCAAAGCCCTAAGTCTCTGGTTCCATTCAAATATCTAAAAATTCTTTTAACTGCAGTTAGATGACTTTCCTTAGGATCTGCTTGAAATCTAGCACACATACAGACACTAAACATAATGTCAGGTCTGCTAGCAGTTAAATACAATAGTGATCCAATCATACATCTGTATTCCTTCTGATTCACACTCTTACCAGTTGAATCTTTGTCTAAAGAGAGTGATGAACTCATAGGGGTCTTAAGCACCTTGGACTGTGACAAGTTGTACTTATTCAATACGTCCTTGGTATATTTTCCTTGATGCACAAAAATTCCTTTCTTCATTTGTAATATATGAAGTCCAAGGAATAAATATAGTTCACCCATTAGGCTCATCTCAAACTCCCTGCACATTAGACTAGAAAACTCTTTTGAAAGAGCATCATTAGTAGCACCAAATAATATATCATCTACATAAATCTGAACTACTAACAAATCACTTTGTTGGTGTTTAATGAAAAGAGTTTTGTCTACTAATCCTCTTCTGAAATTGTTTTCAAATAGAAATTTTGAAAGTCTGTCATACCAAGCCCTTGGAGCTTGTTTTAGCCCATAAAGAGCTTTATCCAGTTTATAAACATGATCAGGAAACTTTTCATCTTCAAAACCAGGAGGTTGTGCTACAAAAACATCTTCTTGTAAATATCCATTTAGAAAAGCACATTTGACATCCATTTGATAAAGCTTTATGTGATTGTGAAATGCAAAAGCAAGAAGTATTCTAATAGCTTCTAACCTAGAAACAGGAGCAAAAGTCTCCTCATAATCTATACCTTCTTCTTGATTATATCCTTGAGCTACCAGTCTGGCTTTATTTCTTACCACTTTTCCATTTTCATCAAGCTTGTTTCTGAATACCCATCTGGTTCCAATAACTGACTTCTCTTTAGGTATGGGGACTAAATTCCAAACCTTGTTCCTTTCAAATTCATTCAGCTCACTCTGCATTGCAATAATCCATTCTGCATCTTCCAGAGCTTCCTTGGTATTCTTAGGCTCAATCAAAGATACAAATGCACTGAAAGCACATAAGTTCTTCAATTGTCCTCTTGTCTGTGTTCCAGTTGATGGATCTGATATAATATTGTCAGCTGGATGGTCTGCAAGGTACTTAAACTTCTTTCTTGGTACCCAGGAGTATTCTCCTTCAAGGCTTTGAGTCCTTGAAATAGTAGAGGGGGCATCATAGAAAGTTTCAGCTTCTGTCTCAAGGCTTTGAGATTTTGGTTTAGCAGGAGGTTCAAGGCCTTGAGATTCTGCTGGTTGATTTTGTACCGCATTTTGCTTTTGTCTTCTTTCACAGCATCATCATCTGATTCATGCTTATTCAAATCTAGCTCTGCAAAACTTTCACTCAGAGAATCCTTAGTACTTTCATCAAAAATTACATGAATGCTCTCTTCCACAATCTTGGTTTTTCTATTATAAACTCTATAAGATTTGCTAGTTTGAGAATATCCAAGAAATACACCTTCATCACTTCTAGCATCAAACTTACCAAGATTATCTCTACCATTATTATGCACAAAACAGATACAACCAAATGGCTTAAAATAAGAAGGCTTTCTCCCTTTAAACAGTTCATAGGGAGTCTTTTTCAAAATAGGTCTAATCAAGCATCTATTCAGCACATAATTGGCAGTATTAACAACTTCTGCCCATAAAAACTTTGGCAAGTTACTTTCAAGCAGCATGGTTATGGACATATCCTCAAGTGTCCTATTTTTCCTTTCAACTACTCCATTTTGCTGTGGAGTTCTAGGTGCAGAAAAGTTGTGTGAAATGCCATGCTTTGCACAAAACAAATCAAAGTCAAGTTGATCAAATTCTCTACCATGATCACTTCTAATGGATGCAACAGGTAAGTTTTTCAAAGTTTGAAGTTCTTTGCACAATCTAGAAAACTCAGATAAAGCTTCAGTTTTGTCTCTGATAAACATCACCCAAGTAAATCTAGAATAATCATCAATTATAACAAGCATATACCTCTTACGTTTTGGGGTCTGAACTCTCATAGGACCACACAAGTCCATATGCAGCAATTCTAAGGGTCTAGAAGTACTTACAAAGTTCTTTGGATTGAAAGAGCTTCTGTCTGTTTACCTTGTACACATGCCTTACAAACCTCATAATCTGAAAATTCCTGTGATGGTAAACCTTTTACCAAGTCCTTTGAGATGAGCTTATTCAAAGTATGTATACTAATATGCCCAAGCTTTCTGTGCCAAACCTTTGAATCTTCCTTCAAGGCCTTGAGGCATTTTAGCTTATCACCTGCAACACTGTTAGTATTCATAGCATATGGATTATATGACCTAGGAGCAGTGAGTATGCAATCACCAGATTTCTCATCTTGCACCACACATTTCTCCTTGTCAAATACAGCTTTATAACCTTTATCACATAACTGAGAGATACTAAGCAAATTATACTTAAGTCCATGTACCAGATAAACATCTGATATGGAATTTGTAGAACCATTACCAATACTACCTATACCAATGATATTGCACTTTGCTTTGTCACCAAGTGTAATTGTTCCTCCAGATTTTTCTGTAAGTTCAGTAAAGAGAGATCTCTTTCCACTCATATGTCTGGAACATCCACTGTCTAATATCCATTTCTGATCTTTCAAGACCTTGGTGACATCCTGCAAAAACAAATCATTGCCTCAACAGGCTATTAGACCAAGTGCAGAACTTTGAGTCATACTCAAAATCAGCCATATTAGGTGGCCTAATTCCTTTTGGAACCCAAATCTGCCTAACCTGTCCCTTAAGCTGATAAGGATAAGTATTCCTCATAATATGAGGTTCTGATCTTTTGAAGGGACAAGTTAATCTGACATGACCAATTTTTCCACAGTAATGACATTTTGGAGAATGTCTGATACCAGATTTGACAAAAGTAGTTTGGCCTTTCTTTGGAAAATTTGGATTATAGCCAATCCCACTTTTATGCATTGATTTCAGAATTCCTCCAAGAATGAGATTTAGATTATGTTCTGAGCCTGTAAACTTAGCTAGGACCTTCTTGGACTCTTGAAGTTTCTCAGTCAAAGTACAGATCTGTTATTCTAAACTCTCAGAATGAGCTTTTAGATCAGCATATCTTTCAGTCAAAAGAGTGTTTTTATCAACAACCTCTTTTATCTGTGCCTTCAAGACTTTGAACCTGCTGTCCAAGGCCTTGAAGTATTTTTCCAGCTTTGTCTTAGAAACTTCAACAGTTTTGTTTGAAAATACTAGGTCCAGGTTTTCTTTTACCTGCTCATGAACCTTAATCTTTAAAGAAGAAATCTCATTTCTATAACTTTCTTCATTCAAAAACATACTTTTGAGAATTCCAGGAAGTACATCAGATGGACTAGCAAGTAATTTTTTTTACCATGTCTTCAATGTGCCTGTCTGATGAACTTTCCTCATTATGCTTTGCCATGAAGCATAAGTTTGCTTGCTCTTCTTTTGTGTCTGAATCACTTGATGAATCAGAATAACTCCAGGAAGCCATCATGGCTTTCTTCCTTCTGTTGTCACCATCCTTTTTCTGAAAGTTCATGTTCTTCTTCTTTTGTGGACAGTCCCTTACTAAATGATCTGCATAACCACACTCAAAACAATTCATTACTTTAGTTTTATGTGACTGTGATGAAGATTTACCTTTGTAATCCTTGCTGCCTGAGGGTCTTGATCTTTCTCTGTTGTAATCCATGTTACCAGAGTTTCTTTTCTTTTTGAGAATCCTGGACAAGGCCTTGGAGATCAATGCTAAAGCCTCTTCATCATCAGGTTCCTCTTCAGTATCATGGCTTTGAGATTTTTCACTGTCTTTTTCCTTAAGAGCCAGGTTCCTGATATTTTCACTCAAATCACCTTCCACATCCTTCATGGACATTTCATGAGTTAGCAGCTTTCCTTGTAGATCATCTAGCTGAAGAAGACTCAAGTCCCGAGCTTCCTCAATGGCTGTTGTCTTTGGCTCCCACTTTGCTTTTGGCAAGCTTCTCAGAATCTTTCTGACCTTCTCTTCATTTGAGAACCTCTTTCCCAAAGACTCCAGGTTGTTCATCACATCAGTGAATCTTTTGAACATTTCCTTCATGGTTTCATCTGAATTCATCTTGAACAGCTCATATTGCCTCAGAAGTATGTTGATTTTTGTCTGCTTAACCTAGCTGGTTCCTTCATATGTCACCACCAGTTTATCCCACACTTATTTGGCACTTTTGCAGTTTGACACTCTGTTGAACTCATCTGCATTTAAAGCACAGTATAGCAAATTCATAGATTTGTAATTTTTGGATACCTTTTCCAGTTCAGTAACTGAAAGATTTTCCTCAGACTTGACAGTTCTGACTCCATCAATTGTAGTGTAATACTCATGAGTAACATTCTGAACTATTGACAATAGTTCCATGTCTTGATCTATGATGAACATCTTCATCAAAGCCTTCCAATGCATGAAATTGTCACCACGGAACAATGGAGGTCTGTTAGCTGCCCTTCCTTGTGAGAATCCACCATCTCCTACATTACTCATAGTCACCAGATTGATAGATTTAAAACAGTGACACAAGCTCTGATACCAATTGAAAGTGTGTAATGTAGAATAAATACAGGACCTAAATACTCTAGAAGGGGGGGGGGGGTTGAATAGAGTATGGAAACTTTTTGCAAAACTTAAAGTTTAACAGGATAGCTTTGTGTGAAACTTCAAATCTCAAGGCCTTGAGATTTTATAAACTGTCTGAAACTCACTAAGGAAAAATTGTAAGCTTCAAGGCCTTGAGCTGTGAACAATTCTAAACAGCTTTTAAACCCTAGTTTGATTTGAGTTGTGTGCTGCAGATAATAATCAAACAGAAAAGTAAAGAACACAAAGTAATTTACAGAGTTCAGTCCCAATGGAACTAATCTCTTCCTGAGGGATCTAATCCCACCAGGATTGGGCAAACATTTCTTATTACTCACACAGAAATAGCCCTAGATCTTCAAGCCTAAGTGATTTCCCTTACACCTATACAGCTTGTGGTTCCAAACCTATCTAGTTCTAGCTACTAACTGTTGAGCTAACAAGAACCTCTTGTTGTTCACTTGAACAACCAATCACTAGGTTAAGTGAGGTTTAAGATAATATAGAGATACACAGATGAAGTACAAATGAAGAACACAGTATAAAGATAAGCTGTTGAAGCCTGAAAGTGTTCTTCAGGAATGACTGGATTGATTTGATCTTCAGAAGTCTGGATTGAAGCTTGAATGATTGTGTGTTTTAATGGATGATCTCCCACGAATTTGTCACACATCTCAGAGTATTCTGCAAGCCTCTCTGTACTTCAAAATTCAAACCAGTCTCTTTTATCCACAGCTGCAGCTGATTGAGAGATTTTAGGATCTCAGTTCCTAAAATCCTCCTTCTGTTTTCAACTTAAATTCAAATAGCTTCAGGTGGATATCCGTTGGAGTTTGTTGAGATTTCTCCTGCACGTTAAACAAACCTGCAACAGCAAAGAAACACTGCAACAACACAATCCAAACAACTAACAGTACTGAGACTGTTTGGTTATACAGTTTCTGATAAAACTGTTTTATAAATTTAGAACATTAATCTGCATATTCTCTAGAACAAATAAGATATGAAAAACAAGTTTAAGACACTTAGAAGTGAGTAAATAATCACAATACTAAGAGTCATATCCTGCAAGAAAGAATCAATCAAGTTCTGTAAAAACTGTCAGTAGCTCAAGGCATATCTCAAGGCCTTGGAGCTCTGAACCTACTTCACAGCATTTCAAAATTAAACCCATATAACTTTGATTCTTCCTGTTCTGATCATATGCAATTGTGTTAGATGTATAAATAGTACAAACCACAAATATATACCATAAGCCACTGATTTGCATAATCAGATATCCAGTTCTGGAACACAAAGATGTTAGAACACATAGCAGAATAAGCAATCTCAAGGCTTTGAAGTTCTGTCAATCTCAAGGCATTGAGATAACTAACAAGCCTTTGCTGCTAATGTCTTAGCCTTTTGTATTTCATCACTCAAACAATTACCAATCAAAGCACATTCAGGGATCTTGACTCAACATATGAAAACACTCAACACTAACCACAAATACGACACAATACTATACAAACTACATGTAACAAGGCTATGCATACGAAACATGGCTAGTGAAAGTAGATACACCCCCCCCCCACACTTAAGCGTTTCGTTGTCCTCAAAGAATTTAGAGATAATGAAGAAGGACTCATTGCTTTAATGTGCAGGCGGTGGATTTCAACATTTATTTCTCAAAATATAGAGCAGAGAGAGTTAGAGGTACCTGGGGTGCCCGGACCTACATGGGCATAGTGTCCGGTAAACTGCAACAAGAAGGGGTCTTGTGGACCGTTGACAGTTTCCTGAAAAGTCTCATCTCGTGTCCTGATATCGATGCGCCTACTCAACATTCTATCGAACGCATCAAGAAGGGGAACCCGAAGCATCTTTTGTACCAGATTTCTTGCACACTAATTGGAAGAATTAAAGCAACTCTCTCTCACCCCTCAAAATAAAATATGGATAACTAAAAGTAAGAACATAAATAAATAGCATCCTACTCTACATTGGGTTGCCTCCCAAGCAGCGCTTGTAATTTAAGGTCGACAGCCCGACCCGGTTACCTCAACCGAAAAGGAATGTGGAGGCTGCTTTATCCCTCCACTTCTTCTTCTTCTTCTACCATATCTTTTCCAAAATCGCACGTGCACCCCTGTGCTGTGCAGATGGTAGAGAGTTGTAGAAGTTGACTCTTTTCATCTTGCAGTTTATCTCTTTATCAGTTTCCACAAAGTACCACTGGGCTCAAATGCATCTTTGGCCGTAAAATCATCCCAGTAATACTCCTTAGGTGCTCGATGCTCATCAAATGACCCATGCAAATTATCCACACCCCCACACTTGTTTGATTTCAACTCCTTGACTATGGAGTTTGGATCATCAATATAATAGCCAATATGACACGAAATTGAAAATTTCTCATGATGCTCTTCCCCATAAGAATCTACATACACAAGTCTTTCCAACTCATCGCAGACTTGATTAACATGAGATATGGAGAATTCTTCAAAAGTATGAGTAGGGGCTTTTATCTCAACCGATATGGGCACAAGTGCTTCATCAGCTTCATCATCAGCACACCATAGGCTTCCAATGTCGGTTTCTTCCCATTCATGCCAAGGAAGTGAGGGCTCTTTCTGTTTTGGCTGGCAATACGGAAGGTCATCCCATCTTGGGCACACAGGTCCACCGCAGTCTGAATCAGAGTCTGAGTCCTCATACATGGAAGAGTCTACCAATGGTTCCTGGACACTACTGTCTTCGCTCGGCTCGATTATCTCTTCTTCCACTTGTGGGGGTGATGGTGAAGGTTCAATTTTTGGATCACTGTCATGTGGCAAGGTCTCTTATTGTGGCTCTTGAATACTTGATTCCCCTGCAGTTGACAGTTTCTTAAGTCGTTCATTTATCCTCTCCATCATCTCCCTCACGTATTCCATTCCTATGGCTGAATCCTCTTGTGGCACTTGTGGAGCTATGGACAAAAACTTTGTGCACACTTGGATGTCCTCCATAATACTGCGTCATTCTGCCATACTCGCTGATGAGTCCTCTTCATGCAGATGAAGCTGGGGGCATGTACTCGACACGAGTCTCTACGGTCGTGCCAAATGCCGCATACGTAGCACCAAGTTATGCATGCGTCCTCGTCTTCATGGTTACCTCTGCAGTGGAAACACTAGGGGGGACCCGAATAACAGTCTTCGCTCCACATGCTTATATTGTCTCTTGCTTCCTGCGTTCCTGAAAAACAGACTCACAAGTCACCCGTGAAGCACAGAGATATATAATATAAAAATTATAACTAAAACTAAAAATAAAAGTACTCTAAACTAACTCCTAACTAAATAATCTACTGTTGTCCCCGGCAACGGCGCTAAAAACTTGACGCGATTTCTTAACGCGTATGCACAAGTGCACTGTCAAGTAATATAGGGGTGGTATTTCAAACCAGAGGTATCGATGCCACGATGACAGACTTTAGATTTTCTAATTAGTTATTTAATTTAGAGTACGATGCAAGAGTAAAGATTTGGTTGATTTTAGAATTGAAATAACAACTAAGCTAATATTTGTGTACTTTTATATTTAAGAAACAAGTTTGGAGAAACTAGGAAATCTCTAGATCACCTAGGGTTGTAGACGAATTCCGGATTATCTCAGTAACACGTTAATTCTATCCTAATCAAGCCGGGTAATAGGCTATGACAATATCCTGTCGGTCTCATGTCATTTTACATCTCGGTTGACTACAGTCTCCTCTCAGTCTCATGTTGTCTACCGGTCTATTCTAGCAGGTCATCTAATGGTATGATAACGGGTCCTGTCGGCCCACCATTTCACGGAACAACAGATAATCCTATCGAATCTACCCACACTAAGGCCAATCCTAACACTTCTCCTTATAGGTCTCGGTGATTCGGGATTGTGTTCATACACTCTTCACAACTAGGTTAAGTCACCGTCGTGCACTTTCTAGTTAATTAACAAGCCCGGTTCGCGAATCCATTCTTGCTAAGGATTAAGCACAACGTATGAACATAAAACGAGAACAAAAATTAACATTAAGAATACAATGATTCAGGAACAAACCATAGCTTCAATGACTATCAAATCCTACACTAGCAGTGTCAATAGACTATAATCATAAATTTAATCATGAAACTAACAATTGTTCATTAGAACAAAGAAAAACGCATGAAACAAAGACTTGAATCCGGAAAATCATTCGTCTACATAAACCCTAGGCTCTCATAGAGACGCCTAGCAAAACGTCTATCTTATAATAATCAACCAAACAAGACTTACAAGTTTCTCCATACAAAGATTTAGAGAGAAGAAGAAGAAATCAAACTTGAGTCATCAATGGAGGCTTCGGTGTTCTCCCCGTCTCCGTCGTCGTGCCTCTCCTTCTTCTCACGTTGGTAGTGTTCTTCCCCCAATCAATCTCTTTAATTAATTTTAGTTGTAGGGTATTAATTATTTCCAATTAGGTTTTGGAAATAAAACAGCCCAAAATACGTAGTTTAGATTAAGTAGGAGAAGCAACCGTGCCTCTCTTTCTTTCCATTCGTCCGTGTAGTTTTTACTTCAGCAGATCGCACGATCTCCTTAAAGTTGATCGTGCGATTCTCTTCTCCTCTTGCCTCAGATCGTACGATATATTTCTAAGGACCAAGTCTGATCGCACGATCTGAAATATCAAGTCGTGCGACCTGATTAACTGATCGCACGATCATCCACTAAGATCGTGATAACAGTGAGTTTGCTCAATTTTCTTCTCCGAATTTATTCTAAGACTTGCTCCAGATCACACGACCTCTGTTTTTCTGATCGTGCGATCTGGTAAACTTGTTTCTCTTTGTCCATTTTTCCTCGCTTTAAATCGTTTCTGAAGTTCGCTTCTCCTCACCGCTTAATCTCTCAAGCAGCGTTTCCTTTCAAAACAACACAAAACACACCTGTGCAATCAAATGTGATAAAATAAGCTCAAATAGTGCGAGAAACGCCCGGATTACAAATTAATTGCTCAAAGCTATAGTTATTCAATTTTCTCAAGTTCATAGTGTAAGACTAATATAATTTACTCGGAATTCACACAAAACGGTACACAAAAGTAGAAGAAATATAACTCTAATACAGAGTTATCACCTTCCAATGTGATAGCCTTGGAGCAACGTCTAGACAGTCTTATCGTGAACCAGTGCTTCGCAGACACTGTCATCGCGAAGGTTAACAGCGCACCGCCAATCCCGCGCGATATATACTTGATGCCTAACCCTGCTGGGTATAAGGCACCCAAGTGGGAGAACTTCGACGAAATCAGCGGGAACGCGCACGAGCATGTGTTGCAGTTCGTTGATTTGATGGGTCCACACAAGATCGACACAAGGCTGCTAATGCGCGAATTACCAATATCTTTGGGAATGGTCGCGTATAAGTGGTATAGGACTCTGGAAGCTGGCTCAATCAAGACGTTGGAGGACATGGTCAAGAAATTTTATACCAAGTTCTTCCAAGTTGAGGAGAAGGTCACGACGGTCCATCTGCCGTGCATGTACTAGAAGCATGACAAGGAAGGCGTCGCATTTATCAAGAAGTTCGGAACAAAGTCAATGGAATGCGTGGATGAGGTTCTTGAAAGCCGCATGGTTGAAATTTGTCTCCAGGGCATGCAAGAAGAGTACAAAGGTATGCTCATTTACTTGCAGATGCATACTATCTCCAAGTTAATAGATTGTACCAGGAACATCGAGCCCATAGTGGAGAAGCAGAAGAAGAGGTACTCGCACGACCGAGCACCATCAAGATCTGGCTTCAAGGTTGGGAGACTTAGCTACAAGCGAGGGCGCGAGGTTGACATTAATGCAGTCTCGGCTCCAAAGAAGTCGCGAGGTCCACCAAATGAGCCGCCACAGCTGTTGTGTTCGATTGGGGAAATCACAGGCCTGTGCAAACAGTGACGGAAAGATGGGATCCTACCAACACTGGAACACAAACCCACCGGGGAGCAACTGCGAGATCCATGATGGTGTGAGTTCCATGGTCAGATCATGCACCTGACCAAAGAATGTAGGAAACTGATGTGGCTGGTAGACAGGAAGATTGATGCGCAAACTAATGTGCTATTAGCATGTACATGAATCGAGTAATATTAGGTTTATTTTAACTCGGGTGATCGTTCCCACGAGGACCGTTTAGTGTTTCTAAAGTAGTCAGAATTAACTTGCAGAGTGTAAAAGGAGGAGTAATTTGAGAGTGTGATTACTAATTACGTACTGAAAGTAAACGACTAAAACGTAATATTTGTTTTTGCGTTTTTCTGAAGAAATCTTGAAGGTTGCAAAATCTAGGGTTTGAATACTAGGTCCCAGTATCCCCTAGGGTTTCTACAAATTCATGCTCTTTGTTTGATATGAAAACACACAGCAATTTTAATTACCCGTGCCACGTACCGGTTGCGCAGTAACCTTTCAGATCCTGCACGTTATCACGATCCTGCGGACTTTCGGAATCCTGTTAAGCTGCCTAAGTCTGCAGTCTCGTTCTAAGGCTGCTAGGGCTTCTAACCTGTCCTGATGGCCTGAGTCAGATTCTCTAACAGTTGGTTAAATGTTTTATGCTAGCCTTATATCCCTTTCTCTGGTCTGTCTATTAGGGTAAGGTACTCAATCCTGTCTTTTCTTCCTAACCCTAACCTGACATTTTCACCTACATGCTCGGGGCTGTAGCAATTATGGTTAGCGACTCCGATCATGCCTAAACGATAATATTCAAAGACAGAATAACTGATAATACTACTGAATTAAGATAATACGATCATGAATTCAATATCAAAACATAGAACAATCTCTGGGTACGAAACCCTAGGTTCACCGAGAACCTAGGTAAAATTTTAGCTACTAAAATTCATAACGTAAATAACAAAGTTTCTGAATAAAGAGAATATAAGATTTTTAAGATTAGGTTGTGCAAGGCTTGAAATAGTTTAACTATTTCAAGGCCTTGAATCAGCTTTCAAAGCCTTTGATCAGTTATCATAGGCTTGAAAGTAGTATAGCTGTTTTTAAGGCCTTGAAACTGGATTCAAAGCCTTGAAACTGTTTAACCTACATGACCATTTTCAGGGGGAGTTTTCTGTAAACTCTTCTAAGTTGATTTCATATCCCTCATCCATATGATTAATTTACTGTTATTTGATGATGAAAGACAAATTATTCTAACATGTTTGAACATAGAATATCATCTGCTTGACTATGCTTTTGCAGGAATTTTTGTTTCCTAGTTTTGCAGGATTGTTTCCTAATCTGAACTTGTGCAGGATTGGAAACAGTTGGAGAAATTGATTCTGTGATCAATCAGACTTGGATGAAAGCTTCTCAATCCGTTTAAATGAAAGATCAAAACAAAATCTCTGAATATTGTGATCATCTAACCGTTGGAGAAGATGTCAAAGAGGTCAAAGTCTGTTGCCTACAAAATAGGATATTTGTTGCTAAAAATCTGGGAAGAATTGCAGAGCTGTTTGAAGTTTAAATAGAGCTCATTTATGAAGAAACACACAACAAGACTCAACGTGAAAAATCAAGAGACAAGACTGGATTGACAAGCATCAAAGAAGTTCATCAATCTCACAATCCATTTCACAGAATTTCACTGCATATTCAACTGCAGTTTCTACACTCTAAGTGTTCTTCTGTATTGTGCTTTATTGGTAGATAATTTCTGTAATATTTCTATCTTTATTCTCGAGGATTGTTCAAAGTGAACAATAGATAATTATTATTTCAGTTAGCTAGATCAGGTACTAGATAGGTTAGGGAGAACCACAAGCTGTAACAGAGTAAGGCATCTCTCTGTGCTTGAGATATAGGGCTTAGCTTTTGATTAATAAGAATTGTGTTGAAAATCCTGGAGGGATCAAATCCCTGAGTTAGACATTACGTCAAAGTGGACTAAACTCTATAAATCATTGTCTCTTGCATTTACTATTTCTTTACTTAGTTTTTACAGCATTCAAACTTGTCTGTTTTTCAAGGGTTGAAACTCTTTTCAAGGACTTGAAAAATACTTGACTGATCTTTCAACATTGTATTTCATTCCAAAGGCTTGAAATTGTTTTCAAGGCCTTGAAATCCTCTAGCTTTCACAAGATTCTATTTTCCTAGCAAGCTTTACAAAAATTTGTCATACTCTATTCAACCCACCCCCCCCCCCCCCCGCCCTTCTAGAGTATCTTAGCTGCATTACCACCTGCACGCTCACACTTTCAATTGGTATCAGAGCTTATATCACTGTGTAGATTTAACCATCTGGTGATCATGAGTACTGCAGGTGATGGTGGTTTCTCACATGGAAGGGCTGCTAACATACCTCCTCTATTTTCTTGAGAAAAGTTTGCCCACTGGAAAGCCTTGATGAAAATGTTCATCATTGATCAAGACATGGAACCGTGGAGCATTATTCAGAATGGACCTAAAACTTTCTTTACAGAGAAAGATGGTATTAGAACTACCAAATCTGAAGACTCACTGTCCTCTTCTGAGTCAGAACAATATTCTAAAAAATTCAAAGCTATTAACATCGTGTATTTTGCTTTGAGTACAGATGAATTCAACATGATTTCAGTCTGCACTACTGCCTAAGAAATCTGGGATAAGCTTGGGGTAAATTTTGAAGGAACCAGTCAAGTCAAGCAAACCAAGATCAACATCTATCTCAGGCAATATGAGCTGCTCAAGATGAATGCAGATGAATCTATCAGAGACATGTTCAAGAGTTTCACAGACATTGTTAACAACCTTGATTCACTGGGAAAGCACTTTTCCAATGAAGAAAAGGTGAGGAAGATTCTAAGAAGTATTCCAAAGGCAAAATGGGAACCAAAGAGCACAACTATTGAAGAAGCTCAAAATCTCTCAACTCTACAACTTGATGACTTACAAGGGAAGCTTCTGACACATGAAATATCTTTGAATGAAGCTGATGGAGAGCTCCTAGAAAATGTCAAGAACTTATCTCTCAAAGCCAAAGAGAATGAGAGAACTCAAAGCCTTGAAACTGAGGATGGTGATGATGAAGATCCATTTTCTTTGATTTCCAAAGCCTTGACAAGTATTCTCAAAATGAAGAAGAACTTTGGAAACAAAGAATTCAACAGAGAAAGACATAGACCATCCAGTAGCAAGGACTACAAAGGTAAGTCTTCTTCACAAAGTAAATCAAAGGTCATGAAATGCTTTGAATGTGGTGATGAAGGACATTTGATAAGAGATTTTCCACACAAGAAAATCAAGAGCTTTCAAAAGAAATACCATGATAGGATAAAGACAGCTATGATAGCATTATGGAGTGATTCAGATAGCTCAAGTGAATCTGAATTTGAAGAAGAACATGTCAACCTATGATTCATGGCCAAGCATGATGAAAGTTCTGAATAGAACATTGAGGTAATGGTAAACTGCC
Source organism: Linanthus parryae (assembly GCA_023055425.1). Lineage (NCBI taxonomy): Eukaryota > Viridiplantae > Streptophyta > Magnoliopsida > Ericales > Polemoniaceae > Linanthus > Linanthus parryae. Next base: position 46,971,109 of record JALGPY010000010.1, on the reverse strand, counting down.
TGATTTCAAAATCAAAAGAGGCTCTTTCAGATTATCTAAGAACAATGCTTTTAAATGAAGAAGATTATCTGAAAGAGATCAAACTTTTGAAAGAAAAAGTTCATGAGCAAGCAAAAGAGAATTTACAAATTGTTTGTCTGAATCATAATATTGAAATCTCTCAGAAGAAAATTGGCAGTGATTTCAAGGCCTTGATAAACGGTTTCAAAGCCTTGAAAACACAAGTCAAGGAAGTAGTCACTGAGAACTCAATGATGAGTAACAATCTTGTTAATCTAAAAGAAGAGATTCTTGCCCATGTGGCATGGAGTCGCTCTCTCTAAGAATGACTGTCCTTCCAATGAGATTGAGAAGGAACGCATGAGTAGGATACCCTATGCTTCGGCTATAGGATCTATCATGTACGCCATGTTGTGTACTAGGACAGACGTATCATACGCGTTGAGTATGGTAAGAAGATATCAGTCAATCCGGGTGAGATTCACTAGATTGTTGTTAAGAACATCCTAAAGTACTTTGGAAGAACTAAGGAGGCGTTCTTGATATTTTGAGGTAAGGAAGAGCTAAGTGTAATTGGTTACGCTGATGCAAGCTTCCAAACCGACAAATATGACTACAGATCGCAGTAGGGATACGTGTTTTTCTGAATGGAGGAGCTGTGAGTTGGAAGAGTTCCAAGCAAGGGACATTTGTTGATTCTACAACTGAAGCTGAGTACGTTGCTGCTGCGGAAGCAGCAAAAGAGGCAGTTTGGATAAAGAAGTTTATCACTGAGCTCGGTGTGGTCCCTAGCATCGTGAATCCCATAGAATTGTATTGTGACAACTCTGGAGCGATCGCACAAGCCAAGGAACCAAGATCACACCAGAAATCAAAGCATGTACTTAGGAGATTCCATCTTATTTGTGATATGATCGATCGAGGAGATGTGAAGATGTGCAAGATTTCAATGGATGACAATATTTCTGATCCGATCACAAAGCCACTTGCGCAGCGAAAGCATGAAGGGCACACTAGATCTATAGGCGTACGAGATGCACCAGATTGGCTCTAGTACAAGTGGGAGACTGTTGGAATAGGTTTCCTACAGGCAATCTATATTTAGTATGAACGATGTATTGGCTAGAATATTCATTTATTAATTATTGTGATATTTAATATAATGAAGTCCTTAGATACAATGTGTTGTTTATCTTAAATATCACTAGTCCATTATATTGGTTAATAGGACGATCAAATATAAACTACCATGTGTGTAGATTGATATGGAGATATCAAGTCGAACACATGGTTATGCATTAGGAGTAATGGCATACTGGATTGACCCACGATGAGAAGGATACATTAGATTTTGTCAAAGTCACAATCGCTTATCGTAGTGCTAATAATATTGTAGTCCTTAGACTTGAAGTCACTAGATACTCTAGTTGTGAAATATCATACTTTGATGTTATCCAACGTTGTGCCTTAACCGGGCAACTATAAAGATAGCTATCGGGCATGATAGGAAGCAAGCTTAGAGATCGTAGTGATGTAGATAGGATTTTTATCTCCCACATAATGGGAGCAAATATCCATGGCCACTCGAGGGATGGTGCTTATTGAATGTCTGGCCATAATTAGATAAATCAATATGGAGATACTGATGTTATCTGCTTGCGTAAGCATGTTTGCAGGATCGAGAAAATATGGATTAAATATACGAGTGTGACTATTATGTCTTGTGTCCAATCCGGATATGTAGACAAAGGGATAACGCAATATGTTATTATAGGGAACAAGGTTTGTCGGGATCACTGACTTATTTCTACTAGTTGGGTGGCATGAATGTGTTTCTAGACACCGCTTCATGTTAGTAATAAGTTACTACAAACTAAGTAGAAACATGTGGGGTCACACTCCGAATGGATTAAATTGGATATTGGTATTAATTAGTTGGACTAATTAATAAAAGGATCATAACGCAACCACAAGCAAACTTAGTAGCACTAATTTGCATGTGGGCTAATCCATGTAAAGACATGATTAGTGTAGGGGCCTTTATGTAGTTAATAAAGAGTTATGTCAATATAAAGGAAATCTAGCTTGTTAATTCTCTAACACAAGTCATTAGTTGAGAGAACATAACAAAGCAAGAGAGAGATATTAAGCAAAGGAGGTTCCCCCCCTTTCCCGTCCGTCCCCTTGACCGTCGGCCTCCCGGGCGTCGACCTCCTCCTTGGTTGGCGTGATCCGTTCCTTCTGTAGGGTTTTGATTCATGGATGTGCAACGGAAATAATAATTAACCATGCAAAACCCTCCAAGGATCACAAGTCAAGAGACATAACGATGGTAAAGGAAGAAATCAACTAACACACCTTAGGGTTCTCCTTTGATGACTTCAAACGCGAATTGTGTCACGTTCTCTATAGTTGATCCACGCCTAGAGTTAATTTCTAGATCTCCCACTCCTTGGTGCTAGCCCGGAAAGAGGAAGAGGAAGAAGAATCACGCAAAACGAGACGAACCAAAGGAGGTACGGCCTCCTTGGGGCCGACGGGGACGGGCGGCGGCAAAGGGAGGGGCGGCGGCTCCTTCCTTGCTTGCTTGCTCTCTCCTTTTGTTCTCTCCCACTCAAGTTATGATTTAATGAATCATAAGTGTGGGAAGGAAGGAAGGAAGGTCCTTTATATAGTCCAACAAATCCTTGCCAACTACCTAAAAGACTTATTATAGTCCTACTAGAATTCAATTTAGTCCCTTCCTTGCAAATTAGTCCCTACTAAGTTTTAAAGGTTTTGCAAAGTTATCCTTATAATTAATTAATCCAATTAATTAATTCCCAATATAGTTCAACTCTATCTAGCGTGTGACCCCATAGGTTCTATCTAGTTGGTAGCAACTATTTGCTAATATGGAGCGGTTTCTAGCAAAACATCCATTCTAGCCAACTAATAGAATAGTCATCTTGACAACCTTTGTACAAGTAATTGTCTCATCCCTTTGTCTCTATATCCGGATTGGACACGAGACATACAAGTCACACTCGTAAATCCAATCCACAGTTTCTCGATCCATGGGAGTAGCCTTATTCGTGCAAATAACATCAATATCCCATATTGATTTATTTGAGTCTGGCCAGACATTCTATAAGCACTATCCCTCGAGTGGCCTAGGATATTTGCTCCCGTTATGTGGGAGGGACAAATTCTATCTACGTCCACTACGATCTCTAATCTTGCTTCTTATTGTATCCGGCACACGCCTTTATAACTACCCAGTTACGGTGTAGCGTTTAACGCTACCAAAATCACAATAATCCACAACTATAATATCTAGTGACTTCAAGTCTAACGATGACAATACCATTTCACCGCGAGAAGCGCTTGTGACTCAACATAACATGTATGTAGCCTTATCGGAGATGGGTCAATCCAGTGCGTCATTACGCTTTAATGCACACGTATGTGTTGGATCATGATATCTCTATATCAATCCAACCCCATACTAGTCTATAGATGATTGTCCCATTAATCATTATACTGGACTAGGGATATTAAAGATAAACAACACAATTGTAAATCTAAGGACTTCATTATATTAAATATCCAATAAATAATAAATGAATTTCTAGCCACAAATAAATTCATACTAAACTAGATTGCCTCTAGGGCATCTATTCCAACACCTTCTTCTTCCGTTTCTAGCACACGGTGAGAAGAAATCCAATCTAGATCCAAGGTGTGGATATTCATAAAGACAAAGACATTATTCTTCGTGTGATCCCCAAACCAAGGTACACATCTTCTATGTTCTATCATGTTATGATTGTCTCTTCCTATGATCCTTGGTGGGCTTTGAGTAGGAATTTTTTTGTTATTCCGCTGCGTTACCTACGTCAAAACCCAAGAGTATGTTGATCTAAAGAATCTTGTAGATGATTTAGAGCAAAAGAAAACTTCATTGACTAATGAGCTTCAAGAATCTAAGAAATTTTTGTCAACCTTTGATGGCTCTGAACACAAGCTCAATCTTAAGCTTGGAGAAATTATGCATTATGTTTACAAAAGTGGAATTGGTTATAATCCAAATTTTCCAAAAAGGACTCAAAACACATTTGTAAAATCAGGAAGCAAACATTCTCCAAAATGTCATTACTGTGAAAAAATTGGACATATTAAGTTCACTTGCCCCTTTAAAAGGATCACATTTTGAGGAATACCTATCCTTATCAGCTTATGGGACAAGTGAGATAGATTTGGGTTCCAAAAGGAGTCATACCACTACCATGGTTGATTCTGAGTATGAATCCAAATTCTACACTTGGTCTAATAGCCTGTTAAGGCATTAATTGACTTTTTCAGGCTGTCACCAAGGATTTGAAGGTTCAGAAATGGTTTTTGGATAGTGGTTGCTCCAGAAATATGAGTGGAAAGAAATTTGTGTTTACAGAACTCAAAGAATATTCAGGATGAACAATCACACTTGGTGACAAAGCCAAATGCAATATATTGGGTATTGGAAGTATCGGTAATGATTATGAAGTTCAATTTATGATGTTTATCTAGTTGAAGGTTTAAAGTATAATATGCTTAATATATCTCTGTTATGTGATAGAAGTAACAGAGTAGTGTTTCACAAGGAGAAATGTGTGGTGCAAGATGAGAAATCTGGTAATTGTATACTCACTGCTTCTAAGTCACACAATGTTTATGCTTTTAGTACTAACAAAGTTGCAGGTGAATGTCTTAAGTGCCTCAAAGCTTTGAAGGAAGACTCAAAGATTTGTCATAGAAATCTTGGGCATATTAGCATGCATACAATGATTAAAAAGACTTGGTAAGAGGATTACCGAACTTGAAATTCAAAGATGATGAGATTCGCAAGGCATGTACCCAAGGTAAACATACCAAGAGTTCATTCAAGCCAAAGAACTTTGTAAGTACCTCCAGACCCTTAGAATTTATGAATATGGACTTGTGTGGTCCTATGAGGGTTCAGACTTAGATCACCTAAAGCTTCCCTGAGAGGCTTCGCTCCCACTCCCAAAAGCTTGTAACTCGAACTCACCTATAATCCTCGCTCTCAAAATTCCAGAGCGCACTTTTACCAACGCTCTGTACTTTCTTAGCAATTAACCTTGGTACTTTGTTACCAAACCTACTTCAATCTAACTCATACAAACATTTCAACTAAATGACCTAATCAACCCCTTACCGAGCTACCTCGCTGCCTTACTGTGCATCAAATTCTCATTGCTAGCACTCAGTCAAGTTGAAATTCCATTACATTCTTCAGAACCGGAGGTTCTAGTCTCATACCACTCCGTCCCACCTATTTTGCACCATTTGGACTTTTACCAGTATTCACTAGTTCACTTTGACCTGGTAATTTCGATAGCAAAACTTTGTAATTTTTAGATAATTTTTTCGAAGTTTTGTAAAGTAACTCTTATTCGACAAGACAATAAAAAAATTAACGAAAAATTGTATCATTTTGCGATCCAAATCACCGGGTCAAACTGACACAGTAACGGGCGAAAAAAGTCCAATGGTGCGTTTCAGCTGGGACGGAGTGGTATATAAGCTTTGTAATTATTGTCACCACATTTATGTTGCACAGAAATTCAAAATATAATACATTTATATCTAAAATTATATTAAAAATATAACTTATATGTACGCTCTCATGACGCTCTCAAATACAGCATTTTTAAATTTTGTCGCTCTGCCGCTCTCGCTCCCGTTCCCGCTCTCGCTCCCGTTCCCGCTCTCGCTCCCGCTCCCGCTCTCGCTCCCGTTCCCGCTCTCGCTCCCGCTCCCGCTCTAGGTGACTTACGTTCAGACACCCACATGTAAGAGATATATGTTTGTTGTGGTAGATTATTATTCTAGATTTACATGGTTATGTTCATTAGAGACAAGTCTGAAGCATTATATGAATTTTCAAAGCTTTGTAAAGAGCTTCAACTTTGAAAAACTTACATGTTGCATCAATTACAAGTGATCATGATAGAGAATTTATCAGGTTCATTTTGATTTGTTTTGTGCAAACCATGACATCTCACACAACTTCTCTGCACCTAGAACTCCTCAGCATAATGGACTAGTAGAGAGGAAAAATATGACACTTGAAGATATGCTTAGAACCATGCTGCTTGAAAGTAATTTGCCTAAGTATCTGTGGGCAGAAGTTGTTAACACTGCCAATTATGTGCTGAATAGATGCTTGATTATACCAATTTTGAAGAAAACCCCTTGTGAACTTTTCAAAGGCAGAAATCCAAGTGTATCCTATTTTAAGCCTTTTGGCCGTACTTGTTATGTGCATAATAATGGTATGGATAATCTTGGAAAGTTTGATGCTAGAAGTGATGAAGGTGTGTTTCTTGGTTATTTTCAAAATATCAAAGCATATAGAGTTTTCAGTGAGAGAACTAAGATTGTAGAGGAGAGCATTCGTGTGATTTTTGAAGGAAGTACTGATGATTCTTTGAGAGAAATTTTTGCAGATCTCAACTTGAATAAGTATGAGGCAGATGATGATTATGAAAAAGGGAAAAGAAGCAAAACTATGCTGCAGGAACAGTCAGAAGAATCTCAAGGCCTTGAACCCCCTGTTGAGCCAAAATCTCAAAGCCCTGAGACTGAAAATGACAGAACATATGATGCTCCAAATACTGTATCAAGATCTCAAAGCCTTGAAGGTCCATATACCTGGACACCAAGGAAGAAGTTTAAATACCTATCAGATCATCCTATAGACAACATCATTTCAGATCCAAGCACTGGAACACAGACAAGAGGACATCTAAGGAATCTGTGTGCATTTATTACCTTTGTATCACTTATTGAGCCTAATGCAAAGGAGGCACTAGAAGATGCAGATTGGATCATTGCAATGCAGAATTAGCTGAATGAGTTTGAAAGGAATAAGATTTGGAACTTAGTTCCTAAACCTTAGACTCCGTCTGTTATTGGAACCAGATGGGTATTCGGGAACAAACTTGATGAAAATGGTAAGGTTGTGAGAAACAAAGCCAGACTTGTGGCACAGGGGTAAGGAATTGACTATGAGGAGACATTTGCTCTTGGTGCTACTAATGATGCTCTTCAATTTGAAATAACTTAAATTTGCATCCCATAAACATATAAAGTTATTTCAAATTGATGTTAAATGTGCTTTCTTAAATGGTTATTTACAAGAAGAAGTGTATGTTGCTTAACCACCTGGTTTTGAAAATGATAAGTTCCTTGATCATGTTTACAAATTAGAAAAAGCTCTTATGGACTTAAACAAGCTCCAAGGGCAGTATGACAGACTCTCAAATTTTTTACTTGACAATGGTTTCAAGAGAGGACTGGTTGACAATTTTTTTTTTCAAGAATCATGAAAATGATTTCTTAGTAGTGCAGATTTATGTTGATGATATACTCTTTGGTGCTACTAATGATGCTCTTTCAAAAAAGTTTTCAAGTCTAATGTGCAGGAAATTGGAAATGAGCTTAATGAGAGAAATCAATGTCTTTCTGGGACTTCATGTTCATCAAATGAAGAAAGGAATATTTGTTAATCAAGGAAAATATACCAAGTACTTGTTAAAAAAGTATAACACGCACAGTCCAAGGTATCAAAGACTCCTATGAGTTGATATTATCCTTAGACAAGGATACAAATGGTAAGAGTGTGAATCATAAGAAATACAGATGTATGATTGCTTCACTTTTGTATTTAAGTGCTAGTAGACCAGATATTATGTTTAGTGCATATATGTGTGCAAGGTTTCAAGCAGATCCTAAGGAAAGTCATTTGATTGCTGTGAAAAGGATTTTCCTATACTTGAATGGTACCAAAGACTTGGGGATTTGGTATCCAATAAGGACTAATTTTATGTTGAGTGGCTATTCGGATGCAGAATTTGCAGGTTACAAAGTGGATAGAAAGAGTACTTCTGGATGATGTCAATTTCGTGGTTCATCATTGATCAGTTGGCATTCAAAGAAGCAAAACTCAGTAGCCTTGTCAACTGCAAAAGCTGAATACGTAGCAGCTGGTGCTTGCTGTTCAGAAGTACTATGGATTTCTCAACAATTAAGAGAACTTGGATATGAATTCAGAAATGTGCCTATCAACTGTGAAAATACAAGTGCCCTTTCAATATCAAAGAGTCCAGTGCAGCATTAAAGGACTAAACATATAGATGCGAGACATCATTTTATTAGAGATCATAAAGATAAAGTTGATATCTTTAAATTTTATTTCAACTACTATGGAGATGCTGATATTTTCACTAAACCTTTGCTAGATGAGAGATTTTCATCATTAAGGCTTGAATTGAGGGTGATAAACAAGGATGCATTGATTTAGGGGGAGTATTAGTTTCTATGTGTATTATGTGTGTGAAAATCTCAAAACCTTGAGATCATACTTTCTTAAGCCTTGACAGTATGTTTCAAAGCTTTGAAGTTTTCTAGCAGTCTTGAAATTTCTAAAAGCCTTGAACCACTGTTTCAATAGTTTTGATTAATTTGCCGTGTATTTTGTTTAATAATTGGATCATGGAATATTTTGTAGTATGTTTTAGATAATTACAGAATATTTCACATGTTCAAATATTTTGCAAAATATCTGATTGGAATAATTTGGTGTGAATAAACGAGCAAAATAACCAACTTTGAATATTCTTCTATCACACGTTAATGTGACTCGAGAGTCGAACCCAAGGGATCGGGGCAATTGCAAATACACAAAGCTAGTATCCTAAAACGATGTGCAAGTAAGAGTGATTGAGTTTTGGGTGATTTGAACTAATTATCTAAAGTCTAATGTAAACTACCTAACAATTTAAGAGAAAAAGTAAAATAAGAGTGCAAGCAAACTGATTTGGGTTTATGAAATATTAGAGAACAGTGGGCTAGGGTTTTGAATCCTGCTAAAGTATCTTGGGCTGATGTTCAGTTCAAGAATTTAAATCTTGCTAGGTGGTAAACACAATGCTTTATATCAACGACATAGACTAACTAATATGTCAGATTAATCTATCACAAAGATTTTAAAACATGTGCCGTAAATTCACAAAGCTTTTGATAAACCTCAATGACTGAATACTTTATCTCGCGGCATGAAGTATCTAATCAAGAAGCTTGTCACTATATTAAGCTCATAAAATTCAGCATATATGAACCCAGAATATGATGCATCAACCACAAATCACACAAAATCCATCACATGAAATTGCAACATGAAATTGGATTGCACATTATAATCAGTGTTCTGAGAAAGTAAAATTGTAATGGCGATGTTAGGATTGAAATCTGAATGCAACATTCAATCCAATCATTCAAGCATTCATCAATAACCTAGACCCAATTGAGTTTGGTTAAAAGACATGAAAACTGAAGCAAAAACAGAACTAAGATGAGAAGATAAAGGTAGAAGGTTGCTCATTGTTATGTTCTTTTCCGTCGAATCTCAGGCAAATCACGAAGCCGGAGCAGCCCCGTTGTTTCCCTTCTCTTCTCGGCCTTTGTCGCTGCTACTGGGCGCGTTTCTCTCCTCAATTGGTCGCTACCCAGGTCTGCAAATCAGCGCTGTCCAAGTCTGATCGTCTTCTGCCGAGAGTCCAGGTCTGGTCGTCTCCTTTTTCCTCTTTCACGCTGCCTCTCTTCTCCTTCTTTTATTCCTGTTCGTGCCTCCCTTTTTTTCCTGATGTCTTCTAGTTTGTTTTCTTTCTTTTCGAGCCCATAATTAGGCCTATTCCATCTCCAATCAAAATATGAAAAATCGAAACAGCCCCATGAGTTCCAGCAATCACAAAACAGCCCCATTCTTTTATTGTTTGCACTTCAGCCTCTGTTTCTTTAAGCTTGCTTCCAAACCCTCTTGCGTTCCAGTTTACTCCTATATTCCCCAAGTACTGAACACCTAAGAATAAATCGAAGACTGTTGTGAAACGATGATTGAGAGAGACAAGAAATAAAGAGAGAGACTGGATGTAGGGAGGAGAGTATTGAGATGTATATTATTCTCCAACCCTAAGCCTCCTTATATAGGCATTAGGTGGGCTTCTGGACCAAAATATAATAATACAAAATACACACAACTATGTGGTGGATATTCACATCAGTCCAATTACATATTTCATAACACTCCCCCTTGAATATTCACCACCACGATGCCTCATTAAAACCTTGTCATGAAAAAACCCAGTGGGAAAAATCAATGACTAAGGAAAAAGAGTACATCGGTGAATCCTATTTGCTCAGTTGGTGATGACATTCTTCTGGAACGCATCTGGATAATCTTCGCAAGCCTCGTTAAAACCTTGCTAGGAAAAACCCTGTGGGACAAAAATCGTAGCGAAGGAAAAAGAGTGCCGCGCTTTTAGCATTTCATTGGATCTCCCCCTCATTGGAATATCCTTGTACCTGACAAACAAAATCCATTGCAAAAACAACAATCTAAAAATATCCGATTAACAATCATAATCAATACAATGCATATGCACCTAAACTACTCGCGAGTGTACACTTTCAATTTGCTTCAGGCAAATATTTTCTCATGGGAACCAACCTTCATGGAATTTCACAAATTTGTGATTCGTACGATCGTATTGTAACTAGTTACTTTTCAACCCATATTTTGTTGTTCCTTAGTCCCCGAGACTAATACAACATTATTTCATTCTCTCCACGAGAAGATTATATTAGTGAGAATTTATCATGACCCATATATCATGTTTCTCATTTTACAAGTCCCACGCTTAAAGCGGACATAATCTCAAACATAAGTCCCACGCTTAACAGCGGACATATATCCCAAACATAAGTCCCACGCTTAACAGCGGACATATATCCCACGCTTGGTAGCGGATTTGTAATATCTACATGGATCCCACGCTGAATAGCGGATATGTAGTATTCGCATATATTGTAATTGTGCATCGGGTTGTTAGTACTTTGAGTACTATACGTTTTGCTCTACATAATTATGTAACCCGAGCAATAGTTTATGCGTGTGTTGACGACTTTGTTTTTGGCCAATAACTATTTAGTCAACATTCTTCCCATATGATAATTCACGTGATTTTACAAGCGCTTTCTCAAGATAAACATCATCATTCATAGTAGGATCATACTATTTGTATTAAGGTACCTTTAGCTACTTCCAGAGCTATGAGCCTCGCCCAGGGCTATTCAATTACCAACGTTGGTTTTGATCCACTATGATGATGTATATATGAACTCCCAAGATTTCTCCAGAATCTTGTGTTCTTAATTTGTAGAGCATTTTAACCATATCCCAAATTATTTTGGATGCTTTGATTTATGTTCCTCTTCTGGAGGATCAACATATAGACACAAGCAACCCTTTTATGCTTAAAGTGTATACCCAAATCGACACCCATTAGTCGAGAAGCTATCCATTTATTGGGATTTTGCATTAGTACATACCCGTAGAGACAATGCTATTTTGGCTCACGTCATGCAATAGGACCCATTCTCCCCCTCATGACGTGAGCAATATGATCATAACCATAATGATATTTCGTTGATGCTTCAGGCATCAATTTGTCTCATATGTACCTTGTGCAAACCAAACCTCAAATTCAAATAAGAACATTGACAATAAGCAATCTCTTGGACGCCGTAGTTCTCTAATCAAAGTTTCGCCAAGAAACCCAAAAAGAGACGTAAATGTCAATACTCTCATTTAAAAGTGAGTGGTTGTAGATTCTCTCTTCAGGGAGATCTTTTGATGTTATTTTATAACTCCGTGTTATAAACATCGTCATAATTTCATAACTTCTGGTATGGAAATCACTTTTTACGCATATAAAATGCGTTTGTCCAATATATCCTCATGGACTAAGAACATCTTCTGGATGCTCTACTTGAATCAATAATAAGTGTATAAAAGGCAAAGGACTAGACAATATTAAAATAAATGCGTATATGATACAAGAAATAAACATAATATAACCTCTTCAGGAGGGTGGATCATTATTTGAATCGTAGCAATCTCTTCAGGAGATAATTATTTATAATATTTCATAACGTCAGGTTACGAGTCATAACTGCTGGTTATGAGTGATATCATGTAATATGTAACCTCGGGTACATATGACATGGCCAGATTTAACATCGATGGCGATTACGAATGCTCTTCAGGAGGTTCGTTTTTGATCCATAATGAGAGAACAAAAGAATAGAAGTAGCAAAAAAAATGCATAAAAAAAAGTTAAATAAATTGAAGTAATAAAGTATGACCTCTTCGGGAGGTTTACACGGAAATTATAGGACATCTCTTCAGGAGATGTAACTAAAAGTATGACTTCAGGTCATAAGAAAATTGTCGTAACTTCGGGTTACGATGAAAATTTATTGTTCCATAACTTCAGGCATGGTAAAAATTGGTTCAATTTGTAAGTTACAGACCTCTTCTGGAGGTTTAAATAATAATAGAGATTGTTTTGGACCTCTTCCGGAGATCGTATCATAATGCGTTATGACTCCAGGTCATAAAAAAAGTTATTGTAACTTCGGGTTACAAAAAAATCCCGTAATTCACAAATTCAGGTGTGAAAACAATACTTTGTAAGCGTATGAAAAACTTAGAACATTACATGATCTTGATCGAAAACTGCTTCAACAGTTTCGACTTACCGTCCAAGAACAAAACAAATTAAATAAATCGAAGCATAAAAATATATGCATCCATCCAAAAAAACGTTTCTTAATGATGTCATATCTTAACCATCTATCTGCACATCATACACATCTAAAAACATGTATCTACCCAAAGGGGTATAGAGCTATTAAGAAACACAGGTTCACATTGTCTACTTATCAAACAGTATCATGAATCTGGCCAATCCCTAACTCCATTTTAATTACTATAAATTTCTCTTCTTTGTAAAACAAATAAGTAATAATAATAAATAGAGATAAATAATCAACAAACAAACATATGTGCAAGAAGTCCCAGTCACATGGAGGGTCAATCCAATCAACTAAATGGTTTGTGAAATATGTCTATGCTTCTGGAAAAAAAAAGGTGGCCAGAATGAATAAACAAACAAAAATAAAAGCAAAAACACTAGGAGATATGCTTGAATCTCACACTTATATCAATAACCCCGAGCCATAAGAGATGATCTGATGACTATCATGTGAAAAAGTTCAAAAAGTTACTACATGACTATCATGTTCTCATGTAGTACATAAAAAAAACTCATAAAATTTAAGTCATTGAGAAGCCCTACTGACCTTGCGGCTGAAGAGCAGCCCATTGACGAAAGCCATCAAGATGAACTTATCTAATAGCAACGGCTGAAGAGTTGTTCCTTTGATTCCTAGATCTATTCTTTTTGGGGTTGTGTGTTACGGAGAGTTATCGTGCTGATAACGTGTTGTGAAACGATGATTGAGAGAGACAAGAAATAAAGAGAGAGACTGGATGTAGGGAGGAGAGTATTGAGATGTATATTATTCTCCAACCCTAAGCCTCCTTATATAGGCATTAGGTGGGCTTCTGGACCAAAATATAATAATACAAAATACACACAACTATGTGGTGGATATTCACATCAGTCCAATTACATATTTCATAACAAAGACCAAATTTCCAACTTAATCAAGCCACTTGTAATATTGCACACGAAAAACATAATATTTGGTGAAATACTATCCAACTCAAACTGCACTAAATGATTTATAAATATGTCATAAACTTGGTAATTCGGATTAAATACGCTTGATATTATACCCGAAATATCTAGGTTAAATTGCACCGGAGGTACCCAAAGTTTGTCAAAACGAGCAAATAGGTACCTAAATTTCAAAATCGAGCACCACAGGTCTCAAACTTTGGATTTTCGAGCAACTAGGTACCCTTCTGTTAACTTTCCGTTAACATTGGATGGAAAATTATAAAAAGACTTTTGTACCCTTTATTTTCACCTCCAACTTTTTTTAAAAAAATACAAGTTTTACTAAAATTCTAAAAAAGTGAAAAAAATAAACTTTTAATTTAATAATTTGATATATGTAAGATAATGCAATATATATTATCAAAATTACATATTTTTTTTATCATTTCATGATATGAAATATGTTTTTTACTAACACGTATCAGTCAATCTTAAAGTCTTTAATTTTTTTTATAGTGTTTAAAAATAATCTCAAATTTCATAATTTCACATATATTTTTTAAGAAACAATAACATAAAGTATCTTTGTACATTTTATACAATAGACACTTTTACATTTGAATGAAAAATACAATTCATTACAATAAAAAACTACTCAAGAATGTCTGGTATCAACTCTTGTGTATGTTGTTAAAATGCACAAAGATACTTGTATTTTATTGTTTTATTAAAATATACATGTGAAATTATGAAGTTTTGAGATTTTTTTTAAAGCTATTAAAAAGGGTTAAAGACTTCAAGATTGACGGATATATGTTAATGAAAACATTTTTCATATCTTGAAATGATGTAAAAATATGTAATTTTGATGACATATATTGCAATATCTTACATATATCAAATTATTAAATAGTTTTTTTGATTTTGTTTTTTCAGATTTTTAGTAAAACTTGTATTTTAGCAAAAAATATGAGGTGAAAATAAGGGGTACAAAAGTCTTCTTATAATTTTCCGTCCATTGTTAACGGAAACTTAACGGAAGGGTACCTACTTGCTCGAAAATCCAAAGTTTGAGACTTGTGCTGCTCGATTTTGAAATTTGGGTACCTACTTGCTCATTTTGACAAACTTTGGGTACCTCCGGTGCAATTTAGCCAAATAACTATCAAATAAATAGCTATCAACACCCCCACACTCACTCTTTTGCTAGTTCTCGAGCAAACTAAAACAAAAATAACTGCATATCAAGTTTTTACTAAACTAGCAGATCATTTTACCCAGCAGAACACTCAAAGAACTTACAACCAGACTCAACATATTACAAAAAGTCTAATAAATCGTATATGTCATTTTATCTGGTATTAGGTGTGATTAACATTTCAAGATTTAGTAAGTCTATAAACATGCAATAAGACCAGGACAAAGAGACAATAGGCATACTTCTAGGTGCAACTTTGACAATCACAGGGTGGTCGTTAATGTGATTCCGTCAACTTCTAATATTCAAACTTACAACTTTGACAATCACATTTGCATTATTAAGGTGTGAATATATTCCACCGGCATAGGGCCAACATGATATGTATGTCATTAAATGGATGGAGTTCCACAGTAGTCCATGCAGTTTTTTTCCCACATTGATTCAAAACATATACACGTGCATAACAAATTCTCATATCAAAATATTACCAACTCCAATGCTAAAAAGTAGTCCCTCATGCAAAACCAAGTATCATGCCATCAACAAAAAGGTTTAAGTAGTCTAACCGCCTCCTCCTTCCGTTTGTAATTTTCTCATTTGACTCGAAATTGACAAGCATCCGGAAAGATATACATATCTCAAGCAGAGTTTCAGATTTTACTTAGAACTATTGCATTGCTCATTCGACTTAACTTCTGAGAATTTTACTCACTTAAACAATGTCGAACCATTAGATTTACTTAGCCCTTGTAGAGGATGCGGGTGCTAGTGACTCCCAGCTCATTTCAAAGATTAGGGTGCAAAGATTTAATACTCTCCTACGGGCTCGCATCCGAGCTAAGCACCCCCGGAATGACTAAAAACAATTAAGCACATTGGTGCAGTTATTTTTTTTTTTTTTTTTTTTTTTTTTTTTCTTTCTTTTTTCCTTCTTTTTTTCCAGCTTTAATATGAAACTTCAACCAAGCATAACATAATCGAAATATCGCGCATTTCTCAACATACTTAGCAATCTCGAGTCAAATGAAAATTTTACAAAGTTTAGGAGAAAACGAATAGAATCATCTCACCGTGATGATAATGAAATGAAACTTACAATCTGCATGAAGGAGTAATCTAAGAAAGGGTTCGTTTATGCAATCTACTCAAATTTACTATAATCCTGTACATATTTCAAATCAAATCACTCAGATAAAGACTGGAAATCAACATTATCCGTTGGGAACTCTACCAATTTAATTATGTACACCTCTATGTTTCCTAATTTCTTTGTAATTTTTTTTTTAATTTTTAGCCCAATTTTTACAAGAACCACAGAGAACCACACCCCACACTTAAACTGTGTAGTGTCCACAGTGCATGATGCAGCAACAGTGGTAAAGCAAGCAGGAAACCAGGGACTTGTAAGAAAAAAATAAAATAAATACAGTAAAGCAAGAGAGGGTTTTCGGACTTCCCTTTCAGGTGACTGAAAACATTGCCGGGGCTCAATAGAATGCGACTGTGCGGAAGCCCCAGACTGTAAAATCCTCGATGCAATCAATTTAAATCTTCCCCAATGTCATCAGTAGAATTTCCATCCATCTTTCCCAAACTTTGATGATGATAATGCTGCTGTTTTATCTTGGATAAAACGTGCAGCCTTTAGCATGAGGGAGACATTTCAAAGTAGACCAGGTTTTCACTTATTTTCTTTTTGGATGAAAACGTGCAAAAGTTTCATGTGGTTCTCAGAAATCTTCATAAAGACAGTTGTTTTTATCCTCTCTTGAAGCATGTACTGCAGTCTCCCGCTAGCTTGAACAATTTGTCCCTTCTTCAAATCAGCAACCATAGTAATACCAGCATTCTGATTGTCCCAATCCAGCCACAAAGGCTCTATCGATGCACTACTATCATAAACCAGGGAAGTAGCAGCAGCAGACTTCTTGTCTACAAAACCTGGTGATAAGTGAGCTCAAGACCCGGGGACTAGCTGCACCCCATGCTCTGCCTGATAAATCCAGTATTGCAGACCGCGTCAGATTTTCATGGACTAGTAACCAGCTCAGTGATAACCAGAGGCTGTGAATGAGCAATCATGGCCAACTTCTAGAGGATTATTTTCCTTCACATTTCCTTCTCAGCCCACCTGCTAAACAGCAATTGAAACAGCTCATGTAGCTAGCGATGCTTCAGCTTCAGCTCCCTACGACATTCTTCTTGCTATTTGATCATTTTTTTTTTTTAACTTTGTGCTCATTTGTTTGCCTGCAAACACAACACGAGCACACCAATCAATAGCATATGTTCGAATCACAGTTAGCAACTAACTCAAACAAATTAACTGACTCAATCCTAACTAACTATAACAACGGAAAATCACATAAATAGTAGTTGAACAACTAAATAAATAACCAACTAACTGAAATTCCGGGCTGCCTCCCGGTAGTGCTAAGTTTAACGTCTTCAGCCAGACGTGTGCCAGTCAGATCTTCTTGTCATAAACTGGATATACTAAATTGAGTGTTTCAATATTTGTGGTCTGCTCAAGGGGACCCATAACTGATTTGAGAATTTGACCATTAACCACTAGTACACTACCATTACCAGGATCACGGATACGAACTGCGCCAGAAGGAAATACTTCGACAACCTCATATGGTCCAGTCCATCTAGACCTCAATTTTCCAGGGAATAACCGTAACTTGGCATTGAACAACCAAACTTTCTGTTTCGACTCAAAAGATTTCCTCGAAATCATTTTATCGTGAATAAGCTTCATCTTTTATTTATGAAGTTTGGAATTCTCATATGTCTCATATCGCATATCCTTAAGTTCATTAAGTTGGAGCTTCCGATTTTCTCCCGTCGCTTGCACATCAAAATTAAATGCTTTAATTGCCCAATATGCACGGTGTTCAAGCTCTACAGGCAAGTTAAACGGTTTTCAAAAGACTAAACGGTATGGAGACAACCAATAGGTGTTTTATCCGTTGTCTTAATGCCCAAAGTGCATAAGTAAGCCGTAGGGACCAACGCTTACGATCAAGCCTAATATTTTTCTCTAGAATGGATTTGATTTCACGATTTGAGACCTCAACTTGCCCACTAGTCTGGGGTGGTATGGAGCATCCAGCTTATGGGTGACAGAGTACTTTCAAAGCAAGGCTTCAATGGCCCTATGAATGAAATGACTCCCTCCATCACTGATTACAACTCGCGGGGTTCCAAAACGACTAAATATATGATCTCTCATAAACTGAACTACTACCATGTGATCATTTGTCCTAGTGGCAGCAGCCTCTACCCACTTAGAAACGTAATCAACTGCCACAAGAATATACACAAAGCCAAAAGACAGCGGGAAGGGTGCCATGAAATCAATTCCCCAAACATCAAAAATTTCACACACTAGGATGGGGCTCAGGGGCATCATATCCCTCTTAGATATATTTCCAGTACATTGACACTTTTGGCACCTCTTAAAAAATTCATGTGCATATTTAAAGAGAGTAGGCCAAAAGAATCCGCTTTGAATAACCTTTGCTACTTTACGACGCCCACCAAAATGTCCCCAACAAGCTGAGGAGTGACAAAAAGACAATATACTCTCTTGCTCGCACTCTGGAATGCATATCCTCAGTATTTGGTCTGAACACATTTTAAACAAGTGTGGATCCTCCCAAAAATATCGTTTAAGCTGAGAGAAAAACCTATCCTTATCCACCTTACACCAGTGATTAGGAATTTGACCTATGGCGAGATAATTAACAATGTGAAAAAACCAGGGAACTTGTGAATGTGAGACAGCGAAGAGCTGCTCATCAGGTAATCGTTCTCTAAACGGAGGAGAATCAGGAGGCTCGGCATCAGGGATTCGAGATAAGTGGTCATACACCACATTCTCGGTCCCTTTTCTGTCTCTAATTTCCACATCAAACTCTTGAAGAAACAGTACCCAACGGATAAGCCGCGGTTTTGTGTATTTTTTCTTGCAAAAAGATACCGAAGAGCAGCATGATCAGTGAAAACAACCACCTTAGAACCAAGAATGTATGAACTGAATTTATCCATAGCAAATAACACAGCAAGCAACTCTTTTTTAGAAGTCGTATAATTCCTTTGAGCTTCATCTAGAGTTTTACTTACATAATAGATTAGAACAGGCAACCTATCTCTCCTCTGACCTAACACCGCACTGATGGAATAATCTGAAACATCACACATTATCTCAAACGGTAGGGAATAATCAGGGTATTGGATGATTGGAGCGGTTGTCAACACATCCCTTAGAGTTTCGAATGCCTTTGTGCATTCCTCATCAAAATTAAATGGAGTGTCATTCGCTAGAAGGGAGCATAGTGGTCATGAAATCTTGCTGAAATATTTTATGAAACACCGGTAGAAACCATCATGCCCTAAGAAGGACCTAACTTGTTTCACCATTTTCGGTGGTGGGAGACTAGATATCAACTCAATGTTAGCCTTATCAACTGAAATTCCATCTTTTGACACTATGTGTCCCAGGACAATCCCATGTTTACCATGAAATGACTCTTCTCCCAACTTAAGACCAAATTCGACTCCTGACATTGCTTTAAAACTAAGGACAGATTACTAAGACACTGGTCAAATGATGCACCAAAAATAGAAAAATCGTCCATGAATACTTCTAAAAATATATCAATCATATCGGAAAATATGGCCATCATGCACCTTTGAAACATCGCAGGAGCATTACATGCCCAAATGGCATCCTACGATATGAAAATGTGCCGAATGGACAAGTAAAAGTTGTCTTTTCTTGGTCCTCGGGGTACACTTCAATCTGATTATAACCCGAGTACCCGTCAAGGAAACAATAGTAACTCTGTCCCGATAATCTATCTAAAATCTGGTTAATGAATGGGAGAGGAAAATGGTCCTTTCTACTGCAAGCGTTTAGTATCCTATAATCTATGCATACTCGCCAACCAGTGGTTGTGTGAGTTGGAACTAAATCTCCATGGGCATTGGGCACTACAGTGATGCCTGACTTCTTAGGAACCACTTGAATGGGGCTCACCCAAGGGTTGTCCGATATGGGATATATGATTCCCGCATCCAGGAGTTTCACTACCTCTTTCTTAACAACATCTGTCATGTTAGGGTTCAGTATTCTTTGCATCTCACGAGAAGGCTTAGAACCCTCTTCTATATGAATTTTATGCATACAAACTGAAGGATCTATCCCTTGTAAGTCGGCCACAGACCACCCGATCGCTTTCTTAATTTCACGCAAAACCTCTACAAGCCTAGACTCTTGATCAGAACTCAGATCAGAAGCTATGATGACTGGTAAGCTATTCTCGGAACCTAGGTATGCGTATTTAAGGCTTGAGGGTAAGGGTTTGAGTTCCAACTGTGGTGGGCCCTCCATCGACGGTGGCGTAGTGTTGGCTGAAAGAGGAGGAAGTGACTCAAAAGTGTTGGAATAGATGCCCTAGAGGCAATCTAGTTTAGTATGAATTTATTTGTGGCTAGAAATTCATTTATTATTTATTGGATATTTAATATAATGAAGTCCTTAGATTTACAAGTGTTTTGTTTATCTTAAATATCCCTAGTCCAGTATAATGATTAATGGGACAATCATCTATAGACTAGTATGGGGTTGATTGATATGGAGATATAATGATCCAACACATGGGTGTGCATTAAGGTTAATGACGCACTGGATTGACCCATCTCCGAGAAGGCTACATACATGTTATGTTAATTCACAAGTGTTTCTCGCGTTGCAATGGTATTGTCATCCTTAGACTTGAAGTCGCTAGATATTCTAGTTGTGGATTATTGTAATTTGGTAGCGTTAAACGCTACACCGTAACTGGGTAGTTATAAAGGCGTGTACCGGATACAATAAGAAGCAAGCTTAGAGATTGTAGTGGACATAGATAGAATTTTTCCCTCCCACATAACGGGAGCAAATATCCTAGGCCACTCGAGGGATAGTGCTTATAGAATGTCTGGCCAGACTCAAATAAATCAATATGGGATATTGATGTTATTTGCACGAATAAGGCTATTCCCATGGATCGAGAAACTATGGATTGGATATACGAGTGTGACTTGTATGTCTCGTGTCGAATCCGAATATAGAGACAAATGGATGAGACAATTACTTGTACAAAGGTTGTCAAGATGACTAATTTATTAGTTGGCTAGAATTGATGTTTTGCTAGAAAGCGCACCATACTAGCAAATTGTTGCTACCAACTAGATAGAACCTATGGGGTCACACGCTATATAGAGTTGAGCTAGATTTGGGAATTAATTAAATGGATTAATTAATTAGAAGGATCACTTTGCAAAACCTTGCAAACTTAGTAGGGACTAATTTGCAAGGAAGGGACTAAATTGAATTCTAGTAGGACTAGAATAAGTCCTTTAGGTAGTTGGTAAGGATTTGTTGGACTATATAAAGGACCTTCCTTCCTTCCTTCCTTCCCACACTTATGATTCATCTAGATCATAACTTGAGTGGGAGAGAACAAAAAGTAGAGAGCAAGCAAGCAAAGAGGAGCACGCCGCCCCTCTTGCCGCCGCCCGTCCCCGTCGGTTCCAAAGGAGGCCGAACCTCCTTTGGTTCGTCTCGTTTTGTGTGATTCTTCTTCTTCTTCCTCTTTTTAGGCTAGCACCAAGGAGTGGGAGATGTAGAAATCAACTCTAGGCGTGGATCAACTATACAGAACGTGACACAATTCGCGTTTGAAGTCATCAAAGGAGAACCCTAAGGTGTGTTAATTGATTTCTTCCCTTACCATCGTTATGTCTCTTGACTTGTGATCCTTGGAGGGTTCTGCATGGTTAATTATTGTTTCCGTTGCGCATCCATGAATCAAAACCCTACAGTGTTATCAGAGCCACAGGTCGTAGAGCATAAACGTGGTTTATGTGTTATGTTTTGATAGTTTTACACCTTAAATTGATTGTTTATCGCGTAAAACAAGACAAATCAAGCATGTGATGCAATTTGTCAATAATCTATCATAACAAGATCTAATTTTTGCATTGGATGCATGAATTAGTGAGTTTGATAAATTTTAGGATCTTAGATCTAGGGTATGGGCATCCTTGGGGAAGAAGGAGTTCTTCCAAAACAAGGAAACAACCAAACTTGGGCACCAAGCAAGGGAGTTGTTTTTGGAAACAGCTCCCTATAGAGGTTCGGCCCCCTAAAGGGACCGCCCCTCCTTCTTGCCGCCCAAGCTAGGCCGCCCTAGGGGCCGGGGCAGCCCTAGCCCGCGGACTAGCCGCGTGGGCTAGGGGCCGGGGCAGCCCTAGCCCGCGGACTAGCCGCGTGGGCTAGGGGCCGGTCGGCCCTAGGGCCTCGCGGTTCACCTTTTTGGTCCCGGGCAATTGGATTGTTGGGCCCATGGCGGTTTAACCCTAGAATATCCTAAAATGAATTAAAATTGACCAAGCGCGTTAAAATTTGATTTTAACTGTTTATGTGCAATTCGCATGGTGATTGGATATGGCCTTAGGATGTGGTTTGATGTGGATGTTTAATTTTGTGGTTTGGTTTACGGCCTGCGAGCTGATCAATTAATTAAAATAATTAATTAGGGTTTTATGGCCTGCGAGCCTTTTTTTTCTCAACTCGTGAGATTCATTTTATTTAGTATAGAAGTTAGCTAGTGCTAGATAAAGTAGATTGTTAGCCAAGATTGAAGAAAAGAATCCCAAAGCCAAAAGGATCCACAAAAGATGGAGCATGGAGCATGGAGCATTCCACATGACTATGAAGGATGGACCAAAAGATCGAGACGCATGGAGATGTGTTTGCTTTTAGGGTTCATAGATAATTCCATTGGCTTGGAATTATCTTAGTCTAGAAAAGGCCATATCCACATCACGTTTAATTGTTGTTTTGTGGTTGTTTACTTTATTGTCTTATTATTTTGTAGTTGGTGTATGAATGATGCATGCAATTAGGATAATAAGATAATTAGACAACCCGGATCTATTATTTTGAGTTGTGCCCAAACTCAAATAGATAGATTAGTTGATATTGCTCAACAAAACAATAAAAAAAATTGAACTTAAAATACCTCAAAATTCAAATATTGTGTTCTTGCCTTCTCGTTATTTAAACACTCATTATCATCATTATTTATCAAGTTCGTGCGTGTCAAAGCATGGCGACTTGGTTCATAATGATGGAATGCGATGGCACAAGCTAGTAATGTGCAATTGTTTAAATAAGAGGTTGAACACAACTAGGCTATTAATCTGATTAAGAAACCTAGAGGCAATCAATTGGGATTATCCATATGGATGGATAAATAAGGAGTTATTTGCCCAATTGAACCAAGAGTTGCATAAGGGATGCAATTGGAATTGTTCCTACCTAAAGTAGTGAAATTATGGGTCACTTGCCAAAGAAAGCTCATAAGGAGATGAAACATGGATCTTGGCCCACTAGAAAATATAATGATATTTTTCGCATTAATATCTTGAGGGTTATTAATCCGTAGAAAAATAGTGGGAGCTATATTTGATAAACTAGCCATTATTGAATATAGTCAAAAATTCACAAATACTAAAACTTGTGTATTTTCCTTTTGTAGAATTCCAAATGGCAAACAACTCATAGAGTTCACAACATTCCCTACGATCTATCCTTGAGAAGGACAAGCTCTCTGGAACCAACTTTCTTGATTGGTACAGAAATTTGAGAATCGTTCTCAAGCAAGAGAAGAAACTGTACACAATAGAGGAGCATGTTCCAGAAGGTCCAGAGAACCAAACACCTGCAGCCCTAAAGGCGTATCAAAAGCGTGTTGATGACGCTAATGATGCGGCCTGCCTTATGCTATGCACCATGACTTCTGAGCTTCAGAAGCAACACGAAAACATGAATGTTGTCGATATGATCGAGCATCTAAAGCAGCTCTTCAAAGAGCAGGCAAGGGTTGAGAGGTATGAGGTCTCTAAGGCACTGTTCAAGTGTCATCTGGCAGAAGGGAACCCGGTGGGACCCCATGTACTCCGTATGATCGGGTACTTGGAGAATCTCTCCCGACTGAGGTTCCCGGTCGGCCAAGAGTTGGAAACCGATCTCGTGTTGCAATCATTGCCCGAGAGTTATGGACAGTTCATCATGAACTATACATGAACGAGATCGTGAAACCACTGCCAGATCTACTCAATATGTTGAGGACAGCTGAACAGAGCATCAACAAGGGTAAGGGCAAGGACATTATGATGGTGCAGAAAGGAAAGGGCAAAAGGTTTGCCTCATCCTCCAAGGGCAAAGGCAAGTCAGTTGCCAAGTCCAAGGAACCTGCCCTTAAGCCTGTTGGTGGCATTGCCAAAGGTGTGACTAAAGGTGAGTGTCACTACTGCAGTCAGCCTGGACACTGGAGGAGGAACTGCCCAAAATATCAGGAGGACAAG
This sequence comes from Linanthus parryae, assembly GCA_023055425.1. Lineage (NCBI taxonomy): Eukaryota > Viridiplantae > Streptophyta > Magnoliopsida > Ericales > Polemoniaceae > Linanthus > Linanthus parryae. The sequence continues at coordinate 46,946,851 of JALGPY010000010.1, read as the reverse complement.
AGGCTTGGAATAGTGATTCCACCACCACCAGGTATTTTTGTTGTGGATGTCAATTTAACTGTCTCTACATCATGGGTATTAGATACTGGATGTGGATCTCACATTTTTCGAAATGTGCAAGATCTATAGAGAAGCATAAGATTGGCTAAAGGGGAGGTAGATCTGCGCATTGGGAATGGAGCAAAAGTTGCTGCGTTGTCCACAGGCGTGTGCGGCCTTCAGGATTAGTTTTAGAATTAAAAAAATTGCTATTTTGTGCCTGCTATGAGCAGAAACATTATTTCTATTTCTTGTTTCGACAAGGATGGTTTTATTATTTCAATAAAGAACAATTGTTGTTCCTTTTATTTGAATAATATTCACTATTTTAGTGCGCAATTATTTAATGGACTATATTTCCTTGATCTAAGTAATCCTGTCTACAACATTAATACTAAGCGGATTAAAATAAATGATTTATGGCACTGTCGTTTAGGCCACATAAACGAGAAACGTGTATCTAGACTCCATAAGGATGGACTACTAGACTCATTTGATTTTGAATCATATGAGACATGTGAGGCTTGTTTATTGGGAAAAATGACAAAGTCCCCTTTCAATAAGAAAGGTGAGAGGACTAGTGAGCAATTGGCGCTCATACATACTGATGTGTGTGGGCCATTTGCCACGCCTGCCAGGGGTGGTTACGTCTACTTCATTACATTTACTGATGATTACAGTAGATATGGATTTGTGTACCTCATGAGGGCAAAATCCGAATCCTTTGAAGTGTTCAAAGAATTCAAGAATGAAGTAGAGAAGCAACTTGGCAAAAGTATCAAGGCTCTACGATCGGATCGTGGAAGAGAATACTTGAGCCAAGAGTTTGGCGACTATCTTAGAGAGTGTGGGATCGTGTCCCAACTCACTCCACCCGGAACGCCACAATGGAATGGCGTGTCTGAGAAGAGGAATCGAACCCTATTGGATATGGTTCGATCTATGATGTGTCAAACCGATCTTCCATTATCGTTTTGGGGTCACGCTCTATTAAGTGCAGCTTTCACCATTAACCGTGTTCCATCTAAATCAATCATGAAGACACCATATGAGATGTGGAGTGGGAGGCGTCCCACACTGTCGTTCATGAGGATTTGGGGCTGCGATGTCTGTGTAAAACGTTTACAATCAGACAAGCTAGGCCAAAATCGGATAAATGTAAGTTTGTGGGGTACCCTAAGGAAACTAAGGGTTACTACTTCTACAATCCAGCCGAGAACAAAGTGTTTGTTGCTCAGACCGGCGTGTTTCTAGAAAGAGAGTTTGTCTTTAAAGAATCAAGTGGGAGGACTGTAGAACTTGAAGAGGTTCAAGAACCACAAATCACTGAACAGATTATGGAACATGAACAGGAACCACAAGCGATTGTGAAGCAACCTGTTCAGGTAACACAAGAGCTTCGTAGATCTAGTAGAGTGCGCCAGGAATCCGAGAGGTATGGAATTCTCGTAACCGATTCCGGTGACACGATGCTCATAGATGATGAGCCTACTACCTATGAAGAGGCCATGAAGGGCCCAGACCCTCAGAAGTGGCTAGAAGCCATGAGATTCGAGATAGAATCCATGTATACCAACAAAGTATGGACTTTGGTGGAACCACCCGAAGGGGCGCGGCCCATAGGGTGCAAGTGGGTCTTCTAGAAGAAGATCGACATAGATGGTAATGTGATTACCTATGAGGGCCGATTGGTGGCTAAAGGATTCAGACAGATTCATGGTATTGACTATGATGAAACCTTTTCACCAGTCGCTATGACCAAATCCATCCGAATCCTACATGCGATTGCAGCATACCACGACTATGAGATTTGGCAGATGGATGTCAAAACAGCATTCCTTTATGGGAATCTCCTCTAGGACGTGTATATGATACATCCGGAGGGTTTTGAGGATCCAAAGCAAGCTAACAAAGTCTGTAAACTGCAACGATCCATTTATGGATTGAAGCAAGCTTCTAGGAGTTGGAATCGACGTTTTGATGAAGTAGTCAAAGAGTTTGGCTTCATCAGAAATAAAGATGAGTCTTGTGTCTACAAGAAGGTTAGTGGGAGCTCTGTAGCTTTTCTGGTTTTGTATGTGGATGACATACTACTCATTGGAAACGACGTTCCCATGCTGCAATCTGTTAAATATTGGATTGGAAAGTGTTTCTCAATGAAGGACTTAGGGAAAGCAGCCTATATACTCGGTATAAAGATCTATAGAGATAGATCTAAGAGACTGCTAGGCCTAAGTCAAAGTACATATATTGACAAGGTGTTGAAACGGTTCAACATGCAAGATTCCAAGAATGGATTCTTGCCCATGTCACATGGAATCACTCTTTCAAAGAGTGGTTGTCCTTCCAATGAGATTGAGAAGGAACACATGAGTAGAATTCCCTATGCCTCGGCCATAGGATCTATGATGTACGCCATGTTATATACTAGACCAGATGTGTCATATGCCTTGAGTATGAAAAGCAGATACCAATCCAATCCAGCTGAGAGTCACTGGATTGCAGTCAAGAACATCCTAAAGTACTTGAGATGAACTAAGGATGCTTTCTTGACATTTGGCGGTGAGGAAGAGTTGCGTGTAAGGGGTTAAACTGATGCAAGCTTCCAAACCTTCAGAGATGACTTTAGATCACAGTCGAGATATGTGTTTTGCCTGAATGGAGCAGCGGTGAGCTTGAAGAGTTCCAAGCAAGAGACGGTGGCTGATTCTACAACAGAGGCTGAGTACATTGCTGCAAATGGCGCATCAAAGGAAGCTGTTTGGATCAGAAAGTTTGTTTCTGAACTTGGTGTGGTTCCTAGCATTGCGGATCCAGTTGAGGTTGTACTGTGACAACACTGGGGCGATCGCGCAATCAAAGGAACCAAGGTCGCACCAGAAATCCAAGCACGTGCTCAGGAAGTTTCATCTGATTCGAGATATTATCGATAGAGGAGACGTTCGGATATGCAAGATTCCTACGGATGAGAATCTGTCAGACCCGCTTACAAAGCCGCTTACGCAGTGGAAGCATGAAGGGCACACTAGGAGTATGGGCATACGAGATGCGCCAGATTGGCTCTAGTTCAAGTGGGAGACTGTTGGAATAGGTGCCCTAGAGGCAATCTAGTTTAGTATGAATTTCTTTGTGGCTAGAAATTCATTTATTATTTATTGGATATTTAATATAATGAAGTCCTTAGATTTACAAGTGTGTTGTTTATCTTAAATATGCCTAGTCCAGTATAATGATTAATGGGACAATCATCTATAGACTAGTATGGGGTTGGATTGATATGGAGATATCATGATCCAACACATGGGTGTGCCTTAAGGGTAATGACGCACTGGATTAACCCATGCAGAACAATGGATCCAACTCAAGGGTTAATAATGTTGTTGGGGATTGTGCACCAGCTTTTGGTAATATGCAAGATAAAGTGTCACTCACACAACATGAATATGCACAGCTGGTGACATTGTTAGGAGACAGAAATGGGAGTGTTACAGTTGGTCAATCAAGTACCAGCAATGTTTTCTCTGGAATGGAAGCTCCTTCTCCTATATCTCTTTCAGCACCTGATTCACCATTTCACAACTCCTTTTCAGGTTTCAGTTTGGCTTATAAGGCTAGTGGAGTGAATAACTTTGCATTTGCATCTGTCTTATCTCAACATACTAAAGATTCATGTTATTGGATTTTGGATAGTGGAGCCACTGATCACATGTGCTCCTCTTTATCTCTTTTTGATTCTTACACTCCTACACAAGACACATTTGTTCATTTACCCACAGGAGTGTCTGTGCCTGTAACACACATTGGACATGTCAAGTTGAATTCCTCACTATATTTGTCTGATGTTCTATGTGTTCCTACTTTTCAATTCAACTTGATTTCTATTTCTAAGTTGATTTCCACTATCAATTGTTCATTTCTGTGTTCTCCTACTGGTTGTCTTATACAAGATTCTTCTAGTGGACATGTTTTGGGAGAAGGCATTTTTAGTAATGGTTTGTACCTGTTCCAGTCAAACTTTCCTTCTTCTTCTTTGACAGCTGCTGTCATTAGTCCTTTTATGTGGCATCATAGATTAGGACACTTGTCCTCTTCAAAATTATCTCTTATTTTCCCTCATTTCAATAAGAGTTCTGCATCTACTTTATCACCATGTGATGTATGTCATTACTCCAAACAGAAGAAACTTCCTTTTCCGGTTTCTACCTCAGTTTCTCCTTGTTGATTTCATCTTATACATTGTGACACCTGGGGTCCTTATAGGGTAATGTCACATGGAGGCTATAAGTACTTTCTTAATATTGTGGATGATTTTAGCAGAACTACTTGGATTTATCTTATGAGATCCAAATCTGAAGTTGCACATTTCATTCCAGCTTTCTATAATCTCATTCAAACTCAGTTTGGAGTTGGTATTAAAACTATTAGAAGTGATAATGCACCTGAATATGACTTACATGAGTTTTATGCTTCTCATGGCATTATCCATCAACATTCATGTGTTGAAACTCCACAACAAAATTCTGTGGTGGAGAGAAAACATCAACACTTATTAAATGCTGCTAGGTTTCTCAAATTTCAGTCTAGCATTCCTTTGACTCTTTGGGGAGAGTGTCTACTCACTTCAGCTTACTTGATCAATAGAACTCCTTCTACAATACTTCAAAATAAGAGTCCTTATGAACTCTTATATAAGAGACCACCTACTTATGATCATCTCAAGGTGTTTGGATGTCTTTGTTATGCTTCCACTCTCTTACAAGGCAGAAACAAGTTTTCTCCTAGAGCTTCAAAATGTGTCTTTCTGGGTTACCCCTTTGGGATTAAAGGTTACAAATTATATGATTTGGACACACATAGCATCGTTATTAGCAGAAATGTGATCTTCTATGAGACTGTTTTTCCTTTTTCTTCTCAATCAGTGCCTGTTTCCATGCCTTCTTTACTTGTTTTTGTGCCTGATTGTGATGATGTTTCTCCTCCTTCACCTGCTTCTATTTATGCATCATCTCCATCAGTTTGCAATAATGATATCTCTTCAGTTAGAAATGAGAATGATGGTATTATTGTTGATCCTGTTTCTGACACTCATGCATCTGTTAGACACTCCACTAGACCTAGGAAAATGCCATCTTATTTGCAGGACTATCAGCTTTCTTGCAAGCAGAGTCATCATGCTTCTAGTACTTCTCATGACCTTGGAGATTATTTGAATTATGAGAACTTATCTTCTAAACATAGAGCATTTCTTAGTGTTGTTTCTGCTGTACAAGAGCCTCACTCTTATTCAGAAGCAGTCAACTCTTCAGAATGGCAAGCTGCTATGCATCAAGAGTTAACTGCACTTAATGAGAATCACACATGGATTTTGTGCCTTTACCCCCAGGGCATCAACCTATAGGTTGCAAATGGGTGTATAAGATCAAACATCACTCAGATGGATCTATTGAGAGATATAAGGCCAGGTTGGTAGCTAAGGGCTACACACAAATAGAGGGACTTGATTATTTTGATACCTTCTCCCCTGTGGCCAAATTAGCTACTGTCAAATGTGTTTTAGCTGCTGCTGCTGTTCATGACTGGCATTTATTACAGCTGGACATTAATAATGCTTTTCTTAATGGTTATTTGCATGAAGATGTCTTCATGATTGTTCCTCCTGGTGTTACTCCTCCTTCTACTAATGTTGTGTGCAAATTGAATAAGTCTCTTTATGGACTTAAGCAAGCTAGCAGGCAGTGGTTTGAAAAATTTTCCTCCACTTTGGTTTCTCTGGGTTTCACACAGTCCAAGGCAGATTACACTTTGTTTACTTATCAGCAGAAGGATCAATTTGCCCTTCTCTTAGTCTATGTTGATGACATAGTTCTAGGAGGTCCTAATCTAGAGCTCTTACATCTCTTGAAAGATCAGCTTACTCTTCATTTTCAGCTCAAGGACTTGGGTGATATTCATTTCTTTTTGGGATTTGAGATTTCTAGAACAGCTGCTGGTATCACTTTGTGCCAGAGAAAGTTCACCTTGGATATTCTCACTGACACAGGTTATTTGGGTGCCAAGCCCTCTCTCATTCCTATGGATCCTAACTGCAAGTTAAGTGCTCTTTCTGGGGAGTTATTAGACACAGAAGTTGTCACTTCTTATAGAAGACTTGTTGGCAGATTATTATATCTCTGCAATTCTAGGCCTGACATCACTTATGCAGTACACAGGCTTAGTCAATATGTTGCTGCACCAAGGGTTCCTCATTTGGATGCTGCTCACAAAGTTTTGAGATATTTGAAGACCACTTCTGGACAGGGTTTGTTTTTTGCTAAAAGTTCTTCTCTTCATCTTAAAGCTTTTGCAGATAGTGATTGGGCTGGTTGTCCAGATACCAGGAGATCCACTACTGGTTTCTTGGTCTATCTTGGTGATTCTCTTGTCTCTTGGAAGTCTAAGAAGCAAGATATTGTTTCCAAAAGCTCTGCTGAAGCAGAATATAGGAGCATGGCTTCTACTTCTTGTGAGATTTTGTGGATTCAGTATATTCTTAGAGATTTGTTGATTTCTTCATCTGTGGTGCCTACATTGTATTGTGACAGTAAATCTGCACTTCACATAGCCACCAATCATGTCTTTCATGACAGAACTAAACATATTTAGGTGGATTGCCATCTTCTCAGGGATAAGGTTGTTGCAGGCCAGCTGAAGCTTCTCCATGTTCCATCCAAGCATCAGCTAGCTGATATTCTTACAAAGCCTCTGGCTGCTGCTCCATTTCATTTTATTTTAGTTAAGTTGGGAGTAAACAACATTTACTCTCCAACTTAAGGGGGGCTATTAGATAATGGGGTATTTTTGTCTTTTATTCAAAGTATGGGTTATATGTTTTTCTGTAATTTAGGTAAGCTAGAGGGGTGTGAATGTTATTTTCTGTTCTTGGTTATATAGGGTATTGTGTAAGACAGTTGAATTTGTCTCTTCATTTCGGTGAATTGATCCAGAAATCTTTCCCTCCTTTTTTGTTCTCTTCTCTTCTCTGCATAATTTGATATGGAATTTGAAGAACATTTTGGAAGACATCATAATTGGATTGCAAGATCTTAATGCAGATTTGAAGTGGATTCAAGATGCAAAAGTGGAGCTGCTGATGAGATTGTCCAACTAGCTAAGTTAAAAAATCAATTTAAATTAGATGTTAAGTTTTTTGAAGTTGTAAGAAGGGACATGTGCTGTTTGGGTTCTTGAGGTCGGTTTTTAATAAAATTGTGGTTGGCAAAAAAAAGCTAACGAACTCTCTCTCCTAAAATAACTTTTGTAAATTTAGTCTTCCAGTCCTCTCACTTTTATTGTATGACATTTTCATCCTTATTTTATCTAATACTAATACTTGTAACGGAAGGTTTAATACCTTAATTAAACCTTGGTCAATTCTTTCCGGTCTGGAGGAATAGCCGACCGAGTTTTCAGGCTATGCAGCCGGGTCTCATTTGCCGTCAACCGGTGTTCACAACCGGTGAAGTGAAACGTTGGTCAATTTTTTCCCATTGTTCTGAGATATTTTGTGCTACGTTATTGATCAATTCTTCGACGGTTGTCATGTTTTAACCCACGGTCGTCTCTACCACTAGGCGGTTGAGGCAGCCGCCTAGGGCCCCCGAAAATTTGGAGCCCCAAATTCTTTAAAAAACTAAGAAATATTAGTAGCTGTACATATGATTTCTGTTATATTCATTGTAAATAGTTGGAATGTGATGATTAAATTAATACATTTACATTTATAAAAGTAAGAAACGGGAATTGGTACAGACGGAGGAAAAATATTTTTTTCTTGTAAAAATAAAATATGCAAGATAAAACATGTGAAGAAATTATTTGGGGGCCCTCAAATTTAGTGCTCGTCTCGGGCCCCCAAAACGCTAGAGACGGCACTGCTTTAACCGGTTGAATATGGTGAAGTTTAATGAAAACACCAGTTAATGCACGAACAAGAACACAAACGACACGTCTAAACTTTTACTTATTGATGAATACAACTGTGAAACTATAAGTGTTTAAATTGAAAAACTAAACATAATCCTAGACCTAAATTATTCGACTACACGTGTCTGAAAAAAAACATTTAAAGAAAACCCTGACAACCTACTAACTAAATAAAATAACTAATTAGCAAAAAAATCATAATGAATACAATCATGACACCCGTATCATCACCATAGCCGAAACTCAGTAACTCGGTAGAACTCGGCTAAACTCGGTTAGAATTTCAACCAGAAGACAGCTAACTCGGAAAAGCTCATCACACAAACTCGGAAATCAACTCGGGAGACCAGATACATAATCAGAGTTTAATAGAGAGAAGATATGTCAGAATCCAACACACCAATAAGATTAACAGAGGAAGAAGAACCTGCAACGAAAAACTGCTCGGAAAGAAAAATGGCGTCTAAGCCTTGCAGGCTATGATACCATGTAAAATTCTATAGAAAGAGGAAGAAACTTGAATTAAGAAATCAAAGGAAGCCATTACATGAGCTAACGAACTCTCTCTCCTAAAATAACTTTTGCAAATTTAGTCTTGCAGTCCTCTCACTTTTTATTGTATCATCCTATTCTTGTTTTAATACCTTAATTACCCCTATTCTTTTTGGTAACTTTAATGGTCACAGAGAGTTGACCACTCTACGATTTCGTAGTGGCCAAGTCTTCTTGTGGAGGTGAAGAAATAATAGGTTGTGTGGATTCAATATCCTTTTCCGTTCCAGACAAAGAGTTCGTGTGTTTGAAGGACAAAACCAAGTGTATATATATACATACATGCTCGTACCATAATATTACAACCTTGAAATCCTTGGCAGGACTAGGGAACCTCTTATTCTCTAACTTTCATGGATGCTACACCTCGTAATCCGCGGCCTAGTGGCCGACGCCATCCTCCATGGTCGAAACTCCCTGTAGAATTACTTGAGCTCGTCTTCTTGAGACCTACATTGGATTCACTTGACCTCTTAAGATGTCGCGACGTTTGTGTTTCTTGGCGCGACGTGGTCCTCAACTTACGTGAGCACCGTCATCGGGCTGCTTTCACAAGATTGTTACCATGTGTCTTGTTCCTTTCTGGTAAACGGAAAAGTAAGGCTGAAGTTTACCGGTTGCGTTTACCGGACGGGGAATTTTACTTGGAATCGCCAGAGCACCCTTCTTGGCATTGCTCCTACTCCCACAACGGTTGGCTTCTGATGGCTTCTGGTTCTACTTCCACGGCTACGCACAAGAGCCATCTTCGCAAGACTTTTCTGCACAATCCCCTCACAGATATTTTGATTCCGCTCCCCCAATGCACCAACAACTTCACGTACCCGTTTACTTTCGCTCTGTCGTCGAGGGAGTGTTCCCCTGGAACCATAGTTTTGTGTTACAGTTTACCACAAAAAAGTTTCGCTTTTTACAAAATAAGAGAAGATTATGATGATACCGATAGAGCCGGAGAAGACGAAACCCTAGAATGGACGCCGGTACAAACATTAGAGCATGAATATTTTGGTGTTGTTGCTCTAGACATGACCTACCACAATGGTAGATTCTATGCTATTACCAACAAAACAAAATCCCTCCTAGTATTGGAGTTGGAAGGACAAGATTACCCTCCGACTATTCATGTGATTAAACTCACAACCATACCACGTCATCTCGCTGGGGGAGACCGTCGTCACGTCAAATCTGGGTTGGCTACACTTTCTTTGTATTTGGTGGTGTTACCTGCTACTGGTGAGATCAAGGATGATCGGTTGTTGATGGTTAAGAGATACGACAATTCTTTACGCCGCGGCAAAACATGTTTTTTCAAAGTGTTTTGTTTACAAATGGCAACCGCTACATGGAAGGAGATGCACGATTTTGGTGGTCGGGGTTTAGCATTGTTTCTGAATCACGACGATTCTTTCTTTGTCCAAGCTCAAGATCAGGCAATGTGCAAGCAAAACTCAATCTATTTTGTTGACGATGTAACATTCCGTGGCTATGTGCGGAAAGCGGAGGAATTTCCCTTGACCAAATACGGTAAAGACATGGGCGTCTTTGATCTGGAAACGAAAAAGTGCGAACCATTTTACAATACCCCATTCAATAGGTGGTTCGTCCCAAACCTCTCTAGTTAGCTTAATTCTGATATTCAGATGATTGTTAGTCCAAGTAGTTAGGGGCGCCATCTCGTGATATAAGATATAGAGAGATTCATTAGCTGTTTTGAAAATATAATATATATCATGCGCTGAATTTGCTTTACTGTTTCGCTTTGTGTTCTTAACATTACCTATCCTTTACCTTTGATTTTCATACATGCGATAAGATAGTACTACTATGTAAGAACACTTAAGTGATCATAAATTTTTAGTGTATTTTATGTTAACGCTTTGAAAATTAAATACTGGCCTATGTATTTCAGATTGATGTCCATCTTCCTGTGTTGAGAAATGATCCTGCAAAACACAACCTATCAGTAGTACATCTGCAATGGTCTATCTTTGTTTATGAGCGACTGAAAGTTGCTATGATTAGAACACTGGGAATGTGATGAAAATATATAGTATCAATAACTCAGAAATATTTAGACCAGAAGGTCGAATGTTTTCACTTCTGCGACCCTATTGTTACCAGGTCTTCGGGAAACATACTCATGTCAAGCATGAAGAGGTTGTGTCATTTGAAGCTCCAACAACTGGACAACCAAGTTTTCTTAAAGGGTCCTCCTCTTGTAGGAAGGGGTTAAATAATACTATTCAACTAATATTCGAAATGACAATATAGGATGGGGAAAATGGTTCAGGCCTATCTATATACTAAATATACATGTAAGTATGTAACCTCTTGTTCTCCAATCTAATAGAGTAGAGATTTCTGTGTAAAAGATATAATAAAGGTCCCATTTTCTGGAGCACTGTTTTGTGATGAATAGAAAACAATTAAATTGACTACATTATCTCTTTCTAGATTCACTAAGCCTACTCATTTGAACTGCAGCCTCCTCCTAAAATCCGTTTCGTCTGTTTCGTCTGCGTTTGACTTTTTAACCCGTAACTGAGTCACTTTGACTTGGTGATTTGGGTACCAAAACAATGTAATGTTTTAACAATTTTTTCATGGTATTTTAGAATAAACTTTCCACTATAATACCATGCAAAGATTATCAAATTCTTGTATTGTTTTGCTAATCAAATCACCGGATGAAAGTAACTCAGTGAATAGTGACAAAAAGTGAAGTAGGCTGAAACAGGCGAAACAGAGGTAGTACATCTTTACCTCAGGAACATAATGAAGTGATAAGGATGGCGGCCTGTACGAAAATGTTCTGTTTCAGTTAGCTATATGTGTTAGAATAATTTTGATCACATACAAGAAATTAAAACACCATAGACAAATAAATATATGATAATATCAAGACATACCGTTCGATCTAGCCATGTTCGTAGTCGTCGAATCTCCACGAACTTGGAAGAGATAGCGCACCGGATCTTCCTCTCCTACTCCCACTGTTGTTGTTTTTCGATAGGGCTAACAATCCCCTAACTGATCTTAGATTATCTAAAGGCGGAATCATAATCTACAACACATAAACTATCATGTAGAATAGTCAAGAACATAAGAACATTAAATAGGACTAACCTCGGTCCATAGCTAGTGTATTGTGTTCCACGTCATGATGATCTTGAGTGAGCCGCGATCTTCCAACCACAACTCGGACCAGCTTCAATGATCTCTCTCAATGGGAAGAGTGAGACTATTGTATTCGAATGTGTTGGGGATCACAGCCATAGTAGTCTTTATATACTAAATTGATGAGGCTCCCATAACCCTAATCATTTAGTAATGGGCTACTACACATTACAAAGTCCACACCACTTTATGTTCCTACGAGCCCAATTATTAATTAGATCACTTTAGTGGCCCGTTTATTTGATAGCCCAATAATATAACTAATAATATTTTCATATTGGCCCACAAAGAAATAAAATTTCCCAACAATCTCCCACTTGGGCCAAACTTGAAAATCCGGATGTAGTTATATTTTATAATCTTTAGTGCTAGCAAATGTGCTATCATCCTTAGAACATTCCTTATAACAATCTGGTCCATTGTCCATACCAGTGTGAGACCAAAGCGACCTTTGCTACATTTAGATATAGTCGTAACAAAGACCCATCAATGATCACCAAACCTATATGTTCAATGACATAGATCAAGTGTGGATGTGTAGCGGGAAATTACATGCAATGTGATCTTTAGACATGCCTATTTCCACTGATCCTTACTGAAGTGAGATCAAACCTTATAATTTCCATCTTTATGCTAAACCGCAATTGGAAATTCAAAATAACAATAATTCAGAGTAACTTGAATAAAACATAAACTTTATTCTGCAGAAACTGAAGTAAGTGTCTTGAGAAACAACATTCATTAGATACAAACTCCCACTAAACCAAAGTACCTTAGATATTACAACTCCAAATGAGCAATCCGCTCCTCAACACTTTATGTGGTAATTCCTTAGTTAGAGGATCCTCAAGAATGGAGTTTATCATAGTAATGTCACATTGACACAAACACTCTGAATATTTTCTTAAGAAGAATAAGACTTTATGTCAATAAATTTGACCTAATCCTCGGAATTAGATTCAGTGATCTCAAAATTATCTAAATTCCGATAAGTGAGCATGTAGTCTTTTGTTCTCTTTAATACTTTACTAACCGATTGTATGTTTACCCGAATACATACAATGATTAACCAAAATTATACCAAATACCAATATGTAAACAATAACCACATGTGTACATATTCTGGTATACACAAGACTCATTGATTCGATGTATAACGAATCTTTGCATCCTTTATTACTTATCTAGCAAATACCTTATCGATATAGATCTCTTGTCGAATACTCAATGATACACCCCAAGAGCATTTATTTTTGACACATGAAATATGTCCCCAAGATCTTTTCTTTAGAAACCATATAAAGAATATCTTGGTCCACCCAACAAGTCTATATCGGTGCTAGTCAAAAGAGTAGAATTAAAATGATGCACCAGAAAATTACTCCCACTGAACTGTGGTACTCACAAATATCTACCGTAGTTATCTCGCACAATATGAGATAATAACTTTATGAATATTGCGATACCATATCTAGAAGCAAGCTTTTAGACTATAATTGGAATTGTGTAATTTACAAACATGTACTTTGAATAACTAAAGTCAAAGTTATATGATTGTAATCAACTTATCCATATATATGTACATCTACTTCAAGTAATTGTACATGACATAACAACTCAAAAGAGAATTTCGTAAAACTTTATGAATTCCCTTTGTAGTCAGTGCCTCCTTTAGATGAAATGTAATGACAAAGTATGACATTCATATCTTTCATAATTACTTATAGCACACCTTATTTATTGTAACTAACAATAAATTACGCTATTATGAAATATTCCAAATGTCACTAATTTTGCCAGAGATTTCATATTATCATTACAAAATCAATTCACTTTAATATTTGTTTGACTTGTAAGAAGTTGATAGAATCATCTTCCACAAACCTTATGTCAAACCCAAATACATGAGAATAACATGTAATACATAAATCATATTTCTCATGTCATTAGTGAATTAATTTAGCGGCACTTCATATTTTAGGCTGATGAGTTTGCCTATTATGAGTATCCTTATGGAATATTTCTTTGAACGGTGTGAATAACTAAATATGAACCCTCTTATTTGGCCAAACAAATAATCTTCCTTTGGGCCGATTACTGTTCTCATAAACAAGTATGCCTTATTATTTGGCCACACAATGACCTTCCTTTGGGCCTATCATTGCTTGCATAAACAATAGACATGTGCATTTCACAAACTTTATGTTCAAAGAAAATATTCCTTATAACCGTATCTCCCACTCAAACTCAACATCCTCAAAAGTCTCAAGAAAAATGGCTTTATTAGAGAAGACAAATTGCGAGATTTAGAACTTCTCAATGATTAATGACATCAACAAAAGTGGAAATGAGTAAATACCAAATTCAATATCTCCCACTAGACCAATATGACCTCACTTTCGGTGGGATGATCTGAAATGAGAATCTCCTAATGCTAGGTATTTGCCTAGCAAATCATATATGGTACTAAATATCCACTTTAATACATGAAGTATCTCAAATGTAAGTTACAACCTTAAATCTTTATTCCCATAGCCTTATGATAAAGAAAATGACTAATCATTCTCCTTACAATATCCAAATATGTTTAATTTCACTCCCACAAACTTAATATAACTCCATGTAAGGAAGAAACTTTGTGCACATCTATAGGAATTAAGTTAACACCATGAATGTTTTTACCTTATACATCCACATACTTTACTTCTCAAACCGATTATAGGTGTTGATGAGGTGGACAGAAGTCTTATGAACTAAATATGATACTGTTTCCACCCAAAATAACTATAAAGAGTGGTCCACCATATCAGTACATATAAGTTCTAGTATGTCCACACACACCTAATTATTTATACACCCCTTTACGCTTTCAACACAAATTCAAAATATTTATGAAATCAGGGAGGCTATGAATTCTATTACACACAAGCATCTTAATTCTTCAAACGAAGATATTCCTTAAGCTTTTGTGTCATACCAAATATAGAATTCTCACTCTGCATCATTGTACCTCAAACGATGACATGCATGGTCTTTCTTAATGAAGCACTACTTTTGAAATATTACTTTTAATCGAAATGAAGCATTTACAACTTTCCGAATTACCAAAATTTCTGAATTTATCCCATATGAACGAAAATCTAATTTTCTTAACATTAGTAAATGCACAAAATTCAAACAATGTTTGAAAATAAGCTAAAAGTCTTTGTTGCTTCAACTATATTTTTCTTGCCATTGCCCATAGAGATGAATCTTTCAGCATCAAGTGGCTATTGACCCAACAACCAACCATGCATAAATATTCTTAATTGAGTAGTTGCACCAAAATCTACTCACCAAATATGATCAGGTATAAAACTTAAATTAATCCATAGTGAGAAGTAAAATTTTCCGTATCCAACATGTGACATTAAATTTATATTCACATGTCCACTCATATTTATGTAAAAAAAATTCAAAAATTACCGAATGATATTACATTTACATAATTGGACTGTGATTCAACTGCAACTTACGTTACTGTATCCCCTTTATCTCGACTATTATCCTTAGGGTAAATACTAAACGAGTACATTTAGTTTAATCTCACACAACTATTTTCTCTTTAAACTCATAGTGAGTGAAAAGTTCACAAGGAACTTATTTATCCATATGAGCGTTACAGCTCTCCGTATACTCACTTAAGTGCTTGAGAGAAAATATATATACACCTTATGAGCATATATTTAGACAGCTCTAACTTTAGTACTTAAGTTCTTAATTGAGATTAAACCTCTCCGGATGTACTCCCTTACGTTCCTCTTTTAACAAGACAATGTTGACTAAAAGTCCTCTTCATGTTTTCTTTAGAAAACTCGGACACATAAGCTTGAGGAACTCAATAGCATTTCCATTACTTCATTTAAAAGCTTCTAGAATTAACTTTATTTTCAAGAATTTATACATGCTATAAAGCACTAAATGCGAGTCTTTGTCAGCAATAACAAATAACAAATAAGTTGACTTCAATAGAGAACAAGTTAAAGACATGAGCTCAAAATACAAATATATTGTATAAGCATGAAATAAAATATAACCACAAAGTATTCATGCAAGACATAAATCAACAATATAATAACGAGTTCTTTACAAGATACCTAGCACAACATTGTTGTTTAGTCTTTGGACAGAAACAACAACTTGTAAGTGGTACTCTCCATGTAGTAATCAAATATTGACAGTAAGTCCGGTCAAACAATAGGTCTTCCTTTGGGCCGACGTATTGTTCACATGGAATAACTTGATAACCGTCACATATTTACTACCACAAGTGTGCTTATTATTTGGCCAACTAACAACCTTCCTTTGGGCCGATTAGCTAGTCGCATAAATAATAAACACACACATCTTTATATCCCAAAATAAATAAATTTTACACAATAGAGGTCACTTTGGCGACATATGATTTCAACTGATTTATTCTAGGATACAAGACCATTTTATTTTAGTGTAAAATACCAAAATTACACTAATGTCTAAAATGTATATTTTAATGTAAAATGCCAAAGTTACACAAATGTATTAAATGTAGAACCCGAAATATTAATCTTTTAGTGTAATACAAAAGATTACACTCAAAATATTCATAATGGTGTAAGATATCAAATATGCACCAAATATACTTAATGGTGTAAGAATACCAAATATACATCAAATTTCATATGGTGTATGATACACCAAAAATACTTAATGATGTAAGAATTTCATATGGTGTATGATACCAAATATACACCAAAAATACTTAATGATGTAAGAATATCAAAGATACACCAAAGATATTTACTGGTGTAAAAATACTAAAGATACACCAAATATCAACTATGGTGTAAGATGTCAAATATACACCAAAGATATTTAATAGTGTATGAATACAAAAGATACACCGAATATCAATAATGGTGTAAGATACTAAATATACACCATATTACATATTGTGTAATAATATACCAAATATACACTAATGATTTGTAATGGTGCAACATACTAAAAATACACCAAAAATTAACAATAGTAATAAACTCGCATATTTTATCCATGAATCAAGTCATAAACATGATATAAGTACAGTAGTATCATGAGGGAAACATTACTTTAGTCAAAATATGGAAATAATGAGATTACATGTCCAAAAACATGATAAAATACGAATTATTTATTCTTCCCAGAAAAATATTCCGAATCTGAAAAATCTAACCGTAAAGATGGATTCAAAAGACCCAAAAATCTAGGTTTTGACTATTGAATTGCCCAAATCAGATATCTAGAACTCCCGGAATAGCCAAAACAATATGAGTCGTCAGATCCGGGCGGCGCAACAAAGTAGCGGTACACGCTGCCACACCAGATCGACGGCACAGCCCAGATCTAAGGCAGTGTTTGGCAAATCATTAATCGGAGCAGTTGGTTTAAAACATCATAACTTTCAAACCGTAAGTCGGAATTAAGCTTATAATATATCGTTGGAAAGCTTAATTCGAGATCTTCGTAACCATATGAAGAAATCCCAGATCCGACATAAGCACAGAAAACGAGGCAGGAAACCCTAATTCGGGATTAACTTTAATTACTTGTTCTTAACGATCCTAGCATGATTGTGGCTCTGATACCACTTGTTAGATCAACTTCAAACTTTATGTAGATTATCTAAAGGCGGAATCATAATCTACAACACATAAACTATCATGTAAAATAGTCAAGAACAAAAGAACATTAAATAGGACTAACCTCGGTCCATAGCTAGTGTATTGTGTTCCACGTCATGATGATCTTGAGTGAGCCGCTATCTTCCAACCACAACTCGGACCAGCTTCAATGATCTCTCTCAATGGGAAGAGTGAGACTATTGTATTCGAATGTGTTGGGGATCACAGTCCTAGTAGTCTTTATATACTAAATTGATGAGGCTCCCATAACCCTAATCATTTAATAATGGGCTACTACACATTACAATGTCCACACCACTTTATGTTCCTACGAGCCCAATTATTAATTAGATCACTTTAGTGGCCCGTTTATTTGATAGCCCAATAATATAACTACTAATATTTTCATATTGGCCCACAAAGAAATAAAATTTCCCAACATTGTGATGAATAGAAAACAATTAAATTGACTACATTATATCTTTCTAGATTCACCAAGCCTACTCATTTGAACTGCAGCCTCCTCCTAAAAATGGTACATCTTTACCTCAGGAACATAATGAAGTGATAAGGGATGGCGGCCTGTACGAAAATGTTCTGTTTCAGTTAGCTATATGTGTTAGAATAATTTTGATCACATACAAGAAATTAAAACACCATAGACAAATAAATATATGATAATATCAAGACATACCGTTCGATCCAGCCATGTTCGTAGTCGTCGAATCTCCACGAACTTGGAAGAGATAGCGCACCGGATCTTCCTCTCCTACTCCCACTGTTGTTGTTTTTCGATAGGGCTAACAATCCCCTAACTGATCTTATTTATAAGCACCAGCTACGGTTTTGGGGGAGGAGAGGGGACCGGGCCTAATAATCATAAACAGTCATTGGGCCCTCCTATCAAGGAGCCTAATGACCAAACAGCCCACACCTTCATACCACACTAATAATAACACTAAGATGCACCCTGGCCCAAACACAGGATCACAAAAGTATTGGGCTCGTATCGGTGAATTACTTGAACCACTTTCAACCCGTTTTATAAAATTGAAAGACAATTATTGGCAGCCCAAATAACTAGTTTAAAATATTTTTTTTACATTCTCCCACTTGGGCAACAATAATTGTGGATTTGAAAAAGCATTTGTTTTTATAAAACGACTCTCGGGTTGAACAACTGAATGGCCATAAACATGGTTCAAGCAAACCTCATCTTAGCACAGGATCTCGTTCAACAGTCATATTAAAATCGAACTATGGCGGCAATTATGTTATTTATCAACATAAGACCTTCCATAATTACAAATTTCAACATGTTGCCAACAGAGACCCCAAGGTGTGGTAAAATGCAGTGTAGAATATATGCACATGTGATCCAATAATATACCATGCAAATTCTACATCAGGTCCTATATGACCATTGAAGGTCACTCACAGGAATATATCCCATCACTTCCAAAAAAGGAAGCTAACACATCTCTAAACCGAGATACCATGCTTTTATACCAAAGCACTCATGTCTTAAACCAAGACACTGGTTACCATGGATCCATCAACGCTTCAAAATCGAAGCAATCTTTTCATCTCGAGACAGCTTAACCTGCATAAACTCAATGCAAAAAGAGCACAACCTGCAATAATGATATAAAATTAACATTAAGCAAGTCCAAGAATGAATTTGATAAAACCATCAAATAATATCATCTCAGGGTTTTTAATAAAGAGTTACATAAACTCCCATTAACCAAACACATCTAATGAATCAACTAAGTTCATATGCTCAACATGCTTAGCAAACTCTACAAGCCTGAGCCCTTTTATAAGTGGATCAGCTAACATGTCTGCAGTACCAATGTGCTCATAGACTACTTCCCCCTTTTCAACCCATTCTCTAACCTTGAAATACTTTATGTCTATAAACCTAGACCCGCCTGAATTTTTGTTGTTCTTGGAGAAGAACACTGCAGCCATATTATCACAGTGCATTTTCATAGGCTTAGAGATGGAGTTGAAAATATTTAACCCTGCGATAAAATTCATTAGCCATATAGCTTGTGCCCCACCATCAAAACACGCCACAATCTCTGCCTCCATAGTGGAAGATGCTATGAGAGATTGCTTAGTGCTTTTCCACGATACCGCTCCACCTGCCAGCATGAATATGTATCCAGTGGTGGATTTTCTATCATCAGAACAACCAGCAAAATCCGCATCGGTGTAACCAACAATCTCAAGAGGATCAACATTCTTATAAACAAGCATGTAACCCTTGGTCTTCTGCAAATACCTCAGAACTTTCTTGGCTCCAACCCAATGATCATGACTTGGATTAGAAGAATATATGCCCAACACACTAGTAGCATAAGCTATATCAGGTCTAGTGCAAACAGCTGCATACATAAGACTACCAACAGCACCTGCATATGGGACAGTTTCCATAGACTTTCTCTGAATATCATCTAGTGGACATTGGGTGTTATTGAGTTTATCCCCTTTGCAAATAGGTGCAATACCAGGTTAACAATTCTGCATGCCAAACCTCGTGAGGACGCGATCAATGTAAGCTCTCTGAGATAACCCCAAAAGTTTCCTATGTCGATCTCTCTTAATTTCAATTCCCAACACAAAATATGTCTCACCAAGGTCTTTCATGTCAAAGCTATCAGACAACATTTTCTTGACTTCATACAATAATCCCAAATCGCTACTAGCAAGCAATATGTCATCCACATATAAAATCAAGAAAATAAACTTGCTCCCACTGATCTTGAGATATATGCAAGAATCAACAGTATTCTCAATGAAACCAAGAGATACCATTACCTGGTGAAACTTTAAGTACCATTGCCTTGAGGCTTGCTTAAGGCCATAAATAGACTTCTTTAACCTGCACACTAAATTTTCAGTTTCAGTTGACACAAACCCCTCTGTTTGCTTCATATACACCTCCTCATACAGATCACCATTCAAGAAGGCTGTTTTCACATCCATTTGGTGAAGTTCTAAGTCAAAATGTGCAGTTAATGCCATAATAATGCGAAAAGCATCCTTTGAGGAAACGGGGGAAAATGTTTCAGTGTAATCCACACCCTCTCTTTGAGTAAAACCCTTTGCCACAAGTCTAGCTTTAAACCTCTCAACACTTCCCTTGGAATCTTTCTTTGTCTTGAAAATCCATTTACACCCAATGGCTTTAGAACCCCGAGGAAGCTCAACTAACTCCCATACCTCATTATTAGACATTGAGTTCATTTCCTCCTTCATCGCTTCAATCCACTTATCAGCCTGTACAGTGATAATGGCATCGTTGTAACTTATGGGATCAACTATATCATGCTCTCCAAGATAAACAAAATCCTCAGAAGTTGTAGGTCTCCTTACCCTTTCAGATCTACGCACAGGGGGTGGATCTTGTTGAACATTTTCACCTTGCGGTGGTAATTCAACAGGGACAACTGGGGCATCCATCACTCCATCCATTGTCTCTAAAATTGGAGCACTGGATTTTTCGATCACAATAGGCAACGGCACAAAAGTTGGTTCATCATTGGACACTTCAGAATGGATAGTAGAGGAAGAATAGTCACCCACATTGTCTTCAAAGAATTTTGCATTACCAATTCAACAATTCTTGTCCCATGACCAGGACGATAGAAGCGATACCCCTTTGACCCCTCAGGATACCCTACGAAATAGCAGCGAGTGGTTCTAGGACCCAACTTGGATTCAGCAGGATTATAGAGTTTAACTTCAGCAGGGCACCCCCATACAGGAAAATGGTTTAAGCTAGGTTTTCTTCCAGTCCACAACTCAAAGGGTGTTTTAGGAACAGATTTTGAGGGTACACGGTTTAGGACATACATGGCAGTGAGAATGGCTTCACCCCAAATAGACTCAGGTAATTTGGACAAGCTCAACATACACCTCATCATCTCATCTAAAGTGCGATTACGGCGCTCAGCCACACCATTTTGTTCAGGGGTACCAGGCATAGTATATTGGGCACCAATTCCACAGTTCTCTAAGAATTTAGCAAAAGGTCCCTTGTGTTGGCCAACATCACAGTGTTTTCCATAATACTCACCCCCACGGTCAGACCTAACAATTTTAATTACCAATAAGAGATGACTTCAAGAATAACTCAAACTTATTATTGCCAAAAGTGAACGTGTAACCAGATACATCGAGTTTTGACACGGAAATCAAATTCCGTCTTATAGACGCTACATAAGCAACGTTTTCTAACACAATGCTAGATTTGG
Source organism: Linanthus parryae (assembly GCA_023055425.1). Classification (NCBI taxonomy): domain Eukaryota; kingdom Viridiplantae; phylum Streptophyta; class Magnoliopsida; order Ericales; family Polemoniaceae; genus Linanthus; species Linanthus parryae. Next base: position 46,925,175 of record JALGPY010000010.1, on the reverse strand, counting down.
ACTCAAAAAATAACCTGACGCTACCAATGAAGACTGTGGGAATGCTGACTCCATTTCCTACAAAGATGCGATCTTCACCTTCCCTAGGCTTGTGTTTGCTTAGGAACCCCTGCAAGGAATTAGAAACATGAATAGAGGTTCCACTATCAAGCCACCAAGAATTAGGTGGGACATCGACCAAGGAAGACTCAAAACAGACGAAAACCTCACCTGGCGCCTTATTCTTCTTCTTATGTGACAAGGATTGGAGCTTGGGACATTTTGACTTCTTATGACCACTCAACTTGCAAAACCAACATGAGAACACCTTCTCAATGGTAGGCTTTGGGCCATGTGGCTGTTTAGGCTGACCGTTCTTACTCTTATGGTTTTGGCCTTTATGATACTTACGATTCTTATTCTGAGAACTGCTATTCCAATTCCCCCCAACATGGCTTGGCTGATACACCATATTCACACTCTCAGACTTGACTCTCTTGTGCCTCTCTTCCACTTGAACACAAAGGGCAATCAACTCATTCACAGACCAAGACTCCTTGTGAACATTGTACGTGGTTTTGAGGTTATCAAACAGTGGTGGAAGAGAATTAAGAGCTTGGTGGACCAGAAAGGCATCGGCTATGGGGACTTTGAGGTTGGTTAACTTGTTTGCTATTTCCTGCATCCTCATAAGATAGGTCCTAACACCATTCACTCCATCGTATCTCATGGTAGAAAAGGTCTCCAACAACTCACCAGTTTCAGCTTTCTCAGATTCCTAATATTTGTTTCCAATTGCATCTATAAACTTCTTAGCATTTGTCTCATTCGGAACCACACTGTGAAAGCTCTCCGATATGGACTTCTTCATAATCATAATACTAAGCCTATTAGCTCTCTCCCACTTTTGGTAATAGGTCTTTTGTTCAGCAGTACTAGAGTCAGTCAGTTTAGCAGGCTCATTGTCAATCAGGGCAATGTCTAAATCAGCAAGTCCCAAGGCTAACTCAACATCACGTTTCCACCTCTTAAAGTTACTAGCAGAGAGAGTCTCAATAGCGCAAATCTGATTATTCACAGCAATGTTGCTAACAACTGCAATAAGAATTTAATTCAGTTTTAAAGTTAACAACAATTCGTGGGTATTCTCAAGAATATGCCATAAAAAAACAAGCAATATTGTCACATGATCATTCAATGCGTCATCATATAAACACCTTTGGGCATAATATATTTGACACGTCTAAGATCACAACCAAGTCAATTAGTAAGAACAATTCCTCCGAAAAACTAAATTCCTTTGGGTAAATAGCTTTCTTTGGAATCATAAGTAGACCCCTTACTAATGACTCACACTACCTCTAAAATTAATTTATGTAATTGACCTCCTTTGGGAGGTAATTAAATAAATAAATTCTAAAGGAGCTTCCCAGGATCCTTTATTGAATCTTCTTATATTTGGTACACACATACCACTTTGGCGGTACATATGCACAATTTCAAGATATTCAACTGGGACAAAATATTAACAAATACCCAGTATATTGTCATGTTCCAATCTTTAGCATCACATTTTTTTTTATGTGATAGCACAAGTAGACGCATTAAGCAAGTGATGGAACATTGTAAAGACTGGAAAAAACCACAAAAGTGCACAACAATGGTTTGTTAACTAACTGATCTTTGTATTGTTGCAATATTCGTAACAATTTGTCATTGTCATTATTCAATATATGAGATCAGTAGTTGGCTAGATCATTCAAAGTCACAACCTAACCATCCATGTTGAATCAAGAATATTAATAATAATACACACAATTCACAAGTATGAGTGGAAATCTAAAAGTAGAGACTATGGTCAATATTTTATTATACCATTGTAAACATGCACCGTTCTAGTACAGCAGAGAAGTAATAAAACGACATGAACAGGATCAATTAAAAAGTCACCAATGATTGAAACCACCCAATCGCAATGGGCGTTTGAGCGCTGTACTGTACAATCACATGTGGACTCACCAAACACAGGGTAAATCAATTACGAGATTTAATCGGAGCACATTTTTCGAACTAAACTACGAACAAAGAATCAAAACGTGAACTTTCTGTTAGGGTTTTAACTTCAATTGTATGTGGCTCTGATACCAATTGTTAGAATAATTTTCATCACATACAAGAAATTAAAACACCATAGACAAATAAATATATGATAATATCAAGACATACCTTTCGATCCAGCCATGTTCGTAGTCGTCGAATCTCCACGAACTTGGAAGAGATAGCGCACCAGATCTTCCTCTCCTACTCCCACTGTTTTTGTTTTTCGATAGGGCTAACAATCCCCTAACTGATCTTATTTATAAGCACCAGCTAGGGTTTTGGGAGAGGAGAGGGGACCGGGCCTAATAATCATAAACAGTCATTGGGCCCTCCTATCAAGGAGCCCAAAGACCAAACAGCCCACACCTTCATACCACACTAATAATAACACTAAGATGCACCCTGGCCCAAACACAGGATCACAAAAGTATTGGGCTCGTATCGGTGAATTACTTGAACCACTTTCAACCCGTTTTATAAAATTGAAAGACAATTATTGGCAGCCCAAATAACTAGTTTAAAATATTTTTCTTACAATATGGTACCTGGAAAGGGCCGTGTATCTTCATCTAGTAGCCTGCACATCTGCTAACTCCGCATTCTTCGACACCACATTTCTGATAGCAAGACATGCAAATTCTTTTTAGAACGTTGCAAATTATATATTTTACACTAAAATACTAATTCTATAATGTAACAAACATATTGCGTAGAGAAATTTTGAAGGCAGAATCACATGATTCTTGATAGTAAATTCAATTGGAATGACGCTGAGAATGCCTCAAAAATTTAGGTAGGAACTCTTGTTAAACGATTCCGTTCAGCAGTTTTGTGCCTTCGTAAGAAACTTGCAAGTTCATGAAAACATACCATTCAAGTTTCCAACTTAAATCAAAGAGCATGAAAATGCATCGTGAAATTAAATAGCGTGCCTTTTTCTACAAAAGCACGACCTTTTTTTGGTCAGAAAATTAGACAATTATGTAATTCAGTTGTTCTATAATAGAGAAAATAGGGTATCATGCAGAAGGTAACAATAGTGCAGTCCTAATATTGTTATTTCTCTACCTAGGAAAGCGAACAATACAGATATTGACAAGTAGCAAACAAGTTTTCAACGACAAACAAGTGAAAGACATATTACAAACTCAAAACTGAAAAGGAAATCATTGAACCAAGGTAAATATCTGTTGGAAAATATCGATTTTGGGTCGACTTTGGACCCGATTTGTGAAGAATGGGGTTATCGATTTGTCGAGGTGAAAGTAGTTTTGGAAACCTTATGTCAAGGTGATCGTCCTACTACTTTATTTCGACCCAAATCGAGTTCGGGTGAATGAAAAATTCATCGGTGAAGATGGCTACCTCAAGAGGTGAAGGAGGCAACTTCAAGTGGGAAAATTAATTCATCCCACATTGGAGGGAAGAACAAACTTTTTCACCTTATGTAGTTCAAGTTTGCACTATAGGGCACGCCCTTTGGGTGATACACATTTTGTGTAGGAGGGAGGACCTAGCTATGGTCCGAACCACCACACGCGCGCGCGCGCGCCGCTGCCGCCGTCTGTCCGGACGGCCGGCTCGGCTCGGTCTCGGGCACGGGCCGGGCCGTGACGTGGTGTGGGCTTGGGCCTGATAAAGCAATAACTTAATCTTTTTGGGCCAGAAACCAACTCCTTTTCAGAAAAATCAACCCGGAAATAATTCTTCTCCAGACCGTTTTGTAACTGCTTTTTGAACAGTTACAACTGTTTTCGTTGCCCAACCGTTTCCAACTGTTCCTAACGGGTGTGTGTCTTCTTTAAAAGGCAGACACCATCCTCTGTTTTATTCATTCCGAAATCCAGTTCAGTACTCTTCCTCCTTCAAACACAGAGAGATATTCACACCAACTAACAGGTTCGACGGGTGCAATTCCAGACGGTACTTCTGCTTGCACGGTGAGAGGCGATTATCCTGGGAAGCCTTCGCTCCGGATCAACAGTACCAATTGGGAGCGAATAAAGCCTTAAGGCCATCGTGTCTATGCACGAGATCGTCTCTGCTTTACTGCTGCAATTCTCCAGACTCTGTAAGCTTTATTATTACAGTTTATTTTTCCTTTTCGGGTCAGATTCTTGAACAGCGTCCAACAATCTTAAGGCTTTATCTGTAATCTGTTCAAGAATCAGACTATTTATCTGTTTCTGTTAAAATTTTCCAGTTTCGTCCGTGACTGGAAAATTTTTCTGTTACTGTTATTTTCTGTTTCTGTTTCTGCAATACATTTTATTTTCAGTTTCAGTATTATTTTCTGGTACTGTAAATTTTCTGTTACTGTTGAATATTGCTGCTGTTTATTTTTTCTGTTACAGTATTATTTCTTCAGTTTCTGTAGAAATTCTCTGCAACGGTAAAATAAACTGCTCTGTATATTTTTCTGTAACATATTATTTTTTCTGTTTCTGTTTAAATTCTTTAACAGTTGGATTATCTGTTACGTTACTATCTATTGTTAAAAAAAATTCTGTTTCTGATTTCATTTTCAGTTTCTTTATCTACTGTTAAATTTTCAAAAACTTTATTATCTTTTTTTTCCTGCTGTTATACATAAAAGTATATTATATATATCCATTGGTACTGAATTTTTGCGTAGCAAACTTTCAGCAATGGCAGAAGGAACCAGTTCTGGAAATACCACCAGACCCGCGACAGTGATGGCTATCGGCGGATATGGGGAACGTCCAGAAAAGTTCACCGGAAAGGATTTCAAGAGATGGCAACAAAAAATTCTATTCTACTTGACAACCCTCAACTTGGCCGGCTTTCTGAATGAAGACGCACCAGTGTTGACCGAAAACTCCGAAAAGGATGACGTGGCAGCGGTAGACGCGTGGAAGCAGTCGGATTTTTTGGCTAAAAACTACATTCTTAACTGCTTAGACAATTCATTGTATAGTGTGTATTGTGGTGCTAAGTCCGCTAGGGAATTATGGGAGTCTTTAGACAAAAAGTACAAAACGGAAGATGCCGGGGCTAAGAAGTTTGTAGTGGCTAGATTCCTGAAATTTTGTATGGTAGATTCAAAAACTGTAATAAGCCAGGTTCAGGAGTTGCAAGTGATCCTCCACGAGATCCATGCCGAGGGGATGGTTCTTAGCGAATCATTCCAAGTAGCTTGTATAATTGAGAAGTTGCCTCCATCATGGAAGGACTTCAAAAATTATCTCAAGCACAAGCACAAGGAAATCAAGCTCGAGGAACTCATCGTGCGCTTGAGGATTGAGGAGGACAACCGCAATGCCGACCCCAAAACAGGAATTGTGCAAGCCAAAGAAAACGTCGTGGAACAAGGGCCGAAAAAGAAACGAAAGGCTAAAGACATGGACTCCGCCGATGCGGGTGATAAATCGTTCAAGGGGAAGTGCTTCAATTGCGGAAAAACGGGACATCGTCGAAGCGAGTGCAAAAAGAAGCGCAAACCTCAAAAGAACAAAGAGAAGTCTGAGGCCAACGTTGCGGAAGCAAACTAGGATGATGGGATTCGCTTGTCAGCGGTCGTCTCGGAGGTGAACATGATTGGCATCAACCCAAGGGAATGGTGGGTCGACACCGGCGCGACACGCCATATTTGCTAAGACAAATCAATGTTTACCAAATACGAGGAGGTGAAAAATGGGGAACCGGTCTTCATGGGCAACTCCGCCTCATCTACCGTTGAAGGACAAGGCACCGACACTCTCTAAATGACCTCGGGAAAGATGCTCGTGCTCAACGATGTGCTCCACGTGCCGGAGATTCGCAAGAACTTGGTTTCGGGATCCGTCTTAGTTAAGAAAGGATTCAAGCTTGTCTTCGAATCCGACAAAATTGTACTAGTGAAAAGTGGTTCGTATGTAGGAAGGGGATACCTTAGCGATGGTATGTTCAAGCTAAATGTAATGAATCTGACGCCAATTAAGGCTATAAATAAGAGCGTCAATTCCATTTACTTGTTGGAGTCTTCTAATTTATGGCATAGTAGATTAGGACATGAAAATCTTGAATCCATTCGCAAGTTAATGTCTATGGAACATCTTCCTAGTGCAAAAAATGATAGATCCCACAAATGCGAAACGTGCGTTGAAGAAAAGCAAACAAAGAAATCTTTCCGACCAATTGATGGGAAAGTGACATCCCCTCTTGAGTTAATCCATACGGATATATGCGATCTAAAATATACGCAAACAAGAGGAGGAAAGAAGTACTTCATTACCTTTGTAGATGATTGCACTAAATATTGCTACGTCTATCTTCTCAGAAGCAAAGACGAAGCAGTAGATATGTTCAAACATTACAAAAATGAAGTTGAAAATCAATTGGATAGAAAAATTAAAATTGTGCGTCGTGAGCGAGGAGGTGAATATGAATCACCACTTAAAGACATTTGTCTAGAAAGTGGGATAATTCATCAAACTACGGCACCGTATTCGCCACAACAAAATGGCGTTGCGGAGAGGAAAAATCGAACTTTAAAGGAAATGATGAATGCATTACTTATAAGTTCGGGTTTACCTCAGAACTTGTGGGGGGAAGCCCTGCTGACCGCTAACCTTATCCTTAATAGGATTCCTCGGAAAAGGCTTAGCAAAACTCCATATGAACTATGGAAAGGAAAAGCACCGTCCTACAAATACCTAAAATTGTGGGGATGTCTCGCAAAGGTAGCAATACCGGAACCTAAAAAGGTTAAATTGGGACCGAAAACGGTGGACTGCGTTTTCATCGGGTACGCTCATAATAGTAGTGCATATAGATTTCTGGTTGTAAAATCAGAAATTGAAGATATACACGAAAATACTATTTTTGAGTCTTGTTCGGCTACATTTTTTGATGATGTATTTCCGTACAAAACCAAGAATGTGGAAAGTTCTAAACGAACTCGTGACTCCACGTCTGAACAGTCCGAAGAAGAGGTAGAACCTAGACGTAGCAAGCGGGCCAAAACAGCAAAGACTTTTGGACCGGATTTTCTTACCTATATGGTAGAAAATGAGCCTCAATCCTACAAGGAGGCTATGTCTAGCAGTGAGGCGTCATATTGGAAGGAAGCGGTAAATAGTGAAATCGAATCAATACTTAAAAATCACACATGGGAATTGGTGAGTCTTCCATCGGGTTGCAAACCATTAGGTTGCAAATGGATTTTTAAGAGGAAGCTTAAAACCGATGGAACTGTCGAAAAATACAAGGCTCGCCTTGTAGCAAAGTGATACAAACAAAAGGAAGGTATCGATTATTTCGATACCTACTCACCAGTCACAAGGATTACATCCATTCGGATGCTTATAGCGCTTGCCGCTATAAATAATCTCGAAATTCACCAAATGGATGTAAAGACTTCTTTCTTGAACGGTGAATTGGATTAAGAGATTTACATGGAGCAACCTGAAGGTTTTCATGTTCCCGGACAAGAAGACAAGGTTTGCCGGTTAGTCAAATCTCTTTATGGGCTGAAACAGGCACCAAAACAATGGCATGTCAAATTTGATAACGCAATGTTATCAAATGGCTTTCATATAAATGAATGTGACAAGTGTGTTTATCACAAAACCACTCGTGATGGTTATGTCATTGTTTTCTTATATGTCGATGATATGCTAATTATGGGAAGTAATAAGAATATCATCAATTCAACAAATAAATTGTTGACGACAAAGTTTGACATGAAAGACATGGGTATCGCAGATGTTATACTAGGGATGAAAATCACTAGAACATCAAATGGATACACATTGCCTCAGTCACACTATGTTGGAAAGATACTTGACAAATTCGACAAGAACGACGGCAAGGAAGTTAAGACTCCTGTTGATCTGAATCTACACCTCGCCAAGAATCATGGGGCCAGTGTAAGGCAAAACGAATATGCTCAAGTTATCGGAAGTCTAATGTATCTCATGAACTGCACCAGACCCTATATCGCTCAAACAGTTGGCAAACTCAGTCGATTCACGAGCAATCCTAGTGCAAATCACTGGAAAGGATTGACTCGGGTGCTAAAGTATTTAAGACATACTTTAACGTACGGACTGCACTATACTAGGTACCCAGCCGTACTTGAAGGGTATTATGATGCCAATTGGATATCGGATACAAGGGATTCTAAATCCACAAGTGGGTATGTCTTTACCCTAGGAGGTGCAGCCGTGTCATGGAAGTCTTATAAACAAACCTGCATTGCAAGATCCACAATGGAATCCGAATTCATTGCCTTGAATAAATCAGGGGAAGAAGCAGAATGGCTTCGACAGTTTTTAGAAGAACTTCCAATGTGGCCAAAACCAATGGCACCTATTTGCATCCATTGCGATAGTCAATCGGCAATTGGAAGGGCGCAAAATAGTATCTATAATGGTAAGTCTAGACATATTCGTCGTAGACACAACACCATTAAACAATTGCTCTCAAATGGAATAATATCGATCGATTACGTGAAGTCTAAGGAGAACTTAACAGACCCTCAAACAAAGGGATTACCGAGAGCAAGTGTTTAGTTCATCGAGGGGAATGGGACTAAAGCCTATCTCACCGAGTTGCACATAGCGGAAACCCAACTTAGAAGATTGGAGATCCCAATAACTAAGTTCAAAGGGCCAACCTACCTATCGTGCAAATATTTAGTCACTGAGGAAATTTAATTTCTTAACTATTCCTAGGGTGAACGCCGAGTGACGCTTGCATTGGAAAAGGTTAAGCGTTGAAGCTTTTAATGAGCTCATATCTTGGTCAAACGACCAAGTGGGGTATGGCAAGATACTCTTTTTGAGACTCACCTATATGAGTGGGAACTGGGGGCCGGTTCTAGGAGAATGACGAGGCTAAATTCTCTAAGACCACTCATGAAACCAGGACATAAGTGTTCCATGGCCAAAACGTGCACGACAATGAGAACCGTAATTGGAAGAATGATAACCGTGTGGGTGCTAATGACTAGGTATACGTCACGGCAAGCAGTTCAAGGCGATTCGCTACTGACAAGCCAGTATACCCGTTGGTACTTCACTAAGACAACGTTCAAAGTCTCTGACTACCTTCTCGATGCGATTATCGTTCGCGTGATATCTCTCTCAATCCTTTGACATCCCGGCTACTCAGCCAATTTTATCATTCATGTGGGGGATTGTTGGAAAATATCGATTTTGAGTCGACTTTGGACCCGATTTGTGAAGAATCGGGTTATCGATTTGTCGAGGTGAAAGTAGTTTTGGAAACCTTATGCCGAGGTGATCGTCCTACTACTTTATTTCGACCCAAATCGAGTTCGGGTGAATGAAAAATTCATGGGTGAAGATGGCTACCTCAAGAGGTGAAGGAGGCAACTTCAAGTGGGAAAATTAATTCATCCCACATTGGAGGGAAGAACAAACTTGTTCACCTTATGTAGTTCAAGTTTGCACTATAGGGCACGCCCTTTGGGTGATACACATTTTGTGTAGGAGGGAGGACCTAGCTATGGTCCGAACAACCACGCGCGCGCGCGCCGCCGCCGCCGTTCGTCCGGACGGCCGGCTCGGCTCGGTCTCGGTCTCGGGCACGGGGCGGGCCGTGACGTGGTGTGGTGTGGGCTTGGGCCTGATTAAGCAATAACTTAATCTTTTTGGGCCAGAAACCAACTCCTTTTCAAAAAAATCAACCCGGAAATAATCTTCACCAGACCGTTTTGTAACTGCTTTTTGAACAGTTACAACTGTTTTCGTTGCCCAACCGTTTCCAACTGTTCCTAACGGGTGTCTGTCTTCTTTAAAAGGCAGACACCTTCCTCTGTTTTATTCATTCCGAAATCCAGTTCAGTACTCTTCCTCCTTCAAACACAGAGAGATATTCACACCAACTAACAGGTTCGACGGGTGCAATTCCACTTCTGCTTGCACGGTGAGAGGCGATTATCCTGGGAGGCCTTCGCTCCGGATCAACAGTACCAATTGGGAGCGAATAAAGCCTTAAGGCCATCGTGTCTATGCACGAGATCGTCCCTGCTTTACTGCTGCAATTCTCCAGACTCTGTAAGCTTTATTATTACAGTTTATTTTTCCTTTTCGGGTCAGATTCTTGAACAGCGTCCAACAATATCATACGACCTGAGTTCTTCATTTAGGTATATATGATAGTGTCATTTGCAACAGACTTATAGAAGAAAATTGAACAACCGGAAACCTACTGTGCATGTCTTGGAGGCACATAGACTAACTACTATTATCAAAAGTCAATTTCATGCTTCAGTGTAGATGTATGCAATGTACACACCACCATGTGTGAAACAAGAATGCGCTGCATTTAATTCGCCAATATCCCAACTAACCAAACTTCTGAATTCCAATACCATTAATTCCATATAAGAAATCGTTTTGCAACAGAGACAGATATATAGGACTGTAAATAGTGGTATCAACTAATCAGGTGAAAGACGAACTCCGCTCTCTATGGTTATATACATTTTTGCTTCCCAACTACATAGTACAAACTTTTCTTTCCCTTCCCCTTTACGGCCACCATAAAAACTGTAAAGACAACCAAGACGCTAGGATGTGATAATGTTCAAGTGAAAAGGAGAAAGAGAGAAAGGTAAAGAATCAACATAAATTTCCTTGAGTGTACATGTCACCAGTGCGAAACCCTCTGTTTAGAGCATTCAAGAATACAGTCTCAATCCTCTCAGCAGCCTTCAGTTCCCCTAAGCCGTACTTCAAAAGCATTGCAGGTAAAGGATTTGCTTTTATCCTGCGTTATGAACCACCACCTAGTAGTTCCATCAACATTCAATTGATGGACAAAGATGAGAATTCCATCTACATATGAAAGAGATTTAACTAATAGGGAATTTACCTCTCCAGCAATATCAGCTGCAGACCAATGTCATGGGTTCGAACAAACCAGGTCCCTGCGTATGAGCAATTGCCAAAAAGGGCAACAACAGTTCAAATACATGACAGTTCTCATCAACTTCACAAGCGAAGAAACCGTGAAGAGTTAATTTCAAACAAACAGCTTAAATCATGAAGGGGTGTGAGTGATGTTTCAGTACCGATGCGCCAAGGCTAGCTAAGGGAAGCATATCAAAGACTTATTCAACAGCCTTAGATCAATTCTGCAAACTTAGCTATCCTTTATGGCGCCATAGGGCATTGAGAAAATAACATGCCCTAATCAGTTGTTGCAGAAGAAAGTCCTTCATTCCAAATCGTTTAGCTTCTCGTAACATCAGTTCAAACCGCCAGTTATGCCTACATATAAGCAGAATTCAAGAAGAAACAATGTCATCCTGACATCGGCTAGAAAAAGACTACTGTCTTGGATTGCTAAACTTATTGGTCGAGACAGGTCCTTACTACTCAGTTTCTTATCTAGATTTTCGGAATATTATTCTAAGATGCAAGCAACCAGAATTTTTCAATTATAAAATGGAACAAGAAGTTCGTGTAGGAAGAGGCTGCCAAAGCTGGATATATCTCGAGAGATTCAGAAATTTGAAATTTAAAAATAAATCCCATGAAAAGTACCCAAACAGATGGTTCAGAAGAGCCCATCTCCGATGTTCTCTAGGCATTTCTGTTTCGTGATAAGCAAAACCATTGAATCACAATGCCAACAATGCTACGGCGCCACCAGCTCCTCCCTGTGCTGTTGGACTTCCAAAGGCTCTCGGCAAGGATGTGCCCACACACCCACTAAGGCTAAGTACTATGCAACAGATACAAATAGTTGGAGCTTTTCACTAAAAAGGAGTACATGAAAAACTAAAAGTCAGAGGTGGAAGCAATACATCTCCCCTCAGAGCCATTGGCACACCCTCACCGAGAAGACATTCTAACTCTTCTTTCTATGGAAAAAAAGATGCAAGAGAAGCCCAATCAGCCAGTGTTTACTCCAATGGAACTTAAAGTACCCGCAGAAGAGGCATTTTGAGTTGGATCAGATCTCTCTACATCATAAAATTCCTCTCCAGAATCCTCTTATGATGCTCCTTGATAGGAGGAAGAGTATCCTTCGTTCCAAAGTTCCGCTCATTCTCTCCCAAATTCCACTTCAGAGATGGTATATCTCGTTCCATTTTCAAACCATGTGAGCTCTCTTATCCACAGTCCACTGGCAATAGTATTTCCTCAATAACAACTTCGATTGAACCATCAAAACCTTGTTTCTTCATGCCGATGTCAGCTCCTAATTATTTTCTCTAAAATAACTGTTTCATCCTTCTCAGTAACTTCCATGTTCAAAGAGCTTTCATGTAAATCGATTAAAGGCTATTCTGCAAGCGTTGCTTGCATTTTTTGAAAGGCCATTCATATATCTGATCATTACCCCTCTTCCTTCCGAGTGCATTAGTGTAAGTAGAATAAATAGATAAGTGTTAATTAATCATATTTTGGAATTGTAAACTTATTTAATGCTATGTTTTGCGTAGAATGATCAGGCTTCTAATGAACATTTCCGACTAACCTTTACATACAATCTACATAGCCTAGGATTTTCAAAAGCCCATCCATATATCTGATCATTACTCCTCTTCCTTCCGAGTGCATTAAGTGTACATAGAATAAATAGATAAGTGTTAATTAATCATATTTTGGAATTGTAAACTTATTTAATACTGTTAGATTTTGGTGATTCAAACACAGCATAGAAAATTGACTTGGTCCAAGGCGGCTAAGGATTGTTTCCTTATTCGTTTTTGAATTGTTTCCTTGTTCGTTTTGGAACTGTTTCCTAGTTTGTTTTGGCAACGTTTGGACGTTGCTTTGGGCACAAGTCACTAGTTTAGGCCTATATATGGGTGTAGGACTCTTCTATTGACATGTGTGGTGTGTCTTGGATTGTAATTGGCTCTCTCATCAATAAATTGGTTCGTTTGGTCCGTGGATGTAGCTAGTCTCAAAACTAGTGAACCACGTTAAATTCTTGTGTTGTTCTTCATCTTCTTCTTCGTCTCATCACTCTTCTTGGTCCCCAACAACTTGGCATCGTGCTTCCGCGTGCGTACTCCAACAAGTGGTTTCAGAGCCAGGTTGTTGGGTTGGGTTTGTTGGTGATGAGTGATGGCGAATTCGTTTGGGATGAAGATCAATTGTTTTGATGATGAGGATATTGTTGATACACCCACCACCAAGTTCCTTATTGGGGGAACTATTGGGCTCCTTGTTGTGGGAGCTATCAGATTCCTTCTTGGGGGAACAATCGGGTTCCTTATTGGGGGAACTATTGAGTTCCTTATTGTGGGAGCTATCGGGTTCCTTGTTGTAGGAGCTATCGGGTTCCTTATTGTGGGAGCTATCGGGTTCTTTGCCATGGAGCATCGGGCGCGCATTCTAGCGCGAATTTGGAGGTTCACGTGCAATTGGCGTTCCGGCGCAATCGGGCATCCGGTGTTGATCATTGGGCGTGTGGATCTAAATTGGGCTCATCCGTTGCAAGAACTCGTAAGAGTTGGAGCATCGACATGGAGCGATCTTGTTCGGGCCGCTAGGAGGATTCAAGTCAAGGTGGAGACGGCTCGAATCAACCGGCGAATTTGGCTCGTGGCATGGAGCAATTGACGTGTCTTGTTGGCACGCGATTGGTTGGTAGCGAGTTATTGGGCGCGTATTGGATTGGCTACATGTTATTGGGCATGTATTGATTAGCAGCGTGTTATTGTGCACGCATTGATTGTTGGCACGTTATTGGGCGTGTCTTGATTGGCGTCTTGGTGCGGTATTTGGCGACGCAATTGGCATGACTTGTTTGATAGGCACTTTTGTCACGAAGTGTCATTGGCGTGACGATTGGGGAGATGCATTATGTCATGGTGCATTAGGGTGTGTTGTTGAGACACAATGGTCTATGCGTTTGTTGAGACGCAAAGACGCGTTGTTGTGGCGCATAGTGAATGTATTCCAATACCACAAATTTGGGAATACATCATATCGGTTGATTGGTTGATCGTTTCGATTAGGGTGGAGCACTTCAAATTTGATTGTTGGAGGTGCATCCACAATTGGCGTGTTCGTTGAAAAAGACGGATGGCAATCGGAGAAACGATTTGGTGAATTGGGTGGAGGCGTTCTTGATTGGGAGGCGCATTCACAATTGGATTGATGGAGCATTGGATTGGTTGCTAGGGTGTTTGAATCAAGGTGGAGATTTGTTAGATTTTGGTGATTCAAACACAGCATAGAAAATTGACTTGGTCCAAGGCGGCTAAGGATTGTTTCCTTATTCGTTTTGGAATTGTTTCCTTGTTCGTTTTGGAACTGTTTCCTAGTTCGTTTTGGCAACGTTTGGACGTTGCTTTGGGCACAAGTCACTAGTTTAGGCCAATATATGGGTGTAGGACTCTTATATTGACATGTGTGGTGTGTCTTGGATTGTAATTGGCTCTCTCATCAATAAATTGGTTCGTTTGGTCCGTGGATGTAGCTAGTCTCAAAACTAGTAACCACGTTAAATTCTTGTGTTGTTCTTCATCTTCTTCTTCGTCTCATCACTCTTCTTGGTCCCCAACAACTTGGCATCGTGCTTCCGCGTGCGTACTCTAACAAATACTATGTTTTGCGTAGAATGACCAGGCTTCTAATGAACATTTCCTACATAACCTTTACATAGGACTATTCAAGCAGTCAACAAACAAGCCTAAGGATGAGAATTTGTACCAATACTCGTCCAATGATATCATTTGAATACAGTTTAAATTATGACATATACCTTACCCTGAATCGAACTGCTCGTCACTTCCGTAATCTTCCACCAAGTTAGAGTTGTCTGCCACGCCCCTGCTCCTGATCAGAGACATCCCGAGCCAGAGGTCCTCTCACGTTCCCGTCATGTCCAAATACATCTGCATGCAATATATCCACTCTTGCTGGATCCCCATTTCCACTTTGTTGACCACCATTCGCTCAGGTTTGGGCAGTAACTAACAACTCTGTCAAACCAAGCACCCAATCAACTGCAGTAAACCAATATCGAAGAATAGACTTGATTGTTGACCGCAATCTAAATCTCTCAAGGGCAAATGGAATACCGATTTGGAAAAGAAGCCTGTCAGCCGGTATTTCAGTGAATGGGTCAGATACACTGCAACGAACGTGTGTAAGAGTTAGACACGGGAAACACGTCAAACAGGAATAAATTCAAGAACAAACAAATGGCCTTAAATCCTGGAGAGAGATCTTACGAAATGTCAAGAGGAAAAATAGATGGGGTTATTCTTATAGCAAGTTTAACTGGCAAAAATACCAGCATGACTATTAAGCTCCCATAAACAGCAACAGATAACAGAACCCTGCGAGCATGTGTGTACACAGTATCATCAATCAAGTGATTCAGGTCACAAAATGGGTTATAGTTTGGGTCTGCTGGATCCCGAAGAAAGTAAAGAACCCGTTGCGCAAAACCTATCAGAGCAAACACATATAAATAAGAAATTAAAAAACAACTGGATTGAGGCAAACAGAAAATGCATTTATAACAAGGAGGCAGAGAATGCATACCCCTCGAAGAAGTCTGACGAAGATACTTATTTGTAGCATATAAACAATTCCTACAACCCAGTGAACCAATGAGCTGGCTAACGGAATATTATCTCTGCTATCGGGACAATTCCATATAATCTCCCCACAGTCAAAGGCTCGCCTCTGTTGTATCGAATCAAAGCAACTTCTTCATTATCTTTTGAACAATATGTTTTTTTTTTTGCTTTGCCACAAGTCGTGTTTTCTGAATAGCTTTGAAAAAAGCAGTCACTACTGCCGATGAGGAAAAAAATGAAGGTGAAGAGTTAACTCTGAAGGAATTTACTGAACTTTTAGTTTCAAAACTAAAATCCCAATACAACACTCAGACCAGGAAGTATCAAAATATATGAGCGAGCTTTAGCATCATACAACTAAAATCAAATTCCAGAGGCAATTGGGACTGTTACATGTTCGACTGAGAGTTTGTCAGATCTCACCACAAAGTCACCTCAAGATGGGTTACGAAACGATTCATTCCAATTAGACCTAATCCAATCCACTAAACTAATCTTTTGAGTTCATAACAAGTACCTAAATTGATAACAAGTGAAGCTGGGAACACCTTCAAAATCTCGTGTGATATTTTGTAGAGTGTACTTTTCGTGGTTTGATATTGGTTGACTTGTGAAAATTGGTGAAATTTTACTCACTAAATACCCGAGTACGAAACATTGAGTGAGACGTAAACATCCAATAAACGCATAACCAATCATTGGGAGAGAAGTGAACCCCCAAATTTTCAGTACCCCCATATCCAAGACTTCTGTTCTCGTTTCCCTAATTGAAGAGTAATGGATGGTTGACTTCATCTTCGTGTTGCAGAGTTTATAAAATTGAGAGATCAAACAGCGCTTTTACGATCGAACCTCAGGTTTGTTAAGCGTAATGTTTTGAAGCTAACGTTTGCCAAGTGAAATAGAGTCAAACCACATTTTTGAAAAGCAAAATAGCTTCAGAAAATCTTGGTTACACCCCCCAAAATACACACAAGTGAAGAAATATAAGACTTGCAAATACGAAATCGACATGGGAGATTATGGTTTATCTCTCTAGAGGGAAGCTGAATAAAGAAAGAATTGGCATCCTACCCGTCTGGTGAATTGGTCTTTGAAAAATACCCGTCTCTCACTTATGTTTGGCGTGTGTAACCCACGCGGGGTTACACAATTTAATCAACTAAAATTAACACTTAATAAGGCAAATTAATAAAACAAACCAATACACATCATCATCCACCCCCTCGAATTCACTCCAACTGCAACTGCAACTCACTCTCTCTCTCTCTCTCTCTTCTCTGCAACTCACTCACCGTCGCTCGCTGCAACTGCAACCCCTGGCTTCCACTGTTTCTTCTTCTTCCTCCGCTCCGGCCGCCCACTTACCCCTTCCCAACCCCGTCGCCACGGAGACACCCACCGTCGACGAAGAGGTTTGCCTTTTCAAATACCCCTTTTCTCAATTCTGTAACTTACTTGATGATTCCATGTACATGTTTGTAATTGATGTTTGAATCAAAGAAAAATCAAATCCATGTTTGAATATCTTGTCACCTGTAAAATTTGATCATAATTCCACCAAATTAAGAACTTGGACGAGATCCAGATCTAGAACTCTGACGGTGACCTGTTCTAGATCGTGGAACTCGTACGAGTAGTTCTCGTCTCAGTATCACGAGATGAATACTGAGACGAGAACCTATAAAACTGGGACGAGGAGAAAGCAAGACCCTGCCGAGGGGCATTTTACTCGTCTTGAGACGAGAACTTCACGCTCCTCTCTGTATAAGCCAGCTTATACTGAGACGAGCATGACTCTCATCTTGGTTAAGACCAGCTTATACTGAGACGAGCAATGTTCTCGTCTCGGTAGAGACCAGCTTATACTGAGACGATCAACATCCTCGTCTCAGTATATCAAGTTTATACTGCTCGTCTCAGCAGTTAGAAGATGAAAAAAAATCCCATTGATTCCAGACTTAGAACAGTCCTGCAACTTGAACACTTAAAATTATTTATCTTTGTAGACTTGAACAGTAATGGATCTCACATCAACACTTCACGTAAAAAAAAAGTGACACACGTATACTGAATCTAAATTCAGTAACACTTGTACCCTCAAAAAAAATCAGTAACACTTATAATAAGTAAAAAACTTGTAAACTTTTAAGTAACAGACCATTATAAATACTATGAAGTATTTCATTATTTATCTGACATTATTAATGAAAGTTTAATTTGAATTGTAGAAGCAAATAATCAAGGTTTCGGAGTTCGACGAGAAGTTGGGAGATGTACCGCTTCCATTGTGCCAGATTAAAGTCGAGAAAGGAAACATCACTACGAGGGTAGCCTTGAAAGGGTACAAGCAGAGTTTGCAATACTTCTGCCCTGAGGTTCGGGAATTGATTGAAGAAAGGCTCCCACAGCTGAAGTTTTTGTTGGACATCCATTGCGCGAGCAACGTTACCTTTCCTAGTATGGTTGTAAATCTTGTCATGCACGCAAAGATGAACACGGAGAAAAAAAGATCCTGAGTTTTGGTTCTACATAAACAACATGCCAGTTCGGTTTGGATTGCAGGAGTTTTGTTTAGCTTCGGGGTTGAGCTTCAACGAAACAACTGGTTTTGGTGATAAAGAGCATGCATACGGGTAGGATGCAAAGTATTTACCTGATCACAGGCTCGGTAACAACATCAACGTATCGGATATTGAAAAGGTTTTGCAAGGCCTCAAGCCCAAAATCAAAGATTTGAATGAGGTGGAGAAATTTGATTATGCGAGACCGCTAATGGTATGCCTGATTGGACGAATGACGTTTGTGAAAACCAATGCGGACACAATATCCATGACATCGTTTGGCCTGCTTTCGGATTTTGAATGGGCAAACAAATTTGGATGGGCCAGGTACTTGTGGCCAGGTTTCGCTGAGCAAGTGGCTCAGAAGGCTTGGAATAAAGGTACGGATGGCCTCGGTCGTCGGAAGTACAACATGTTGAACTTTCCGCACATATTTCTGGCATGGATTTGCGAGGCCATACCCCACCTTGGTGATCAGCTGGGAAAACCGAGGGCAGGTGAGGAAAGGAAGTTGCCGCGCTTGGCTAATTGGACGTGGAGAGGATGCGCATTGGGCTTGGAAGAAGCAGCGGAATGATGGAGTGAGATAAAGTCTGTTAATCCTACCCTCGTCCCAACGAAGGAAGAGAAGAAACAACACTACTGGATTAGCTTCATTGAGTACAGGAGGACTCACCCCGACCAACCACTTCACCCCAGGTGACTGCTCTGTTCGAGAAGAGGACAGTGCTTGAGGATGACATGAGTTTTAATCGTAAATTCACACCCAGCTACAACTTTGAGGGAGTGCAACCGGAGGAGGTAGTGGCTTCGGATAAGCCGCAGAAGAGGACGAGGAAGAAGGATGTTGCAAAGGATGATGGTGTCGGGCCCCAGAAGAAGAAGCAGAAAAAAACAGTTAACGAGGACGAGCCTGGCCCACAGTCCAAGAAGACTAAGAAGAAGACGGAGAGGCGCAAAGAACTTGCTCTTCTTGATGAGGAAGAAGAAGAGGAAGAGGAGGATGCTAGTCTTGTCCCGATACGGAGAAAGGGTGCAGTTGTGATTTCCTCAACCCCACCTCCATTTCCACCGAGAACCCAACCTTCAGTGTCTGCAACACCTCCACCTGCCGGTCGACCCGAACCTTCAAGAACTGTGGGAGTTGAATTAGAAGACTTGAAGCGGGAAATGCGGAAAGCTTTTGAAGAGGCATCGGTTCCTATCAAATAAAACCAGATCCATTTGAGTGAGAAAATGACAGAAATGAGCAGTAGGGTGGGTAAGATGGAGGAAGAATTGGTTGCCTTAAAAAAGGAATGTAAGACCGATTTCACTCGTGTACGTGAAAAGATCAACCGTCACGACACGAAAGAGAATGAACGACTGAGCCAGCTCGGTGTTTGGGGACAAGCAACGCACAAGATGGTAACAAATCTCCACACCGCTTGGGAGGAAGTGCGAGTAGACCCAACGTCCGGCATTCGGTTCCTTAGCGAGGTACGCATACTGTTCTTATTTACGGTGTTTGACTTATGTAATTTAAGGTAATTGTGACCTAATAAATCTATTCATCATATTGTTAGGATACAGAAAGAGAAGTTGTCATTGATTCCAACCCAGAAGGGGGGTCCAGTCCAATCGAGCCAACCGCAGTTAGAGAAACAGCGACAGGGGGGTCCGGTCCAATCGAGCCAACCACAGTTAGAGAAACAGCGGAAGGGGGTTCCAAGACAATCGAGTCAACCTAAGTCACTGAAACAGAAGGAACCGATGGCTCCAATCCAGTTGAGGCTAACCCCACAACAGAAACAGAAGCAGGGGGTCCAGGCAAGTCCAAGCACCCCCAATCGTAGAAACCGAAGCAGGACCGTCCATGGAAGAAGAAGCAGGTGGGTTGGAGGAAGATGAGGATGCAGCTGATGCGCAAATTACGGGCTATTCGCAAGTATAAGAAATCAAGTAGTACCGGGTGTATTTCAACTCGGGTTATCGATCCCACAGGGACTGTCTCGGGTTTTCTCGAGTAATCAGTTTTGGTTGACAAAGTGTAAAAAACGAGGAAAAGGGATTGTGTTTGTTGTTACGGAACTACGTAAAACTAAAAACGCAAAAACGTAATATATTTTTTGTGATGTTTTCTTGAATAAACCTGCTTTTTGTACTCTAGGGTTGATGGGAACTAGGCTCCAGGATCCCCTCGGCTTTCTACAGATTTTACGTTTTTCGGTTTGATATGAAAACACTCAGCAGTCTCTTTATTTGTGCAACGTACCGGTTGTGCAGTGACCTTTCAGATTCCACACGTAATCCCGATCCTACAGACGTTCGGATTCCTGTTAAGCTGCCTAAGGCTGCAGTCTCGTTCTAAGCCTGTTAGGGTTTCTAACCTGTCCTAATGGACCGGGTCAGATTCTCCAACAGTCGGTCTCACGTTTTTCTATGCTAGCCCTATCTCCCTTACTCTGGTCGGTCTATCGGGGTAAGGTACTAAATCCTGTCTTTTCTTCCTAACCCTAACCTGACGTTTTCACCTACAGGCTCGGGTCTATAACAATTCTGGTTCGCGACTCCGATCATGCATATACGATAACAGTCAAAGACAGAATAACAGATAAAGCTGCTGAATTTAAGATAACAATCATGAATCCATAATCAAACGTCTATAATAAAATCTGGATACGAAACCCTAGGTTCACCAAGAACCTAGTAAAAGGTTTAGCTACTAAGTGACATAATTAAATAACAACGTTTCTGAATAAGAGAGATAGTGAAATCAAACGCGTGCTGTAGATTCTGAATTCCTGCTTCCGTGCTCACCGAGAGTGCTCTCCGATCTCCTTCAGTAAGTTGTTGTTGTGTTTTCTGATGAGCACTGGACAAGTCTTTATATAGTGATGGAGGCGTTTCTGGAAACTGCCGAAATTACGAAACTACCACTGGGCCGAAACTGCCTCGGGAAACGGGCCGTCTGCCACCGCCTTGGGAAACAGGCCAACTGCGCAAGATAGCTGCGTAGCTACATGCGTAGGTACCTGCGTAGGTAACTGCCTCCTCGGTTTGCGCGCCAAACTCCTCGGGATGTCTCGGGATGACTACTGAGCTTCTCGGAGCGTGTTTCGTCTGTCTCGGGATGCGTGCCAAACTGATCGGGATGCGTCGAGATGCGTGCTGAGCTTCTCGGAGTGTGTTTCGTCCGTCTCGGGATGCGTGCCAAACTGCTCGGGAGTCCTCGGGATGCGTGCCAGTCTCCTTGGGATGCGTGCCCATCTCCTCGGGAAACGTGCCAATCTTCTCGACTTGCATGCTCGGCTTCTCAGCCTTCTTGAATCCTTCACCCGCATGCCTGCTTCATTTCCGGCTCCTGCACAAGTCATGTCCCTGCATCAACGACACGAAACAAAACCCGTGATCATATCTCGATATGCGTGAAATAAAGCAGTTTATGCGTCTAGGAGATAAAAACAGCAAACCGAAAATTCCCGAGTCAAACGGGGCAGAAATCGACTAAAACGCTCATTTTGGACGAAAATACCCCTCAAATTGGGCTAACCGATAACTCCTAGTGAGGAGCTATCAAACTACCCCCGCACTATCCTTTGCTCGTCCCGAGCAAACATCCTGAATACTGCCCTGAAATGCATACATATCTGTCTTGCAAATACCCCCTGCAAGTTCGAATCACGACCTTTTCCCTTCCATCAGTTTGCATACTTTTTCTACCCGTCCATATAAACCAGACGACTCGATCAGAGACTGACTCAGAAAGAATATACAAAGACTCAATACACACGACTCAAAAGTACTAAACAATTTATTGTTGGTGAGATTGGGCAATCCCAAAAACATAACCGAGTGTCCTCAAAACCCCATCCTTTTTCCAGAAAATACTTCCCTGCAATCGATCGGTAAGTCCGAACAGATTTCTTTGGTGGATTTAAGCACTGGACCCGAGTACTATTACTTTTGCTATTAACCTGAGCGAATCCCTAATTAACCGACCATCCGAGCTATTTCCGAATCAAGGTTCTAAGTCTAACAGGTAGGATATATATATGTGTACAGGTACGGCATGATCCTACTCGTTATGACATTCTCACAATTTCCCCAAACTCACACCCCTCACCGAGTTCCCGAAAAACTGCCTGAAACACCTAAGTTCCTGCCATATCAATCTTCCTGTCCCCCGGTGTGTCTTCGCCATTCTCGCGGCCACAAATGTGAAGCGGTGTAACTGTCTCGAAAATTGTGCTACTCACTCAGCTTTTTGACTCAATAACAAAAACAACATAAATAACTGAAAAAACTGCAAAACTAGATCATTTTCTTCTTTTTTTTCTTTTTTTTCTTTTTTTTTCTTTTTTTTTTCTTTTTTTTTTTTTTAATACGACTCTATATACACATAAATACACGAATAACAATAAATAAACTGACTAAAGTTGAGTGAGTAAAAATAAATTGTCGTCGTGGGGTATGAAAGATGTCCTCATATGGAATACCCCCACACTAATCCTGAAGCGCTGATCCTGTAGTCGGAATAATACTGTGCAGTCCCACCGAACCTCCTCATCACCAAAGATGTAGAAAACTGACACAACCACCAATTAACCTCACAACCCCCCGGACCCCATTGTGTGCGGAAAGATGTCTCGCACGCGACTAACTCCTCCTGTGGTCACTATGTAATGCAGTGATCCACCTCCGCAAATTAATGCACTGTCGCCTCTCACTCACCCTGTCCTTCCCTCGAAAAACGTGTCAATGTCAAAACTGCCCAAAACCGCTATATCATGAAGTGCTTCCATCTAAAACTCTCCCCAACTCACTCCCTCCGTCATAACTCGTAAAATAGCCAACTAACGACTGATGAGGTCTCAAATAAGGCTTCCTAGGCTATAGTGGTTGAGAATAAAAGGGGTAAATGGCTTCAAACGGGGTTACTAGTTGGACCTAGGGGTAAGAAACAGGACGTGAGGTCCCTTGATAGCCAGTCACTCCACCGAAAGATGCGATGACCGTGACGGCGCCCGTGGGCGGGTTGTCGACTACCTAGATGACGGCGGTGTGGCAATAGTCGGATCCTTAGCTCAGATGATAACTACTTGCGGTTTCCAAGGGTCACTGGCTCTCACCTATCTACAATACCTCGGTGCAAGCTTTCTTTTCTGTCAAATGATTTAACCTCGATTTCTTCCCAGTTTATGTTCTCTTGATTGCCCGTTCTCAAATTTTCTGATTTTTAATTTTTTTTTGATTTTCTGAAAATTTACGATTTTTTTTTCTTTTTTTTAGATATACACAATGCAAGGCCAGAAATTTGTGGTGGGTAGACTCAAAAATAAAAACGTGCTGACTCAATAAATAAACTCAAAACTGCAAACGAACATGAAAAAACGTGCATACCTGGTTAATGCAGACACGACCACCACCCCCACACTAAAGAGGTGGCATGCCCTCATGGCACTCACTCGGACTCGTCTGGAACATAGGGCGGGTCTGACAAGCCAGTCCATAACAGCTAACGAAAGCAGAAAATTCAGAAATTAAATATATATATATATATATATATTTATTATTATTATTATTATTATTGTTATTATTATTATTATTATTATTATTATTATTATTATTATTATTATTATTATTATTATTTTCAAAACGCAGAAAAACACTGTCAAAATGCAGATACGCAGTCAAAACAGCTAAATACGCAGCTTAAACAGTCAATTACGCTACCCTGTGCTAATTTGCAGTTAACGGTAAATTACGTAAAAATTGTGTTAAATACGCAAGTAAAAGTTAAAAATGCAGAAAAGCAGCTAAAAACGCAGTAGACAGTCAAAAATAGCTAAGTACGCAGCATGCTAAACCCGGGTACGGGTTGGTACCGAAAACTGAAAAAATAGCTAAAGAAGAAGTTTTTGAACCTGAGCACTCGGAGCGAGTCAACGAGTGCAAAAACTGCCGCCGGAAAAGTCGTCGGAAAATTTTTCTCGCCGGAAAAAATTTCTGACTTGGGCACCGTGTAGGCCTCGCCCTCCTCTTCGACGTTTCTTCTTTGTGTTTTCTCAAATTTCGACCCGAAGCCGACGAATCTGGAGTTTTTCTCCAAATTTTTAACAAATTTTGACTTGACCCCCTAAGGCTTTGGAAGCTCCAACTGCTTCCACTGCTGCGTGGCTTGCTGGTTGGGCCGCGTACTTGGGCCGGCTGCGTGGCCGGTCCACTTCATCTTTTTTTTTCTTTCTGCCTGCGTAATAGGCCTCGTGGGCCGCGTATTTGACTTTTGGGCCAGCGTATCTTGCCTTTTGGGCCAGCGTAACTATTTTTTTTTTCTCTGCGTATTTAACCTCCTGGGCTGCGTATTTGACTCCTGGGCCTGCGTAACTGGCCTTCTGGGCCAGTTTTCCTGCACTTCTTTGAATGCGTGTCGGACCTCTCGGTTTTGACCCGCACATTTTTCTGCTTGCGTTTTTCTGCTTAAAAATTTCCTGCACAAACTTGTCTACCCATTAACACACACTCATCTCGCCTCTCTCAAAATTCAGAACGTAAAATAAAAACTGTAATAAATAAATAATTTACGTAATCCGATGGGATGCCTCCCACCAAGCGCTTGTGATTTACGGTCGACGGCCCGACCCGGTTACCTCTCACGGGTCGTCAAAGTAGACTGGGTCCACTTTGGCGACTTCAACTGTCTCGAGATATGGCTTGATCCGGTTCCCGTTCACCCTGAAACTGGACTCGTCTTTTGGATTCTCCAGCTCAAATGCTCCCCATGCAAATATCTTCTTGATGATGAACGGTCCCGACCATCGAGACCTCAACTTGCCCGGAAAGAACCGCATCCTCGTGTTGTAGAGAAGCACTTTGTCGCCTTCGTTGAACTGCTTCGGCGTGATCCGCTGATCATGCCACTTTTTCGTCTTCTCTTTGTAGATTTTAGCGCTCTCGAATGCCGTTCTGTGGAATTCCTCTAATTCCAGCAGCGCCATTTTTCTCTTATCTCCCGCTAGATTCTTGTCCATGTTGAGCAGTTTGATGGCCCTGTATGCTTTGTGCTCCAACTCAACCGGCAAGTGGCACGCTTTTCCAAACACGAGCTGGTATGGCGACATTCCCAGCGGTGTCTTGAAAGCTGTCCTGTAGGCCCAGAGTGCATCGTCCAGTCTTAGGGACCAATCCTTCCGGCCGAGATTCACTGTCTTCTCGAGTATGCTCTCCATCTCTTTGTTCGAAACCTCGCCCTGCCCGTTCGTTTGAGGATGGTAAGGCAGTGACACCTTGTGAACCGACACACCGTACTGTTTCAGAACTTTGGCAAAAACTCGATTAATGAAGTGTGATCCCT
Organism: Linanthus parryae; assembly: GCA_023055425.1. Taxonomy (NCBI): domain Eukaryota; kingdom Viridiplantae; phylum Streptophyta; class Magnoliopsida; order Ericales; family Polemoniaceae; genus Linanthus; species Linanthus parryae. The sequence goes on along the minus strand of JALGPY010000010.1, from coordinate 46,899,674 downwards.
CGTCACTGATCATCGCCCTGGGCATCCCGAACCGAGTGAAAATGTTGCGTTTCAGAAAACTCTCAACCGTAGCTGCATCGTTTTTCTGACACGCAATCGCCTCGATCCACTTCGTCACATAATCCACTGCCAGCAGAATGTAAAGATTTCCCATCGAAGACGGGAACGGACCCATGAAGTCAATCCCCGTACATCAAACGGCTCTACCTCCTGCCACACGGTCATCGGCATCTCGTCCCGGTGTGACGTGTTTCCTGTCCTCTGGCACCTATCACGTCCCTGCACATAGTCGTGACAGTCTTTGAAGATTGTCGGCCAGAAAAAACCGGACTGCAGTATTTTATGCGCCGTGCGCGTTCCCCCAAAATGACCCCACACTGTGCTGAGTGGCAGTGTTTGATCACGTTCCAAGCTTCGTGGGTCGGAATACACCTTCTTAGAATGTTGTCGGCCCCCTGCTTGAACAGATACGGGTCATCCCAGAAATACTGTCGGCACTCGGAAATAAACCGTTTCCGCTGAGACGCGGTAAGATCCTCGGGAAGCGTGCCAGTTACCAAGTAGCTGGCTATGGCGTAATACCACGGTCTCCCGAGCTTAACTGCCATAATATGCTCGTCCGGGAAATTTTCCTGAATCGGGACTCGTTCCGGCTTGGTGTTTTCCAGTCTCGAAAGGTGGTCAGCAACTACGTTCTCGACTCCCTTCTTGTTTCGAATCTCCAAGTCAAATTCCTGCATCAGTAAGACCCACCGCAACAGTCTCGGTGTCGCGTCCTTCTTGTCCAGCAGATACTTCAGGGCGCTGTGATCAGTAAAAACGATCACTTTGGACCCGACCAAGTATGGTCGGAATTTGTCCAGGGCATAGACTACGGCCAGCGGTTCCTTCTCAGTCGTACCGTAATTCATCTGGGCGTCGTTCAACACCCTGCTGGTATAGTATATGACATGGCAGACTTTGTCTTTCCGCTGCCCTAAAACTGCACCGACTGCGTAGTCGCTGGCGTCACACATCAGCTCAAACGGCAGTGACCAGTCCGGTGTCGTGATTACCGGGGCTGTGGTCAGCTTCTCCTTCAGATGGTAAAAGGCATGCTGACACGCTCCGTTAAAATCAAAAGTCACGTCTTTCCCGAGTAGGGCGCAGAGCGGCTTCGTGATCTTGGAGAAATCCTTGATGAACCGTCGGTAAAATCCCGCATGCCCCAGAAAACTCTTGATCGCCTTCATGGTTGTCGGGTACGGAAGCTGCTTGATCACCTCGATCTTAGCCCGGTCCACCTCGAGTCCCTTACTGGAAATTTTGTGACCCAGCACGATACCCTCGGTGACCATAAAGTGACACTTTTCCCAGTTTAGAACTAGGTTCGCCTTCTTGCATCGGATCAGAACCTGGGATAAGTGACCGAGGCAGTCTTCAAAACTGTCCTCGAACAGTGAAAAATCGTCCATGAAGACCTCCAGATTTTTCTCGATCATGTCGGAGAATATGGCCATCATACATCGCTGGAACGTGGCGGGTGCGTTACACAACCCGAACGGCGTACGAAGGAACGCAAAAGTACCGTACTGGCAGGTAAACGTCGTTTTCTCTTGATTGTCCGGGGCGATGTAAATCTGATTGTACCCCGAATAACCGTCCAGAAAACAGTAATAGGCGTGGTGCGCCAACCTGTCCAGCATCTGATCCATGAACGGTAAAGGTAAGTGATCCTTTAACGTTACCTCATTCAACCTCCGGTAATCCATGCAAATCCGCCACCCCGTGACGGTGCGTTGTGCAATCTGCTCTCGAGCCTCGTTCTGCACTACCGTGATACCCCCTTTCTCGGGCACGCACTGGACCGGGCTGATCCACGTGCTGTCCGAGATGGGGTAAATAATTCCTGCTTCCAGCCACTTTATGACCTCCTTTCGCACCTCATCGCTCATATTCGGATTCAGTCTCCGCTGGGGCTGAATCACCGGTTTTTTACCTTCTTCAATTCTGATCTTGTGCATGCAATAGGAGGGGCTGATCCCCCTGATATCCGCAATCGTCCAGGCGATTCCTTCTTTGTGCTCTCGCAGTACTTCCAGCAGTTTCTGCTCTTGTTCCTGAGATAGATGAGACGAAACAATTATGGGCAGTGTATCGTTATCCCCAATGTACGCATACCTGAGATGACTCCGGAGCTGTTTAAGCTCCAGTGTAGGCGGCTCCTTGAGTGACGGGATCAAGGCCAGTTTCTGCCCACCGTCTCCGTCCAAGTGCAAAGTGGTCCAATGTTCCGTCTTCATGGCCTGCTCACACCGGGTCTTCTCCTTGTCTGACGAGTACATGTTGTCGATTTCTTCCCACATCTTGCCCATCTCGTCCTCATCCAGACCTTCGTCCACTACCTCAACGGCATAGATGTCCTCGTGATCATAGTAGTTAAGCAGTTGAAGATTTTTGAAAACATTGAATGTTACCTTGTCTTCATTAATCTGCATCGTCAATTCCCCGCTCTTGCAGTTAATCATAGCCTCTCCGGTGTCCAGGAACGGTCTGCCCAGAATGAGCGGTACCTCTCCTGCCACCATGTCCAGGATCACGAAATCTGCCGGAAAAATCAGTTCCCCAACTTTCACCAGAATGTCTTCTATGACCCCATATGCCTGTTTGACGGACCTGTCCGCCATCTGCAACATGATCCTGGTGGGTCTCGGTTCACCGACCTTCAAGCTTCTGAAAATTGTCAACGGCATCAGATTGATGCTGGCCCCTAGGTCACACAGGGGCTTTCCTGTAGATGCGTTTCCCAGGGTTACCGGGATGACGAAGCCGCCAGGATCCTTCCTCTTCTTTAGTAACCCATTCTTCACACAATTGCTCACTTCTGCCGTCAGATTTATCGTCTCGAAATCGCTGATACGCCTCCTCCTGTACAGGATATCTTTGAGAAACTTGGCATACGTGGGCATCTTTGCCAACGCCTGTGCAAAGGGTATGTTGATTTGGAGCTGTTTGAACATCTCGAGAAATCTGAGGTAGTCTTTTCTATCATCCCTCTTCCGTGTCTTCAAAGGATACGGAACCTCTTTCGAGACGGGTACCGTTTCTGCTTCCTTCTCCGTCTGCACTGCATCCTTCTCACCGAGCCCTTTGGCTGGGGGCGGTCGGCTGAGTTGCTTTCCCGGCCAAATACTTCGCGTTCGATTTCCTTCGAATTTTCTGCACGTGCATGGCTGGGGTACGGTGGATCCTGGAGTGCTATTCCACTTCGGGTGGTGATGGAATTGATCTGAGCACGTGGATTGTTGACGGTGGTAGAGGGTAAGTTTCCTGGTGCTCTCTCGGCTTGCTGCTGTCCAAGCTGTCCGACTTGGACCTCCAGTGTCCGTAGTGCGTTTTTGGTCTGGTGCAGGTCGGCAGTCAAAGTGTTCACCGCTGTTGTCAATTTTTGCATCGGACTGCGCGAACCTGGCGTTCATGGCCTGCAACGTGGCGTCCAGTTTACTCATATGCTCCTCGAATCGCTATGCTGTCAATACCGGCTGGGCCGGCTGAACCGGGGCTGTTGTCTGATTGGCCAGCTGCATCGGTGGCTTGTGCTGGAACCCTGGTACGTACATCCCAGAATTAGGATTTCCGTACCGGAAACCGGGATGATCTCTCGTGCCCGGTCGGTACCGGCTCGGGTCCCACTGCTGCTGCTGGGCATAGTTAACATCATCCTTCCTTAGATCTTCGATAGCCGCGTCTAGCTCTGGACCGTCTACCGCTGCAACCGTCTTCTTCTCAGAATATACTTTCTGCACTAAGTCCGTGACAACCTTGGTCAGGTTGTCGATATGATCATCTGCAACCGGCTCGGCCATGGCGGTGAGTCTGCGCTCGTCAAACAGGCGGGTATCCTGTTTGGCTAATTGCTTCATCAATTCATAGGCTCCGTCCTTGTCCACATGGTACAGAAAGTTGCCACCGGCTTCTCTGTAAATTCTGTCAACGTTGTCCCTGTCGAGGGCATGGTAGAAAACCTGCAGAATTTTTGCGTCCCCGAAACCATGATTCGGGCACTTCTTCACCAGTCGCATCAATCTCTCTCATGCCTCCACTACCGTTTCTCCCATCTTTTGACTGAACGACAAGATCTCGCTCTGCAGTTTAATCACTCGGGAGGCGGGGAAGAACTTGGCCTGAAAATCCGAAACGCACCCTTCCCAGGTTGTGATGGATCTGGGCGGTCGGCTTTCGAGCCAGTCCTTGGCGGCCCCGTACAGGCAGTACGGAAACAGGATCAGTTTAAGTGTATCGGCCTCGACCCCTCGGTACTTGACTTTGTTGCAGTAATCATCGAACTTCCCCATGAACTCGTTCGGATCTTCATCGGCTTTACCATGGAACGGACAGTGCGTCTGTGCCGTCTGGATGGTGGAGGATTTTAGGTCAAAGTGCTCCGCCGTAATCGGAGGCACTACTATGGCTGGTTCGTGTCCTCCGGACGGGACCTCGAAATTTTCCACCAAAGCTTTTCCAGATCGGTTGTACGTCCTATGATGGAGCATGGACTTGAAGCCTGCTGCGACTAGCTCTTCAATGTACCGAGCCATCTCGGCTGGGGTACGTGTCTCAGGTTTAGCCTCTTGGCCAGTGACTGTCGGGGTAGCAGGATTGCCCGTGTGAGCCATTCTGCTTTCTTGGTGTCTGCGGTTCTGCTCTGTAAACAGCTTTTCTGGGTTGTCGAGCGGTGTGACCAAATCACGAGGCAATCTGGGCATTCACTCGGGGTTCCTGAAAAACGAGATTACGAGCAGTTAGATAAGAGAAAAACGAAAAAGAAAAAATAAAAAATCTGAAAACTAATTCTGACTACTAAATAAACCCTAAAAATAGTCCCCGGCAACGGCGCCAAAAACTTGATGCGCAAATTACGGGCTATTCGCAAGTATACGAAATCAAGTAGTACCGGGTGTATTTCAACTCGGGTTATCGATCCCACAGGGACTGTCTCGGGTTTTCTCGAGTAATCAGTTTTGGTTGACAAAGTGTAAAAAACGAGGAAAAGGGGTTGTGTTTGTTGTTACGGAAATACGTAAAACTAAAAACGCAAAAACGTAAATATATTTTTTGTGATGTTTTTGGAATAAACTTGCTTTTTGTACTCTAGGGTTGATGGGAACTAGGCTACAGGATCCCCTCGGGTTTCTACAGATTTTACGTTTTTCGGTTTGATATGAAAACACTCAGCAGTCTCGTTATCTGTGCAACGTACCGGTTGTGCAGTGACCTTTCAGATTCCACACGTAATCCCGATCCTACAGACGTTCGGATTCCTGTTAAGCTGCCTAAGTCTGCAGTCTCGTTCTAAGCCTGTTATGGTTTCTAACCTGTCCTAATGGCCCGGGTCAGATTCTCCAGCAGTCGGTCTCACGTTTTTCTATGCTAGCCCTATCTCCCTTTCTCTGGTCGGTCTATCGGGGTAAGGTACTAAATCCTGTCTTTTCTTCCTAACCCTAACCTGACGTTTTCACCTACAGGCTCGGGTCTATAGCAATTCTGGTTCGCGACTCCGATCATGCATATACGATAACAGTCAAAGACAGAATAACAGATAAAGCTGCTGAATTTAAGATAACAATCATGAATCCATAATCAAACGTCTATAATAAAATCTGGATACGAAACCCTAGGTTCACCGAGAACCTAGGTAAAAGGTTTAGCTACTAAGTGACATAATTAAATAACAACGTTTCTGAATAAGAGAGATAGTGAAATCAAACGCGTGTTGTAGATTCTGAATTCCTGCTTCCGTGCTCACCGAGAGTGCTCTGCGATCTCCTTCAGTAAGTTGTTGTTGTGTTTTGTGATGAGCACTGGACGAGTCTTTATATAGTGCTGGAGGCGTTTCTGGAAACTGCCGAAATTACGAAACTGCCACTGGGCCGAACCGCCTCGGGAAACGGGCCGTCTGCCACCGCCTCGGGAAACGGGCCAACTGCGCAAGATAGCTGCATAGCTACCTGCGTAGGTAGCTGCGTAGCTACCTGCGTAGGTAACTGCCTCCTCGGTTTGCGCGCCAAACTCCTCGGGATGTCTCAGGATGACTGTTGAGCTTCTCGGAGCGTGTTTCGTCCGTCTCGGGATGTGTGCCAAACTGCTCGGGATGCGTTGGGATGCGTACTGAGCTTCTAGGAGTGTGTATCGTCCGTCTCGGGATGCGTGCCAAACTGCTCGGGATGCCTCGGGATGCCTCGGGATGCGTGCCCATCTCCTCGGGAAACGTGCCAATCTTCTCGACTTGCATGCTCGGCTTCTCAGCCTTCTTGAATCCTTCACCCGCATGCCTGCTTCATTTCCGGCTCCTGCACAAGTCCTGTCCCAAGAGGAATCACTGAACCACAAATCACTGAACCGATTATGGAACATGAACAGGAATCACAAGCAGTTGTGGAGCCACCTGTTCAGGTAACACAAGAGCTTCGTAGATCTAGTAGAGTGCGCCAGGAACCCGAGAGGTATGGACTTCTCGTAACCGATTCCGGTGACACGATGCTCATAGATGATGAGCCTACTACCTATGAGGAGGCCATGAGTGGCCCAGACTCTCAGAAGTGGCTGGAAGCCATGAGATCCGAGATGGAATCCATGTATACCAACAAAGTATGGACTTTGGTGGAACCACCCCATGGGGCGCGGCCCATAGGGTGCAAGTGGGTCTTCAAGAAGAAGATCGACATGGATGGTAATGTGATTACCTATAAGGGCCGATTGGTGGCTAAAGGATTCAGACAGATTCATGGTATTGACTATGATGAAACCTTTTCACCAGTCGCTATGACCAAATCCATCCGAATCCTACTTGCAATTGCAGCATACTACGACTATGAGATTTGGCAGATGGATGTCAAAACAGCATTCCTTTATGGGAATCTCCTCGAGGACGTGTATATGATACAGCCGGAGGGTTTTGAGGATCCAAAGCAAGCCAACAAAGTCTGTAAGCTGCAACGATCCATTTATGGATGGAAGCAAGCTTCTAGGAGTTGGAATCGACGTTTTGATGAAGTGGTCAAAGAGTTTGGCTTCATCAGAAACGAAGATGAGTCTTGTGTCTACAAGAAGGTTAGTGGGAGCTCTGTAGCTTTTCTGGTCTTGTATGTGGATGACATACTACTCATTGGAAACGACATTCCCATGCTGCAATCTGTAAAAGATTGGCTAGGAAAGTGTTTCTCAATGAAGGACTTAGGGGAAGCATCCTATATACTCGGTATAAAGATCTATAGAGATAGATCTAAGAGTTTGCTAGGCCTAAGTCAAAGTACATATATTGACAAGGTGTTGAAACGGTTCAACATGCAAGATTCCAAGAAGGGATTCTTGCCCATGTCACATGGAATCACTCTTTCGAAGAGTGGTTGTCCTTCCAATGAGACTGAGAAGGAACGCATGAGTAGGATTCCCTATGCCTCGGCCATAGGATCTATCATGTACGCCATGTTATGTACTAGACCAGATGTGTCATATGCCTTGAGTATGACAAGCAGATACCAATCCAATGTGGGTGAGAGTCACTGGATTGCTGTCAAGAACATCCTAAAGTACTTGAGAAGAAATAAGGATGCTTTCTTGATATTTGGCGGTGAGGAAGAGTTGCGTGTAAGGGGTTACACTGATGCAAGCTTCCAAACCGACATAGATGACTTTAGATCACAGTCGGGATATGTGTTTTGCCTGAATGGAGCAGCGGTAAGCTGGAAGAGTTCCAAGCAAGAGACGGTAGCTGATTCTACAACAGAGGCTGAGTACATTGCTGCAAATGGCGCAGCAAAGGAGGCTGTCAGAAAGTTTTGTTTCTGAACTTGGTGTGGTCCCTAGCATTGCGGATCCAGTGGAGTTTTTCTGTGACAACACTGGGGCGATCGCGCAATCAAAGGAACCCAGATCGCACCAGAAGTCCAAGCACGTGCTCAGGAAGTTTCATCTGATTCGAGATATTATCGATAGAGGAGACGTTCGGATATGCAAGATTCCTACAGTTGATAATCTGTTAGACCCGCTTACGAAGCCTCTCACGCAGTGGAAGCATGAAGGGCACACTAGGAGTATGGGCATACGAGATGCGCCAGATTGGCTCTAGTGCAAGTGGGAGACTGTTGGAATAGATGCCCTAGAGGCAATCTAGTTTAGTATGAATTTGTACATGGCTAGAAAATTCATTTATTATTTATTGGATATTTAATATAATGAAGTCCTTAGATTTACAATTGTGTTGTTTATCTTAAATATCCCTAGTCAAGTATAATGATTAAATGGGACAATCATCTATAGACTAGTATGGGGTTGGATTGATATGGAGATATCACGATCCAACATATAGGTGTGCATTACGGAATGTTGCACTGGATTGACCCATCTCCGAGAAGGCTACATACATGTTATGTTGATTCACAAGTGCTTCTCGCGGTGCAATGGTATTGTCATCCTTAGACTTGAAGTCACTAGATATTCTAGTTGTGGATCATTGTGATCTTGGTAGCGTTAAACGCTACACCGTAACTGGGTAGTTATAAAGGCGTGTACTGGATACAATGAGAAGCAAGCTTAGAGATCGTAGTAGACGTAGGGAGGATTTGCCCCTCCCACATAACGGGAGCAAATATCCTAGGCCACTCGAGGGATAGTGCTTATAGAATGTCTGGCCAGACTCAAATAAATCAATATAGGATATTGATGTTATTTTCACGAATAAGGCTATTCCCATGGATCGAGAAACTATGGATTGGATATACGAGTGTGACTTGTATGTCTCGTGTCCAATCCGGATATGGAGGCAAAGGGATGAGACAATTACTTGTACAAAGGTTGTCAAGATGACTATTCTATTAGTTGGCTAGAATGGATGTTTTGCTAGAAACCGCTCCATGTTAGCAAATAGTTGCTACCAACTAGATAGAACCTATGGGGTCACACGCTATATAGAGTTGAACTAGATTTGGGAATTAATTAATTGGATTAATTAATTAGAAGGATCACTTTGCAAACCCTTGCAAACTTAGTAGGGACTAATTTGCAGGGAAGGGACTAAATTGAATTCTAGTTGGACTAGAATAAGTCCTTTAGGTAGTTAACAAGGAGTTGTTGGACTATATAAAGGACCCTCCTTCCTTCCTTACATATAACTTATGCTCATTAGTGAACATAACAAGAGTGGGAGAGAACAAAAGGAGAGAGAGCAAGCAACAAGGCGGGCCGACGCCCCTTGCCGCCGCCCTCACCCCGTCGGCCAAAAAGGAGGCCGAAAGCCTCTTTTTGTCTCGTTTTGCGTGATTCGTTCATCCTCTTCCTAATCCGGGCTAGCACCAAGGAGTTTGGGAGATCTAGGATCAACTCTAGGCGTGGATCAACTATAGAGAACGTGACATTATTCGCGTTTGAAGTAATCAAGGAGAACCCAAAGGTGTGTTTATGATTTCTTACCTTTACTATCGTTATGTCTCTAGACTTGTGATCCTTGGAGGGTTTTGCATGGTTTATGTTTGATTATGCTTCCGTTGTGCGATCCATGAATCAAAACCCTACATTGTGAACATGCACGTCCCAGTTTATGAAGTGAAAACTAACACGTGGAAGACCTCCAATACTGAGACGAGTAACAACCTCGTCATGATCTGAAAACTGAGACGAGCTGTCCATCGTCTCAGTCTTGGAGGTCTTACAAAGAGGATTTAGGTTGCATGATATAGGGTTTAGGGGGTACATGACTTGGGGTTTATGGATTTAGGATTTAGGAATTCATGGTTTATTGATTAGAGGGGTATTACACGGTTGATTTACATTTTTAGTAACCATATTGAAGGTATTTAGTTGGTTTAAGTGTTTATTGACTACAATTATAGGGTTTATGATCTATGATTTAAGGGATTACAAGACTTGGGGTTTATGGATTTAGGATTTAGGAATTCATAGTTTATTGATTATAGGGGTATTACATGGTTGAATTACATTTTTAGTAACCATATTGATGGTATTTAGTTGGTTTAAGTGTTTATTGACTACAATTATAGGGTTTAGAATAGATGATCTATGGTTTAAGGGATTACAAGACTTGGAGTTTATGGATTTAAGATTTTGGAAATCATGGTTTATTGATTAGAGGTGTTTTACATGGTTTGAATAACATTTGTAGTGATCATTGTAATGGTTCATAAGTTAGTTTGAAGGTAGTACTTCACAATTGTATGATATAGGGTTTATGATCCAAGTGTTAGGATTACATGATTAACAGTTCAAGATTACATAATTTTTTGGTTAAAAGTTCACCTCACATGATTTTATGGTTTAGTAATTACACTAAACATTTTTCACAAGGTTTAAAAATATTTTGTAATGATTTTAGGGTTTAGGGTTTAGGGTATGCTCGTCACAGTATGTGTGTTGTGGATTGTGTGGAGACTGGAACGAGTAGATGCTCGTCCCTGTATTGTCTGAAAGGACTGGGACGATGCATCTGCCCGTCCCAGTCTATGAAGTGAACAACTAAGTCGTGTAACCAAAACTGGGACGATGCATCTGCCCAGCAGCAATGGTGGTTTCCCGGCGGACATCTGTCCAGGTTCCGTCAACAGTCGGCGTTTTTGAGCGAATCAACGGCTGAAAATTGATCTCGCCAACACGTTTCCTCTCAATTTCCAGATTCGCCGCCCACCCACCCAAGTACGAAACTGAAAGAGGGCTAATGATAGATCCTCCAGTTCCGTACTTCTTCCAGTATTGGTGAGGGTGTTGAATGCTCTTGTTGAGTTCTTCCCCGTTTTGTCACCGCAAGGGGGAAGTAGGTGTAGTATTTCCAAATTTAGGGTATGTATTACATTTGGGGTTTTATTCATTTTTTTGAAAATTGCACTATGACCCACCTTTTAGCATATTCTAAATCCATCATCACCCTGTACCTCCAGTGACCAAAATCTAAGGAAAATTCCAGCCCACAACTTAGTTTTACTTTTGAGACATTGCACATTTACCCAAATATTTCTTAGTAATTGCATTATTATCCAACAATACACATGCTAGTAGAGTTCTACACACCTACCAGATATTCTTGAAGTTATTCTTCAGGTTTGTTTTTGAGATTATAGAAAATTTTAATTGCAAGGTTTCTCAGAAATCCTTAAATTTACACTTAAATTTCTAAAAAAATTCAGGGTAAATTACTTTGGGCCCCAGACTTCCTATATATGCGATGTCAGTATATTACTTTGACGTCCCTTTGGCCTTCACGTTTTTGTTATTTCTTGTCCACATGTTAGCAAGTCATCTGGTCTGTAACCAGAATACCAATTCATCTGGATGTTATCCAGGATAGTCATTCCTGATTCATAACTAGGACATCAATTCATCGTACTCATGTCTGTAGTCACGACCCTAGTCTTCTGAAGAAAATTATTCAATAACTTTTAGTAGCAAACTCCAAATCAAACTCCGTAAATTGTTTCACCTAATCTCTCGTATTTTCTGAATTTGATAGTTTTAGAATTATTTTTATTTTTAGAAAATTTTATTTTAGTTTTATTGTTAGTCTATTTAAGCATCCCATCTAAATTACTTTGGTAATTTGGTTTAGCATCCCATCTAAATTACTTTCTCCGCAAGTATCGTTGGTGTATGTGGCAATTTTGAATTCGGGCTCGAGTGAGTATTGCAGAAAAAAGAAGAAGAAAAAAAAAAAGTATATACACATACAGCTGGCGTGTGAGTGTGAGAGTGAGAGTGAGTGTGTGTGAGCGAGTAAAACCGGTACTTCTTCTTCTTCGTTTCTCTAACCGACCCATTATTCGCTTCTTGTCAGTTAGAAACCCACCCACCCACCCACCCACCCACCCATTTACAACAGTACGCCGCCGTCTTCTCTTCTCTGTGACTGTGCTTGAAGCAGAACAACAATGGCAACTATTCCGGCGAAGCCTTCACCATCGAACGAGAAAGCCCCCGTTCCAATGTCGACTCGGCGTTCAACGAGAAGCTCAATGTCGATTCGGGACTCGCAGACTAGGGTTCCGTCACCATCGAACGAGAAACCCTCAATTGCAATGTCGATTCGGCGTCGGACAAGGAGAAGCCAGAAGATGTCGATGTCGCCGGCGGCGAATGTGCAAGAAACGCCCTCGACGCCGCGGCGTTCAACGAGAAGCCAGACGATGTCAATGTCGCCGGCGGCGAATGTGCAAGAAACGCCCTCGACGCCGTCGACTGGTCTGTGGGTTCCATCGTTTCCCCGGCGCCAAAGGACGCCGACGACGTACGGGAGGGTTTCGAGGAGGAAATGCGACCTGGAGTTGGAATCTCCGGCGGCGAAGAGGCGGAGGAATCTTGGCGAAGCGAGCGGTGAGGGGGCCGGAGATGCAAGGGTGGATATGGATTGGGCGGCGAAGAGGCGGAGGAATCTTGGCGGTGAGGGGGCCGGAGATGCAAGGGTGGATATGGATTGGGCGGCGAGTGGTGGTGGCTTCGTAGCGCAGATGGGTACTCAAGATGAGGAAGAAGAGGGCAGGAGGGCCCGAGTTGCAAGTCGCATCGACTCGCCGGCCCGAGTTGCAAGTCGCAATGACTCGCCGGCGGGCATTGTGGCTCGTCGCCGCTCACCGGCGGCAAGAGGGGACGGTGGCTCACCTCCTTCGGACTCGGATGAATCGGACTCGTCGTCTTCTTCGGGTGGTGAGTCATCCCACTCGGACGATTCTCAACACGCTGAGGCAGACCCGGGAGGTGACTCAGAAAGCGAGGGTAACTCGGAAGGTGGAGGAGACCCGGAAGGCGATCCGGAGGGTGACTCGGAAGGCGGAGGTGACCCGGAAGGTGATCCGGAGGGCGACCCGGAAGGTGGAGGCGACGACTCGGACAGCGACCCGGAAGGCGACTCAGACGGCGGCGGCGACTCAGACGGCGGCGACTCGGACGGCGACGACTCGGACAGCGACCCGGAAGGCGACCCGGACGGCGGCGGCGACTCAGACGGCGGCGACTCGGACAGCGACCCGGAAGGCGACCCGCCTGGCTCCGAATCGTCGTCATCCGGATCTGAGTCCGATTCGGATGAGGAACGGAACCCGAAGCCCCTGTTCAAGTACCGACTCATCCGGCCAGTGCCTGATTTGGATCCCGAACACTTCGCATGGTGTGTGGAAGGGAAGACCACAGACATCAGAGATCTTGCGTACTTGCAGACGATCGGAGAGCGCAAAGTAACGGGCGTGATGAGGTGCGAAGCGTGCGACAAACCGTTCGGGGTCCGGGTCCGGATCCGACCGAGTTACAGGATCGTGACAGACATACTCCGAAGACGCCGCCGTCGTGACCGGAAGACGGTGCCTGCGACGCTTCTCCTCCCTCTCATGCCGCCGTGTTCTTGCGGCGGGCGGCTCAAGCCCACCTCTGAAGACGAAAATTGGCTCTTTTACTTCTGTTCGCTTTCTCTGGGTAAAATCACAGTTGCGCTAATGAAGGACAGCTACATCAAGGTGAGAAACAGAGACCTTGGTCCAGATTCGAAGATCAAGACGTACCATCAGACAAAACCTCAGATCCTTTACTCTGTCTACAAAGATATTAGTCAGCAGCTCGAGGCATGGGACTACTGAGGTATTCACTTTTGTTTACAACAATTGATTGTTGGTGAGGTGATAGATACTACTTGTTCATGAGATAGATAGCTCAATCTTGTAACCACATTTTTAGTTACTACTACTTAGTAGCTATATCTCTTAGAGGATTCTTTGGTTTACCCAAATTGCTGAGATACGATGATGATTTTCACTCAATGGTGGGTGATCCATGGTTGTGTAACCACATGCTTAGTATGTTTCTAGTGGAATTTGAAACAGTAGTATATTTTCTTTAGACATCTGGATCGTGGTTAATGTGTGTTAGTTAAAAACCTCCTCTATTTTGTGCTAGTTTTGACAAAATCACCAGTTATGCAGTATGCGCATCTCTTAGCAAATTTGACCTCACCCTCGACATGTTGTTTGATATTAAACCAGTTGCCCCGAGCCTTAGCCACATGAATGTGTTCTGGAGTTGGAACTGGATGAGTTATGTTACTAGGAATGATAGAAGACAAAATGAAATAATTAGGAAAGACTTTAGATGTTTCTCCAATAGAAAGACCAAGTGTGAACATTATTTGAGGTGGCTTGATTCCCTCAAAGTGGTCTCGGGCTTGAGGATGAATCTCGGGCTTGACGTTAATCTCCTGCTCTTATTCGTATAACTCAGGATCCTATGGTTTTTATGAGGCAATGCTTTAGTGGGGGAGACGCTGAGACAGAGGGGGGTGAGTGTAGTATGGAATACTCAGTTGCCGCGTGATTTGAGTGACTGGAAGGTCCAGGATTTACTTAATCGTTTTACTAGCTTTACCGTTTCGAACCTGCTCAACGGGGTCATGACTCTCTTGAGTGGTGCCTGCCTTTGACTTGTTCTCCGTTAGTTCTTATTATTCTTCCTTGTGTGGGGGAACATGCTTCCTCGATTCCTGCTCGAATCGAAAGTAGGGGATCCGTTACGGGTCTCTTTCTTTGTTTAGTGTGCAGCTCATGAACAGATCTTGACAATTGACAACTTGATTCGTTGCTGATATGTTTTAGTTAAGTGGTGCTGTTTGTGCAAATGGAAATTCGAATTTGGAGTCGGTTAAACCATCTCCTGCGGGTTGTCCTATTGTGTGGTCCCTCTGGGTATGATCTTCTAGACCTTCAGCATTTGTTGGGTTGCATCTGCTATAGTTTAGGAGTTCCCGTCCCACTTTGAGATATCAAAATCACCTAATGAGAATGACATGATCAAGGGCGGATCTACATAGGGCCACCCTGAGTATTTATTCCCTACCACCATCTTACCATTAATTTTATGAAATCTTCACATATGCCCCTCCTCACAATTATTTCTAAAAATGTCTCAAATAAACAACCTCAAAGTATAGAAATTTATAAGAACATGCTATTAACGCGGACTTGAAGTGCTAAACTTCGGGCTAATCTGCTAAGGAGTGAGTGTCCAAGATGATAGCCCCTAATGTGTTGGTTGATGAGACAAGGAGCGGGCTAATCTTTAATCCAATTTATGAGGAGTTAGAGTCTAAAGGTTTTAAGATTGATTAGCCAGGGTAAGACGGAGTAGATGGAGTGTTGTAACTGTAGAGGCCATAGGACAGTGGGAGAATTCGAAATACTAACTATTGGTGGGCAAGGGGTGCCAAAGAAGAGGATAAAGTTTAGATCTTGGGTCCATTCTACGTAGTCAGGGGGGAGATGAAGATGGACAACGATGTTACCATAGAATAAAAGCAGGGTGGACAGAGTCGAGCAGCGCATCAGGAGTATTGATTGATCACAGCTCGGTATAACAGAGTCTTATAGAACTGTTGTAGGATCCGCTTTGATGTTGTGTGCTGTAGGGATCACTGCAAGGTATAGGGGTAAGTTTTATAAAACTGTTGTAAGACCCGCTATGATGTATGGGTTAGCATGTTGGGTGATTGAAAAAATATTAAAAAATGTGTAGCAAAATTGAGAACGTTTAGGTGGATGAGTGTTGTAAATAAGAAAAATAGGATGTGCAGTAACATAATTAGATAGAATTTAGATGTTGCTCCTATATATGACAATGGGAAGGAATCATTTAAGGTAGTTTGATCATGTGTGTCATAGGTCATTGGATGCCTCGGTTAAGAGAAGTGATACGGATCAGATCGACGGTGGTAGATGAGGTAGTAGAGCGAGACCAGAAGAAACCTGGTTGAGACACTAAGACGCGCCCACAACTGTGACTGAGTCGAGTTAAACCTTCGGAAGGAAATGAGTTATGGACAGACCCGATTGGAGATGCTCGATCCATATAGCTGACCCCACCCGAACTTAACGTGGATATGGGCTTGCTGTTGTTGTTGTTGTTGTAGGAAATGGAAGAATATGAGAAATCGTCATTGGTCTTGGATCGCAACTAATGTAGTGGTCATATGCCACAACAACCTTGAATTTCCGATATCCTGTCACAGTCTTTGAAAATGTGTGGTTATAGTGGCCTTTGACTAGGAGTCAGGGAGGTGGTGAAATCTAAATACGAGAGAACTTGTAAGATTTTGGAATTGAATATTTGAGGAGGGAATTTGAAATTTGAGTGAAGAACTTAATTATATGTGAGTGGAGATCTATGTTCACTCTAATGCAGATCATCCTGGTTCATTGAACATCTGGAACAGGAATCAAAACTCGGTACCTTGTGGAATTTGAAACGGTAGTGGTATATTTTCTTTTTTTTTGGTGCTAGTTCTGACAGAAAATTAGTTATGCATAATGCGCATCTCTTAGCAAATCTGACTTTACCATTGTCATGTTGTTTGATATGAAACATGTCTTTTGCCCCAAGCCTTAGCCACATTAATGCGTTCTGGAGTTGGAACTGGATGAGTGATGTTACTAGGAATGATAGAATACACAATGAAATAATTAGCCACATTGATCACGTGTATCATTGACTTGCATTCCCTTACTTGCACCAATAAGGAGAATTAATATGGTCCAAAAACAGGCATGGTAAATGAGAGATGAAGACTGGTGTGGGTTCGGATAAAAAGTCAGGACTCAGGACTTAATTAAGGGTGGGTTTGATATGGACTTTTTGGATTTTAAGTTATCTTAAATGATGTTGTGAAAAAAATTCGTGACACAAAAATTAAAGAGACAAGATGTATGTGTTTGGTGAAAAAAGCTTGTGCTGTTAAAAGTGACGTGACAGTTCTATTTGTTTAGTAAAAGTTACCAATATCATTTTGTCTCTTTATTGGCTGAAACGGTTGATTGAAAAAAATTGTAACTGCAATTGGATGGAGAGGGTACTATCGTCATTTTTATGATTATGTGGGAAAAAATCTTAAAAAAGCTCATGAAACCCAACTTTTTTCTTCCACCAATTTTACACTACAAGCTAAAATGCCAAAATCCAAAATCTCCTAAAAAATGTCAATAGCAAACCCTTGCAAAAAATCCAAAAAGCAAAAATGTTACTTTTGGATTAAAAGACCCAAAAAAGTCCATACCAAACCCACCCTAAATTAAACCTAAGTGAACTGTCTTTTTGAAAAGAAGAAACCGGGAAAATTGATACGTTAAACCGACTCTTGTTCACTTGAGACAGGATTTATTGAGTTTTGGAGTGATGCATGTCCTTACTTTCTTCAATTTTACGGATTGGTTTAGAATTTGTTGAGGACTGTGTTAACCCCACGATCACATATGTTTACCCCACGAATGTATTGTTCAATATACATAATATTGATTTTGGTTAAGGTGCTTGCTTTAAGATTGAAAAGAGTCTTGCCCTCTCTTATTTCTGATTCTCAGAATGCTTTTGTGGCGGTACCACGGTAGGCAGATAGATGTTGTCTTGGTGGCTAATGAGTGTGTGGATGCTAGGGTCAACGGTGGCCAGCAAGGGTTTTGTAAGCTTTTGAAGCTGGATATTAAGAATGCTTATGATCATGCTAATTGGTTTCTCTGTTGGGTAGGATGGAGTTTAGCTAACGTTGGGTTTGGTAGATTAGGTACTGTCACTTGTGTCTCTACTGCTAGATTGTCTTTTCTAGTCAATAGGAAGCCTTAAAGGAGGTTTTCAACCTTCTCATGGGCTGCAGGAAGCCTTAAAGGAGGGACACTCTCTCCCTCCTTTACTATTCATCATTGTCTTGGAGGTCCATAGTAGGATTTTAGAGAGAGCCGTGCAGAGAGGTTTCCTGAAAGGTTTTCTGGTAGGTCAGTTGGGTGGGTCTCAGATTCAGCTTTTTCATTTGTTATTTTCTAATGATACTTTGTTTTCTTGTGAGGCGAGAACTAGGAGTTTGGGTTATTTGTTGGGTTTGCTTGATTCCTTCAAAGTGGTCTCAGGCTTGAGGGTGAATCTAGGAAAATCTGAGGTGATTCCTATTGGGGAAGTGGATAAGATCGGCGAGTTTGCTTGCATTTTGGGGTGTCAAAGTATCTGAGTGTCCGATTAGGTACTTAGGGATGCCTTTGGGGGAAAAGCTTAAAGATATTGGGGTGTGGGGTCAGATTGTTGAGCAACATTAGCACGGGTTGGCAGGTTATGGGTGGTAGAATATCTTGAAGGGCGGTACAAGTACTCTTATAAAGAACACTTGATCAAGCCTTCCTACTATCATCATGTCTCTTTTTGTGATGTTGACTTCTGTGGCTAGGCGATTGGAGAAAGTTCAATGCAACTTCTTGTGGGAGGGATGGGGGATGTGTTATCATTTGGTTAGTGTGTCGACCAGTTGACTGTGGAGGTTTGGTGTAATGCAGATTATTTGGAGGATCCGGAATTAACACACTTTTTATGGCACAAGTATGTCGGACCACTCTGTAAGAGGCCTACTTCTTCAGTTACTTTCCCGGTGGGGCACCTGTTGCCTACTGGTTCTGTTGATCATTTGATAGATTTGTTGGCTCAGTTTGCTTTTGTAGTTTAATGCAGAGCACAATTTTTCCAGTTTTCTGAAGCTCTCTTCACCGACACAGATGCCTCTCATGCTCTGGCCCATCGGAACCAGGGAACGGTTCAACCAGCGAGTTTAATCTACACATCATGTTGAGATTCTAAAACATTGATCTGTAAGAATTCATGGGCTTCTTGAATGTTCAATGTGGGACTTCTCAACATGATCAGCCATTTAAGTAGAAAGAAACTCAAACTGGAAAAAGAAATGGGTATTAAAGTTGATAATCTGTGCAAGAGCATAACTCTGAAACGAATGATCAAATATGTGACCTTGATAACTCAGACCTAAACGCAAATGGAGCTTTGAGTAATGCTATCAGTAGTAATTCTAATTGTAAAGTCTTTATCATCCAAAGATTCTTTCCCTGTTGGGTTTGTTGTCTTATGAAGATGGGAAGGTGGAGATAGAAAGCAATAGTTAAAGAATACAGTGTGGACAAATTTGTCCTCCTCTTTTATTTGTTGGACTTGGACTGCAACAATAGCCTGTCTTCAGTATCCGTCTATTACACAATAATACGAGTTTCAAGTGTAACATTGCATCATTTACTAGTTGATTATTGATTGAGTGGGTTTTCCTATTTGCTTATTATATATACTGAGAAGGGGGGAAGACTTACTACTGACTGACACGTACAATACAAAATTTATTTGATGCTGCAGATGATTGGAAAAGTAAACAAAGAGAGGCTTGGTGAATTCCTTGGTGAACTGCAGAGGAAAGAGAATACAAATGACTGGTATGTAGCTGCTTTAATAGGAGAAACATTGAGGAGGAACCCATATGCAAGGATTCAGAATGTCCCCAAAGAAACTCACAGTCAAGCTAACAACAAGTAAAATGAGCACAGCACCGCTGCTGCTGCACGTGTGTATTGTGAAGATCACATATATTGTGGTTTCTTGTGCTTTTAAACCTAAATAGTATGTGAAGTTCCAACTTTGAATGGGTTTTGTTGAAATGGCAGCGTGTGACTGCATGTGATTTCTTGTTCTGTGTCGCGCACAAGTGTGCTTTTATCGTTTTGGTGCCCACACGGAGCTCAGTCTCGCATTTCTGAAGGACATGTTCTTTTTCACAGTTTCTGCATTGGTATGTGGTACTTGTGAGCTTACATAATTACTGAAAAATATGCCGGCGTTTTAAATAAAGTTGCTTTTTAACTAATCTTTTTGCTCGCTATTGTTTTGCTTGGTGGCGGAGTCCCATCGTACCAGACAAGAGCTCATCCCTTTCACAGCTGCTAGTCTGCCTCTTACAGCGTATTTCCGTCTGTCTCAAAATGAGTGTTGACGATTTGACTAACAAAACAATTACTCTCCCACAATTGACTTGGTCAAATCATCTGCTCAAATAATTCCAAAAAATCATGAACTCATTTCGGGAATTTTTTGCAGCACTGTGTTCTTATCCTTGGATGTGCCCACTATGCAAGCCATTGTTATGACAGTCCAAATATGATTAGCACGCCAAAAGTATGCCGCGGCATTTTTTTTTTCTTTCTAAAAATGTCATGTCAAAATCCACTGAAAATATAACCTGGATCTTAGGTTACTCCCTGGAGGTTGCGATTATTTTCTAATAGAAGTGAGACTTGCACTTTCCCATCATCAGATGAAAGTGTGTTCTCACCCCCATTATTCTGTTGTGGGCCTATCTCTTCTGTTCATGCCGAGATTTCAAGTTTGTTTCAGAAAAAAATGGAACTAGTGGAAGTGCACTGGTCTTGGAGCACTCGAAAGAATACAATTGCCCACAGACACAAGTTTGTATTGCAACGTTACTTGAGGAGGGGCGATATACATAATGTATTCTATTACATTTTGTCATACAGATTACACAGCCAACTGCACTCGGCCAACACAGTTATAACTACGAGAATGCTCATTATATCAAACCGTTGCAAGCAAAAAATGAATTGCATTACAAATACATGACATGCGCCTTATGATCAAGCTACCTCTTCACCTTTTCTGCTTCCAAACTGACCAAAAGCAAACACCAAATTCCACATGAATGATCACAAATACAACATCTGCTGTTGCTGCCTCTTAATCATCCACGTCTTGAACCCATGCCAAGTCTGCAGCAGTAAGTTGGAAGTAGATTTGGTTAGACTTATGAGGCACACTGTATTTCGGTGAGAGATTGCATGCAAATGGCTAATTATCATATCACATGCAAGAAACGCTATTAGAGAGCAGAGGTTCATCAGACCTTGAAGCACAGTTTCAACTGCTGCATTTGGGATAAGGAGACCAACAATTTGCCGGTTGTCAGTGGTAGTCTCTATGCGTACAACTCTCAGTTGTTTATGACTTTGGCGGGCCTGTGAAAAAGTTCAACCATATCAGGTTTAATGAAACATAGGCACCAAACACATAAATTTATCAACGTCACGGTGCTTGTTCTGCTCGAACCCGTAACCTCCGATGTACCCTGCCGACAATGATATCAAATATAATTTTGGACAATCCACTAAAATGACTACATGGTACAATGTGTACTCTAGATTATCCAAAGGTTGGTGATTAACCCTTTAAACAACAAACGGATGATTAATCCTACAGCAAATCAAAGAGCGACCATAAGCTACAGAGCACTGGTGTTTCGCACGCTTCCAGAGCCCATAACACATCTACTACTTAGTCCGGATGCTTTCGGAACTATGAATGTGACCAAGGAAAGGAGGAGGACCTCCCTTTCCAGCAAAAAACAACGCAGGAAACTTCACAGTACAAGACCTTGTCAGTAAAATAAGGTAAAGGGAACCCGAGTTGACACATTGGTATTTTGCTCAATTTATATATGAGGTGCCATCCACATGGCATACTTGACTCTGAATCCACCAGCTGTAGGTATACTATACTGGCCATGCCAGCATTCTCCACCTATCCTGCATGCATATGGGCCCCAAAAGGTTACCTCCCTCTCCCTTCAGCTCCCGTTGACGATTACAAATACGGACTGAATTGCAACTTGGAATTAGCAAACTCAGATAATACCAGGTAGAATTGTTGAGACTCGTCCAGTTGTCCCACATAATGAGTTTGAGGGCCTTGTGTGCAGTTAATTAGTTTTGGGCTTGCTCCCCTCAGAGCACAGGCTAGATATTTTGTGTTGGTCATGTGACTCATGTGCTTGAGAGCCTTGTGTGTAGCTAATTAGTTCCTGGCTGCTCCCCTCACCGCCACCAAAGAGGGCGTGTGTCCCACATTGGGAGTTCGAGAGCTTTGAGTGTAGTTAATTAGTTCCTGGGTTTTGAGTGTAATTGATTAGTTCCTGGGTTACCCCCTCACCGCCGATTGGTTTTGAGGTGGAACCCCACAAGAATCAATAAGGTAACCTAATGTTGACCCTAGATTAGCAATGTTATATGATGCTTCTTCTGTAGCAAAATCTTGCAGTAGTTGAATACTGGTAACATTAAGCACTGATAATTTAACATACAATAAGAATGGGTAGATTGGTAGTACATCTCTCTGAACCGTAGTTGTGAATACCGTTCCGCCGGACCGGAATGGTCCGGTTTTAAACTAAAACGGAACGGAAACATTACTAATCCGTACCAGCCTCAATTCCGGTTCGATCCGGTCGGATCCGGGCTGATCCGGCCGAAATCCTACCGGATCCGGATCACAGTTAAAAATTAAATTGCATTGGCAAGAATCGAACCCCAGGCCACTATCTTTGCAAGCCAACACCTTTCCACTACGCCAACTTCAATCTTGTTACTTATTTCAAGTTCCTTTCAAGTCTGTTAAAATGCATTTCATATACTTATTTCAAGTTCTTTCAGAAGCTTGATTCATTAAAGTTGTCTTCATTTCACTATAGACACGCACATAAATCACATTATAATTCATTAAGACCAAAACAGTTCAAACCAATTCAATAACCAGAATGATTAATCACGGAGACTGAAACTCATCAACATTTAGCTAGGATAGAAGAAGAGATAACCTGATCTGCATACCAACGTGAGGTAACACAATCTACTTGCGTACCAAGGCACCCATCCCGAAACCCTTCTCCGAAACCAGCCACGTTCCCTCTTTTTATTCACAAGAAAAGAGTAATAACATGCCCGATCCCCCAATTATCAACAATTTTCACTGAACTCCCCACGTGAAAAGACTCTTTTACACTTTGCCCCATGTGATCTATCTGTAACCAGCTCATGAGTTTGAGATACTCGTTGCTACCAATAGACATGTGGAAATGTGAAAGTTACAGGCTCTAAGTCGTAGAAAGACAAGATCACGAGCCTCGTAGAAAGATGAAGGATCAAATCAACCTTCAAAAGACAATATCCTTTCTCTTACTATATTTGCTTCTACCTTCGACCATTACACCAATTCCTATCTTTGGCAGACAATATCCAAACCAACCACCATTAACCCTCCAACCAAGCCACCATCACCATCAACCACAATGATTGTCCACAAACCACCACCTCCTACTTTAGCTGAAACCCCTTTGTGCGTGCCTAAGCAGCGGATTAAAACATCGAGTTTGGCGAAGGAGTATACAATCTAACACAGGTGGAATCGATTTGTGGAGTGGGTGTAGTTTTGAGATTGACTAAGGAACCATGTTCTTTTCTGAGGAGTCTCTCGCGCCAGTTCCTTCTCTTTCTCATGTACTTCAGGATACTAAGGTTCTGGTGAGTAAATGTTTGGTTCCAGAATATATCAACCTCTTTGGAGTGGCACCAATCTCCGACTGGTTATTTTCAAGAAGCTCCTTTCATCTGATAAGTGCCTCTCTCTCCATGAGGTGCGCAGTTCAGGGTCTTAACAATTGGCAACTTGATTCTGCATCGTTGTGTGTGAGTTAATTGACGTTGTTTGTCAAGTTCATTATGGAACTGTCTAAACACCTTTTACTTCATTTCCCTGCTGTGCGGTCCTTCTGCAATATGTTTTTATCGATGTTGGCTTTTATTGGGCTGCTCCTGTCCAGAGTTCTGATTGCTTGACATTGTGCTTGGGTGGACAGAGAGAGGCAAAATGATTCACCTTTGGAGGGTACATGCAACAGAGAGACCCTTAATGATATTCATATATCCTTCACTTTTTTCAAATGTCTTACCCTCCAGCTATTGCTGTGGTTGTGTTCTCAGATATAGTGGCGTAAACAAGCAAAGACAAGCTGAATATTGCATGACTCGCACTTTATAGCAGACTGCAGGCCTGGCTGGACGCGGCTCGTGAGTAGTGTGATTGAGGATTCAAGCTGAAGCCTCTAAGCTCGTCTGGCTTGAGAACTTCGCTTGTATCTATCAACAATGACCCATTCAAATTCAACCTAGAAACTACATTATGAGTAATGTAATATTCAATTACTAAGAAAACTACATATTATACAAGTATACATTACTTGTGTAGTTGTGTGTGTGTGTGTGTATTTATGTATATGTGTGTGTGTGTGTATAGATATATATGTGTATAGATAGAGAGAGAATTAATTATCAAACGAGCTGGCTCTAGTGCTCTGTTTAATGGGATGGACTTCTTTAGCATGAATTGAACAATATAAGACCTTTAAGTAAATAGTTCAATTAGTCTATGCAGAAAGCATAACTCAAACCATCAAAACTATTTCCAAACTTCATCCGCAGCACTTGCTTTTCACAAAAACTGTTGTGTTTAATTTATTGTTTATTACATGAAGAGATAAAGGCTGATTGCTCCAAATTCAGATTCACGAAATGAAGCACAAAGGCAATCTTTCAGAAAATAAACACAAAACATGGAACACAAGTCATTCTTACTGATTTGAATAGGGTCGCGACAATCCCGAGGTTAATCTCACTAGTGTTATGAACGAGATAAGGCAGTATTAAGAATCGGTTTTTCAAAGGATCTCATTACCTGCTTAGATGAAATCTCATATTCATCTTCCCAACCAGTTTGCGCTTTATCTAGTGCCGGAACCTTTCTATACTTATTCCTTAGTTCTGTTAAAGGCATCTCCCTGGGAGTTTAATTAAACAGGACAATTGTTAGTAGATATACCTACGGGGCCTACCAGCCCTATGAGAAAATATCAACACAATTGAAACAATTGAAGATTTTTTTCCTGGATACCTTATTGCCTCCCCAACAGTTGGACGGAATATCTTGAATATTCCGGATGCAGAACTGGCACAATGAAGCAACAATAGCAGTAAGATTATATATTGGATCGGTACATCCAAACGTTATTTTAAAGACATTATAGTAAGGTATTGTCATGATCTCCGTGTGAGAGAATCAGAAAAAAAAAATCATTTAGGCCATTATGTCTCGATAACATGTCTGCTGACTTACTCGGTGATATATCTACAGATATATGCTATAACTTGATTAATTAAGAATGCTATACTTCATTTTTTTCATCTTCATTTATATGGTATCAGACGTTCATGTATGATGCCACACTTGAGGGGACATGTTTGATAATTGTCCACATAGTGATGTTTGGAGCCTTGTGTGAAGCTCATTACCGGGCTACTTCCTGAAAGGTGAAGAAATCTTCCGTGCCTATTTTATTCATTATCGACCCATTTAAATAGTAATTACAACACTAATTACAAAGTAGTTCAAAACTAGTAATTACAAAGTAGTCCTACAATTATTACGCCCCCGCAGTCGAAACTGTAGGCGTGCCAACACTGAGACTGGAACGGAAGCGCTGGAACAAGGGTCGAGGAAGACCTTTGGTGAATATGTCGGCGTACTGGTAATCGGCTGGAATGTGCAACACGCGAAGCTGACCCAAACGAACCCGTCTCACGAACGAAGTGGAGATCAATCTCAACTGCTTAGTGCGCTGATGCTGAACAGGATTACCGGAGAGATAAACAGCAGTGACGTTGTCGCAATACACGACAGTGGCTCGAGGCGGGGTAACACGAAGCTGAAGAAGTAAATTCCGAACCCAACAGAGTTCGGAGACGGCGTTAGCAACACCGCGATACTCAGCTTCAGCACTAGAACGAGATACCGTGGCCTGTCGCTTGGACGACCAACTCAGAAGATTGTCTCCATTAGAAGACACAGTAACCAGAAGTGGAGCGGCGTGTGTCCGGACAACCAGCCCAATCGGCGTCAGTGTAGGCGGTGAGGGAATCGGCGGCGGAGGCAGAGAGCCGAAGACCATACTCAAGTGTCCCACTGATGTAGCGCAAGATGCGCTTCAGGGCATGAAAGTGCGGCTCACGGGGGTCATGCATGAAGAGACAGACCTGCTGAACAAAAAACTGGATGTCGGGTCGAGTGAATGTGAGGTACCGCAGGGCCCCAGCAAGGCTGCGGTATAAGGTAGGATCAGCAACCGGTGGTCCAGATGTGGCTGTAAGCTTACTCCCGACCTCGACAGGGGTGGTAGTAGGCTTACAGGTCGACATAGAGGCACGATGGAGAATGTCGGTGGCATACTGATGCTGAGACAGGAACAAGCCAGAAGAATCACGGGTGACAGCGATGCCCAGAAAATGATGCAGATGGCCGAGGTCAGTCATAGCAAACTCTCCAGAGAGCTGAGAGACAATCTGATCCAAAACAAGCGGAGACGACCCAGTGATGACGATATCATCCACATATAGCAGGAGGTAGACGATGTCCGAGCCACGACTGTAGACGAAGAGAGACTCATCACATGAGCAACTAGAGAAACCGATAGTCTGTGTGAGGACGGTGGCAAATCTCTTAAACCAAGCACGGGGAGCCTGCTTCAGACCATATAAAGATTTGCGTAACCGGCAAACGAAATCAGGATGGCGTGTGTCGCGATAGCCAGGGGGCTGATGCATGTAGACCGTCTCAGAGAGATCACCATGAAGAAAAGCGTTCTTGACATCCAGCTGACGGATAGGCCAAGAGCGCGTGACGGCAATGCTGAGAACTGTACGGATGGTGGTCGGTTTGACAACCGAGCTGAAAGTCTCCGACAATCGATCCCAACCATCTGGGACTTCCCATTGGCTACCAATCGCGCCTTATAGCGCTGCAGACTGTCATCAGCGCGAAACTTGTGGCGGAAGAGCCACATAGATCGCAGAACATTAGCCCCTGCCGGGCGAGGAACCAGATCCCACGTGTGGTTCCTAACCATAGCTCCAAACTCATCATCCATGGCCGCTTTCCAGTGAGGATCTGACAAGGCGAGGATGGGGGATTTGGGAAGGGGTGAGATGGGGTCTGGTGGCTGGACAGCTAAAGTGAGACGGGTGACTGGTTTGACAATGCCATGCATGGATCGGGTAGTCATCTGAGGAGAGGTAGGAGGAGGAGAAGTAGCCACTGGGCGTGGTGTGGGTGACTCAGGAGGGTCAGGTAACACAGGAACAGATGGTACATGAGGAGGGAGAGTGGACACAGACCGACGGACGTAGTGCTGAGGAAAAGGTTCCACTAGGGTCCGGGACGGGGTAAGCTGTGTAGGTGCCCTGGGAGGTGTGGGTGAGGGTGCGGTAGCCACAGGGTAGAGAGCACGATGAGTGAAGAGGGGAGACGGAAGACTGTCATCGGGATCAGACGTCTTGTGAATAGAGGGAGACACTGACCCAGGAGAGGAGAAAGGAAACACCGTCTCATCAAAAGTGACATGACGGGAAGTGTGAACACGACCAGTGCTCAAGTCGAGACACCTGTACCCACGATGGTTAAGAGGGTAGCCCAAAAAAACACATCGAACAGAGCGGGGTGCAAGCTTGTGGGGTGAGGTGGCAGAGAGGTTCGGGTAACACAAGCATCCGAACGTGCGAAGATGCTCATAGGAGGGTGAGCGATGATAGAGGGCAACAGTAGGGATAACGTTGCCAAGGACTTTGGTGGGAAGAATATTATGGAGATAGACAGCAGTGAGAAGAGACTCAACCCAGAAAGAGGCTGGTAGAGAGGCCTGAGCGAGGAGAGCATGCATAATGTCATTGATTCTACGAATCATGCGTTCAGCTTTGCCATTTTGAGATGACGTCTGAGGAAACGCAAACCGAAAAACTATGCCATGATCAACGGTGTGGGAGTGAAAGGAGCCATTGTCAAATTCTCCACCAAGGTCACATTGGAAACTCTTGATGGGTCGCTGAAATTGGGTTTGGACAAACGTAGTGAATTGTTTGAATTTCAATATTGCTTCGCTTTTCTGTTTTAGTGGGAAAACCCAGAGAAAATGTGTGTAATCATCTAAGAGTAGTAGGTAGTATTTGTAGTGCGATTTGCTTAAAACAGGAGATGTCCATAAATCACTGTGAACAATGTCAAATGGACTAAAAGTGGAAGAAGTAGAAGCTAAGAAAGGCAAACGCACATGTTTACTAATATGACAAGCATGAAAAAGAGTGTCTGATTTATTCCTACTACAAGCTATGAACTGACTACTACGAAGCAAATCTAAAACTGGAAGCCCGGGATGACCGAGGCGGCTGTGCCAAACTGAAGCAGGAAGAGCAGCTAACGAGACAGCGGACGACTGTGGTGGGCCAGGCTAAAAAGGATAGAGATCACCCGAACTGTTGCTCCTTTGTAAAAGAGCTCCCGAACGTAGGTCCTTCACAGAAAAACCAAAAGGGTCAAACTCAACAGAAACCTGATTGTCAGTGGTAAATTGACGAACAGAGACTAAGTTTTTGATAACATTAGGGGTGAGTAAGACATGTCTAAGGTGAAGGGAACGGGTGTTGGTGGTAAGGGTGTGATTGCCAGATCCTTGCACTGGAATGCTGGAGCCGTTTCCCACAAGAATGTTAGGAAAATGACAAGATGAAGAGAGAGAAGAGAGGATACCTGGCTGCGGAGTGAGGTGAGCAGATGCGCCGGAATCAAGATACCACGTCTGATCCGGAACGCTGAGTGTCATGCCTGAGAGCTGAGACCCCAAATCCGTAGCTGTCGGATGGCCAGAAGGGGCAGTGAGAGCCTGATGACGTGCACCCGTTGGTGGACCGAGAAGGCCAGCGTGACTAGGCCGTGGAGTACTCCAGCCCGTAGTCGGATAAGGGCAGGGAGGCACGGGTCCTGTGGGGCAGGGGCACCAAACCCAGGAGCCTTGGGAGCCCGAGAGTGCAGGAGGGGGTGTCGGAGCAGCAGGTTGACCACCACCTGTCCCAGATCTGCGATGTCCGTTCCTGCCATTCCCATTGCGTCGCTGTCCGCCGCCATGGTTCCCATGCCCGTCACTGGAGTGGCTGCCGGGCTGAGGAGAGGGGGAATTCGGCTGTCGGTTCGAAGGAGTCGAAACCAACACCTGATGCGGGCTAGGATGGACTGGCTCCTGTCGAGCAAGAAGACGCTCGTGTAGCCGAACCATGGAGACGGCTGAGAGATACTCCGGAGTCGGACGAGTCTGCTGGATGATCATAGCAACACCGGTATATGCAGGAGAGAGGCCATTGGTGAGCTGTATAACCAACCGTTGGTTCGAGACTGCAGTGCCGACATTCCCAATACGATCCGCCAAGTTCTTCAACTTGGTGCAGTAGTCGTCGAGAGACGAGCAGTGGTCCATGCGCAGATTGACAAATTCCAATTCCAGTTTTGCTAGTCGAGAGCCCTGATTGTCATGAAAGAGATTCTCCAACTTCAACCACGCTTTTCTAGCAGTCTGGCCAGGAGTGAGGATAGCAAGTGCCAAGTCATCACTAATCGTTTGGTAAATCCAAGAAAGAATGACCGAATCAATCGAGCTCCAGAGAGGATCACTATCAGCAGGCGGCGGGTCTTTGTCGAGATGATCCGAAACGCCAAAGGAGTGCGTTTGGATGCGAAAAAACGTAGCCCAGTGATCATACTGGACTTTGTCATTGTCCAGTGTGAAACGAACACGCTTCTCAATGTTGTTGACAAGGAACACGGGGTGTAGGGGCTCCTTGGTGCTGCCGGAGGAGCCGGTGGTTGAAGACATGGTGTAAAAAAAATTGGAGCTGCTGGGGAAGCAAAGGAGAAGAGAAAAATAATTGAGCAGTAACCTTGTGAAGCTTCTTGGATTCTGCTCACGTGGAAAAAAATAATTGAGTAGTGATCCTCTCAATTATTCTGCTGGGGAAACAAAGGAGACAGAATTTGAAGCCGAGCCGAGCCTGAAGCCAGAAGGAGCCGAGCTGCAGAAGGACACGGAGGCTGCTGTAGATGGACACACGTGAGCCGAGCCGAGCCGGTGAGCAGCACGCGGAAGCCGACGCGTGGAAAAGGAGCCGAACGCGTGGAAGTGAAGCCGACCGCGTGGGAGAGGAGCCAGGCGCGTGGATCTGAGCCGGACGTTGCTGCTCTACGCGTGAGGACACTTCGCCGAACGCTTTTCGACGGAAAACGCAGAGGGGCGAACGTGGTTCAACGGGGATTGCAGAGGCCCTCGTCCGGTGCAGTGGGCGATCGATTAGAGGACCGACGGATAGGGATGCAACCGGAGAAGGAGGCGACAGGAGGAGCGGAAGCTAGCTGGGACGGCGATCGTCTGAGAAGAAGACCGACGGCGTTGCAGCGGCTGGGGTGGCGTGAGGCCGGCGACGGGAGGGTAAAAGAAGACCTAGGATTGGGGCTCTGATACCATGAAAGGTGAAGAAATCTTCCGTGCCTATTTTATTCATTATCGACCCATTTAAATAGTAATTACAACACTAATTACAAAATAGTCCAAAACTAGTAATTACAAAGTAGTCCTACAACTATTACTTCCCTCATGGCGAATTGATTTTGATATGGGACCCCGTGTATTCTAACAATTCCAACCTGGCACAGATACTTTTTGAAAAAGGATAAAAAAAAAAAACCCTAAAGGCATATTAGAATCCATGGGGTTCCACCTCAACACCATTTGGCAAACAAAGGAGTAGCGCAGGACCTGATTAACTACACAAAGTTCCAAACATTCCTGTGTGGGACAATTATAAAAACAGTTTATTTATTTCAAATGGAAATTAAGTTAAAGTTCTCCTAATAGTGACTTGGGTTTTGAACACTGGGAACTCAATTAATGAATAGAACATGAATTAATCTTTTTCACAAGAAGACTCAAGTTGCAGCAACCAATCAGGATACATCATACACATTAACCAATCAGGATACACATTATCAACCAGATGCAGAATTTGCGCTTTTCTTCAAATCAAAATCTAAATGTTTGTAGAAACAAAGTCCCAAGCTCATACATGGGCAGCTTCATATTTATACACATGCACATCAATCTATCTACATCACACTTAATCTTTTATCATGATTCATAGCATCACCAACCCTTCTTAGCGGAAAAGGGGAAAACCATGCAACCTAGGCCATTAAGTTTGTTCTGTTTTGTCTGCCAGCTGATACATTGACGTATTTTAAGCTTATTCGAATCCGAGACATACTGCGTCTGCAATCAACGACTCTTCTTACAGTTTCCTGCCCTTGGGTATACTACCAGCAGTTACAGCATTTATTGTTCTTGTCACAAGCATGAAAAGAATTTCAACCCAAGACGTAGCCTCAATTTGATCTGAATTTAACACAAGTATGTAAAAGCAAATATTTTAAAGCACTGCAACGTGTGATACACTAAAAATGTGTGTTATTAAACAAGTGGACATTCTTATATTTATGACTGATAGTGCTCCAAAGGAAAAAAAATGAACAAAACCAGTGAGCATATATACCAACAATACATACCCTTCAAATGCTAAAAGAAAGTGCCTCTTTCCAAGCCATTTCCTTTTGGATTCATAGAAACCCGAATCCGGAGAACCCAGCCCGTTTTTCTTCTTTTCGTCAAGCAAGGAGAAAGCAGACTACACAACCACATAAATTTGGAAGGTCAGATGTACTAGAAAAGGAAATAGTCAACTTTAATCAGTTCAATAACCTCCTTTCCTTGATCACCTATATCTTTTCATTTTTATTTCTTGGCTGGATCGAGAGACGTACCTCCCATGTGATACCACGATCAATTGTGAATGTAAATAGCACTATGGATGCTCCAGACATGTGATCAACATATACAGTCTGCGGAATGATTTTATGTTAATAAAAGACTTTGTCTAACATGAAACCAATGAGAGCTTCAAGAGATGATTAACCTTTAACCTTCGGAATCCCCTGTAACTCATCAATAATGTTTGCTTTGAGATCAACAATACCACAATCAAAATGCACTTCGATTCATGCATTTTGAATGAGAAGTTCGAGGATGCTCGCAAATAGCTCGAAGAAGCTGTGTTTCAAAAGGATTTGTTTGTGTTCATAAGTCATTCATAAAGAGAAACGCGTAAGAAGTATTCACAGCAGAGGGCAGAGAAAAAGCAGCTGGCCTCTTCTGAATTTCAGGAGGCAACCCCAGGAGACGATTAAGAAATCGTCCAACATCATGCAAGTCCGAGTCGACGATGTGCCCAGAAATCTTTCCTTGATCCTTACCATTACCTAAATCCAGAGCCACCAGAAAGTACATGAGTTCTAACTTAAGAAAACCTAGATATCCAACTAGAATAAATATTAAGAATGTCCGAATGTGACACCAAACAAAAGTATATAATGTCTTTATGTTAGGACAGTATATGATCTCTTTGATGTTAGTCAGTCCAGGAAATGAAAGGGATGCTTTTGAAGATACAGGGAAGAGTGAGAAGAATGTAAGATAAGATAGGGTGTGGGAAACCTTCAGAACACATTCATATCACGTTATTTCTGACGTTTAACCGTATCATGTCTCAACTAGTGTGCACCGTATTGATAATTAATTAATTGTGATTGCATCTCAAGATATAAATACCAAAACTGATAAAACAAGGATCAGGACCCAAAGAATAGTCATCCCCAAGTTGTACTTGCGATTAGTCAAACAGGAAAGGAATCGAAATAAGAAATGAGAAGACAAAATGAACTATCTGCACCTCAAATTACTTAGCTACGGGACAATAGAAATGGCAAAAGAGTACCCAAAAGTGTGTCTCTAATTATTCCAACTGAAACAAGAGCAGCTTTTCCCTTGACAAGAATATCTTGTTATTAGAATTATAGCAGAAGAATTGGTGATTTGAGTTTCTTACTTGGACTAAAATGAAAGCAGTGCCAAACTGATGACTTGAAGCAATTAGCAGCAGCTACCGTTAGATTCATTTTCTTTCCTTTTAATCTCAGCCGTTGATGTTGAACGGTGTCGTTCTCTTTAATCATTTTGTTTCTTTTCTTCCGTTGTGCAATGGGACAGCTGTCACACAGCTATTGGTCCTTTTGTTTTCAGCTGTAACAAACTTGCTCTATATCATCATTCGATTGATGATGAATGAGATATGAAGAAAACTTCATCTTCCTCATGTTCGATTTCTCAGATCTATTTGTTTTATCTTGAAATTGTTTGATATATCTGTTGATTTCAATATGGTATCAGAGCCAGGTTGCTGAGGCTTCTGATTAATTTGTTTCTGGTTACCGATTTTCTTCTTCGGATCTATCTCCTTCTTCTATCTGTGTTCTTCTTTTTCATCGCCTTCTATGGCGCTTCCAAATCCGTCCAACATTGTAGGAACGGTCGATTATACTTCTCCATACTTCCTATCTGCTGGCGATAACCCTGGTCATCTGCTTGTCAGCCAAATTTTGACAGGGGAAAATTATTACCCCTGGGTTCGAGCTATGAAGGTGGCTCTCATGGCTAAGCACAAATTGGTGTTTGTTGATGGATCTCTCCCTTCTCCAGCTCCTGGATCTTCTGAATTCTCTCTCTGGAATCGCTGTGACAGCATGGTAATCTCTTGGATTCTTAATTCTGTCTCAAAAGAAATTGGTAGTAGTGTGGTCTATAGAGCCACTTCTAGAGAAATCTGGGTAGATCTGCAAGAGCGATTTGCTCAACAGAATAAACCTAGAATATATCAATTATCTAGTAAGATTTCTACTCTCAAACAAGGAGATATGAATGTTACTAGCTATTATACAAAAATTAGGACTCTCTGGGATGAGATGTCCAACTATAAGTGTCTGCCTTCTTGCACATGTGGAGCCATGAGTGCTTTCCTTGTTATGGCTGAAGAAGATAAGATTATGCAATTTTTGATGGGTCTCAATGATCAATACACTCCTGTTAGGGAACAGATTCTGCTAATGGATCCTCTTCCTTCAATGAATTTGGTATTTGCAAAGATTATGCAACAAGAGTGTCAAATGCAGATCACAAATACTGTTCCAGTTATTGCTATGCGAGTTTTGAATAATCATGGTCTTGGTGTGATGGGTTCTGCCCCTTCTCAGATGAGTCAAAACATGGCTGCTTATGTCAATACAAGACATCATCAAAACACACCAAAACCAAAGCTCATTTGTTACCATTGTGGGAATACTGGTCATGTGAAAGAAAAATGTTGGCTCTTACATGGTTATCCACCAAATTACAAGCATAAACAAAATTTCAAGCAAGGTGTGGCAAAAGCACACAATGTTATGGCTTCATCTTCTCAACAACAAACTTCTGACAAGGGTGTTTCAAATTTGGAGCTATCTACCACACAAATGCAGCAAATAGCTACTATGATTAGCTCTCAGCTGCAAAACTCCAAACTTCACTCAGCTAGTGAAGTTGGATCTAATATTTCATATGAACACTCCTCAGCTTCAAACACAGCATATGAGCCATATTTAAAAGGAGATAGCTCATGTCCTACAAGTCCTGTTACTCATTTTATGGGAGGTGTTACTAGTACTTATTCTCTTCAAACTACTTTTGAATCTCATTTCTGCACATCTGATTCTTGGATTATTGATTCTGGGGCCACTGATCATATGTGTTGTCAGCTCTCAATGTTCTGTCAAGCAGCCCCAGTCAAGGACACTTTTGTACATTTACCAACAGGGAGAAAGGTATCTGTTACTCATGTTGGAAAAGTGAAATTAAATGATGCAATTATTCTTGATCATGTGCTTTGTGTTCCTGATTTTCACTTCAATCTTGTGTCTATGACACAATTAGCCAAATCCAATGGGTGTGTATTTGTTTGTGACTCAAATAGTTGCAGCATTTATGACAAACTTGGAGGGAAGCTTTTGGGAAGTGGAGTTAAAGAAGGGGGGTTGTATTTTGTGAACACTGCCATTACTACATCTCTCTCAGCCACTTTACTCACACCTCCACAAAGCACTGATAGTGAGTTATGGCACATGAGATTGGGACATTTATCCCACAAGAAACTCAATGGCATGAGGTCTATGCTAAAATGCACAAGTCTAGATCCTAAAACTTGTTGCAAGATATGTCCTCTAGCAAAGCAGAAAAGAAAGAAATTTCCTCATTATAACCATATGTGCAGCACTCCTTTTCAGCTTATTCATATTGATACCTGGGGTCCATATAAGTGTCCTACATATGAGGGACACAAATATTTTCTCACTATTGTGGATGATGCTACAAGAACTACTTGGATTTATCTCATGAAGCACAAATTTGAGGCTGGAAGTGTCCCACCTCATTTCTTTGCTTATGTCAAGACTCAGTTTCAGAAAACTATCTCAAAAGTTAGAAGTGATCAAGCTCCTGACCTTGATCTCAAAACTTTCTTTGCAACTAATGGAGTTTTACATGAATACAGCTGTGTTGCTACCCCAGAGCAGAATTCTGTGGTTGAAAGAAAGCATCAACATTTATTAAATGTGGCAAGAGCTCTCAAATTTCAAAGTGCAATGCCAATCAAATTCTGGGGTGACTGTGTGTTAACTGCAGCTTATGTGATCAACAGGACACCATCATCAATCCTCAAAGGTAAATCTCCATATGAGCTATTATATAAAGAGTCTCCTAAATATGATAATATCAAAGTGTTTGGCTGCCTGGCTTTTGCTTGTACACTAAAGCATGGAAGATCCAAGTTTGATGCAAGAGCTACAAAATGTGTTTTTCTGGGATATGTGCATGGTATTAAAGGTTTCAAACTGTATGATCTTGAGAATTCATGTATTGTGATATCAAGAGATGTCATTTTTCATGAGACCATCTTTCCTTTTGCTGATAAACCCCCTACCAATGAATCAAACACATATCCCCTTCCCAATACTATCATTGATGATGATATGTTTTTTGAAGAACACTCTCCTTCTTTCTCTCAAACACCACCACCATTAGCTACTTCAGCTCCTTCACCACCTCTTGTGCCTATTCAAAGAAGACAGTCTTCTAGACCTACCCAAATTCCCTCTCATTTTAGAGATTTTGTGCTCACTAAACCCAAAGCCAAATCCCAAGCTCATAATGTCATTTCTTCTTCTTTGGTAAGTGAGCCAACCTCTTTCAAACAAGCTGTTTTAATACCACATTGGTTTGATGCCATGAAGCAAGAAATAGCTGCATTGGAGAGAAACAACACTTGGGTGGTTACTTCTTTGCCACCTAATCATAAACCAATTGGTTGCAAATGGGTTTACAAAACCAAGATCAAAGATGATGGATCTATTGAGAGGCATAAAGCAAGGTTGGTTGCAAAAGGATATACCCAGATAGAAGGAATTGATTTCTCTGAAACTTTCTCTCCTGTTGCCAAATTACCCACTTTTAAATGTGTGCTAGCATTAGCTGCTATGTGTGGATGGCATCTCTTACAGTTAGATGTGGATAATGCTTTCTTACATGGTCACTTATTAGAAGAGGTGTATATGGATCTTCCACAAGGGTACTCTGATTTCACTACCTCCATCACTCCTACTTCAAAGACATATCAGGTCTGCAAGCTTCAAAAGGCCATCTATGGTCTTAAACAAGCATCTAGACAGTGGTTTGACAAGTTTTCTAGCACACTCTTATTATTGGGATTCAAACAGTGTAAGAGTGATTACACACTTTTTCTTCAAAGATCTAACAGCTCTCTCATTCTCATTTTGGTCTATGTGGATGACATTCTGCTTGCTGGAAATGATTTGACCAGTTTGAATGTTTTTAAACAACTTCTCAATGCAAAATTTCAGCTGAAGGATCTGGGACATCTCAACTACTTTCTGGGTTTTGAAGTTAACAGGACTAGTACTGGCATTTTTCTCTGCCAACACAAGTTTGCTCACACTCTTTTGGAAGAAAGTGGCTATCTCAACTGCAGACCTGCTTCTTCTCCCATGGTAGCTCAAATCTTCTTGAGCAGCACAGACAGTGAACTACTAGACCAGGAACACACAACTCTCTACAGAAAAATTATAGGCAAACTCCTTTACCTATGTCATACAAGGCCTGACATCACTTTTGCTGTTAATAAACTCAGTCAATATGTCTCTCAGCCTACAAGAGACCATTTGCTCTTCATCATGTTCTGAGGTACATTAAAAGAGCTCCTGGTCAAGGTCTGTCTTTTTCCACAATTCCACATTTAATGATTTCTGCATACTCAGACTCAGATTGGGGTGGCTGCATTGATACAAGGAGATCCACCACTGGCTACTTAGTTTTTCTGGGTCACTCTCTGGTTTCTTGGAGATCCAAGAAACAACAGGTTGTCTCAAGAAGCTCAGCTGAAGCTGAGTATAGAGCTTTGACAATGACATCATGTGAAGTGAAGTGGATCCTTTCTCTGCTTTCTGAGCTTGGCATTACTCCAACAGGTACACCAGTGATTTTCTGTGATAGTAAACCAGCCATAGACATTGCAAACAATCCAGTGTATCATGACAAGACAAAACACTTTGACTTGGATTGTCACCTCATTAGAGATTTAGTTCAAGCTGAAGCCATTTGCTTGCCAAAGTCAGCAGTGGGGATCAACTTGCTGATTTTCTTACAAAGCCTCTCACAGCTCCTGCTTTTCATCATTTGCTTTCCAAGTTGGGTATGATCCCTGATCCCACTCCAACTTGAGGGGGGGTATTAGAATTATAGCAGAAGAATTGGTGATTTGAGTTTCTTACTTGGACTAAAATGAAAGCAGTGCCAAACTGATGACTTGAAGCAACTAGCAGCAGCTACCGTTAGATTCATTTTCTTTCCTTTTAATCTCAGCCGTTGATGTTGAACGGTGTCGTTCTCTTTAATCATTTTGTTTCTTTTCTTCCGTTGTGCAATGGGACAGCTGTCACACAGCTATTGGTCCTTTTGTTTTCAGCTGTAACAAACTTGCTCTATATCATCATTCGATTGATGATGAATGAGATATGAAGAAAACTTCATCTTCCTCATGTTCGATTTCTCAGATCTATTTGTTTTATCTTGAAATTGTTTGATATATCTGTTGATTTCAATACTTGTATGGTTTGTGGTTTGTCAAATGAACAACCTGGGGGTAAGACCGGTAGAACATCCTGGAAATCAGAGTTCATACTCATCAAACTAACACCCTCGCTCCCAAAACACATATGAGCGAAACGGAAATACTCCTCTTCCAATAGAAAGTAGAAAGTACGGTGTTAAGGCAAACAAAACCACGTTATAGAACAACCTGTTCCATAATTTCTCTATACATCACCATCAGGGCCCTCTTGACATAAGTGTTGTCATAGTCTTAGGCACTCAGAGACGGCCCAGCCCTGCAACATAGAAAACAGCCCTGCAACATAATGACTCGCTTTACAATTGTAGGAACTCTTATATGAACACGACCAACCTACGGTCTCCTTGAGTTAGAGCTCCAAGGGATTCCAATCTTTTAGCAACAATGGAAGCGAATCTTCGTTCACCGCCAAGATTAGTGAAGAGTAGTCTTGGAACACAGAAGCAAAAAACTACATTACTAACTTATCATTCATAAAGGAGACATGGTAGAAGCAATGCTCACTATGCCAGAAAAATACATGTTCCAATAACCCTTTACACCGATTCACCAAATAGGAAGCACAAAAAAAGTTATACTCCCTCCATCCCATTTTAACTGCCCCTTTTGAAACTCCAACTTCTTAAGGGATCGTGCATTAATTGCACACAGATTTGTTTTGTGATGGTATTGAGAAAATTGCCCCTTATTCATTCATTTAATTGCATTTTATTGGACAATGTCAAACATTAGAAGGGAGTCCAAAATGGAAAAGTGGACAGTTAATATGGAACGGAGGGAGTAGAAGATTAGAAAAGTTGTACTTAACCTGGCTGCTTGTAACGACCGTGAAATTTCTTTCCTTGTTTATTACTCTTACAATTATCCCTGGTTTTCAGGATCGTGATCCTACGTAGGATCGTGTGCTCCACACGATCGTAAGATCCTATTATTACTATCTTAAAAGAGTGAATGATAGAGTAATGATTCCTAAGATGGTTTATTATAAATAAACCTCTCATAAACAATATTATTACAGAGTTACCCCAAATAAAACAAACTATTTACTCTTCCGAACATAAACCCCTTGACATGTCAGCTCTTTGTTTCCTCACGGTGTTTAACCATCACACGGACTTTAGCTCTTCAAACCCTAGGCAAATTCTCTCTCTCACGGTCAATTCCCATCCCTTTGCGGTTCGTTGATGTTGAGTGTGTCAGGAAGGTGAATCAGGTGGCCGATAAGCGTGATTTGCCAGGTCATCTTCTTCGGTGCCCCATTGGAGTTGCGAGCGAAGGTGAAATCACAGAGCTCATGGAAGGTATGTTGGATTCAAATTCCTCCTATTTTCACCACCTAATCAAATCGTAAGCTTCACAAATTTTTGTTCAACATTGTTAGGAAATCACAGTCCATGAGTTGGTCTTATTTGGTTTCCAGTTTCACATTCAATTCTTGTTTTTTTAACAGTTCCGACTTGAAATTGGCTATAGCTCTTCAACTAAGTAGTTTGAAGTCTTATTTGGTTTTTAGTTTCACATTCAATTCTTGCTTTTTTGCAGTTCCGACTTGCAATTGGCTTCTATTATTGGAAGTTCAAGGCTGGTTCACAGGATCTCGGGTTAGTAGTTAACTTGATTGGCTGTCTAATCACATGATTCTTATAGTAATAAGATGAGCCTGATCATATTGTACAACAGATGTCTTGGAGATTAAGCTTTTGCTATTGCTGAATTATTAGTAGTCTTAGTACAGAACTGGAAAGCCTATAGGATAATATGATTTTGAGGCTGGATTGAGGGTTCCAATCAAAAGGTTAAGTCTGAGTTTAAAATTTATTAGAATTTTGAGGTTCTTTACAGGTTTAATTGCTTCCTCCTCGACCCTTCATCTGCGCCCACTTGGGTGACACAATTGTGCAATTCGCATCACATATTTGTATATATTTGATTCAATATCTTTAAATCATTGTGGAGCAAAAAACCGGTTGATTGATTGCAACGCACACAGTGATATCTGCAGGTTATGCTTTAGCCATGATCACAATTAAATACACACCATTCTTGCTGACAAGGGAGATAGCCTTCAAACCCCATTGGAAATGTAAGCTCTTGTTGGATGTGTCTATTGGATGGAAGTCCATATCGAATGTAATCTGGTTAAACTTCCCCTTCGTGCATACGAAGAATCATTTACGATCTTCATGGTTTCATTTACTACTAAATCACTATGTTGGAAATGAGTTTAATAATCCATTGTTAAGTATTGTTGTAGATACTGCTTTCTGACATGGCAGATCTTAGCCACGTGGCAACCATCCAGCACACCATATTGTGCTCCACACACACAGGATCACCAGCCGAGCTGATCCATGTGGGGGCTGCGAGACAGAGCCCTCGCATACCACTGCACGGGACTTGTAGGGACTTTGTGGTTTGGAGGCTAGAGTAAGCCCTGTCGCGTGCGAGCCAAGCCCGCGCGCGACCTTTAGTAACTTTTTTGAGAGATCTATGGCACGAGCTCCCTAGACCCGGTCAATCCGGTCAAACCCGGTCAACCTCGTAACGGTTCCGGTACTCGCGCACCACGTGCTATAACGGTTCCTATATACTCGGACGAACGTGCCGTTATGGTTAAGCTAATTAAGCCGCCATTAATGGGCGCATTAACCACACTACAACGGTCACGTTCTCCAGTATATATATATCGTTAACCTTTCCATATAAAGGAGAACACACTGCCATACGCGGAAGCTCTGCCAAACCTCTGTCTCTCTCTCAGACATTGCTACTGACTTACTCTCTCCCTACACACACCCCTATTCTTCCTGTGCGATCCCTGATCCACTACGCACGGTGTACACGGAGGTCTCCCTGCCGGAATCTCTTGTGCACATTTTGGTGAACCCGACGTGAAACTTACCAGCAAAAGCAACCATGTATCAGGAGGACGATGTCAGCAACCGATCGCCTTCCACCGAAACTCCCTCGGGAGACGAAGTCCGCCGTACTCCGACGACTCCCGGCGAGGCACCAACTTTAGAGTCTTTGGACGCCACTGTCCAAAGTCAGGCAAAAGCTCTCAAGTCTCAATCTGCGCAGTTAGAACGGATCTTGGCCGTTCTGGGCACCCTTGCGCCAAATCCTCCACCAGCCACCGCTATCCCTCAGGGAGGAGGAGCCCCTACCGCTCCAGGATTGGGAGTGTCAGCCACGCCTCCCAGCTCTCATCTGCAAACTCCACCGTCAGCTACGCAGCTGCCTTCGGTCCAAGGGTCAACGGCGCAAATGCTGCCCCCTGCTGCTCACGCCTCTCAGCCCACCGCTTTGGCGTCCAACCCAACTCTGCAGTATACTCTGCCTCCATCAGCGACGATCTGGGGAAACGTGGGCAGTCAATACACTCCCAATCCTCCGGCGGCATATGTGTCGCCACCGCCTACGGCAACCCCTCCGCCAACTACCGAGGGAAGCATTCCAGAATGCATGACGTCTTTACAGAAGCGCGTGGACTCCATCCTGGCTCATCAGTCGTTCGCGGATACCATCATCCCGAAGCTAGACAACGATCCACCCATTCCACGAGAGATCTATCTCATGCCTAACCCGGCGGGGTACAAGGCTCCCAAATGGGATAAGTTCGAGGACGTCAATGGAAACGCTCATGAGCATGTCATGCGTTTCATTGATGTCATGGGTCCATACGGAGCTGATCCCAAGCTGCTGATGCGAGAATTCCCAAAGACTCTTGGGAATGTAGCATACAAATGGTACCGAACATTGGAGGCCGGATCTGTGAAGACTTAGGGACGACATGGTCCAGAAGTTCTATACCAAGTTCTTCCAGATGGAAGAAAAGGTGACGATGATCCATCTCTCGCGGATGTACCAGAAACGCGAGGAAGATGGAATCACTTTCATCAAGAAATTCAGAGCGAAATCCTTGGAGTGCAAGGACCCCATGCTCGAAAGCCGACTCGTAGAGATATGCCTGCAGTGCATGCGAGATGAATACAAAAGCATGCTGATCAATCTGCAAACACCTACGTTTTCAAAGCTCATCGAATGCACAATGAACATCGAGCCTATTGTCGAGAGACAGAGAAAGAAGAGCGCTCCAGAACGACCTGCGAGCGGCACCACCTACAAGATCGGAAGATTTGGCTACAAGCGAGGACGCGAAGCTGAGGTCAATACAGTTTCACCCCAGAAGCAAGCAAAAGTTACAAACTTCGACGCACCGCCTCTGCCATGCTTGGTGGAGGAAGCTAGCGATCTCTGCAGACAGTGGCGCAAGGACGGCGTCCTGCCACCGCTCGAGAAAGCACCCTCCAAGGAGATGACGAGGGACCCTAAGTGGTGTGAATACCACGGCAAGGTCATGCACCCCACAGCCGAGTGCAAGAAGCTCAGATTCGCGTTCGATCAGAAGATGAAGAACGGCGAACTCATCGTCAGCGACCACCGGAAGGACGTGCGCAACAATCCGCTGCCTGCCCATACAGATTCGGGTTCAAAGGGCAAAGAGGTCGCCATGATCTCGATAGTGGACTTGGAAGAAGTCGCAGAGGATGGTCTACCCATCATTGCTGAAGTCCATGAAGACGAAGACTACAGCATGGACACGGAAGACGAGCGTGCCGACCGCATGAAAGGGTCGCATGGCTTCGACAAATTCTTCAACGAGATGAACTTTTCCGAAAAATGCCGAACGGATATGACAAAAGCAATCTTAAGGATAGCGGAGGACTACGAGGAGGACCTCGTGGTCTCCAACGGGAAAGTCGTCAGGGCGTCCCGTTCCACAGAAAAGATTATGACTTTTTCTGCCAGCGACAAGAAGACAGATGCGAGCCACCAGAGGCCCCTGTACGTGACCGCCATCATCAACGGTGTCGAATTCAAGCGAGCATTCGTCGATGGAGGAGCAGCGGTCAATGTTGTTCCACTCCACACACTGAAGCTAGCAGGGATCCCCGAGCACAAGGTGGTCAAGCGTCCATCCCCGCTGGTGGGATTCGGAAGCGATTCTAGAATGACGATCGGATGGATCCGCCTAGGCGTTCAAATTGGTAAAATCAAGTGCTCGGCGAAGTTCTATGTCATAGACGCGAACACCACATATCACATGATCATCGGTCGAGCCTGGATTCATCGCTTCGACGCAATCCCTTCGACGGCTCACCAGGTGATGAAAGCTATCTGGAACGACAGGATTGTCGAAATACCGGCCTCAACCAACCCGTTCAACTTGGACGAAGCACATCTCAGCGAGGCGGTGTGGTTCACCGAGATGGCGGACGAGCAAACACCCGGACCATTCAACCCTACTCCTTTACCTCTCTGGGAGGACATCAAGGACCAGTCACCTGCGGGCGTGATGGTGACAAGGGGAGATGCCAAGGAAAAGCCGCCTATACACGAAGAGGCGCCGCGCATCGCATATCATCGGAAGAGTGTGTACACTCTAAAGAGGATTGCAAAGCATGACCCCGAGGGCAAGGA
This sequence comes from Linanthus parryae, assembly GCA_023055425.1. Taxonomy (NCBI): domain Eukaryota; kingdom Viridiplantae; phylum Streptophyta; class Magnoliopsida; order Ericales; family Polemoniaceae; genus Linanthus; species Linanthus parryae. The sequence continues at coordinate 46,856,481 of JALGPY010000010.1, read as the reverse complement.
GATAGAGAGCTTCTATGCCAACGGAAAGAAATGCTATCGCATATGAAGGTGCGCGGGGACGTCCTCACACGGGCATGGGGATGTCCCTGGGCAAATCAATCAAATCGAGCAAGTTGCGCTGACAGAAGAGCCAACACAGATTGTTTCAGACGAGAAACTCAAAGAAGCGCCCGAATGCATGGAAGACAGGCCAAGACCACAAAAGCAAGAGCTAAAGGAAGTGTTCCTCAGCCCGAACGAGGAAAAGAAAAGGCCAGTCTTCCTGAGTGCGGACCTCACAAGCGAAGAGGAACAAGGACTGCTGCAGCTCCTAACTGAATACAAGGACGTGTTCGCATGGGAATATGATGAGATGCCAGGTCTGGACACGAGCATCACCATGCACCGTTTAGACATCATCCCAGGGTCTAAACCGGTCAAACAAAGCACCAGAAGTTTCAGGCCAGAACTCAACGTAAAGATCAAGCAGGAGATCGTCAAACTCCTAGACGCCAAGTTCATAGAGCCAAATCACCATCCCACATGGTTGGCCAACATCGTGCCGGTGGTGAAGAAGAACGGACAGCTCCGCATCTGCGTGGACTTCCGAGATATCAACCGCTTCTGCCCTAAGGACGATTTCCCACTGCCTAACATCGACTTACTCATCGATTCGACGGCAGGCCATCGCATGTTCAGTTTCATGGACGGTTTCAGCGGGTACAATCAAATCAAGATGGATCCCGAAGATGCACAGAAAACTGCATTCATCACTCCCGTGGGGGTATTCAACTACACGGTAATGCCGTTCGGTCTTAAGAACGCAGGCGCAACATATCAGCGGGCCATGATGGCTCTATTCCAAGACATGATGCACAAAGAGGTGGAATTCTATGTGGATGACCTGGTAGTCAAATCCAAGCATGAAGCAGAACACCTTGCAGACCTGCGAAAGGTGTTCAACAGATGCAGGGGCTTTCAACTGAAAATGAACCCCATGAAATGCGCATTCGGCGTGACCTCGGGAAAGTTTTTGGGATGCGTGGTCCATCGCCAAGGGATCGAGCCTGACCCCGCGAAAGTGTCAGCCATCACCAGCATGACGCCACCTCACAACCAAAGTGCCTTGAAAACATTCTTGGGAAAATTGTCATATCTGCGGAGATTCATCCCAGCAATCGCCGAAATCACATGCTGTTTCAGCACTCTTCTCAAGAAGGACGCCGCGTACAACTGGGCTCCTGACCACGAAGCCGCATTTGAAAAGCTAAAGGAGATACTCACATCCCCAAAGATAATGATCGCGCCTCAACTGGGATCACCGCTCCTGCTATATCTTACATCAACAAGGAGATCTATAGGAGCACTCTTGGCTCAGGTGTATGAAGGCCAAGAGAGGCCTATCTATTACATCTCTCGCATTGTGCAGCCTGCTGAATCAAGGTACACAGAAATCGAACGTCATTGCCTTGCTTTAATCTTTGTGATAGAGAAGTTGAGACACTATTTTGCATCGCACAAAGTAGTGGTGGTCACCAAAAGCGACCCCATAAGATACTTGCTGACTCACACTACTCCGGGCGGGAGATTGGCGAAATGGTACATGACCATCTCTCAATACGATATCACATGCGTGAAACCGAGAGCGATCAAGTCGCAGGCGGTAGCAGATCTGTTGGCACAGTTTCCTGACAACAGCCACGAAACCGTGATCGAGGAAGAGCTCGAAGGCCCTGAAATCTACGCGATCGACGTGCCCTATTGGACCCTCCACTTCGATGGTTCGTCAACCAGAAAAGGCGGAGGCATTGGGATAGTCTTGACAAAGCCGGACGGGGAAGTCATACAGATGTCCGCAAAACTCAACTTCGCAGTCACGAACAACGAGGCGGAATACGAGGCTCTTATCGCGGGGCTCCGTGCGGCAAAAGCTTTGGAAGTGAGCAACTTAACGGTCATGGGAGATTCCAAACTGATTGTTAAGCAAGCCTCGGGCGAATATGGTTTAAAGGAGATCAACCTCCTGTCATACCGCACCCTAGTGCAAAAGCTGATGCAGCAATTCTGCGACGTGAAATACGAGCACAAGCCCCGAGCGGACAACAGGCATGCAGACGCCTTAGCAACTCTGGGATCTAAGGTCAGCATAGATAAATGCCCCGCAAGGATTTCCATCGAAGTGCGAACATCGTCGGCATTAACAGAGGATGTGTGCGACGACGAACACATGGATGACGCAGATTGGCGAAAAGCAATTCTGCAAGCTATTGCGAAAGGCACCAGCAGCGAGAGCTGGGCACTCACGAAAGGATACTGAATCCACGACAACACCCTTTACTACAAGGGTCCTGGAGGAATACTCATGCGATGTGTCTCCGAGCAGGAGGGACAACAGCTGTTAGAAAAGATTCACCAACACGCTTGCGGAGAAAGCGAGGTGTCAATCTACAGGAAAGCTCAGAGATATGGCATTCATTGGCCAAGCATGTCAACAGCTGCAGCTCTGATACAAGGGAAGTGCGAAAATTGCGCACTAATCAAAGATTCTCTACTCATCGCTCTAACCGATGACGACACAGACTGGAGGAAGCCATTGTTTGAATTCCTCACCCAAGGCACCGTACCCGAATCGAGAAAAGAAGCCGACAAATTGAAGAGGAAAGCGTCTCGATATGTGGTTCAGGAAAACCTGCTTTGGCGAAAAGGTCACGAAGGCAACTTGCTGCGATGCCTAGACGACAGGGAAGCACAAGAAGTCATGGACCTTTCTCATCAGGTGGAACACCAGGGAGGTGCGAAATTATGCAGACAGCTCCTCTCAATCGGATACTTCTGGCCCACGATGGAAGTCGATTGCCGCACCAAGGTGCGACGCTGCCAAGAATGCCAATTCAAAGGGAACCTAGTGCACGCTCCCGCCGTGGATCTACATGCATTAGGGACGCCATGGCCATTTCACACGTGGGCTTTGGACTTCATTGGCCCCATCCGACCAACGTCACATGGGAACCACTTCATTCTCACCGCAACTGAGCTGTTCACCAAATGGGTGGAAGCAATACCGCTAAAGACGGCAAACGCGCTGGCTGTGGTTAACTTCATCCAGGAAAACATCGTATGCAGGTTCGGAATCCCAAACACCATTCTTTCAGATAACGGTACTCCTTTTGTTAATCGCCAGGTGGCTACGAAACTCGCGGAGTACAATATCAGGCAGATATGCTCTACCCCCTATTATCCAAAGGGAAACGGACAAGCCGAAGCGACTAACAAAACGCTGTTGAGAATTCTGAGCAAGATGGTCGCAGATGACCACAAGAAGTGGGCCGACTCTCTTAACATAGCTCTGTGGGCCTACAGAACTTCTCCAAGGACACCCACAGGGGCCTCGCCATTTCTACTATGTTATGGGGCCGAAGCTGTAGTACCTGCGGAAGTCAGAGTCAATTCGGCAAGGCTGGCCTTCCACGCACTCTATGAAAACCAACGCGATCATGATTTAGTCTTGCTGGAAGAAAAGCGAGAACAAGCCAAAAGGACTAACAAGCGGTACCAAGAAAGAATCGCTCGCGCCTACAACAAGACAGTCCAGCGGCGGGATTTCGCAGTTGGCGATCTGGTCTTGCGCGCATCTGACCACTGCATGCGAGAAGCAACTCACCCAAAGTTCGCAGCTAATTGGGAAGGGCCCTTCGAAGTCACAGAAGTCTTCGATAGTGGCTATTGCAGCATACGAAGGTTGCACGGCACAACCTCAACTCCAAGCTCAGTCAACATGCGCTGGATCAAGAAGTACTATCCTTGACTTCTCTTATTTCATACGTTTTATGATAACTTTGCTTAATGTCTCATGTGGCTATGATTGACGCAATCTCCTCTCCCATATGAGAGGATTGTAATCCTATCTCTCCCATATGAGAGTGTTATAATAAAAGAATTCTCCCAAATGAGAAGTTCATATTTCTAGCCGTTTATATTGCTCTATTTTGTTATTACTGTTAACAATGATTTACTCGCTGCAATAGCAATTCATACAAATGCGATCTTAACTGATCAAAAAAGCCTATCTCTTACGATAGCAGCAAACACAAACGCGATCTTAACTGATCATAAAAGCCTATCTCTTACGATAGCAGCAAACACAAATGCGATCTTAATTGATCAAAAAAGCCTATCTCTTACGATAGCAGCAAACACAAACGCGATCTTAACTGATCATAAAAGCCTATCTCTTACGATAGCAGCAAACACAAACGCGATCTTAACTGATCATCGAAGCCTATCTCTTACGATAGCAGCAAATACAAATGCGATCTTAATTGATCATCAAAGCCTATCTCTTACGATAGCAGCAAATACAAATGCGATCTTAATTGATCATAAAAGCCTATCTCTTACGATAGCAGCAAATACAAACGCGATCTTAATTGATCATCAAAGCCTATCTCTTACGATAGCAGCAAATACAAACGCGATCTTAATTGATCATCAAAGCCTATCTCTTACGATAGCAGCAAATACAAACACGATCTTAATTGATCATCAAAGCCTATCTCTTACGATAGCAAACGCGATCTCAATCGATCATCTAAAGCCTATCTCTTACGATAGCAGCCAAACGCAAATGCGATCTTAAGTGATCATCAAAGCCTATCTCTCCCGATAGCAGTCAACACAAATATGATCTTAATTGATCATCTAAAGCCTATCCCTTATGATGGCAGCCAATGCAAATGCGATCTTAAGTGATCATCCAAAGCCTATCTCTTACGATAGCAGCAAAATACAAAAACGATCTCAATCGATCATCAAAATCCTATCTCTCACGATAGCGGTTTCCGCAAGTGCGATCTTATATGATCTTCTTAAGCCTATCTGATACGATAGCAATTTTTACGCAAAGTGATTTTAGTTGATCACCCAAGCCTGTCTGTTACGATGGCAATGTAACTGCAGAACCATCTTGCTAGATCTTCTAAAGGTCTATCTGCTGCGATAGCAATTTATGCGAGAAACTATCTCAAGCAATTCTCCAATAAAGCCTATCTTCTGTGATAGCAATTCGCACCACTCAATGATCTTAATTGATCTGTTAAAAACTATCTGAAATGATAGCGAAGTTGTGAACGTGATCTCATACGATTTACAACGACCAACTACAAGCCCGTCCATCAAGATGGCACAGCTGCGAAAATACGATCTCGACTGATCTAGCGAAACATCCGTGAATTGACATCGCATATGTGAAATCATCACATGGAATTATGCAAGGCAAGACAAGCCGAAACGCATGCGAAATTGTATTTTGTTGCAAAGAACAGATAATACAAAAGCTATTTATCATTATGAGTCAAATGACTTACAATTAATCTATCTAGATAGCAGCTTACAAGCGAAAAGCTCGCATCTAACTACGCAGCCAACATGGCTTACAATACATTCGAAAAATGGCTGATAAGCCAGAGATGCACTGAGGGAACTCTCGGCTAAGAAAAGAGAGAATCCACCGGTCCTAACACCGGCAGTGCAACACGCAGATCTGCGGCCAAAGATCTATAGCAAAAGGGATGCTGCCGCGAAGAGATCAACTCGTCATTCGCCACATCCCTAGCAGCAAGGTCAGGGGTGTGATACGCTCAAGACCCCAAGGAATGACAAAAGCCTCTGTCTGATCAAGATAGGCGCCGGAGGAGCTTCCTGTGCCGACAGATGCTACTCTACAAAACAGGCGAAGCAGTCATTCCTCTGGTGATGGACTCCTTGTCATGTTGGACAAGGGCATTGACGAGCATCCCGACCTCACAAATGTGAGGGCGACGGATTCTTCCCTGGAGATGCTGAAGAAGAATCACGCCGTTCATTACGAGACGGTAGCACGGTCACTTCGGCGCTGCACCTCGCCACGAGGCGGCCGGAAACGTGACCTGCACACATAATACACGAAGAAATTTCTTCGAACACACATGAGATATTATCTGCATCCTCTTTATGATGGTTATAAACAGCAATAAGCCTCATAAAGTGGATCTTGGAAACTATTTCTATAGCACAAAGCGCAAACTCAGGATTCAAAACTTGAAATTGCCATGAATCAACGAAAAACAAGCGTTGAAGCCAGAAGTCGTAAGGACTCACGGCAAAGCACATGTTTGGGATGAAGAACCCAAATGGCAAAGACGGGGTTTATATAGGCCCTGTGGAGACTCTTCGGTTGCCTAAGATGAGTCAGCAAAATTCAAAAAGAGGGTAAGTTCAATCACTTACGCCTTGAAAAGCGGTAACAATCAATTACCCTACTAAAGGCTACGACGATTCAGTTGCGTATCCTAATAAATGACGGATAGTCATGATTCGGATGGACTTCCCAACGGAAGCGTGCTTATCTGCCGAGAAATTAGCGCGAAAATCAAGCAGAGAATCAATTGCTGATGTCATAATTGGATATGCACAGAAATGTCCAATCAAATCCCGAAAAGGGCAAAACGGGCAAACTCGTTGTCTGTTGTTAAAAAAAAGAAGGGGGAGAAACCCTAGCAACATTACATTAATGTTTCAAAACATTACATTAATGTCTCAGCCATTTTCCTGTTTTCTTTTCAAAATTCGAAAAGTCAAAACAAATTCTTGATTAAGGAGTCTTGGGGCTCGAACTGCTCGATCAGCTTCTCCACTTGTTTCACTTCTTGCTTCAATAGCTCGCACTTGGCATTCATTTCGTGATACAGCTTCAAAGCTTCATCAACCTTTTGCTTTTGCTGCTCCACCTTTTGCATCTCAGCTGCGAGATTCTGGTGCCCGAGATTCAAAGTTACAGCTGCGCGAATCAGTGTAACTCTGTCCTTGAGGAATTTGAAGCCAAGTCTGCCTTGGACTTTGAACAGGAGATTTTGGCACATGCCACACAGCAATTCAGCACTCTGGGCCGAAATGGTCGCAGGTGTAGCCGCACACAGCTGCTCCAATATCCAGATGGCTTCAGTAAGGAATAGCCTCCTGTCAAAAGGTCCGATCTCCAGAGACCTCACAAACGATCGAGGGTATCTGAGACGCATTCGAACCACCCAGTCTACATCGGTTTGCTTCAAACCTGAGACATCAAAAATGAGTTATAAGGTCGGAACTCACAAGCAAATAATGCGACGTGCGAACGGTAAATCTTTACTTACCAGTGCCTTCCAGAATTTCATGAAGAGAAGGGATGCGGGCCACTGGGTTGTTCGAAGACTGCCCTCGCTCCATGGCTCTCCTATCAGCTGCGAGCTCCAACCTCTCATAGTCAGGAGGAAGAGTGTAGGCCGCACCAGCTGCGACTACATTCCCAACCTGCGAGCCCCAAATGCTCCACGCAGGAATAGGTGCTTCTGGCTCAGTCATCGCCGGAGGCGAAGGGACAGCTGAAGTCCCTGGGCGGAGGACACTACCAGATGCGAAAACATTAGCATCACTTGTCCTTTTTTTCTCACCACCGGTACAGATACCTTCGTCCATCGGTGCAGCATCAGCTTCGACATCATCGGAGAGTTCGATGACATCCTCGAGATGCTCACTTGCATGTCTAGCAGCTGCGACGGGCTTCTCGGTATGGGAGCTCGAAATTGGAACATGGGATGCAGAAGGCTGACTTCTCTGCTCCAGCTCAGGTTCCTCAGCATGACCTGCGATACCAAATGCGATAATGTGAGGTAACTTGTGTTATAAGTTATTTCGCTCTCTTTACTAAAGCTAAGAATAAGCACCTCCACGCGAAGGTGGGATTGAGGTATCCTCATCGTACACTAGGGACGTGGAACCGTGCCCTATCAGTGTATCCTCGCTAAGCAAATCTTTAAGAGAAGCGTGACCTGGGATGCGAGTAAACCAGTCATGATTTTGCCTCAAGTGGCTACAGCCTAGCATGCGCATATCACTCAAAATAATTACCTGAGGGTTCTCCGCACTTGCTTACCAACCAACGGCGAATGTCAGGCTTTGACACACCGTGCTTTAGTGCACCCACAATTACATCTCTATAAGTAACTGCGAGATTGAAGATCTCACCTTTATTGCCACCGGCGATCTCTTCAAAGTCCGCTTGGACTTTCTCCAGCTCTGCTGCATCCTCTCCAGGAACCTCATCTTCCTCCTCCACATGAGGAGCCACTTCTTCGGGAAGCTCGTCTTCCTCGCCAACTGGACGTACTAAGTCGTCAACATGCTGCTCTTCGAGGCTCCGCTGTTTCACACGCTCGAGCTCCTCTTCCTCTCGCTGCCTTCTTCTTTCAGCAGCCTCCGCGGCTGTCTTCCGGGATTCAGCAAGAACATTCTCGCTTATAGGATCGTCCGAAATGCCAGAATGGGCATCTCTCTTTTGCCTCTTGGCCACGAGGCCACCAACGGCTTCATCATCATCATCAGCGAATACATAATTGGTTCAAAGAAAGGAACTGCATAGAAGTCATGATAAAGGACATGGAAATGCGATGGAAATACCTCCTGACTCTTCCTCGCGCATTACAACTGTTCCTTCTTCTTCTTCATCACTTTCCTGGGGCTCATGCCTCTCTTCCTCTTCCTCTTGGTTGAATGGAACGAAAGTCTCAACTGCGAGATCTTTTCGCACTTTGCTGGGCATGCGACCCTTGCCTTTGTCTTTGATGGAAAGGGACCTCACTAGGGGCGAAGCCGGAGCACTCCTAGGGGAAGAAATCGTAATTCCCTTTTGCCTAGGTCTTTTCACTCTCGGCGCCGCAGTCGCTGGAGGGGACGGGTCATCTCTAGAAGGAGACGGAGCCGGAGGGTTGTCTATCAGCGAGTCAGCAAAAGTATTCATGGCTGCGCGAATCTTTGTTTCGACCTCGGCATCCATCCTCCATGCTAGCCGGTACGACTCCCCCTTCCTTCTGGTGGCAACAATGGTGTCCACCAGCGATTTGGAACGGTCACCAGCTGCGAACCTCCGCACATGACACTGAACAACACAGAACGAAAAGCATCAGCGCAAGGAAAATAAAAAAAGGGGAGCCTAAAGCATACAAGGAAATTGCTTACCTCAGCAAACGCCTTGCTATATTTGATGACCTGCGTGTCACCCTTCTTGATTGCGTCGACTTGCTCCTTCAGAATGAAATCGGGGCACAAATGGTTCTCGCGGTCCCACAGCGAGTAGCAACCATACTCAGACTCGCTCAAACTGCAATTGGGGCGAAATGGAAAAGAGTTTCTCTTGATCAAGGGGGCCCTTCCTGGCTGCGCTGCTGCCTCCGTCTCAATCCTCGTTTGCTGGGCGACCCAGTATGCGAGCCAGTTCTGGGAACAACCACCCTTGCGAGTTCCCGCAGGCTGCTCAAAGGGAAGATTGCTCATGAGGACCGTCTTGCATTCCCTTGTCAGCAAACGCTTGTAGCACCCTCTGATAATAGACTGGGGCCAGATCGATGGGGCCACCGCATCAAAACCAAACTGAGGAGAGACCCGAGTAGGGTCAACATCCACTGTAAGTCTTTCATACCATGGCGCGAGCTCACGAATATGCTCTGCAAGGGCAGGAAGAGAACCTCGCAGACACCAACAAAAGAACTCACGATAGCGTTCGTGGAAATGCGGCCCCTTTTCAAAGAGAAGGTCTTCTGACAAGACCATACCTTTGGAAGGGTACAGCTTTGGAAACCACCGCACATTCTCAACACGTGTGGCATAGGGCCTGGCAGTAAATTCCTTCCGTTTGTCGCATATCAAACTCCAAGTACACTTGGTGTTGCTTGCTCCAAACCATCTCGCAGCTCTTCCGCTGTTGCGCGCTTCCGTCTCGCCTGGGGGACACCACTTATCAAGTGGGAGGGGAGTTGGAGCATAAGACGGCCAGCGCTCGAAAACCCACATTGTCAAAAAGCTGATATTGACAAAGGTCAGAACATCGAGGCGGCCACGCGATTCCCTCATCGCCAGAACCAGCTGATCAAGCCTATAATATAACGTACCCAAGACCAAGGGTCCGAGTGCGACTTTCTGGCCAAGAGCGAGCCTCACGGCAAGTGGCAGCACATGGTAGAAGACCCCGTCATGGGGATGACCATCAATCAGATACCTCGATAGCCAAGCACAGAGAAAGGCACAAAGGGTCAAATGATAACCCTTGCCCTCTACATAATTCTCGGCCTCCGGGTTCTCGCTCAAAAGCTTCTTAGTAATGCTGCTGTTCGCATAGTCTCGGAAGAAGTACTGCAACCACTTGTTCCAGGTATTCTTCGCAGACGTATCCACTAGCTGCCAGTTCGGAAGAGGCTTTGTAGTGGTCCACCGAGTGGAGATTTTCTTTACCTCTGCTAGGCACTCCTCCATCTGCGCGTACAAGGCCATTTCAGCAGATGTCCTCAAGTGACTCAAGGGGTCCACCTCGCCCATGGGGGAAAGCTCATACAGCATTTGAACGTCCTCGAGCGTGGGGGCAGCCTCGAACTCAGCAAAATGAAACGTGTGAGTCGCGGGCGAGTAACGGGACAGAAGGTCTAGAAGCATGGACTGATCCAACTTCACGGCAGCACCCTTCATAGCACGGACAGCGAAGAAAATGCCGGCTTCATCGAGAGTTTCGGCGTAATTATCCAACACGTGGTCGATCCACTCATCCATATAGTCCAATTTCTGGACAAACGCCTGAGTAGAAATCGCAGCATATGGGAAGTGCCCATTCTCGATTCCCAATCGAACCACATCCTCGGAACCAATCAACTCGAGCAAGGCTGAGTTAACTGGGCGAGTCAGTGTCAACAACCGCTCAACTGGAACAGGATCAGGCATCCTCTTCGCCTTCACCCTCGCATGATAAAAATCCTTCCCACCCAGAAAGGGGGCTTTTCGCCACAGAGCCTGCGGAAGCTCCGGTATCTCTTCATCTTCCTTGACGGGTTTGGTTACTCTTGTCTTGGCCATTCCTGCGAAAGGGCAAAAAAAAGGGGGGGAGAAACACCACACTTCAGTTTGAATTTTGGAATTCGAGATCTATGCAAAGGAAAGCAAAACAGTTCCAGTACCGATTTCAGAAATCGGGGAGTCGCAAGATCCAATATTATTGAAAGATTAAAACGAAGCGGGTTCAGAGATCAAAGCCTCTTCACAAATTTCATGGATTTACAGATTCGACGCAGTTCAAGGCAAACACTGGTATTTCAAATCAAAAGTAAACGAGGCCAACCTTGTTTCCTTGAAGCTTGCTTGGATATACACAATTGGAGAATACGATTTGCAGTTCTGAACTGGTGATTGATTATCTGGATCTGCTCTCGAAGATCTCCGGGTACCATTCACTTTGAGAGAAAGAAGTGATGCTTTGCAATAATGGGATACAAGGTATTTATCCAAAAGAATGAAGGGTTGCGTCCCTTCAGTAGTCGAATCGCAACCGTCACCGTTGTATCGCGCAATCACAGGACGGGCTGACGTCACGCCTAAAACCCTAAAGGTCAGACGGCACGACTCTAGGGGTTTTAGGTCATAATGACACGCACGGGGGCTGAACATACCCGTATTTGAATTGGTGCGTGGCGACGACGCGCATGTTGGTTTCCGCGCATGGAAGCCTATACAGCTATGAGCCTTCACGCGCAGAAAGGGGGCTAATGTAGATACTGCTTTCTGACATGGCAGATCTTAGCCACGTGGCAACCATCCAGCACACCATATTGTGCTCCACACACACAGGATCACCAGCCGAGCTGATCCATGTGGGGGCTGCGAGACAGAGCCCTCGCATACCACTGCACGGGACTTGTAGGGACTTTGTGGTTTGGAGGCTAGAGTAAGCCCTGTCGCGTGCGAGCCAAGCCCGCGCGCGACCTTTAGTAACTGTTTTGAGAGATCTATGGCACGAGCTCCCTAGACCCGGTCAATCCGGTCAAACCCGGTCAACCTCGTAACGGTTCCGGTACTCGCGCACCACGTGCTATAACGGTTCCTATATACTCGGACGAACGTGCCGTTATGGTTAAGCTAATTAAGCCGCCATTAATGGGCGCATTAACCACACTACAACGGTCACGTTCTCCAGTATATATATATCGTTAACCTTTCCATATAAAAGAGAACACACTGCCATACGCGGAAGCTCTGCCAAACCTCTGTCTCTCTCTCAGACATTGCTACTGACTTACTCTCTCCCTACACACACCCCTATTCTTCCTGTGCGATCCCTGATCCACTACGCACGGTGTACACGGAGGTCTCCCTGCCGGAATCTCTTGTGCACAATTGTCAACTTGTTTATCAATTTGAATGTGTTTTAATCTGGTCAAATCATGCACTAATGGAAATTTGTTTACCAACACTCTTGATGTCGTTTAGTCTGCATACTTTAATGAACAAATACTACGTTAGAATTTTATTCCTTGATATCCGCCATCGTTATGCACCGGAAGTAAACATATCTCTACTATTTAAAAATTTATAGTGGTTCTAACCAGAATCAGTTTCTAATACATTATTATGGACCCAATATCCCTACAATTGTGTTTTTTTTTTCGTCTTCGATCATAACTTGAAACCCTGGGACTACTTACGCCTTTTCACCAAAAGAATCATTCGTGTCTCTTCGATCAAACGTAATAAATTTGAAGCCATTATGACTATAGCTACGGCGTTTTGTTTGCTTACTTCGTCTCACAAAATATAGCCCTATGATTTCATAACTAAGCCTAACTGAATTTAGGTCTTTCTCTGACATGTTTCGCCTGTCAAGCATACCAAGGTTAATCCTTAATTAATATTTTTAATCCTGACTTATGTTTCCCTTCATTTAGTCGTTTTTTTTTAAATATATTGTTCTAAAGTCTATATTTTGCATGTCAAATGCTAGACAGAAAGCATAAAGCAAACATGCCCAACAACAGGTGTAAGAATCATTCTTCTAGATTTTTTTGACGCCATAAACTCAATTAATCTCATACCCTTCTACTAATTAAAAGAACAGAATGTCACCGATCTGAAATTTAAAGTCATTGCACAATTTAACACCGAGAAGAAGTTTAATATCTACTATTAAAAGTTTGAAGTGTTCTTATTCTTAGACTTTTCCGAACCTTGATTTGTTGATAATACTTTGAGATTAACTAAATAACCCTGTATCAAAAACTTAGCAAAGCACCGCCAAAGCACCGAAGCACCTAGAGGCACTAGGTTTGGGTGCGTGACCTCCCAGAAGCACCCTTGCTACATAGCAGTCTACTAGATGGGTTTGGTTATTTTGTGCAATGGACCTAGGAACCCTTACTTTAGGCAAGCCTGAAAATAATTAGCAGATTTGCAAAAAGTAAATCTTAAACTCCAGCGAATTTACATCATCTCCAGGATCAACGGTTAGAGTACGGATTAATATTTTCTCAGTTTTAAAACGTAGGTGATTGTTTATGTTACGGATACTTGCATATCGATGGTTTTATTTCAGAACTCTGACTTTGTAGTAATCATTGAACCTCTTGGTTTTTGAAAACTTTCGAATTAAAGTATTGTCCCACTCTTCAGTGGTTGGATCATTGGTCTGTTAATATACAATGTTGTTGTTCTTGACCTTCATCCCTATATCTAATCTTGATAAAATGTACAAAATTATCATAAAAATACCCCAAATAGACCAAACCTGTTTACTCATCACAGGGACTTCGTGAGAGGTCAGGTTTGTTTTCTGACGTTGTGTAGTCATCACAGGACGTCCACTCTTCGAACCCTAGGCGACTTTTATCTCTCACGGTCGTTTATCCCCATTCCTCTGTGGTGGGTTGACAATCCCTTCTCTCTCTATGGATGTATTTTTTTAGTTACGAAGTAGAAAGTAATGATATCGTAAGCGATTGTTTCAATAATTATATCGATGGTTTTATTTCAGAACTCTGACTTTGTACTAGGACGGTTTCTGGCTGCAACATTTGATCAAAGAGGTACTTAATCTCCCTACATATTCATACATTCTTTTCTGATTCTCTACTTGGATCACGTTCATTTCTTTGTGGATGCAAACACTTGGTCCTCTCTTGATCCTTCTGAACATGTGCTATGATGAAAAATATGTCATCTTCACAATAGAGCCTTTGTTATTGATGAATGTCTGTTTATAAGTTCGACAGTGCCAATAAAATTATTGTTGATGTGCCATTCATGAATTTATAAGTTATTATTGATTTTTTATTCCAGGACAAGAAAGATAGCCTCATGTTCTCCTCTGAACAAGTACAAAGTAGATAACGTTTATAATGACGCATGTTTTCCTCTAATAGGCCTTGTAGATCTACTTGTGTAGTGGCCATGGCTAAATGCACCATCTAAATGTTTGTGGGTAGTATATATTGTATTGGTTTCCTTAAAAACAATTAGCAGTTCATATTATGAATGAAAGTCAGATTTCAAACTGGTGTACATTTTTGCTATATCGCTGATACATTGTAACCAGAATTACTTCAATCTGATTCAAAATTGTGCACAATTAACTTTTTCTTCTCTACTTGTTTTTACAACAGTTCCGATAAATCTTATGAATTCCTAATATACGTTCTTATTACAATTTTGTACATAACTTCAAATTATCTTTGCCGGAATCCATACTTTTTGTGTGTTTTGTCTTGTTCGACGGTTGATTGCCGACAGTAGTCTCCTCAATTCTCTCTTTTTTAATCATGTTCAGTGGCTTCTTCTTGTTGGTTGTAGCAGAGAAGAATTGTGGGTGGTCGTACTAACGGTGGTCGTGGTGGGTCTTCGCAACAATTGCGGTCTCAACTGATTTCGGTTTCTAAATCTCGAGTATCTCAAACTGATCTTGTCTAAGCATAACAGTGTTTTTTTCTTTCGTAACGTCAACTATACCGTATGAGCATTCAAAATGTAGAATTAAATATACTTCAAAAGCTTGAAATTTTTCTATATTTGAGGATGTCGTATTTGAAAGGTATTATTTACAGTTAATCAAAATTTTAAAGTTTAATCATATTTTAAGGAAGATATTGCATTTGAAGTCCACAAAAATGATGGTTTTCTGCTTGACGGACACTGATTGCAAAATATTCACATTGTCCGAGTCCTGACAACAATTATCTCCCAGCTTTGATCTACCTTTTCATTTCATTGCATGTCGTGTACTTAAGTGATTCCGTAGAAATCTAGCGAGTGTTTCCTTTTTCACTTCTTCCTTCTGTACTTGTTTTTACAACAGTTCCGATAACTCTTATGGATCCCAAATATACGTTCTTATTACAATTTTGTACATAACTTGCAGGTTTTGCGTCCTCGTAATATTGAATCTTTGGTGCTTTTACTCGTAGCCCGTCTATTGTTGGACTACTAAATGGGTAAGCCTTTGCATATGTATTATACTTTCATTAATTCATATGGCCATTTGATAAAGATTAAATGCAGCTAAATTACAAAAGTAAACTTTTGTATCAGATAAGTCCAACATTGGTTCTGATAGCTATAAATTTATATTTTCTGTTGGATAATATTTCGTTACTCAGATGGAAGATCGAAAAATGTGGTTTCTCAAAGAAAATGGTATGCTGGACTATCATCTAAAGAGAGAGATGACTTAATGAAAAAGAAGGTGGAAAATACAAGGAAAAGGCGAAAACTTCTTAAAGAAGTGTCGCAGAATTCAGGCAGGCCAGAAATTCAACCTCAGGAAAAATTCCACGTATTCTACCATTGAAAACAAAAGGTACAGAGTGTGTAGTTACATTATTACATGTGCAAAATTGATTATATATGAACGGATAATGTTTGAATAAACACAGGTCCAACTTTTTCCGAAAACGAGTTATCAAAGTTGCATGAGCTGAATCAAGTTAGTTCATGCACCATTTGTCAAGCTGAAAGATTGGAGTTTGAACCTCCAACTTTTTGTTGCAGCGCCGGTGATGTCGTTCTTGCTAGCCCTGATGTTCCTGAGGTTTTATGGACATTATTCACAAGCCAGAGTGATGAATGCCGGAAGTTTCGATAGAAAATTCGTGCTTATAATAGCATATTTGCGTTCACTTCATTTTGCGTTAATTTTGACAAAGAACTTGCTACATAAAGAATGGAGTTTACACATTACGGGCGCAGGGACAAATATACCACAATCTTCCTTCTGCTTCTCCATCTGATGACGGTCCTTGTTATTTTCAGATGTATTTTTCTGATACAGATAATGAAGTGCAAAATGGGATGACTGTGTTACGTGATGCTTCTCTCAGTGAAAGTTTGGTAGAGAAATTGATGGAAATCCTTTCAGTAAATCCGTATGCTCAGGTTCTTAGAACCAGTGAACCTGATTTAGTGGATGACTACATTATTCATATAAGGAGTGATGTAATGTTGGATCAGCGAGTATATAACGCTCCATCAGCTGATCAGGTAGCAAGGATCTTGATTGAAGGAAATAACCCCTGTGCTTGTCATGAAAGAGATATAATAGTCCGTTCGACTTCAGGTCAAGTGCACCGAGTTCGCCACTATTATGGTTGTTATGACCCGTTGCAATACCAACTGTTATTTCCTAGAGGAGAAGTTGGTTGGCATCAAAACATTCTCAAAAGGGAAGGTCCAAAGGAAAACAAAAGAGCAAGAAAACGTACGAGGACTCCAACAAATGAGGGTATCAATCAAGAAGAAGAAGGTAACACTTACGGATACCAGGGAAGCACTCAACTATCTATTTACGCGCTATCAACGCTAAAGATGATGATTGCTTCACGAATAAGAAATTATCACGGTGTTCAATGAAGTGGGAATTACATTACATTGAAGAATTTGGTTTGCGGTTTTCATGTTCGCAAAATATGTACTTTTCATGTTTTATGTCCACATCTTAAATAAAAAAATATATCTTGTTTCACTCTTTTCAATATTCCATCCAAACAGTGCCAACAAACGAAGTGATTGCATAAAAGTGTATCTCTTCAACGCATCCTTCTGACTAACACACCTCTCCCACTTCGTTTTCGGAAGTAGAAACAAATTCAGGCCCCAACAGCTAATTTTTTAATGTCCCACCCAAAATTAGAACATCACATTCGATTTCCGATAAAGGATGACAATTTCCCAATTCCTCGCTCTCAAGAAATCAAAGTAACAAAACCTTGGATGGGCTTTTAAATTTTGTGTAACAGAAGCGCCGTCCGGATTGGGAAGTGCTGTTCATTGCTAAACCCCATAATTGTCTCCTATTGGAATGAGAAATCCATATTTGTTTTTTCACACGTCACATGTATAAAACCGTTATGTTCTACAAGTTCTTATAAATTAAGATACTGTATTTGTTTCGACAAATCAAGGTTCTGGTGCTTTGGAGCTTCTCTTATGTGGTAAGGAGCTTTATTTAGATCAACATTTTGTAATTCACTCATTTCTGTTACAACTTGTTTTAAATGACACTTTAAGATTAAAAAACTTAGTTGTCTACTACATCTTTTTTTATAAACCCCACTTTTTTACTACGAGATATCCGGTAGTCATGATTGCCGGGACAATGTACTTATATCTTTAGAAAAAAAGAAACGAAGAAGAGCGGGAATGGACATTAAATAAGTAACAAACTTAGAAGTAAAGCATTAAATCATGAAGAACGAGCATAATTGCTGTTTTGGTACTTGTATGTTTGAAATATGTACCACTCACTGAGTGAGATTGTGCGAACACGTAGTTTCAACACCGAAACAAGAAGTAGTATTGTCTTTAAAAACACCACATTTTTGTAATTGTATATGCATGCATACACACCGATTTACTGGAGCTGGTTCTTACGGTCAACAATAGATTGACCATTTCTGTAGCAGACTACAAAAACATAATTCGTACTCTAAGAATATTGAATCCACGTGCAACGCACGTGACTATTACTAGTAATAATAAGAGTTCGAAAAATAATAAAAGGTGCAAATAATTGCACATAACTAGGAGCATCATCTAGAGGGGGTGAAAGTGTCTTTTACCCATACATAAATTCACTCTTGAGGGTTTTCTCATTCACTCCGCCTCCCAACTCTCTCTCTCTCTGGCCTCTCCAACGCCATCGAAGAAGGCATGAAGCTCTGTCTCTCCATCCTTTCTCTCTCTGGCCTCTTCAACAACATGGAAGCCGCTTACTGGAGGCCGGCGACGCTCGCCTGATCTTCGGAGTCGGCTCCGTCAACATCAATCGGTGGGTCGCATGATCCTACCGATTCTACGAGTTTGGACGCGATCTCACATGATCCTACCGGAAAACGAGTTTCTAAATGATCCGGAACGCCACTCCTCCTCTGGGTCGTAGCATCGTACGATCCTACGAGTTGGATCACGATTCTGACAACCATGCAATTATCATTTGTTATTTTAGAAGTACTTGCCTTGTGCTCACGTAATGTGAGTGATATTGTATATAAATGTTTTACTCGTATAGAAATATTTGTGTATTAGGGACTTATTTGAAGCGATAGGAAGGTTTTGGGGCTCAATATGCAACAAATAAATAACTTCTATATGCAGCCGGGTTATAGGTGTAATTTCAATGAAACAGTTCCCTTTTATAAAGCCCAGGAAAAGAGGATAGTCAAGCAATGCCAGAAGATAAGAGTAAGTAAAATTAGATTACTGATATGATCCATAAAACTTTTCATGTTACAAACGACAGAGTTCAGAATGATAATTGGTCTCATTTTACAAGTCCAGTCACAAAATTCGAGAAACAAAATCCAGAAGTTACATATAGCAGTAAGAAGATAAGTCTTGAAATGCACCAAAAACAGTCTAATACAAGATCTATTTTGGGGACATCTGGTGTGGGAAAGAGGATAGCCAAGTACTTGGAGCCAGGGGTGGACCTATGTAGGGGCAAGGGGGAGTTGCCCCCTGAAATTTGAAAATTTCTACTGGTACCCCTAGTTTTATAGATTTTTTATGAGTAACCCGAAAGGAATATGGAATTTTGCTCCCCCTCCTGAAATTTCAAATTGTCCAGTTGTCCAAGTGGCTAGTTCTTGTAATTGGCAAATCGCACTACACGGGTTCAATTCTCCTCCTGGTCAACTATTTTATTTATTCTTTTTTTGTCAATTTACCATTTACCATTAGAAACTCATTGTCTCCTCGAAAAAAAGTACAAATCCAGACTTGTGATTATTTTGTTCATTATTAATTTGATGTTTGTGTGTATAATTGCTTATGAAATATAACGACGTTTGACTGTTGACTTTGACGTTTAACTTTGACTTTTGCCTTCTCGAATCTTGTCCCGGCGGAGTTGATTTTCTAGCTCCGCCACTGTTGGAGCTGAACTGATGAATAGATAATGCTCAATATAAAGTGAACAGATAAAACAGCGAGGGACTACTAGTTCACTATTATTCAAATATGAAGGAGGGAATTCCGGATTGTTTTGCATTTGGAGAGGTTTGACTTATTTATGCCGGATTTTTGACTTTTTCTTTCTTCTCTACTTCCTTTCATCCAAACAAGCCCAATATGAGAGACACAGTGAACACTGGGGGCACAGTGGCTTCCGAAGCAAGAAAAGTAGAGATAAAGTGCAATGATTAAGATAACACAGTGGCTTCCTCATTTTCTAATTTATGTGTCCTGTTTGACTTTTCACGTGGATTGAGGAGATGCTTTTTACTTGGTAGATTTCCAAAATTGTCCGCTGTCTAAAGAAGGGTATCGAGGTAAGTAAAGCGAAAAGGTGACTTCTGTATAGGAATATGCATATTTCTGACAGCCATTTTAGGAAAATTGGACACCTAAAATGAGGAGGGAGTATATGTTATGTACAAAAATGTACCAAGTTTTAGTCAATTGTAACACTATCGCTGAAACTGATTCAACTGCACTATAATAGTGACATAATGAAAGTTGATAAATGATGCCACGACGAATAAACTCCATATTACCTATACTCAGGTGCAGAGGCTTGATTGGACCGATGAGTTCTTCCGAACTATTGAATGGCTCGATATGCACTCCTAGGTAATTCTACTGTTAAATGAACTCTTCTTCTCTGGCATTTACAACAATAGAAATTGATCAGCAAGATAAGGTATGAACACAGATTTATAGAAATATCTATCTGCTGTAAAAGACGAGTATCACTTTTAATGCAAGGATATCACTGAAAGATTCTTTCATACTGTATTGAAGAAAATCAACACAGAAGAGGAAAGAGATTTTGAATTGAAGAAGCTGAAATTCAATTACTGAAAATGAAACCCTAAACAAACATTTATCTCTTCACCGTTGCACACGATGGAAGAGTAAAGTGAGAGAGAGAAAATTCAAATGAGAAATTACTACCAATAACAAAATGACACCTAAGCATGTGACTAACGGAAATGCCACATAAGAAAAGTGATACGACAACGTTTTGTTTAAGAACAAATCAAAGGACAAGATTAAAAGATGGAAAACCAATCCAACGACATCTGCTGCTCAAACACTTCAGGTCATCAGTTTGGCACAAGTTGCAATTCAATCCAAGACCTCTAAACCCATGTTCAATATCCCCCCTCAAGTTGGAGTGTGTAGGATAATCACACCCAACTTGGAAAGAAGAAAATTGAAAACTGCATAATGTAGAGGCTTGGTGAGTATGTCAGCTAGCTGATGAGTAGTAGAAATGTGTCTGAGAGTGAGAACCCCCTTTTGTGCAAGATCTCTAATGAAGTGACAATCCAAATCTATGTGCTTGGTTTTGTCATGAAGAATGGGGTTAGCTGCTAGCTGCAAAGCTGAGTTGCTGTCACAGTAAACAACAGGAACACCTGAAACTGTTACTCCAAGATCACTCAAGAGAAACAAGAACCACTGAATTTCACAAGCAACACTATCAAAGCTTATGTATTCTGATTCTGTTGAACTTTTAGAAACTGCAGATTGTTTCTTGGACCTCCAAGAGACCAGAGAATCACCCAAATAAACCAAATAACCTGTGGTGGACTTTCTGGTGTCCAAACATCCTCCGCAATCTGCATCTGAGTAGGCTAGCAAGGTAAGAGGAGAAGAAGATGAAAACATCAAACCTTGAGCTGGAGCATTTTGCAAATATCTAAGCACATGGTGAACTTCTTTTAAATGAATTGAAGTAGGCTTAAAGACAAACTGAGATAATTTGTGAACTGCAAAACAAATGTCTGGCCTGCTGTGTCCAAGATAAAGCAACTTGCCAACTAACTGTCTGTACAGAACAATATCAGCAGCTGTAAGAGAGTCACCAGAGTTGGCAGAGAGTTTAATAGCTGGATTCATTGGAACAGGCACTGGCTCTCAGAGTAGCCTGCTTCTTTCAGAATTTCCAAAGCAAACTTCCTTTGACAAAGTGTGATTCCATGATCATTTCTAGCTATTTCAAAGCCCAGAAAATACCTCAGATGTCCAAGATCTTTCAACTGGAAAGTGGTATTCAAAACTTTCTTGAGATCACTCATAGAAGTCAAACTAGTTCCAGCTAAGACTATGTCATCAACATAGACTAGAAGACACATGAAAGACTGAGGAGTCTTCTTAACAAATAAAGTGTAATCAGATTTGCTTTGAGTAAAACCAAGGTTAAGAAGGGTATTAGAAAACTTACTATACCACTGTCTTGAAGCCTGTTTCAAACCATAGAGAGATTTTCTGAGATGACAAACCACTTTGCCTTTTGAGATGAGATCATGTACAAGAGCTGTATCATATCCAGGAGGCAATTCCATATATACTTCCTCATGTAAGTCACCATGCAGAAATGCATTATTCACATCTAACTGCATTAGATGCCATCCTTGACTAGCAGCTAATGCAAGCAGACACTTCACTGTAGGGAGCTTGGCAACTGGAGAAAAGTCTCTCCATAGTCAATCCCCTTTGTTTGTGTGTAGCCTTTAGCCACCAACCTTGCCTTATACCTCTCAACTGTCCCATCAGATTTCAGTTTCACTTTGTAGACCCACCTACATCCTACTGCATCATGTCCAGGAGGCAAGGTTGTAAAAACCCAGGTTTGATTATGTTCAAGAGCTCTCAATTCTTTTTTCATGGCTTGACTCCATTTTTCTGATTGAATAGCCTCCCTGTAGGATCTAGGCTCCACAATAGCATCCACTGCTGCCAAGAAATGTCTAAACATTGGAGAACTCCCTGAATTGAATCAAAATGTACTGGAGAGAGGCAAGCAAATACAAGTCTAGGCTTGTTAAGCACAAAATCTCTGAGATATTGAGGTGTTAAGATCTCTCTTGTTGTTCTTCTAAGACCTGAAACAGGAGGAGTATGAAGAGGAGAAGGAATAATCTATTTGTTCTGAATAGGAGCAGGAGATGGAGAAACATCAGCAGAGTGAGGCACATCCATGTCCAAGAAGACATCATTTTCACTGCTAATAGGTAAGTTGAGATCTTCAATCATTTGTGGCAAAGTGACAGTCTTTGTGGAAAATGGAAAAATTGACTCATGAAAGACAACATCCCTAGAGACAGAGAAACATCCATCTTTAAGGTTGTAAAGCTTGTATCCCTTCATCCCAAAAATATAACCCATAAACACACAAGGAACAGCTCTGGGTGTGAACTTAGTCCTCCCCTGCATTAAGGTTGAACTGTAGCATAAGCACCCAAAAGTTCTCAAATAAGCATAGTCAGGGAGCTCACCAAAGAGACATTCATATGGGGATTTGTATTGAAGAACTTTTTGTAGGTGTTCTATTTATCAAATAAGTGGCAGTAAGCACACTATCTCCCCAAAACTTGAGAGGAAGAGAAGACTGAAAAGTCAAAGCTCTGGCAACTTTTAATAGGTGCTGATGTTTTCTCTCAACAACAGAGTTTTGTTGATGAGCCTCAACACAGCTAAGTTGATGTATTATGCCATTCTACAGCATAAAATCTACAAGAGCAAGTTCTCTTGCATTATCACTCCTGATCTTCTTGATTTTTGACTTTAAATTGTGTCTCTACCATACTGTAGAACTGTGGTATATGAACTTGAGCTTCTGATTTGTGAACAAGAAGATAGACCCAAGTCATTCTAGTTGCATCATCAACCAAAGTAAGGAAAAATCTGTGTCCTGCATGAGTGGGGATCCTATAAGGACCCCAGATGTCACAATGCACCAAAGAGAAAGGTTGTTTTTCAATCTTGCCAATACTAGGATAATGCAGCTTATTTTGCTTGGCATGAGGACATATTTCACAAAGAGTGTTATCAACATTTGTGATAGAAGGTAAGATCTTGGTGAGACTTCTCAGCTTTATGTCTGATAAGTGACCCAATCTCCTATTCCATAAAGGTGCTGATGTGCAATTAGATGTTACTTTGGGGACCAAAGTGCAATAGCTAAAGTAGCATTTGTAGGAGATAGTAGATACAAACCATCAACTCTTCTTCCTTCACCCAGAATCTTACTAGTGATATTATCAATAATCTGACATTTGTCAACATTACAAACAAAATGGGAGGATTGTACCTTGGTCAATTGAGTGATGGAGATCAAATTAAACTTGAACTGAGATATACACAATACTCCTGTATGATGGAGAGAGGCTGGAAGTTGAACATCTCCAATATGAGTGACTGCAACTCTCTTTCCATCTGGTAAGCACACATTGATGTCTGAAACTGGAACCACATTGTGTAAAATTCTTAAATCATGGCACATATGATCTGTTGCCCCACTATCAATGATCCAAGCTTGACAATCAGATGGCATAGTGCTTTCAGAACCACAGAAACTATATGATTTCATCACACCACCCATGAAATGACTATTGTACATAGAATCAGCTCTTGAATACTGACTAACAGGACTATCCATCACATTAGAATGACTACTATGTGATGGTGAAGATCCTGAAGTATTATCACTAGAGCCACCTTGACTGGATTGCTGCATTTGGGTGTTAATGTAGTGCATCATTTGTTGACACTGTGTCTGAGAAAAAGGAAAACTGGACTTATCACTTGCTGCCTCAACAGAAAGAGTGTCTTGAGAAACAACATTATGTGCTTGAAACTTGTTTTTACTCTTGAAATTTGGAGGATATCCATGTAGCTTCCAACATTTGTCTTTAACATTACCACTACCTCCACAATGAGCACAAGTCAGTGTGGAATTCTTAAAAGAACCTTGAGGTTGTGCTGGTCCATTATTTGCATTGGTATTGTGATTAAAGTTGTGAGGAGTTCCAGTTCCCGATCATGAATGATTGTAGTGAGAATACATGGCAACAGGTACTTGAGAGTAGCTTTGTGAGTACATTGCCATGGTAGGAGCAGCTGGATCATTGACACTGATGTTACCCTGCATCTCTTGTTGAATAATTTTAGCAAAAACTCCATTTAGGTTGGGAAGAGGATCCTGCAACAAAATTTGATCCCTAACAAGTGTGTATCCCACATTCAATCCCATGAGAAACTGCATGATGTGCTCTTGTTGTTGTTTCTTAAGTAGAATACCCATCACATTACATGTACAAGCTTGAAGAGCATCACATGAACATATAGGCCTTTCCAAATAGTTCTCTAACTCATCCCAAAGAGACTTCAATTTAGTAAAGTATGCTTTGACAGACATACCACCCTGTTTAAGATTTGAGATAGCACTGCTAAGCCGAAAGATTTAGGGTAAATTCTTTTGTGAAAACCGTTCAGGTAGATCTGACCAGATTTCTCTTGAAGTAGAATCATACACAACACCTGAGGCTATCTCTTTGCTTACAGAGTTTAAAATCCATGAAATCACCATTCTATCACATCTTTTCCGCAAGGAATACAACTCAGATTGACGTCCAGGTTCCAAAATAACACCAGTAACAAAATCTAGTTTGTTTTTCGCATCAAGAGCCACAATCATGGATCTATACCACATATATAAGTTTTTACCATTAAGAACTTGAGTAACCAGTGACATACCTGGCGAATCTGAGTTGTGGAGGAAATACGGTGAAGAACCGTCCATCGCAGCTCGCGAACTGGATCCTCTAGAAACCGGATATTGTGAATCATCCACCGGTAAAGACATTTGATGAGAAAAAATCTCAACAGAGAGACTAGATCGGAATGATACGCTAAACCACCCCTAGCTCTGTGAAACAATCGGCAAGCACCGTCGTCAAGCCATGAACCATGGCTGTGATACCATATTGAAGAAAATCAACACAGAAGAGGAAAGAGATTTTGAATTGAAGAAGATGAAATTCAATTACTGAAAATGAAACCCTAAACAAACTATTTATCTCTTCACCGTTGTACACGATGGAAGATTAAAGTGAGAGAGAGAAAATTCAAATGACAAATTACTACCAATAACAAAATGACACCTAAGCATGTGACTAACGGAAATGCGACATAAGAAAAGTGATACGACAACGTTTTGTTTAAGAACAAATCAAATGACAAGATTAAAAGATGGAAAACCAATCCAACGGCATCTGCTGCTCAAACACTTCAGGTCATCAGTTTGGCACAAGTTGCAATTAATTCCAAAACCTCTAAACCCATGTTCAATATACTGAAATAAATCTTTGCGATAAATTATCTATATCATTGTATGAGTCAGAACCTGATTTACTGCCCTTCTATCAGCCTGCAATGAAACACCAGCTGATCCAGCTTCCGATATGATAGCAACAAACTTTTTACCGTCCATGAAAAGCTGCTTCTCATGAATATTGACCATTTCCACGGTCACATCCTTACTAAACTAGTAGAATAATTTTAAATTTAGCAACTCGAACATGTTAAGGACCATAACCAAACCTGCCCTGTACTTACGTACTCCGTGCCTGATAAGTGACACATTTTCCACCCAATGCCCTGACCAGCATGCCTCGCCTTCCGGTAATTTCTGCATCTTCAGCAGGGTCTCCAAGCTGCAAAAAGTTTGGAAGAAACGGCTTACTACAATATTAGAATTGAGCATAACAGCGCAAAAAATTAGTATCAGAAGTAGGCCTAGCAATGGGCCGGGTTTCAATCTGACCCGACCCTGACTCTGTAATGACCCGACCCACCAATGCCATACCCGGACCCGACCCATCAGATTCTGACCCGTTCGTGCTTCGACCCTGACCCACCTCAGACCCAACGGGTCTGACCCGCGAAACCCGACCCGACCTTTTTTGTTGTTTCCTTTTTGTAAACAGCAAATTACACTGTAATCACTCCCAACTCCAATCATAATCATCTATACGGTACTTTTTGGAAAAATAAGAAATCAATACGATATTCAGATAAAGCATAAATCATAGTTGATTTTATCCTTATTATCATAGTTGATTTTATCCACGTAATTACTCCTTAATTATCTCTCTCAACTTTATTTTTTTTCTCTCTCCCCCCTTAATTTCTCTAACGAGTAAAAATTGGGTTTTTAACCCATTTCTTTCTGCCAATCTTCGTATCTCTCTCCCATTTACCTAAATAATCTCCCATTAACTTTAATAATCTCCCATTAACTTTCTAACTCCCGCACATCTCTCTCTTACACATTTTTGGTTTGTTTTTTTAAAATTAAGTCATTGACGATCTCAACAAAACTGTTTCCTCTTTATCATTAATTTTTGTTACAATTCTATCTCTCTGCTACCTCTATCTCGGCAATTTAGTGTTTCACATTATTCACTTCCATCAATCTCTCTCTTTAGTAAAATGATATTCTAGTATCAATATGCTGTTTGGATCTGCTACTAGACAATTTTTTTTCGTTACAATTCCCGTCGCACACTGCGTTCAGGGTTCGATTCACGGAGGCAATTTTTTTTCTCTTCAAATAAACTGTAAGTAAAGCAGCCATTATTTTGTATAAAGTATAAACAAGGACGAATTGAGCTGCAACTTGCTGTTGCTAACTTGCATGTGGTCTTTGGCTCAACACATAGAAGTGGCGCAGCTTTTTTTTTTTTTTTCTTTTTTTCTTTTCAATCAAACCAGTTATGCTATTGGCAGCAGCTAAGTTTGTGCCGGCAGTATAACTGAGTTCTAATCCAACAAGTGGTGCTATTGGATCAATTGGCAAACTTGTGTTAGTTAATTAACTTTCAATGCCAGCAATGCTTAGGTTCAAACCCGAGCAGCGGCATAACCTTCTTTTATAACATATTGGCAAATTGGGCATAACCTACTTTTATAACAGATTGCCAAAGTGGGTTGGGCATTGATGTTGCTGCTGGTGCACACATGTTAGGCTCTGGCAATTTTTTTTCTTCTTTATTTTAGACGGAAAAAGAAAAAATTCAGCCCTGACAATTCTTTTTGTTTTTATTAAAAAACTCATCACAAACGCACAAGACGGAGGACGTGATTGCTCTAGATCATAAAAATGAGTTACTGAAACGCACAAAGCGTAGCATGTAACTGCTCTATATCATAAAAATAAGTTATTAAAACGCACAAAGCGGAGCACGTAATTGCTCTAGATCATATGGTCCTCTCTAGATCTAAATAGATCGAGGTTTAGGTTTCGAAAACAACTTTTTTTCCGGTGAACCCATGGCATAGACCATGTTTTTTTTTTTTTAAATTTCAACAACTTGAAAGGAAAAGAACGTGAATAATACCAATATTTTTATATTTTTATTTGAATCAACTCAAAAATAAGTGAGAGATGAGAACAATCAAGATCGAAAATTATATTTTTCAGTTAATCATCCTGTTCTCGATATTCATGATCGATAACGTACATTTTCTCTTGATAAATCTTGTCTTCCGGTAGAGCATGCTGATAACGTGTTATAAACTCAAGAATAGAGAAGAGAGAACAAAGTATGGAGGAATATCAAGTCTCTTATTCTCCACCAAATCACCATTTATATAGGGTGTGGGGGTCAATTTCTATCGTCCAAATATGGAAATACAATAAGTTAGGAATATTCACAATATCAATTCTATATTTCATAACATTATTTACTTAGTTAGATTGTTATTGATTACCACTTAATGCCAGGGGATAGGTAGTAGTACAAGGAATTGTGAAAATTTAGGATGGTTTCCTTCTCAAAAAATGTTCATATGGGAAACTCCTTTCTTTCTTAGGTATTCAAAGAATGTAATAAAAAAGGTAGTGGTTAAGTTTTCCTATGATGGATAATGTTGTGCTTCATAATGTATTTATCTAGTATTTCTGTATTTAGCTAGCATTTAGCTAGTATTTCTGTAATTCTGTTGGTTTTTATGCTTTGTGGAGAAAGACAAATGTGATTGAAATTTAAGCTGGAGTGTGTGAAGTTCATAGCTAGTAAAGTTTGTTGTAGATGGGGTAGCAGTAGTATTAGAGTGGAGAAGACAACCTCTTCATTAGTTAGTTCATGAACATATTGTGCTATTTATATTACTCCATAATTGGTGAAAGAAACCATCAAGTAATTCTAGATTTTTCTACAATTTTTATCTAGTCTATAGATTCTAGATAGTTCTACAATAACTCCCCTAGCTTTTTAGTAAATGCTAAATCACTCTAGGGTTAGCTAGCATTTAGCTAGTATTTCTGTATTTAGCTAGCATTTAGCTAGTATTTCTGTATTTAGCTAGAAATGCTAGCTAGTATTTCTGTATTTAGCTAGCATTTAGCTAGTATTTCTGTAATTTTGTTGGTTTTTATGCTTTGTTGAGAAAGACAAATGTGGTTGAAATTTAAGCTGGAGTGTGTGAAGTTTATAGCTAGTAACGTTTGTTGTAGATGGGGTAGCAGTAGTATTAGAGTGGAGAAGACAAGCTCTTCATTAGTTAGTTCATGAACATATTGTGCTATTTATATTACTCCATAGTTGGTGAAAGAAACCATCAAATAATTCTAGATTTTTCTACAATTGTTATCTAGTCTATAGATTCTAGATAGTTCTACAATAACTCCCCTAGCTTTCTAGTAAATGCTAAATCACTCTAGGGTATTTCATTATAGCTCATAACTTCTAAATAACTACACTATAACTAATATTTAGTCATCTAGAAAGTTCACTAACTTCAATGTTTTTTAAAACCTAGTATCAAGCAAGAATGATGAACAAAACGAAGAAAGAGACACAAGAACTTAATGTGGTTCACCAGTTGTGAAAGTAGCTATGTCCATGACCTGAAACCCGATTTTAATAGAGAGAAATTACCCGATTACAACGCACACTATTCCACACCAAGTCTACCCACGTTTTACATGCTTGTATAGACCTAAGGGTCCTGACTTTGTCCCAAAGTAATGCTAAAACGTTGCCAAAAACAATTCGGAACATCCAAAATGCTAGCCTTGTACCAGGTCACACGACCAGGTCACGGATAGCCCATATCTGAATTTTGGCCCCGTTTTTCTCCTTCTGCTCTTTTTCAGGATCCTGGCCTGTTTCCCCTTCTAATGAATTTGTTGGGCTTGCCGGCTCTTCCACAATGTAGCTCACCTTGTGGGCTTGTTCAACATTTTCCCAGCCCACTTGGACCGGGCCCAAATCAAAAACCCTACGGTTACCTTCCTCCAGCTGTTTCATTTCTGGGTTACTAGGGGATCTTATCTTCTTCCGTACCAATTTCGCTCATTCCTCGAAACATCCTTCTGTCCTTCTATATTCCCCTTCCAGACTCACGCGCTCGTCTTTTTCAACAATTTCTTTTTCCTCACGCGCCGGCGTACGGTCCTCCGTGTCCATTCTTTGCTCCTCAGAATCCTCCTGGGCTTTCTCATTCTGCGCCTGTATTGATTTTTTAACTTTGCCCAAATTTCACTTGCTTTTGCTTGATTTACTCTTTCTCTCTCCTCCTGTATTATCTTCTACTTTTCTGTCATAACCCTAAAATTTGCTCGTATTTCTAGACCAAAATCCGGCAGCATCCCTTCTGCCCTATCAACAAACCGACATCGATAACAGAAATCTCCGAGTTTCTCATATTTGAAACTGATTCTCACTTCATCCTTCATATTTTTATTGATAACCAATTCTTTCTTCAATAGATTTTCCGTATTCACCAGCACCTTCACTCTAAAATACAGCCTAATCCCGACTATTCCTTTCTCAGCACCATCTGTTTCCATTTACTCCCCCAGTAACCTTCCAATCTTCTCTGCATTTGATTTTGATCTCTTCTGCAGAGGAAGACCTCTGACCTATATCCAGAACGGTATCTTAGAGAAATCCCTCTGTTCAATAGATTCGCCCACTCTCCACTCTTGAAGATGGAGATTCATTTTACCAGAACCCATGGCGATTTAATGGAAACAGGACCCAAAGAACTAGGCCTGTCAATGGGTCGGGTCTCAATCCGACCCGACCCTTACCCTGTAATGACCCGACCCACCAATGCCAGACCCGGACCCGACCCATCAGATTCTGACCCGTTCGTGCTTCCACCCTGACCCACCCCAGACCCAACGGGTCTGACCCGCGAAACTCGACCCGACCTTTTTTGTTGTTTCCTTTTTGTAAACAGCAAATTACACTGTAATCACTCCCAACTCCGATCATAATCATCTATACTGTACTTTTTGGAAAAATAAGAAATCAATACGATATTCAGATAAGGCATAAATCATAGTTGATTTTATCCTTATTATCATAGTTGATTTTATCCACGTAATTACTCCTTAATTATCTCTCTCAACTTTATTTCTTTCTCTCTCCCCCCTTAATTTCTCTAACGAGTAAAAATCGGGTTTTTAACCCATTTCTTTCTGCCAATCTTCGTATCTCTCTCCCATTTACCTAAATAATCTCCCATTATGTTTCTAACTCCCCCACATCTCTCTCTTACACATTTTTGATTTTGTTTTTTTAAAATCAAGTCATTGACGATCTCAACGAACTGTTTCCTCTTTATCATTAATTCTTGTTACAATTCTATCTCTCTGCTACCTCTATCTCGGCAATTTAGTGCTTCACATTATTCACTTCCATCAATCTCTCTCTTTAGTACTCAGATTCATCTCTCTAAATTTATTCTCTACAATTAACCTACTCTCCTTCTTGTTTAAAGGGTCTGGGTCTATAAAAGGGTCCCAAGGGTCTGACCGACCCGACCCATTTGTTGCTGGGTCTGGAGGGTCTTGTGGCGGGTCGGGTTCGTCGTGGGGCGGGTTTTCATGGGTCGGGTCGGGTTTGGGCCTGACCCGGCCCATTGACAGGCCTGATTCAGAAGCAAACAACAAATAGGATAGAGGGAGAGAACTCAGATCCTTACATGTCTACCTGGTCGATAATGTCATCCAATGGGTTGTTTGGAAGATCAAATGAAAGAATTATATCAAGAATTTTCGACTTCCGCGCAGTTGATCCCTCAAACCTAGCATCATGTTTGTTAAGCAATTAAAATTATGTGTCTATGTAAGGTAAATAGAAAGGACAAGAGAAAAATGCAACTGAAGAACCCACAAGGTTTTGAAGGCATCAGATATAGAAAGAAAAGGGTGCCCGAAACACCTTATAGTTTTCCAAACGACCCAAGTTTCCTGCAGCTTTTGCAATTACTCGTATCTCTGTGTAGTGTCCCGAGGTTATCACTGACTCCAACATTTGTTCCATGCTTTTCTATTTACTAGCTCTCTAGTCTCTCTCTACTTCATGAAGTGAGTTACCACTGAGTCTCAGCTCTTGCCCACCATCCTGAATATTTGACTCGTATATGGATCACTTTGACCGGGTGATTTCGATAGCAAAATGATGCGATTTTGTGATAATTTTTTCACCGTGTTATAGAGCAACTTATATTCTACAACACCATGAAAAAATTATCAAAAAATTACATTACTTTGCTATCCGAATCACCGAGTCAAAGTGACCTAGTGAATAGTTGTAAAAGTCAAATTGGTGGGAAAGAGCTGGGACAGAGTGGTATATGGACTGATTTGCTCCATTTGCTTCCTACCAATGCCATGACGTCGGTTTAATTTCCTGCAGCTTTTGCAGTTACTCACATCTCTCTATACCGAGGTTATCACTGACTCCTACATTTCTTCCATGCTTTTCTATTATGGTACCAGTCTGTCCCATGTCTTTGTCTCCATTTGACTTTTTTGACTTGTATCTGGGTCACTTTGACCGGGTGATTTGGATAGTAAAATAATACGATTTTTGAATAATTTTTTCACCATATTATAAAGCAATTTTTACTCTACAACACCATGAAAAAATTATCAAAAAATTAAATTGATTTGCTATTCAAATCACCGGATCAAAGTGACCCAGTGAATAGTGACAAAAATAAAATTGGAAACAAAGAGATGGGACAGACTGGTAGCTCTCTAGTCTCTCTCTAGCTCATGAAGTGAGCTATATGGACTGATTTGCTCCATTCACATCCTACCAATGCCATAACGTCATTTTAATCATAGTTGTCAAAATCGAGCGATCTGCGATTCGATTCATACGATTCGATTCATACCCCATCGATTCGGAATCGTGCATAGAATCGAAAGTATAGCTGAATCATGAACCCCGATTTGATTCGTTGAATCGTGAATCGAGCAATTCAAATGTGTAGTTGTTTGGAGACCGGTATGGGTTATATAAGGAGGTAAAGACGTAAAACGATATGGGTCGAGACCGATGTATTCTCTGTGTTTACAAGGAAGTGATGCATTTAGATGCTTTTACGAACTGATGTATTCTGCTGCTATTTATACTCAACCACTTTTGCATGAAATTTATGTTGTTAGGGCATCTCCAAGAGTCAATGCAAATGGGCTTCTCATGCAAAGTTTAGATGATTTGGGGAAAATTTATAATCCAATAAGAGATGCAACCGCTCATGCAAAATGCATGTTCGGCATTCACCTCGCCAAACCTGGCGAGGTTCCCACCCACGGCATCCCACTTTTTCCTATTTTATAGGGATTTTGTTGGGAATTATATTAATTTTATGTTTTATTCGTCAGCTCTATTTATCATGGGAAGACTTCTTCTCCTCCTGCGATACTATTTTATAGGGATTTTGTTAAGAATTAAATTGATTTTATGTTTTATTCGTCAGCTCTATTTACCATGGGAATACTTCTTTTTATAGGGATTTTGTTGGGATTTAAATTGATTTTATGTTTTATTCGTCAGCTCTATTTATCATGGGAAGCCCCTCGCCGCAGATCTCTCTCTCAGTTCCAAGTTGAACCCGCTACTGGAGAAGCAAGCCGACCCCCTCGCCGCAGATCTTTCTCTCAGTTCCGCCCTCTTCTCCGATCTACAGAAGAACGACACCTCCTCTGCTGAAGGACGTTGTCCTATGGTCGAACCTGCCACTGCAGAAGAACGCCGACCGCCTGTCGAACCCCAGAGCCGTCGATGCAGATCTCTCTCTCCCCCTCTTCTCCGATCTTCTCTCTCAGGCTTCACTTCTCTCTATTTCTCTCTCGATGTGAAGGGCAGGAAGGATCTAACACATTCAGATCTACAACATGAATTAAAGCGGAATATTCATGTGTTTACCTTGTCTTCCTAAGCTCCTTAATGCAGCGGATGATCGTTGTGTTGCTTGCTTTCACGTGCCTCCTTCTTGATCTTGCTCCAACCGATCTAGTGTGAATCTCGAGGACGAACACTGATTTCCACACCACGTTCCACCTCCTTGGATGAAGTTGGAGAGAGACTAGGGTTCTCTACAACTAGTATGAATCTAGACAGAGTAACTTTATTCTCTGGAATAGGCAATATAATATGTAGGAGGCTGCCTCCTTATATAGGCAAAACTTCTCCTAAGTTTGCACATAAACCCCTAGGGTTTGAGCCTTAGCTACTAACCCCTCTAGTTTGTGCATTAGTGCAACTAACCCCATAAGGTTATGATAATTGCATTGGGAACCCCACATGGGCGCACCAATTGCTAAAATCTCCCACTCGCACAGTGGGGTTGCACAATCTATCCAGTCTCTATCAATCTCCAACTTTCTATCATCTAAAAAAGAGTATTGTGTGGCCGTGCCGTGTGACCGGTGAGAGTACCTGCATTTCGGGAGATCCGTACACCAAACTCGTATAGCCAGCATGGGAAGGCACCCTCTCGGGAGATCCACATACCAAACTCGTATAGCCAGCGCAGGAAGGCACCCTTAAAACATAAAACAGTGATAATGCTCTCCGTAACTCTCGTATTCCCCATATTCCTCCGATTGTCATCTCGTGGATCATGAGCACCTGCCATGTCCCGAAGGCCATGCTCCAATGAGTCCACATCTCCTTTTATATTTTCATATCCTACATGATCCCATAAGATCTTGCACGTGGGCCCAATGAAAGATAATAAAGAGCGATGCAACGAGAATCTTTCCTTACATACATGTGTCACTCAGATTCGGCTCAGCTGCTTTCCCAGCAGTGTCCGGAAGGCCGAATCATCCATAGCCGTAAGGTGTCACGCCAAAGTAGCACCACCGACCCGTCTCCTTATGACACAGATGTAAGTACAAAGGGTATACAGTGTCAATCATCTTTCTATGATCGACGAGGCTCACACGATGAGGAATCCCAGGGACTAATTCTACTCATCACCTCATGGTCACTCATAAGCGCGCGTTATTCAGGGGGAATATGCGCCATAGTGTTTAGACTCTGATCAGAGCGCATGTCATATCGTTGCAAAGGACCACTATGCAGATGTCTATCCGGTAGCCCTTATGGCCACCAGCCCGAGTGCTGCGAAGTCACACTATTGTGACCAATTATCAGCTCTCGCATCTGGCTTCTTCTACACAGACTATACATGGTTCGGGGTAATAACCATGTTCGATTGGCCATAACCAACCTCACCTTGGAACTTATTTCCAATGCGACAGTTGAATCCGTCTGACAGGCTCCTAGCTCTACTGATAGACATCAAGCTCTTATCATAGGCCATATGCTCATATGAAGAAGGCATCTCATATCCTATCGCAGGCTTTCAGCGCTTATCGGGTTTCTGTCTCATCTTCCGCCACACCCAGACATATCCAGGATATTGCGAAGGCGGTCGCTCGTGTGAGTGAGCCGACCTAGTGTCTGCGTGACATGCTCTAAGCTAGTACAGGAAATGTAACATATCATACACGTATCAAACAACATGCAGCATAAATAACAAATCCATTCCTAATATCCAATCAATCAATGTCTCAAAAACGTCTAATCAGTTTGACACCTAGTTCCATTTGCCTAACCCTATACTCCTAGTATGACCAACAAAAGTAGCCTTAAGTAGAGGCTTGGTCATTGGATCAGCTAACATCTGATTCGTAGGAATATGCTCTAGAGTGATATCTCCCTTAGCTACTACTTCCCTAATGAAGTGGTACTTTATCTCAATATGTTTGGCCTTGCTGTGGTATTTCGGATCTTTAGCACAAGCTATGGCCGATATACTATCACAACGAAGCGTTACTGGTCTTGGTTCGTCAACCGCTCCTAAGCTGACCAGAAATCTCTTCAGCCAAACACTCTCCTGCGCTGCCGCGGAGCAGGCAACGTATTCAGCTTCCATGGTTGATAAGGCAGTGCAAGTCTGCTTGCTACTGTGCCATGTGATGGCTCCTCCACCCAGCATGAAGACGTAGCCTGAGGTCGATTTACGTGCGTCTAGGTCCCCACCCCAGTCAGCATCACTGTAGCCAATGAGCCTTAGCTCAGAGCCTCGGTAGCTTAACACGTAATCCTTAGTACCTTTGAGATATCGGAGAATCCTCTTAACAGCCTTCCAGTGTCCAACACCGGGATCAGACTGATATCTGCTAACTAAACCGACAGCATGACATATGTCGGGCCTTGTACACATCATTGCGTACATTAAACTTCCGACAGCACTTGCATGGGGTACTTTGGCCATCTGGTCTCTCTCGTGTTGGGTCTTGGGACACATTTCAAGGCTGAGTTTCTCGCCATGTGCAATGGAAGTCTCGAATGGCTTGGAGTCCATCATCTGGAACCTTTCAAGTATCTTCTTGATGTATGTCTCTTGAGACAAGCCAAGAAGCCTCTTAGAGCGGTTCCTTAGGATCTTTATCCCAAGGATGTAACTCGCTTCTCCAATATCCTTCATTGAAAAACGAGAGGATAACCACCCTTTGGTAGTTCCGAGCATTCCTTTATCATTGCTGGCTAGTAGTATGTCATCTACATATAATGACAGTATCATGAACTTCTTTCCGGAACGTCTGACATACACACAGTGGTCCTCATCAACCATTGTGAAGCCATATGCCACAATGTCTTGATGGAACTTCAAATACCACTGTCTTGAGGACTGCTTCAGTCCATATATGGACTTAATCAGTTTTCACACTTTGTGCTCTTGACCTTTCTTCTCAAAACCTTCCGGTTGAGCCATATAGATCTCCTCATCTAGTTCTCCATTGAGAAATGCAGTCTTAACATCCATTTGATGTAGTTCCAAGTCCATGCTAGCCACTATTGCAAGTATGAGGCGAATGGAGGCAATTCTCACAACTGGTGAGAATGTCTCCTCGTAATCCACACCCTGTTGTTGGGTGTAGCCTTTCGCCACTAGCCGGGCCTTATGCCTCTCAACGCTTCCGTCTGCCTTCCTCTTGACCTTGAAAACCCATTTATTTCCAATGGCCCTACGTCCAGGAGGCAAGTCAACTAAATCCCAAACATGATTGGTTTTCGTTGACTCCAGTTCTTCTTGTAAAGCAATGTTCCATTCTTTCTTGTCAGGGGATGAGAGAGCCTCGGACAATGTCCTAGGTTCATCATCTTCTTGCGTGGTGACCATCATGGCCTCCCCTTCGATGTCAAATCGTCGACGGGGTACGCTCCCACGAGCGCTCCTACGCAAGGAGGGTTCTACTTCAGCTTCATCATCATATATGATGGGCTGCTCACTAGGAAAGTCACTCCCACTGTTCTGAAGATCCATAGGGACTGTTCCCTGTAGGTCTGTAGAGAACTGAGAGTCATCCAGTGGTTCCTCCTCTTCGTAGAGAATACCATCTCCACGTGCTTCTCCCTGACTAGGAAAATCTCTGTCGAGAAATTCTACATCTCCCGATTCCATCTCTGTTAGACTACCATCCGGCTGTTGCGCTATGAATACGTAACCCTTAGAGTGCTCAGAGTACCGTATGAAGATGCACTTCTTTCATCTAGCACCCAATTTCCCATGGATATGGGAGACGTTACGTACATAGGCGGCCGACCCCCATGGCCTAAGGTGACCCAATTCAGGTTTCCTTTTGGTCCACATCTCGTAAGGGGTTGTGGCTACAGACTTGGTGGGCACACGGTTCAGTATGTATGTGGCAGTCATCAATGCATCTCCCAATAGGAGATAGGCAGATTCGCATTTGCCGTCATACTACGAACCATCTCTAACAGTGTTCTATTCCTTCTTTCCGCTACACCATTTTGCTGCGGTGTGAAGGGAATAGTCAACTGCCTCACTATTCCTTTAGTCTCACAGAGCTTTTTGAATTGCTCAGATAGATATTCACGCCCTCGATCTGTTCTAAGAGCCTTAACTCTTTTGTCCAGTTGGTTCTCTACCTCTTGTAGAAATTTTCTGAAGCACCTTAGCGCTTCAAATTTATGTGCCAT
This sequence comes from Linanthus parryae, assembly GCA_023055425.1. Classification (NCBI taxonomy): domain Eukaryota; kingdom Viridiplantae; phylum Streptophyta; class Magnoliopsida; order Ericales; family Polemoniaceae; genus Linanthus; species Linanthus parryae. The sequence continues at coordinate 46,819,078 of JALGPY010000010.1, read as the reverse complement.
CAAATACACATAACCAAAACGAGTGTGATCATCTATGAATGTGATGAAATAGCGAGCACCATGTCTAGCTCTAACATTTAATGGACCGCAAACATCAGAATGAATAAGTTGTAAAGGCTCAGTAGCCCTTACTGCTTTACCGAATGGTTTGCGTTTAGCTTTTCCTGCAAGACAAGACTCACATACAGGTAATGAAATCTTGGGCATATCTCCAAGTAGGCCTGCCTTGGCCAGCCTGTTCATCCTGTCCTGTCCTATATGTCCCAATCTAGCATGCCATCTAGTGGCATCATCATCACTAGAAGATGTAATATATGAACGAGAATCATAAACATCATCAATGCTAGATCCAACAATGTCTAAATAAAATAAACCACGAGAAATATAACCAGTACCAAAACATGAGTTGCCAACAAACAGTTTGGCAAAACCACCCTAAAAAAAGTCTAAAATCCAAATCCAAAAGTCTAGAAACGGAAATCAAAGTTCTTGCGTGCACTATGAGCGTATAAGACGTCATGTAGGATGAGCTCCAGCTTCATCTTCATGTGCATCCTTCTACTGCCCGTTTGTCATTCCCAATAATCCGTGCACGCGCCTCAATCACATGCTCAGGCGTCCTTTTGCACCTGAATCCAATACCCACTCATTAGCGGAATTAGAAATGAAAAACTTGACTTATATCATAACAGTCAGAGTTTGGATTATGGTATACCTTTGGCTCGGTGCAATCACGAGCAAAGTGACCCTTCTTCTGGCAGTTGAAGCATAAGACCCTTGCCATGTTTCTAACCTTTCGGCTCTTCTTCCCACCAGCGCCTTTGCCGATCTTGGGTTTTGGGCCCCCGACGGGTTTCCCTTTACCCTTGTCTTTCTTATCTGCTTTCCTCCAATTCTTGCGTGGCTTGTCCACTTTAGAATTTGGAGTCTCCGCCACCATCACCTCACCATTGGACTTGGCGGCCTCAATCCGCTCAGATTCCAACAGCAGGTGACGCTTGACATCTTCAAGCGTCTTGACATCCGCATTATGGGTCATGTCTCGCTTCATGTGATCCCATGAGCGTGGCAGAGAGCGTAGTACCGCTTGTACTTGCTCTTCATCAGATAAGTTACGACCGGCTGCAATCAGCTCTCTGATCATGAAGGCCATAGCCCTCAAATGCTGAGTCATTGTGTGCTCAGGCTTCATGCGATATGAGTCGAACCTCATTCTGAAGACTCGCAGCTTGGTGATGGAAGTGGATCCATACTTGCTTTTGATCGATTCCCACATCTCCTTTGCTGTGACAGAATTTTCGAACTCCCGGATGAGGTCATCTTCCATCATACATAGAAGATTATAACAAGCCTTCCTATCCGCTGCTTCCCACTTATGAAAAGCAGCTAGGTTCCGCTCATGTTCCACAAGCGGTCGACCCTCATCCATCACGGGTTCGACCCTTTCTGTCTGGAGATGGTCGGACAAATCTATGTCTAACATGTAGTACATAGCACGACGGCTCCACATATCGTAGTTGTCCCCATTAAGCTTAACAGCTTTAGAAGAATCGGCAATGAGACTAGATGATTTCGACATTACTGAAAATATGAGACATAGTGGATATTAGTTACTAGCTTTGTTTTAGCTCCTAAATAACATGTGACATCGATTAATCTCAATAGTTCCTCACAAGGACTCCACCAAAACCTAGCGTATATCCTAGAAATCAAATCTCATCACTTGTGATTTCATATCAATTTAAATCATGTCATCATGTGAGCTCTTTTGTTTTAGTTCTTTAGCATGCGAGGTTAAACATATATATCCAATCACACGCAGTTATAACATAATAAAGCATAAGCATAAATAAATATGCAATGGATGTGGCCCCTAAGGTGCACTCCCACTATTGAGAGCACTTCTTGAGCAAGTCTTGAACTCCATCTCATGCCATCTCGCCTACTTGAGGACTCCAAGCTTGAGGCTCCATCAGACCGTCTAATTGCTCCATGCACCTTGCGCCATAGCTTTTGGTTTGGCCACCTCTCTTGAAGCTTCAATCTTCAATCTCTACTAACTATCTTATTTCTAATAAGAAGTAACCTCATAGAGGCGAGTGGATGAGAAGAGAAGACACTAGAGTATAGAGAGGCACGACACGCAGGCCGTATTTTGATTACATATTCAAAAACCAAAACCAAAACCAAAATATAAAACATCTATGCCACATCCATGCACCAAACACATCCATTCAACCCACAACAGCATGTATAACAATATAATAAACATACTGGAATTTTCTGGAAATTTCCGGAATTAAACAATAATTACTGGAAATTAATAAGCAATAATCTAATCAACTAAAAAGATCGAAAATTGCTCCCTACCACTTAGGGTCTCACCACATATGGCAAAACGTAGGGAAAAATTACCTAAGTCTCCAGAAAAAATTTGGGCTCAAAACAGTGTGTTTAAGGTCGTCAAACTGCCTCGGGAAGTGTGCTAAACAATAATTAATTAATCTGGAAATTACTAAAATTTTCCGTCGCTCCAAAAATTATGAAAAAATATCCAAAAAATAGGAAATTTAATTTGGAGTCCCTAGGAAAAAACCGGACGAAAAATGACGGCGGGAGGAGGCCGCACGCGCCCTCAAGCGCCGCCGCGCGTGGGCGCGTCCGCCTCCGCCACGCGCCGACGTCGGCCCATGTGCCACGTGGCATGCCACGTCATCTCGTCACGTCATCGCCATGTCAGCTGACACGTGGCTGCCACGTCATCGCCACGTCAGCCACTTGCTGATGTGGCACCGCCACGTCATCGGCCACGTCAGCCCTAGGGCCACGTCAGCAGCCGCCGCCAGCCCTTAGGCGCGTGGCCGCGCGTGGGGGCGGCGTCGGTGGCGCGTGAAGCCCACGCGCCGCCTTCCCGTGCTCCGTTCGCGACGAAATTAATTTTGCCGTGATTGTCTTTTCGTCCTGATCCCGATTATGTGGTCAAAATCCAATTTTAACAAGTTTTTTGAAAAACGTGTTCTATGATTGGATCTAGCAGTCCAGATTAATACAGTTCCGAAACTTTGAAAATTCATAACTAATTCATCGTAAATCCAAAAAATATAAAATTTATATATCTGGAATTCTCGTGAAAAAACCCTACCTAACCATATTGGTTTCGTCTACTGGTTATGAAATTTCAGAAACGCGATTTTTTAATACAGTTTCGGGAACGCTTATCGATGCACGAAAAACAAACTAATGGCTCTGAAAGTGATACCAATGAAGGGCAGGAAGGATCTAACACATTCAGATCTACAACATGAATTAAAGCGGAATATTCATGTGTTTACCTTGTCTTCCTAAGCTCCTTAATGCAGCGGATGATCGTTGTGTTGCTTGCTTTCACGTGCCTCCTTCTTGATCTTGCTCCCACCAATCTAGTGTGAATCTCGAGGACGAACACTGATTTCCACACCACGTTCCACCTCCTTGGATGAAGTTGGAGAGAGACTAGGGTTCTCTACAACTAGTATGAATCTAGACAGAGTAACTTTATTCTCTGGAATAGCCAATATAATATGTAGGAGGCTGCCTCCTTATATAGGCAAAACTTCTCCTAAGTTTGCACATAAACCCCTAGGGTTTGAGCCTTAGCTACTAACCCCTCTAGTTTGTGCATTAGTGCAACTAACCCCATAAGGTTATGATAATTGCATTGGGCACCCCACATGGGCGCACCAATTGCTAACACGATGATTATCAGATCTTCACGATCTTGTAGGAGATGAGAGGCGGTGGGTCTGTGATGAGGAGGGATGGTTTGGGAGAGAGGTGATTGACAGTGATTCTCCACGGCGGGAGCCCGCCGTTGGCCCGGAGTCTGAGCAGCGGCCGACGAATTTCAGGTCGTCCCTAGCCGCCGCCACTACCCACTGCACGGATCTGTGTGTAGATCTTGTAGTCGAAGGTGAAGAAGATGAAGAAGAACCCCTTCTCTTGGGTGGGTTTCTTACGAATCAGAGGGGAGTTGAGGAGAGAGAGGCATGTGTGTTGGTATTGGTGTTGATAAAGAAAATGATGTAGGGGGCTGTGATTTGGTTGTTTCTGGTGTTGGATGGAGGAGAGGGAGGGAGGCGCTGTGAGAGAAAAAGGGGTAGAGAGAGAGGGGAATTAGGGTTAGAATGAGGGATGATACTATATATAGATGTAATTCTGTTACAAAGTTAAGGACATGATTGTATTTTCCACACAACCGTTAGCGTCTGTCAGTTACAGGGGTGCGGAGTGTCTTTATCCAAAACCCAGGGGTGGTCTGTGGGTTTTTCCCTAAATCCAGGGGTGGTAAGTGTCTTTTACCCTTAAAATATACTAATACAACTAATTTATCATATATTTGCACGACACTGCTGGAACAAGTTGTTTAAATTTTGGTTATGTAAAATGCAAAACTACAATTTTATGTATAATTTGCAAGAAATTTGCAGAACACAATTGGAGATGCCCTTAACCTTTTTAGATGCTATTGATAATTTAGGCTATTCGTATTCACTAGTTCTGGAGCAACCTAGTGCAGTACTCTCAGTTGATGCTATTTATGATATTACACTATTACGTACTCACTATTTTTTTATGGAACTTATGCCGTACTCTCACTTGGATGTCATTTATTATTTATATAATTACATATTTGCCACCATAAATTAATATATGTTGCTTCAAAATAGAGGGTTGATGATTGGAAATCTGAGTGGACATTCTATTAGTAAGAAAATAATTAGACCGAATCGTTATAATTCACGATTCGAATCATGAAACCAAGTTCGACGAGATCGTTCTCTCGTTCTGTAACTGATTTAAATGCATCTAACACTTCCTGATACAATCACTTCCAGGAAATTAAATGTCACCTCTCCAACACATTACACATCGGAAACGATTATACTAAGAGACTGCACACACGCTTAATAACCCTCGTTCAGGAGTCAGGACTCGGGATAATGTGGGGAAAGGAAAGAGCACTACATCAGTACATCCTCGCATTTATTACACACAGAAACCAAATAAGTGAGTAAAATATTATTACTGAATTAATCTTCAAAATTAGTACTTAATATACATCATGATCTATTAGTATTTTGGGCTGATCTGTAGGTGAACACAAAAACATTCTGGCTCCAAAGTAATGCAAACAGCAGAGACAAGAATATATAATGTGATAATCATAATATATTATTCTGATTTGAGAAGAAACAAAAACACTAACTGAAGATGATGCCAGATAATGCTAGCTTCTCGTACACTCCTGCAGCGAGTCGAAACAGAACTATAGCGAATTAGCTTTGGGCTAGTCTCTCACGCACTCCTGCAGTGAAGAGAGATAAGTAGCCACCACGAATTGAATCCTCAAAAAACAAGCCTCCAATACTTGAAACCCTAGCTCAATTAGAGCCTTTGCTCATCCTCTGCAAACTAGCTGTCTTTTAAAAGGGTTGAATCTTCCAAGAGAAACTTGTTCCTTTTAAAAGAGCAGAATTCTAAGAGAAGTTTCAGTTCATGTCAAGTATTACATCATAACCCCTACAAAAAGAGAGTAATCCTAGATAAATCCCCCAAACATAAATATAGGACAACTTTGCATCATTCTCCTCGGTCAAAAGAACTCGACTCCATTCGAGTTGTCAAACTTTGCATCCCGGGATATTCAGCTCAATCTTCGTAAAGCTCTCCATATTTTCATCCATCATCTCAACAGTAGCAGAAATGTTTGCCAGAGCACTATTTCCTTTCCAACCTTTTTGGACTGGGAAAATCATCGGACAAATACAGCCGCATGAAGTAACTTGCTCTCATACCAAGATGTTTCCAAATAAAAGGTTACATATATCTAGATATACTTTCGCATCATTCTCCCTCGATTTAAAGAACTCGATTCCATTCGAGTTGTGAGCTCGGCTATATGTTCCCTCTTTTGGCCCGTTTGTTTAGAAGAAGGGGTTTTGCTCTCTTTTTCTCTCTCCCCTTCATGAATTCTTTAACCTCTTCATATATAATCAAATTTGTAGCTGAGTCATAGCGAAGAAAGTGTAAACTTGTTATTTTTTGTCATTTACACACTTGACTCATGACAATTTTAGTCTTAGTCATTTGATTCATGAAACTGCTATTGGTTTGTTGGTTCTCAATGCTTTTGTCACGTCGGCCACATGCTGAATGTCGATGAGCCCTAGTAGATGCCTGAGAGACTTTTAGGGGTTTGTAATTAGCAAAGTGATTGCAGAAAATGTGTGAGATTGAGAGATAAGTATGACCTACAAGAGCGTAAAATGAGTGAACCTATCTGTCATCCCTCACAATTTGAGCTTTAGTGAGCTGAGAGAACAGATTACCTACTTTCTACATGAGTAGCTTGAGAGAGTGCCAATAATCTCATTCACAATCTAACAACCTGCAACCAAAGGTGTCCAGAGAATTATAGGCCATTATGTTGGGTTTTAGTTGATTCAAACAAAGGAAAAAAGAAAAAGAAGAAAAAAAAAGAGAAAAAAATACCCGACATATTTGTTCACTGGGTCATGCATGCACATGTGCATATGTGCATGTGTTTGTGTGGCAGGGGGAGTCTTCATGTTCAATTGGTTATGTTTTGTCGGTATTATTTGTTTGGTCATGCTTATGTTAGTGTAGTGCTTGTAATTGTCTCTTCTCATCAATAAATTGGGTTGGTTTGACCGTGGATGTAGCTAGTCTCAAAACTAGTGAACCACGTAAATTCTTGTGCGTCTTGATCTTGTTTTTTTTTTTTTTTTTTTTTTCTTTTCTTGCTTTCTCTTGTTTCTCGCGTATCGGATTCCTAACAAGTGGTATCAGAGCCAGGTTTGTTAAGTCTCAAGAGAAGCTATGGTGAGTTCGATGATCAAGATTGATCGGTTCGATGGGAAGAATGGTTTTAGTCTTTGGCAAATCAAGATGCGTGCTCTCTTAAAGCAGCATGATCTGTGGTTGCCATTGGCTATCAAGGAGGACACGGATACAAGCACTTCGGCGTTTGTGAAGATGGAGGAGAAGGCGCATTCGACGATCATGTTGTGCCTCGCGGACGACGTGATTACTGGGGTTGCAGATCAGGATACCGCAGCTGGATTGTGGACAAAGTTGGAGGATCTCTACGCGAAGAAATCCGTGGCCAACAAATTGATGTTGAAGCAGTGGCTATTCAGTCTTCGGATGGTTGAAGGTACGCGTATTGGTGATCACTTAGACACTCTTAACACTATATTGCTTGAACTGCGCAATAGTGATGAGATTGTGAGTGATGTTGACGCGGCTTTGATTTTATTGGTTTCCTTGCCACCATCTTTTGAGGGTTTCGTTCAATCGTTCGTAATTGGGAAAGAAACGATAACCCTAGAGGAAGTTAGGTCGGCCCTTCATACGAGGGAATTGAGGCACAAAGCGGTTGGTATGTACGATCATGCTTCTGGAGCGTTGATTGTTAGAAGAGGAAAAGGTAAGGGATATAGACGAGGTGGATCAGACTTACCTTCGGACGTATGTGCTTTTTGCAGGCAGAAAGGTCATTGGAAGAGGGAGTGTCCCAAGAATCGGACGTCTGTAGCTATCGCTTCAGGGGGAGGAGGAGGGACAACACCCGACGACGATGATGCTCTCTAGGCCCCTGGAGGGTGGTTCGGGCTCCGGGCATGGAGCATGGGTGCGTGTTATTTGGCACGCAAATTGGTGGTAGTGTTATTGTGCATGCATCGGTTGGTGGCGCGATTGGATCTTGGATTGGCGCGCTTTGGTTATTTGTTTTGCGCATCGGTGCGGGTGGCGGCGCAAATTGGCATGACATCGTTTGATAGTCACTTTTGTCGCAAAGTGTCATTGGTGCGACGTTGGGGGTATGCATTAGTCATGGTGCATTGAAGAGGCGTTTGTTGGGACGCATTGGGAGTGTGTTCAAATTCCGCAAATTGGGAATACACTCGTATTGGGTTGGTTGGATTGATGAGAAGAATTGGCTATGGGGTTTGAATCAATGGGGAGGTTTGTTGGGTTTTAGTTGATTCAAACAAAGGAAAAAAAGAAAAAGAAGAAAAAAAAAAAGAGAAAAAAATACCCGACATATTTGTTCACTGGGTCATGCATGCACATGTGCATATGTGTTTGTGTTGCAGGGGGAGTCTTCATGTTCAATTGGTTATGTTTTGTCGGTATTATTTGTTTGGTCATGCTTATGTTAGTATAGTGCTTGTAATTGTCTCTTCTCATCAATAAATTGGGTTGGTTTGACCGTGAATGTAGCTAGTCTCAAAACTAGTGAACCACGTAAATTCTTGTGCGTCTTGATCTTGTTTTTTTTTTTTTTTTTTTTTTTTTTTTTCTTTTCTTGCTTTCTCTTGTTTCTCGCGTATCGGATTCCTAACACATTAGAGGACAGTTCTATATCAATTTACATTAAACCAGACTTCAAGTGTTGGATCGAATTCCTTTAGATATATTTCTTCATTCTTTGCTTATATTTTTATTTAACTACATGCAATCCTACATCTATTCCTCAGCCTAGGTACAGTTACAGCCTATATTATCTAGCCTTGTCGCATTTGGTCCTTTGAGTCCGAAATAAGCCGTCTCACCAGAAAAACTACTTCGCCCGTACTCCATGGCTTGGCCTGTTGGTTCGGCCTTTTGTTTAGATGCGTAAAATAATCAGTACAAGGTATTCAAGAGTAAAGCAAATTGTAAATACCGATGAGGATAAACCGTTTTCAAACTTCCAAGTCGATGAGAGAAAACAGAAGAAACTCACAACCATCAAAGTTCCAAGGAGCACTTAAAAAAGAGATGAAGAAATTCAGAGATAAAACACCATCTCAGAAGTTCCATTCACCACATTTTCTAGAGAAATCCTTTTGACATGGAGATAGATTGGAATTCTCAAGGAAACTAAATACTGGCAGAAGAAGAGAACTTTCAAGAAGAACTACTATTGGCTCGTCTACAAAATCCATAACATCCTCTTACCACCCTTATACTCTTAGCACAAATCCCACCATCAGCCATATCACGGTGAAACAACTACTCCTCTGTCCCAGCTCTTCCCCATCATTATGACTTTTACCACTATTCTCTGGGTCACTTTGACTCGGTGATTTGGATAGCAAAGTAATTTAATTTTTTGATAATTTTTTCATTGCGTTGTAGAGTATAAGTTGCTCTATAACACCGTGAAAAAATTGTCAAAAAATCGCATTATTTTGCTATCGAAATCACCCGGTCAAAGTGACCTATATACGAGTCAAATATTCTAAATGATGGGCAAGAGCTGGGACAGAGCAGTACAAGAACAAGTGAAATTGGGATTTCTACAAAAGCCATGACATCCTCTTACCACCCTTATACTCTTAACACAAACCCTTCCATAAGCCATATCATGATGACGCAACCCAATAGCCCTCGTATAGCTTTACTCGTCTTCTAATTCCCACCTCATGAACAGACAAGAAAACTGTTGACAGAGGAACATCTCAGTATTCAGTACTACATACTTCCAACGCAATGTACTATTTCCATGTTCATCACCGCGTCTGGAACATTAAAAATATTGGAAGTTATCGCAAGAATCCATAAAGCTTTAACAATCGCTAGAACCATGAGTGCAATCCTACCTATCTTGCCCATATTTACTTAAACCAACCTTAACCTTATCCTCTAGACAAGCAGTTTAATTGCAAAGATAAGTATGTAAATATGATTTGTGAAATGCCATGATCTTTCAAGACCTAAAGAGCTTATGGCAAGCTCAAAACTTCCATTTTTAAATGGAGGGTTATTTAGAAAACTGAATGCCCTCCCAGGACCAGCTAGTGGTGTCATACTTCCTACAGATGACATACTCAAGAAACCTATGTTGCATGGAAACGGAGATGGAGATAGATACGGCAGGACACCGAGACACCGAACCCCAAATTTATGAAATCAGGAGACACCGATACGCTGTGCATATATATGCGCGCGCGCACACACACACACACACACACATATATATAACAAGTTAAACTGGAAGGATGCTGCTAGGAAGGGGGCAAAAGAAGCAATGTGTTGAGAAAAAACGAAATATGCAGAAAGAAAGAATAAAACACACAGATTTACGTGGTTCGGCAAAACAGCCTACTCCACGGAGTTGCAGAGATTTCACTAAAACAGACGAATCGTCTCAGAGAGAATTACAAGCGAAATCAGAAACGCTCAACATAATTGCTACGAACCCTAAGCACTCTATAAATAGACGACCTATTAACCGGGCCGGATCCAAGCCCAAACGGGTCAAAACGGGTCAAAATATTTTTTTCGGGGACGCTGCCCCCGAACCCCCGGAGACATGTTCGTGATCGCTACGGCTTGGGCCTTCGCTCCACGAATCATGTCTCCCTTTTCGGGTCGTAGCAAAACATGAATCGGGTCGATTCATAAAACGGGTCGCCCATGAACCAGGGCTCCACCCCAACACAATGGAGAAAGCACCACCATCACCGAAACGTAAAGTAGGAGAAGGATTTAATTTCTGTCCCCCTCCAACCCAAGCGGCTAGCTCAAAAGGTGGAAACAAAATCAGGGCAGTTAACTTGGAGAGAAGGATGATACAAGCTACAACAACAAAAAACAGAGAGGATGAAAGCTCCTCTCACAAACCATCTGCAACAACGGCGGCGCCTGAGAATCAGGGCCACCAAGCACAATGAGTCAGTTAAGTTGAAACGTACGAGGATTGGGGAAACCTCGTGCGGTCCGGGCCTTGACGGAGCAGGTGAGACTCCTTTCCCCAAAGATGGTCTTCTTGATGGAGACAAAACTCTCACAGTTGGAGATGGAGAAAGTTAAGAATAAGGTGGGGTATGCAAACGGAATCTATAGGGGTGCCGTTGAGAGAAGAGGTGGGCTAGAACTACTTTGGGATGCCAAAGTAAAAGTAAAGTTCACAAAGTTCTCGCAATTCCACATAGACGCGATGGTGGAGGAGGAAGACGGGTTCACTTGGAAACTCACGGGTTTTTATGGCGCCCCGGACAAAGAGCAGAGATACAACTCCTGGGAATTGCTCCGGATAATTGCTCCAGCCCCAGGTACGGCATGGTGCATTTGCGGAGACTTTAATGCGATTTCAAATTTTGATGAGAAAGAAGGAGGCCGATTCGCAAACTACAGCCAATTAAATGCGTTCAATGAAGTAATACAAGAGCTCGAGATGCTAGACTTGGGTTTTGCAGGCCCAAAGTACACATGGACGAACAATCAAGAAGACGAGGATAATATCAAAGAAAGGTTAGATTGAGTACTTGCGAATATAGATTGGTTGGACAAATTTCGAGGTGCGAGGGTGACACACCAAGTGAGTATGAGGTCTGATCATAGACCCAAACTGCTTGAATGGGCAATGCAGGAAAACACGAAAAGAAAGAGAAGGTTTCACTATGAAAACATGTGGAAAAAACACAGCCAGTTTCAAGAGGTGGTGACGGCAGCATGGTCAAAAGAGGAAGGTGACAACTTGGGGCAGAAACTGAATACTATGGCTAGAAGCTGCCAGAAGTGGAACAAAAAAACCTTCGGGTCAGTTAAAAAACAGATTAGTATAATGAGGGATAGAAAAGCTCATCTGGAGGGACAAAGACAAACGAAAAGAGTGCTGGAAGAATTAAAGGTCATCAAAAAGCAGTATGAAGAACTGCTCCTGTTACGACAAACCACCTCACGAACAATGAACGAATAAAAGAAGAACACGAGGATCTTACGTGGTTCGCTAGCAAAATATTTGCTAACTACCTCCACGGCGGAAAAGCACCCTTTATTTACTTAAGAGGAACAAGACTACAAGAATGTTTTTGCATACCTAGTAGAGAGACTACTAGCTTCTTTATATAGTACCCTAGAGGAAACCCACAGGCCAAAGGTTTCCAAACCAAATTGGAAACAAACTTGCTGCCCATAAGTTTCCATCTTTGATATGGAAACAATTCCACCGCCTTTGACTAATTCAACACATTTAAGGCACCTCCTCAACAAATCTCCACCTTGACTTGAATTCTCTTGTCAACAGCAGCTGCTCCTCTTCTTGTAAACAAAGATACGTATTCTCCGCTCCCAATTGTCTCTCGTCACAGAGACTCACTGGACCCCCACCGGGTCCGACATGGCCCCTAAGGGCCTCACTGGCTCAAGATGTTGAGCGATTCCTGACAATAATGGAACTTGCTCTCCGGAATCGGCTTGGTGAACATATCCGCGGGGTTTTCAGCGGTCCCCACCTTCATCACCTTGATCCTACTCTCGTTTCTCAGAAAATGATACCTGACGTCGATATGCTTGGTCCTTTCATGATGAACCTGGTCCTTAGTCAAGCAAATCGCACTCAAGCTATCACAGTAGACTATCGCCTGATCTTGAAGTAGCCCTAGATCGTTGACCATTCCCTTAAGCCAAATTGCCTCCTTTGCTGCTTCCGTTAGAGCCATATACTCCGCCTCCGTGGTGGACAAAGTCACCGTCGGCTGTAGCGTCGCCTTCCAACTCACAACAGATGCTCCCAGAGCAAATACGTAGCCTGTCATTGATCTTCTACTGTCAATATCCACTGCATAGTCCGCGTCCGAGAAACCAACTACCAAGATGTTTTCACGTGACCCATAGCATAGGCAAATGTCTGACGTACCCTTAAGGTACCTGAATATCCGCTTCACCGCCTGCCAATGGTCCCTACCCGGATGAGCCATAAAACGACTAACCACACTAACAGCGAATGCTATGTCCGGTCGAGTGCAGACCATAGCATACATGAGACTTCCAACTGCGCTAGCATATGGAACCTTGGACATGTACTCTTTCTCTTCCTCGGTCTGAACGGTGTACATTCCTAGCTTTTTGTTAGTTGCCATAGGAGTATCTATAGCTTTAGCTGATAACATCCCGAATCTTGCCAAGATCTTCTTGATGTATCCCTGCTGTGATAGGAAAAGCTTCTTCTTCTTCCTATCTCTATATATCTCAACTCCCAATATCTTCCGAGCAGCTCCCAGATCCTTCATCTCGAATTCCGCACTAAGGAACCTCTTCAATTCTCTAATGTCCTTGATATTTCGAGTTGCAATCAAAATATCATCCACATATAGAACTAGGTAAATACGTGATCCACTATGCAACTCTTTGTGATACACGCAACAATCATACTCGCACTTGTGGTAACCAATCTTCAACATGAAGCTGTCAAACCTCTTGTACCATTGCCTCGGCGACTGATTAAGTCCGTAGAGAGATCTCTTCAGCTTGCACACGTGGTTCTCTCTTCCGGGAACTTGGAACCCCATTGGTTGGCTCATGTATATTTCCTCCTCTAACTCTCCGTGCAGGAAAGTTGTCTTGACATCCAATTGCTCAAGCTCTAGGTCGTGGTGTGCCACTAAAGCTAGTAACACCCGGATAGAAGTATGTCTGACCACCGGTGAGAAGATCTCGTTGTAGTCAACTCCCTCTTTCTGACTGAACCCTCTTGCAACTAGCCTTGCCTTATACTTGACGCCCTCTCCAGATGTAGTTCCTTCCTTTCTTCTGAAAACTCACTTGCAGCTGACTATCTTCCTTCCCGCTGGCAATTTAACAAGCTCCCAAGTCGAGTTTTTGCTAAGAGCCTCCATCTCTTCTCCCATCGCGGCAATCCACTGTGCTGACTCAGAACTAGATATAGCGGCCTTGTAGGAGGATGGTTCGTCCTCTACCTGTTCCGCTAACTGTAATGCATATCCCACCATACCGTCATCTCTGTATCTCGCTGGACGTTTTATGAATCTCCTTGGTCTCCCTTCAACAATACTTTGATGAACCGATTCCTCTGGTGTAGACGCATCCTCACTATCAGACTCTTCTTCTTCTTCCTCTTCGGCTTCCGGCGACGGTGTAAGGATTTCGGAATCCTTAGGATCAATAGGATCCGACTCTCCCTCCACCTTCTTCTTTGCATCCCCAAGCTCCACCTCCACGGAGTTTTTCAACATATGAGACTCATCAAAGACTACACTTCTGCTAAGTATAATCTTGTTGTCTGCCCATATCTTGTATCCCTTCACACCTGTTCCGAAACCCATGAATACTCCTTTCTTAGCTCTTGGTTCTAGTTTGCCATCATCAACGTGATAATAGGCAACACAACCAAAAACTCTCAAATTCGAGTAATCAACTGCATTACTGGACCAGACTTCCATAGGAATCTTGCATCCTATACCTGTGTGCGGGCTCCAATTTATGAGATAGCATGCCATGGAAACTGCCTCTCCCCAGAAACCTCTAGAAAGACCTGCATTAGAAAGCATGCACCTTGCTTTCGCCAAAAGTGTCTGATTCATTCTCTCGGCTACACCGTTCTGCTGCGGTGTGTGCCGAACGGTGCGATGGCGTGCTATTCCCCGATCCTTGCAGAATCCATCAAACTCTGATGAACAAAACTCTAAGCCGTTGTCCGTGCGCAGCCTCTTCACCTTCTTTCCCACCTGATTCTCTACTAGTGTCTTCCACTCCTTGAATCTTGCGAAGGATTCACTCTTGTGCTTCATCACGAATATCCAAGTCATCCTGGAGTAGTCGTCTATGATGCTTAGGAAATAACTATACCCACCAATCGCCTTGTCTCGAGATGGACCCCAGCAATCCGAATGGATATAATCAAGAGTACCTTTGGTTCTATGAACCGCCTTAGGGAACTTGCTACGCTGTAGCTTCCCATACACACAGTGCTCACAAAACCCTAGGCTCTTGGGCGCATGCCCAATGAGATAGCCTTTCTTGTGAAGTTCCTGCATTCCACATTCACTCATATGACCGAGCCTCATATGCCACAGCTTAGTTAGATCAGCTTCCTTAATCTCGGCTGAGACAACTCCAGCAGAACCTGTGATCGTCGAACCTTGCAACATGTACAAAGTCCCGCTCTTGACTCCCTTGAGTATCACCTTAGAACCCTTGCAGACTTGTAGATCTCCACCTTCACCTTTGAAACAGTATCCCTTGCTGTCGAGTAGACTCAAGGAGATCAGATTCTTCTTAATATGTGGTACATGCCTGACTTGCTCTAAATTACATAACTTCCCTTCATTCGTCTTCAATCTAACTAAGCCGCTCCCAATAACCTTACTGACGGCTCTGTTTGCCATGTAGACAGACCCTCCATCTGTTTGGTTGTACGTAGAGAATAGCTCCCTGTTAGAGCAAATATTATAGGAAGCTCCGGAATCAAGGACCCACGCATCTTGAGAGTGCGTGACAACATCCGCAATTAGAACGTAATCATCCTCGGACGAGTTACCTTGTTCTGCTACGGCTGCGGATCCATTCTGCCCCTGTTGACCTCATTTCGGGCAATCTCTCTTCCAGTTCCCCTTTTCCTTGCAAAAGGCACAGACATCCTTGGGTAACTTAGAAATTGAGAACTGCTTCTTCTTGTTCTTCTTACCCTTCTTGCTTCCCCCCGTTGCCATCAGTCCGGAACCATGGTCCTCTATACCTGTGCCTGCACCCTTATGGCGCAGTTCCCTAGCATGGAGCGCCGATCTCACCTCCTCTAGGTATAAGTCGTCCTTGTTAACAATGAACGACTGCACGAAGTTCTCATATGATGGAGGTAACGAGATCAATAACAAAAGTGCAGCATCCTCATCCTCCACCTTCTCACCAATATTACGCAAATCTAACAGAATTGTGTTCAATTGATCAAGATGGTCCTTGAGAGCCATACCTTCGAGCATCCGCAGGGTGAAGAGCCTTTGCTTTAGCATCAACTTGCTAGTGAGACTCTTCGTCATGTAGAGACTCTCCAACTTGAGCCAGAGCTTCGCTGCTTCCTTCTAATCTGCGATCTCGATGATCACGTCATCCGATAAGCACATCATAATCGTTGTGTGTGCCTTCTCCTCCATCTCCTTGAACTCCGCTGATGCAACATTCATGCCTCCCTTGTCCGCGGTCAAAGGTGCCCACAAGCCTTGCGATTTGAGCAAAGCCTCCATCTTTATATTCCACAGACTGAAGCTGTTCCCTCCTGTGAAACCTGTCGATCTTCAACATCGATCCGGACATCGTTCTTGGTGGATCTTGAACTCTAGTCGCGTGCTCCACCTAGATCGCAAAAGCCCTAGCTTTGATTTCACCAAGTTGTGAAACCCTAGCTTTGCTCCGCCTTGATCTTGATCTTGAAACACCGCCAAACCAGGTGTAGATAGTGCTTTCTGAGCTGACAGATCTTGGCCACACGGCAACCATCCAGCACACCATATTGTGCTCCACACACACTGGATCACCAGCCGAGCTGATCCATGTGGGGGCTGCGAGACAGAGCCCTCGCATACCACTGCACGGGACTTGTAGGGACTTAGTGGTTTGGAGGCTAGAGTAAGCCCTGTCGCGTGCGAGCCAAGCCCGCGCGCGACCTTTAGTAACTGTTTTGAGAGATTTATGGCACGAGCTCCATAAAACCGGTCAATCCAGTCAAACCCGGTCAACCTCGTAACGGTTCCGGTATTCGCGCACAACGTGCTGTAACGGTCCCTATATACTCGGACGAACGTGCCGTTATGGTTAAGCTAATTAAGCCGCCATCAATGGGCGCATTAACCACACTACAACGGTCATGTTCTCCTGTATATATAGATCGTCAACCTTTCCATACAAAGGAGAACACACTTGCCATACGCGGAAGCTCTGCCAAACCTCTGTCTCTCTCTCAGACATTGCTACTGACTTACTCTCTCCCTACACACAACCCCACTCTTCCTGTGCGATCCTTGATCCACTACATACGGTGTACACGGAGGTCTCCCCGCCGGAATCTCTTGTGCACATTTTGGTGAACCCGACGTGAACTTACCAACAAAAGCAACCATGTCTCAGGAGGATGATGTCAGCAACATATCGCCCTCTACCGAAGCTCCCTCGGGAGACGAGACCCGCCGTACTCCTACGACTCCCGGCGAGACACCGACGCTAGAGTCTTTGGACGCCACTGTCCAGAGTCAGGCGAAAGCTCTCAAGGCTCAGTCTGCGCAATTAGAACGGATCTTGGCCGTTCTGGGCACCCTTGCGCCGAACCCTCCATCAGCCACCGCTGTCCCTCAAGGAGGAGGAGCCCCTACCGCTCCAGGATTGGGAGTGTCAACCGCACCTCCCAACCCTAATCTGCAGACTCCACCGTCGACTACGCAGCTGCCTTCGGTTCAGGGATCAACGGCTCAGATGTTGCCTCTTGCTGCTCACACTCCTCAGCCCTCGGCTTTGGCGTCTAACCCGACTCTGCAGTACCCTTTGCCTCCCCCAACGGCGATCTGGGGGAATACGGGTAGTCAGCATGCTCCCAATCTTCCGACGGCGTACGTGTCGCCCCCGCCTGCGGCAACCCCTCCATCAACTACCGAGGGGAGCATTCCAGAATGCATGACGTCTCTGTAGAAGCGCGTGGACACTATTCTGGCTCATCAGTCATTCGCGGATACCATTATCCCGAAGTTAGACAACGATCCACCTATTCCACGAGAGATCTATCTCATGCCTAACCCGGCGGGGTACAAGGCTCCTAAATGGGATAAGTTCGAGGATGTCAATGGAAACGCTCATGAGCATGTCATGCGTTTCATTGATGTCATGGGTCCGTATGGAGCCGATCCCAAGTTGCTGATGCGAGAGTTCCCAAAATCTCTAGGGAACGTAGCGTACAAATGGTACCGAACATTGGAAGCCGGATCCGTGAAGACTTGGGATGACATGGTCCAGAAGTTCTATACCAAGTTCTTCC
Organism: Linanthus parryae; assembly: GCA_023055425.1. Taxonomy (NCBI): domain Eukaryota; kingdom Viridiplantae; phylum Streptophyta; class Magnoliopsida; order Ericales; family Polemoniaceae; genus Linanthus; species Linanthus parryae. The sequence continues at coordinate 46,801,269 of JALGPY010000010.1, read as the reverse complement.
AGATGGAAGAAAAGGTGACGATGATCCATCTCTCGCGGATGTATCTGAAGCGCGAGGAGGACGGAATCACTTTCATCAAGAAATTCAGGGCGAAATCCTTGGAGTGCAAAGATCCGATGCCCGAAAGCCGGCTCGTAGAGATATGCCTGCAGTGCATGCGAGATGAATACAAAGGTATGCTCATCAATTTGCAAACACCTATGTTTTCAAAGCTAATCGAATGCACGAAGAACATCGAGCCTATAGTCGAGAGACAGAAAAAGAAGAACGCTCCGGAGCGACCCTCGAGCGGCACTACTTACAAGATCGGGAGATTTAGTTACAAGAGGGGACGCGAAGCTGAGGTCAATACAGTTTCGCCCCAGAAGCAAGCGAAGGTTGCGAACTTCGATGTACCGCCTTTGCCATGCTCAGTAGAGGAAGCAAGCGACCTCTGCAGACAGTGGCGCAAGGACGGCGTCCTGCCACCGCTCGAGAAGACACCCTCCAAGGAGATGGTGAGGGACCCTAAGTGGTGCGAGTACCATGGCAAGGTCATGTACCCCACAGCTGAATGTCAAAAGCTCAGGTTCGCATTCGATCAGAAGATGAAGAACGGCGAGCTAATCGTCAGCGACCACAGGAAGGACGTGCGCAACAATCCGCTTCCTGCTCATACAGAGCCAGGCTCGAAAGGCAAAGAAGTCGCCATGATCTCGATAGTAGACTTGGAAGAAGTCGCAGAGGATGGTCTACCCATCGTTTCCGAGGTCCATGAAGACGAAGACTACAGCATGGACACGGAGGATGAACGTGCCGACCGGATGAAAGGGTCGCACGGCTTCAGCAGATTCTTCGACGAGATGAACTTCTCCGAGAAGTGCCGGACAGATATGACGAAAGCGATCTTGAGGATAGCGGAGGATTACGAGGAGGACCTCGTAGTCTCCAACGGGAAGGTCATCAGGGCATCCCGTTCTACAGAAAAGATTATGACCTTTTCTGCCAGCGACAAGAAGACGGATGCGAGCCACCAGAGACCTCTGTACGTGACCGCCATCATCAATGGCGTCGAGTTCAAACGAGCGTTCGTCGATGGAGGAGCGGCGGTCAACGTCGTTTCGCTCCACACACTGAAGCTAGCAGGGATCCCCGAGCACAAGATCGTCAGGCGTCCATCTCCGCTGATGGGGTTCGGAAGCGACTCTAGAATGACGATCGGTTGGATCCGCCTGGGCGTTCAGATTGGCAAAATCAAGTGCTCAGCGAAGTTCTATGTTATAGACGCGAAGAGAGGCCTATCTACTACATCTCTCGCATCGTGCAGCCTACTGAATCGAGGTACACAGACATCGAACGTCATTGCCTTGCTTTATTCTTTGTGATAGAGAAGTTGAAACACTATTTTGCATCACACAAAGTAGTAGTGGTCACAAAGAGCGACCCTATACGATATTTGCTAACCCACACTACTCCGGGCGGGAGATTAGCGAAATGGTACATGACCATCTCTCAATACGATATCACATGCGTGCGACCGCGAGCGATCAAGTCGCAGGCGGTAGCGGATCTGTTGGCACAGTTCCCCGACAACAGCCACGAACTCGTGATCGAAGAAGAGCTCGAAGGCCCTGAAATCTACGCAATCGACGTACCCTATTGGACCCTTCACTTCGACGGTTCGTCAACCAGGAAAGGCGGAGGTATTGGGATAGTCTTGACAAAGCCAGACGGGGAAGTCATACAGATGTCCGCAAAGCTCAACTTCGCAGTCACAAACAACGAAGAGGAATATGAGGCTCTCATCGCAGGGCTCCGTGCGGCGAAAGCTTTGGAAGTAAGCAACTTAACGGTCATGGGAGATTCCAAGTTGATTGTTAAGCAAGCCTCGGGCGAGTATGGTTTGAAGGAGATCAACCTCCTGTCTTACCGCACCCTAGTACAAAAGCTGATGCAGCAATTCTGCGATGTGAAGTACGAGCACAAGCCCCGAGCAGACAACAGGCACGCGGACGCTTTAGCAACCTTGGGATCTAAGGTCAGCACTGACAAATGTCCCGCAAAGATATCTATTGAAGTGCGAACATCGTCAGCATTCACAGAAGATGCGTGCGACGACGAACACATGGACGACACAGACTGGAGGAAAGCAATCCTACAAGCTATTGCGGAAGGCACAAGCAGTGAAAGCTGGGCACTCACAAAAGGGTACTGCATACATGACAACACCCTTTACTACAAGGGTCCTGGCGGAATACTCATGCGATGCGTCTCCGAACGAGAGGGACAACGGTTGTTAGAAAAGATTCACCAACATGCTTGCGGAGAAAGTGAGGTGTCAATCTACCGGAAGGCTCAGAGATATGGCATTCATTGGCCGGATATGTCAACAGTCGCGGCCCTGATACAAGGGAAGTGCGAGAGTTGCGCACTAATCAGAGATTCTCTACTCATTGCTCTAACCGACGATGAAACAGATTGGAGGAAGCCGCTCTTCGATTATCTCACTCAAGGCACCTTGCCCGAATCGAGAAAAGAGGCCGAGAAATTGAAAAGGAAGGAAGCTCGATACATAGTACAAGAAAACCTGCTTTGGCGAAGAGGTCACGAAGGCAACTTGCTGCGGTGTCTAGATGGCAGAGAAGCACAAGAAGTCATGGACCTTTCCCATCAGGTAGAGCATCAAGGAGGTGCGAAATTATGCAGACAGCTCCTCTCAATCGGGTATTTCTGGCCCACGATGGAGGTCGATTGCCGCACCAAAGTGCGACACTGCCAAGAGTGCCAATTCAAAGGGAACCTAGTGCACGCTCCCACCGTGGATCTACATGCATTGGGGACGCCATGGCCATTTCACACATGGGCTCTGGATTTCATCGGTCCCATCCGGCCAACGTCGCACGGGAATCACTTTATTCTCACTGCAACCGAGCTATTCACCAAGTGGGTGGAGGCAATACCACTGAAAACGGCAAATGCGCTAGCGGTGGTCAACTTCATTCAGGAAAACATCGTATGCAGGTTCGGAATTCCAAATACCATTCTTTCAGATAACGGTACTCCCTTCGTTAATCGCCAGGTAGCTGCGAAGCTAGCGGAGTACAATATCAAGCAGATATGTTCTACCCCTTATTACCCAAAGGGGAACGGGCAAGCTGAAGCGACCAACAAAACGCTGTTGAGGATTTTGAGCAAGATGGTCGCGGATGACCACAAGAAGTGGGCCGACTCTCTAAGCATAGCTCTGTGGGCTTACCGAACTTCTCCAAGGACACCCACGGGGGCATCACCGTTCCTACTATGCTATGGAGCCGAGGCCGTAGTACCTGCGGAGGTTAGAGTCAATTCGGCAAGGCTGGCCTTCCATGCACTCTATGAAAATCAACGCGATCATGACTTAGTCTTGCTGGAGGAAAAGCGAGAACAAGCCAGAAGGACCAACAAGCGGTACCAGGAAAGAATCGCTCGCGCCTACAATAAGACGGTCCAGCGAAGAGATTTCGCAGTCGGAGACTTGGTCTTGCGCGCATCTGACCACTGTATGCTAGAAGCAACTCACCCGAAGTTCGCAGCCAATTGGGAAGGACCCTTCGAAGTCACAGAGGTCTTCGACAGTGGCTACTGCAGCATACGAAGGTTGCACGGCACAACCTCAACCCCGAGTTCAGTCAACATGCGCTGGATTAAGAAGTACTATCCCTGACTTCTCTCATTTCATGCGTTTTATTATAACGTCGCTTAATGTCTCGTGTGGCTACGATTTACACAATCTCCTCTCCCATATGAGAGGATTGTAATCCCATCTCTCCCATATGAGAGCATTATAATAAGAAAATTCTCCCAAATGAGAAACTTCGTATTTGTTCATGTCAATTTTACTTTATTTCAGTTCGTTATAACTGTTAACTACAATAACAATCCGCGAATGCGATCTTAACTGATCATCTAAGCCTATCTCTCACGATAGCAGCCTATGCAAATGCGATCTTAAATGATCATCTAAGCCTATCTCTCACGATAGCAGCCTATGCAAATGCGATCTTAACTGATCATCTAAGCCTATCTCTCACGATAGCAGCCTATGCAAATGCGATCTTAACTGATCATCTAAGCCTATCTCTCACGATAGCAGCCTATGCAAATGCGATCTTAACTGATCATCTAAGCCTATCTCTCACGATAGCAGCCTATGCAAATGCGATCTTAACTGATCATCTAAGCCTATCTCTCACGATAGCAGCCTATGCAAATGCGATCTTAACTGATCATCTAAGCCTATCCCTCACGATAGCAGCCTATGCAAATGCGATCTTAACTGATCATCTAAGCCTATCTCTCACGATAGCAGCCTATGCAAATGCGATCTTAATTGATCATCTAAGCCTATCTGCCACGATAGCAGCCTATGCAAATGCGATCTTAATTGATCATAAAAGCCTATCTGTTACAGCCTATGCAAATGCGATCTTAATTGATCATAAAAGCCTATCTGTTACGATAGCAGCCTATACAAATGCGATCTTAATTGATCTTCCAAAAGCCTATCTGTCACGATAGCAATACATACAAATGTGATCTTAATTGATCTTTCAAGCTTATCCGTTGCGATAGCAGCCTACGCAAAATGATCTTAGTTGATCTTCTAAAGCCTATCTGTTACGATAGCAACTCATGCGCAAAATGATCTTATTTGATCTTCTAAAAGCCTATCTGTTGCGATAGCAGCTCATGCGAGAAATGATCTCAATTGATCTTCTAGTAAAGCCTATATTCCACGATAGCAACTCGCACCATTTAACGATCTTAATTGATCTACTAAAGACTATCTGCTACGATAGCAATATTGTGAAAATGATCTTAAATGATCCACAAAGGCCAATCACAAGCCCATCTACTAGGATGGCACAGCTGCAAAAATATGATCTCGAACGATCTAATGAAACATCTGCGAACTCATATGGCAGATAGCAAATGCGAAAGCATTACATAGCATTATGCAAGGCGGAATATGCCGAAACGCACGCGAAATTGTATTTTGTTGTAAAGAGACAGCAGATAATACAAAAGCTATTTATCATTATGAGTCGAAAAAGACTTACAATTTATCTGTCTAGATAGCAGCTTACAAGCGAAAAAGCTCAAATCTAACTACGCGGCCAACATGGCTTACAATACATTCGAAAAGTAGCTGACAAGCCAGCAGAAACACACTACGGGAATCCTGACTGAGAAGGATGAACCCACCGGACCTAACACCGGCAATGCAATACGCAGATGTGCGGCCAAAGATCTATAGCAAAAGGGATGCTGCCGCGAAGAGATCAACTTGTCATTCGCTACATCCCTAGCAGCGAGACATGGGAAACGATACGCCCAAGACCCCAAGGGGTGACAAAAGCCTCTGTCTGATCAAGATAGGCACCGGAGGAACTTCCTGTTCCGACATATGCTGCCTTGCAAAACAGGCGAAGCAGTAATTCCTCTGGTGATGGACTCCTTGTCATGATAGACAAGGGCATTGACGAGCCTCCTGAGTTCAAGAACGAAGAGGCAAGAAATCCTCCTCCAGGGATGCTGGAGGAGAATTCTGCCGTTCATTACGAGACGGTAGCACGGTCACTTCGGCGCTGCACCTCGCCACGAGGCGGCCGGAAACATGACCTGCACACATAATACACGAAGAAATTTCTTCGAACACACATGAGATATTATATGCATCTCCTTTATGATGGTTATAAAGAGCAATATTCCTCATAAAGTGGATCTTGGAAACTATTTCTATAGCACAAAGCGCAAACTCAGGATTCAAAATTTGAAGTTGCCATGAATCAACGAAAAACAAGCGTTGAAGCCAGCAGTCGTAAGGATTCACGGCAAAGCATATTTTTGGGATGAAGAACCCAAATAGCGAAGACAGGGTTTATATAGACCCTGTGGAGACTCTTCAGTTGCCAAGGATGAGTCAGCAGAATTCGAAAAGAGGGTAAGTTCAATCACTTACGCCTCGAAAAGCGGTAACAATCAATTACCCTACTAAAGGCTACGACGATTCAATTGCGTATCCTAATAAATGATGGATGGTCATGATTCGGATGGACTTCCCAACAAAAGCGTGTTTATCTGCCGAGAAATTAGCGCGAAAATCAAGCAAAATATCAATTGCAGATGTCATAATTGGATATGCATAGAGATATCCTATCAAATCCCGGAAAGGGCAAAACGGGCAAATTCATTTTTGTTGTTGTTAAAAAAAGAGGGGGAGAAACCCTAGCAACATTACATTAATGTTTCAAAACATTACATTAATGTTTCAGCTATTGTCTTGCTATTTTTCAAAATTCGAAAAGTCAAAGCAAATTCTTGATTAAGGAGTCTTGGGGCTCGAACTGATGGCTCAGCTTCTCTACCTGTGCCACTTCTTGCTTCAGTAGCTCGCACCTGGCATTCATCTTATGATACAGCTTCAGAGCTTCATCAACCCTTTGCTTTTGCTGCTCCACCTTCTGCTTCTCAGCTGCGAGATTCTGGTGGCCGAGTTTCAAAGTTACGGCTGCACGGATCAACGTGACTCTGTCCTTAAGAAATTTGAAACCCAGTCTGCCCTGAACTTTGGTCAGGAGGTTTTGGCACATGCCACACAACAACTCAGCACTCTGAACAGAAATGGTCGCAGGCGTAGCCGCAGACAGCTGCTCCAAAATCCAAATGGCTTCAGTAAGAAACAGCCTCCTGTCGAAGGGCCCGATCTCCAGAGATCTCACAAACGATTGGGGGTAGGTGAGGCGCATTCGAACCACCCAGTCTACATCGGTTTGCTTCAAGCCTAAAGTGATGTCAAAGATAAGTTACGACGCCAAACTCGCAAGCGAATAATGCGATGTGCGAACAGTAAAGCTCTACTTACCAGTTCCTTCCAGAATCTCATGAAGAGAAGGAATGCGCGCTGCCGGGGTGGTCGAAGACTGTCCTCGCTCCATAGCTCTCCTATCAGTTGCGAGCTCCAACCTCTCATAGTCGGGAGGAAGAGTGTAGGCCGCACCAGCTGCGACTGCATTCCCAACCTGCGAGCCCCAAAAGCTCCACGCAGGAATAGATGCCACTTGCTCAGCCATCGCCGGAGGCGAAGGGACAGCCGAAGACGCTTGTCGAAGGACGCTCTCAGATGCGAAAGCATTAGCGGCACTTGTCCTTACTTCATCAGCACTAGCGTGGACATCTTCATCCATTAGCACAGCATCAGCTTCAGCATCATCGGAAAGTTCGATGATGTCCTCGAGAGGCTCACTTGCGTGTTCAGCAGCTGCGACGGGCTTCTCGGTATGGGAGCTCGGAATCGGAACATAGGACGCAGAAGGCTGACTTCTCTGCTCCAGCACAGGTTCTTCAGCATGGCCTGCGATATCAAATGCGATAATATGAGGTAACTTGTGCTATAAGTTATTTTGCTATCTTTACTAAAGCTAAGAGTAAGCACCTCCACGCGAAGGTGGGATTGAGGTATCTTCATCATACACTAAGGACGTGGAACCATGTCCTATTAGTGTCTCTTCACTAAGCAAGTCTTTAAAAGGGGCGTGACCTGGGATGCGAAGAAACCAGTCATGATCCTGTTTCAAGTTGCTCAGGTCTAGCACATGCATATCGCTCAAATATTTACCTGAAGGTTCTCCGCACTTGTCTACTAGCCAACGGCGGATGTGAGTATTTGACACACCATGCTTTAACGCACCCACAATAACATCTCTATAAGTTACTGCGAGATTGAAGATCTCACCTTTATCGCCGCCCGCGATTTCCTCAAAGTCCGCTTGGACTTGCTCCAGTGCTGCTGCATCCTCTTCCGGAACCGCATCTTCCTCCTCTGCCTGGGGAACCACTTCTTCGGGAAGCTCATCTTCCTCGCTAGCTGGACGCACTAAGTCGTCAACATGTTGCTCTTCGAGGCTCTGCTTTCTCACACGCTCGAGCTCCTCCTCTTCTCGCTGTCTTCTTCTCTTAGCAGCTTCCGCGGCTGTCTTCCTGGACTCAGCAAGAATGTCCTCGCTTATGGGATCGTCTGGAATGCCAGAATGGGCATCTCTCTTTTGTCTCTTGGCCAAAAGGCCACCAATGGTCTCATCATCATCATCATCTGTGAAGATATGATTGGTTTAAGAAAAGAAGTGCAAAGAAGTTACGATAATGGGAAAGGAAATGCGACGGAAGTACCTCCTGATTCTTCCTCATGCATCACAACTGTTGCTTCTTCTTCATCACTTTCTCGGGGCTCCTGCCTCTCTTCCTCTTCCTCTTGATTGAATGGAACGAAAGTCTCAACTGCGAGCTCTTTCCGCACTTTGCTGGGCATGCGACCTTTGCCTTTGTCCTTGATAGAAAGGGACCTCACTGGAGGAGAAGATGGAGCACTTCTAGGGGAAGAAATCGTAATTCCCTTTTGCCTAGGTCTCTTCACTCTCGGCGCCGCAGTCGCTGGAGGGGACGGATCATCTCCAGGAGGAGACGGAGCCGGAGTATTGTCTATCAGCGAGTCAGCAAAAGCATTCATGACTGTGCGAATTTTGGTTTCGACCTCAGGGGCCATCCTCCATGCTAGCCGGAACGTCTGCTTTTGTCTTCTGGTGGCAACAATGGTGTTAACCAACGATTTGGAACGATCACCAGATGCGAACCTCAGCACATGACACTACAGCAAACAGCACATAACAAAGGTGTCAGCATAAGAAAATCAAGAAGCTTGACGCACGCGAAGAAATTGCTTACCTCAGCGAATGCCTTGCTGTATCTGACGACATGCGTGTCGCCCTTCTTAACTGCGGCGACCTGCTCCTTCATAATGACATCAGGACACAAATGGTTCTCACGGTCCAACAGTGAGTAGCAACCATACTCAGACTCGCTCAGACTGCAATTGGGGCGAAACGGAAAAGAGTTTCTTTTGATCAAGGGAGCTCTGCTTGACTGCGCGGCCGACTGCGTCTCAATCCTCGTTTGCTGGGCAACCCAGTATGCGAGCCAGTTCTGGGAACAACCACCCTCGCGGGTTCCCGCAGGCTGCTCAAAGGGAAGATTGTTCATGAAGACCGTCTTGCACTCCTTTGTTAGCAAGCGCTTATAGCACCCTCTGATAATGGACTGGGCCCAGATTGATGGGGCCACCGCATCAAAACCAAACTGAGGAGAAACTCGAGTGGGGTCAACGTCCACGGTAAGCTTTTCATACCTCGGCGCGAGCTCACGAATATGCTCTGCGAGGGCAGGAAGAGAACCTCGTAGACACCAGCAAAAGAACTCGCGATAGCGCTCATGGAAATGCGATCCCTCTTCGAAGAGCAACTCTTCTGAGAAGACAACACCCTTGGAAGAGTACAGCTTGGGGAACCATCGCACGTTCTCGACACGCGTGGAATAGGGCCTGGCAGTAAACTCTTTCCGTTTGTCGCATATCAAACTCCACTCGCACTTGGTGTTGCTCGCTCCAAACCACATCGCAGCCCTGCCGCTGTTACGCTCTTCGGTCTCACCCGGGGGACACCACTTGTCAAGTTTGAGAGCAGTTGGAGCATAGGACGGCCATCGCTCGAAAACCCACATTGTCAAAAAGGAAATATTGACAAAAGTCAGTACATCGAGACGGTCGCGCGACTCTTTCATGGCCAGGACCAGTTGATCAAGCCTATAGTACAGCGTACCCAAGACCAAGGGTCCGAGTGCGACTCTCTGGCCAAGGGCGAGCCTCACAGCAAGTGGCAACACATGGTAGAAGACCCCGTCATGGGGGTGACCATCAATCAGGTACCTCGACAGCCAAGCACAAAGAAAAGCACAAAGGGTCAAATGATAGCCTTTACCCTCTACATAATTCTCGGCCTCTGGGTTCTCACTCAGGAGCTTCTTGGTGATGCTGCTATTCGCATAGTCTCGGAAGAAGTACTGCAACCATTTGTTCCAGGTGTTCTTCGCAGACGTATCAACCAACTGTCAGTTCGGAAGAGGCTTTGTAGTGGTCCACCGAGTGGAGATTTTCTTTACCTCTGCTAGGCATTCCTCCATCTGTGTGTATAAAGCAATCTCCGCAGATGTCCTCAAAGGACTCAAAGGGTCCACTTCACCCATGGGGGAAAGCTCGTACAGCATTTGCACGTCCTCGAGTGTGGGGGCAGCCTCGAACTCAGCAAAATGGAACGTGTGAGTCGCAGGCGAGTAACGGGACAGAAGGTCTAGAAGCATGGACTGATCCAGCTTCACGGCAGCACCCTTCATAGCACGGATAGCAAAGTATACGCCGGCTTCATCGAGAGTCGCGGCGTGATGGTCCAACACGTGGTCAATCCACTCATCCATATAGTCCAATTTCTGGACGAACGCCTGGGTAGAAATCGCAGTATATGGGAAGTGCCCGTTCTCGATTCCCAATCGAACCACATCCTCGGAACCAATCAACTCGAGCAAGGCTGAGTTAACTGGGCGAGTCAGCGTCAGCAATCGCTCAACAGGGACAGGATCAGGCATCCTCTTCGCCTTAACCCTCGCATGGTAGAAGTCTTTGCCGCCTAGATAGGGGGCTTTTCGCCACAAGGCCTGCGGAAGGTCGGGTATCTCTTCATCTTCCTTGACAGGTCTGGTTCCTTTTGTCGTGGCCATTCCTGCGGAAGAGCAAGAAAAAAAAGGGGGGAGAAATACCACACTTCAGTTTGAATTTTGAAATCAAGATCTATGCAAAGAAGGACGAAAAGTTTTCTGGTTCAGAAATCAGGGAGTTTCAAGATCTCACATCCGAAGCCCTTATTATTGAAAGATTAAAGCAAAAGTGGGTTCAAAGATCAAGGCTTCTTTGCAAGTTTCAACAGATTATATGTTCTGGGCTTACAAGATTCAACGCAGTTCAAGGCAAACACTGGTATCTTAAATCAAAATTGAACGAGGCCAACCTTGTTTTCTTGAAGCCTGCTTGGATATGCACAATTGAAGAACACGATTTGCAGTTCTGAACTGGTGATTGATTATCCGGATCTGCTCTCGAAGATCTCCGGGTACCATTCACTTTATGAGAAAGAAGTGATGCTTTGCAATAATGGGGGATACAAAGTATTTATCCAAAACAATGAAAGGTTGCGTCTTTTCAGTAGTCGAATCGCAACCGTCACCGTCGAATCGCGCAATCACAGGACAAGCTGACGTCACGCCTAAAACCCTAAAGGCCAGACGGCACGACTCTAGGGGTTTTAGGTCATAATGGCACGCACGGGGGCTGAACTTACCCGTATTTGAATTGGTGCGTGGCAACGACGCGTATGTTGGTTTCCGCGCATGGAAGTCTATGCAGCTATGAGTCTTCACGCGCAGAAAGGGGGCTAATGTAGATAGTGCTTTCTGAGCTGACAGATCTTGGCCACGTGGCAACCATCCAGCACACCATATTGTGCTCCACACACACTGGATCACCAGCCGAGCTGATCCATGTGGGGGCTGCGAGACAGAGCCCTCGCATACCACTGCACGGGACTTGTAGGGACTTAGTGGTTTGGAGGCTAGAGTAAGCCCTGTCGCGTGCGAGCCAAGCCCGCGCGCGACCTTTAGTAACTGTTTTGAGAGATTTATGGCACGAGCTCCATAAACCCGGTCAATCCGGTCAAACCCGGTCAACCTCGTAACAGTTCCGGTATTCGCGCACAACGTGCTGTAACGGTCCCTATATACTCGGACGAACGTGCCGTTATGGTTAAGCTAATTAAGCCGCCATCAATGGGCGCATTAACCACACTACAACGGTCATGTTCTCCAGTATATATAGATCGTCAACCTTTCCATACAAAGGAGAACACACTTGCCATACGCGGAAGCTCTGCCAAACCTCTGTCTCTCTCTCAGACATTGCTACTGACTTACTCTCTCCCTACACACAACCCCACTCTTCCTGTGCGATCCTTGATCCACTACATACGGTGTACACGGAGGTCTCCCTGCCGGAATCTCTTGTGCACACCAGGCTCTGATACCAGTTTGTTATGACAAACCACCTCACGAACAATGAACGAATAAAAGAAGAACACGAGGATCTTACGTGGTTCGCTAGCAAAATATTTGCTAACTACCTCCACGGCGGAAAAGCACCCTTTATTCACTTAAGAGGAACAAGACTACAAGAATGTTTTTGCATACCCAGTAGAGAGACTACTAGCTTCTTTATATAGTACCCTAGAGGAAACCCACAGGCCAAAGGTTTCCAAAACCAAATTGGAAACAAACTTGCTGCCCATAAGTTTCCATCTTTGATATGGAAACAATTTCACCCCCTTTGACTAATTCAACACATTCAAGGCACCTCCTCAACAGCTCCTGAAAGAAGAGTTGATGTGGAGACAACGAGCAAGAGTGGATTGGCTGAAGCAAGGAGACAGAAATACAAAGTTCTTCCCCAGAAGAGCCACTGTCAGGAGGGCCATGAACTGCTGCAGGGGTATAGAGGAAGAGGACGGTACATGGATGAGCAAAGAAGATGAGATAATTGGCTGTTTCGAGAGACACTTTCAGAAATTGTTTACGTCCCAAAAGCCAGAACAAGAAGATATTGCATCTTTTCTGGGCGAACAACACAATGCCCTGACCAGTGAAGAGACTGAAAAAATGGAACAAAAATACACAGCGGAGGAGGTTAAATTCGCGCTCTTTCAGATGGGGCCGGACAAGGCCCCAGGAAGAGACGGGTTCACTGTTGGTTTTTACCAACAGAATTGGAACATGGTAGGGGAGGTCACCACAAAGGCCTGCTTAAGAATACTTAACGAAGGAGAAGAACTAGGGGATTTCAACAGAACCATTCTGGCACTTATCCCAAAACCAAGAAAACCCGAAAGCCGGCTGATTTCAGGCCAATCAGCCTTTGCTCAGTTATCTACAAGATAGTAGCAAAAACTATAGCCAACAGATTGAAATTTGTTCTGGGGAGTATTATCAGCGACAATCAAAGTGCCTTCGTCCCGGAAAGACTCATTACTGACAATATTATCACAGCCTTCGAGGTAAATCATTCTATCAAGACTAGAAAGAAGGGGAAGAAAGGTGCTATGGCCCTAAAGATTGATATGGCAAAACCGTACGATAGAGTAGAATGGGAGTTTCTCTTATCAGCTCTCGAGCACTTGGGTTTCGGTCCAACCTTTTCCAATTTAGTCTATAGGTGTATCTCTACGGTCACCTATGAGTTTTGTCGCGATGGCGAAATTACCGGGAGAGTTGTCCCGGAGAGGGGGCTGAGGCAGGGCTGCCCCTTATCCCCATACTTGTTCGTTATTTGTGGAGAAATGTTGTCGAGGGCTGTCACGGCGGCCGTAGAGGAAGGAAGAATCAAGGCCGTGACAGCCTCTCGGGGAGGACCAGTGGTCTCCCACCTATTTTTTGCGGACGACTCTATGTTTTTTCTACAGGCTACAATACAAGATATTACAGCTTTACAACGAATAATGGATGATTATGGAAAAGCATCTGGACAGGCCATCAATGCGACAAAGTCAGCAGTCGTCTTCTCTCCAAACGTGCCCACAGAGGTGAAAGAGGAGATAAAAAACCGATGTGGAGTTCCTGAAACAGATAAGCACGATCAATATCTGGGCTTGCCAACTACAATTGGTAAACAGAAATCAATAACTTTTGCAGCAATTATTGATAAAGTTATCAACAGATTAAAGGGGTGGAAAGAAAAGACGCTGTCTATTGGTGGTCGAGAAGTGCTTATAAAAGCAGTGGCTAATGCAGTCCCCTGCTACGCTATGTCCTGTTTTAAGTTACCGGACAACATCTGTGACAAGATTGAGGCTAAAATTCGACAATTCTGGTGGAGTAACAATAATAAAGAAAGAGGGATCGCCTGGGTTCAGTGGAGGAAAGTTCAAGACCCAGTTGACCAAGGGGGTTTAGCCATGCGAGATTTTAAGGTCTTTAATCAGGCAATGCTAGCCAAGCAGGCTTGGCGAATACATCAAAACCCAGATTCTCTTATGTCCCGAGTTGTCAAAGCAAAATATTTCGCAACTAAAGATATCTGGAGTGCAGAAGAAGGAATCGCACCTAGTTTTGCATGGAGAAGCATAATACATGGAAGGAAGCTGCGGCAGCTAGGCATGAGATGGCAGGTAGGAGATGGGAGAAGAATCAAGCTCACTGATCCCTGGCTGCGACGAGAACCCACATTTAAACTTACAACTGTTAGGCATGAGTTTGGTGCACTTACAGTGTCTGAACTCAGAGACAGAGACAATAAAAGTTGGTATCTCCAGAAGATGCAACAATAGCTGAATGAAATGGATGTGGAAGAAATCAGTGGTATTAGACTTCCCAATTGTGAAACTGAAGACTGCTAGAAATGGCACTTCACAGAGTCCGGGGATTACACGGTAAAATCAGGATACAAAGCTTCATTTGAGAAGAAAAGAAGAGATGAGAACAGGGGTGAATGCTCAGTCAAGACACAAAACGGATACAAGAAGCTGTGGAAGCTGAAAATGGAGAAAAAGATCACACACCTGGTCTGGAGATTAGCCCAGGGAGCCCTTCCCATTGCTACAGAACTTAGAAAGAGGGGAGTGAATTTGGATTACAATTGTAAGCTGTGTCACAAATATGCGGAAACAAGAGACCATCTCTTCTTGGAATGCACGATGGCGAAATCGATCTGGAGGCAGACGATGGGAGACCAGTTCCTACAATCAGAACTGATAAATGTCTCAGATCTAATGCACAAAAAGTTAAACCAAGTAAAGGAAGAAGAAGCAATCCATCTTTGTATAGTACTGTGGGGCATTTGGCAGCTAAGAAACAAAGTAACCTTCACAAATCCGACAACACCCATTGAAGATGTACTGGATTTGATTCAAAAGAAAGTGGAAGACCAAGAGATCAGGAGGCAGGGGGAACTTATCTTAAAGGAACAAGCATGCAAAGCCACCAAAGCTGAGATTATCATCCACTTCGACGGAGGATGGAACCCCCAAACCAAGAAGAGTGCTGCTGGAGTGATTGCACGAGACAGAGAAGGTAACTGCATCTTTGCGTTGGTCAAACGGACGGCTAGAAGCGAGAATGCGATGGAGGCAGAGGCGCTAGCTTGTTTGGAAGCATTCCGCTACGGAATCAAGATCAAAGACAAAAAAATCGCCATTGTCGGCGATGCAAAGCTCTTCCTGGAGATGCTAGAGAGAGAAAGAAAGGGAGGAACTAATGAGGACCTGAGTGGACTCAAAGATATTAAGGCGGAAGTGCTACAGATTTCGAAGCAAATTCGGGATCTCGAGGTGGAAGTGTGTGGCCGAGAATTTAATACCGTTGCACATTCCCTAGCAGAGCACGCGGTAACACTTCCCATTGACACCGAGTGGATAGCTACAAAATCTGTTTGGTTGTCGTTAATAGCCAAGAAAGATGTAACCCGGTTTATTTCTTTTGCTTCTTGAGCTATAAAACACCCATTTCTCAAATATATATATATATATATATATATATATATATTGCAAGAGTTGAACCGAACTTAACATCCAAAAGACAGTAACTGGAGAGCATACAAATTAACAAGGTATTTTTGAAAATTTTAGAAATACATGAGGTGGAGTTGAAAAACACCGTCTCATGTTTTCATCTTTGAACGGTCTTCCCCAACCCCTACTCGCACAATCTCTTTGACAAAGACAACGCAGAGGAAGAGAAGGAAGAATAGTCATATGTGGTCAGGTAAATCGACTTACAACTTTGTGTAACTCTCTTCCTCTATAATTAGATGTGGTCAGCATGGTAACTTGGTAAGCATAGTTTTAAAAACCGGACCGGACCGGCCGGTTCGACCGGTTCAACCGGTGAACCGGGCCATGACCGGTCCGGTTGATCTTACCGACCGTCTATGCAACGAACCAGTCAAAACCGGTCAAAACCGGCCGGTGTCGTGCGAACCAGCGAACCGCCCGGTTTTGAACGGTTTAGACGGTTTCTGCAACTCAGATCGATGGCTAGTTGTAATCAAGACCCACACATCGATGGCTAGTTGTTCGACGGCATTTGAGACGACGAATATCTGGGTTAGACCGTGACAACGCAGATCGATGGCTCGTTGTTCGACTGTTGAAGTTCGTCACTTCGATTAGAGATGGCTACCGTGACATCTCCTTTGATTCTTCATGGCGAACGATTAGTTACATAGGGAGAAAGATGGAGATGCCGATATTGCAGTGAGAGAGTGAGATGATGAAGAGGAATTTGAGAGAGAGAGGGACGAAGTATTGTAGAGGGATAGAGAGAGACTGTTGAGGTCTTAGACGAGATACTGGTAATTGATGAGGGACTGATGGTGCTTATCCATCCACCACCACATAAATGATCTGTTTTTTTTTTTTTTTTTTTTTTTTTTTTCTATATTGATTATTTCTACTAAAATTAAGGCAACTTTTGACTTTTCAAATTCAATCTCACAGATTTCTTTTGACAAATTTCATTAATAATTCGAACGACTCTTAAATTGTTGTGAGTTTAGCCATATTCAAATATATTAGATTTTAGTTGTTTATTTATATAAAATATAATTATATATTAATAAAATTACATGTACGGGTTGAACCACCGGTCGAACCATAAATCAGTCCCTCACTAGTTTGATGACTGGTTCGGTTAAAAAAATTATGGTTATAACTTTAAAATTATTACAACGCTAAATAAGTTTCAAATTAAGATATTTAAGTTTGTTCTTAAAAAAAGATATTCAAGTTTTTTAGCTATTTTTTATTATATATACTATTTTTTATATAAAAATAATAAATATACATTATTAAATAAACGTGCGATTGAACCGGTCCGACCACCGGTCCGACCGGTCCGACCATGAACCGGTGCCTCACCGGTTCGATGGCCGGTCCGGTTTTTAAAACTTTGTTGGTAAGTATAGAGACCATTAATATACATGAAAAAATAGAACAGTTTGATATTGAGATATGAAACCTCTTCGACATTTCTGCCATATATGCCTGTTTTGCTTGGAGATATTCTTCAGTTTTTTCCTTGCACGAAGGGCACGACCAATCACCGGCAACTGCCTCTTCCATAGGTGGAATGAGACACGCAGGATGGACCAGTTGACCACATCAGGAACAGTGCAGTAGTTTCTTCCTTTCCCAAAATATAAAGTTAATAAGGTAGTGAAGTACTTCAAGTACTGAAAGCATTTGAAAAAATAAATCAAGGAAGTTTGAAAACAGAGAAAGGTAGGACATGAACCGCTTCAGAATTGCAGATTTCACAGATCTGAAACTCGTCGTCTGACGCTGTAGACTCATTTTCTGAGTCAGCTGCATAGGCGAAAACAGAGGTACAGATTATAAGAGGCTAGATTATAATAAGGGTAAAAGACACTGACCACTTCTGGGTTTAGGGAAAACCCACAGACCACCCCTGAGTTTTGGATAAAGACACTCCGCGCCCATTTAACGGAATATTTCGTGGACACTTAACACCCTTCTGTTATGTTTCGTTGAAAAAGTGGCTACTTGCATTTTTTCGGACCATATTGCACCCGTCATATTTTTTGTTGTTCTTAGTGTTCTTGGTGTTCTTGAACTTGATGTTCATGGTTCAAGAACACCAAGAACAAAGGGAGATTCATCAGACCCAATACCAGAAGGACACAAAACAACTACAACACACAAATACCAGTTCTGATTCTTCTCAAAACACAACGACACAAAACCAAAACACATCCGATTTCTGCAAAAAAATGTGAATTGTTCACTACACTATCACATCAATCAATTTATATTTACCTCCACCACCAACAAAAACAACAACACACCAATGCCGGATCTGATTTTCTCTAGCCTACACCCCCTTCCTAATCGCTACCGTCCCACTCCAAAACAGAATCAACAAAGAGAAAATCAAATAAAATGAAACTTCAAATCCTCAAATTTGTAGCTCAAAAAATTTGAAGACCCCAAATTTCAAAGCTCTATATCAGACTGGAGCAAGAATTGAAATAAAAATTGGGGGGCGGGTGCTGAAGAGGATGAGAAAGATAAAAAATGAATCTGCATAATACGATAATGAAGATTTCACCCAAGCAGAAGAACCATCATCATCATCTTCATCTTCCCTCGCATTGAAGTTCAAGAAACGCCCCACCTCTGGTATTATCTCTGACCCATCTTCAACCTTTTCTCCCTCAAATTGTACAAACATTGTGAAAGGTTACGTCAGATCTGACTCCACCTGAGACCCGCCGTCGTCGATGTCGAAGGACAACATTGAGGGATTTGTGAAGGGCCTGGAAGTCATCGAAATCGAGGCCGGGTTGACCGGGTTTGATGTGGGGCTTCCTCGAGGTTGGATTCGAGGGAGAGGAGCTGGAGGGCTTGGCTGAGCTCGGCGACCAACCCGCAGGTTTCTGATCCAATTTTGCTCGCCGGTTTCTGCGCCATCTGATTCGAATCCCATGGCTGTGACGAGAGAGAGAACAATCTAGGTCGAAGGAGACAGATCGAGGAGTGTGGTCTGGCGATCTCGTTCAGATTTGGTCTGGAGAGTACTCGATCTGTCTAAGAGTGGGTGGGATTGGATGGGTGGTGGTGGTTGTATGAAGATAAAGAGATAAGGTCTTGTGTTTGGTCGAGCAGGAGAGAAGAGGAGATGGAGGAGGTGGGTGGGAACGTGGCTGTGAGAGAGAGGGGAAGAGAGATAAATGGATAAGGGTTAGAATGAGGGGGTGGAGAATTGACTGTATATATATATATATATATGTGTGTGTGTGTGTGTGTGTGTGTGTGTGTGTGTAATTTTGTTCCAAAGTTAAGGGTAATATTGTATTTTTCATGCAACCGTTAGCGTCTGTCAGTTACAGGAGTGCGGAGTGTCTTTATCCAAAATCCAGGGGTGGTCTGTGGGTTTTTTCCTAAACCCAGAGGCGGTCAGTGTCTTTTACCCTTATAATAAATGTTGGAACAAACATATGAGAATGCTCACCACGCACGATAGTACGACAGACATTTACATCCATGCACAAGTTTCATGAGACTGAATACAAACATTATCTCATAACCAAGGACGAATTTCGTAGGGAGTAAATGTGACATGTCACCTACAGTCTATTTATAGGAACTTAATATTAGATTCTTCATCACTTTCGCCAAAGCTTCCAGCTGTCCACTTAGCAACTTTCCTAACTCTTCCTTTAAAAGAAACACCAGGTGTCGCTAAATGCCTCTTACGTTGAAGCTCCTTCACGCTTTCCTCTCCTGCTTTGAAAGTATATAGTGGAACTTTTTCGCAGGAAAAAGAAAATAATAAATAAAGAAAACATAATAACAACCATAAACCTGGAAGTGGTTCGGGCTTCTCAGGTATTGGATAACTTTCCTCGACAAGTTTTAGAAGCAGCTCACGGGGTCTAGAAATAAAATCGTCAAGTTCAAGCCCCTGTGGTAGACAGAGTTAAACGAAAGAGAAGGTACATGAGCAAAAGAAACCAACAACAATATAAAGCTAAAATATATGCTCCATGATGAAGTAGGCTTATAATAAAGTCTCAGAAAACATGAAAACTTGTGTGTCCACATGGTTGAGGGAGAAAGAAAGATACGAACTTACGTATTTTGTCACAGCTTCCTCGGTTCGTGCTTCTTCAGTACTCTGAAGGCCAATGACTACACATTTGCTTTCCTCCAATGCTTGCTTAGTGTTAAGGACTATTGTGTAATCTGATGTAAGTGCAGGGGTCTATGTGTAATTACTCTAACTACTACCTGGTTAGGTTATAAAGTGTAATGCTGATCAGTTGCAAATTAATGAGAATTAAGCAGTTTACTAGAAAGTTGTTATGGTATCAGAGCCTCGAAGCGTAACAGCTCAGCTCTTCGTGACGATCCTCTTTCCTTCGTCGTTTCTTTTTCTAGGTTTTCATTCAATCGATCTCCGTCTCTATCCATGGCGGATCTACCAGCAGGCTTGAAGTTCCTCTTGTCAAATCTCAATTCCTTGGTCCAGATCAAGCTCGATGGATCCAATTATTTGGTGTGGCGTGCTCAGATGCACACAGTTTTTGCTGCAATGGTGTTCTTGATCATTTGCAGCAATCGATACCTTCTCCGACGGTTCTTGATGCATCTGGTGTCTCATCTTCCAATTCTCTGTATACTGACTGGAAATTTATCGATCAACATGTTCGCACTTGCTTGATTGCTGCTATTTCGCCATCAATTCTTCCGCTAGTTCTCCATCTTGACTCAGCCTCTGCAATTTGGAACAGTCTTCAGCAACGATTCACTTCTCTTTCTCGATCTCACATTCAGCAATTGAAGAACAAGCTATGGTCTCTTTAGAAGGGAAATCAGTCCATGGCTGTGTATCTTGACTCGGTTAAACAAATCATAGATCAACTCCTTCAGGTAAACGAAGTTTTCTCTGATGAAGACCTAATTCTCTATATTCTGCGTGGTTTACCTAAGGAGTATGATATCTTCAAATCTACTGTACGGCTTCACTCAACATCCATGGCTCTTTCTGATTTTCAAAACCTATTATTAACTGAAGAATTACATGTTGCTACTTCTGCTAAAGCTTCTCCTACAATTGATGTTGTTACTGCTTATCAAGCATCTGGATCCTATGCTATGAACAATCGGTTTCAGAAACCAAGACCTAATAATGGTGCTAGTTCTGGTTATTCTCAGAAACCTTCCTCTGGAGGTTACAATAAATCCTTCAATTCTAAGTTTGATCCTAATACCATTGTGTGTCAAATCTGCAATAGAACAAGACATTCAGCTCTTGACTGCTGGTATAGGTTGGATACAACTAGATATCAAAGCAAAAGACCTCCTAAACAGGCACATTATGCTGCTGGAAATGGTGTCACTGGTTTTCATTCAGTTCCTAGCTCAAGCTTCATTCATGGAGGTTCTGCACATGGATATCCTTCTGCTTCTAGACCTTCATATCCACCTCAATCTACTTCTTATGGAGGTTATGGTTTTGACTACTCACTGTCACCTACAAGACCTGTGTCTTGGTGTGTTGACACAGGGGCTACAAATCACTTGACTAATGATCTCCAACAGCTTCAGATCAGCAATCCTTATGATGGACATGACTCTATTTTAGTTGGAAATGGTGCTGGTATGCCAATACAACACATTGGCCAGGGTAAACTCACACTTTCCTCACATCATTACACTTTACAAAATTTACTTCATTCTACCTCTTTAGCCTCCAATTTACTGTCTGTTTCTCAATTTACAAAAGATCATAATTGCAGCATCACATTTACTGCTTCTGATTTTGTCATACAGGACAACTTAACCAAGAAAGTCCTATTCAAGGGCCCCTGTAACCAGGGCCTTTATCTCATACCTACTTCTGTTGCTGCCAAGCCTGCACATTCCTCACCAGCAACCTTGTCAGCAATGCCTGTTTCTTCTTCATCAACTTCTAATGTCACTCCTTCTGTATGGCATTATAGATTAGGTCATCCTTCTGTGGAAGTGTATAATGTTCTAGCTAAGCATTTACATGTACCACAACAACACAAATTGTGTGTGTGTGAGCCTTGTGCTACTAGTAAGAGTCATAAGCTTCCTTTTGCTTTGTCAAAAACACATTCAACTGTTCCATTTGCTTTGGTTCACCCTGATGTATGGGGTCCTGCCCCTGTACCTTCTTTTAAAGGATTTGCTTACTACATTCTCTTTGTTGATGACTGTACTAAATTTTGTTGGTTATATCCTTTAACTGCAAAGTCTCAAGCCTTTTCAGCTTACACTCACTTCACAGCTCTTGTTCACACACAGTTTCACTCCACTGTTAAGAAATTCAGAACAGACAATGGTACTGAATATCTTAACAAACAGTTTGGTTGCTTTCTTCAAACAGAAGGAACTATTCACCAAACATCATGTCCTCACACTCCTGAGCAAAATGGGAGAGTGGAAAGGAAACACAGGCACTTAGTTGAAACAGCTTTGAGTCTTCTTGCTCATTCTCATATTCCATCCAAGTTTTTGAATCTATTGTCACATCCAACTATTTGATAAATAGAATGCCAAAGAAGAGTCTTCAATTTCAGTCACCTTTTCAAAAACTGTATGGTAATATACCTGATTACTCTAGTTTCAAAACATTTGGGTGTCTATGTTTCCCTTGGCTCAAACCATATACCAGTCACAAATTGCAACCAAGGTCATCCAAGTGTGTGTTTCTTGGCTATTGCCCACACACTAAAGGTTATAGATGTTATGACCTTAACACACACAAAGTATACATATCTAGACATGTTCAATTTTTTGAACATGTGTTTCCTTTTGAGAATCTTGCAGTTTCTTCATCTATTACTTCATCTCCTTGTCTTAAAAATCTATTCCCATCCATTTATGCTCCTGTTTTACATTCTTCCTCATTACCTCCTCACACTTTACCTCTAGTTCCACCTATTCATTTACCAGCATCTTCTGGAAATTCATCTAATCCCACATCAAACACATTGTCTCCAAACCACTTCTCTTCATCATCTTTATCTTCAGCTTCCTCTTCTTCTGAAAGTGTTTCTAATTCTTCACCATCACCTCCTAGATACATAACCAGATCCTATACTGGTAATCTTAAAACTAACCCTAGATATGCATGCACTGCTATCTCCAAACCTCTCTTATCTGAACCACAAACCTGTTATGAAGCCTTACAAATTCCTGAATGGAAAGCTGCAATGCAAGAAGAATATCAAGCTTTGCAAAGACAAGGAACTTGGAAATTGGTACCACTTCCTTATAATAGGAAGTCTATTGGTTGTAAGTGGGTATTCAGAGTTAAGAAGCATGCAGATGAGACATTAGCCAGGTATAAGGCTAGATTGGTTGCTAAAGAGTTTCTGCAGCACTATGGGGTGGACTACACAGAAACATTCAGTCCAGTAGCTAAACAACCCACTATTAGGATGGTGTTAAGTTTGGCTCTTAATCAAAGATGGCATATAAGAAAGTTGGATGTGTCTAATGCATTTTTACATGGTCATTTAGAAGAAGAGGTGTATATGGATCAACCAGCAGGCTTTGTGGATAGTAAGTGTCCAAATTTTGTGTGCAAACTGCAAAAGAGTCTCTATGGGTTAAAGCAAGCACCTAGAGCATGGTACACACTTCTTGCCTCTTTTCTTATTACTCAAGGGTTTCATTCCAGTCTAGCAGATTCTTCTTTGTTTTTCAAACACAATGGAGGTCAGTCTTTGGTAATTCTCATCTATGTTGATGATATACTGATTACTGGAAGTTCAGAAAAATTAGTACTTCAGTTTGTTGACATTTTGAGTTCAAGATTTGACATGAAGGACCTTGGATATCTGTCTTACTTTCTGGGTATTGAAGTGTGTAGTACTTCTAATGACAGTTTTGTGTTGCATCAACAAAAGTATGATAAAGAATTGCTTAAGAAAGCTGGGATGAGTGAATGCAAGCCAGCTGTGTCTCCAATTGCACCAAAAGTCAAACAACAAGAAGACATGACTCTATTTGAAGATCCTGTTCTGTTTAGGAGTCTTGTGGGTGGTCTCCAATATCTAACAGTAACTAGACCAGACATACAGTATGCAGTGAATACTGTATGTCAGTTTTTACATGCTCCCACAAACAGTCATTATCAATTGGTAAAAAGGATTCTTAGATATGTCCAAGGAACTTGTGATTTTGGGTTAAAGTTCATAGCTAGCAGTCTCAAGTTACAAGCTTTTAGTGATGCAGATTGGGCTGGAGATCCCATCACTAGAAGGTCAACTACAGGTTATGGTGTTTTTTTGGGTGAGAATTTGATTTCATGGTCTTCAAAGAAACAGGTTACAGTTTCTAGAAGTTCAACTGAAGCAGAGTACAGAGCTCTGGCATCTGTGACTTCTGAGATAAAATGGCTGTGCTATCTGCTGAGAGATTTGCAGATTAAAGTTGAACAACCAGTATTATGGTGTGATAATCAGTCAGCTCTTGCCTTAGCCTCCAATCCTGTTTTTTATGCAAGAGCCAAACACATTGAGCTGGATTATCACTTTGTTAGAGAGCAAGTTCTGGCAAAAGCAGTTGCAGTGAGGTATGTGTCTTCAAAAGATCAGCCTGCAGATATCTTTACAAAAGGGTTATCAAATCATCAATTCTTGTACCTCAGAGACAAGTTACATTTGGATTCTTCTTCTGGAGACATGAAGAAGTGAAGAATTTACTGGTTGTAAGTTTTCATGTTTTCTGCATATTTCTTAACACTGTAATGCTTTCTAGCAGTTCTTCTGGTCTTTGTCTCTTGATTAGAAGGGGTGTTAGTTTCAGAGGGAATGTTAAGGACTATTGTGTAATCTGATGTAAGTGCAGGGGTCTATGTGTAATTACTCTAACTACTACCTGGTTAGGTTATAAAGTGTAATGCTGATCAGTTGCAAATTAATGAGAATTAAGCAGTTTACTAGAAAGTTGTTACTTAGCAAGTCTAACAACAGTAGGTACCTTGGCAGACATACACATGTCTGAAGAAACGCTGTGCACAATGAGAAGTAATAAGAGAAACATTATAATGAAGATTCAGGATACAATATCAAATATGCAATCGCTAAACCTGATGAATTGCCCAGTACAATCGCCATAACTGACTAGGATTAGGTTTCTCAGCAGAAAGAAATGCACTAGCTGATAGCAATTCCACCCGCAACTCTGCCCAAAACTCTGCAGCTTTCGTATACATCAACGCCAATGCATGTTTAAAACCTAAAGATATCGACATAATCCAGTGAACACTGAAAATAACACGAGCATGTGATATCACAATAACATCTTTGGGTTAAAACCGCATGTTGCCTTTCCTTGTAACTTCCAGTGTGGGACCATACAATGTTAAATGACTTATAAGTATATAGGAACAGTTAAATCATTATTCACTTGTTAAAAAATGGTGTAGTAATTGCAATTTTACGAGAACCTTGTATGATTACAACGATAGTAGCAATTGGAGCAATTGTGTACAAGGAATTTATTGCTGTACAACTGAAAGTAGCAATTGGGCTTTTGGAGAGATGAGATAACAGGTCGGAGGCTATCATAAAACTCAGAAGACCCATTAACGAAATTCAAAAATCAAACCAAGTACACGAGGAGTATATTTAGAGTGACCCGAGACCTAAGTACAGAGATCTACAGTGAAACTTAGGAGATAAGAAAGTTGGATCTGCTGCTGCTGCGAATCGAGTTCCCCGTCACCTTCTTGAAAGTGAGAGAAATCTTCCGTGCCTTTTCATTAAGCATTCACATCTTTAAATAGGTAATTACAACACTAATTACACAAATTAGTCCTCTAGTAATTACAAGACGAGTCCTACAACTATTACTCCCCCGCAGTCGAAACTGTAGGCGCGCCAACACTGAGACTGGAACGGAAGCGCTGGAACAAGGGCCGAGGAAGACCCTTGGTGAAGATGTCGGCGTACTGATAATCTGCTGGAATGTGCAACACGCGAAGCTGACCCAAACGAACCTTGTCACGAACGAAGTGTAGATCAATCTCAACATGCTTAGTGCGCTGATGCTGAACAGGATTACCAGAGAGATAGACAGCACTCACATTGTCGCAATAGACGACAGTGGCCCGAGGCGGGGTGACACGAAGCTGAATAAGCAAATTCCGGACCCAGCAGAGTTCGGAGACGGTGTTAGCAACACCGCGATACTCAGCCTCAGCACTAGAACGAGATATTGTGTCCTGTCGCTTGGACGACCAACTCAGAAGATTGTCTCCATAGAAGACACAGTAACAAGAAGTGGAGCGGCGCGTGTCCGGACAACCATCCCAATCTGCGTCAGTGTAGGCGGTGAGGGAATCAGCAGCGGAGGCAGAGAGCCGGATACCATACTCAAGTGTCCCACTGATGTAGCGCAAGATACGCTAGGCGGAGAGGGTCCTGACTGTGTCCATCCCGGTGTTGGGGAATATAGGCACGGTGGGGCAGGACACCACACCGAGCTACCTTGAGGAGTGGCCGGTGGGGCAGTGTGTTGTTGAGCGCGACCCCGTCCTTTCCGGGAGTGACGGTGTCGACCACTGTGACTATGGAGACCCTGGTGATTGGAGGCCAAAGAATCCCATGTTTGAGTTGCCATGGCAAATGGATGAGATACACAAAAGACAAAGTGTAAACTTTCAGCAACTATATATATATATATATATATATTTTTTAATTAAAGCTTAGCAGCTAGTTACACAAGGGTCCCACAAAGTAATACCCACAAAGTAATGTGTTTCAATACCAAGAGGAATCAAACACCCAACAAGGCCACGTCAATTCACAACTTGCTTTTAATCAGCAGCTTGAATCAAACCCACAAGCTAGTTTGTTCGGCGGCAATCAGGAGAAAGAGGGTTATTCCATGACAGCTTGTAGGGATGCGAAGAGGTGACGATCTCGCCAAAGAGGGCAACACAGAGATCAAAAGCAAAAGTAGAACAATGCGTGGATCGGAGCTGAAGAGGAGAACAGTGCGTGGATCAAAGCCGATGAGGAGAAAAGGGGCTTCTGGACGCGCGTTTGAGTCGTCCGGACGTCTTTCACAGAGGGGTCACGTCGAGGTGGGTCACCGTCGCAGTAGGCAGCGGTTTTGAGGGGTCGCCTGAAACGAAGCCCGTTCAGAGAGAAGACCTGTTCGTCGTTTACAGAGACGACCCTCTGGTTCACCGTCGCAGAAGGCGGCGGTCGTGGAGGACAATCAGAGGTTTTGGATCAGAGAGCAGCAGATGGCGTGAAGCACTCTGGTTCAGTCTCGTCACAGAGATCGACAGAGAGAGAAAGTGAGAGGGGTAAGGGGCGGAAGCAACATATGATTAGATCAGAACCCTAGCCAACGGCGGCGGCGGCGGTGCACTAACAGAGGAAGTGCGACGGCGGCAGTGGTGGCGGCCGTTGATGCTTAGGGTTGCTCTGATACCATGAAAGTGAGAGAAATTTTCCGTGCCTTTTCATTAAGCATTCATATATTTAAATAGGTAATTACAACACTAATTACACAAATTAGTCCTCTAGTAATTACAAGACGAGTCCTACAACTATTACTTCTTAGAGTCCATGCCGGTGACTAGAGAGTTGAGAGCCGAGGTATTGTTTTCTCATAAGATTCGCCCAAGTAATCCTCCCCAGTGGTCACTTCCTTTTGTGTGTTCTTTGAGAGTGTGATACAGAAAAAGTTTTAGTTTTCCATTTGATTCTCCAATATTTACCCTTCACTCCCCGACACATAGATGCAAAGTACTGAAGCACCCAAGTGGAAGTTATTATGTGAAAGTTTAAAAATTATTCTCATTATTATTACTAATATTATCATTACTATAATATTTACTATTATTTTCAGGAGTTACAACCTCATTAAGAGGTGTATTACATTTCAAATTGGGGGTTACAAATGTTACAAATCTGAATTATTTATTTGGAGGTCACAAATATATAATTATTAGCATATATTGTGTTATTAAAGAGTGCAATGAGAGTCTATAAAAGAGTAGAAGAATAATGTGATACTTCATAAAAATTCAGCATTCTCTCCTACTCCTACAATTTCTATCAAAAAAAAAAAATTCATACACTTCTCATATTCTTCAGACAACTCGGTTCGTGATCCGTTCAAAATACCTCCAACAGATCGTGACTCTTGGAGCCTGGTGTAAAGAGCGAGGGTTGTATCTTGGAATCGTTTTATCCGTTACCACCTTCACGATAGGGAGGGTAAAACGGTTTTAGGACAGTGAAGTTACACGCCTCACTTGCTCAGGCCAGATTTTCTCTCTTTCTCTCTCTCTCTCTCTTTCTCTCATTTTATGATTCATGTTACATAACTATATCATTGTAATCATCTTAAGTTTGTTCTAATTGATTTTGTGTTTTGGTGTAAGTTTATTGTTATTGGACTAACAATCTAAAACCGTTTTATACTACGATTTTGACTTGTAATTTAACAAATCAACACCAGAGTAGTTATTAATAGAATATCACCATCTTTCATGTTGTTTTTCCCGTATTAGATTTATTTTCTTAGCTTCATACTTGCTCTTTATTTTGCTGTATTTTATAGTTGGTTCACACTTCATCCCAATTTTTATTTGTTTGGAGAATTTATATTTATTAAGCTGTTTGATTAACAAAATTGTGTTTATATATTTCAGATTTAATTTTCTCTAGCCCTTGTTAACAAAACCTAAAAATCATGGTTAAATTCGATGAAGCAAATAGTGTTAAACCAGAAAAGTTCGATGGCGAAAATTTTCGTAGGTGGCAAACTCAAATGAAATATTGGCTCACTGTCCTTGGTCTTGTGTCTGCAATAGATGAGGGAGAGTCTAGCAAATGAGTTCTCTAGTTGGATGAACCCTGAACAAATTGAGTACCATTGTAGAAATAGAATCCTTAGCGCTCTCTCTGACCATCTTTATGATGTTTACCAAAACACCACCAAAACGGCAAAAGAACTCTGGGAAACCTTAGAAGCTGAGTATTTTTTAGATGATGCCGGAATTAAACGTTTTGCTATCTTGACTTTCAATAATTATAAAATGGTAGTTGAAAAACCAGTAGGTGGCCAAATTCATGAGTTTAAAGAATTATTGCGTAATGCGGAGAAGGGTGGAACGACCTTCAGTGAAGATTTTAAAGTCTCGTGCCTTATTGATAAGTTACCAACCTCTTGGTCCGATTTTTCTCAAGACCTTAGGCTCAAGCAGGGAGAGTTAACTTTAGTCCAAGTCATAAACTCCATTAGGGTAGAAGAAGAACATAGGTTGAAGAAGAAATCTCTAGAAGAAAACCCTCATAAAGTGAACCTTGTTGAGGCGAGGAAGGAGAACAACCACAAGAGCCACTATCACAAAAACAACCACCATTCCCATAAACATAAGTTCAAGAACAATAAATTTCGTCCCCAAGGGAAGAGTTTTAAACCAAATAGGGCTCATCAAGGAAATGGTAACCACCAAACCTCTTATAGGAAAAATGTTTCCAAGGGCTCAGAGAATGGGAAAAGAGCATGCTATGTGTATGGGAAGACCAACCACTTTGCTAGAGATTGCTACTTTCGACAAATAGGGGCATCTGGGAAGAATCAAAAGGAACAAGTTAATGTCTTGGTGAAACAGCAAGATGATGCACCATCTTTTAGGTATAATACTTCATTGACAATTTGCAATGATAATGAATGGTGGTTAGATTCCGGTGCTAATATTCATGTTTGTTTTAATCGTGATCTTTTCAAAACTCATCAGAAATCAAGTGGACGATGTGTGATTCTAGGGAATGACTCAGTTCCTGAAATACATGGCATTGGAGACATTGAATCGAAGATGACATCTGGGAAATCTCTTGTATTGAAAGAAGTGCGCCATGTTCCAGAAGTTAGAAGAAATTTAGTTAGTGTGTCATGTTTGGGTCAACATGGTTTTAAAGTTGTTTTGGAGTCGAATAGAGTAGTTATCTCAAAGAATAATGTTTTCATTGCGAAGGGATACGTTTGTGATGGTCTTTTCAAGTTGAATGTTCTTTTGGGAGTTAATAAGTCTTCTAATAAAGTTTTGAATGTTGAATCTTGTGGTTTATGGCATGGAAGACTTGGACATATAGGATTGAAGAAAGTCAATAAGTTGATGGACCTTAACCTTATAACAAAATTCCAAGTAGACTTCAAATATAAATGTCAAGTGTGTGCACAAGCTAAGAAAACTAGAAAACCTCACTTAAGCGTAGAGAGAAACACACAACTCTTAGAATTAATTCATAGTGATGTGTGTGACTCTAATAGACCTCCCACTAGAGCAGGGAATGAGTATTTTATAACTTTTATAGATGATTACTCTAAGTTTTGATACATCTACTTGATCAAAACCAAAGATGAAGTGTTTGAGAAATTTAAGGTGTATAAAAATGAGGTAGAAAACCAAGTAGAAAGAAAGACTAAGAGGCTTAGATCGGATAGGGGTGGAGAGTATAATTTGACTGAGCTTAGCACTTTCTGTGAAGATCATGGTATCATACATGAGGTGACACCTCCTTATTCTCCTCAATCAAATGGTGTAGCTGAGAGAAAAAACAGGACCTTGATGGATATGGTGAACGCCATGCTAATTAGTTCGGGTGTACCTCGAAACTTGTGGGGGGAAGCTATTCTTACTGCTTGTTTCGTGTTGAATAGAATAGTTGTAAGAGATAATGTGAAGACCCCTTATGAGTTTTGGAAAAAAAGATCTCCTAATTTAAAAATCTTAAAAGTGTGGGGGTGTTTGGAAAAAGTTTAAATTCCATAGCCTAAAAGGAAGGAAATAGGACCAAAGACTATAGACACTGTATTTATAGGATACGCGCAAAAGAGTACTGCGAATAGATTTCTAGTAGGTAGCTCCGAGATAAGTGGTATTGTGAACAACACCATAATTGAGTCTAGAGACGCTACATATTTTGAAGACATATTTCATTTTAGATCTAAGATCCCAAGTCAAGTGAGACCCCCTAGTACTAGTAGTATGGTTCAAGATGAGATTTCCTTGCCTAGCTCTAGTAACATCCAAGAAGGAAGCATAGAACCCGAGATAGAAGTTAGAAGGAGTAAGAGGAGAAGGATAGAGAAAAACTTAGGTGACGGATTTTTTACATATTTGGTAGAGGAAGAACCTAAGACATTCAAGGAAGCTGTAAGTTCTCCCGATGCACCATTTTGGAAGGAAGCCATTAACAATGAAATGGAGTCTATTTTATCAAATAATACTTGGGAGGTTGTAGATTTACCACCGGGGAGTAAACCAATTGGGTGTAAATGGATTTTTAAAAGGAAATTAAAACCCGATGGAAGTATAGATAAGTATAAAGCTAGATTAGTAGCTAAGAGATTTACTCAAAAGAAAGGTCTAGACTATTTTGATACATATTCTCCGGTGTCTAGCACAACCACCATTAGAACTCTCATAGCGTTAGCTTCTATTCATAACTTGGTGATTCACCAAATGGATGTAAAAACAGCTTTTTTAAATGGTGACTTAGATGAGGAAATTTATATGGAGCAGCCCGAGGGTTTCGTGGTTAAAGGTCAACAACATAAAGTGTGTAGGTTAATAAAATCTTTGTACGGTCTTAAGCAAGCACCGAAGCAATGGCATGAAAAATTTGATAAAGTGATACTAGAGTATGATTTTAAGTTTAATGATCATGACAAGTGTTTATATTATAAAATATTTGGTGATGATTGTGTTATTTTATGCTTGTATGTGGATGATATTTTACTTTTTGGAACAAGTTTAACTGTAGTAGAAGAGACTAAGAATTATTTGTCCAAAAAATTTGACATGAAAGATATGGGAGAAGCCAATGTGATTCTAGGGATGAAAATTGAGAAATGTTCCCAGGGAATAAAGTTAACTCAATCAACCACTATTGAAAAAATGTTGAAAAAAATTTATTATTATGATTGTACTCCGGTTTCCACACCTTATGACCCGAGCATTCCTTTGAAAAAGAATAATGGCGAACCTGTTTCACAATTGAGGTATTCACAAATGATTGGTTCCTTATTATATGTTGCAAATAAGACAAGGGCTGATATTTCTTATGCAGTTGGAAGGTTGAGAAGGTATACTCACAATCCAAGTCATGAACATTGGATAGCAATAGAAAGAGTTTTTAAATATCTTAGAGGAACTTTAGACTATTCTCTTTATTATAAAGGATTTCCTACCGTTGTTGAAGGTTACACTGATGCTAATTGGATCACAGATAGTGCAGATGTTAAATCCACTACAGGTTACGTTTTCTTGCTTGGAGGAGCAGCAACTTCTTGGGCATCTAAAAAGCAGACAATAATATCCAGGAGCACTATGGAGGCTGAACTTATTTCCTTAGATACAACAAGCAAAGAAGCAGAGTGGATCAAAAATTTGCTGCAAGAAGTACCTGTTTTGAGCAAACCGATGCTTGCTATTTCTCTACATTGTGATTGTAGGGCCGTGATTGATATTGTAAAACAAGCTCACTCTAATAAGAAAATGACCCGACATATACAAGTGAGGTATAAAACAGTGAGGAGCTTGGTAAGTCAAAATATAATATCTCTTGACTTTGTAAAGTCTGAGCTTAATATTGCTGATCAGCTCACAAAGGGTCTATCTAGGAGCCGAGTCCTAGATTTGTCGAGGGGGATGGGCTTAAGCCCAAATGGAGCCACCAAGGGAAGTAACCCAATCTCTAAGAATGGAGATCCCATTAAAGAGATTCAATGGGTAGAAACAATCCCTAAGAGTGACTCGGTGCCAGCACATATTAAATAATAGATCAAGGAGATACATAAAATCTCCTTTCCATCCCTATGGCAATTGTGATGTGATGTTTGTGACGATGAGGAAGGGGATAACCCTGAATGAATCCGAGGCGAGCAACTTCTCGCAAGGTACAAGTCACATGTACCCTTGAAGGGTTCACCTAAGTGGGAGCCGTCGTGAGGCCGCGACTATAGGACTAGGGCTATTCCTTAGAAACTCCCATGAAAATCAAGATTAAGTGCATGACCATTGTGCACAAGAGATTCCGGCAGGGAGACCTCCGTGTACACCGTGCGTAGTGGATCAGGGATCGCACAGGAAGAGTAGGGGTGTGTGTAGGGAGAGAGTAAGTCAGTAGCAATGTCTGAGAGAGAGACAGAGGTTTGGCAGAGCTTCCGCGTATGGCAGTGTGTTCTTCTTTGTATGGAAAGGTTAACGATCTATATATACTGGAGAACATGACCGTTGTAGTGTGGTTAATGCGCCCATTAATGGCGGCTTAATTAGCTTAACCATAACGGCACGTTCGTCCGAGTATATAGGAACCGTTAGAGCACGTGGTGCGCAAGTACCGGAACCGTTACGAGGTTGACCGGGTTTGACCGGATTGACCGGGTCTAGGGAGCTCGTGCCATAGATCTCTCAAAACAGTTACTAAAGGTCGCGCGCGGGCTTGGCTCGCACGCGACAGGGCTTACTCTAGCCTCCAAACCACTAAGTCCCTACAAGTCCCGTGCAGTGGTATGCGAGGGCTCTGTCTCGCAGCCCCCACATGGATCAGCTCGGCTGGTGATCCTGTGTGTGTGGAGCACAATATGGTGTGCTGGATGATTGCCACGTGGCCAAGATCTTTCATGTCAGAAAGCAGTATCTACATTAGCCCCCTTTCTGCGCGTGAAGGCTCATAGCTGTATAGGCTTCCATGCGCGGAAACCAACATGCGCGTCGCCGCCACGCACCAATTCAAATACGGGTAAGTTCAGCCCCCGTGCGTGTCATTATGACCTAAAACCCCTAGAGTTGTGCCGTCTGACCTTTAGGGTTTTAGGCGTGACGTCAGCCCGTCCTGTGATTGCGCGATACGACGGTGACGGTTGCGATTCGACTACTGAAGGGACGCAACCCTTCATTCTTTTGGATAAATACCTTGTATCCCCATTATTGCAAAGCATCACTTCTTTCTCTTAAAGTGAATGCTACCCGGAGATCTTCGAGAGCAGATCCAGATAATCAATCACCAGTTCAGAACTGCAAATCGTATTCTTCAATTGTGCATATCCAAGCAAGCTTCAAGGAAACAAGGTTGGCCTCGTTTACTTTTGATTTAAAATACCAGTGTTTGCCTTGAACTGCGTTGAATCTGTAAATCCATGAAATTTGTGAAGAGGCTTTGACCTTTGAACCTGCCTTGTTTTAATCTTTCAACAATGTTGGATCTTGCAACTCCCCGATTTCTGAAATCGGTACTGGAACTGTTTTGATTTCCTTTGCATAGATCTCGAATTTCAAAATTCAAACTGAAGTGTGGTACTTCTCCCCCCTTTTTCTTGCCCTTTCGCAGGAATGGCCAAGACAAGAGTAACCAAACCCGTCAAGGAAGATGAAGAGATGCCCGAGCTTCCGCAGGCTCTGTGGCGAAAAGCCCCCTTTCTGGGTGGGAAAGATTTTTATCATGCGAGGGTGAAGGCGAAGAGGATGCCTGATCCTGTTCCAGTTGAGCGATTGTTGACACTGACTCGCCCAGTTAACTCAACCTTGCTCGAGTTGGTTGGCTCCGAGGATGTGGTTCGATTGGGGATCGAGAATGGGCACTTCCCATACACTGCGATTTCTACTCAGGCGTTCGTCCAGAAATTGGACTATATGGATGAGTGGATTGACCACGTGTTGGATCATCACGCCGAGACTCTCAATGAAGCCGGCGTATTGTTTGCTATTCGTGCTATGAAGGGTGCTGCCGTGAAGTTGGATCAGTCCATGCTTCTAGACCTTCTGTCCCGTTACTCGCCTGCGACTCACACGTTTCATTTTGCTGAGTTCGAGGCTGCCCCCACGCTCGAGGACGTTCAAATGCTGTATGAGCTTTCCCCCATGGGCGAGGTGGACCCCTTGAGTCACTTGAGGACATCTGCGGAAATGGCCTTGTACGCGCAGATGGAGGAGTGCCTAGCAGAGGTAAAGAAAATCTCCACTCGGTGGACCACTTCAAAGCCCCTTCCGAACTGGCAGCTGGTTGATACGTCTGCGAAGAATACCTGGAACAAGTGGTTGCAGTACTTCTTCTGAGACTATGCGAACAGCAGCATTACTAAAAAGCTTTTGAGCGAGAACCCGGAGGCCGAGAATTACGTAGAGGGCAAGGGTTATCATTTGACCCTTTGTGCCTTTCTCTGTGCTTGGCTGTCGAGGTATCTGATTGATGGTCACCCCCATGACGGGGTCTTCTACCATGTGCTGCCACTTGCCGTGAGGCTCGCTCTTGGCCAGAGAGTCGCACTCGGACCCTTGGTCTTGGGCACGCTATATTATAGGCTGGATCAGCTGGTTCTGGCGATGAGGGAATCGCGTGGCCGCCTCGATGTTCTGAACTTTGTCAATATCAGCTTTTTGACAATGTGGGTTTTCGAGCGCTGGCCGTCATATGCTCCAACTCCCCTCCCAGTTGATAAGTGGTGTCCCCCAGGCGAGACAGAAGCGCGCAACAGCGGAAGGGCTGCGAGATGGTTTGGAGCAAGCAACACCAAGTGTACTTGGAGTTTGATATGCGACAAACGAAAGGAGTTTTCTGCCAGGCCCTATGCCACACGTGTCGAGAATGTGCGGTGGTTTCCAAAGCTATACCCTTCCAAAGGTATGGTCTTGTCAGAAGAACTTCTCTTTGAAAAGGGGCCGCATTTCCACGAGCGCTATCGTGAGTTCTTTTGTTGGTGTCTGCGAGGTTCCCTTCCTGCCCTTGCAGAGCATATTCGTGAGCTCGCGCCAAGGTATGAAAGGCTTACAGTGGATGTTGACCCCACTCGGGTCTCTCCTCAGTTTGGTTTCGATGCAGTGGCCCCATCGATCTGGCCCCAGTCTATTATCAGAGGGTGCTACAAGCGTTTGCTGACAAAGGAGTGCAAGACGGTCTTCATGAGCAATCTTCCCTTTGAGCAGCCTGCGGGAACTCGCAAGGGTGGTTGTTCCCAGAACTGGCTCGCATACTGGATTGCCCAGCAAACGAGGATTGAGACGGAGGCGGCGGCGCAGCCAGGAAGGGCCCCCTTGATCAAAAGAAACTCTTTTCCGTTTCGCCCCAATTGCAGTTTGAGCGAGTCTGAGTATGGTTGCTACTCGCTGTGGGACCGTGAGAACCATTTGTGCCCCGATTTCATTCTGAAGGAGCAAGTCGACGCAATCAAGAAGGGCGACACGCATGTCATCAAATATAGCAAGGCGTTTGCTGAGGTAAGCAATTTCTTTGTGTGCTTTAAGCTTTTTGATTTCCTTGCGCTGATGCTTTTCGTTCTGTACTGTTTCAGTGTCATGTACGGAGGTTCGCAGCTGGTGATCGCTCCAAATCGCTGGTGAACACCATTGTTGCCACCAGAAGGAAAGGGGAGTCGTTCCGGCTAGCATGGAGGATGGATGCCGAGGTCGAAACAAGGGTTCGCGCAGTCATGAATACTTTTGCTGACTCGCTGATAGACAACCCTCCGGCTCCGTCTCCTCCTAGAGATGACCCGTCCCCTCCAGCGACTGCGGCGCCGAGAGTGAAAAGACCTAGGCAAAAGGGAATTACGATTTCTTCCCCTAGGAGTGCTCCAGCTTCTCCCCCAGTGAGGTCCCTTTCCATCAAGGACAAAGGCAAGGGTCGTATGCCCAGCAAAGTGCGAAAAGATCTCGCAGTTGAGACTTTCGTTCCATTCAACCAAGAGGAAGAGGAAGAGAGGCAGGAGCCCCAGGTAAGTGATGAAGAAGAAGAAAGAACAGTTGTGATGTGCGAGGAAGAGTCAGGAGGTACTTCCGTCGCATCTCCTTGCCCTTTATCATGACTTCTTTGCAGTTCTTTTCTTTGAACCAATTATGTATTCGCAGATGATGATGACGAAGCCGTTGGTGGCCTTGTGGCCAAAAGGCAAAAGAGAGATGCCCATTCTGGCATTTCAGATGATCCTATAAGCGAGGATGTTCTTGCTGAGTCCCGGAAGACAGCCGCGGAGGCTGCTGAAAGAAGATAGGCTTTATCAGAGAATTGCTTGAGATCGTTTCTCGCATAAATTGCTATCGCAGCAGATAGACCTTTAGAAGATCCAATAAGATGATTCTGCACTTACGTTGCCACCGTAACAGACGGGCTTGGGTGATCAACTAAAATCACTTTGCGTATAAATTGCTATCGTAACAGATAGGCTTGAGAAGATCATATAAGATCGCATTTGTATAAACCGTTATCGTGAGAGATAGGCTTTAGATGATCGATTGAGATCGTTTTTGTATTTCGCTGCTATCGTAAGAGATAGGCTTTGGATGATCACTTAAGATCGCATTTGCATTGGCTGCCATCGTAAGAAATAGGCTTTAGATGATCAATTAAGATCGTATTCGTGTTGACTGCTATCGTGAGAGATAGGCTTTGATGATCACTTAAGATCGCATTTGCGTTTGGCTGCTATCGTAAGAGATAGGCTTTAGATGATCGATTAAGATCGCATTTGCATTTGGCTGCTATCGTAAGAGATAGGCTTTAGATGATCAATTAAGATCGCGTTTGTATTTGCTGCTATCGTAAGAGATAGGCTTTGATGATCACTTAGGATCGCATTTGTATTTGCTGCTATCGTAAGAGATAGGCTTTGATTATCACTTAGGATCGCAGTTGTATTTGCTGCTATCGTAAGAGATAGGCTATGATGATCACTTAGGATCGCAGTTGTATTTGCTGCTATCGTAAGAGATAGGCTATTGCAGCGAATAAATCATTGTTAACAGTAATAACAAATTAAATAGAGCAATATAAACGGCCAGAAATATGAACTTCTCATTTGGGAGAATTCTTTTATTATAACGCTCTCATATGGGAGAGATAGGATTACAATCCTCTCATATGGGAGAGGAGATTGCGTCAATCATAGCCACATGAGACATTAAGCAACGTTATCATAAAACGTATGAAATAAGAGAAGTCAGGGATAGTACTTCTTGATCCAGCGCATGTTGACTGAGCTTGGAGTTGAGGTTGTGCCGTGCAACCTTCGTATGCTGCAGTAGCCACTATCGAAGACTTCTGTGACTTCGAAGGGTCCTTCCCAATTAGCTGCGAACTTTGGGTGAGTTGCTTCTCGCATGCAGTGGTCAGATGCGCGCAAGACCAGGTCGCCAACTGCGAAATCCCGTCGCTGGACTGTCTTGTTGTAGGCGCGAGCGATTCTTTCTTGGTACCGCTTGTTAGTCCTTTTGGCTTGTTCTCGCTTTTCTTCCAGCAAGACTAAGTCATGATCGCGTTGATTTTCATAGAGTGCATGGAAGGCCAGCCTTGCCGAATTGACTCTGACCTCCGCAGGTACTACAGCTTCGGCCCCATAACATAGTAGAAATGGCGAGGCCCCTGTGGGTTTCCTTGGAGAAGCTCTGTAGGCCCACAGAGCTATGTTAAGGGAGTCGGCCCACTTCTTGTGGTCATCTGCGACCATCTTGCTCAAAATTCTCAACAGCGTTTTGTTAGTCGCTTCGGCTTGTCCGTTTCCCTTTGGATAATAGGGGGTAGAGCATATCTGCCTGATATTGTACTCCACGAGTTTCGTAGCTACCTGGCGATTAACAAAAGGAGTACCGTTATCTGAAAGAATGGTATTTGGGATTCCGAACCTGCATACGATGTTTTCCTGGATGAAGTTGACCACAGCCAGCGCGTTTGCCGTCTTCAGTGGTATTGCTTCCACCCATTTGGTGAACAGCTCGGTTGCGGTGAGAATGAAATGGTTCCCATGTGACGTTGGTCGGATGGGGCCGATGAAGTCCAAAGCCCATGTGTGAAATGGCCATGGCGTCCCTAATGCATGTAGATCCACGGCGGGAGCGTGCACTAGGTTCCCTTTGAATTGGCATTCTTGGCAGCGTCGCACCTTGGTGCGGCAATCGACTTCCATCGTGGGCCAGAAGTATCCGATTGAGAGGAGCTGTCTGCATAATTTCGCATCTCCCTGGTGTTCCACCTGATGAGAAAGGTCCATGACTTCTTGCGCTTCCCTGCCGTCTAGGCATCGCAGCAAGTTGCCCTCGTGACCTTTTCGCCAAAGTAGGTTTTCCTGAACCACATATCGAGACGCTTTTCTCTTCAATTTGTCGGCTTCTTTTCTCGATTCGGGTACAGTGCCCTGGGTGAGGAATTCAAACAATGGCTTCCTCCAGTCTGTGTCGTCATCGGTTAGAGCGACGAGTAGAGAACCTTTGATTAGTGCGCAACTTTCGCACTTCCCTTGTATTAGGGCTGCAGCTGTTGACATGCCTGGCCAATGAATGCCATATCTCTGAGCTTTCCTGTAGATTGACACCTCACTTTCTCCGCAAGCGTGTTGGTGAATCTTTTCTAACAGTTGTTGTCCCTCTTGCTCGGAGACACATCGCATGAGTATTCCTCCAGTACCCTTGTAGTAAAGGGTGTTGTCGTGGATGCAGTATCCTTTCGTGAGTGCCCAGCTTTCGCTGCTGGTGCCTTTCGCAATAGCTTGCAGGATTGCTTTTCGCCAGTCTGCGTCATCCATGTGTTCGTCGTCGCACGCATCTTCTGTTA
Organism: Linanthus parryae; assembly: GCA_023055425.1. NCBI lineage: Eukaryota > Viridiplantae > Streptophyta > Magnoliopsida > Ericales > Polemoniaceae > Linanthus > Linanthus parryae. The sequence continues at coordinate 46,762,205 of JALGPY010000010.1, read as the reverse complement.
ATGCCGACAATGTTCGCACTTCGATGGAAATCCTTGCGGGGCATTTGTCTATGCTGACCTTAGATCCCAGAGTTGCTAAGGCGTCTGCATGCCTGTTGTCCGCTCGGGGCTTGTGCTCGTATTTCACGTCGCAGAATTGCTGCATCAGCTTTTGCACTAGGGTGCGGTATGACAGGAGGTTGATCTCCTTTAAACCATATTCGCCCGAGGCTTGCTTAACAATCAGTTTGGAATCTTCCATGACCGTTAAGTTGCTCACTTCCAAAGCTTTCGCCGCACGGAGCCCCGCGATAAGAGCCTCGTATTCCGCCTCGTTGTTCGTGACTGCGAAGTTGAGTTTTGCGGACATCTGTATGACTTCCCCGTCTGGCTTTGTCAAGACTATCCCAATGCCTCCGCCTTTTCTGGTTGACGAACCGTCGAAGTGGAGGGTCCAATAGGGCACGTCGATCGCGTAGATTTCAGGGCCTTCGAGCTCTTCCTCGATCACGGGTTCGTGGCTGTTGTCGGGAAACTGTGCCAACAGATCTGCTACCGCCTGCGACTTGATCGCTCTTGGTTTTACGCATGTGATATCGTATTGAGAGATGGTCATGTACCATTTCGCCAATCTCCCGCCCGGAGTAGTGTGAGTTAGCAAGTATCTTATGGGGTCGCTTTTGGTGACCACCACTACTTTGTGCGATGCAAAATAGTGTCTCAACTTCTCTATCACAAAGAATAAAGCAAGGCAATGACGTTCGATGTCTGTGTACCTTGATTCAGCAGGCTGCACAATGCGAGAGATGTAATAGATGGGCCTCTCTTGGCCTTCATACACCTGAGCCAAGAGTGCTCCTATAGATGTCCTTGTTGATGTAAGATATAGCAGAAGCGGTGATCCCAGTTGAGGCGCGATCATTATCTTTGGGGATGTGAGTAGCTCCTTTAGCTTTTCGAATGCGGCTTCGTGGTCAGGAGCCCAGTTGTACGCGGCGTCCTTCTTGAGAAGAGTGCTGAAACAGCATGTTATTTCGGCGATTGCTAGGATGAATCTCCGCAGATATGACAATTTTCCCAAGAATGTTTTCAAGGTACTTTGGTTGTGAGGTGGCGTCATGCTGGTGATGGCTGACACCTTCGCAGGGTCAGGCTCGATCCCTTGGCGATGGACCACGCATCCCAAAAACTTCCCCGAGGTCACGCCGAATGCGCATTTCATGGGGTTCATTTTCAGTTGAAAGCTCCTGCATCTGTTGAACACCTTTCGCAGGTCTGCAAGGTGATCTGCTTCATGCTTGGATTTGACTACCAGGTCATCCACATAGAATTCCACTTCTTTGTGCATCATGTCGTGGAATAGAGCCATCATGGCCCGCTGATAGGTTGCGCCTGCGTTCTTAAGACCGAATGGCATTACCGTGTAGTTGAATACCCCCACGGGAGTGATGAATGCAGTTTTCCGTGCATCTTCGGGATCCATCTTGATTTGATTGTACCCGCTGAAACCGTCCATGAAACTGAACATGCGATGGCCTGCCGTTGAATCGATGAGCAAATCGATGTTAGGCAGTGGGAAATCGTCCTTAGGGCAGAAGCGATTGAGATCTCGGAAGTCCACGCAGATGCGGAGCTGTCCGTTCTTCTTCACCACCGGCACGATGTTGGCCAACCATGTGAGATGGTGATTTGGCTCTATGAACTTGGCGTCTAGGAGTTTGACAATCTCCTGCTTGATCTTCACGTTGAGCTCTGGCCTGAAGCTTCTGGTGCTTTGCTTGACCGGTTTAGACCCTGGGATGATGTCTAAACGGTGCATGGTGATGCTCGTGTCCAGACCCGGCATCTCATCATATTCCCATGCGAACACGTCCTTGTATTCAGTTAGGAGCTGCAGCAGTCCTTGTTCCTCTTCGCTTGTGAGGTCCGCACTCAGGAAGACTGGCCTTTTCTTTTCCTCGTTCGGGCTGAGGAACACTTCCTTTAGCTCTTGCTTTTGTGGTCTTGGCCTGTCTTCCATGCATTCGGGCGCTTCTTTGAGTTTCTCGTCTGGAGTGCCCTGTGTTGGCTCTTCTGTCAGCGCAACTTGCTCGATTTGATTGATTTGCCCAGGGACATCCCCATGCCCGTGTGAGGACATCCCCGCGCACCTTCATATGCGATAGCATTTCTTCCCGTTGGCATAGAAGCTCTCTATCTCCTCACCCTCGGGGTCATGCTTTGCAATCCTCTTCAGAGTGTACACATTCTTCCGATGATATGCGATACGCGGCGCCTCTTCGCATGTAGGCGGCTTTTCCTTGGCATCTTCCCTTGTCACCATCACGCCCGCAGGTGACTGGTCCTTGATGTCCTCCCAGAGAGGCAAAGGAGTAGGGTTGAATGGTCCAGGTGTTTGCTCGTCCGCCATCTCGGTGAACCACACCGCCTCGCTGAGATGTGCTTCGTCCAGGTTGAACGGGTTAGTTGAGGCCGGTATCTCGACAATCCTGTCGTTCCAGATAGCTTTCATCACCTGGTGAGCCGTCGAAGGGACTGCGTCGAAGCGATGAATCCAGGCTCGACCTATGATCATGTGATATGTGGTGTTCGCGTCTATGACATAGAACTTCGCCGAGCACTTGATTTTACCAATCTGAACGCCTAGGCGGATCCATCCGATCGTCATTCTAGAATCACTTCCGAATCCCACCAGTGGAGATGGACGCTTGACTACCTTGTGCTCGGGGATCCCTGCTAGCTTCAGTGTGTGGAGTGGAACAACATTGACCGCTGCTCCTCCATCGACGAATGCTCGCTTGAATTCGACGCCGTTGATGATGGCGGTCACGTACAGGGGCCTCTGGTGGCTCGCATCTGTCTTCTTGTCGCTGGCAGAAAAGGTCATAATCTTTTCTGTGGAACGGGACGCCCTGATGACTTTCCCGTTGGAGACCACGAGGTCCTCCTCGTAGTCCTCCGCTATCCTTAAGATTGCTTTTGTCATATCCGTTCGGCACTTTTCAGAGAAGTTCATCTCGTTGAAGAATTTGTTGAAGCCGTGCGACCCTTTCATGCGGTCGGCACGCTCATCCTCCGTGTCCATGCTGTAGTCTTCATCTTCATGGACTTCAGCAATGATGGGTAGACCATCCTCTGCGACTTCTTCCAAGTCCACTATCGAGATCATGGCGACCTCTTTGCCCTTTGAGCCCGAATCTGTATGGGCAGGCAGCGGGTTGTTGCGCACATCCTTCCGGTGGTCGCTGACGATGAGTTCGCCGTTCTTCATCTTCTGATCGAACGCGAATCTGAGCTTCTTGCACTCGGCCGTGGGGTGCATAACCTTGCCGTGGTATTCGCACCACTTAGGGTCCCTCGTCATCTCCTTCGAGGGTGCTTTCTCGAGCGGTGGCAGGACGCCGTCCTTGCGCCACTGTCTGCAGAGATCGCTCGCTTCCTCCACCGAGCATGGCAGAGGCGGTGCGTCAAAGTTTGCAACTTTTGCTTGCTTCTGGGGCGAAACTGTATTGACCTCAGCTTCGCGTCCCCGCTTGTAGCTAAATCTGCCGATCTTGTAGGTGGTGCCGCTCGCAGGTCGTTCTGGAGCGCTCTTCTTTCTCTGTCTCTCGACAATGGGCTCGATGTTCATCGTGCATTCGATGAGCTTTGAGAACGTAGGTGTTTGCAAATTGATTAGCATGCCTTTGTATTAATATCGCATGCACTGCAGGCATATCTCTACGAGCCGGCTTTCGAGCATTGGATCCTTGCACTCCAAGGATTTCGCTCTGAATTTCTTGATGAAAGTGAGTCCATCTTCCTCGCGTTTCTGATACATCCGCGAGAGATGGATCATCGTCACCTTTTCTTCCATCTGGAAGAACTTGGTATAGAACTTCTGGACCATGTCGTCCCAAGTCTTCACAGATCCGGCCTCCAATGTTCGGTACCATTTGTATGCTACATTCCCAAGAGATTTTGGGAATTCTCGCATCAGCAGCTTGGGATCGGCTCCGTATGGACCCATGACATCAATGAAACGCATGACATGCTCATGAGCGTTTCCATTGACGTCCTCGAACTTATCCCATTTGGGAGCCTTGTACCCCGCCGGGTTAGGCATGAGATAGATCTCTCGTGGAATGGGTGGATCGTTGTCTAGCTTCGGGATGATGGTATCCGCGAACGACTGATGAGCCAGGATGGAGTCCACGCGCTTCTGCAAAGACGTCATGCATTCTGGAATGCTCCCCTCGGTAGCTGGCGGAGGGGTTGCCGTAGGCGGTGGCGACACATATGCCGCCGGAGGATTGGGAGCGTATTGACTACCCGCGTTTCCCCAGATTGTCGCTGGTGGAGGCAGAGTGTACTGCAGAGCTGGGTTGGACGCCAAAGCCGGGGGCTGAGAGGCGTGAGCAGCAGGGGGTAGCATTTGTGCCGTTGACCCTTGGACCGAAGGCAGCTGCGTGGCTGACGGTGGAGTTTGCAGATGAGGGTTGGGAGGCGTGGCTGACACTCCCAATCCTAGAGCGGTAGGGGTTCCTCCTCCCTGAGGGATAGCGGTGGCTGGTGGAGGATTTGGCGCAAGGGTGCCCAGAACGGCCAAGATCCGTTCTAACTGCGCAGACTGAGACTTGAGAGCTTTTGCCTGACTTTGGACAGTGGCGTCCAAAGACTCTAAAGTTGGTGCCTCGCCGGGAGTCGTCGGAGTACGGCGGGCCTCGTCTCCCGAGGGAGTTTCGGTGGAAGGCGATCGGTTGCTGACATCGTCCTCCTGAGAATTATGTGATACTTCATAAAAATTCAGCATTCTCTTCTACTCCTACAATTTCTATCAAAAAAAAAATCATACACTTCTCATATTCTTCGGGCAACTCGGTTCGTGATCCGTTCAAAATACCTCCAATAAATCGTGACTCTTGGAGCCTGGTGTAAAGAGCGAGATTTGTATCTTGGAATCGTTTTATCCTTTACCACCTTTACGATAGGGAGGGTAAAACAGTTTTAGGACAGTGAAGTTACACGCCTCACTTGCTCAGGCCAGATTTTCTCTCTCTCTCTCTCTCTCTCTCTCTCTCTCTCTCTCTCTCTCTCTCTCTCTCTCTCTCTCTCATTTTATGATTCATGTTACATAACTATATCATTGTAATCATCTTAAGTTTGTTCTAATTGATTTTGTATTTTGGTGTAGGATTATTGTTATTGGACTAACACCAAGCCCATACAAGAATGTTACTATTTGACACTTGAGCCCGAAAATACCAATGTTACTATTTGACACTTGAGCCCGAAAATACCAACCCAGACCTGTCCTGCCTGAATGAATGAATGCAACAAGGGAATCAGTGACCCAAACGGGCTGGACGTGGTGGAATCTGGTTTTTCATCCCAAACTGACAGACATCCCTAACTGTAATAAGTCTCTTCTACTAAACCTCAGAGGTTAGTGTAATTTACTCTGTGTAATATTAACAAGGGAGGAGATTCTGACATCTTTACATTAAGATTCTCAAATTTAAGGGTGTGTACCATCTGCGTGCGTGATAAATACATTTAGGTGCCAGCAAGGTTATGGGGCTCTTGAGTGGCAAGTATTGAGAGGAACTGAGTTTTTTATGCTTATTGAACAAGAAAACTCGATACAAATAGTGTAATATCTGTCCCAAAAGAATATGAGCCGAGAACTAAAGGGCCTAGCATAGTGCGCCCAGTTATGGTGATTGAACTGGAATATAAGTTCAATTTTGTTTCGAAGTTTCTTCTTGGAGTGAGGGGGTGAAAAAAAAAGTTTTACTTTCCATAGCAGTAGTAACTTACTACAATTTGCACTTTAACCCCATAACTCCAATGAGGAAATTACAAAACAAACTACAAACAATTTTTCAATACCCCCACCACCAAATATTCCTCACTATCCCCCATAGTTTCGGTAATCAGGACATGGTGGAAACTAGAAGAGACAATAGGTAGGGCACTAGTATTTAACCCGTGCGATTCACGGTGAAATTTCAAATCCGAAACAAAATATTATTACTATAATGATTACATGCTTTGTACCAACAATTATTAAAAAATATGTTGTAATATTGATTTTGATACCGGTGGGTTGTGTACAATGACGGAATGGGTACATGCCGAAGTGGATGTTTTTAATCAGCGAAAGTCAGTGATTTTATCTATTTTCAAATCTTCTTAAACTCATTTAGGGACTTGCTCTTACCATAAAATTTCCAATGACTTCAATTTCGAGCCACTGATTTGGATATTTCTAATTCGGAAAATTCAATCCATCTCAAACTTTTTCATACTTTTATTCAATTAAATTATTTTTACACTTTCCATATTTTTTTTTCAAATTTTAGTCCATTTTAATTTGAAATTGTGAACAGAGCTATCAAAAATTGCATTTTTTTTAATTGCTAAAATCGGAAGGAATAATCAAATTAATTTTACAATTTCTTTTATTGACTTAATTTGTTTTTACTATTCATTTATTTTCTAATTTTACATTAAAATTTTATTCCTCGTCTTGATCACATTAAATTCTTTTCCAATAATGGAGACTTTAATCCCGTTAAAATTGTTAATGAGTTTAAATATCAACCCACCGATCAATTTTCTAGCCCATTCGTTTCTCGTTCTTGACATTTCATCCATTTAAATTGGATAGCAATCTTTAAAAAAATATATATATATATATATATATATCGATCCCAATTATTTTTCAGCTCATTCGTTATCCCTTGTTGACCATTTCATCCACTAAAATTGAGAATTAATATTAATTTCAACTTTTGCCTTTTTCGAGAAATAATTCCAACACTTGTTATTTAATCTCTTATAACTGAAAACAATTTGCGATTCATATAAACATTGCACCCACTACTACCACGGTTGCATAGTGATCCAATCAATATTACAAATTACGCAAAAACAAATCTCTGCGAACACATTCAGGAATTCGTGGCAGTAGGGACTACATCGGAAAATTTAGAAAAAATAAAAAACTGAAAAAACTAAACTAATCTGAACGTGTGTTTGTATTCCTCTAGCTGGAATTACGACTTGCTCCCCGGCAACTAACCTGCAACGCTCTCTCCGCTCATCGTTTTCGTCCATCACTTTAAAAAAATCAAATGAGTATGAAGAAACTTAAGAAAAATCTCAAATGAGTATAATAAAAAAAAAAAAAAAAAAAAACTATGCTGAGTATGAAAACCACCAAATAATTATGATTCTTAGAAAACCTCCAATGATGGTGGTGATATCAATAGGAAACCTCTGGTAATATAAGTTTGATTCATTCCTTGCCATTTTGGTAACGTCAATAATTGACTATCGATTTTTATGAAGATTTCCTTAATCATAACAATTATTTTGTGGAAGTTTCCATATTGACTAAAAATTTAACTTATCGATTTGATTTCCGCCACAAATATTGAATTAACTTTTGCTATTTTCGGTATGGGTTGGTTAATATACTTTTTTTAAACGGATTTAATTAATTTAAACGTCTGCGTCATTTTTTCTTTTCAGTTCAAATTCTGCAGATGTGATTTAAATTTAAATTCAATCAATTTTTTTTACACTAAATAACTGGAATTTCCACGTGGCAATTCCTCATGCAAAGTTTTAGAGGACATTCTCAAATAGTATATATAGATTTGGAGAGCGAAAATAGGTAGTTATAACTATAGAGTCTAGTAGTATATTTTTATCTTATTGGGGGGTAATTACGCAAAGCAAGAAGAGAGCAGCAAACTTTCAGTTGGTTTTATATAATAGCATAGATAAGGAGGTGGCTTTAAAGAAAGACTGAGGACATGGGGGAGAAGTTGGTAGAGTGGCAAATTCTTAGACCACATATGAAGTATCTAACAAGTAGCATTCATGAAATACAAAATCAAATATCTCTAAAAGATATAGTCTGTAGAAGTTGAATCGCAGGAGTTGGAGGCCGGATTGGGGGTTAGGGGGCTGGATCGGTTTGGGTGTTGAAGGGGGCCGGTCTAGGGATGGTTTTGGCTCAATTTGGTGCTGGCCGGAGCAGTTTCAATTTTCAAGCGTGGACTGCCCCTCTTGACATCTTGAGCTAGGGTGCTCTCAGCCAACGAGAAAGTAGTCACTTGGGTGCCCGAAATAAAATTGATGTAAGACATCTTGAATTGTCACCAACGAAACATAGTACAATTGGAGAAGAGAATTGATCGAACTGCTTGAGAATAATCTGGTGACGTCTGAGATTTATAGGGAAACATGTGTGACGCACGAACCGGCCTCATCTCACGTCCTTTAAGGAAAAAGGCAATTTATATTAAGAAGAAAACATGTGATAAAATGTAAACACCATATTTAAATTTTCCTAGTGTGTTTCTCTACAGCATTGTAGCTCCCTAACACTCAATCATATTCTCAAATAGCCGTCTTAACAAGCAGTTTATGGAACAATTTTCTTATTCACGACTTTTTAAATTTGAGCTCTTTCTTTTTGTCACGCGCCACTCTCAATATCAAATTAGCTCATGAACTATAAGTTCAGCTCACACTCGAACTCATGAGCTGCAAATTTATCCAACATCTCGATCCCATCACAATCTCTCTCCCTCTGTCTCAAACTAAAATAACCCAGGATCTCGGTTCAGGGTTAATGCGACTATTGATAACCAAAAGTATAAGTATAGTTACGAATATTACAGTTTATTTAATAAATACAACAAACTGGAGAAAATAAGTTTACAAATGTAATGCGACTGAAATAAGCTATGTGAACTACTAAGTAATCTGACTTAAGCTAAACGTCTTCGTCTCGATTCACGTTCCCATCCCCCACCTTGATTAATGACCTGCGGTTTTAAAATCGCAACACCCGACGCAGTTTTGAAGAAAATGATCAGTTAAAACTGAGTAAATACATACTACGACATGTAAAGCAACGAGTGGCAAAAAATCATGAGTTGAAACAAAACAAAAGATTTAAAACAATGATAGTAACATGTTGGGGATTTTGGAACAACTGAAAGTAATGGAATAACAAAACATCTCAGTTTAAGAACTTTAAGAAACTGTAAGTATTCGGTGAGATCTCCAGAGTAAACAAGTCAATTTGAGTTGATAACGATATTAATTCACGAGTAGCATATGCTTTTCAATTCATTTCATTAGATTAGGCAATCAAGAGCCACAAACAACATCAATAGAGTAATCAAACTTTCTTTCAATTGCAATTTAACCATTAAGTTTAACTGAGGCATGTCCAGAGCCACCAGCAGGATCGATGTAGACAGAGGGATCACGAAGTAATCACAAAGGGTTCCTTCTAGAGTCTATCAAACCCTATTTCACCCGAGCGTTAAGGGAGCCCATTCGTCAACCCCGCTCACAACATTAGCTAAAAGGCCTTAAGTGTCGACACCCCTATATCGTAGTGACGCTTACAAGTATAAGTAGCACTCTATAGCTCCATAAACCCCTTGGCCTCAATATCTTGATACATTTTGGCTCATGGGGGGCGGATTTGTGACCATTAACGTTCTATCCAATAATAAGAAGCATTGCTTCAATGGTCTTAGCCATAAGAAAATGGAGGATCGCTTGACGCCTCCCATTAATAACAGTATTCTGTACATCGTCCTAAGTCTATTAGAGGTATTTTATTTCTTCTATTTCACATAACAATAATCATAATATCAACATTTCACATGTAATTTTCGCGAGTTCTCAAAGGAGATGAATAAAATCGTTTAACAACATTCGAGTGGAAAACATGCATTCTCATACTTTTTCATATAACAAGCAGTCATTTGAAACATCACACACATGCGCACATTTGATATGGAAAGGTCATACATATGTACTTACCTCTGAGCCATGAAAGGCGCAAAGCAACGCTAGCACTCTTACAACGCTCGTCTCCGAGTCTCACACTAAATGCAGCAACACGAATACGTACGTCTACTTCGAACGATCCTTAATAGCGGCTGGATATACACAAGTAAAGTATACAACCTATTAGCATATATCATCTATATGAGGTCTTATGCAAGAATGCAATGAAATGGGGGTTCGTGCAAGCTAACTTGACCAAAATGCCCCTGATACTCCAAAATTGTCCATTAATGTCTCTGACTCTGCCTGGACCCCCATATTATACTCGTATTGGCCCAATAACATGCAAGAATGACTCTTAACTCTCCCATATGAACTTAGCATCGAAATCTACAACTTCCAGTAAATTACACTTAGGCCCCTAATGTTTGCTAAAACTACATAAAGACCCCCACCATTGATTTTATAACTCCCGAGTCAAATACTTCTTTCTTGAGACTTAAAATATACTTCTAAGGCAGTTTGTTGGTCTCAAAACATTAACTTTGTCTCAAGTAGTTCAAACGTGAAGTTTTAATTTAATGCACATAGGCCCCCGAAGTTTAGTAAAATTGCAAAAAGTCCCCAACTATTGACTTGGTCAACCCTAGCCGAGAATGACATAGAAGTACTCCAAATACGCACGCAAGACATGCTGGCAAACTCCAAGTTACTAAACTAACCTCAATTCAAAGTTTAAGTGAAATGACTATTTTACCCCTCCTATACAGTTAAGTCAAACTTGGGTTTTTGAAAAGTCAAACTTGGTAAAAATTGGTACTTAGACTTAGAATATGAATACGAACAAGTTTCGTGAGAAAACGCTAAGGCCAGAAATGTCATTTAGAATGCTAAAATTGAAAGTCAAACGTAGAGCGAAATCATCTCAACTAGTCAACTTTAGAGCTGATTTATGGTAAAATGAGGAAGAGTTTAGGAAATCTGAAGGTAGGGTCTTGAAGAGGGTGTTCCAAGCTTTCCAAAACATATTGAAACCCTAAGAAAATTCAAGTATTGAGGGAGATTAAGCAAGTCAAAGATAGGTAAAAATGAGCTTTCAACACTTAGAAAAATTTGGAGTTCTTACAAATGAAAATCAGTCACATACAGTGACTTTGCAGCCAAATTCTGGGTCATTGGTAGGGACTCATGAGGCATGCTATATATGGATTTGAAGAACTCATCACCATATACAAGTAAGAAGAAACAGAAGCTCAAACCAGCAAGAGATGAGAGAGATAATGAGGTTCAAAGTTGGGTGAAAATTTAGTATCCAACACTTAGAAAAAATTATGCACTTGGACAGATTGCACAACACGAATGCAGCAACTTCAACATGATTTTTACGTAGTTTAGAGACCGAGTTAGAAAAAATTTAAAACAAGAAAGTTGTAGACAATCATCTGAGGATTCCAGAAAGCTAAGGCTCACTCAAAACGGATCAAAAACGAGGGAGATACAAGCATTTGAACAGGAGCAGTTTAGTTCTGAAAATAAAACAAAATGCTGGAACAAGGAATCAAACTCGATCCTAACAACAATCTGGGCAGATTTGGATCATTCAAACAGGTTCACGACATATCTAGGAGCATGATGATGCTTTAAATCGATCAAAACAAGCAAGAATTGAAGGCGTACCAAGCTTTGCGCTTTTCCGGCGGCCATGGCAGATTCCGGCGAGTAACTGATAACGCCCAATTAGGGGTTATTAGCCTGATTTCACGAGTATTTGTATCGGAAATAGCGGTTTTTGCCGGAAAATGCCTTAGAATGCCTCGGGAATCTAGAACGAGACGTTTATTTGTACTTCCTGGATTTCTGCTTATTTATTGCTATATTTGGATATGATCGCTGGTTTTCATTCGTGTTGCCTTTTCAGGAACAGGTTCGGGAGGTGCATCGGGAAGCGTGCCGGGACCAAGCCGGGACCGTCTCGGGAACCGTGCACAAGATCGGGACAAGAGGGGAACACGAAAAAGCAGGAGAACATCAAGGGAGGCAAACCGGGAGCGTCAGGCAGAAGAATGGGACCCAGGGGACCCAACCAGACCCACCAAAGGACCCAACCAGGCCCCATCTCCACCCCCCTGCCTGCGTATATACGCAGGCCTGCGTATATACGCAGCCTTGCGTATATACGCAGGCAGGAGGGGGAGAGGGGGAGGTGGATACAGGCCCTGGTTGCGTATATACGCAACCCTGCGTATATACGCAGCCAGTTTTGACTTTTTGGTCAAAGACGGTGGACCGATGGCAGATTCTGTAATTTCGGGCGCAAGCGTTTCAGGGAAAACAGCACTATTTAAATACTCGTCCAGTCTCGTTTTGAAGACACGGAGACACAACACAATTCTCAGCACAACCGAAGGGCAAGCCAGAGCATTCACGGAGAGCACGAAAGCGCGATTCGAGATTCGAAGACTTAGTTTGATTTCGTTCTCTCTCTTTATATTTAGAAACTGCAATTTGTATTATGTCTAGTCGTAGCTAAACTTCTCACCTAAGTTCTCGGTGAACCTAAGGGTTTCGTACCCAGATTTTATGACTACTACGTTTATGGATTCATGATGATTATCTTAATTCAGCAAGTTATATCTGTTATTCTGGTTTTGATTATTATCGTATATGCATGATAGGATTGATCACCCAGGATTGCTATAGACCCGAGCTTGTAGGTGAAAACGTCAAGTTAGGGTTAGGAAGAAAAACCAGGATTTGGTACCTTACCCTGATAGACCGACCAAAGAAAGGGAGATAGGGCTAGCATCGAAAAATGTGAGACCAACTGTTAGAGAATTTGACCCGGGCCATTCGGACAGGTTAGAAACCCTAACAGGATTAGACCGAGACTGCAGATTTAGGCAGCTTAACAAGAATCCGAAAGTCTGCAGGATCAGGATTACGTGTGGAATCTGAAAAGTCACTGCACAACTGGTACGTTGCACAGATATCGAAACTGCTGAGTGTTTTCATAATCAAACGTAAAACTGAAATATGTAGAAACCCTAGGGGATCCTGGAGCCTAGTCTTCATCTATTATCGTTACAACCGATTCAACTTATTCAGAAAACGTCACAAAAAAATATTTATGTTTACGTTTTTAATTTCTGTTTTTAGTTCAGTCACTACAATCACAACCTACTCCTCCGTGTTACTATACTCGGTTAACCGAAACTGACAACGTGAGTAAACCCGAAATAGTCCTCGTGGGAACGATCACCCGAGTCTAATTGCACCCGGTATTACAAGATTCGTACACTTGCGACAGCACGTTAGTTTGCGCATCAAGTTTTTGGCGCCGTTGCCGGGGAATTTTAAGGGTCTATTTAGTAGTCAGAATTAGTTTTCTGAGTTTTTGTTTATTTTCAGTTTTGTTATTTTTCTTTTTATCTCACTGCGTTTTTGAATCTGCGTTTTCAGGACTGTTCAGTTGATGCCCAGATTGCCTCGCGATTTGGTGTCACCACTCGACAACCTGGAAAAACTGTATACCGAACAGAACCGCAGAAACCGAGAAAGCAGAATGGCAACCAACCAGAGAGATACGCCCGAGAACACCGAAGCCGGTGGACAGGAACGAGAGACACGTACCCCAGCCCAGATGGCTCGGTACATTGAGGAGCTTGTCACAGCGGGACTTGCTGCCCGAAACAACCAGAGAACATATAACAGATCTGGGAAGGCGTTGGTGGATAATTTCAAAGTCCCCACCGGGGGGGCATGAGCGAGCTATTGTGGTGCCTGAGATCACCGCCGAGCACTTTGACATCAAACCATCCACCATCCAGACGGTACAAACTCTCTGCCCGTTTCATGGCAGGGCCGACGAAGACCCGAACGACTTTATCGGGAAATTCGAAGATTACTGCAACAAGGTCAGATACAAGGGGGTAGAAGAGGAGGCACTCATGTTGATCTTATTTCCATACTGTCTTTATGGAGTAGCCAAAGATTGGCTCGAATCCCGACAACCCCGATCCATTACCACATGGGAGGAGTGTGTCACAGATTTTCTGGCGAAGTTCTATCCCGCCTCCCGAGTCATACAGTTACAGAGCGAGATTCTGTCATTCAGACAGAAGATGGGGGAGACGGTGGTGGACGCATGGGACAGGCTCATGAGATTGGTCAAACGGCGCCCGAACCACGGTTTTGGAGACGCGAAAATCCTGCAGGTTTTCTACCATGCCCCAGACAGGGAGAACGCCGACAGGATTGACAGAGAGGCCGGGGGAAACTTCTTGTATCACGTGGAAAAAGAAGGTGTGTATGACCTGATGAAGCAGTTGGCCAAGCAGGACACCCGACTGTTTGACGATCGCAGGATGGCGGCTAGGGCCGAACCCGCAGAGGATGACCGGATAGACAATCTGGCCAAGATCGTTCATGACTTGGTCACGAAAGTCTACTCGGATAAGAAGACTATTGCAGCAGTCGAAGAACCTGATCTGGACGCAACCATTGAGGAGCTAAGGACCGAAGATACCAATTACGTACATCAGCAGTGGGACCCGAGCCGGTACCGACCGGGGACGAGAGACCATCCCGGGTTTCGGTACGGAAACCCGAACGCAGCAGTTTATGCACCAGGTTCCAGCACAGGCCACCAGCTCAGCAGGCTGCCCCGGCCCAGCAGGCTCAGTCAGTCCCATCTGCGCAGCAGTACGACGCTCAGATGAAAGAAATCAAGTCCATGTTCCAGACCATGGAGTCCCGGTTCAAGCACATGGACACCCTGACGGCAGATATGCAGACAACCAAAACGTCACTGCGCGCTTTGGAAGTACAAGTAGGGCAGTTAGCACAGCAGCTAACAGAAAGACAGCCAGGAAACCTACCCTCGAATACAGTAAATAATCCACGGGCTCAGATCAATGCTATCTCCACTCGGAGTGGATTGGCACTGCAGGATCCACCGTATCCCAGCCACGCACGTGCCGAAAATTCGAAAGAAGTAGAACGCAACTTGTCGGGCCAGGATAACAGCACAGTCGATCGCCCCCAGCCAAAGGGCTCGGTTGAGTAGGATGCAGTGCAGAACGAGACAGGTGCAGAAACTGTGTCCGTCTCCAAGGAGGCCCTGTACCCCTTGCGAACACGAAAGAGGGATGACAGTAAGGACTACGCCAGGTTTCTCGAGATGTTCAAGCAGCTGCAGATTAACATACCTTTTGCTGAGGCTTTGGCTAAGATGCCCACTTACGCCAAATTCCTCAAGGACATCTTGTATGGGAGGAGGCGAATGAGCGACTTCGAGACTATAAACCTGACGGCAGAAGTGAGCAATTGTGTGAAGAATGGGCTACCGTGGAAGAGAAAGGATCCTGGCAGTTTCGTTATACCGGTCACCCTAGGTAATGCTTACACAGGAAAGGCTCTGTGTGACCTAGGGGCCAGCATCAACCTGATGCCGTTGACGATTTTCAAAAGTTTGAAAGTCGGTGAACCCCGACCCACAAGAATCATGCTGCAGATGGCAGACAGGTCCGTAAAACAGGCTTATGGGGTTATCGAGGATATTTTGGTCAAGGTCGGCGAGCTGATTTTTCCGGCAGATTTCGTCATCCTGGACATGGAGGCAGGGGAGGTACCGCTCATACTTGGCAGGCCGTTTTTGGCCACGGGCGAAGCAATGATAAACTGCAAGAGCGGGGAGCTGACCATGCAGATTAACGAGGAGAAAGTAAAATTCAACGTTTTCAAAAATCTGCAACTGCGAAATTACTACGACCACGAGGACATCTTTGCTATAGATGTGGTGGACGAAGGCTGGGAAAACGAAGAGATGGACCAATTATGGGAAGAGATCGACAGCATGTACGGGGTAGAAAAGGAGAAGACTCGGTGCGAGCACGCCATGAGAGCCGAGGATTGGACCACTCTGCACCGGGACGAAGACGGCGGGCAAAAGATGATTCTGGTCCCGTCACTCAAGGAGCCACCCGCACTGGAGCTAAAACCGCTCCCGAGCCATCTCAGGTATGCGTATATTGGTGAAAATAGTACTCTGCCCGTAATTGTTTCGTCTCGTTTATCTCAGGAACAGGAGCGGAAACTGCTGGATGTATTGCGAGAGCATAAGGAAGCAATCGCCTGGACGATTGCAGATATCAAGGGAATCAGCCCCTCCTACTGCATGCACAAGATTCGAATTGAAGAAGGCAAGAAACCGGTGATTCAGCCCCAGCGGAGACTGAATCCGAACATGAAGCACGTTGTGCGAAAAGAGGTCATGAAGTGGCTGGAAGCGGGAATCATCTACCCCATATCGGACAGCACGTGGATCAGCCCGGTCCAGTGCGTGCCCAAAAAGGGGGTATTACGGTGGTGCAGAATAAAGACCGGGAGCAGATTGCGCAGCGTACCGTTACAGGCTGGCGGATCTGCATGGACTATCGGAGGTTAAACGACGCAACACTGAAGGACCACTTCCCGCTACCATTCATGGACCAGATGCTGGACCGGCTCGCCCACCACGCCTATTACTGTTTTCTGGACGGGTACTCCGGGTACAACCAGATTTGCATAGCCCCGGAGGATCAGGAAAAGACGACGTTTACCTGACCATACGGTACTTTCGCGTTTCGGCGCATGCCGTTCGGGTTGTGTAATGCTCCTGCCACGTTCCAGAGATGTATGATGGCAATTTTTTCCGACATGATCGAGAAAAATCTGGAGGTTTTTATGGACGAATTTTCACTATTCGGGGACAGTTTCGATGACTGGCTGTTCCATTTGGGCCAGGTTCTGATCCGATGCAAGAAGGCGAATTTGGTGCTCAATTGGGAAAAGTGTCACTTTATGGTCACCGAGGGGATCGTGCTGGGTCACAGAATTTCCAGCAAGGGACTCGAGGTGGACAGGGCTAAGATCGAGGTGATAAAGCAGCTTCCATACCCGACGAACGTAAGGGCAATCAAAAGTTTTCAGGGACATGCAGGATTTTACCGAAGGTTCATCAAAGAATTTTCCAAGATCACAAAGCCACTTTGCGCTTTACTCGGAAAAGACGTACCTTTGATTTCGATGCAGCATGTTGGCAGGCTTTTGACCATTTGAAAGTGAAGCTGACCACAGCCCCGGTTATAACCACGCCAGATTGGTCACTCCCGTTTGAGCTGATGTGTGACGCCAGCGACTATGCAGTCGGGGCAGTTTTGGGACAGCGAAAAGATAAGGTATGCCACGTCATTTATTATGCGAGTCGGGTACTCAACGATGCCCAGATCAACTATGGCACGACAGAAAAGGAACTGCATGCCGTGTTGTATGCCCTGGACAAATTCAGGCCCCATTTGGTCGGGTCGAAAGTTATCGTTTTTACTGACCATAGTGCCCTGAAATACCTGCTGGACAAGAAGGACGCGAAACCGAGACTAATGAGGTGGGTACTACTGATGCAGGAATTCGATGTGGAAATCCGGGACAAGAAGGGAGTCGAGAATGTGGTAGCGGATCACCTATCAGGACTTGAGAACGTGAAGGTGGACTCGGTGCCGATCAAGGAAAACTTCCCGGACGAACACATCATGGCAGTAAAAATCGGGAGACCGTGGTACTATGCCATAGCCAATTACTTGTTAACTGGCACGCTTCCCGAGGATCTCACCCCGTCGCAGCGGAAAAAGTTCATTGCCGAAAGTCGACAGTATTTCTGGGACGACCCGTACTTATTCAAACAGGGGGCCGACAACATCCTGAGAAGGTGTATCCCCACCCACGAGGCCTGGAACGTGATCCGACACTGCCACTCATCACAGTGTGGGGGTCATTTTGGGGGAACGTGAATAGCTCATAAAATACTGCAGTCCGGTTTTTTCTGGCCGACAATCTTCAAAGACTGTCACGACTATGTGCAGGGATGTGATAGGTTCCAGAGGACAGGAAACACGTCACACTGGGACGAGATGCCGATGACCGTGTGGCAGGAGGTAGAGCCATTTGATGTATGGGGGATTGACTTCATGGGTCCGTTCCCGTCATCGATGGGAAATCTTTACATTCTGCTGGCAGTAGATTATGTGACAAAGTGGATCGAAGCGATAGCGTGTCAGAAAAAAGATGCAGCTACCGTTGAGCGTTTTCTCAAACGCAACGTTTTCACTCGTTTCGGGACTCCCAGGGCAATGATTAGTGACGAGGGCTCTCACTTCATCAATCGAGTTTTTGCAAAAGTCCTGAAACAGTACGGCGTGTCAGTTCATAAAGTTTCGTTACCCCACCATCCGCAGACAAACAGGCAAGCCGAGGTGTCGAATCGAGAGATTAAGAGCATACTCGAGAAAACAGTGAATCTCGGCCGAAAGGATTGGTCCGTCAGACTGGACGATGCGCTTTGGGCCTACAGGACTGCTTTCAAAACACCGCTGGGAATGTCACCATACCAGCTCGTGTTTGGGAAAGCGTGCCACTTACCGGTGGAATTGGAGCACAAGGCGTATTGGGCCATCAAACTGCTCAACTTGGACCAAAATCTAGCAGGAGATAAGAAGAAGATGGCACTGCTGGAATTAGAGGAATTCCGAAGAACGGCTTTCGAGAGCGCCAAAATTTACAAAGAGAAGACAAAGAAGTGGCATGATAACCGTATCACGCCAAAGCAGTTTAACGAAGGCGACAAAGTGCTTCTCTACAATACCCGGATGCGGTTTTTTCCGGGAAAGTTGAGGTCTCGTTGGTCGGGACCGTTCATCATCAAGCGGATTTTTGCCTGGGGGGGCATTCGAGCTGGAGAATCCAAAAGACAAGTCCAGTTTCAGGGTGAACGGGAACCGGATCAAGCCGTATCTCGAGACCGCCGAAGTCGTCAAAATAGACGCGGTCTATTTTGATGATCCGTAAGAGGTAACAAGGTCGGGCCGTCGACCGTAAATCACAAGGCGCTGTTTGGGAGGCAACCCAAAATTAATCGTTTATTTATTTATTCTTCTTAGTTTCTTACGTTATTATGTTCAGTTCTGAATTTTCGAGAGAGGCGAGATGAGCGGGTTTTTGACTTTGAATTTGAGAATGTGCAGATACAGAAACATCCAAAACAGCCCGAACCGGGAAAACAGAGGAAGAGAGATGATTTGAAAAAAAAATAAAAAACAAAATAAAAAAAATTGCCTCGGGCAGCGTATATACGCAGCCCTGCGTATATACGCAACCCGAGGGCAAATTTTTTTATTTTTGTGTTTTTCTTTTTGATTTCTGATTGGGTATATACGCAGTATTGCGTATATACGCAAACATTAAGAAAAAAAATGTAATTTTTTCAAAACCCCAAGGGCATTTTGGTCATTTTGACCTTATAGGGTTTATAATGAAGAGGGGGCCGGCCATTCACCATTGTTGGCATCTCTCTTTCTCTCTCTTCCTCCATTTTCTCCCACTTGAAGAATAAGGATTTTGCCTCGGACCTCCGAATCAAAATCCGGGCACATTTCTGGAATCCCCTCGTCGCAAGGAGCAAGTTTCATCCATCAAAAATCCAGAAACAAGCGAAAATCGAGCGGGCAATTTCCATCAAAAAGTGAGGTGTTCTTGAGAAAAAGTGCAGATTCGAAGGTGTTAGAGCAAGAACTAGCAAAAACCGTACAAGGGAACGTGAACGAGGAGATCGAGGGCTTCGATTTGGTGGGTTCGGATTTCAATTCCGGGCAGTTTCATTTTCCGGCGATTTTTCAGGCGACCGCCGGCGACTTTTCCGGCGAATTTCCGGGCAGAATCTCCGGTCTTCACCCCTGTTTAGGGAAGGTCGAAAATCTCATCCCTCGCTTTATTTTTCGTTTTGGCACGGCCCGTAGCCGGGCCCGTTATTTTCGGTATTTTTGCTTTTGGAGCGGCACTTGCCGTGTGGACCTCTGGTAGCTCTTAGGTGGACTATCTATTGAGACACAGTAGTTTTGTGCACGTTTCACGTTTTGCTTAATTTTCCCGAGTCGACACGTTTTACGAGGTTTTGACTGTTATGGAGTTTAATGTACCGGTCCTAGACCCAGAGCGGGACGACATCCCTACTGACTATGAGGCGGATGAGATTACCTCTAGGAGGTTTGACAGTTTTAGGTTCGTCAACCATAACGCTCAGTTTTACTTTTTGACCGGAACCAAAATGGGTCATAGCCTTCCCGTAGACTACCAGTTTCAGGTCGACCATACGAACATGCCGCCAGAGATGGCAGAGTATGCGAGTCGACCGGAAATTTTCGGAACGTCCCTAGCGGGGTTTCCGGATGTTTCTAGTTCTGACTTGGTGCGTGAGTTTTACGCAAACCTCATGCATAAGGGGGAGGGTGAGGCCAAGGGGGATGTCCGATGGGTGTATTTACGGCGTACGTTTTTGTTGATCACGGCGGATACCATCCGCCAAGCGTACCAGATCCCGTTGCGCCATTTCTCGTGCGCATATGCTGAGTGTGAAGATTACCCGCCTAGCGATTCTGAGCTTTTGCGGGTTGTGACTGGGGGGTACCCGGGTGCCCATTTCAAGAGAGAGGGGCCAGGCGAGATAGGCAAGAAATTGCATTCTCGTTTTATTACCGGCCCGCCACGTTGGTGGGCCGAGTGGGTAGTAAACAGGGTAGTGGGTATTAAGCATTTTACCTACCTTGACTTTGAGTACGTACTCTTAGTCTATTGCCTTGTTCTCCGATGAGAGGTCGACATTTCTCGTCGCATATGGGTGTACATGCAGGAGCGGAACTGCTCCGGGAGCCACAAGGGATTGGGGTATGCCAACCTCATTGCCAAACTGGCGCGGGAGTTTGAGGTTCCGTTGTACGATGTAGAGGGTGATCTACTTCCTCTTAGGCCACGGCCTTATAGGAAGCTCATAGCCCGTCACCCGGGCCCACCACAGCCGGTCGTTGACCTCGATGAGGATGACGATATTATGGAGGAGGACCCGAATCCTGCCCCTGCCCCTGCGCCTAGGAGGCGTTCGACTAAGGAGCGACCAGTCAGTCGCCAGGCATCGGCCGGACTTCGGCGGTGCCGTACTAGTAGAGAGAGTGAGCGTCCCGAGTCGAGTAGACAGGGGACTGAGAGGAATGCCCAGCCCCAGCCAGCCCGACAGCGAGGTGAGCCGGCCCCACGGGCCAACCCGACCCCACGAGCTAGACCAGCCCCGCCACGTAGACTGCCCCGAGTGGACGAGAGATTTGAGGGGTGTCAGGGCGGACGCAAGTCTATAGGAGAGAAGGTGTATGAGAGCGTGGGCAAGCTTTGGAGAGCGTTGACGCATAACCGTCGGACTCAGCGGAAAGTCACGAAGGACACCCAGGCTGCCCTAGCTAGTATTCGAGAGGAGCAGCGGGATGCGGCTCGGCACGCAGGCCGAGAACCGCCACTTCCGCTGTATTTTCCACCCACCTACTCCAGCAGCTTTACCGAGGGTTGGTCGGATGACGGGGACTCTAGCGAGTGTACATCCGCTCCACCACCTCCGACCCAGCCACCTCCTCCGACTCAGCCATCACCGCCACCTGCCCGACAGGAGAGACGGCAGCCTGGGACACGATCACGGCAGCCTACGGGTCG
This sequence comes from Linanthus parryae, assembly GCA_023055425.1. NCBI lineage: Eukaryota > Viridiplantae > Streptophyta > Magnoliopsida > Ericales > Polemoniaceae > Linanthus > Linanthus parryae. Next base: position 46,740,857 of record JALGPY010000010.1, on the reverse strand, counting down.
TCAGACTGGGTCCCGTAACCAGCAGCCTTCGAGTGGCAGGACGACTTTGCGATCCCTGCCACCGAGCAGTTGGACTGGGTCCGAGTCGCAGTCCTCTAATTACCGACCCCGTTGATAACTCTGTGTAGAGTTATATATCTTCTACGTGTTTCCTATCGTTTTGCATACATTCCGAGTAAATATTATGAGTTTTGCACTATGAATGTGAAGTATTTGAATACTTGAGCTATTTGTGCTTAATTGATAGTCCGAACGTGTTTCGCAATAATTTGAGCTTATTTTATCACATTTGATTGCACCGGGTGCTTTCGTGTTGTGTTTGACAGAAAACAGAGCTGAGAGATCAAGTGGAGAGGGAAGACGAACTTCGAAAGTGGAGACGAAACTTGAGAAGTTGGCTACGAAGTTGCACAATGAAGTGTAGAGCTGCTGCAATAAAACAATTCTCCTACATCACCATAACCATCACTTCCCTTTACCAATAAACAACCTGCACTACAAACCATCAACTCACCATCACCATAGAGACCTAATTACTTCCTAACTTCCATGACCTCATAGCCACAACCAGACCCATATTCATCCAATTACTCCTAACCAAATTCACCATAACCTGTAGCAAATACATGCCACATACAATCACCTCGTTCACCATCAGACCACTACACAAACCCCCTACCATTTACACCACATAACAAACTACCATTCCCTCCATTACAACATGACAAACCCAACAGAACCCACAATCACACTGCCACGTAAACCTCCTACTCCTTAAACCTACATGAACAATCCCTGACTTTATATTCACCAAACTACCATTCTACCTACAACAAACACCACCCTATACCCACAGCCACCAGTACACCGCCGTTCACCACCAAATTAACCAACCTCAAACACCACTGCTAACTCCTTCTCTCCTTCACCAGTATAACTAACCAGCTACCACCTAAACAAACCAAAGAACTAACCTACAGACCAAATACACCAATTCCACCTAAACCACAACCATGAACCTCCCTAACTAACAACCTTTATCATCAACCAATTCGTCCACATGCAATTACAAAAATACACCCTGCCTACTACTTCACACACCCACAGCTCCAACTTCAACACCATACCCAAATCACCTACAGCACCTTGAATTTCACCTAACCTCCATTACCAGAACTGACCTAAACAACTACTGCACAACCTTCTTTAACCACCTTGAATGAAGGGCATGATCTATCACATACAGATCCACAACATGAATTATAGCGGAAGATTCATGTGTTTACCTTGTCTTCCTTAGCTCCTATGCACAGCGGATGATCGTAGGATGCTTGCTTTCACGTGCTCTTCTTGCTCCCACAGTCTGGCTCGAATCACTAGGACGAAAGCTCTGATCCACACCAAGTTCCACCCAATGGAGGCTAGTTGAAGAGAGAGTCTAGGGTTTACTGTATTATGATCAGCACATGATCTCTACAGTATTGTGTGTATATTATTATGACTCTCATATCATATGTGTAGGAGGCTGTCTCCTTATATAGACAGACTTATACCTAATTGCAACGTTACACCCTAGGGTTGATGTCCTTGCTACTAACCCCATAAGGTTTGAGCTTGTCTCACCTAAACCCATAAGTTTAGCATAATTGCATTGTGCACCCCACATGGGCGCACATAATGCTAACATCTCCCACTCGCACAGTGGGGTTGCACAAATACAGTAGTTCTAGTCTCCCTCAATCTCCAACTATTATCATCTGCCAAAGTGTTATGTGGCCTTGGTGTGTGACTGTGAGAGAACCTGCATTTCGGGAGATCCATACTCTAAACTCATACAAGACGAGCTAGCAGCAGGCGCACTCAACCCTCAAGAAATAATGCAATACATATATATATCTCTCTCGTATCCCCCAGATTCTGTCTATTGTCATCTCATAGACCATGAGCACCTACCTTGTCCCGAAGGTCGTGCATCAATGAGTCTATATCTCCTTTATTACATTCATATCCTGCATGATCCCATAAGATCTTGTAGGTGGGCCCAATGAAAGTGACAAAGAGCGATGCAATTAGAATCTTCCTTTCCATCCATTGTCGCTTTGATTCGGAGTCAGCTGCTTTCCTAGCAATGTCCTGGTAGGCCGAATCATTCATAGCCGTGAGGTGTCACGCTAAAGTAGCACCACCGAACCGTCTCTCCCCGAAATGGATAAAAGTACTAAGGGTATACAGTGTCAATCATTCTTATATGATCGACGAGGCTCACACGGCGAGGAAACTCAGGGACTAGTTCTACTCGCCACCTCATGTCACTCATAAGCACACGTTATCTTATAAGATGTGCGCCATAGTGTTTGGACTCTATCAGAGAACATGTCCTATCCCATAGGGACCACTATACATATGTAAGTCCAACAGCCCATATGACTATTAACCCGAGTACTGAGTGTTGCACATATGCAATCGAAATCAGTTCTCTCATCTGGCTTTCTCTACGCAGACTACACATGGTTCGGGGTAGTAACCATGCTCGAATGGCCATAATCCAATCTCACCTTGGAACTTATTCCAATGCGACAAATGAATCCGTCTGACAGGGTCTTGCACTATTGATTGATGTCCAGCTCTTGTCATAGGCCATGCGCCTCATATGACAGGAGTCATCATATCATAGGCTTCTAGCGCTTATCGCGATTCTGTCTCATCTTCTACTCACCTAGACAATCCAGGATATTGTAAAGGCGGTTGCTCGTGTGAGAGAGTCAACCTAGTGTCCGCGCGACATGTTCTATGCTAGTACAGGATATGTAAACAACATGTAGCATAACAAATCCAATTAAAATCCAATTATCAATGTCTCATATGCTCATCAATCATATCGCTAGTGGTCGACTACCGAGTCCCAATTTTCTAAAGCAATCCACAAAGACGACTCTTATGTGGTTTGGGAGGTGCCTACATTATTGGCCCGTAGTCGATCTACTCCAAGATTACTCTTCAGGTAGTTATTTCACCTTTTGTGAAAACAATACCTTTTCTATATGTTTGGCCTTATCAGAAGTACTATAGCCGTTCGCTAGCACTACAGGTTGATTGACAGCCCATAAGCTTATCAGAAACCTTTTTATCCAAGCATATTTCTGTCCGGTGACAGAACAGGCAATCGTGCTTCGCTTCCATGATCGATGGAGCGGACTAATACGGTTGTGCAACACTTATGCTGCTGTTCCATGCGATGTCATCTAGCATGGACTATAGCCTAAGTCGGATCAACGTGTATCTAGGTCCCCACCCTAGTCAGCATGCATAGCTGGCTAGTCGAAGCATCATCTCCGATAGTTATAACACGTGATCCTTCGTACCGAGTATCCTTTTGGTTGAAATCTAGTGTCTTAAGTTAGATTTCCTGAAATCCACTCTTCCGATTGCATGAGGTTTGTGGGGTCTCAGTATATACCATAGTATATAGCAGACTCACACTGCATCGGTCACTTTGGTCATTTGGTCAATCTTGTATGGTGTCTTCTAGGGCACATATTCAGGCTTGTAAAATCCTGCAGCGAGTTATAGGAGTATCACATGGTATTGGGTCCATTACATGGAATCGTTCAGAGTATCTTCTTGTTGTCCCCCTTATGCGTCAATATAAGAAGTCCTTTTGAACGAACGAGAGTGCATCTCGCCCTACTAATATCCTTCGTCACAAATCGAAAGGATAACCACCCTATAGTGGATGTGAAATAGTCCTTAGACTCTCCTGGAAATAATGTGTCATTGATAATAAGTGACGTGTTCATCTACTCTCTACGACCGAGAGTGATATGCAGCGGTTTTCATCCATTGATGAAATACTGCTGACTTAGAGGACTAATTAAGATCACAACTAGGCTTAATTAGCTTGCACCCATTCGTGCATTTGATCATACATCTCGAAACCCTGTGGCCGAGTCATACAGATCACCTCTCTGATTTCTCTATTGAGAAATTCAGTCGTCACGTTCATCGAGAATGGAGCCTTATTTCCATAATCACAAATATTACCGATGTCTCTGCAAGTCGTATGCCTTACTATGCTTCCGTCTGTGTCACTCTGAATGACCTTGGAAATCCACCTATTTCCAATAGTCTAACATCCAGTCGGAAAAGTCAACCTAGCCTTAAACTTGGTTGGTCTTTTACAGACTCTAACTTTTCCTGTAAAGGCTACTTATCATTCTTCATAATTAGGGAACGATAAGGCATAGCATCCTATCGTTTATGCAAGGTGATCCTTAAGATCATCCCTTCGATCTTCAAGCAGTCGATGGGGTATGCTCCTATGAGAAATTCCTTTGAATGGGAGGATCATAATTTGCTCTCACCCCTATGGATGGGCACCTCGCTTAGAAATTCACTCCCACTGTCCTAAGGATCCTTGAGGGACTAATTCCTCATAGTGGACTAAGGAACAGGGTATTTTCTAGCGGTTCCTCCATGTTCGCGGAGATCATCTTCTCTACGAACATTCCCTTAATTATGGGTATCTCCTAAGAGAAAACATATATCTGGTGAATCCATTTGCGTTACACTACTAACCGGCTGTTGCGTTTCGAAAACGCAACCCCCCAAAGTACTCCGAATAGTACGGGAAGATATGTTACTCCATGAAGATACATTTCTTCCATCTAGGGTATAAATTCCTTCTTGTCAGGCGATGAAATATCCTGGGGCAATATCCTAGGTTCATCATCTTGCGTGGTGACTATTATGTCTTCCCGTTCGATGTCAAATCGTCGACGGGGTACGCTCCAAAGAGCGTTCCTACGCAAAGAGGATTCTTCTTCAGCATTATCGTCATATACGATAGGCTGTTCATTAGGTAAGGCACTCCCACTGTTCTCAAGATACATAGGAACAAATTCCCCTTGGGTAGTGGTGAATTGAGTGTCATCTAGTCGTCCCTCTTACTCGTAGAGAATAACATCTCCACGAGCTTCTCCCTGACTAGGAAAATTAGTTAGCTCATAAGCTGCCGATCCCCATGGCCTAAGGTGACCTCATATAGGTTGCCTTTTGGTCCACATCTCGTAGGGCGTAGTGGCTACTGACTTGGTGGGTTCTTGGTTGAGTAAATCGACAGACATTTAAAAAAGCATCTCCTCAAGATAGGGAACTTATACTTTGAACGTGCTATCATACATCAAACCGTCTTCAGGCTGTATCCTATTTCTCCTATCTGCCACATCATTCTGCTGCGGGGCATGGGAATAGCCAACTGCCTTACTACTCCTCTCCATCACATAGCTCTTGCTAAGATAGATACTCGCAGTCTCATTCTGGCTAAGGACATATCCTTTTGTCCAGACGGTTTTCTACCTTTTGTAGATACCTGTCTCAAGCACCCTTGTGCCTCAGACTTATGTGGCCCAAGCACACATAGTTGAGATGCGTACAATAATCTATGAATGTGATGGAGCAGTAAGCACCATGTCTTTAGCTAGTAACTTTTAATGGATCACAATAACAGAATGAATAATATGTAAAGACTCAACAATCCTTACTGCTTTACTGGATGGTTTGCCTTTCGCCTTTCGTGTAAGGCAAGAATCACACACAGGTAAGGGTACCTTGGGCATATTCCAAGCAGGCCTACCTTAGCTAGCCTGAACATCCTTTCCTGATATAGTGTGTCTCAATCTAGTGCGCCACATATCAGAATCATAAGGCACAACCCTAGTTGATATCCAAAGATCCTGAGGCGTTATTCATGCTAGAAATCAAGAGTGCATAACCATTCATAACATGACCAATTCCAAAGTAAAACTGTAACCAAAACAAATTTTGGTGGCCACTCCCTCAAAGATAATCTCATGGATCCTTAGACGAGAAGTTAATGCCATGTCTGGCCTTCTAGTCTTAGGGAAACATCCTTTTCCTCCTTTGCATTTGCCTGTTTTGGGATATTGGTCTTGTACCAATATTTCGCCCTTGTTCCCTTATCCTTGCCCCACCTGTTCCACGGTCCTAATACCGGGCTAGGGACTACATCTGCCTATCATACTTCATTCACAGTCTTTTAGCAATCATATATTGCTTAGACTTCAAAAGTATGTTGAACTAGTATACTGAGCAAACACTTGGTTGCTTAGATCCTAGAACGGAGCGATGTTTGGTCTTATCCAAACATCTTGACACTCTCAAAGTGTGTCATATAACGTTTTCATGGCACTTTCATGAAACGTGGCAGAGATAGCAACATATTGCTAATCGGATATCTTAAACATCTCATCATAAACGGCATGAATCTCAAAAGCTATAGTTGAGTACTAATCTCATAGACTATAGTCGAGTGCTTTTTTTTTATGATTTGAGTTTGATAGTTTAAGGTGGGATTTATGAGTCATTACTCACAACTTTTAATGAGGCAAATGGCTAAGGTGGATCCAAGATTCTTCTTTGGCTCATTCCTACAATCTTTGAATCTCAAAGTGGTCTTGAACTTGCTGATGAGGTCATTTCCCCACCTTGGCATAGCACGCTCTATGACATTTATCTTGACTGCCTCCCACTATTGGTTAGCCTAAAGATAATGTTCATGTGCTGCTGTGACAACTATTCATCACAGGTTCGACCATATTTACAGGTTTTTTTGACAAACTATGTCCAACGATTTGGTTACATAGTACGATGACTTGTCATATCGTTTATTGTCACTATTTTAGCCTTTACAGTTTCAATTTAGACACGATTGATCTTGAGACATTGCATAGGAAATTAATACTAGCATTTACTTAGCTCCGAAATAACATGATACATGATTAAAATTTCATAGTTCATCATAAGGACTCCACCAAAACCTAGTGGCAATTCTAGGAATCAAATTTCATCACTTATGATTCCCTATTAGTTTCAATCATGTATAACCATGTGAGCTCTTTTGTTTTAGTTCCTTAGCATGCGAGGTTATACAGATATATCCAATCACACGCAGTTATAACGTAAAACAAGCATAAGCATAAATAAATATGCAATGGATGTGGCCCCTAAGGTGCACTCCCACTATTGAGAATACGTCTTGAGCAAGTCTTGAACTTCTCGCCTCATGGATCTCGCCTCATCTCGAGTGCTCCTAGAAGCTTCCCTGTTCGTCTCTTTGCTCCATGCACCTTGCGCCATAGCTTTTGGTTTGGCCACCTCTCTTGAAGCTTCTATTCTTCAATATTCACTAAATATCTTATTTCTAATAAGAAGTAACCTCTAATAGGCGATTTAGATGAGAAGAGAAGACAATAGAGTATGTAGAGAGGCACGACACGCAGGCCGTATTTTAATTGATTACATATTCAAAACCAAAACCAAATATAAAACCATCTAAGCCACATTCATGCATCAAACACATCCATTCAACCCACAACAGTATGTATAATAATAAAATAAACATACTGGAATTTTCTGGAAATTTCCATAATTAAAGAATAATTACTGGAAATTAATAAGCAATAAATCAATCAACTAATAAGATCGAAAAATGCTCCCAACTACCTAGGATATCACCTCCTATCTTATAAGGTAGGGAAAAATGTCCTAAGTCTCCAGAAAAAATTTGGGCTCAAAACAGTGTGTTTAAGGACGTCTAACTGCCTCGGGAAGTGTGCTAAACACAAATTAATTAATCTTGAAAATAATAAAATTTTCTGTTTTTCCAAAAATTATGAAAAAATCCCAGAAAATAGGAAATTTAATTCTGAGCATGTAGAAAAAAAATTTGACAAAAAATAGTGGCCGGAGGAGGGCTCACGCGCCCACAAGCGCCGTCGCGCGTGGGCGAGTCCGCCTCCGTCACGCGCCGACGTCGGCCCGAGTGCCACGTCAGCGTGCCACGTGGCATGCCACGTCAGCCATGTGTTGACGTCAGCATCCACGTCAGCCTCCACGACACCATGCCACGTCAGCAGCCGCGTGGCTGCCACGTCATCTGCCACGTCAGCAATCGCTGACGTGGCACCGCCACGTCATATGCCACGTCAGCCCTAGGGCCACGTCAGCAGTCGCCACTCGCCCTTTTGGCGCGTGCGGCGCGTGGCCGCGCGTGGGGGCTGCGTCGGTGGCCTTTCCGGCGATCTTTACATCGATGGAATCTTCTTTTCACGTAGATCAAGATTATGTATTCAAAACCCAATTTTAACATGTTTTGAAAAAATCTTTTTACTGCTTAGATCAATCAGTCCAGATTTATACTGTTTCGAATCTTAGAAAATTCATAACTAATTCTCTGTTCGTCCAAAAATTATAAAATTTATATTTATGGAATCCTTGTGAAAAACCCTATCTAACCATATAGGTTTCACTAACAGATTATGAAATTTCAAAAACTCGAATTTTTTTATCTGATTCGGGAACGCATAACGAGGCACGAAAAACAAGCCTAAGGCTCTGATACCAATGAAGGAAGGGCATGATCTATCACATACAGATCCACAACATGAATTATAGCGGAAGATTCATGTGTTTACCTTGTCTTCCTTAGCTCCTATGCACAGCGGATGATCGTAGGATGCTTGCTTTCACGTGCTCTTCTTGCTCCCACAGTCTGGCTCGAATCACTAGGACGAAAGCTCTGATCCACACAAAGTTCCACCCAATGGAGGCTAGTTGAAGAGAGAGTCTAGGGTTTACTGTATTATGATCAGCACATGATCTCTACAGTATTGTGTGTATATTATTATGACTCTCATATCATATGTGTAGGAGGCTGTGTCCTTATATAGACAGACTTATACCTAATTGCAACGTTACACCCTAGGGTTGATGTCCTTGCTACTAACCCCATAAGGTTTGAGCTTGTCTCACCTAAACCCATAAGTTTAGGATAATTGCACTGTGCACCCCACATGGGCGCACATAATGCTAACACACCTAAACTACCACCAGAACACCATTCAATTCTTCACCACCAACCTGCCAACTACCGACCCAAAACCCAGAAAACTACCTCCAAAATACTATCACCAACCACCTACAGGTTCACCATCCAATTCAGCCACCAATCAACCTCAGTCCATCACCCAATTCCAATCAAAACCCAGCCACTGCAAACCCAGAGCAGCTGCGCCAACCATAGCAAAAACAGAGACAAAACCCAACAGAGAAGATAGGGATTGCAGACCCAAATCAAGGCCGCAAATCAACCCAGCAAGAAGCAACAATCGAAGCCAATATCAGCAGCAACATCACTGAAACAGAGAGAAGAGAAGAAAGCGCAAAACAGAGGTTCAATTCCCGATCAGAAACGCAACAAAGAAACAGAGCAGAAAAAAACGAAGCAGAAGAGAAGAAAGACCGCAAGAGAAATTGGAGGCTCTGATCGCACGATCAGTGAGAGAGGTCGCATGATCAGAGGAAGAAAGAAAAGAGCAAAACAAACTGCTTTGCGCAATCACAGCTCCTGGTCGCACGATCACAGCCTCAAGGAGAATCAGATCGCACGACCAGAGGCATGATCGCGCAACCTACTGGGAGAAGAAACCGATGCTATTTGGCAGGGGCTTAGTGCAATTAAAATGTAAAAATAAAAAGAAGAAGCTGCGGCAAGGGTTTTTAAAGAGGGTGGCCAATCATGAAGTCTCCAACAATATTGGAGGGGGAAAAATGTAATAAAGAAAAGAAATTCTACTCCAACTCTTTGACGGGTCTGATTCTAATTGAGGAGGGGCTGCTTTAATACATTGGACATTCACGCCATTGAACGCATAGAGGAACAGACGAAGAAAGAAGACTGAGACGACAAAGCTCCGATTTCGTGTTTGATCTCTTCACCCTCTCTATCGTTTTAATAGTTGTATGAAGAATTTTGTCGAGCTAAGCAAGATTATGTCTAGCTAAATCTCTCATAGCTAGATAGTTTATGGAGAACTAGGTTTTGTTTAGATTTCCGGATTTGTGTATTTGATTCATGTCTTGAACTCAATTTTACGTATTGTTCTAGTTATTCAACATGTTCTTGTTCTTAATTCTTAGTTTGTTTGGTTTGATCACCCAATACATGCTAGTTATCTAGGTTTGTTGCACGACAGTGAATATAACCCGGATTCGTGAAGAACGTTGTTGACATTCTTGTAGTTTCTTGAGACCGACAGGAGATAGAGACTTAAATGACCGTGTGTGGGTTGTTTCGGTTAGACTTAGTTAGGATTAGCGTAATCGGTGGACCGACAGGACCCGGTGAGCGAACCTGACTAGATGACTAGAACGTAACGGTAGACAGAGGTGGACCGACAGGACCCGAAATAGACCGTAACGTAGATTTACGTGAGATCGACAGAAGATCGTAATGAATGTGACCCGGTATGACTAGACGTAGGTAGAGTGTTTTAAATCATAGTCCGGAAACGTCTAAATGCCCTAGTGACCCTAAAACTATCTAGTGTTCTCCATATTGGTATTAATCAGTATTCGAAAATTCAAGACTGTCCCTGTGGGTTCGACAACCTGAGTTTTAATACTCTCATTTTATTACTTCGACCGTGCACTTGCGTACACACGTAAGAAATCGTGTCACACGTACACGTGCACGTCAGCCGGTCGTCTTTAGGTCTGATTCAGGTAGCAGCTCGCCGGGTAGCATATCCGGGACGTCCGAGACCGGGTCAGACCCGACATTTTTTCGGACGAGTGAGTGCCATGGGGGCATGCCACCTCTTAGTGTGGGGTGGTAGTCGTGTCTGCATTAACCCGGTCTGCACGTTTTTTCGTATTTATTTGCTGTTTTTATTTTTTATTTTTGAGTCAGCATATTTTCTTTATTTGAGTCAACCCACCACAAACATTCTGGCCGTGCATTGTATATAATTTAAAAAAAAAATAAAAAAAAATATGAAAAATTAAAAATTTTTTATGCTGCTGGTTGGGTATATACGCAGACCTGCGTATATACGCAAACAGCAAGTATAAATTATTTTTTCGAAAAAAAAGAAGTTTAAAAATCAGAAAATTTTGAGAAAGGGCAATCGAGATAACGAAAACAGTGAAGAAATTGAGTTTGAATCCTTTGAAAGAGAAGAAAACTTGCACCGAGGTATAGTAGATAGGTGAGAGCCAGCCACCTTTGGAATCAGCAAGTAATTATCACCTGAGCTAAAAATCCGACTAGTTGCTACACCACCGTCACATAGGTAGTCGACAACCCGCCCACGGGCGCCGTCACGGTCATCGCATTTTTCGGTGGAGTGACTGGCTATCAAGGGACCTCACGTCCTGTTTCTTACCCCTAGGTCCAATTAGTCAACCCGTTTGAAGCCATTTACCCTCTTTCTTCGTAGCCACTTAATCCTAGGCAGCCTTCTTTGAGACCTCATCAGTCGATAGTTGGCTATTCTATGTGTTATGACGGAGGGAGTGAGTAGGGGCAGGTTTTAGATGGGGGAGCTTCATGAGTTATCAGTTTTGGACAGTTTCGATATTGACACGTTTTTCGAGGGAAGGACAGGGTGAGTTAGTGGCGACAGTGCATAAATTTGCGTAGGTGGATCACTTCACTACATAGTGACCACAGGAGGAGTTAGTCGCGTGCGAGCATCTTTTCGCACAAAACGGGGTTCGGGGGGGTTGAAGGGTCAATTGGTGGTTGTGCCGTTTTTCTACATCTTTGGTGATGAGGAGGTTCGGTGGGAGTGCACAGTATTATCTCGACTACAGGATCAGCGCTTCAGGATTAGTGTGGGGGTACTTCACATGAGGACATTTTGCGTACCCCACGACAGAGATTTATTTTCACTCACTCAGCTTTAGTCAGTTTAGTATTGTTGATATTTGTGTACGTTTGTATAAATAGTTGTGTTAAAAAAATATATATATATAATATGAAAAAAAGGAAAAAAAAAAAGAAAAGAATAAGAAAAAAAAATCATGATCTAGTTTTTAGTTTGTTTTATGTTTTTGTTATTTAAATAAAAAAGCTGAGTGAGTGGCACAATTTTCGAGACGTTTGCACCGCTTCACATTTGTGGCCGCGAGCACGGCGAAGACACACCGGGGGACAGGAGAATTGGGAAAGCAGGAACTTAGGTATTTCGGGCAGTTTTTCGGGATCTCGGTGAGGGGTGTGAGTTTGGTAAATTGTGAGAATGTCATAACAAGTAGGATTATGCCGTACCTTGATACATATACTTATCCTACCTGATTAGACATAGATCCTTTCGGAAACAGCTCGGATGGTAAGTTAGCTAGGGATTTGCTCAGTTTGATAACCAAAGTAATAGTACTTCGGTCCAGTGCTTAATTCCACCATATAAATATGTTCAGACTTTACCGATCGCTTGCAGGGAAGTAAATTCTGAAAAGGATGAGATCACGAGGACACACTGTTTATGTTTTTGAGGTTGCCCGATCTCACCAAAAATATTTTTTTAATTAGTCTGTTTTGAGTCGCTTGAGTCTCTGTATATTTTATCTGAGAGAGTTTCTCTATCGAGTCGTCCGGTTGAAAGGTTCGGATCGAAAGCGTATGCAACAGTAGGGTATGTACAGAGTCAGTCACGAGGACAGAAATGTAGGCTAGAGTTGGCAGGATTGCTCGGGACGAGCAATGTTTAGTGCGGGGGTATTTGATAACGCCCAATTAGGGGTTATCTTTTAGCCTGATTTCACGAGTATTTGTGTCGGAAATAGCGCTTTTTGCCGGAAAATGCCTTAGAATGCCTCGGGAATCTAGAACGAGACGTTTATTTGTACTTCCTGGATTTCTTCTTATTTATTGCTATATTTGGATATGATCGCGGGTTTTCGTTCGTGTTGCCTTTTCAGGAACAGGTTCGGGAGGTGCATCGGGAAGCGTGCCGGGACCAAGCCGGGACCGTCTCGGGAACCGTGCACAAGACCGGGAAAAGACGGGAACACGGAAAAGCAGGAGAACATCAAGGGAGGCAAACTGGGAGCGTCAGGCAGAAGAGTGGGACCCAGGGGACCCAACCAGGCCCACCAAAGGACCCAACCAGGCCCCATCTCCACCCCCCTGCCTGCGTATATACGCAGGCAAGAGGGGGAGAGGGGGAGGTGGATACAGGCCCTGGTTGCGTATATACGCAACCCTGCGTATATACGCAGCCAGTTTTGACTTTTTGGTCAAAGACGGTGGACCGATGGCAGATTCCGTAATTTCGGGCGCAAGCGTTTCAGGGAAAACAGCACTATTTAAAGACTCGTCCAGACTCGTTTTGAAGACACGGAGACACAACACAATTCTCAGCACAACCAAAGGGCAAGTCAGAGCATTCACGGAGAGCACGAAAGCGCGATTCGAGATTCGAAGACTTAGTTTGATTTCGTTCTCTCTCTTTATATTCAGAAACTGCGTTTTGTATTATGTCTAGTCGTAGCTAAACTTCTCACCTAGGTTCTCGGTGAACCTAGGGTTTCGTACCCAGATTTTATGACTACTACGTTTATGGATTCATGATGATTATCTTAATTCAGCAAGTTATATCTGTTATTCTGGTTTTGATTATTATCGTATATGCATGATAGGATTGATCACCCAGGATTGCTATAGACCCGAGCTTGTAGGTGAAAACGTCAAGTTAGCGTTAGGAAGAAAAACCAGGATTTAGTACCTTACCCTGATAGACCGACCAGAGAAAGGGAGATAGGGCTAGCATCAAAAAACGTGAGACCAACTGTTAGAGAATTTGACCCGGGCCATTCGGACAGGTTAGAAACCCTAACAGGATTAGACCGAGACTGCAGATTTAGGCAGCTTAACAAGAATCCGAAAGTCTGCAGGATCGGGATTACGTGTGGAATCTGAAAAGTCACTGCACAACTGGTACGTTGCACAGATATCAAAACTGCTGAGTGTTTTCATAATCGAACGTAAAACTGAAATCTGTAGAAACCCTAGGGGATCCTGGAACCTAGTTTTCATCTATTATCGTTACAACCGATTCAACTTATTTCAGAAAACGTCACAAAAAATATTTACGTTTACGTTTTTTATTTCTGTTTTTAGTTTAGTCACTACAATCACAACCTACTCCTCCTTGTTACTACACTCGGTTAACCTAAACTGACAACGTGAGTAAACCCGAAATAGTCCTCGTGGGAACGATCACCCGAGTCTAATTGCACCCGGTATTACAAGATTCGTACACTTGCGACAGCACGTTAGTTTGCGCATGAAGTTTTTGGCGCCGTTGCCGTTGCGCATCAAGTTTGTGATAACGCCCAATTAGGGGTTATCTTTTAGCCTGATTTCACGAGTATTTGTGTCGGAAATAGCGGTTTTTGCCGGAAAATGCCTTAGAATGCCTCGGGAATCTAGAACGAGACGTTTATTTGTACTTCCTGGATTTATGCTTATTTATTGCTATATTTGGATATGATCGCGGGTTTTCGTTCGTGTTGCCTTTTCAGGAACAGGTTCGGGAGGTGCATCGGGAAGCGTGCCGGGACCAAGCCGGGACCGTCTCGGGAACCGTGCACAAGACCGGGACAAGACGGGAACACGGAAAAGCAGGAGAACATCAAGGGAGGCAAACCGGGAGCGTCCGGCAGAAGAGTGGGACCCAGGGGACCCAACCAGGCCCACCAAAGGACCCAACCAGGCCCCATCTCCACCCCCCTGCCTGCGTATATACGCAGGCCTGCGTATATACGCAGCCTTGCGTATATTCGCAGGCAGGAGGGGGAGAGGGGGAGGTGGATACAGGCCCTGGTTGCGTATATACGCAACCCTGCGTATATACGCAGCCAGTTTTGAGTTTTTGGTCAAAGACGGTGGACCGATGGCAGATTCCGTAATTTCGGGCGCAAGCGTTTTAGGGAAAACAGCACTATTTAAAGACTCGTCCAGACTCGTGTTGAAGACACGGAGACACAAAACAATTCTCAGTACAACCAAAGGGCAAGTCAGAGCATTCACGGAGAGCACGAAAGCGCGATTCGAGATTCGAAGACTTAGTTTGATTTCGTTCTCTCTCTTTATATTCAGAAACTGCGTTTTGTATTATGTCTAGTCGTAGCTAAACTTCTCACCTAGGTTCTCGGTGAACCTAGGGTTTCGTACCCATATTTTATGACTACTACGTTTATGGATTCATGATGATTATCTTAATTCAGCAAGTTATATCTGTTATTCTGGTTTTGATTATTATCGTATATGCATGATAGGATTGATCACCCAGGATTGCTATAGACCCGAGCTTGTAGGTGAAAACGTCAAGTTAGGGTTAGGAAGAAAAACCAGGATTTGGTACCTTACCCTGATAGACCGACCAGAGAAAGGGAGATAGGGCTAGCATCGAAAAACGTGAGACCAACTGTTAGAGAATTTGACCCGGGCCATTCGGACAGGTTAGAAACCCTAACAGGATTAGACCGAGACTGCAGATTTAGGCAGCTTAACAAGAATCCGAAAGTCTGCAGGATCTGGATTACGTGTGGAATCTGAAAAGTCACTGCACAACTGGTACGTAGCACAGATATCAAAACTGCTGAGTGTTTTCATAATCGAACGTAAAACTGAAATCTGTAGAAACCCTAGGGGATCATGGAACCTAGTTTTCATCTATTATCGTTACAACCGATTCAACTTATTTCAGAAAACGTCACAAAAAATATTTACGTTTACGTTTTTTATTTCTGTTTTTAGTTCAGTCACTACAATCACAACCTACTCCTCCTTGTTACTACACTCGGTTAACCTAAACTGACAACGTGAATAAACCCGAAATAGTCCTCGTGGGAACGATCACCCGAGTCTAATTGCACCTGGTATTACAAGATTCGTACACTTGCGACAGCACGTTAGTTTGCGCATCAAGTTTTTGGCGCCGTTGCCGGGTTAAATACGAAATAGACTTCTGCCTGACGCTCCCGGTTTGCCTCCCTTGATGTTCTCCTGCTTTTCCGTGTTCCCGTCTTGTCCCGGTCTTGTGCACGATTCCCGAGACGGTCCCGGCTTGGTCCCGGCACGCTTCCCGATGCACCTCCCGAACCTGTTCCTGAAAAGGCAACACGAACGAAAACCCGCGATCATATCCAAATATAGCAATAAATAAGCAGAAATCCAGGAAGTACAAATAAACGTCTCGTTCTAGATTCCCGAGGCATTCTAAGGCATTTTCCGGCAAAAACCGCTATTTCCGACACAAATACTCGTGAAATCAGGCTAAAAGATAACCCCTAATTGGGCGTTATCAAATACCCCCGCACTAAACATTGCTCGTCCCGAGCAATCCTGCCAACTCTAGCCTACATTTCTGTCCTCGTGACTGACTCTGTACATACCCTACCGTTGCATACGCTTTCGACCCGAACCTTTCAACCGGACGACTCGATAGAGAAACTGACTCAGATAGAATATACACAGACTCAAGCGACTCAAAACAGACTAATTAAAAAAATATTTTTGGTGAGATCGGGCAACCTCAAAAACATAAACAGTGTGTCCTCGTGATCTCATCCTTTTCAGAATTTACTTCCTTGCAAGCGATCGGTAAGTCTGAACAAATTTATATGGTGGAATTAAGCACTGGACCGAAGTACTATTACTTTGGTTATCAAACTGAGCAAATCCCTAGCTAACTTACCATCCGAGCTGTTTCCGAAAGGTTCTATGTCTAATCAGGTAGGATAAGTATATGTAACAAGGTACGGCATAATCCTACTTGTTATGACATTCTCACAGTTTACAAACTCACACCCCTCACCGAGATCCCGAAAAATTGCCCGAAACACCTAAGTTCCTACTTTCCCAATTCTCCTGTCCCCCGGTGTGTCTTCGGCGTGCTCGCGGCCACAAATGTGAAGCGGTGCAAACGTATCGAAAATTTTGCCACTCACTCAGCTTTTTTATTTAAATAACAAAAACATAAATCAAACTAAAAACTAGATCATGATTTCTTTTTTTCTTTTTCTTTTTCTATTTCTTTTTTTTTCCTTTTTTTCATATTATATATATATATATATATATTTTAACACAACTATATATACAAACGTACACAAATATCAACAATACTAAACTGACTAAAGCTGAGTGAGTGAAAATAAATCTCTGTCGTGGGGTACGCAAAATGTCCTCATGTGAAGTACCCCCACACTAATCCTGAAGCGCTGATCCTGTAGTCGAGATAATACTGTGCAGTCCCACCGAACCTCCTCATCACCAAAGATGTAGAAAAACGGCACAACCACCAATTGACCCTTCAACCCCCCCCCCCCCCCCCCGCCGGAACCCCGTTTTGTGCGAAAAGATGCTCGCACGCGACTAACTCCTCCTGTGGTCACTATGTAGTGAAGTGATCCACCTCCGCAAATTAATGCACTGTCGCCACTAACTTACCCTGTCCTTCCCTCGAAAAACGTGTCAATATCGAAACTGTCCAAAACTGATAACTCATGAAGCTCCCCCATCTAAAACCTGCCCCTACTCACTCCCTCCGTCATAACACATAGAATAGCCAACTATCGACTGATGAGGTCTCAAAGAAGGCTGCCTAGGCTTAAGTGGCTACGAAGAAAGAGGGTAAATGGCTTCAAACGGTTTGACTAATTGGACCTAGGGGTAAGAAACAGGACGTGAGGTCCCTTGATAGCCAGTCACTCCACCGAAAAATGCGATGACCGTGACGGCGCCCGTGGGCGGTTTGTCGACTACCTATGTGACGGTGGTGTAGCAACTAGTCGGATTTTTAGCTCAGGTGATAATTACTTGCTGATTCCGAAGGTCGCTGGCTCTCACCTATCTACTATACCTCGGTGCAAGTTTTCTTCTCTTTCAAAGGATTCAAACTCAATTTCTTCACTGTTTTCGTTATCTCGATTGCCCTTTCTCAAAATTTTCTGATTTTTAAACTTCTTTTTTTTTTCGAAAAAATAATTTATACTTGCTGTTTGCGTATATACGCAGGTCTGCGTATATACCCAACCAGCAGCATAAAAAAATTTTAATTTTTCATATTTTTTTTTTTTTAAATTATATACAATGCACGGCCAGAATGTTTGTGGTGGGTTGACTCAAATAAAGAAAATATGCTGACTCAAAAATAAAAAATAAAAACTGCAAATAAATACGAAAAAACGTGCAGACCGGGTTAATGCAGAGGGGGGTGGAGATGGGGCCTGGTTGGGTCCTTTGGTGGGCCTGGTTGGGTCCCCTGGGTCCCACTCTTCTGCCTGACGCTCCCGGTTTGCATCCCTTGATGTTCCCCTGCTTTTCCGTGTTCCCGTCTTGTCCCGGTCTTGTGCACGGTTCCCGAGACGGTCCCGGCTTGGTCCCGGCACGCTTCCCGATGCACCTCCCGAACCTGTTCCTGAAAAGGCAACACGAACGAAAACCCACGATCATATCCAAATATAGCAATAAATAAGCAGAAATCCAGGAAGTACAAATAAACGTCTCGTTCTAGATTCCCGAGGCATTCTAAGGCATTTTCCGGCAAAAACCGCTATTTCCGACACAAATACTCGTGAAATCAGGCTAAAAGATAACCCCTAATTGGGCGTTATCAGTAACTCCCCGGATTATTTGTACTAACGGCTACCCAGCTATTTCTGAGTTGGTGTATGAGTCTATCGATGTCCAGGAGGTACGAGGAGGTCTTCGGGGTGAGAAAATAAGCTGGAAACGAAGGGGATCGCCAAAGTCAGCCGCCGCCGGCGCGTTCTCGTCTGGTTTCCAACCCAGACTCCTGCGAGCTTCAATCCGACAAATGACAGCCCAATATTGGTACCAACGGGTTCGTAATTCCCTCAAGATTCCAAAGAGACAAGTTAGAGCTCTTGATTAGAAGTAATGGAAGAGAATTCGGCCAAAAACGAAGTAGGGTTCATTACCTTCAAACCCGGATTCCTCACTCGGTACTCCATATTTTTCGAAATTGATTTGAGCGTCTTACTCCTGGTTTTGGTGGCTACCTCCGATAGTAGCAGTTCGGGAAGAAGAGAAGAGACGGTGGAGATTGTGGTGGAGGAGTTGTGGTGATGAAGGAGGAAGAAGAGGAAGATGATGGATGAGAGAGAGATATTTTTTTTCCATTCTTTTTCTTTTCAGAATGCTGGTGAAGAGGGAATTGTAGGTGTTGACTTCTCATCTAGTAGGTTTCAAGTTGGTTGGACAGGTGGCATACATGCAAGGGGGTGAAAGTGTAGTTTTCTAAACTTTTAGTGTATAAATTAGAATTAGAGCTTCTACTTAATTGTAGAGATTTGCACAACCACCCCGAACATCTCTAGTGCCTCAAAATCATTCGAACAATGTCCAAATATCGCCAACACTCCAAAATGCACACTTTAAAGCCGTGAAAAACTATTTACAAATTTGCCCCCAAAGTCTTGATATTGCACTAAGAATTCACTCGAAAATGAGGGGTGTTACACAAACGCCACATTATTTTCTCTTTCCCATACAAATTCCCCTCTACCGGTCATCAATTCTCTCATTTTTTTAAATTATTTCCCTATAATCTCTCTCTCCCTCTCTCTCAAATGCCCCACAATTTTCTCTTTCCCATAACAATTTCTCTCTCCCTCCACACCAGTTTCTCTCTATGTCTCCAATCCTTATCCCACAAATATCTTCGTTGGGAGATAAATTCAAGCTTGACTCGTCTACGAAAACAGTGAAAGCATTAGGAAAACTAATAAATTAAAAGGGTGTGGGTCGTTATAGAGTCGCACGGGTTTGGAACCGACCTGAACCACAAATTCATGGGTCAAAGGGATCGCTTGAAGGGTCTGGGTCTAATAGG
This sequence comes from Linanthus parryae, assembly GCA_023055425.1. Lineage (NCBI taxonomy): Eukaryota > Viridiplantae > Streptophyta > Magnoliopsida > Ericales > Polemoniaceae > Linanthus > Linanthus parryae. The sequence goes on along the minus strand of JALGPY010000010.1, from coordinate 46,721,136 downwards.
GTCGGGCCTCATTGGGTTGGGTTAGTGTCTGGTCCGGACCATTGATAGGGGCGCTTGAGAAATTTATTGATAACACGTAAGAGAATGTTTGGTGTGATGCTTTTAATCATAGCAATGAACCGCTCATCTTCTCAGTTTGCACTTCACTTCCCAGCAAAATGTTAAAGACGAGAGACGATCAGTATATATATGAACATAGTAATAGTGTGGACTAGATGCATAAGAAATTCCTTAGGCCATCTCCAACCCATGTCATTTTCACCCCCCCTCACCTCCCCTCCCCCTCCCCTCACAGGACCACCATTTCCCCCTTCCCCCTCCCTCAAATCTACTACTCGTCTCCAACTCATTTATTTTCCCTCGCCCAACAAAATTAATTTTTCATATGTATTAAAGATTTAAAAATAAATTATTAATACTAAAAAAAGTAAATACAAAATTGTATACCAATATACAAAACTTAGTTGAAAATGATGACTTAGTTGAACTTGTTTGGAATACAGAAAGGGAAAAATTATGCATAGTAAGTGTCGGTATTTTCTTTATATATGAATATTATATTTATTATTGTTATGATTCAATAAATTTAACATTTTTTTAACCGTGTTTTTAATTATTTAATAATTATAATTTTTAAATGTATACAAATAATATTTATGAAGTTTTCAACAAAATAAGATTACGATAACTTTTTGTAAAATACATTGTTAATTTGTATAAATGATAAAAAATAAAAATTTATCATTAATCATAATAAAAAATACTTGATATAGTCATAAAATATTACTAAGTGTTTTTAGTATTGTCAAGTATTTAATTAATTAAACACTTCATATAGGGGGGGAAGGAAAGGATGTCCATGGGGAAATCCCACTTAACCATTCCACACTCAAGACAAAATTTATCTCCCGTGGCACCCCCTCTCCCTCCCCTCCTCCCATGGGGCTGGACATGAACCGTATTTTTATACGATTTTCCCCCTCCCTTCCCCTCCCCCTCCTCTCATGGGGTTGGAGATGCCCTTAGTAGATAGCAATGAGCTCCATCTGCAAGAGAAAAATGTCAAGCGTCTTCAATCAGCTTTGCCAGAAAAGTCGTCATCATCCCCTTCTATATAATGATCTCTCAACTTCTCACTGAATAACTGTTCCACGCATCTACGAATGATATGTTGCAGTTCCTGCAACGGATAACTTATTTTTCATTTTGGTCATAGCATGCGTTATATATTCATGGGGCATGTTGAAGCACTGATCAAAACTGACTGTAAGAGTCAAAAATTCGGAGTCCTCCACAAATATGTTCTTTATTGCTATGACCTTGTGCACACTCCAGGCATCATTGTTTAACACAACAAAATTCCGTGTTTATTAGATTCTGCACATGAAAGAGAAGACAAATCTTGAAATATAATTGTCTTTTGAATCTCTTAGGATCAAGTTAGAGAGCAAGTCGAAGAATTGCTCTTCCTTAATATGTTCAGTTCTATAGCACAGAGGCGATGCACACCAAGCTCTTCGAACGTGAAGGTTCTCAAGAAAAAGGGGCATGGTCGTTTGTGTGCTCATATAACATGACAGACATGGTTCCATTCGATAGCTACAAGTTGACCGGGAGTACCTCTTACAGGCATTTTCAGAGAAGGAGATCAAATTTTATGGGATGGGACCGGGCTGGTCCAAGACCGGGTCTGTCATGCAACAATGCCAGATGTCGTCATCTTAAATGAAATTGATAATCATCAGGTTGGCATAAAATAGACAATCATCATACATTATCAGACACACAATCCACAATATACAAAGACATCCAGCACCATGATATAGACTTCTTGAAGCCCAAAAACGAAAGAGAACGAAAACCAGAAAAGGGAGAAAGTTTCTCTGATAAATTTCTAAAAGAAAAATTACAAATGAAAATGAGGAGAAGAACTGATCTTATCCCAAACCCAGGGGGGATCTAAGTGCAATAAAAGGAAAGTCCTAACAACCCTACACATCAGCAAAGCAAGAAGAAAGAAACAACCAATCAGAGGCCTCCACTCGGACTGATGACCGTTGCCTCACAAGACGGTGTCGTTCGACTAAAGAAGAGCTGAACATTTAAACTTCAACGTATAGTTCGATCCGACGGCCACTGAAACTTCTTCCCTTCTAATCCAACGGCTACTGAACAAAACAATTACAAGTCATCAGTTTGTACTCCTTTGCAGTTTAGTCCAAGCCATAAATGATTTTTCAATTTATTTCTAATACCCTCCCTCAAGTTGTAGAGTGCAAGGATAGCACTCCCAACTTGGATACCAGAAAGTGAAAAACAGGAGATGGAAGGGCCTTTGTCAGCCGATCTGCCAACTGATGTGAAGTAGGGACAAACTTGAGAGTTATGATCTGCTTTTGCACCATATCTCTTACCACATGACAGTCAACCTCTATGTGTTTTGTTCTATCATGAAAAATGGGATTTTCTGCTATCTGAATAGCTGAGGCACTGTCACAGTAGATGGTAGGAGTAGAAAGCAACTCTGATTGCAAATCCTGAAGGAGAAAGGGGAACCATTGTACCTCACTAGCTGTTGCAGAAAGACTCCTATATTCAGATTCAACAGAACTCTTGGCTACAATAGTCTGCTTCTTTGACCTCCATGAAACCAGAGATTCTCCAATGTAAATCAAATAACCACTTGTACTTCTTCTAGTGTCCAAAAACCCTACCCAATCTGCATCTGTATAGGCATGAAGAGTCAAACTACTTGTAGCTGGATAAAACAGACCTTGACTAGTGTTTGACTTCAAATATATCAAGACATGGTGTGCTGCTTTCATATGAACATTTGTTCGCTGTGAGACAAATTGACTTAGCTTGTGTACTTCAAAACACATATCTGGCCTGGTGTGACAAAGATACATCAGCTTCCCAATTATCTTTCTGTAGTTGATGGCTTCAATAGCATCCAGCGCATCACCAGATCCTCTCTGCAGTTTGTTAGTTGGCTCCATTGGTATTGATGCAGGCTTGCAATTAAGATAGTTATTTTCTTGAATAATATCTTCTGCAAACTTCATCTGACAGAGAGAAATACCATTATCATTTCTTGCCACCTCAAAACCCAAGAAGTATCTCAGAGTTCCTAAGTCTTTGAGTTGAAATTGCTGATTCAAAGAACTCTTGAGAGCATCAATAAGATCTACATTGTCTCCAGCTATCACAATGTCATCAACATACACTAATAGCACTATGAAGTGTTCCTCCACTTTTCTTGTGAACAATGTGTAATCAGATTTGTATTGTGTGAAGCCAATGCTAATCAGAGTGTTAGAGAACTTACTATACCACATTCTTGAAGCCTGTTTTAATCCATACAGTGACTTCTCCAATTTGAAAACTAATCCTCTCTTCTCTATACCAGGATCATATCCTTCTGGTAAATCCATATAGACCTCCTCATTCAATTCTCCATGCAGGAATGCATTGTTGACATCTAGCTGCACAATGTGCCATCTCTTCAAAGCTGCTATTGCCAGAACACACTTAAAAGTAGGCAATTTAGCAACAGGAGAGAAAGTTTTTGTATAATCAATTCCTTCAGTCTGAGTATATCCCTTTGCTACAAGCCTGGCTTTGTATCTTTCCACTGATCCATCTGACTTTAGCTTAACCTTGTAAAGCCATTTACACCCCACTGTGTCATGTCCTGCTGGTAGTTCTGTCAGCTGCCAAGTCTGGTTCTGCTCTAGTGTTTTAACTTCTGTGTCCATTGCAGCTACCCATTTATCATCCTTGATGGCTTCTGCATAAATTTTTGGTTCAACAATTGATGCGACTTGAGCCACATAGTGACTGTATGTATTTGAGAAGCTGGCTGATTCATACATTGGTTTAGAAACTTGAACAATCTTCTTAGATGGAATTTTTCTGTGTGCCAACAATACATATTCATTTAAATAAGCTGGGGTCTTTGACTGTCTACCTGACCTTCTTGGAGCTGGAACCTCAATGTCTGCTTTTGTGCCCACATTGTCATTTCCAGCCAAAATCTCAACTGTGTCATTGAAGCTAGATTGAAAATCAGTACCATCTCTATCTATTACTTCTGCAGGCAGAGTGAAATCATCAAAAACAGCTCCTCTGAGATCTGTCCCCATTTGAAATGGAAAACTGTCTTCATGAAAAGTCACATTTCTTGTGATTTGAAATGTACCTGTCTTGAGATTATAAACCCTGTATCCTTTCACTCCAAATACATAACCAACAAAAACACATGCATCTGCCCTTGGATCAAACTTATGCCTTCCTTGTTTAAGAGTGGAAGCATAACATAAACAACCAAACGCCTTGAGGAAATCATAATCTGGTGGAATTTTATGCATCACCTCATAAGGTGACTTGTTCCCTAATATAACAGTAGGAACCCTATTAATAAGGTAAGCTGCAGTCATAATACAATCACCCCAAAATCTAGTAGGAAGATTTGACTGAAACTTCAAACTTCTAGCCACATTCAGCAAATGCTGGTGTTTCTTTCAACCACTGAGTTCTGCTCAGGAGTTTCTACACAACTCAACTGATGTATGATCCCCTTTTGTGCAAAGAAGTCAGTTAACCCCAGTTCTTTGGCATTATCAGATCTGAATTTTCTAATATGTGTCTGATACTGTGTCTCAACCAGCTTGCAGAATTGAGGGATTACCACAGTGGCTTCTGATTTATGGGTTAATAAATGCACCCATGTCATTCTGCTTTTGTCCTCAACAAGAGTCATGAAGTATCTATGTCCAGAATGTGTGGGAGTGCCATAGGGTCCCCAAATATCACAATGCACTAGTTCAAATAGCACATTTGAAATGTGTCCTTTTGAAACATAAGGTAGTTTCTTCTGTTTGGCCAAAGGACATATTTCACACAAAATATTACTGACCTTGTTTGTGCATCCCAAGGCTTTGGTCATGCCCTTCAGTTTCATGTCTGAGAGGTGTCCTAATCTCTTGTGCCAAACTTCAGAACTCACCTTTTCAGATAATGCACTCATGACAAGAGACGTATCTTTTGTACCACCTTTTCTTTGACTTTGCATTAGATATAAACCTCCAATTTTAGATCCAACTCTCAACACCTGTCTAGTTTGTTTTTCCTCAATGGTGCATTTATCTTCAGCACAAACAAAGACACACTTATGTGTTGTTGTCAATTGGGACATGGACACTAAATTGAACTGAAATTCGGCCACATATAAAACATCTTCTAGTGTCAATTTATCACTTAATTGAACCTTTCCAATAAGAGAACCTCTACTCTATTCCCATTAGGCAGATAAAAAAATGTGTTCTTCACAGGCATCACATCATGCATAAAAGATTTATTGCAACACATGTGATCTGTAGCTCCACTATCTATAATCCATGATTCTGGCAGCATAATATTTGGAGAAAAAGAGGATTGAAAGGAGTATGAACTTACCCCTCCCAGAAAGTGGTGACTGTAACTATTTTCACTCACATTGCTTGGTGATGATTGTTGAAGTGGACTATCCATTCCATGTGAGCTACCTGAGCTAGTTGTCCCAATGTTGGTGTTGAGATTCTGCATTTGATTGTTCAAGAAGCTCATCATTTGTTGACATTGACTCTGAGTGAGAGAACTAGAACTTTGTGCATCAATGTTGACATTCTTAGCTCCAATCACATTGTGAGCTTGTGGCTTTCCTTTTGGTTTATAATTTGGTGGATAGCCATGTAGCTTCCAACACTTTGCCTTGATGTGACCTGTTCCACCACAATGATAACAAGTAGGCTTAGAAGCTTGATTACTATAGACATGTGAGTTAATACCTTGGACATTTTGGTGTTGAAAACCATGTTGGCCTGCACTTTCATAGCTCTTTGGACTTCTAGGTGGCATGGAGTTGGAATACATAGCTGCATTTGGTGGCATTTGATTAACAGAATACATAGACATAGGATTCTGATATTGTGGAATGCTAATTTGAGATTGCATTTCTTTTTGCACAACTTTAGCAAACACCTTGTTCATAGTTGGTAAAGGATCAGATAATAGCAGCTGGTCCCTCACAGAAGTGTATGAATCATTCAACCCCATAAGAAACTGCATCACATAATCCTCCTCAATTGACCTTTGCACCCTTCCACATTCACAAAAGAGTACTGTCTTGTAATTACTCAGCTCATCCCAAAGAGTTTTCAGCTTTGTGTAATACACAGTAACACTCATATCTCCTTGCTTTAATGAGCTAATCTCCTTCTTTAATTGAAAAATTTTTGGTATGTTTTTCTGAGAAAATCTCTCAAACAAATCTTTCCATATCTCTCTTGTTGTTGTCCTATACATGACACTTCCATAAATATCTCTAGAAACAGCACTAAGTAACCATGAAATAACCATGGCATCACACCTCTTCCATAAAGGATAGAGCTCATTTTCTGGATCTGGCATCTCTATGCTTCCATTCACAAAACCTAATTTGTTCTTAGCCTCTAGGGCTACAAGCATATACCGATGCCATGTGTTGAAATTTTCTCCATTCAAAACTTGAGACACCAACACACTACCAGGATTTTCAGAGTTGCTTATAAAAAATGGAGATGAACTCTCTGAGTTCAAATTCATACCTCTCCCTGTTGCTCTCTGCGAGCCATGAGCACCGAGATCACTGTCAGTCGCCATACCTAAACCTCCAGATCGGTTGCAGCTTCGATGTCAACACAAATAGATCTGGAAAATCTCTCTGCAATCTTCAAATCACAACACCTCCTCCTTCACATGAGTTTCAAACTCCAAACCCTAATCCGAGCCTTCAAGCTCTGATACCATATTAGAAATCGAAAGAGAACGAAAACTAGAAAAGAGAGAAAGTTTCTCTGATAAATTTCTAAAAGAAAAATTACAAATGAAAATGAGGAGAAGAACTGATCTTATCCCAAACCCAGGGGGGATCTAAGTGCAATAAAAGGAAAGTCCTAACAACCCTACACATCAACAAAGCAAGAAGAAAGAAACAACCAATCAGAGGCCTCCACTCGGACTGATGACCGTTGCCTCACAAGACGGTGTCGTTCGACTAAAGAAGAGTTGAACATTTAAACTTCAACGTATAGTTTGATCCGACGGCCACTGAAACTTCTGCCCTTCTAATCCAACGGCTACTGAACAAAACAATTACAAGTCATCAGTTTGTACTCCTTTGCAGTTTAGTCCAATCCAGAAATGATTTTTCACTTTATTTCTAATAAAAACACTACACAAAAGAGCTGCTTATAAGCAGACTATGAAACTACCTCACACGTTAATAGGTTTCAGTACTACAACACTTCACTTAAGTACAAGAATACTTACAGTCAACAACAGAGTCAAGACAAGTCACATCTTCTTCGTTATTTCCTCCCTCAGCACCAGCTTCTTCCTCGTCCTTCGTCTTTTCTTCATCATTTTCTGGAAAAACACCGCCATATCATTATTAGTCTACGAGTGATTGCAATGTAAGAAAGAGTAGTTGCAACCCAGTTAGTTAACAATTGAATATGGAGTAAAGAAGGGAACCAAACACAAGTCATAGTAGCTTAATTCCTGATGCCGAGAAAAAAAATGTGTTCCATCTGCTTTTTTGGCATCCCATTTAGACTAACAGACTATTGTTTGCGAGTCCTAAACTCACTAACTATTGTTTTATCCATACGGCAACAGGCAGTACACCTGAAATCCCCTTGATGCTTCAAGCTCAAAGTAACTGAATTAAGTAAGCCCAAATATATTTATGTTATTCAGTCTGCCACTAACTCTCCCATTCCCAGCTCGCATTCCCAAAGCCCTGATCAACTGAGAATAAAGGATTGAGATTTGAGACTTCCTTAGCAGATTCAATTGGAGAAATACAACTTTCCTTTTAGAAACATATTGCATTCCTCTTTTCTTTTCTCAAATGGTCCAAGTGCCTTGCCTGCTGCTACCTAACAAATAGCTTCCTAAATACTATGCTTTCTAATCCTTGAGATGTAAGCCAGCCACTAGGAGAAGGGCACATTTCTGTGTAAAGTTGTAAACTATGGGGCGCTAGGGGGATTGCAAACCAAACAGCCCATGCAAAGGGACAGTGCAGAAAGAGATGATCAACACTCTCTTCCTCCAAATTACACACTTATCAAGCGCTATTTCATAGTGACTGAGCTGTCACCAGCAGAATAATTATCTTGAACGGAAGTGTAAGCTTCCACAGCTTAGTCCAAGGAAAAGAAGCATTATGGCAAGAAGGAAAAAATACTTTCTGAAGCAAAACTAGGGCAATCATTCTATAACCCGATGTCACATTACACAATTTATCAGCAGTGCATCATAGTACAGCTGTAAAATACGCCTCAAAATTATCTTGACATGGAATGCCTACGCTTGTACAAGTGCACACAGTCCATATATATATATATACAAAGATAGCCAGCATCCAAGAAAGACTATGAAACTACCACACAAGTCGTACTAACACACACTTTGCTCACGTACAACAACACAAAAACATTACCTACAGTCAACAACAGAGTTAAGACAAGTCACATCTGCACTACTGCGCTTCCTTGTTAATTACTTCCCCCTCCGACAGCACTAGCTTCCTCCTCATTAGCGTTCGTCTTCTTTTCTTCGGCATTTTCTGGAAAAATGCCATGAATTGCACAAGATGATCAATCGTACCAGATCTTCAATCGTTAGCCCTGGAGAGAATGTCGATCAACACTGCTTCTGGAATGTGATCCGACATTTCTCTCTCTCAATATTGACCCAATAAAAACCCTAGAGCATAAACATGGCGCTCTCTTCCCTTACTCTACTCTAGATACTTTGATATATATATATATATATATATATTACGGTACCGTTTGGTGGGGGTGAAACGGCCCGTTGGAGCCCGAGCCGGTCAGTTTGTGTACAAGTAGAGCAACACTGGGTTGGAGGTCGGGCATGGGATTAGGGGGCTGGGCCGGTTCGGGTGTTGGAAGGGGCCAGTCTGGGGCGGGTTTTGGCTTACTTTAGTGCAGAACGGGCCGGTTTCAAGCATGTGTCGGGCCCCTTGACACCTTCAGTCGGGGTGCTCTCAAAGTAGTCTCTTGGGGTGCCCAGAATCAAAGGGATATCAAGATCGATTCCTGTCAACAACGATCAGAACATAATGGGAGAAGAGGATCCGCTGAATTGCTTGAGAAGAATCTGATGTCTGACATTTGTAGGCTCGGAGAAGAAGAGCTTGGAAAACCTGTGTGACGCACGAACCAACATCATCTCACTGTCTTTTAGTAAAAAGCAAATTAGATCAAGAGAAAAAATGAGATAAAATCTAAACACCGTATTTAACTATTCGGGTCGAACCACGACCCATACCCGTCGAACCAAATCAAATTGCTATGGCACCTGCGTGTTTATATTTTTCCCTGTGCTTTTCTCTACATCATTGTAGTGTCATAACATCCAATCAAGTTCTCAAATCGTCGTCTTAACAAGTAATTTATGGAACAATTTGCTCATTCATAACTTTTTTAGTTTAAGCTCTTTTATGTTCTGTACAACTCTCAATATCAAGTCAGCTCATGAACTTTATCGAACATACCTCTCCCGTAACAATCTCTCTCTCAAATGCCCCCATAATTTTCCCTTTCTCATACTAATCACTCTCTACCCGTCACCATTTTCTCTCTCGTTCTCTCTCTCTCAAATGCCCCATAAATTCTCTTTCCCATAACAATCTCTCCTTCTCTCAGATCCTAATCCCACAACTATCTTCGTTGGGAGATAACTCCGAGCTTGTCCCGTCTACGGAAAGAGTGAAAGTGTTAGGAAAACAAATAAAATAACAGGGTCTGGGTCATTATAGGGTCACTTGAAGGGTCTGGGTCTAAAGGGTCGAGTCTCACCGATTTGGGTATGGCCCGGCCCAATGACAGGCCTACGCGCACGGGAACCTTATTAATAACACATAAGATAATGTTTGGTGTGATGCTTTTGGTCATAGCAATGATCCGCTCATCTTCATAAGTGTGCAATTCACTTCCCAGCAAAATATTAAAGTGGAGAGACGACATGTTAAATATGAACACAGTTATGGTGTAAACTAGATGCATAAGAAATCCCTTGGTACTTGGTAGAGAGCGAGGAGCTCCATCTTCAAGAGAAAAATGCCAAGCGTCTCCAATCAGCTGCACAAGAAAAGTCGTCATAATCCCCTTGTATAACTTTTCAACGCATCGTTGACTCTTATGTTGCAGCTCCTGCAACGGATAACATAATTTTCGGAGTTGGTCGTAGCATGTGAGATATATTTATGAGGCGCATCGGACCTGGAGACTTCTTCTGCTGATCAAACTGACAGTAAGAGTCGAAAATTCAAAGCTCATCCACAAATATGTTATTTTCTGCTATGACCTTGTGCACGGTCCAAGCATCATTTGTTCAACACAACACGAAGTCCGTGTTTTTCAGATTGCACACATGAAAAAGAAGACAAATCTTGAAATTTCATTGTCCTTCGAATCTCTTAGGATCAAGTTAGAGAGCAAGTCGAAGAATTGCTTTTCCTTAAAATGTTCAGTTCTATTGCACAGAGTCGATGCACACCAAGCTCTTCGAACGTGAAGGCGCTCAAGAAAAAGGGGCATGGTCGTTTGTGTGCTCATAGAACATTACAGACATGGATCCATTCGATAGCTACGAGTTGACCGGGAGTACCTCTTACAGGCATTTTCAGAGAAAGAGGTCAAATTTTTTTGAGATGGGATCGGGTCTGTCATGATAGCTACTTCAATTGGGATGGGTTTCAATGACTTTTCTGGTTGTTCGACAACATGTCTCTGTCAAGCAAACCAAGTCTAGATGTACGTTGCTCACGTCTAGATGACTAACCAAGCGTCAAAGATGCAAGTTGCTCGCTCCCACATCTGAAAGGGAACACCAAAAAGGAAATCCAGGCAGGAACTTATAAAGAGCACATGATGATCAGCAAAAGTGATTCTTATCGTCTCCTGCAACGGTTCGCTACAGAAGAACTCCAAGGAAAGAGCTGAGCGGCTAAACTAACAGGCACCATTCATCATCTCATCATTTTAAACGCAATCGATGAATGCAAGAAAGCCAGAAGTCATCATCTCAAATGAAATTGATAATCATCAGGTTGGCATAAACTAGATCATCATCATATACTACCAGAGCACACAGTCCACAATATACAAAGACATCCAGCACCAAGATAGACTTCTTGGAGCCCAAAAACACTACACAAAAGACCTGCTTATAAGCAGACTATGAAACTACCTCACAAAATAATAGGTTTAGTACTAAAACACTTCACTTAAGTACAAGAATACCTACCTACAGGCAACAACAGAGTTAAAGACAAGTCACATCTTCTTCGTTATTTCCTCCATCAGCACCAGCTTCTTCCTCATCCTCAGTCTTTTCTTCAGCTTTTTCTGGAAAAACACCGCCATATCATTATTAGTCCTTAGTGAATGCAATGTAAGAAAGAGTAGAAACCAAGTTGACAATTGAATATGGAGTAAAGAAGGGAGCCAAACACGAGTCATAGTAGCTTAATTCCAGATCCGAAAAAACAAATGAGTTCCATCTGCTTTTTTGGCCTCCCATTTAGACTCACAGACTATTGCTTGTGAGTCCTAAACTCACTAACAATTGTTTTATCCATACGGCAACAGGCAGTACACCGGAAATCCCCTTGATGCTTCAAGCTCAAAGTAATTAAATTAAGTAAGCCCAAATATATTTATGTTATTCAGTCTCCCACTAACTCTCCCATTCCGAGCTTGCATTCCCGAAACCCTGATCAACAGAGAATAAAGGATTGAGACTTCCTTGGCAGATTCAGTTGGAGAAAATATAACATTCCCTTTAGGAACATATTGCATTCTTTTTTTTTCTTTTCTCAAATGGTCCAAGTGCCTTGCCTGCTGCTACAATGCTTTCTAGTAGTCCTTAAGATGTAAGCCAGCCACTAGGAGAAGGGCTTATTTCTGTGAAAACTAAGTGCTAGGGGGGATTGCAAACCAAGCAGCCCGTGCGAAAGAGTGCAGAAAGAGAGATTATCAACATTCTCTTCCTCCAAATTACACATTTCGCAGGCGCTCTCTGAAAACCAAATTTCTTAAGTGAAGATTGGATTTAGTAGCTATTTATTTATGGCTGAGCTGCCACTAGAGGAAAAAAAAATTATCTTAGAAGAAATTTGAAGCTTCCACAGCTTAGTCCAAGGAAAAGAAACATTATACCAAGAAGGAAAAATTATTTTTTGAAGCAATACTAGGGCAATCATTCGATAACCTGATGTCACACTACAAGATTTATCAGCAGTGCATCATAGTGCAGCTGTTAAATATACGCCTCGAAAATGAACATAACTGGCATGGCATGCCTACGCTTGTAGAAGTGAGAGATGCTAACATATGTTTGAGTTCTTTAGCTTATCTAAGTTACATCATAGATCGAGGTCCTTCCCTAATAGCAAGAACATAATATAATACATGATCAAGAGCATTGTGCTTACTTTTTTCCTCATCCCAGCAAACTACTGAAAACCTTCAATCAGGATAAGTCCAAACCGATTTCAGCAAACGTGTGGCAAACTTCCCACTTCATGTAGGTTGAGGTGAATCTAAATAGGAAAGGAAGAAAAATATGCGTTGATTAAACTACCTATTATTTCTCCCTAATCACATCACAAAAAGAATTGTTTGTCGAGGAAGTCAGATAAAACACAAGTGAGTTGGAGGAAAATGATCCACATAGCCGACCCATTAGCTAGAGAAAAGTTCTGTGTTCTCCTAAGAATTACACATTGCTCCTATTCCCACGTGGAACCTATCATATATTAGCAGTGCAGAAGAGTTGAGGATCAGTTGGATGACCACAGTATGTGTACTTTCATATGAATCCTAAACTTCATTTCTTATCTTCAATTATCTTTTCTTTTATATACAATCTGAAGGAAATCTAGTCTTGTGCGGTGATACAACCAAAAGATTTCTGAGAAATAAACTAATTCACGTCAAGGGAACCTAAATGACTTTTTTTCTTTGACAGCAAGAGTTGCTTATAGAGTATGTACTGCGACATCTATCTCGTCAAGAAAATCGTACCCTTTATCAATCTACACAACTTACCTTGCATGCCAAACCAACAAGATTTCATTTCTTTAGTTCTATAAGTTGCATGCTAAAGAAATCAGATTCTATCCCACAGAAATGACGACTCCTTAGCTAAGAACGAGTATCATACATATTCAACTCAACTCAATAATCCATTTTCAACCTAGACTTACCATGTGATTTATAAATGGAGGAATCGGAGCATCAATTACTTAGCTTGTTATCATGATTTCTCTTAAGATCTCTAATCCACTCCATCCAGTGAATTGCATTATTTTAATGATTCCATGGGAGCAAACGGACAACCGCAGGGCATTTACTTCCAAAACAAACATCTTTAAGCCGAAGAAGGAGGATAATTATTAAAAAACTAGGGGAATCTCATTCAAAATAGTTTGTCTGCAACTGACCGAGTACAGCTAAGGGACCCAAGATCAATCTACCTATGCCGCCCCATTCCTGCTCTAGCAAATGGGAGAAAATCCAACAATTTATCTGATATCTATCTCACAAGCGCCCTTAATTGCAAAGGAGAAGAAAACAGAAGCTGATAGCGAACATAAACGTCTATGTAAGACTTCACTCAGGTGTCTCGTGGAAGAAGAAAATCCAAAAATATTGATAGACAGAGGTAGAAAGTATTAACGGTATGGGCCCAAATACACTGCTGATCTGGATCAAGAAGTCCAAAGCTGAGAAGCCCAAGCTGTGAAGCCCAAAGATGTGAAGCCCAAATGCTGAAGTCCAAAAGCTCCCAAATATCTGAAGGGTCAAAATGAAACTGCTGTCAAAGTTCATCTCCCCGTTTGTAATAAATGCTATCTCGGTAATTCAACAGTCCTCTAGATGATCGAACGGTCAGAAATAAGACCGTTCGACATCTCTGTATTTAGCCATCTTCTTCAATGAGAAAACCCTAGTCTTCGTTTCATTTTCTTCTGTGTTCTTGTTTTCATTTACAGAGAGCTTCGTCTCTCTTCTATCAAACCTTAACAGGTTTTCATGGTATCAGAGCTTAATGCTCACCACCACCACTCTATCAATGGCCACTCAATCATCCAACCCCCTTTTTCTTTTACCCAATATCAACAATTTTATGCCTTCAAAGTTGGACGGATCCAACTATGTCCTCTGGAAACACCAGATCTCTGCAATTTTTCGAACTCAGAGCCTTTTTGGCTATGTTGACGGCACCATCGCCACGCCGCCTCGCTTCCTCACTCCCGACGGCGTCCCCACCGATGATTTCACGGCGACACCAAACCCGGCGTTTCAGGTATGGCTGAGTCAAGATCAGGCGATTCTAACCCTAATCAACGCCACCTTGACTCAGGAGGCTCTTACTCACGTTATAGGTCATGATACTTCTAGATCTGCCTGGTTAGCTCTGGAACGCAGGTATGCCTCCTTGACTCGCTCCAATATTCTTCAGCTCAAATCTGAACTACAGACCACCAAGAAAGGGTCTGATAGTATCGATGTCTACATGCAAAAGATGAAATCAATTCGTGATAAATTATCTGTTGCTATGGCTCCTGTTCATGATGAAGACATGCTTCTCTATATTTTAAATGGATTGCCTCCTGAATATAATCCTTTTCGCTCCTCTCTAAGAACTAGATCTGAAACTCTTACTGTTGAAGATTTACATGTGTTGTTAAAAGGTGATGAACATATGCTTGAGTCACAGTCGTTTAAATCTACTGATCTGGGTCACTCTGCTTTTGCTATTCATACTATGGGGTCTCGTGGTCGTGGTTATCGTGGTGGTAGGACAAACCCCAGTAATGGTTCTGGAAACTCCTTCTCTGGATATCAGAGAGGTGGAGGAAGGTTCTATGGGGGTAGCTATGGGGGTAGAAACCCTAATTTTAACTCTCAAAGAGGGAGAGGACCCTCTAGGGGTCGTTTTGACAATGGGAGAGGAAGAACTAATACTTATTATGGTAGAAACTCTGGTCAAAACTCTAACAATCCCATAAACTGCCAAATTTGTGGTTATGACTACCACTCTGCCATAGATTGCTGGCACAGGATGGATCATTCCTACCAGGGTAAGCACCCTCCTGAACAACTCTCTGCTATGGTTGCTGCCAACACTCAAAATCCCTATTCTCCAAACCAATACCCCTCTGATTACTGGCTGTCTGATACTGGTGCCTCAAGCCACATGACCTCTGATATGAAGAATCTCTCCCTCTCTGAACCTTATCAAGGCTCAGATCAAGTTGCTGTGGGTAATGGTCACACTCTTCCTATTGCTGGAATTGGTACTGCCTATATCCCTACTTCTTCCCATTATTTTACTCTACCAAATACCTTACATGTTCCTAATCTATCCACAAACCTTTTATCTGTTCATCAAATGTGCAAACAAAATAACTGCAAATTTATTTTTGACTCTGATTCCTTTTCCATCCAGGACAAGGATTCGGGGAAAATACTATACCAAGGTGTTAGTCAAAATGGACTTTATCCTATTTACACTACAGCCACACACACTGGTCCTAATCCAGTTCATACCTCTGCTGCTTATTTGGGAAAGAAGATTACTTCTACACTTTGGCACTCAAGACTGGGTCACCCAACTGATGAAATTTTACATAGAGTTGTTTCTGTTTCAGCTGTTAACAAACATTTACCTTCTACTTGTCAATCCTGTTTAGCTGGGAAAATGTCTAGACTCCCTTTTTCTTTGTCTTCAACAAAAACTCATGATCCTTTGCATTTAATTCATAGTGATGTGTGGGGTCCTGCTAGTATTAAGAGTTATCATGGTTACAAATACTATGTTCTATTTATTGATGACTTTTCTAGATTCACTTGGATTTTCCCTTTGTGTTATAAATCTGATTTAGTTAAAGTTTTTCCAATTTTCAAGTTACAAGTTGAAAAACTCATTGGCAAACCCATCAAAATACTTAGAAGTGATGGAGGGGGTGAGTATATCTCTTATGTTTTTCAATCTTTTCTTTCTGAACATGGCATCACTCATGAAAAGTCTTGTCCACATACACCTCAACAAAATGGCATCTCTGAAAGAAAGCACAGACACTTAGTTGATACTGCAGTTACTTTAATGCAACATGCCTCTTTGCCTAAACATTTTTGGTTTCATGCATTTTCTGCAGCAGTTTATCTTATTAACCTCATGCCTTCTAAAACAACAAATTTTAAGTCTCCATGGGAACTTCTGTTTAAAAAGAAACCAACTTATGATCACTTAAAAGTTTTTGGATGTGCTTGTTACCCCTATTTGAGACCTTACATGCAATCTAAACTAGATGCCAAAACTAAACAATGTGTCTTTCTGGGTTATGCATCAAATTATAAAGGTTATCTGTGCTTTGAAAAATCAACACAAAAATTTTATGTGACTAGAGATGTTCTATTTGATGAAGATGTCTTTCCTTATTCTGGTACTAACACATTGTCTTCTGCAGATCATAGCTCTTCTCTCTCTGGTGACTTCTCATCCTTTATCCCTGTCCCTTTTCCCTCTCCTGGATATGATGAAAATGCAAACCCTGAACCTCAAGTCTCAGCTGCTCCTTCTGAATCTGAGCTGCACTCCACTGATGAGAATCCAGGAGACATCTATCCAGAACAGATACCTCCAGCACAGATACTCACTTCTCCAAATTCCATCAGTTCTGGATTGGCACCAGATTCAGAAAATGAGCCAGCTGCAGCACCTGGAGGACACAGTATGCAAACTAGAAGCAAATCAGGCATTTTCAAAAAGAAAACTTTTGGCTATGCTGCTGCTAAGGCTTCTGGTATTTCTGATCCCCCCCCCCTTCTCATTCAAACAATGCAGTTCCTGGTAACATCTCTTCCTTCTCTGTCAATTCTGCTGACCCTACTTGTTTTTCTGAGGCTAAGAAATACTCACAGTGGCAGCAAGCTATGACTGATGAGTTTTTTAGCCTCACACAGCAAAATACATGGACTTTAGTTCCACCACCCCAAAATGCTAACATTGTTGGCACAAAATGGGTTTACAGAACTAAATACAACCCTGATGGTAGTGTTGCTAGATATAAGGCCAGACTTGTTGCCAAAGGGTTTCATCAAACCCCTGGCATTGATTATGATGAAACATTTAGTCCAGTTGTGAAGCATGCTACTGTTAGAACTATACTTGCTCTTGCTGCATCTTTTAACTGGCCTTTACAACAATTAGATGTCAAAAATGCCTTTTTGCATGGTTATATCAAAGAAACTGTCTATATCACACAACCACAGGGTTACATTGATCCAAGAGTCCCACACTTTGTTTGCAAACTTAACAAATCATTATATGGACTCAAACAGGCTCCAAGAGCCTGGTTTGAAAGATTTACAAGTTTTCTTTACTCTCTTGGTTTCAATGCTTCTGCTGCTGACTCAAGCTTGTTTATTAGACACTCACATTCCAAAATCACCATTCTCTTGCTCTATGTAGATGATATCATACTTACTGGTGGTGATAGCAACTTTATTTCTCAACTATTGCTTTCTCTTCACTCTGAATTTCAAATGACAAATCTGGGCAAACTAACTTATTTTTTGGGATTAGAAATCAAATATGCTTCTTCTGGCTTATTTATTCACCAAACTAAGTATGTGGCTGATCTTCTTCAAAGATTTAACATGAGTAATTGCAAACCTTGCCCTACTCCTCTTGCTGTTGGGGGCAAATATCATTTATTAGATGGCACTCCACTTGATAATCCTACTGTTTTTAGATCTCTTTTTGGAGCTTTGCAGTATTTGACATTCTCTAGACCTGATATAGCTTTTGCAGTTAATCACTTGTGCCAATTCATGCACAACCCTACAAACTTGCATTTAATTGGTGCCAAAAGAGTCTTGAGATATTTACAAGGCACCAAATCACATGGCTTGCTTTACCAAACTGGACACTTGCCTCTTGATGCTTACTGTGACTCTGATTGGGCTGGCAACCCAACAGATCGCAGAAGCACTACTGGTTTTGTCATATTTATTGGCCCAAATGCTGTTCACTGGGCTGCAAAGAAGCAGCCTACTGTTTCAAGATCCTCTGCAGAAGCAGAGTATAGAGCTCTTGCAGTCACTGCTGCTGATCTCACTTGGTTTAAATTCTTATTTCGTGATCTCAAACTTTCTTTACCTCAAGCACCAATTTTATGGTGTGACAGTAAATCTGCTATGGCTATGGCTCACAATCCTATCTTACAAGCTAGAACTAAACATGTTGAGATTGACTATCACTTTGTCCGTGAACAAGTTTTGAGAAAACAACTAATTGTGTCTTATGTTTCTAGTGCAGAACAGATTGCTGATATATTTACAAAAGGCCTAAGCACACAACAATTCCTTGAAATCAAATCCAAGTTAATGGTTCAATCACCACCATTAACTTGAGGGACGGTATTAACGGTATGGGCCCAAATACACTGCTGATCTGGATCAAGAAGCCCAAAGCTGAGAAGCCCAAGCTGTGAAGCCCAAAGATGTGAAGCCCAAATGCTGAAGTCCAAAAGCTCCCAAATATCTGAAGGGTCAAAATGAAACTGCTTTCAAAGTTCATCTCCCCGTTTGTAATAAATGCTATAGTTCTAAATGTGGATCATTGTGATCTTGGTAGCGTTAAACGCTACACCGTAACTGGGTAGTTATAAAGGCGTGTACTGGATACAATGAGAAGCAAGCTTAGAGATCGTAGTGGACGTAGAAAGGATTTGCCCCTCCCACATAACGGGATCGAATATCCTAGGCCACTCGAGAGATAGTGCTTATAGAATGTCTGGCCAGACTCAAATAAATCAATATAGGATATTGATGTTATTTGCACGAATAAGGCTATTCCCATGAATCGAGAAACTATGGATCTCGGTAATTCAACAGTCCTCTAGATGATCGAACGGTCAGAAATAAGACCGTTCGACATCTCTGTATTTAGCCATCTTCTTCAATGAGAAAACCCTAGTCTTCGTTTCATTTTCTTCTGTGTTCTTGTTTTCATTTACAGAGAGCTTCGTCTCTCTTCTATCAAACCTTAACAGGTTTTCAGAAAGATCCTATGATGATTTAATTCTGTATATGCAATGGGTAGTGGCAACTAAAATTTTCAAGCTTCAACAGTTAAGCTATAAAAGTTTGCAATATAACGTCTCCACTACATCAAGTCTCTAACATCCATTTAGCAAAACATAAATTTAAGGAGAGGCTAAATGACACTTCAGTGTAACTAAAGATGATTTCAGCCTTGCCCATCAACCAGCTAATTATCGGTTTCAATCAGAACGCAAATATTTCTTTCCTTGAGAATAGGAAGCACATAGCTAAAATTTCACCGTGATGAAGTAACAACTGATATTTTCCATAAAAAGCAATAAAAAGATGCATAACACAGCAACTATGATATGTCCTGAAATGGTCATTATTGTGGGCACTATCTGTGGAAATAGCAAAGCATTTGAAACAAATTCTTTTCGATTTTTGAAAACTCATGCAAAATGAAATATCCAAGAGCCAGGTAGATATGTAGCATTTCTTACCTCCTCCTTTCGCATGAACATCTTGGGATTGCTTGGACGCAGCAGGACTTTTGACTTGAGCTGTTTGATAGATTCACTTTTCATTCCGAGCAAAGCTAAAGTCTCCACAAAGTAATCCGCGAAAACTGAATGTTCACTTTGAATTTCTCGAATGTGATTCATTTGTTTGGTCTTGGGACCGTAAGATACCAATGATTTAATTTGACGATGGTTTGACCACTGCTTTACAACCACCAAAATCTCCTCCTCACTCTTTAGAACACCACATACTTTCAGTAAACTACTTGTGATATCAATGCTGAAGACTTTGGTCCAAGAATCAGCTACTCCATACTGTTTCATCACCCAGACAATGGTGTTTCTGCTATTTTGACAATGATGAATCAGCGCAAGTGATTCTCCAAGAAGAGAGACACGTAAACTTTCTTTGCTGCCTTGAAGATATCCAGGAGCTAGACTAACAGGCATCTTCATCACAGCAAAGGCTTCAGTCATAAAATCAAAAGAGACCATGATTTTCATAAACTTTCCAATGGACAGCTCCATGGAGAAAAAGCCTGTGAAGTGCGGCCAGTTATAAAATTGGAAAACCCTTTGGGGTCAACACTTTTCCATGGTCCTACACTCACTTCATAAACCTCAACCATGGGCGGGCAAATGAGCCCGGCCTTGTAATTGTCGTAGAAATGAACAACCCTAACAACCTTAAAATCATTGGTGGTTGAATCGAAGCCAAACCCAATAGCGTGCTCCATATAAACGCCATGTGAGCGGAAGGTAAAAATGGGCTTAGGAAGGGTAACAGATCCCCTAATAGATGGATTCCACATGATGAGAATATTTGTGAAGGTGATTCTATCGTCGGACAGGCATAAAACACCATGGAAGCAACCAACTACTCTGAAGTGTCGGTTCAAGCCCCAGCTCTTGTAAGGGAAATCCAAGGTTTTATACAGTGTAAAAGTGTTGTTGTTGTTTTTGTTGTCATGCAAGTGAATGGAATAGTCTTCTTTGTTCTATTCAGGATGGGAATCATAATTTTCGGAACTCCTAACTAGCAAGAGGCCAATGTTGTTGTTGTTCCTAGTAGTAGTAGCAGGAAGTCGTTTCATATGAAGAGAGAGTACCATGACTTGCACACTGCGGTGCATCGAACAAGATCTTCAGCGGTTGCCCGCGTTAGAATGTCCATCAACAAGGCTTCTGGAATGTCCCTCAATCATTCTTCTCTCTCTCATGCTCGGCCTACTCAGGTGTGTAAGATACATTAGATGTCTGTTTGGGATCAATAATCTTGGTTAAAAGACACTTTCACCCCTCAAAGTTAGTGTACAGATACTTTAACCCCATTATGTTGTGAAACGACATTTTCATTCCTTCAATGTACCAGTACCAGTACCAAATTTCATGACAAGTTCATTTCCTAACAAAGACAATAACCACCCCTATAATATGAGAAAATACACATTGGCACCCTGATGTTTGAAAATTTCTCTTTGCACCCTTGTAACTGACATACCCCAACGTCTCGACTAGAAATACGGTATTAGCCCTACCACTTATGAAAAATTACACTACTATATAAGCTCTTTCTTCTCTTGGAACACAACCTATTGGTTCCTCTTCTTCTCATGGAATACAAGGCAGCCAACGTGCAAATCCAATTGAGAGAGCATATAACGTGGGCATAGCACATGCCTTTGCATATAGAAGCTTTATGAGTGAGCCTGTGGCGAGAGGACTGAGAAGGTTATGGGAGTTCAAAAAGCTTTAATGACTTTTTCTGGCTGTTGGACAACTTGTCTCTCTAGCAAACCAAGTCTAGAATCCCATCCCCTGGACAACAAACTGATGTAACCGAGCGTTAAAGATGCAATTTTCTCACATATTTGTAGCACTTATAAAGATGAAAGTTGCCCAAAAAGACACAGCTCAACCATTCAACCAGAATCTTTGGTTACATCATCGTACATTACCAGAGCACACAGTCCATAAATATACAAAGATAAGCCAGCACCTATGAAAAAACACTACATATCAAGAGCTATGATTATCAGCAGACTATAAAACTGCCTCACAAGTTAATACGTTTAAGTATTAAAACACTTCACTTAAGTACAAGAATACCTACAGTCAACAACAGAGTTAAGACAAATCAATTCTGCACTACTACGCCTCCATCTTCTTCGCTATTTCCTCCAACATCACTAGCTTCCTCCTCCTCCTTGTCATTCATCTTCTCTTCAGCATTTTCTAGAAAAAATACCCACGTATCATTAGTCCACGCAATTGAATGGAAGAAAGAGTAGTTGCAATCCAGTAAAAAATTGAATACAGAGAGTAAAGAAGGGAGCCAAACAAGAACCATATGTAGTAGATAAATTGCTGACACCGAAAAAACAAATGTTTCATTTGCTTATTTAGCCTCCCATTTAGACCAAGTACCATCTCGTCTTTATTGGATCCTAAACTCAAAAGCTATTGTTTTATCCAGACGGCAACACACACTACACATGAAATCCCCTTGATGCTTCAATAAATCTAGTACAAATACGACTGTCCTATTGGAAACATATTGCATTCATTTATTCCCCAAATGGTTCAAGTGACTGCTGCTACCCAACAAATAGTTTCCTGAATACTACGATGCTTTCTGGTCCTTGAGATGTAAACCAGCCACTAGGAGAAGGGGGACTTTTCTGTGAAAACTATGTGCTAGGGGGGATTGCAAACCAAACAGCCCGTGCAAAGGGACAATGCAGAGAGAGATTATCAATATTCTCTTCCTCCAAATTACAAAGTTTGCAAGCGTTGTCTGAAACCAAATTTCTGAAGTGAAGATTGGATTTAGGAGATATTTATTTGTGGCTGAGCTGCCACCAGAGAAAAAAAAAATATCTTCAAAGGAAGTTGAATCTTCCACAGTTTAGTCCAAGGAAAAGAAACATTATAGCAAGAAGGAAAAATTACTTTCTGAAGCAATACCAGGGAAATCATTCTACAACCTGATGTCACACTACAAGACTTTAGGCAGTGAATCATAGTGCAGCTGTTAAAAATACGCCTAAAAAATGAACATAACTGACATGGAATGCCTACGCTTGTACAGGCGAGAGATGCTAACATATGTTTGAGTTCTTAGCTTATTGAAGTTGCATCATTAGATTTAAGTCCTCCCTTAATAGGAGGGACATAAAATAACCATCATAATACATGATCAAGACCATTTTGCTTATTTTTTTCCTCATCCTAGAAAACTACTTAAAACCCTCAATCAGGATAACAAACCGATGTCAGCCAACGTGTGGCAAACTCCCACAGGAACAGCTAAATCAATCCCACTTCATGTAGGTTGACGTGAATCGAAATAGGAAAAAAAAACACGTGTTGCTAAAACCACCTATCATACATATAGCTCCCTAGTCACATCCCAAAAAAAATGTGCCGGCCAAAGAGAGTCAGATCAAAACACAAGTGAGTTGGAGGACAATGATCCACGTAGTGGACCCACTTGAAGCCGGGGAAAAGTCACTATGTTCTTTAAAGAAATACACATTGCCCCTGTACCCACGTGGAGCCTATCATAGATTAGTAGAGCAGAAGAGTTGAGGCCAAATAATTAAGCATAATTGAAGAATCAGTTGGATGACACCAGTATGTATAGTTTTATATCAATCCTAAACTTCATTTCTCATCTTCCATTATCTTTTCTTTTATATTCAATATGAAGGAAATCTAGTCTTGTGCGGTGATACAGCTAAAAAATTGCTGAGAAATAACTAATTCACATCAAGCAAACCTAAATGACTTTTATGTTCTCTTTGACAGCAAGAGTTGCTTATGGAGTACCCTTTGTCAAAGACATTGTACCCTTTGTCAATTTACACAACTTACCTTGCTTGCCAAATCAACTAAATTTTCATTTCTTTAGCTTCTATAACTTGCATGCTAAAATAAATCAGATTCTATCTCGCAGAAATGACAACATGAGTATCATATATATTCAACTCAACTCCATAATATGTTTTCAACCTAGACTTACCATGTGAAATATAAATGGAGGAATCAGAGCATCAATTATTTATCTTGTTATCATGATTTCTCTTAAGATCTCAAATCCAGTTCATTAAATGAATTGCATTCTTTATATGATTTCATGGGAGCTAAAGGAACAACCGCAGGGCATTTACTTCCAACACAATTTCTTGAAGCCGAAGCAAGCTGATTACTCATAAAAAACCCAGGGGAACCTCATTCAGAATAGTTTGTCTTCAAGTGACCGATCACAGCCAAGGCCCATCCCTGCTCTAGCAAATGGGAGAAAAATTCTACAAGAATGACAAATCGACCTGATGTCTATCTCAAATATGCCCTTAATTGGAAAGGAGAAGAAAACAGAAGCCGATAGCTAAACTAGGAGCGGTTATGTAAAATCTTGACTCAGGTGTCTCGAGTAAGAAGAAAATCCAAAAACATTGATAGACAGAGGCAGCAGGATACTTTGATGATTGAATTCTGTAGATGTAATGGGTAATGGAAACTAAAATTTTCCATCTTCAACTTTTAATAAGCTATATAAATTTGCAATATCACTAACATAACGTCTCCACTACATCAAGTCTCTAATATCCATTTACCCAAACATAAATCTAAGGAGAAGCTAAATCACACTTCCGGGTGACTAAAGATGTTTTCAGCCTTGACCCAACAACCAGCTAGTTATCTGTTTTAATCAGAACACAAACATTTCTTGCCTTGCGAGTAAGAAGCACATATTTTCCATAAAAAGATGCATAACACAGAAACCATGATATTTGCCTGAAATGGTCAAATATGTGGGTGCTAGCTGTGCAAATGGCAAAGCTTTATAACATTTGAATAAAAAGTCTTTTGGATTTTTGAAAACTCGTATAAAATGATGGAATAAAAGTAAACAAAATATCCAAGAGCCAGGTAGATACGTAGGATTTTTTACCTCTTCCTTTCACATAAACAACTGGGGATTGTTTGGACGCAGCAGGATTCTCTGACTCAAGCGGTTCAACAGATTCTGTTTTCACTCCGAGCAAAGCTAAAGTCTCCACAAAGTAATCCACGAAAGCTGAATGGTCATTTTGAATGTCTCGAATGTGATTCATTTGTTTGCTATTGGGCTCATAAGAAACCAGTGACATAATTGGATGGTGGTTTGACCACTGTTTAAAAACCACCAACAAAACCTCCTCCTCATTCTTTAGGACACTGCATATTTTCAGTAAACTAGTTGTGATATCAATGCTGAAGTGTTTGGTCCAAGAATCAGCTACTCCATACTGTTTCATCACCCAGACACTAGTGGTTCTGCTATCTCCACAATGATGAATCAGCGCAAGTGATTCTCCGAGCAGAGAGACACGTAAATTTTCTTTGCTGCCTCGAAGGTGTCCAGGACCCACACTATCAGGCATGTTCATCACAGAAAAGGATTCAGTCCTTAAATCAAAAGAGACAATGATTTTCATGTATTCATTTTTGGCCGCATTCCAGTCTTTATACCCAGTCCAGTGGACAGCTCCATTGAGAAAAGCCTGTGAAGTGCAGCCAGTTATAAAATTGGAAAACCCTTTGGGGTCAACACTTGTCCATGATCCCGCACTCAGTTCATTAAGGTATGTGACCTGGGCCTTGTAATTGCCGTAGAAATAAACAACCTTAAAATCATTGGTGGCTGAATCGAAGCCAAACTCCACCAACAAGGGGCTTAGGAAGGGTAACAGATTTCCTAATAGTTGGATTCCACAGAATGATTTCCTATCGTCAGACAGGCATAAAACACCGTAGAAGCAGCCAACTACTCTGAAGTGGCGGTTCCAACCCCGGCTCTTGAAAGGGAAAATCTAAGTTTTTATATAGTGGAAATGTGTCGTTGTGCAAGTGAATGGAATAGTCTTCTTTGTTCTCTGCAGGATGGGAATCATAATTTTCGGAACCCCTAACTAGTAATAGATCAATGTTGTTGTTCTTCCTAGTAGCAGCAAGCCGTTTTTTCCATGACTTGCACACTGCGGTGCATCGAACCAGATCTGCAATCGCTAGTCTCGTCGCGAGAATGTCGATCAACACGGCTTCTGGAATGTGATCCGACATTCTTCTTCTTCAATCTCTCGATCTCGTAATGAAAACCCTAGAGCATAAACCACGGGGTTCTCTTCCGTCACTCTACCTGTGGAGTATATTTTAACTGATGCGTGTGTTTGGATTTGCGAATAGCGTAGGGAGAGAGAAACAAAAAGTAATCCAACTACATATACACGTGGACTTTCCTTTTTCATTCTGTCCTTTCCATCAACCCAAGGTTCAGTGCTCTTAGCCAACGAAAAACCAAGGGTATCGATTTTCGAAAATAAGTGTAGAATTTCATAAAAATAAAATATAATACAAACTAGGAAAAACAAAGCCCGCAAGTCACAAGGACTTGCAGCATACTTAGATAAACATAAAATAATAAAAACGCCTATCCATCTGAGCTGTTGTCGATCCATAAATCACCACAATAGCAAACGGTGAGGCGGTGACACACAGGAGACGAGGCAAGGCAGTGGGTGATGGTGGCGCCTGAAACACGGACGACCGATTGGCAGCATGGGTGGCTGAAGCAGCAACGTGGCTGAGGTCAACTCCGATGGCGGTAAAGCACGGCGGGCAGCGCCACAGGAAAGCCTCATCGCTGCACCAGGAAGGGGAAAGGCGCAACTCCGACTACAGAAGAAGAAAAGCTCCTGGTGGTGTTGAGGGGCGGCGAGAGGACTGCTCCGGAAAACTCGTAGCGGTCGGAGGACAACCAAATCGAGGGGGAGGAGAACAGCCTCCCAGCCGGGGAAGAGGGAGAACAGCCACCACAAGTGAAACCCATATCTGACCGGAGAGGCCTCACAACAGCCGACAGGAATCAAGCTTCACACTGGTGCAAAGCGGCACCACCACTGGCGAAGGCCATCGGAGAACCGTCAACACCGATCCAAAAACAAGTGCAGACGAACCGCCGCAAACAAGAGGTGATCGTCTCTCTCTCTAGAGTAGAGAGAGGTCAGAGCCCAAGACTCATGCGGCTGTTAAAGAAATGAAGAAAGATGATGTGTAGCTATAGTATTTATACTGTAGTTTGTTACATACTTTCTGTATTTGCACATCTACGGATCTACCCATCCTATTCTAATTATATCAACTACTTCTTCGACTTTAAACCCTTCTGGAGAACCCCACAGAGGGCCAAGAGTTCTCCTTAATCCAGTGATGTTGATGCTTTTGTGCGTTAGAACGACGCCGAGAAGACTGTGCGCGCTTTCAGCAACAATGGCGCCCACCTCCTCCTCATCGAAGGCCACTTCATCTTCTTCATCCGATTGAATTTCAACCGCCTTCATTTTGCTTACGATCTCATCCGAGTTCTCAATCTCAGGTGTTGTTCCATCGTCTGACTTGCTCGACATCTCTGATTTCAGAAGAAACAGAAACCAACCTGTTGAACATGACTAGCTTTCTCTCTCAAGAGACTTTCTCTCTCTAGATTTGGGACTAATTAATCTGGGTTAGTTTGCTAATCTATTTTAATTAGGCCCAATTAAATATTGTGGTGTTTTTTTTTATAAAAGGGTAAAAGACATTTTGCACCCTCTAATTATGGGGAAAAGACATTTTGCCCCCTGATTTATGAAAAAAGACATTTTGCACCCTTGTTAACGGATGGAGGGTGGACAGATACCACCCTTCTGTTACAATCCGTTAGTGGAGGGGTGCTAACTGACTTTTTGTGACCATTTTACCCTTATTGATTGTGGAAAAATATCACCATTTTTTTGCTTATTATGTTCATCGTGTTCTTGGTGTTATTTAAAAAAAAAAAAATCATGTTGTCACCTCCACTACCACCAAATCACCACCACCACCACATCACCATCACCATCACCACCACCACCAACAACGACGACAAATCTGACATACTCTCTCTGTTTTTCTTGTTCTATCTCACCACAACCACCAACACCACCACCAGCCCACCACCAACACTAACCAAAACAATCATCCATCCCAACCATGACAATTACAAATCCAAAATCAGACCCCAAAAGTAAACCCTCTTCATCCATGACCTCCACCACAACATCAACACCACCTCACTCCAATTCAACCCTCACTCTCGACCCAGTTAACTCTCACCAAAACAGGAAGCTCAGTTTTTCCAAACCCGAAATGAAGTCAACCCAAACACAATCCAATTGAAGACCAAACATATCAAACCCACACCGAAATAAACTCAACTCGAATCAGTGACATGGGATGAGTACAAGAGAGAGAGGATGATGCGACTGCAAATGACACAACCAGACCGGTTCGTACGAGACGACCGAACCCGAAGTACGTTGGTTAAGATTCGTTGATTTACTTTTCAATAAGAAGACAAAGTCAATAGACTAAGTCTGCTAGTTGCTTACTGGTAAGACTGTTAGTTAAGTCAGTAGACTAGTGGCTTAGTAATAGGTTTGTTAGTTGCTTAATAATAGGTCACTTCTCCAGGAGAAGTGTTGCACGTTTTGTTTTCTCACTTCCAGTTTTGTAGGAAGGTTAGTTCCACCTTTCTTCCTATTTAAATGAAAACACAAAAAGAAAAAGGCAGAGAAATTTGCCTGAAAATTACTTGTGTTCTTGTTTACCTTTGATCAACATTGATGATTCTATAACTGGGATCTATCAGAGGAGAAGGAGGCGAATGGGATCTGGCGAATAAAAATTCAGAGGAAGAAAGAAGACGACGAATCCGAGCCTGAAAGCTTCGATCTTGATGGTGGCAGCAGTGCCATCATCGTCGTCCCCAACGCCACAAATAGACCCACCACAGCATGAAACCCTCTCCTCCACCTCTTGCTCTCGAACCCATGAGACGTCGTCCTCCTCCTCTCCCCAAACTCCATCTTCTTCCCCGTCGTCTGTCTCGCCGTCATGTCCCTCGGCGCAATCATCACCACCACCAACCCCCTTTACACTGCCGGCGAGATCTCCAAGCAAATCGCCGATTGGAAACCTGTCCTCGCCTTCACGACCCCCCAATTAATCCCCAAAATCGCCGCCGTAAAGCTCCCGATTATACTCATCGGAGGAGGCAGTGAAGGCAAAATCGTGAATACACTTGATGAGATTTTGAAGACGCCGCCGAGTCAGGGATCGAGTGACTCAGGACGACACGGCGACTCTGGCACCACCGGAGCGAGCAAAGGTCGTTTCATCGCACCGGAACCTGATTGCGTTGATACAGACGGTTTTAAGCAGGTTCAATTTGGAAGATGGAGAATAGACCTTTATTTGCACTGTCCCGATGTTTCATATCTACGGCCTGGCGGCGTTCGCGACGGGGCTACTAGCCTCCGGATCGACAATCGTGGTGCTGTCGAAATTCGAGATGTTATCGGCGATCGGGAAGTATAAGGCGACGTACCTCCCTCTGGTGAACAACGCGGTTCTGATAGGATCAGGTTTGTGATGGGGCTGGGAAGGAAAGAGGCGGAAGAGAGAGGAAAATAGATGAAGTTAGGGTTTGAAATGAGGAGAAGGAATGAAAGGCCCTTTATAGTTGTGTAATTTCCTTGCATCTTGAGGTTAGTTATGTCTTTTTGTCCCTCCGTTAGTGTGGTGTTAGTTTTTAACTCTTTTAGAGGTGCAAAATGTCTTTTTCCATAAATCAGGGGGTAAAATGTCTTTTCTCCATAATCAGAGGGTGGAGAATGTCTTTTACCCTTTATAAAAAAGAGTAAGATGGTATTTTTTACGTAAAAAGTGTCTATATAAGAAAAGTTTGAAGAAACGGGTGGGACGTCCCAATAAAGAAAGTTTGAAGAAACGGATGGGACGGAGGGAATATGGTCTTAGCCATGAATAACACTGACACCCAAATGATTTAAGAATAATGTAAAGTTGTGGTGATGGGAGGGTATCTCATGCGTGTGGATAATACTGACATCCAAATTAGTTGTTCGCAGTCATTAGAGGGTATTTTGTTTTTTTACTCTTAGTTAGTTTTGTGGAGATTTGTGCCCTGTGTTGCGAGCTTAAAATGTGTAACAGACTCATTCTTCTTCTCAATGAAAATTTTCTGCAACTAATTTGTATCTCCTCTCTATCTTCGATCTAATATAGTCTGTGAAACCCTAGCTCATTGGTGGAATAGGAGGATTCCGGAGAAAGGCGAAGGTCAGGAAGCTTGGTTCCTGAAAATTGGTATCTGAGCCAGGTGGTGCTGAGCTTCCGTTGAACTCTGCTGCAGAAATGGTGAGGCATGACGAATTGGACGCCCGACTTAAATGGAGGCGGTCGTGGTTCGGATTAGCGGTGCTCAGGATCGATTGATAGTGGCGCAACAACATCTAATGGGTTCCCTCATATTGATGGAGCAAAGGACAAATGAGCGAAATGCCAGGATTTAGCTACAGCTGAAGGAGCTGGTTCAAAGTGTCAAAACACACAGCTCTGTCGCGCTGGAATCTGGGTAAGGAGAAAACCGGAGATGGAGTTTCTACAGCAGGCAACTCAATTGGTACTGAAAATTGATTTGTGCCATCAGGTAATACTCTTCCATTTTGTCTTTGGCCTCAAGTAGAATTTTCAAAATTCAGTAGTGTTGATTCCAGAAATTGGATTAAACAATGCATAAGGTCTACCTTCTTCCCCGTCAATGGAGAAAAGAGAGTTGCCTTAGTATCTTTATATTTGGAGGATCAAGCTGATATATGGTTCAAAAAATGCTGGAGTCCATAGAGGGGTTGAGTTGGGATGTATTTGTTACTCACACATCAGGGTACTCTTGAGCTATATGTGGAAACTACCGCCTTTGCTGCTGCTACCCGGGAAGAACGTTGAAGAATTAAGGTTGAGATATGCAAAAACACCCTTCCTTGGATGAATCTTTCTTTGCATCACTCTTTAGAAGTGGCCTGAAATTGGAAGTTAAGCACATTATGCACTTGATGAGACCACAAAACTTGCAGGAGGCTATACATTTAGCCAAAATTGAATCTACATACTAACAGGAGTTGCAATCACAAAACATCACTAGAGCTACCCCCAATCCAAACACTAAACCCATAATTACCTGCCCTCCATCACCCATGACTAATAATAAAACCCCGGCCAACACCAATTTCAACCAAGCTTCTAGCACTTCTCCAAATACTACTACCACAACCCAGAACACCACAAACACCACAGTTGCTAGCAACACCAACTCCAAGGCTTCTTCCAGTGGAAGTACCAATATTCCAATTTAAAAGATGACACGGGAGGAATGCAGAAGAATAGGGATAGTAATGTGTGCTATTTCTGTGATGAAACATACCACGAATGGCATAATTGCAAAAAGAAGCAGCAGATGCACTTACTTATGGGAGAAGAGGATGAGGACAACATAGAAGACCACAATGCAAATGAAGTACAAGGGGGGAGGGAGACAATGACAAGGAACATTCCCCAGAACCAAGTATGACACTCAATGCCATCACAGGAGTGAGTGGCTATCACACTCTTAAGCTGCTGGGAAGGTACCAAAGCAATGCCATAACCATGTTGGTAGACTCTAGTAGTAGTCATAATTTCTTAGGTGCAGCCAGTGCAAAGATGTAGTAGGCCAAATATGTAAACTCACACATGAGGCAACTAGTATCTTTCAAGGGTATTAACCTCAATGATTTTCGCATAAAGTGAATTATAAGATCGTACTGTAAACCAGTTACTTTAATCATGCTTCTGATCACTCTATAGTCTTGTGGACTAAGTATCATTGTACACACAAATTTTATGCTAATGAAAACAAAAGCGATAAATTCGGAGTATCAAATATTTTATTGATGAAATTGAAGTAGCGGATTACAATCTCTGTAACGAATTTCTAAACAGAAATTACAAATCCTCTGATTCTTCTCCTTGAACTTCGAACGAGGGCTTCGCAGCTTGATCTCAGATCGAACGATTAGGCGTTCTTCGATTTCGGCGAAGAACGCGTTGAAGGTCTTGAAGAACTGTGTGATGATCTTGATGTCCGGTGTATGAACTCTTCAGGGCTTTAGCAGCTTGATCTTCAGAGCTCTCTCCTTCTTGCAAGATCGAATTGTGTCCTCTTATGCCTAGGGATGGCTCCTTTATATAGGCATGGGCCGACTTGTTGGCCAAGGTAGAAAATAAATATTATTTATTTATTTATTTATTTATTTTCTGCATCAATTTGACAAGTGGCTCACCATAATTGGTCGGGCTCGCTAGCCTTGATAACTGCATCACTTTGACAAGTGGCACTATTTGATTGGCCTTACTTGCTGACGTGTAACCGTGTCATGCAGCGATGTGGCGTCGCCATAAGCAGTCCATAATTGCAAATAAGGTTTGGTCTCATTTACAATTTAGTCCATGTTTAATTGCCGTTTTAGGACAATAACTTATCGAGTAGTGTTTTTTGATCAAAATTTTTCCAAATATCTGAAAACACGTGTCATTGTTTAAATGGCTAAAAATTTACGTGTCTACAAATGCCCCCTCAAGGCTTGTTCACCGGCTCCTGAGCTTGTTGGTGTGGATAAGCCTTGAAAAGTTTGACCTTGACATGAGCCCTGGAAGTATAACTTCATACTTCATGGAACATAAATTCCCGTCCTGGAACAGAGTTGAGACACGTTTGCACTTCGTCTCGTCCGCAGTCAAAAGATTGCGTGAATTACCATTACAAGAAGTGATTTTGCAGTGTCTGGAGCCCATAGGTAATAAAATTTTAGAAACAAACACCATAAAGAAGTCATGGTGTAGTCCTTAAAGGGGCAGAGAGTCTTTGAAACCAAATCAAGCCCCCTTTTTTGTATTTGGCTGGCACGTGAGCATAGTGAGCACAAAAAAAAAAGCCAAGGCTTCCAATTTACCAACAAATTGGACTAACCCCAGATTTAAATAAAAAAAATTAAAAAAATAGATGGCAAACAACGCAGGTTGTTTGTTCAAAAGTATAATCCAATTTTTTTTTCCTTTTATCACTTGATTGAGTATGACCTGTTCACCCTTCCTAGCTCTCCTGGCTGCTTGTGAAGAGTAAAACCATATTCCCTCCCAAAAGGAGAAGTACAAGATGATAAGTATTCTACTGAGGTATGGAACTGACGGATGATCATATCGCAGGCAGCCAACCTCCACAACATGGTATTGACACGCCTATGGCATTATGTGACCATATTCAAGATGATATTTTTCTTCTTGTCATATCCGAATTCGGAAAGGATTTAAGCTTTGTCCTGTGCGAGATAGGAAAAACCATCAGTGGGCTGATTTGAACCTGCTCAGGACTTCCTTTACCAATTAGTATTAGGACAACATTATTATTTTTATTATTATTTCAGGATCTCCTTTACCTATTCGTATTAGGACAGTAATTTTCTTCCCTATATAAACCCTGCAGGAGCATCAACAACATCATTCATAACACCAAGCTCTTCAGACAGTAACGACGCACGCTACTGCTTCGGGTGAGTTTTTTCTTGTTCTCTGCTTTCATGTTCTGAATTTGTTCGTTCTTATATCTGGGTTTTCTTTTTTTCTGAACCAGAATTCATCTTAATTCACCGTGTTCAGCTCCTGTAATTGGCAAAACACTTTGCATTGTAGTAGTCGTAGTTGACTCACAATCTTCCATGAATTGGTAACTACCTTTCCTAGGAAGGTGGTTCCGTTGGCTGCAACTTGACAGTAAAGCCCATCTAGCACACTAAATTAGATACTGCAACTAACTACACTCAACGAATTGAATTAAAATTGTACATAACAACTATTGTAGCATGCAGTTTCCTCAATGTTGCTACTGCTTCACCCTCAATTTATTTTCCTTTGTTTTGAATCTGACTTTTCATTGCTTGTTCATCCCAGGAACTTGTCAAAGTTTTACTGGTGCACCATTGCTCGGCCTGTGCTTCTTCAGTGGAGGTTGCACACAGTGTTTAACGACTCGGTCCGGCACTCGTATCTTCGCAAGGTTGTTCATAGTGGCTAACGACTCGGTCCGGCACTCTTGTTTTCACAAGGTTGTTTATAATGGTTAACGACTCGGTCCGGCACGTATATCGTGTTAATACCGGAAAAAAACCGACTCCACACTTATTCAATCTCGCGCTAGAGGGGTGTTAACACCGGAATAAACCGACTCCACACTTGTTCAACTTGTGCTAGAGCAGTGTTAATACCGGAAAAAACCGACTCCACACTGTGTTTTCTCGCCATGGTGACTTTCAAGGATTCTTTGCTTCATGGCCTTACCAACCTCACAATTTCTAGTGAAGATGAAGAACTGAGTACAGTGACAACGCTACCAGTTTACCCTCCAGCCATCGGATCCTTTGCACCCAATCCTGCTCTTACGGAACCAACTCATCTTAAGCAGTGGTATGCTACTCTTCGAACAGAATTAGTCATTCCAGAAAGACGCGATCCCATTCTTACTGATGCATTCTTCTTGAAGTCTTCGATTCACATTGACGGCAGTGATGCATCCTGCTTGTTAACCGAACAAATCAACCACGGTTCTGCAAAGTGGAGTAAGACCTTGTCTAACTATGGGGAAGTTCGGTTCACAGAGGGATATTGGGAATGGATAGAGCTAATACTCAGCCAACATTACCATGTTCTCACTGAAGCAAGCATATATGATGCTGTTTATGCCTCCTTATTCACCTATGTGCGAAATAGACGCGTTTTTCGAGCGTTTTGCGAATATTGGTGTCCTTTGACAAATACTCTTCATCTTCCCATGGGCGAATTATCCATCTCGCTTTGGGATATTTGTGACATCGGTGGCCTGCCGATTCATGGGTTATTTTATGACGAAGTTGTCCCTGCCACGGCTGAACTACTTGGTGACGGATGTGAATCGCTTCCTCCAAGTTGTAAGTCCTTGTTTGCTGCGTATCATCATATTTGCTGCAAGCTTAATGAAACCGCAGTAAGCATAAAAGAATGGGTTAAGTTTTGGTTCCGGGGTCCGTTGAGGTATAAAGGGCCTCCCAAACAATCCTATCGAAAGGCCACCACCCAAGTGCCTAAAATTACCAACAACCCGACAGGTATCATAAGCTCTCGTAAACGTTCAGCAGAGGAAGACACCGTTTTTGAAGAGCTAGCTACTCCTGGAGACGAGAGGGATGAGCTATATGTAGCAGCTCTCTTATCATGTTGGATTTGCGCGTTTGTGCTTCCCAGCGATACATCCATGGGTATTCGTCCAAGCGTATTCAAAGTAGCGAGCTTGATGGCTTGTGGGAAGAAATTTTCACTAGCGGTACCGGTACTTGCCAGCATCTACCGTGGTCTAGGGCTGATTTCTACTTCAGCTGCTCCAAGCTCTTGTAATGCCGTCTTCCCAGTTCATTATGTATATGGGTGGCTTGGAAAACACTTGGATACATATTGGTGTTCGAAAGAGCCTGACCGCTCAAACAGCCGAGCTTTTATGGTTAGGCTGGGCGGCGAGAGGATGGCAAAGCACTATGATGACGTCCCCGCTCGCCAACTTTTCCTCGACATTGACCCCTTGACTTTACCTTCCTCGTTTTTGTCTTACGATGAAGACATAGTTTTATGCGATGAAGGCCAGTTATCACCTTACAGGACTGATTATATGATCAGCCTTCGCTCCAGTTACTTGACACTTCGCAACAATAACGAATTTATTATCGAAGCGTATAGTCCTCATAGATTTGCCAGACAATTCAACTTTTGTCAGGACATACCGGGCAAGTTGGAGAAGGAGATAATAGACGGTACATTGGAAGAAGTTATTGTCCTGTGGAGCTCTAGTATGCAAACATCTACCCAAGCCAAATTCGTGCTGCCATCACACACGTCTAGGCGATATGCCACAAGCAGATATATGGATTGGTGGATGAGACACACACGTATTTCCCTTGGAGAGTCTACGGAACCAAAACGCGGTGCGACACCACAAAAGGCAAAGAAGCACAGTGCTTTGCAGAAGGAATCCAAAGAAGGCCAAACAAGAAGAGTTTCTAAGCCTGAAGAAACCATAAGACTTCTGAAAAGCCTCCCCTCAGAGGCAACAAATGGTAAAATAACGATAAGAACTTCTGGCCCCAAAGTTGCTTCTTTGGTTGTCAATAGCCCGAACCTATCGCAAATCAATATGGAGAGAAGAGTTGAAAGATCTCTTCCTTTAGATGAAGAAAGTGATTCCAGTGGCAGAGAGAGACACCCGAAAAGGATAAAGAGGAAACACATCAGTCCTATTCATGATATCGTGAACCCACATGTTGAGGATTTTGGCGACCATCAACCCGGCTCTCCAGAGAAACACGGTGACAGTATGCCTTCCGCAAGTGAACATTCAGTAGATGGTCCTCATCGCCTAGATATGCTGATGTCTTATAAAGAAATCCATCCTCATGAAGCATATGCTTCCCCATCCCGCAAAGGGCTGCCACTGGAGCACAAAAAACGACCCTCACCACGCCCTGTGACAAAGTCATGTGCTGAGCCATCAATATTTCATACGGATCAATGCGTTCATGATGATACAAAGATGTATGTTTCATATTTGTGGAACGAGATATCAAAGAAACTAGCTAGAGATCCGTTGCACCGCCTAAGCCCATTGAAGGAGAAAGTAGAGGAGATTTTGGCTGATATTGAAAGACACAATGCCCCTGACGTTGTGATAGCGCGACGACTCGTTGACATATTCTTTAAAAATGTCAAGACCTATGAAGTCATTTATGCCAATGTCACACAGAAATTCCATGGCGCACACTTACCTGATTCCCAGGAGGAAAGTAAGCAACGCTTATCCGTAGCACAGCAAAAACAGGCCCAATATGCAGAGGATTTAACTATTCTCCAGGCTGAGATTGAAGACATTGATTCCCAAGTGGATAATTTACTCGCTCGCAAGAAAGATAAGGAGGAGCTATACGTGCAGAAGGAAGCGAAGATGTCGCAGACCCAAGTTGAAGTCGCGAGCATTCAAGAACAACTCACAGCTTCTGTCGAGAATGAAAAGGAACTGAAATTTAAAGAAACCCTGGAGCAGACTTTGGAAACCAGCCGTGACGAGTTGATATACTTCAAATTCTTTCCCTAATAATCCTGAAACTTTTTTCCTTTTCGCTTCGGCTCAAGTTTTGTTATTTTCCATAGCTCGAGCAGCCCCCAGTTTTCTCCGTATCACCACATAACACTCTTTCAGTCTTTCATATCCTTTTTTTTTTTTTTTGCGATTATATCTATGAAACGATGGCTGAATGCCAACTTGATCGTTCCACATTTTATATGACGCGGTCTTTGATATGTAAAAAAACTTATCGACGAAGGAGTGCGAATTAGGGAGATGTGAGATTGACTTTGACGGGAAGTTGTTTATTCTGGCGGTTATGTGACCGATCCGAGCAAACAATGATGCCTTAGAACATGGGGAGAAATTTTTGAAGGAATTCCTGAATAAAATTCTTAATTCAAGGAGAAAATATCCTAAATGACACCCTGTATCCTGAGATAATATCCAGAACTTGGTAATTTATCGAATATCATCACGAACTTACGGATAATATTCTCAATGAGCCGCCAAACCCTTTGGTAACATTGTAGATAACATCCTGATTTTTTTTTTTTTTTTTTTTTGAAAAAACATCCTGAATAATATAGCGATTTTTGACGGGTGACATCCTAGATAAAAAGAAAACCTTCCTGGGGAGTATTCTGCATTTCTTGAGTACTACCTCTGATAATATCCCAAAAATATTATCCCGAGCCCCGAATAATATCCCAAGAAGCATCTTGAAACCTCAAGGTAGTAAACATCCAGAATTTCTCAGATAACATCCTGGATTTCTTGATGTTAACATAGGTAATATCCTGATTTTTTTTTTTTTTTGTAATATTCTGAATTTCCAGAGTCACACCCTTAGTAATGTCCCAAAAAGCCACCTTGAACCCTGAATAACATCCCCAGAAGCATATTGGAACCCCAAGGTAATGAACATCCTGAATTTCAGGATAATATCCTGAATTTTTCTTAAATACCTTAGTAATCTTCTGGATGTCAACCCGAATTCTATGAAGCATTCCAGATAGCATCCATAATGACGTCTTCAACTGTTAAGGTAATATTATGAATGAAATTTTGAATATCCGGATATTATTTTGGAAAAACAAATCCTGAATTTCTGGGCGATATAATGGATAACACCTTGAATAGCATCCTGAAATGCCTTGGATATATCCTGGACGATATTGTGAGCACCGGGCTGCATCCCGCATGGTATCATAATCACTTAAGGTGATATCAAGAATAAAATTCTGAATTTCCCGATGTTTCAGAATTTCCGGATGTTACCCTTAAAATATCCTGAATTTATGGGCAAAATCCTAGATTTTGCGGGTAACACCCCAGATAATATACCGGATAGCACCTTTAGCTCTTAGGAAGCATCCTCAATGGGCTCTTCAACCTCCAAGGTCATATCTCAAATAATATTCTAAATTTCTGGATATAATCATGGATAATATCCTGAATTTCTAGGTAATATTCTGGATAATGCCCTAAATAGCATCTTGAAACGCCTTAGAAACATCCTGGATGATATTGTGAGCTCAATGCAGCATCCTACATAATGTCTCCAGCCTCTAAAGTAACAAAATTCAGAATTCCCAGATGTTTTCAGAATTTCCGAATGTTATCCTGGATATTATCCTGAATTTTCCGGATAATATCCTGAATTTCTGAGTAAAATCCTGGATTTCGCGGGTAATACCCTTGGAAATAAGCCAAATAGCACCTTCAACTCCAGGAAGCATCCCGAATTGACTCTTTAATCTCTGAGATCATATCTTGAATAGAATTCTGAATATCTGGAAGTCATCCTGGATAATATCCTGAATTTCTGAGTAAAATCCTGGATTTTGCAGAAAATAATCTTGAAATATACCGAATAGCACCTTTAACTCCAGAAAGTGTACTGCATGGACTTTTCAACCTCTAAGGTAATACCTTGAATAAAATTCTGATTTTCAGAATGCTTCCTGGATAATATGCTGACTTTTTTTTAGTAATATCCTGGAAGACATATGGAAATCCCTTTCACCCCGTGGTTCAAAGGTTATGTTTTGGTGGTTTTGACTGAATTCGAGGGGGTGCCTCAAGCTGCCTACGTACCCTTTTGAGGATCAAGTCGAACGTAGTTCAATTTGGATGCATTCACAGTTTTTAACTCTTGTGTGCAAGGAGTGACATGCAGTTTAAACTCATGCGACATGGAGGTTAAGCAGTTTATACTCATACTCGAGGAGTAGCGAAGCGGTTTATGCTCATGCCTTAGGAGTTGTGAAGCAGTTTATGCTCGTACTAAAGGAGCGGTGGTGCATTTCATGCTCGTGCTAGAGCTGTGAAGCACTTTATGCTCGTGCAAGAGCTGTAAAGCAGTTTATACTCGTGCTAAAGGAGTTGTGATGAAATCTTTATGGATAATAGTGATAACGCCCAATTAGGGGTTATCTTTTAGCCTGATTTCACGTGTATTTGTGCCGGAATTAGCGGTTTTTGCCAGAAAACGCCTTAGAATGCCCCGGGAATCTAGAACGAGACGTTTATTCATACTTGCTGGATTTCTGCTTATTTCTGCTCATTTCTTGCTATATTTGGATATGATCGCGGGTGTTCGTTCGTGTTGCCTTTTCAGGAGCAGGTTCAGGAGGTGCATCGGGAAGCGTGCCGGGACCAAGCCGGGACCGTCTCGGGAAACGTGCACGAGACCGGGACACGACGGAAACACGGAAAAGCAGAAGAGCACCGAAGAGGCAAGCCGGGAGCATCAGGAAGAGGAGTGGGACCCAGGGGACCAGACCTGGCCCACCAGAGGACCAAGTGGGCCCCACCTACCCCACGGCCTGCGTATATACGCAGGCCCTGCGTATATACGCAGCACCTGCGTATATACGCAGGCAGTGGGGAGGTGGGGGAATCTTGGTTGGGCCCTGGTTGCGTATATACGCAACCCCTGCGTATATACGCAGCCAGTTTGACTTTTGGTCAAAGACGGTGGACCGATGGCGTATTCCGTAATTTCGAGCACGAGCGTTTTCAGGAAACAGCACTATTTAAAGACTCGTCCAGACTCGTTTTGAAGACACGGAGACACAGCACAAGACACAGCACAACCGAAGGACAAGTCGGAGCATTCACGGAGAGCACGAAAGCGCGATTCGAGATTCGAAGACTTAGTTTGATTTCGTTCTCTCTCTTTATATTCAGAAACTGCGTTTTGTATTATGTCTAGTCGTAGCTAAACTTTTCACCTAGGTTCTCGGTGAACCTAGGGTTTCGTACTCAGATTTTATGATTACTACGTTTATGGATTCATGATGATTGTCTTAATTCAGTAAGTTGTATCTGTTATTCTGGTTTGATTATTATCGTATATGCATGATAGGATTGATCACCCAGGATTGCTATAGACCCGAGCTTGTAGGTGAAAACGTCAAGTTAGGGTTAGGAAGAAAAACCAGAATTTAGTACCTTACCCTGATAGACCGACCAGAGAAAGGGAGATAGGGCTAGCATTGAAAAACGTGAGACCAACTGTTAGAGAATTTGACCCGGGCCATTCGGACAGGTTAGAAACCCTAACAGGATTAGACCGAGACTGCAGACCTAGGCAGCTTAACAAGAATCCGAAAGTCTGCAGGATCGGGATTACGTGTGGAAGCTGAAAAGTCACTGCACAACTGGTACGTTGCACAAATACCGAAACTGCTGAGTGTTTTCATAAACGAACGTAAAACTGAAATCTGTAGAAACCTTAGGGGATCCAGGAACCTAGTCTTCATCTATTATTGTTACAACAAAATCAGCCTATTTCAGAATACGTCACAAAAATATTTACAGTTTTAAATTCAGTTTTTAGTTTAGTCACTATAATCACAACCTACTCCTCCTGGTTACTACTCTTGGGAGACCGAAACTGACAACTTGAGTAAACCCGAAACAGTCTTCGTGGGAACGATAATCCGAGTCTAATTGCACCCGGTACTACGAGATTCGTACACTTGCGATAGCACGTTAGTTTGCGCATCAAGTTTTTGGCGCCGTTGCCGGGGACTTTTAGGGTCTATTTAGTAGTCAGAATTAGTTTTCTGAGTTTTTATTTATTTTCAGTATTCGTTATTTTTCTTTTTATCTCACTGCGTTTTCAAATCTGCGTTTTCAGGACTGTTTAGTTGATGCCAAGATTGCCTCGCGATTTGGTGACACCACTCGACAACCCGGAAAAGCTGTATACCGAACAGAACCGCAGAAACCGAGAAAGCAGGATGGCAACCAACGAGAGAGATCCACCCGAGAACACCGCAGCCGGTGGTCAGGAACGAGAGACACGTACCCCAGCCCAGATGGCGAGGTACATTGAGGAGCTTGTCACAGCGGGACTTGCTGCCCGAAGCAACCAGAGAACATATAACCGATCTGGGAAGGCGTTGGTGGAAAATTTTGAGGTCCCCACCGGGGGGCACGAGCGAGCCATTGTGGTGCCCGAGATCACCGCAGAGCACTTTGACATCAAACCATCCACCATCCAGACGGTACAAACTCTCTGCCCGTTTCATGGCAGGGCCGACGAAGACCCGAACGATTTCATCGGGAAATTCGAAGATTACTGCAACAAGGTTAGATACAAGGGGGTAGAAGCAGAGGCGCTCATGTTGATCTTATTTCCGTACTGTCTTTATGGAGTAGCCAAGGACTGGCTCGAATCCCGACCACCCCGATCCATCACCACATGGGAGGAGTGTGTTACGGATTTTCTGGCTAAGTTCTATCCCGCCTCCCGAGTCATACAGTTACAGAGCGAGATACTGTCATTCAGACAGAAGATGGGGGAGACGGTGGTGGACGCATGGGACAGGCTCATGAGATTGGTCAAACGGTGCCCGAACCACGGTTTCGGAGACGCAAAAATTCTGCAGGTTTTCTACCATGCCCTAGACAGGGAGAACGCCGACAGGATTGACAGAGAGGCCGGGGGAAACTTCTTGTATCACGTGGACAAAGAAGGTGCGTATGACCTGATGAAGCAGTTGGCCAAGCAGGACACCCGACTGTTTGACGATCGCAGGATGGCGGCTAGAGCCGAACCTGCAGAGGATGACCGGATAGACAACCTGGCCAAGATCGTTCACGACCTGGTCAAGAAAGTCTACTCGGATAAGAAGACTGTTGCAGCAGTCGAGGAACCGGATCTGGACACAGCCATTGAGGAGCTAAGGACTGAAGATACCAATTACGTACAGCAGCAGTGGGACCCGAGCCGGTACCGACCGGGCACGAGAGACCATCCCGGGTTTCGGTACGGAAACCCGAACGCAGCAGTTTATGCACCGGGGTTCCAGCACAGGCCACCAGCTCAGCAGGCTGCCCCGGCCCAGCAGGCTCAGACAGTCCCGTCAGCACAGCAGTACGACGCTCAGATGAAAGAAATCAAGTCCATGTTCCAAACCATGGAGTCCCGGTTCAAGCACATGGACACCTTGACGGCAGATATGCAGACAACCAAAACGTCACTGCGTGCTTTGGAAGTACAGGTGGGGCAGTTAGCACAGCAGCTAACGGAGAGACAGCCAGGAAACCTACCCTCGAACACAGTGAATAATCCACGGGCTCAGATCAATGCTATCTCCACTCGGAGTGGATTGGCACTGCAGGATCCACCGTATCCCAGCCACGCACGTGCAGAAAATTCGAAAGAAGTAGAACGCAACTTGTCGGGCCAGGATAACAGCACAGTCGATCGCCCCCAGCCAAAGGGCTCGGTTGAGCAGGATGCAGTGCAGAACGAGACAGGTGCAGAAACTGTACCCGTCTCCAAGGAGGTCCCGTACCCCTTGCGAACACGAAAGAGGGATGACAGCAAGGACTACGCCAGGTTTCTCGAGATGTTCAAGCAGCTGCAGATTAACATACCTTTTGCTGAGGCTTTGGCTAAGATGCCCACTTACGCCAAATTCCTCAAGGACATCTTGTATGGGAGGAGGCGAATGAGCGATTTCGAGACCATAAACCTGACGGCAGAAGTGAGCAATCGTGTGAAGAATGGGCTACCGAGGAAGAGAAAGGATCCTGGCAGTTTCGTCATACCGGTCACCCTAGGTAACGCTTACACAGGAAAGGCCCTGTGTGACCTAGGAGCCAGCATCAATCTGATGCCGCTGACGATTTTCAAAAGTTTGAAAGTCGGTGAACCCAACCCACCAGAATCATGCTGCAGATGGCAGACAGGTCCGTAGGCCTACGGGGTTATCGAGGACATTCTGGTCAAGGTCGGCGAGCTTATTTTTCCGGCAGATTTCGTCATCCTGGACATGGAGGCAGGGGAGGTACCGCTCATACTTGGCAGGCCGTTTTTGGCCACAGGCGAAGCAATGATAAACTGTAAGAGCGGGGAGCTGACCATGCGGATTAACGAGGAAAAAGTGAAATTCAACGTTTTCAAAAATCTGCAACTGCCGAATTACTACGACCACGAGGACATCTTTGCTATCGATGTGGTGGACGAAGGCTGGGAAAACGAGGAGATGGACCAATTGTGGGAAGAGATTGACAGCATGTACGGGGAAGAAAAGGAGAAGACTCGGTGCGAGCACGCCATGAGAGCCGAAGACTGGACCACTTTGCACAGGGACGAAGACGGCGGGCAAAAGATGATTCTGGTCCCGTCACTCAAGGAGCCACCCGCACTGGAGCTGAAACCGCTCCCGAGCCATCTCAGGTATGCGTATATTGGTGAAAATAGTACTCTGCCCGTAATTGTTTCGTCTCGTTTATCTCAGGAACAGGAGCAGAAACTGCTGGAAGTATTGCGAGAGCATAAGGAAGCAATCGCCTGGACGATTGCAGATATCAAGGGGATCAGCCCCGCCTACTGCATGCACAAGATCCGAATTGAAGAAGGCAAGAAACCGGTGATTCAGCCCCAGCGGAGACTGAACCCGAACATGAAGGACGTTGTGCGAAAAGAGGTCATGAAGTGGCTGGAAGCGGGAATCATCTACCCCATATCGGACAGCACGTGGATCAGCCCGGTCCAGTGCGTGCCCAAAAAGGGGGGTATTACGGTGGTGCAGAATAATGATCAGGAGCAGATTGCGCAGCGCACCGTTACGGGCTGGCGGATCTGCATGGACTATCGGAGGCTAAACGATGCAACATTGAAGGACCACTTCCCGCTGCCATTCATGGACCAGATGCTGGACCGGCTCGCCCATCATGCCTACTACTGTTTTCTGGATGGGTACTCCGGGTACAACCAGATTTGCATAGCCCCGGAAGATCAGGAAAAGACGACGTTTACCTGCCCGTACGGTACGTTCGCGTTTCGGCGCATGCCGTTCGGGCTGTGTAATGCTCCTGCCACGTTTCAGAGATGTATGATGGCGATTTTTTCCGACATGATCGAGAAAAATCTGGAGGTATTCATGGACGACTTTTCACTCTTCGGGGACAGTTTCGATGACTGCCTGTTCCATTTGGGCCAGGTTCTGATCCGATGCAAGAAGGCAAATTTGGTGCTCAATTGGGAAAAGTGTCACTTTATGGTCACCGAGGGGATCGTGCTGGGTCACAGAATTTCCAGCAAGGGACTCGAGGTGGACAGGGCTAAGATCGAGGTGATAAAGCAGCTTCCATACCCGACGAACGTAAAGGCGATCAAAAGTTTTCTGGGACATGCAGGATTTTACCGAAGATTCATCAAGGACTTTTCCAAGATCACAAAGCCACTTTGCGCATTGCTCGGAAAAGACGTACCATTTGATTTCGATGCAGCATGTCGGCAAGCTTTTGACCACTTGAAAGAGAAGCTGACCACAGCCCCGGTTATAACCACGCCAGATTGGTCACTCCCGTTTGAGCTGATGTGCGACGCCAGCGATTA
Source organism: Linanthus parryae (assembly GCA_023055425.1). Taxonomy (NCBI): domain Eukaryota; kingdom Viridiplantae; phylum Streptophyta; class Magnoliopsida; order Ericales; family Polemoniaceae; genus Linanthus; species Linanthus parryae. The sequence goes on along the minus strand of JALGPY010000010.1, from coordinate 46,676,481 downwards.
TGCAGTCGGGGCAGTTTTGGGACAGCGGAAAGATAAGGTATGCCACGTCATTTATTATGCGAGCCGGGTACTCAACGATGCCCAGCTCAACTATGGCACGACAGAAAAGGAACTGCTGGCCGTGGTGTACGCCCTGGATAAATTCAGGCCCTATCTGGTCGGGTCAAAAGTTATTGTTTTTACCGACCATAGTGCCCTGAAATACCTGCTGGACAAGAAGGACGCAAAACCGAGACTGTTGAGGTGGGTACTACTGATGCAGGAATTTGATGTGGAAATCCGGGACAAAAAGGGAGTTGAGAACGTGGTAGCGGATCACCTATCCAGACTTGAGAACGTGAAGGTGGACCCGGTGCCAATCAAGGAAAACTTCCCGGACGAACACATCATGGCAGTCAAGATCGGGAGACCATGGTACTATGCCATAGCCAACTACTTGGTAACTGGCACGCTTCCCGAGGATCTCACCCCGTCGCAGCGGAAAAAGTTCATTGCCGAAAGTCGACAGTATTTCTGGGACGACCCGTACTTGTTCAAACAGGGGGCCGACAACATCCTGAGAAGGTGTATCCCGACCCACGAGGCCTGGAACGTGATCCGACACTGTCACTCATCACAGTGTGGGGGTCATTTTGGGGGAACGCGAACAGCGCATAAAATACTGCAGTCCGGTTTTTTCTGGCCGACAATCTTCAAAGACTGTCACGACTATGTGCAGGGATGCGATAGGTGCCAGAGGACAGGAAACACGTCACACCGGGACGAGATGCCAATGACCGTGTGGCAGGAGGTAGAGCCATTTGATGTATGGGGGATTGACTTCATGGGTCCGTTCCCGTCTTCGATGGGGAATCTTTACATTCTGCTGGCAGTGGATTATGTGACAAAGTGGATCGAGGCGATCGCGTGTCAGAAAAACGATGCAGCTACCGTTGAGCGTTTTCTGAAACGCAACGTTTTCACTCGTTTCGGGACTCCCAGGGCAATGATCAGCGACGAGGGCTCTCACTTCATCAATCGAGTTTTTGCGAAAGTTCTGAAACAGTACGGCGTGTCAGTTCATAAAGTCTCGTTACCTTACCATCCGCAGACGAACGGGCAAGCCGAGGTGTCGAATCGAGAGATCAAGAGCATACTCGAGAAAACAGTGAATCTCGGCCGAAAGGATTGGTCCGTCAGACTAGACGATGCGCTTTGGGCCTACAGGACAGCTTTCAAAACACCGCTGGGAATGTCACCGTACCAGCTCGTTTTTGGGAAAGCGTGCCACTTACCGGTGGAACTGGAGCACAAGGCGTATTGGGCCATCAAACTGCTGAACTTGGACCAGAACCTAGCAGGGGATAAGAGGAAGATGGCACTGCTGGAATTAGAAGAATTCCGCAGAACGGCTTTCGAGAGCGCCAAAATTTACAAAGAGAAGACAAAGAAGTGGCATGATCACCATATCACGCCAAAGCAGTTTAACGAAGGCGACAAAGTGCTTCTCTACAATACCCGGATGAGGTTCTTTCCGGGGAAGCTGAGGTCTCGTTGGTCGGGACCGTTCATCATCAAGCAGATTTTTGCCTGGGGGGCATTCGAGCTGGAAAATCCAAAAGACAACTCCAGTTTCAGGGTGAACGGGAACCGGATCAAGCCGTATCTCGAGACCGCCGAAGTCGTCAAAATAGACCCGGTCTATTTTGATGACCCGTGAGAGGTAACAAGGTCGGGCCGTCGACCGTAAATCACAAGGCGCTGTTTGGGAGGCAACCCAAAATTTATCGTTTATTTAGTTAGTCTTATTAGTTATTACGTTAGTATGTCAGTTCTGAATTTTTGAGAGAGGCGAGATGAGCGGGTTTTTAACGTTGAATTTGAAAGTGTGCAGAAACAGAATCATCCAAAACAGCCAAGATCAGGAAAGCATGGGGAGAGAGAAACTTTGAAAAAAAAAAAAAAAAAATTGCATTTTTGCCCTCGGGCTGCGTATATACGCAGCCCCTGCGTATATACGCAACCCGTGGGGCAAGGTTGCAATTTTTTTTTCGTTTTTTGGTTGATTTCTGGTTGGGTATATACGCGGTACTGCGTATATACGTAAACAGGAAGAAAAAAAAAATTGAAAATTTTTCAAACCCCGGGGGTATTTTGGTCATTTTGACCAAATTAGGTCATATGCAAGGGGGGGGGGGGACGGGTAGCCATTGTTGGCACCTCCCTTTCTCTCTCTACCTCCATTTGCTCTCACTTGAAGAACACATTTTTTGACTCGGACCTCCAAATCAAATTCCGGGCACATTTCTGGAATCCTCTCGTCGCAAGGAGCAAGATTCATCCATCCAAATCCAGAAACAAGTGAAAATCGAGAGAGCAAGTTCCATCAAAAAGTGAGGTGTTCTTGAAGAAAAGTGCAGATTCGGAGGTGTTAGAGCAAGAACTAGCAAAATCCGTAGAAGGGAACGTGAACGAGGAGATCGAGGGCTTCGATTTGGTGGGCTCGGAATTAAATTCCGGGCAGTTGACTTTTCCGGCAACCACCGGCGGTTTTCCGGCGACTTTCCGGGCAGAATCTCCGGTCTTCACCCCTGTTTAGGGAAGGTCGAAAATCTCATCCCTCGCTTTATTTTCCGTTTTGGCACGGCCCGTAGCCGGGCCCGTTATTTTTCGGTAATTTTGCATTTGGAGCGGCACTTGCCGTGTGGACCTCTGGTAGATCTTAGGTGGATTACCTATTGCGACACACTATTTTTGTGCACGTTTCACGTTTTGCTCTATTTCCCGAGTCGGCACGTTTTTCGAGATTTAGGCTGTTATGGAGTTTCATGTGCCCCTCTTAGACCATAACCGAGATGACATCCCTACGGATTATGAGCCGGAAGAGCTCACCCCTTTGCTATTTGACAGTTTTAGGTTCGTTAGCTATCAAGCCCAATTTTACTTTATGACGGCGACCAAAATGACTCATAGCATTCCCGTAGACTACAAGTTTGAGGTCGACCATACTTACATGCCGCCAGAGATGGCCGCCTATGCGAGTCGACCGGACATTTTCGGGACGTCCCTAGCGGGGTTCCCGGACTTGTCCGATACTGACTTGGTGCGTGAGTTCTACGCAAACCTCATGTGCAGGGGGGAGGGGGAAGCCAATGGGGATGTCCGTTGGGTCTATATGAGGCGTACGTTTATTTTGCTCACGACGGATACCATCCGCCAAGCGTATCAGATTCCGATGCGCCACATCTCGTGCTCATATGCCGAGTGTGCTGACTACCCGCCCAACGGTGCTGAGCTTTTGCGGGTTGTGACTGGGGGGCACCCGGGTGCCCATTTCGAGAGAGAGGGGCCAGGCGAGATAGGCAAGAAATCGCATTCTCGTTTTATTACCGGCCCGCCACGGTGGTGGGCCGAGTGGGTAGTGAACAGGGTTGTAGGTATTAAACACTTCACCTACCTTGACTTCGAGTATGTACTCTTAGTCTATTGCCTTGTACTGGGACGAGACGTGGACATTCCTCGTCGGATTTGGGTGTATATGATGGAGCGGAACTGCACCGGTAGCAAGAAGGGATTGGGGTACGCCAACCTCATTGCCAAACTTGCACGGGAGTACGAGGTTCCGATGCCAGATTTACAGGGTGACTTAGCGCCTCCTTTGCTCCGGCCTTATAGGAAGCTTATTACTCGTCACCCGGGCCCGCCTCCTCCAGTTGTTGACCTCGATGAGGATGATGACTTTATGGAGGAGGACCCGGCACCTGCCCCTGCCCCAGCCCCTGCCCCTAGGAGGAGATCGACTCAGGAGCGACCAGTCAGTCGCCAGGCACCGGCCGGACTCCGGCGATGCCGTACTTCTCGAGAGAGCGAGCGCCCCGAGTCGAGTAGGCAGGGGACTGAGAGGAATGCCCAGCCTCAGCCTGCCCATGAGAGAGAGAGCCCGGCCCCACGGGCCAACCCGGCCCCACGAGCTAGACCGGCCCCGCCCCGTAGACTGCCCAGAGTGGATGAGAGATTTGAGAGCTGTCGGGGTGGACGCAAGTCCATTGGAGAGAAGGTGTTAGAGGGAGTGGGCAAGATCTGGAGAGCGGTGACGCATGTCCGCCGGACTCAGCGGAAGGTCACCAAGGACACCCAGGCTGCCCTTGCGAGTATTCGAGAGGAGCAGCGGGATGCGGCTCGGCACGCAGGCCGAGACCCGCCACTCCCGCTGTATTTCCCACCCACCTACTCCAGTAGCTTTACCGAGGGGTGGTCGGATGACGGGGACTCGAGCGAGTACACGTCGGCTCCGCCACCCCCGACCCAGCCACCACCACCGACTCAGCCATCACCGCCACCTGCCAGACAGGAGAGACGGCAGCCTGGGACACGATCCCGGCAGCCTACGGGTCGTCAGGCTGGGACCCGTACCCGATAGACTGGGACCCGTACCCAGCAGACTGGGGCCCGTTCTCACCAGCAGTCCAGTGGCAGGACGACTTTATGGTCCCAGCCACCTAGCAGTTGGACTGGGTCCGAGTCGCAGTCCTCGGATTACCGGCCCCGTACACGGGCACGCCAGCCGGTATTTAGGACTGATTCAGAGAGCAGCTCACCGGGTAGCATATCCGGTACGTCCGAGACCGGGTCCGACCCGACATTTTTTCCGGACGAGTGAGTGCCATGAGGGCATGCCACCTCTTAGTGGGGGGGGGTGGTAGTCGTGTCTGCATTAACCCGGTCTGCACGTGTTTTTTCGTATTTATTTTTATTTTTATTTTTATTTTTGAGTCAGCATATTTTCTTTATTTGAGTCAACCCACCATAATCATTCTAGCCATGCATTGTATATAATTAAAAAAAAAAAAAAAAAATTGAAAAATTGAAAAATTAAAAATTTTTTATGCTGCTGGTTGGGTATATACGCAGGACCTGCGTATATACGCAAACAGCAAGTATAAATTATTTTTTCAAAAAAAAAAAAGTTTAAAATCAGAAAAATTTTGAGAAAGGGCAATCGAGATAACGAAAACAGTGAAGAAATTGAGTTTGAATCCTTTGAAAGAAAAGAAAACTTGCACCGAGGTATAGTAGATAGGTGAGAGCCAGTGACCTTTGGAATCCGCAAGTAGTTATCGACTGAGCGAAAAATCCGACTAGTTGCTACACCACCGTCACATAGGTAGTCGACAACCCGCCCACGGGCGCCGTCACGGTCATCGCATTTTTCGGTGGAGTGACTGGCTATCAAGGGACCTCACGTCCTGTTTCTTACCCCTAGGTCCAATTAGACAACCCGTTTGAAGCCATTTACCCTCTTTCTTCGTAGCCACTTTAGCCTAGGTAGCCTTCTTTGAGACCTCATCAGTCGATAGTTGGCCATTCTATGTGTTATGACGGAGGGAGTGAGTAGGGGACAGGTTTTAGATAGGGGAGCTTCATGAGTTATCAGTTTTGGAAAGTTTCGGTTTTGACACGTTTTTCGAGGGAAGGACAGGGTGAGTGAGAGGCAACAGTGCATTAATTTGCGGAGGTGGATCACTTCACTACATAGTGACCACAGGAGGAGTTAGTCGCGTGCGAGCATTTTTCGCACAAACCGGGGTTCCGGGGGGTTGTAGGATCAATTGGTGGTTGTGCCGTTTTTCTACATCTTTGGTGATGAGGAGGTTCGGTGGGACTGCACAGTATTATTTCGACTACAGGATCAGCGCTTCAGGATTAGTGTGGGGGTACTTCACATGAGGACATTTTACGTACCCCACGACAGAGATTTATTTTCACTCACTCAGCTTTAGTCAGTTTAGTATTGTCGATATTCGTGTACATGTGTATATATAGTTGTGTAAAAAAAAAAAAAAAAAGTGAAAAACAAAAGAAAAAAAAAAAGAAAAAGAAAAAGAAAAAGAAAAGAAAAATTATTATGATCTAGTTTTTAGTTTGTTTTGTGTTTTTGTTACTTAAATAAAAAGCTGAGTGAGTGGCACAATTTTCGAGACGTTTTGCACCGCTTCACATTTGTGGCCGCGAGCACGGCAGAGACACACCGGGGGACAGGAGAATTGGGAAAGCAGGAACTTAGGTGTTTCGGGCAGTTTTTCGGGATCTCGGTGAGGGGTGTGAGTTTGGTAAATTGTGAGAATGTCATAACATGTAGGATTATGCCGTACCTGGATACATATATTTATCCTACCTGATTAGACATAGGTCCTTTCGGAAACAGCTCGGATGGTAAGTTAGCTAGGGATTTGCTCAGTTTGATAACCAAAGTAATAGTACTTCGGTCCAGTGCTTAAATCCACCATATAAATCTGTTCAGACTTACCGATCGTTTGCAGGGAAGTAAATTCTGAAAAGGATGAGATCACGAGGACACACTGTTTAAGTTTTTGAGGTTGCCCGATCTCGCCAAAAAAAAAAAAACATTTTTTGTCACTAGTCTGTTTTGAGTCGTTTGAGTCTGTGTATATTCTATCTGAGTCAGTTTTTCTATCGAGTCGTCCGGTTGAAAGGTTCGGGTCGAAAGTGTATGCAACGGTGGGGTATATGCAGAGTCAGTCACGAGGACAGAACTGCAGGACTAGAGTTGGCAGGATTGCTCGGGACGAGCAATGTTTAGTGCGGGGGTATTTGATAACGCCCAATTAGGGGTTATCTTTTAGCCTGATTTCACGTGTATTTGTGCCGGAATTAGCGGTTTTTGCCAGAAAACGCCTTAGAATGCCCCGGGAATCTAGAACGAGACGTTTATTCATACTTGCTGGATTTCTGCTTATTTCTGCTCATTTCTTGCTATATTTGGATATGATCGCGGGTGTTCGTTCGTGTTGCCTTTTCAGGAGCAGGTTCAGGAGGTGCATCGGGAAGCGTGCCGGGACCAAGCCGGGACCGTCTCGGGAAACGTGCACGAGACCGGGACACGACGGAAACACGGAAAAGCAGAAGAGCACCGAAGAGGCAAGCCGGGAGCATCAGGAAGAGGAGTGGGACCCAGGGGACCAGACCTGGCCCACCAGAGGACCAAGTGGGCCCCACCTACCCCACGGCCTGCGTATATACGCAGGCCCTGCGTATATACGCAGCACCTGCGTATATACGCAGGCAGTGGGGAGGTGGGGGGATCTTGGTTGGGCCCTGGTTGCGTATATACGCAACCCCTGCGTATATACGCAGCCAGTTTGACTTTTGGTCAAAGACGGTGGACCGATGGCGTATTCCGTAATTTCGAGCACGAGCGTTTTCAGGAAACAGCACTATTTAAAGACTCGTCCAGACTCGTTTTGAAGACACGGAGACACAGCACAAGACACAGCACAACCGAAGGACAAGTCGGAGCATTCACGGAGAGCACGAAAGCGCGATTCGAGATTCGAAGACTTAGTTTGATTTCGTTCTCTCTCTTTATATTCAGAAAACTGCGTTTTGTATTATGTCTAGTCGTAGCTAAACTTTTCACCTAGGTTCTCGGTGAACCTAGGGTTTCGTACTCAGATTTTATGATTACTACGTTTATGGATTCATGATGATTGTCTTAATTCAGTAAGTTGTATCTGTTATTCTGGTTTGATTATTATCGTATATGCATGATAGGATTGATCACCCAGGATTGCTATAGACCCGAGCTTGTAGGTGAAAACGTCAAGTTAGGGTTAGGAAGAAAAACCAGAATTTAGTACCTTACCCTGATAGACCGACCAGAGAAAGGGAGATAGGGCTAGCATTGAAAAACGTGAGACCAACTGTTAGAGAATTTGACCCGGGCCATTCGGACAGGTTAGAAACCCTAACAGGATTAGACCGAGACTGCAGACCTAGGCAGCTTAACAAGAATCCGAAAGTCTGCAGGATCGGGATTACGTGTGGAAGCTGAAAAGTCACTGCACAACTGGTACGTTGCACAGATACCGAAACTGCTGAGTGTTTTCATAAACGAACGTAAAACTGAAATCTGTAGAAACCTTAGGGGATCCAGGAACCTAGTCTTCATCTATTATCGTTACAACAAAATCAGCCTATTTCAGAAAACGTCACAAAAATATTTACAGTTTTAAATTCTGTTTTTAGTTTAGTCACTATAATCACAACCTACTCCTCCTGGTTACTACTCTTGGGAGACCGAAACTGACAACTTGAGTAAACCCGAAACAGTCTTCGTGGGAACGATAATCCGAGTCTAATTGCACCCGGTACTACGAGATTCGTACACTTGCGATAGCACGTTAGTTTGCGCATCAAATAGCGCTTCAAGAATTTCCCATTTATGGGACCAATTCTCAAGCCGTCTTGTGCAACAATCTTATAAGCGCCATTTGTGTAGACTTCCTGTACCACGTACGGGCCATCCCATTTGGAGGTAAACTTATTCCCGGTCCGATGCGTGGTGATGATGGGTCTTCTCACAGCGAGTACCAAATCTCCTTGCTGAAAGGATCGCGCTCGGACCTTCTTGTTGAATACTTTCGACATACGAGCTTGATAACACTCGAGCCTTTGTTGCGCTTCAAGCCTTTTCTCATCAAGTGCTTCTAACTCTTCAAGGCGCAGCCGTGCATTATCTTCCTGGGTGAGGCCTTCTTGAATGGCAATCCTGAGGGAAGGGATTTGACGCTCCAAGGGTAGAACAGCTTCAACTCCATACACTAAGGCATAAGGAGTGGCATGTGTCGCTGTGCGAAAGGTTGTTCGGTATGCCCAAAGGGCTTTACCAATTCTTTCGTGCCAATCCCGTTTAGACTTTGCAACCACTTTCTTCAGTAGATTACCAAGAGTCTTGTTGAAGGCTTCGGCAAGACCATTTGCAGGCGCATTGTACATTGAAGACATATGTTGCTTGAAACCAAACTGCTCACATAGATTTCTCATTAAGCTATTGACGAATGGCTTCCCGTTATCAGTGATGATGTAACGAGGGACGCCATACCTATAGATGATGTTATTGCGGATGAAGTGCACTACAGTCTCTTTCTTCACTTCCTTTAATGATACAGCTTCAGCCCATTTTGAAAAGTAATCTGTCGCTGCTAAAATGTATAAGTGTCCACCAGATGACTTTGGCAAGGGCCCTACAACATCAAGTCCCCACGCATCGAATGGCCAAGAGGCGACAGTTGGGTGGAGAGGCTCGGGAGACTGATGAATGAAGTTTGCATGGAATTGACATGGTTGACATCTTTTGGCATAATCCATGCAATCTCTGACCATGGTCGGCCAATAGTATCCCATCCTCTTTGTTCGAAAGTGAAGTTTCGGACCTGATTGATGAGCACCACATATTCCAGAGTGAGCCTCTTCTACAGCTTGCATTGCTTCGCTTTCTCCTAGGCAACGAAGGAAGACTCCTTCAAAAGAGCGTCGATACAGAGTTTCGTTGTAGAATATAAAGCGTGGAGCTCGACGTCTTATGTCTATTCTTTTACGTTGATCATCGGGCAACTTCCCACTCTTTAAGAACTCGATCAAAGGTGTTCGCCAGTCCTCTTCGTCGATCTCGAAGACTGAGACCACGCAAGAATCGTGGTTCATCAGCCAATCATCATCCAAGACAGGAGGAACCACCCATCTTTGACATAGGGGAACTTTTCCTTCAACTTCAGGAAGAGCCAAGTTTGAGGCAAGTTTAGCTAATGCATCCGCTTGACTATTTTCCCGTCTTGGAACATGCTGCAAGACGACTTCTCCAAGCCATGCTATCATCCGAGATGCATAATTGTAGAAAGGTAGTAACTCTGGCTTCTTTACTTCATAAACGTTGAGGAGCTGGTTTACGATGAGCTTGGAGTCTCCATACACATGAAGTTGACAATGCTTTCCCTCAATTGCTATCTCCAAACCAAGTATAAGCGCTTGGTATTCTGCTTCATTATTCGAGCATTTTTCTGTCAATGTGAAGGCATAAGGAATCACATCTCCCTCGGGCGATACAAACACTACTCCTGCCCCCGCTCCATCATGGTGAGACGCGCCGTCAAAGTACATCTTCCATGGCTTGCGCTGCTCGATGAAGAAAATATCTTCATCAGGAAGATCTTCTGATAACTCCCAATCAGCCGGTACAGGATGGTCAGCTAAGAAGTCCGCTAAAGCCTGCCCTTTTACGGCCTTTTGAGGCACATAAATGATTTCAAATTCCTGAAGAAATAAAGACCATCTTGCCAATCGATCGGACAACACGGGCTTTGACATTATGTGCTTGACCGGATTAGCTTTTGATATAAGATGCACCGTGTGGGCTTGAAAGTAATGCCGCAACTTTTGAATTGCAAATACCAAGGCCAAGCACATCTTTTCAATCGGAGAGTAGTTGAGCTCGCATGGAGTCATCATCCTGCTTAGGTAATATAAGGCATTCTCTTTCCCTTCATGATTCTCTTGAGCAAGGAGAGCACCAACCGAACGCTCTTGTGCAGCAATGTACAAGATTAATGGTTTTCCACTTATAGGGGCGGCTAAAACCGGAGGCTTCATTAGGTAAGACTTAATATTATTAAAGGCATTATTGCAAGCTTCGTCCCACTGAAAGGGAACACCTTTCTTCATGAGGCGATTGAATGGCGTGCACCTTCCAGCTAAGTTTGAAATAAACCTTCGAAGGTATGCTAGCCGACCTTGAAGACTTTTAAGATCGTGGATGTTTTGAGGCTCGGGCATCTTCAAAATAGCCACAATTTTCGATTGATCAATTTCAATTCCTTTGTGGCGCACGACGAAGCCGAGAAACTTTCCGGAAGTGACACCGAATGCGCACTTTAGGGGATTCATTTTCAGTTGATAACGACGTAGTCGATTGAACACACTCTTCAAGTCCTGAAGATGGTCTTGCCTAACCCTTGTCTTGACTACCAAGTCGTCAACGTAGCACTCGACGTTCTTATGGAGCATATCATCGAAAATCTTTTGCGTGGCCCTTTGGTAGGTTGCTCCCGCATTCTTCAACCCAAATGGCATTACCTTATAACAGTATATGCCTTTTGGTGTTCGAAATGCTGTTAATTCTTCATCCTTTGGAGCCATGCGAATCTGGTTGTATCCTGATGACCCATCCATGAATGACAAAGCCTCGTGACCCGTGGTGGCATCCACCATTAGCTCAGTGATAGGAAGTGGGAAGTCGTCTTTAGGACATGCACTGTTAAGATCACGGAAGTCAACGCAAACCCGGGTTTGCCCATTCTTTTTCTTAACAGGGACAATGCTTGAAATCCATGTGGGGTATTTAACTTCTCGAATAAATCCCGCCTCGATCAACTTGTTGACCTCCGCTTCTATTTGAGGGATTAACTCAGGTCGAAAACGTCTTTGAGCTTGTTTAACGGGCCTTGCGCCATGCTTGACTGCTAGGTTATGGACAGCGACCCTTGGATCTAGACCAGGCATCTCCTTGTAGCTCCAAGCAAAGACATCCTTATATTCTTTCAGAAGATCAATATAAGCCTTCTCCTCTTCTGGTGTGAGGTGAGCGCTTACATAAGTTGGTCGAAGATCCTCCGTTGTGCCCAAGTTAACTTCTTTAAGGTTATCCACCGTAGACTTCACGCCTTCCTCAAGTTCTGGGGGAGCTTCTTCAGCATCTTCCTCAACTTGCATCTTCTCTTCCGCAATCGTGATGTGAAATGATGAACCAACGCTTTCCTCATCGAAAGAGATTTGCTTAGGAGTTGTTGTGGCGCCAGTGGTTACGATAGTTTGTTGCTTGACCTTTAATCCGTCAGAAGCATCAACTATTATAACTGTGCGTCTCTTCATCCGGGATGGGAACTTACTCTTTATACCTTTGACGTTAGCAGATGTGGAAAAGTTATGTTTGTCTTGTCGGCGAGGCTTCATTTGGATGAATTTTTGTATGCCAAGTCTTTCATGAACAACTTTACGAGGAGAATTCAGGATGTTTGGGACTTGTGGCGTTCCAAGTCGGTCGAACACCGATGTATGTGGCTTTATCTTCCCAAGTCGATCAAACGCGGACACATTTGCTTTATTAACATGCCGCTCACCTTCTTCTTCTACTACTGTGACATAGTGATTAGCCGCCTTCTTAATGACGATTCTTGCTGGAGCCGGCGGTGTGTAACCCAAACCTAAGCGGAGTCGGGGAATGAAAACGGCTTTTGGTTTTGGAATCACAAGCGTTTTCTCTCCGGTTATTTCAGCGGAAAATGTTCCTGAAGAAGGGACTTCATGCGGTTTGAACCCAGCTTTTGCCATTAACTTGTAAGCATTCGGATCAAAACCTTCTACAGTCCGTCTTGATGGCCATTCTCCATGTTCAGGCTCCTGTCCTTCTTTTGGTCTAACAAACCCTTCAAGGGAGGAATCAACTTTCACTTTGTCCACGCATGTAAGAGGTAAGTTCAAATCCTTCAACGCTGGATCTTTGCTCCTCCTTGACTTGAAGCGTAAGACTGGAATGGCTTTCTTGTTGTCTTTAGTTTCAGCGATTAGCGTATCACCATTCTTTGGACTTGCTTCCTTCTTTTCTTCTTTAGACTTCTTGACACTGATCGAGGATCCAACTTCCTTATGAGGTGTGCACTTATAAGTTGTGACGGGCTTGAGTTCTCGAAGGATAATCTGTGCTGAGTATAGTTTTGCCTCGGCGAAATATGACTCAGCTTCAGCGAAAGGTTTTTCATCAACTACAATTTTCTTCACGACACCATCTCTAAAGTATTTCAGGCATTGATGGAGCGTGGACGGTACAACACCATTCTGATGAATCCATGGTCGTCCAAGAAGCATCTTGTAAGAGGTCTTTGCTTCAATGACATGGAAGTACGCTCTTGAAGTCATATCATCAATGATTAAATTTAGAGATATCGCCCCAATTGCCCTTTGTCCACCTTGATTGAAGCCTTGAATCATCAGGCGACTATGTGACAACTCATAAACGGCTATGCCTAACTCTTTCATTGTGGTATGAGGTAGAATGTTAACCGCCGAGCCTCCATCAATCAGGATTCTATTCACTTTTTGTTCGGAGTCAACCCGCTAACGTATAAAGGTCGATTGTGCGGTGTGAGGCCCAAAAGCAGGTCTTCATTGGTGAATTCGATGGCAGTGTCATCGTAACCTTGAAAACTTTCGTTCTCAAGGTGCTTTGGTGAAGCATCTAACTCTTGTTCTTCTTCATCCTTTTCCTTAAGGGTTGTTGTGTTGCAACCAATCCCCAGTGAGAAAAAGGGCTCCGTTACATGCAAATCAAAGAGTTCAACTGAGACATAGGTCATGTTTGTTGCTGCTGTTTCAGATTCCTCTTCTAACAAGACTTTCCCTTCCCTAACAAGTTGCATGATCTTTTCCTTCAGTATGAAGCACTTTGTGGTATGATGACCAAGAAGACGATGGTACTTGCAGTACTTAGGATCGTTAACCTTGTCAGATTCTTCGGGTCGTTTAGACTCCAAAGGTTCAAGGATCTTTTGTTCCACAAGTTGTTCGAGCATTGCAGGAACTTCTTCATCAGCAAATGGATACACTTTTGCTTGCAGTTCTTTGAGTGTAGGTCTTGATCGTGGTTTTTCGACAGTAGAATTGACTTGGTCTGTATTACTTTTCTTTGTCTTGCCGGGCAACTTTACAGGTGTAGTTGTTACGATCATGGACTCCTTATTGTTTGATTTAAAGGTGAACTTCCCGGCCTTACGAGAGTCTTGCTTATTTCCTCCTTTCCAAGCTTCGAAAGGAAGTGGTCCTTGGCTTCCGCATGACGCAATACTAAGTTCCATGTCGTGAGCACGAGTAGCAAGTTCCTCAAAGGAAGTTGGCTTTATTCCTTGAAGTATGTATCGCAAACCCCAATTCATGCCTTGGGTGCACATCTCAATGGCCGAACCTTCAGATAGCCTATCCTTGCAGTTGAGGCTTAAGTTCCTCCAACGATTTATGTAGTCTATGGCCTTCTCGTCTTTATTTTGGCGAGTGCTTGTGAGCTCAATCATGCTAACAGTACGACGAGTACTGTAGAATCTGTTAAGAAACTCGCTCTCCATTTGCTCCCAGCTGTCAATCGACCTTGGTTCGACCTGACGGTACCACTCAAAATCATCATCTTTTAGAGTCCTAACGAACTGTTTGACGAGAAGATCATCATCAGTTCCTGCACTGTTGCATGTTTCAATAAAGTGAGCTACATTCTGCCTAGGATTCCCTTTGCCTGAGAACTGCTGGAACTTTGGAGGGTTGTAACCAGCAGGCATGCTTAGCTTCTCAATTCGCTCAGTATAAGGCTTAACATAAGACTTTGAGGATGTTAATGACGACCCAGTCCGTCCATTCATTGTATCCAGGATGAACTCCTGTAACTGGTCGAGGGGAATGGAACCATCTGCTGACAACTGCACACTTGGTCTTGGCGTTTGCCTAGTGTTAGTCTCTCTTACTTCCTCTTGACGCCTAGGAGCTTGTTCGAAGACTTGACTCGCTTCTTCACGACTCTCCAATTTGTTCATTAGCCTTGCGAGTTGCACGTCGCGATCACTCACAATCTTTTTCAGTTCTTCAAACCCTTTAGTGAGTTCAGTCACTTGTTCTTCGAGGGCAACGATGTTGGTTGTAATGACAGGCATGCCACTCTCATCATATGTAAGATCTTTATTACTACTGGACGATGCTTCATCGGAGCTATCTTCACTTTCTTCACTTTCTTCTACAATGGGATTTTTTCCAGTAGAAGATTCTTGAGACTTCGCTTGTCCTGACTTCATCTTTTCTATAGCATCGTCTATGAGAGCACCGACGTCAAACTTCTGTGACGAAGCATCGTCTTTGCCCCTTGTTGATTCAGAGGGATCATTACGCTTTAACTGTTGGGAGCCAAAGAGAGGAGAGACCCTTGGGAATGTTGTTGAAAGGATCCCATCACTTGATGCCTTAGACCTGCTTCGAGTGACGGGACCAATGTCTTTGAGGCCTGTCTCAGCCACATTGGTGGAAGGTTTATGTCCTCCAATCTTGAGTGGTGGATCTTGAGAATCTTTCTTGGGAGCCATCACAATACTTGGAGGATGAATGGATTTGAGGAGAAGAGATGAGAGGCAGAGAGGTCCCACTGGGCGTGCCAAAATTTGTACACACAAATTTTATGCTAATGAAAACAAAAGCGATAAATTCGGAGTATCAAATATTTTATTGATGAAATTGAAGTAGCGGATTACAATCTCTGTAACGAATTTCTAAACAGAAATTACAAATCCTCTGATTCTTCTCCTTGAACTTCGAACGAGGGCTTCGCAGCTTGATCTCAGATCGAACGATTAGGCGTTCTTCGATTTCGGCGAAGAACGCGTTGAAGGTCTTGAAGAACGCGAAGAACTTGATTGGAGATCTTCGAATGTCTTGAAGAACTGTGGGATGATCTTGATGTCCGGTGTATGAACTCTTCAGGGCTTTAGCAGCTTGATCTTCAGAGCTCTCTCCTTCTTGCAAGATCGAATTGTGTCCTCTTATGCCTAGGGATGGCTCATTTATATAGGCATGGGCCGACTTGTTGGCCAAGGTAGAAAATAAATATTATTTATTTATTTATTTATTTATTTTCTGCATCAATTTGACAAGTGGCGCACCATAATTGGTCGGGCTCGCTAGCCTTGATAACTGCATCACTTTGACAAGTGGCACTATTTGATTGGCCTTACTTGCTGACGTGTAACCGTGTCATGCAGCGATGTGGCGTCGCCATAAGCAGTCCATAATTGCAAATAAGGTTTGGTCTCATTTACAATTTAGTCCATGTTTAATTGCCGTTTTAGGACAATAACTTATCGAGTAGTGCTTTTTGATCAAAATTTTTCCAAATATCTGAAAACACGTGTCATTGTTTAAATGGCTAAAAATTTACGTGTCTACAATCATAATGATCACTATTATTCTGTACCACGAGGTCATCATAGCTTATGATAAATTGTGTGTTCTTCACACCACATAATATTTCTCATGTAATTGTCCCACGCTTTCAAGTATATGATGGACATTATACACATTAATTCAACATGGACATTGATGCTTCAAACATCATCACAGGTATTACAAGTACTTATGTTTATACTTTGTGCATTCAAAACTTTGCAGACTTTGTATCCATATGTCCATGTACTCGTTCGACAACATGCCATTAGTACGTGTAAAGAAATATTTCACTCTCAAGCTCCTAGGTGGACAAGCAAACCAAGTCTATAATCCCACCCCCTGAACAAACTGATGAATGTTAAAGCTCAACCATTATAACACTAGCAAAGGGCATATATGTAATGGTCGCTACAGAACTCCAATGGAACAGACCCCCATGGATAAGAGCTGGTCTGCAACATGTGGTGTTGGCATCTCTCATCACATCACTTTAGTCGGGGAAACCATCTTAAATGAAGTCTGCACCTTCATCAAACCTTCATCAGGTTCACATAAAAAAGATCATCATCATATATTACCAGAGCACACAGTCAACAATATACAAAGATAGCCAGCACCAAGATATAGACTTCTTGGAGACCAGAAGACACTAGACACACAGTAGAGTTGCTTAGAAGAAGACGATGAAACTACCTCACAAGTTAATAGGTTTAGTACTAACACTTAAGTACAATAATACCTACCTACAGTCAACAACAGTCTTAAAGACAAGTCACATCTGCACTACTAAACCTCCATCTTCCTCGTAATTTCCTCCCTCAGCACAAGCTTCCTCCTTGTCATTTGTCTGCTCTTCAGCATTTTCTGGAAGGTAAAAATGCGGCCTTATCATTAGTCCACAAGTGAATGCAAGAAAGAGTAGTTGCAATGCATTTAAAAATTGAATATAGAGTAAAGAAGAGAGCCAAACACGAATCATAGTAGCTAAACTCCTGTTGCTGACAAAACAAATGGTCTTTTACTTTTGCCTCAAAAAAAATGTTCTTTTACTTGTTAGCATCCCATTTAGACAAAGTATCAGCTCGTCTTTCATGAGTTCTAAACTCACATACTATTGTTTATCCATACGGCAACAACCACAAGACATTAAAGTAACTGAATTAAGCCCGCCCAAATATCTTTTATGTTATTTGGTCGACCATTAACTCTCCCATTCTAAGCTAGCATTGCTGAAGCCCTGCTCAACTGAGCATAAGGGATTGGGATTCCTCAACAGTTTCAGTAGGAGAAATTCAACATTCCTTTTCTCTTTTCTCAAATGGTCTAAGTGCCATCTGCTACTGAACAAATAGTTTCCTGAATACAATCCTTTCTAGTCCTTCAAGATGTAAGCCAACTATCCGGAGAAGGGGACATTTCTGTGAAAACTACGTCCTGGGGGGAGGGGGGATTGCAAACCAAACAGCCCATGCAAAGGGTCAGTGCAAAGAGAGAGAATATTAACACAGTTTGCAAACACTCTCCTAAAACAAATTTCTGAAGTGAACATTGGATCTAGTAGATATTTTAGTGTATGTATGTATGCATGTGTGTGTGTGTGTGTTGAAAGGAAGTGTGAGCTTCCAAAGTTTAGTCCACTGAAAAGAAGCATCATAGCAAGAACCGAAATTAATTTTAGAAGATTTATCAGCAGTGAATCATAGTGCAGCTGTTACAACTGACATGGAATGCCTACGCTTGTAGAAGCGAGAGATGCTAAAATATGTTTGAGTTCTTTAGCTTATTGAAGTTGCATCGGTAGATCTAGATCCTTCCCTAATAGCAAGGACTTTAAATAATCTTATCATAATACATGATCAGGAACATTTTGCTTACTTTTTTCCTGAGTCCTAGCAAACGACTGAAAACCCTCAATCAGGATAAACCCAAACCGAATTCAGAAAACGTGTAGCAAACTCCCACAGGAACAGCTAAATCAATCCCTCTTCATGTAGGTTGACATGACTCTAAATAGGAAAAAAAGAAAAATCGGTGTTGATAAAACCACCAACTATTTCTCCCTAATCACATCCCAAAAATATGCGTTGGCCAAAGAAAGTCAGATCAAACAGAAGTGAGTTGGAGGACAATGATCCACATAGCCGACCCATTTTAAGCCGGGGAAAAGTCATTGTGTTCTCTAAAGAAATACATATTGCTCCTATTCCCATGGGGAAACCATCATAGATTAGCAGTGCAAAGGAGTTGAGGATGAATAATGTAACACAATTAAAGGATCAGTATGTTTAGTTTTATATCGATCCTAGACTTCATTTCTGGTCATCAATTATCTTTTCTTTCATGTACAATCTGGAAGAAAACTAGTCTAGTGCGATGATACAACCAAAAGATTGCTGAGAAATTACTAATTTGACATCAAGTGAACCTAAATGACTTTTATGTCCTCTTTGACAGCAAGAGTTGCTTATGGAGTATGTACTGCATCATCTATCTCGTCAAGGACATTGTACCCTTTGTCAATCTGCATAACTTACCTTGCTTGACAAACCAACTAAATTTCATTTCTTTAGCTTCTTTAACACCCTGTTTGGTTCTTGGAAAACAGGAAGGAAAGGAAAATGCATTTCCTGATGTTTTCCTTTTTATGTTTGGGAGTAAAATTATAACAGGAAAAGAAAATGAGAAGAAAAGGAAAGGAAAACAAATACTAAGAAACTGGAAAATAAAATTTCCGTCCAAAAATGGGCGGAAAAGGAAAAGAAAATAATAAGTCGTCTCTCTTGCCGAACCCATCGAGCTCAAACCCGATGCGGAACTGATTCTCCTCGACGACCCCTCGCTTCCATCTCCGACCACTTCGCTTCCCTCATCCACCCTCTCCGACCACCTCGCTTCCCTCATCCACCGTCATTATCGATTACAGGGCCATAGTTGGACGAAATCGATTTCACAGCAAAATTGCCAAAATCATCGATTTGCTTGACTTGAGGATTTGGGAATTCGCATGATGGCGATGAACTGTGTGCTTGAGAGTGGGTATGATGGAAGGAAATAATTCATTGATGCGTTGGCGATGGCAATGGCGATGGAGACAAGAAGGCGAAGGAAGCGACGGAAGAAGATGAAGAAGAGAGGAAAAAAGGGTAAAAGACACTTTCACCCCCTGTAGTTTCATTTAAGGACACTTGCACCCCCTCTTGTTTTGAAAAAAACACTTTCACCCCTTCAATGTCTCAAGACAGTTGGATTTTCGTTTTAGTTTTCTCTTTTCAAGTTTAGGGTAACCAAACAGGAAAAGGAAAACAGCTATATTTTCCTTTTATTTTCCAACAACCACCAAACAGAGGAAAGATTGTAGTTTTCTTTTTCCTTTCAATTCCTTTCTTTTCATTTTCCTTTCCCATCCATTTTCCAGGAACCAAACAGAGCCTAAGTTTCATGCTAAAATAAATCAGAACTCTGACAGAAATGACTCCTTAGATAAGAATGGGTATCTTACATAATCAACTCGACTCAATAATCCATTTTCAACCTAGAATTACCATCTGAAATATAACTGTAGGAATCGGAGCATCAATAATTTAGCTTGTTATCGTAATTTCTCTTGGGATCTCTAATCCAGTTCATCCAATGAATTGCATTCTTTAAATTATTCCATGGGAGCTAAAGGAACAACCGCAGGGCATTTACTTCAAACACAAATATCTGAAAGCCGAAGCAAGAAGAGAGCTCATAAAAAACACAGGGAATCTCATTCAAAATAGTTTGTCTTCCAAGTGACCGAGTACAGCTAATGGGACAAGAATCCAACAAGAATGAAAAAAATTATCTGATATATATCTCACAACACAAACATATCTAATATCCATTTAGTATCTGAGGAGAAGCTGAATGACACTTCAGGTCTGAAGATGTTTTCAGCCTTGCCCCATCAACCAGCTTGTTATATGTTTCAACCAGAACACAAACATTTCTTTCCTTGCGAATAAGAAGCACATAACTAAAATTTCATCATGAATAAGTAACAATCGATATTTTGCATAAAAAGCCATAAAAAGATGCATAACATAGAAACTATGATATTTGCCTGAAATGGTCAAAATGTGGGCACTCGCAGTCCAAATAGCAAAGCTGTATAGCATTTGACAAAAAATCTTTTGGATTTTGGAAAACTCGTGCAAAATGATGAACTAAAGGTAAAAATTAAATATCCAAGAGCCAAGTAGATATGTAGCCTTTCTTACCTCCTGCTCTCGCAGAGTTGTTTAATAGATTCACTTCTCACTCCGAGCAAAGCTAAAGTCTCCACAAAGTAATCCACGAAAATTGAATGTTCATTCTGAATGTCTCGAATGTGATTCATTTGTTTGGTATTGGGGTCGTAAGATACCAAGGATTTGATTTGATGATAGTTTGACCAATGGTTTTCAACCACCAAAATCTCCTCCTCACTCTTTAGAACACCGCATACTTTCAGTAAACTATTTGTGATATCCATGCTGAAGACTTTGGTCCAAGAATCAGCTACTCCAGACACTTGTGTTTCTGCTATTTTGACAATGATGAATCAGCGCAAGTGATTCCTCGAGCAGAGAGACACGTAAATTTTCTGTGCTACTTCGAAGATATCCTGGAGCTATGCTATCAGGCATCTTCATCACATCAAAGGCTTCAGTCGTTAAATCAAAAGAGACAATGATTTTCATGAATTCGGCTTCGACCGCATTCCAGTCGATATACCCAGTCCAATGGACAGCTCCATTGACAAAGACCTGTGAAGTGCGGCCAGTTATAAAATTGGAAAACCCTTTGGGTTCAACACTCCTCCACGATCCTACAATCACTTCATAAACCTCAACCATGGGTGGGTAAAGGACCCTGGCCTTGCAATCGTTGAAATAAACAACCCTAACGACCTTGTAATTGTTTGCGGATGAATCGAAGCCAAACCCAATAGCGTGCTCCATATAAGGGCCATGTGAACGTGAGGTAACAAGGGGCTTAGGAAGGGTCACAAATTTCCTAATTGATGGATTCCAAAGAAAGATATTATTTGTATAGGTGTTTCTGTCGTTGGACAAGCATATAACACCATTGAAGAAGCCAACAACTCTGAAGTGTTGGTTCCAACTCGAGCTCTTGAAGGGAAAATCTAAGCTTTTACGTAGTGGAAATGTGTTGTTGTGCAAGTAAATCGAATAGTAGTCTTTGTTCTCCCATCGAGGATAATCCGATTTAGTATCTCTAACTAGTAACAAATCAATGTTGTTCCTAGTAGCAGCAGCAAGTTGTTCTTTCATATGAAGAGAGATGAAATGAGGGGAAGTGATGAGAGAGTACCATGACTTGCAAACTGCTGTGCACCGAACCAGATCTGCAATCGTTAGCCTGCTCGCGAGAATGTCCATCAACACGGCTTCTGGAATGTGATCCAACATACTTCTTATCTCTCTATCTTTCTTTGTTCTCCAATCCCCGATAAACCCTAGACCTCAATCTCAGTCTCAGTCTCTACACTCAGGTGTTAGATATTTTAGATGCCCTATTTGGGATCAAGAATCTTGTTTAAAACACACTTTCACCCAAAGTTTTAAAAACCGGACCGGTCATTGAACCGGTGAGGCTCTGGTTTGTAGTTCAACCGGTCGGACCGGTGGTTCAACCGGTCGGACCGGTGGTTCAACCGGTTCAATTGCATGTTATTTTTTAATGTATAATTCATTATTTTTGTAAATATATAATAAAAATATCTTAAAACTCAAAATAAATAATTTATATTTTGATAATTTTCACACAACTAATACAATCTACGCTAAACATGACCTCAATATCTTCAAATTATTATCAAAGAAAATATTACAGTAAGTCAGTAACCATACAAAGTTTCATAATAAATATAACAATAATAAATAAAACTTTACAAACAATTATTGTCAAAAGAGAACAAACAAAAGAAAAACTTGACTAAATGATTGACTAAGTGACGTAGCAATTTTGAACCCACAGACTTCAACTTTCTTCTCATTTTTTTGTTCTTATCCCCTCCTATCTCCCCGTTCTCTCTCTCTCCATTCTTTAACAGTTGAAGCCTTATCTGTTACCCTCTTGTTCTCTCCCACCACTCTCTCTTCTCAATTCTCAACCGATCAAATCTCAAACCACTCTGCATAGTGCATATCCATTATCTTCGCTCCTAATCGTAACGTAACTAACTGAGATTGAGTTGATTACACTTCCACCACTTTTTTTGCAATTTTTTAGGCGACGGGAGGGCCTCGATAATTCATAAGTTCATCATGGTCGCAAAAAGTGGCTTGATTCAGTCGATTTTTTAGGCGACCGAAAGGCGATCGGGGATTTCCAATTTCCAATCTGAGTTTTCTTAGTTTCTTCAGGTGTTCAAAAAAAATATACAAAAACCGTTCGAACCGGGCAAAACCGGCTGGTTCACTGGTTTAGCAGCAAACCGGCGGTTTTGACCGGTCTACTTGCATATACGGTCTGATGGCTGGACCGGACCGATGAGGTAGCGGTTCACCGGTCGAACCGGTCGAACTGGCCGGTCCGGTCCGGTTTTTAAAACTATGCTTTCACCTCCTCAAGTTTAATGTAAACACAATGTACCAAATTTCGTGACATCCATGACAAGTACATTCCTAGAAAAGACAATAATCACCCCTACAATATAGAGAAAGTACGCTTTGGTCCCCTGATGTTTAAAATTTTCTCTTTCGACTCTCGTAACCGAGAGACCTTAACGTCTGGACTGGAAAGACGATATTAGCCCTACTAGTGATGCAAAATTACACTACTATATAAGCTCTTTCTTCTCTTCGCCATCCTCATTTTTAACACTATATAAGCGCTCATCATTATACACAAGCTCAACTCAGAAAAGGAGAGTTGCGATACCATAAATTCGGGCATGGACCAGATTATTTACGACTACATGGAGATTGCTGATGGGTTTGCGAGTGTTATTTTCTAGCATGTTGGACGCTCTAATAATAAGGTTGCAAACGAGATGGCGGAACATGGTCTCTCTGCCAAACATGTATGTTTGGCTTCATGTTGAGCCCGAATGGGCTAGATTTTTTGCTAGAAAATGATGTAACTTCAAATAGTTCTTTTTAACACAAACAAATGTTTCTCAAAAAAATACGGGAGAGAGAGAGAGATAACAGACGCGATTTCCGGCCAAACTCCGGTCAAACGCCGGCTACCTCCAAATCCTCCATATCTTTGTGAAACGGAGCCCGTGCAGGCTGATCTACCACTTCTCCAAATACGGGGAGAAATCAAGATAGGGAAACAACCGATTGGTGTTTTCCGGCAGAACTCCGGCGAATACTCCGTAGCAGAGAAATATCCTCAAAACTATGCCAAACGCTCTCTTCCCAGATGATTAAAAACTTCTCTGGAGAAAGCAAGAGCTCAGAAAAGTGTTCACAAAAACAGGGTACCTAATAGTTCCGACCCTGAAGGCGGCGGACGATCGGCCCAAAACGATGACACCATCGAGCAAGCTCGAATAAGGGCTCTTGAAACAGAGGTAGTATCTTCTAGGTCAATAAAGCCTTCTCTTGTTTCCAGATCGCCAGCCGCCACAGCGAATCTATGTCGTGGATTAACGAATATCCACCCATGTTGAGATAATTCCCAACCGTCCTTACTACGCAATTTCCTTGTCTCGATCGTGGAGCTCAGGACAGGTGTCCCCATCCCATAGGGTGCTTGTTGACTTTATCTGCCGTACTAAATTTTCCACGAGCTCCATCTTCACGCGTCTTCTTCCCCTTCACCATCTGCTGCGAGACTCCGTCTGGGCTATACATTTTCTCCTTACCTCTTGACAGTAACTGGGTATGATTTCGATCATTGCCTCCTTTCATCATCCTTCTCCCTGAGTCCATTGCAATCCTTGGGTGGAACCTTCTCTGCTCAATAGTTTGCAGATAAGGCCCGTAGCCATTATCTAGAGAGTTCTTTTGTTTGAGAAATTTGCATTCTGTCTGGTCATGGCCAATTCTGCCACACCTGTAACAGAATTCCCCCAGTTTCTCGTATTGGAATTGGATCCACAGTTGTGTTTTCTCCTTTCTCTTCATGAAAAAACCTTGGGGAAGAGGATTTGTAATGTCTAGAAAAACCCTAACCCTTAAGAAAAGGAATGATAATGAAATCTTTCTCTTTACCTGCATCAATATCATCCACTTCGATAAGGGTTCCGATGTCCTCAGCATTCTTTTTGGTCACTTTCTCCGGAGGGGATATTCTGGATCTGAACCCAGAACGATGAGATATTAAACCGCAGTTTTGATACCTCAACCTCTGGTTCGAATCGCGGAAAAATCATCAGATGATTTCTAATGAACCAAGGTGACCCATCCCATACTCTGTTACAGTCCTCTGTTTCTTCAAAAAGGAACATGAATACATTGTCTCCCTTAGCCGTGATTTTGAAATCCCCTTTCAGCTTCCAAATCGACCTGAAGAGGCCATTAACAGTCTGTAATCTTTCTTCCCTTTTTTTTTGAATCTTTCCAAATAAACACTTTCCTTGCAGCAGATCTTCCACGTCTCCTGACTCCAGATCTTGCAGGGGGGTTGGGGTTTCCTCCTCCGCCGATGAAATCAGCGGTTTAGGATCGTTTGTGGTGATGGCCATTTGTGATTGTATCTCAAAGCTATACAAACTATGAGATAAATAGAAAAGAAAAGAGGGTCGAAAACAACTGAGAGAAGAAGAGAGACTCAACTAACAATCGTCACTGGAGATCGCCTGAGAAATAGTACAGAGCAGTACTAAATGAACATTAGATACGACAAACCCAGACGAGAGTAAAACCTCTCACTAGAATTCTCTCACTAGGAATCACCACAACTGTCTCTCACAGAATCCATCTCCTTCGTTCTTTGTCTCGACTCACAAGTGTGTTAGATATTTTGGATGCGTGTTTGGATAGATCCCCAATTCAACATGGTGTGGCCTATGTTATTGCCGTTGGGTGTTTCAATCTTTACGATTGATTTGACTCTCTTTCCCACTTGCACAAAGTTAATGGGACCACACTCATTTTACCATCACCTAAAAATCTTGGTTTCCTTACATTGGTATTATTATTATTTTTAAATAATGTTTCATACTCGGGTTCGAAATCAGGGGTTTTAAACGCTCTACTAATGAGCTATCACTCATTTGTTATTACTATACATAATATTGTTTTGATTTTTATTACAAAAAAATTTAATGTCACATAAAATAAGACTTAAAGATCCAGTTACACTAGGGCCGGTACAGGTGCTTGAGCGCAGTCTTGAGTCAGCTGAACAGCTTGGCTGTTAACGTAAGAGACTTTACAGTAGTGAAAAGAGCTTGCAACAACCAAAATGTGTATGAGTCACATGTGGGTTCCTGAAAGGGAAGCGATGCCTTTGAAGATGTCGAACTAGAACTAGACAATTTGTCTGTAGGTGGATGTCCGTGTATCCATGCGACAACAGCCATTTTAGAGCATGTAAAACACCACAGTTTTCAGCTTGTAAGGGAAAGGACACATGGGATATGCAGAAGCTCGAGGTAGCATGGTCATTTCCATCCATCCAAGCTGCCACAGACGGGGTCCTTGCTTTCCATGAAACGTTAACAAGGAAATCTACCGGCACACACCCAGGGGATGTTGTAGTAGGATCATTTGGTCTATGGTGGGGGAAAAGGAATTCATCCGACAGGCTTACTGGCGATGTGCTGGTCAAGCTTCTTTCATGTGGTTCTAAAGAGGTGCAGACTTCCGATAGAGTGATGGCTATGAATGAATTCGATGGAGACATAGAAATGTGTTTCATCGTCAAAGAGTTTGTCGCGAGCCAAATTTGCCGAAGGACGAGAATAATATAAATTATGTCTTTAAGATTGGGGGATGCCAAAAGTAATTGAGTTAGCAGAATTTTCAAAGGCAGAGCACTTGGTTTTATATATATAGCAGCCTTGATGAATCAGTGTGGCGGTGCGATATAATAGTAAAACCAATCTGGTCACCGCCTTATACACAATCTGGTCACATCACGGTCATAGCAAAAGAACAGGTTGGTCAGGGACCGGATCTGTCATAGTAGCTGCATTTTATCAACGGGATGGGTCTGGACCAGGCACAACACGACCCCATTTTTTTATCAATGGGATGGGTTTTCAACTACGACTTTCTGCTTGTTGGACATGTCAATCTCAAGCTGTTAGGTGGACAAGTGTTCACAATAAAAAAGAGGTCTTGACCACTGCCACGTAAACCCACCAGCAGTCTACCGGTGTTCTCTCGTCTATGCTCCAGAAACACCTGATCATGCCTTGTCACACCTTAGGGGATCATGAGACAAGGTCTCTCGCTCTGGTCACACCTTACGGGAAACATGAGACAAGGTCCCTCGCGCCTGTCATCTTCACGGGAGTCAGGGGTGTCTGTGCTCCAGAAACACCTAATGATGTCTTGTCACACCTTAGGGAGACCATGAGACAAGGTCCCTCGCGCCTGTCATCTTCAAGGGAGCTAGGGATTCTAGTGGTTTGAAGGTTGGAATAAAACTTAAGCAAACCAAGTCTATAATGTCAACAAACCAATGACTAACCGTATCTGTAACTAATGACGCAGCTCAACCATTATAGCACACTAGCAAAGAGCACATGATGATAAGCAAAAGTGATTCTCGTCATCTCATGTAACGGTCGCTACAGAACTCCAATGAAACAGCTGAGCAGCTAAACTAACAGTCACCTAAGGAACAGACCCCATGGAGAAGAGCAGGTCTGCATGCAAAAACTTGTTGTGTTGGCATTTCTCATCACATCATTTTAACCGGGAACGATGAGTGCAATGCCCAAAGTCATCTTAAGTGAAGTCTTCTTTTTTGACGTAAAATTGATCATCATCATATATTACCAGAACACACAGTCCACAATATATACAAAGCCAACACCAAGATAGATTTCTTGGAGCCCAGAAAACACTAGACACACAATAGAGATGCTTAGAAGAAGACGATGAAACTACCTCACAAAGCTAATAGGGTTTAGTACTAAAACTTCACTTAAGTACAACATCACAATAATACCTACAGTCAGTCAACAACAGTCTTAAAGACAAGTCCCATTTGCACTTACTACTACGCCCCCATCTTCTTCGTTATTTCCTCCCTCAGCACTAGCTTCCTCCTCGTCATTCGTCTTCTCTTCAGCATTTTCTGAAAAAAACACACCGTCTAATCATAATAAGTCCACGAGTGAAGCAAGAAAGAGTAATTGCAATCCAGTTATAAATTGAATATAGAGAGTAAAGAAGAGAGGCAAACACGAATCATAGTAGCTTAGTTCCTGCTTGACAAAACAAATGTTCTATTTACTTGTTTAGCATCCCATTTAGACCAAGAATCAGCTTTGCAGTTTCAACTGGAGAAATACTACTGACCTTTTAGAAACAAATGGTTTCTTGAATACGATGCTTTCTAGTCCTTAAAAAGTGTAAGAAAACAGGTGATTAAACCCCGTAACTAAAAACAAAAGTGGCCACTAGGCCGAAGGGGACATTACTGTGAAAACTATGTCCTGGGGGGGGGGGGGGGGGTCGCATTGAGTTGAAACTTGGATTTAGTAGCTATTTTGTTGCGACTGAGCAACCACAAGAAAAGAAAAAAAATGTTATTATTATCTTGAAAGAAAGTTGAAGCTTCCACAACATAGTCCAAGGAAAAGAAGCATTATAGCAAGAACGAACAAAATTTAGAAGCAGTACTAGGTCAATCATTCTATAACCTGACTTCACACTACAAGATTTATCAGCAGTAAAGGGCCAACTCAGTGCATCACTACCCAGATTAGAGTTTAAATAGGTCTCTGCAGCCTGCTTAGCTAGCAAGCAAGGATTGAGTTTGCTAAGCAAAATGCCTCAGTGCATCGTTGTGAAATATGCCTCAAAATGAAAACAATTGACATGGAATGCCTACGCTTTGTAGAAGCTAGAGATGCTAACATATGTTTGAGTTCTTTAGCCTATCAAGCCTATCAAAGTTGCTTCAGTAGATCGAGGTCCTCCCCTAATAGCAAGGATGCAAACAATCAATATAACACATGATCAAGAACTACTGAAAGCCCCCAATCAGAATTAGTCCAAACTGACTTGGAGTGCCTACGCTTGTAGAAGACAGAGACGCTGACATATGTTTGAGTTCTTTAGCATATCAAAGTTGCTTCAGTAGATCTATATCCTTCCCAAATACTAGCAAGTACGCAAACAATCATTATCATAAATGATCAAGAGCATTTTTGCTTACTATTTTCCTCATCCTAGCTAACTACTGAAAACCCTCAATCAGAATTAGTCCAAACCGATTTCATCAAACGCGTAGCAAACTCCCACAGGAACCTCTAAATCTATCACACTTCATGTAGGTTGATGTGAATCTTAATAGGAAAAGAAAGAAAGCAACCACCTATTATTACTCCTTAAACACATCCCAAATAAAGGTGTTGGCCAAGGAGAGTCAGATCAAACATAATCAAGTTGGAGGAAAATGATCCACGAATCCGACTCAATTTTTCAGGGAAATCCCGTTAAGGAAAGAAATTGCCCTTATTCCCACATGGAAGTTGGAACCTATCACAGGTTTGCACTGTGGAAGAGTTGAGGCAATAATGTAGGACAATCAAAGAATCAGTTGGGTGACCACTTTATGTATAGTTTTATATCGATCCTAAACTTCATTGCTAATCTTCAAATATCTGTCCTTTTATGCACAATCTGAAGGATCCTGTGCTATGATACAACCAAGAGAGAGCTGAGAAATTAACTAATTCACATCATGTGAACCTAAAAAGCTTCTATGTAATTTTTAACAGTAGGAGATGTTTCTAGAGCATGAACTGCAAAATCTGTCTCGTGAAAAACATTGTGCCCCGTCAATATATAAAACTTACATTGCAAAGCAAACCAACTAAAATTCTTTTCATTTGCTTCTGTAAATTGCTTGATGCCGACTCCATAGATAAAACCTATATATTCAACTCAGATCAATAATCCAATTTCAACCGAGCCTTACCATGTGAAATATAAATGGATAAAATTGGAGCATTAATTGTTTAACCTTTAACTTTAACGTGCTCCAGTCAACCAGATTTCTCTGAAGATCTCTAATTCACTCCAGCCAATGGATTGCACTCTCCTAATAATTTCAGAGGAGCTAAAGGAACAAACACAGGGCATTTATATCCTTAACAAATATCTTAAAGCTGAAGAAACAAGATTACTCGTCAAAAACACAGGACATGTCAACCACAATACTTTTTCAGTCTTCAGTTGACTGAGTACAGCTAAGGGACCAAAGATCACCCTAACAATATTGTTCTCATCCCTGCTCTAGCAAACGAGAGAAAATCCAACAAGAATGACAAAATCAATCTGATGTCATGTATCTCGCGAGCATCCTTAATGGCAAAGGAGAAGAAAACAGAAGCCCGGTAGATAACCTAGAAATGGTTATGTACGATTTTCATCCAGGTGTCTCTAGTAAGAAGAAATCCAAAAACATTGATAGTACTTTGATATTGTAGCTTAACTGTAGTATATCATATATTTTAAATGCAATGGGTAATGGCATTTAAAATTCCATTGCATTTAAAATATTTGATATACTACAGTTAAGCTATACAAAATCTCAAAGTCAGTAATATAAGGTCTCCGCTACATCAAGTCTCTAAGATACGCATAAATCCAAAAAAAAAAAAATCTATTGGTAGCCCTTTTACCTTGCAGATAAGAAGCACACAACTGAAACTTCATAATGAAGAAGTAACAACTGATATTTGCAATTAAAAAGATACATAACATAGCAACTATGATGTTTGCCTGAAATGATCATTTGTGTGGGCACTGCCAGTGCAAATGGCAAAGCTTTATACCATATGAAAAAAAAAAACTTTTGGATTTTGGAAAAGTCGTGCAAAATGATGAACTTGGAGGTAAATGAAATACCCAAGAGCTAGGTAGATATGCAGCCTTTCTTACCTCTTGCTTCCGCATGAACATCTGGGGATTTCTTGGACGCAGCAGGATTTTCTGACTCGAGCGTTTCAATAGATTCTGTTTTGACCCCGAGCAAAGCTAAAGTCTCCACAAAGTAATCCACGAAAGTTGAATGGTCATTTTGAATGTCTCGAATATGATTCAATTGTTTGCTATTGGGCTCATAAGAAACCGGGGACAAAATTGGACGAAGGTTTAACCACTGCTTTATAACCACCAACAAAACCTCCTCGTTCCTTAGGACGCCGCATACTTTCAGTACACTACTTGTGATAATAATGTTGAAGAATTTGGTCCAAGAATCAGCTACTCCATACTGTTTCATCACCCATACACTTGTGTTTCTGCGACTACAATGAATCAGCGCAAGTGATTCTCCGAGCAGAGAGACACGTAAATTTTCTTTGCTGCCTCGAAGATAACCAGGAGCTACACTCATCACGGCAAAGGCCGCGGTCCTTAAATCAAAAGAGACAATGATTTTCATGAACTAAGCTTCGCCTGCGTTCAAGTCCTTGCACCCAGTCCAATGGACAACTCCATGGAGAAAAGCCTGTGAAGTGCGGCCAGTTATAAAATTGGAAAACCCTCTGGGGTCAACAGTTGTCCATGATCCTACACTCACTTCATAAACCTCAACCATGGGTGGAAAAATGAGCCCAGCCTTGTAATTGTCGTAGAAATAGACCACCCTAACAACCTTAAAATCATTGGTGGCTGAATCGAAGCCAAACCCAATAGCATGCTCCATATAAACGGAAGGTAACAATGGGCTTAGGAAGGTTGACAAAGAATGATTACATCTGTGAAGGTTCTTCTATCGTCGGACAAGCATAAAACACCATTGAAGCAGCCAACAACTCTGAAGTGTCGGTTCAAGCCCCAGCTCTTGAAGGGGAAATCCAAGCTTTTATACAGTGTAAAAGTGTGGTTGTTGTTGTTATGCAAGTGAATGGAATAGTCTTGTTTGTTCTCTTCAGGATGGGATTCATAATTTTCGGAACTCCTAATTAGCAATGTTGTTGTTGTTGTTCCTACTAGTATTAGCAGCAAGTCGTTTCATATGAAGAGAGAGTACCATGACTTGCACACTGCGGTGCATCGAATCAGATCTTCGGGGGTTGCCCTCGTTAGAATATCGACCACCAATGCTTCTGGAATCTGATCCGACATTGTTTGTTCTTCTTCTTCACTCTCAATCTTCTTCGTTCTCCAATCTCCGATAAACCCTAGACCTCAATCATTCTTCTCGGCCTACTCGGTTGTGTTGGATATTTTAGATGCCTGCTTGGGATCAAGAATCTTGGTTAAACAAACACTTTCACCCCCCTCAAGCTTAGTGTACAGATACTTCAACCCCATTTGCGAAACGACATTTTCACTCCTTCAATGTAAATTTCATTTCCTAATAAAGACAATAACCACCCCTATCTATATTATAAAATATACTTTGGCACCCTGACGTTTGAAAAATTCTCTTTGCACTCTTGTAACTGGTCTCGACTAGAAATACGATATTAGCCCTACCACTTATGACAAATTACATTACTGTATAAGCTCTTTCTTCTCTTTATCATCCTCATTTCTAACCTTAGCAGCTACCATCTTTTCTCTCTATTCATTTCTTCTTCTTCCTTCTTCTTCTCCACCCATGAACCCCAGCCACCACAAACCAGCACCATCGTTCATCTCTCTCTCTCTCTCTCTCTCACACACACACACTCTTTTTTCCCCTCCTCATCTTTCTATACCTCCTGAATCGCCGCCCCCACCACAAAATCCACTGCTCACCTTGCAGACTGCGGTGTATGGAACTATATTGTCAATTTTTTTCCAGAAAAGAATGTCGATCAAAACGGCTTCAAGAATGAATGCGATCCGACATTGTTAGTTATTCAGTGCTCTTCCCTCGGTACCTTACTTCATGTTGGGTTACGGGACGGACTAGAATGTGCAAACTACACCAAACAAGACAAGTGCTGAATAGTAGAAAATTACCAATCAATATATAACAATCTGCAATGAGGATTACTATATCCCAAAAATATGACATGTCCTACCAAACAACGAATAGATCATCCAAACAATAAATATTAACTCTTTCACTTCCTTATCCGGAAAGATGAAGTGAGAATAGGATATCCACCTATCCATTTCTCCATATGGACCCAATAATTAATAT
Organism: Linanthus parryae; assembly: GCA_023055425.1. Lineage (NCBI taxonomy): Eukaryota > Viridiplantae > Streptophyta > Magnoliopsida > Ericales > Polemoniaceae > Linanthus > Linanthus parryae. The sequence continues at coordinate 46,644,429 of JALGPY010000010.1, read as the reverse complement.
TCCACATCCAATTCAACTTTATGTTTAGATTTTCATAACTCTCTCTTAGTCTCCTCATGTTTCTCAAAAAAATGGTCATAGCTAGCCACATTATTTTATGAGTCAAGTTTGGGCTGGTAAGTCGTGCTCAACCCTAAATTGATCTGGTGTAAATATGTTCGGCGTTGTTAAGGGTTGGTAGTGCCCGAAGGTAATGCACTAGAATAACAAAAATAATGGGTACAAAATCTCCCACAACAAATGTGGGTAAACCAAACTAAAAACAAAAAGAGGTGAAAGAAACCCGCCATTAAGTGCAATTAAGCAATCTAATTCTTAAAATATTGCCTGAAATTTTTTCGTGGTCGCAAACAACCTATTAGTGGTACTCTTCCTCTTCTTCTCTCGGAATGCAAGGCAGCCAGTGTAGGAATCCAATTGAGAGAGCATACATATAATATAACGTCTAGGGGCAGAGCACATCTATATAACAATGGACTATGAGGAATAAGTTATCCCAAAATGTGATATGTGGAATAACTTATCCTCACCATATCCCATAAATCAAACTCTTTATAAATAAAGTTAAAAAAAAAATCTAAAACATTTTGAAGATAAATCTTCTTCTTCAGGTCGTGCTATCGGGATGCACTAGTATCTTTATATATAGAAACTTCATGAGTGAGCTAGTGGCATGAGGAGGTTATGCAAGTTCAAAAAGCTTTAATGACTTTTTCTGGTTGTTGGACTAAAACCAAGTCTAGAATCCCATCCCCTGGACAAACTGATGACTGACCGAGCGTTAAAGATGCAATTTTCTCACATATCTGTAGCACTTATGAAGATGAAATTTGCCTGAAAGACACAGCTCAAACCATTCTAACAGGATGAAGTACAGAATCTCTGGTTACATCATCCTACATTACCAGAGCACACATAGTCCATAAATATACAAAGATAAGCCAGTGCAAAGATAGACTTCTTGGAACCAAAAACACTACGCAAAAAGAGCTGTGATTCTAAGCAGACTATGAAACTACCTCACAAGTTAATAAGTTTAGTACAACAACACTTCACTTAGGTACAAGAATACCTACAGTCAACAACACAGTTAAGACAGGTCACATCTGCACTGCTACACCTCCATCTTCTTCATTACTTCCTCCCTCAGCACTAGCTTCCTCCTCCTTGTCATTCGTCTTCTCTTCAGCAGTTTCTGGGAAATAAACAGCCATATCATTAATCCACACAAGTGAATGGAAGAAAGAGTAGTTGCAATACAGTTAACAATTGAACAGAGTAAACAGAATGGAGCCAGACAAGAATCAGAACGGCTCAATTCCTGATGCTGAAAAACCAAATGTTCCCTTCGCTTATTCAGCCTCCATTCAGACCAAGTACCAGCTCGGCTTCCATGCGTCCTAAAATCGAAATTTAATGTGTTATCCAGACGGCAACACACACTACACATGAAATCCCCTTGATGCTTCAATCTCAAAGTAGCTGAATTAAATAAACCCAAATATCTTTACGTCATTCAGTCAACCATTAACTCTCCCATTCCCGGCTAGCATTTCTGAGGCCCTGATCAACTGAGAATATATTGACTGAGACTTCCTTGGCAGTTTCAGTTGGACAAATACAACATTCCTTTTAAAAAAATATTTGCATTCTTTTTTCTTTTTTCTTTTCTCTAATGGTCCTAGTGCCTGCTGCTACCGAGCAAATAGTTTCCTGAATACAACCCTAGCAACCAGTTTAGCTGCTAGGGCTGTAAGGAAAACATATTCGGTTTTCCTTACTGCCCTAGCAACCAGTTTAGCTGCTAGCCAGTGAGGAAAGAGTTTACGAAGCAATATGCCTCAGTGCACCATTGTGCAGCTGTCAGAAAATATGCCTCAAAATGAACAGAACGGATATGGACTGCCTACGCTTGTAGAAGCGAGAGATGCTAACATGTGGTTGAGTTCTTTAGCTTATCAAAGTTTCTTCAGTAGATCTATGTCCTTCCCTAACAGCAAGGACACAAACAATCACTATAATACATGATTAAGGGCATTTTTGCTTATTTTTTTCCCTAATGATCTCTATCCCCTCCAGCCAATGGGTTGCATTCTCCTTACGATTCATCGAGCTATAGGAACAAAATAAAGGAGTTTACTTCCTTTAACAAACATCTTAAAGCAGAAGAAAGAAGATTACTCATAAAAGAAGGGACATCTCATTCACAATTGTTTGTCTTCAGTTTTCCGAGTACAGGTAAAGGACCCAAGATCACCCTACCTAAGTCGCATCATCCCTTTTCTGGCAAATGGGAGAAAAATCCAACAAGAATGAAAAAATCATTCTGATGTCATATATCACATGAGCACCTTTAATGGGGCGAGGGGAAGAAAACAAAAACCTATAGATTGAAAAAAGTAACAATCTAACGGGAAGCTAATGGGTAATGGCTAAAAGTCAGAAGGTGCAATGGGTAATGGCAACACAAGTTTGCAATATCGCTAACATAACGTCTCCACCACATAACGTGAAGCTAATATCCATTTACCACAACATAAATCTAACGAGAAGCTAAATGACACTTCAAGGTAACTAAAGATGTTTTCGGCCTTGGCCCAATCAACCAGCTCGTTATCTGTTTCAATCAGAACACAAGCATTTCTTGCCTTGCAAATAAGAAGTACATAACTACATTTCATAATGAATAAGTAACATATCAACTATGATGTTTGCGTGAAATGGTCATATTAGTGGGCACTAGCAGGGCAAATGGCAAATCTTTACAACATTCGAAAACAATTTAATCTACTCTTGGGGAGAAAAACATCCTCTACAAATATTTCACCGAATTTTTAGTTAACCAAACACCTCAACTTGTGAAAATATTTTACGAGAAAATGTTTTAGTGCCAACCAAACAGAGCCTAAAAGTTTGAAAACATGTGCAAAATGATGAACTGGATGTAAATGAAATTATCCAAGAGCCAGGTAGATATGTAGCCATTCTTACCTCGTCCTTTTGCATGAACATCTGAGGATTGCCTGGACGCAGCAGGAATTTTTGACTCGAGCGGTTTCATAGATTCACTTTTCACTCCGAGCAAAGCTACAGTCTCCACAAAGTTATCCACGAAAACTGAATCTTCATTTTGAATGTCTCGAATGTGATTCATTTGTTTGGTCTTGGGATCGTAAGATATCAATGATTTGATTTGATGATAGTCTGACCATTGCTCTACAACCACCAAAATCTCCTCCTCAGGACACAGCATAGTTTCAGTAAACTAGTTGTGATATCAATGCTGAAGAGTTTGGTCCAAGAATCAGCTACCCCATACTGTTTCATCACCCATACACTAGTGGTTTCGCTATCTCCACAATGATGAATCAGCGCAAGTGATTCTCCGAGCAGAGAGACACGTGGGCTGCCTCGAAGATATCCAGGAGCTACACTATCAGGCATCTTCATCACGGCAAAGGCTTCCGTTCTTAAATCAAAAGAGATAATGATTTTTATGAATTCAGCTTTGCATGCATTCAAGTCCTGTCAGCTCCATTGAGTAAAACGTGCGGTCTGTTATAAAATTGGAAAACCCTTTGGGGTTCGTAAACCTCAACCATGGGTGGGTAAAGGACCGTGACCTCGCAATCGGTGAAATAAACAACCCTGATGACCTTGTAATCATTTATGGCTGAATCGAAGCCGAACCCAATAGCGTGGCCACCGGAAGGGCGAATGGATGGATTCCACGGAATGATTGAATCTGTATCGTCGGACAAGCATAAAACACCATTGACGCAGCCAACAACACTGAAGTGTTGGTTCCAACCCCAAGCTTTTAAACGGTGGGAATGTGCCATTGTTGTTGTTGTGCAAGTGAAGTGAATAGTCTTCTTTGTTCTCGTGAGGACGGGAATCGAATCATACTTTTCCGAACCCCCTAAACTAGTAAGAAATCATGGTTGTTTCTAGTAGGCAGCAGCAGCAGCAGCAGCAGTGAGATGGAAATGAGGGCAAGTGATGAGAGAGTACCATGACTTGAAAACGACGATGCATCGAACCAGATCTTCAATCGTTAGCCTGCTCGCGAGAATGTTGACCACCAATGCTTCTGGAATCTGATCCAACGACATTGTTCTCTATCGAGATCGATCTGGTGATAAAACCCTAGAGCATAACCATGGCGCTCTCTCTACTACTCTGGATATTATTTTGATGCGTGTGTTTGGAGTTGGGTAATCCAGATATACACGTGGAGTTTTCTTTTTTATCCACCCGAGCCACTCTAGTGCAGGCCGGGTTGGCCCAATGAATACTTTCTCGTGAGAGAGGGGCCACGCTAGGGCCGGGTTGAGGGGACAAGGGGGTTTGGGCCAGACCGGGTTCAAGGGGGTGGAAAACTTAAACACAACATGTCTCTAGCCCTAAATCTGTGGAGTTAGGATTTGTTAGGCCGGAGGCATGACCAACACATATTACATAATATATTTTTAATATTAATACACATATATATATTAATAATATATGCTGCCGTTTTGAATTGTCGATTCCTGTAGACATCTTGAATTGTCACCAACGAACATAATAAATGGAGATGAGGATTGATCGAATTGCTTGAGAATAATCTCACGACGTCTGAGATTTGTAGGGAAACATGTGTGACGCAGGAACCGGCCTCATCTCACGTCCTTTAAAGAAAAAGCAATCTAGATTAAGAAGAAAACAGGTGATAAAATATAAACACCATATTTAAGTTTTCCTGCTATATTTCTCTACAGCATAGTAGCAACCTAACATTCAATTAAATTCTCAAATGGTCGTCTTAACAAGCAATTTATGGGACAATTTGCTCATTCACAGCTTTTTAAGTTTAAGCTCTTTCTTTTTTACATGCGCCACTCTCAATATCAAGTTAGCTCATAGCTCAAGTTGAGCTCACACTTGAACTCATGAGCTACGACTTTATCCAACATCTCTAACCCATCACAACGTCTCTCTCTCTCTAATGCCACATCATTTTCTCTTTCCCATACAAAGCTCCCTCTCCCCGTCACCAATTTCTCTCTTTGAAATGCACCATAAATTTCTCTTTCCCATAACAATTTCTCTCTCTCCCCACACCAGTTTCTCTCTCTCTCCAATCCTAATCCCGCAAATATCTTCGTTGGGAGATAAATTCAAGCTTGACTCGTCTACGAAAACAGTAAAAACGATAGGAAAACTAATAAATTAAAAGGGTGTGGGTCTTATGGAGTCGCACGGGTCTGGAACCGACCTGAACCATTAATTCACGGGTCAGAAGGGTCGCTTGAAGGGTCTAGGTCTAATAGGGTCGGGCCTCACTGGGTAGTTTTGTGTCTGGTCTGGACCATTGATAGACGGGCACGGGAAACTTATTAATAACACGTAAGAGAATATTTGATGTGATGCTTTTGTTCATAGCATTGATCCGCACATCTTCATAGTTTGCACTTCACTTCCCAGTAAAATGTTAAAGTCGAGAGAGGATCAGCATATATATGAATAGAGTTATAGCGCCAAACTAGATGCATAAGAAATCCCTTAGTAGATAGCGAGGAGCTCCATCTGCAAGAGAAACATATTAGAATTGAGAGAGAGATATGGGAAATGATAGAAGAGGGAAAATATTTTCATTCCAAATTGAAATCATCCACTCTTACATCAATATATATCAACTACTAAACTGCCAGCTGACCCTTGTAACAAAGTATTAATAAAAAAATAACCCCAACCACGAGTTTACTAATAATTGCAAATACCTACCCATAGAAGTAAACAATCATAAAACTTATAAGAAATCTAATAGGCCCCCTTAAGTTGGAGAGTAAACATTGTTTACTCCCAACTTAGCAAGCAGAAACTGAAAAGAGGCAGGACCTAGAGGCTTGGTGAGAATATCAGCAAGATGATGCTTGGAACTAACATGGAGGAGCTTCAATTCACCAGCAACCAATTTGTCCCTGATCAAATGACAGTCAAGCTCAATGTGCTTGGTTCTGTCATGAAAAACTGGATTGCTGGCAATGTGAATGGCAGAGTTGCTATCACAGTACAAAACTGGAACATAGGATGGGACAATATGCAGATCATGAAGAATAAACTCCAACCATTTCACTTCACAAGATGTGGCAGTCATGCTTCTATATTCAGCCACTTCAGAACTCCTAGATACAATGTTCTGCTTCTTGGATCTCCAAGGAATCAATGAATCACCCAAATAAACAAGATAACCAGTGGTAGATCTTCTGGTGTCAGGACAAGTAGCCCAATCTGAATCAGAAAAAGCCTTGATAGAAAGAGAAGAAGACTTGGCAAAATACATGCCTTGACCTGTTGTCTTGAGATATCTCAAAACCCTGTGAGAAGAATCAAGATGAGAAGTTCTGGGACTGGAGACATACTGACTAAGCCTATGAACTGCATAGGTAAGGTCAGGTCTGGTATTGCAGAGATAAAGAAGTCTTCCAATAAGCTTCCTATATGAAGTAACAGCAACAGCATCCAATAAATCACCTGATTCAGCACTGATGTTGCAATTTGGTTCCATAGGAGTGGAGGAAGGTTTTGAACCCAGAAATCCAGTGTCTTGAAGAACATCAAGAGCAAACTTGCGCTGGGAAAGAGAAATGCCTTCAGGAGCTCTGTAAACTTCAAAACCCAAGAAAAAACTCAAAGATCCCAGATCCTTAAGATGAAAGTGATTCTGCAGTTGACATTTGAGTTCTTGCAGAAAGGAGATGTTGTTCCCAGCAAGAACAATGTCATCAACATAAACCAAGAGTGCAGCAAAACAGTCACCAGTTTGCAATGTGAACAATGTGTAATCAGCTTTAGATTGAGCAAAACCCAAAGAAACAAGAGTGTAAGAAAACTTCTCAAACCACTTCCTGGAAGCTTGCTTAAGACCATACAAGGACTTATCTAGCTTACACACCAAATCAGAAGATGGAGGAGTAACACCAGGAGGAACATCCATGTATACATCCTCATTTAAATCCCCATTTCAAAAAGCATTATTAATATCTAGCTGAAGGAGATGCCAATCTTTAATTGCAGCTACAGCTAGAACACACTTAACATTAGCTAGTTTAGCCACTGGGGAGAAAGTGTCAAAGTAGTCCAAGCCCTCAGTTTGTGTATACCCTTTGGCCACCAATTTGGCCTTGTATCTTTCAATGCTTCCATCTGAATGATGCTTGATTTTGTAGATCCATTTACAGCCAATAGTATGTTGATTAGGAGGCAATTGAACAAAGTGACAAGTTTTATTGTTAACAAGAGCATCTAGTTCTTGTTGCATAGCCATCTGCCAGTGAGGAGAAGCAGCTGCTTCTTTATAATTCTTTGGCTCAGTGACAGCAGAAGTAGCAACTAGAAGAGCCTTGTGTTCAGTAGAAATATTGTCATATGACAAATAGGAAGCCAAATCATGACAAGTCTTGGCATTCAATTGGTAATCGTTCAAATAATATGGCAAATGTCTAGACCTAGTGGAGTGTCTAACAGGTGCATCATGAGAGACTGTGGTAGGAATGGGATCAAGAGAAACAGAAGAAGAATCATGATCCAAAGAAGGGACCATGTCTGTAGAATTATGTAAATCAGTAGGGTTAACAGAAACAGGTAGAGAAGGAACAGAAACTGCAGAAGAAGAATGTGAATAAGGGAATTCATCTTCATAGAAAATCACATTTATACTTATTGTAATGGTATGTGTGTCTAGATTATAGACCTTATAACCTTTGACCCCAAAAGGGTAACCAACAAAGACACATTTGGTAGCCCTGGGAGAAAAATTATTCCTTCCTTGAAGAAGAGTAGAAACATAGCACAGGCAACCAAAAGACTTCAAATGATCATAAGAAGGAGCAGTGTTATATAACAATTCATATGGGGTTTTATTATGGAGAGAAGCAGAAGGTGTTTTGTTGATAAGATATGCAGCAGTTAAAACACATTCACCCCAGAGAGACAATGGAACATGAGATTGAAACCTAAGAGCTCTTGAGACATTCAGTAAATGTTGATGCTTCCTTTCAACAACTGAGTTTTGTTGAGTTTCTACACAAGAGTGTTGGTGTAAAATACCATGTTTGGCAAAGAACTCATGCAGTTCATACTCAGGAGCATTATCAGTTCTAATGATTTTGATGTGATGTCCAAACTGAGTATGGATTAATGCATAAAAAGCTGGTAAGAGAGTGGTTACTTCAGTCTTAGATCTCATAAGATAGACCCAAGTAGCTCTACTGAAATCATCCACAATAGTAAGAAAGTATCTATACCCCCCGTGAGACATGACCCTATAGGGTCCAAAAGTATCACAATGAATGAGATGGAATATGGTAGGAGAAACAGATGTGGAGACATGAAAGGGTAACATTTTCTGCTTAGAAAGATGACATGTGTCACAGGGAGATGTAGTGATAACACTCCCTTTCAATTGAGTAATAACAATTTGCAGTTTATGATCAGATAAATGACCTAATCTGTGGTGCCAGATAGCAGAACTAACCACAGAATTGCAAACAGCAGTAATAGGATAAGAGAGAAGAAGATATAAGCCATCTTTCTTAACACCCTTCCCTAACATATGACTGGCATTTTGATCTTGAATAATGCATCCAACATTAGAGTAATGAACACAACAGTTTAGTGATGAAATCAACTTGGAAATAGAAATCAGGTTGAACTTGAAAGAGGGAACACATAGCACATTTTTCAAGGTCAAATGGTGATTGAGTTTGACAACACCTACATGTGTCACAACTACAGATATACCATTAGGAAGGTGGACATATGCATTAGTGACAGGGGTGGCTGTTTCAAATTGAGACAAGGAAGAGGACATATGATCAGTTGCTCCACTATCCAGGATCCATGAATAATGTGGTCAAGAATATGCATCAGTTAAAAGAGAAGCAAATGCAAAATTATTGACAACTCCACTAGATATATAATACTGGGCCATACCAGAGAATGAGGTGCTGAATGGAGAGTCAGCAGAATGAGAAGAAAACCCCTTTGTATTGTGTGAAGATCCATAAGAGCTAACTGAGCTGGAAGATGATAGCTGCATTTTGTCTCCAAGTAATTTCATGAGTTGAGCACACTCATTGTGAGAGAGAGTAATTCTATCCTGCCCCCCTGAATTTGAAAGTGGCTGATCTTGTGACACACTTGGAGATCCTTGCACACTATTGACTCTAGGACTAGAGTGAAATGAAGGTTGTCCCTGAGATGGACCCTGAGAAGAATTGGCATAGGGCTTCTTGAACTTGAATCCTAGAGGAAAACCATGAAGTTTATAACATTTCTCCCTTGTGTTCCCTTGCCATCCACAATATGTACATTGAGGTCTATTCTTGGCATTATACTTGTGTACATTAAGTGACTGGCTGGAAGCTTGAGCTACTAATGAAGCTTGCTCAGTAGAAGATGATGGTTGATGAGCGAACAATGCCATGTTTTGAGAAGTTGACACATGATAACCAGTAATTTCAGTTTGTCTCTCTTGCTGAACCACTTTAGAGAAAATGGCAAGGAGATCTGGAAGAGGTTCTGTGAGGAGTATCTGATCCCTGAGAGTGGTGTAGTTCTCATTAAGTCCCATGAGAAACTTGAGAATACAGTCTTGCTCATAACTCTTCATGATAGAACTAACAATTTGACAACTACAATTCTTCAAAACACCACGGACACAGGTAGGAATAGACTTGTAGTTGGACATTTCATCCCACAGAGACTTCAGCTTTGTAAAGTAGGCAGTAACTCCTAGATCACCTTGTCGAAGCTCAGCAATTGCAGTAGATAATTGAAAAATACGAGGCAAGTTTTTCTGTGAATATCTAGCTTTTAGGTCATTCCAAATTGCAAGAGCTGTTTCATGATAAACAATACTAGTTGAAATGTCCTTAGAAACTAAATTAAGCAACCATGAAATCACCATATTATCCCAGCGAATCCAGTACTCAAGAAAAGGATCAGTAATTTCTGGTTCGGATAGAGATCTAGTTATGAACCCTAACTTGTTCTTCGCTTTGAGCGCAACCAAAATTGAACGGCTCCATGTGTTATAATTCTCGCCTGTTAAGACCTGAGAAACTAGCACAATACCTGGAGATTCTGAATGACTGAGGAAGTATGGCGACGCTGAGCTGAGATTGAATTGTCCGGCGCCGTGAGACGATGAATCCTCGGTAGGAGGCATAATTGAAGAACAACAAAAGACGACGAGAATAACAGCGGTGAGATTGACGAACGGAGAATTGCCGGAGATGAACAAAGATTACGAATTGAGAATCGCCGGAGAGATTTGCTTTAATACCATATTAGAATTGAGAGAGAGATCTGAGAAATGATAGAAGAGGAAAAATATTTTCATTCCAAATTGAAATCATCCACTCTTACATCAATATATATCAACTACTAAATTGCCAGCTGACCCTTGTAACAAAGTATTAATAACAAAATAACCGCAACCACACGTTTACTAATAATTGCGAATACCTACCCATAGAAGTAAACAATCATAAAACTTATAAGAAATCTAATACAAATTGTCAAGATCTCCAATCAGCAGCGCCAAAAAAGTCATCATCATCCCCTTGTATACAATGATCACTTAACTTCTCACCGAGTAACTGGGATTGTACCCTCAACAGGCAAACTCCAACGATGATCTCTTACCCTACTCCCTTGTCAATAATATCTGCTATTCGCACCTGCCGCACACTATGGCTCTGGTAAAAGTTGATGGCGCATGGCAGGCTTCTTCTCTCAGTGGCGCGGTTGGCGTTTATCTTCACTCCCAAGCTGGCAATACTCATTCTTATTCCAAATTATGCACTACAGAAACTCCCCTACAAATGGAACTATTAGCAGTATATCATGGGTTACTTGTGGCACGTCAATTTAATTATATATCTATCACTTTGTTTACTGATAGCCTTTTATCTTACAATCTTTTACAGAGGGGTGAGCAAAATTCGTACAAGGAATCACCACTTTTGGTATATATAAAGCAGGAAGTTACGTTCTTCAATGAACGCGTACTAGCTAAAGTCCCTAGAGGACACGTTTTGGAAACTCATTGTCTCGCATATTCGGCAACACTGCATATTGTATAGTGGTTAACTCTAGTCTGGCTGTGTTTTTGGTGTACTATATTATCAAAGCTTTTGTAGTAGTGTGTGTTAGACTTTTGATGTTATCGGTAGGTTGAACTTCTTCTTGTGTATAATTATAGTCTTTCCGATGTACTCTTGTCTTGGTGCGATCCTGGTTAATGATATTTCTTACCTTCGTATCAAAAAAACTTCTCACCGAAAAAACTGTTCCACGCATCTTCGATGTTATGTTGCAGTTCCTGCGACGGATAACTTAATTTTCAGAGTTTGGTCATAGCATGCGAGATATATTCATGGGGCATGTTGAAGCAGGAGACTGCTTCTGATCAACTGACTATAAGAGTCGAAAAGTCAGAGCTCCTCCACGAATATATTATTTACTGTTGTGACCTTGTGTACGCTCCAGGCATCATTGTTCAACACAACACCATTCCGTATTTTTCAGATTGCGCACATGAAAAGAAAGACAAATCTTGAAATATCATTGTCCTTCGAATCTCTTAGGAACAAGTTAGAGAGCAAGTCGAAGAATTGCTCTTCCGTAATATGTTCAGTTCTACAGCACAGAGTCGATGCGCACCAAGCTCTTCAAACGTGAAGGCGCTCAAGAAAAAGGGGCATGCTCGTTTGTGTGCTCATAGAACGCGACAGGCATGAAGTACTTCTTACAGGCATTTTCAGAGAAAGAGATCGAATTTTATGGGATGGGACCTGGCTGGTCCGGGACCGGGTCTGTCATGATAACAACTTCAATTGGGATGGGTTTCAATGACTTTTGTGGTTGTTCAACAACACGTCTCTGTCAAGCAAACCAAGTCTAGATGTAGGTTGCTCACGTCTAGATGACTAACCAAGCTTTAAAGATGCAAGTTGATCGCTCCCATATCATTATTAGTTGATCGCTCCCATATGACTAATTGGTTTAGTACTACAACACTTCACTTAAGTACACGAATACCTACCTACAGTCAACAACAGAGTTAAAGACAAGTCACATCTTCTTCGTTATTTCCTCCATCAGCACCAGCTTCTTCCTCGTCCTTCGTCTTTTCTACAGCATTTTCTAGAAAAAACCGCCATATCATTATTAGTCCGCGAGTGAATGCAATGTAAGAAAGAGTAGAAACCAAGTTAACAATTGAATATGGAGTAAAGAAGAGAGCCAAACACAAGTCATAGTAGCTTAATTCCTGATGCCGAAAAAACAAACGAGTTCCATCTGCTTTTTGGCCCCTCCCATTTAGACTCACAGACTATTGTTTGCGAGTCCTAAACTCACTAACTATTTTTTTATCCATACGGCAATAGGCAGTACACCTGAAACCCCCTTGATGCTTCAAGCTCAAAGTAGCTGAATTGAGTAAGCCCGAATATATATATGTTATTCAATCTCCCACTAACTCCGTTCCCAGCTTGCATTCCCGGAGCCCTGATCAACAGAGAACAAGGGACTGAGACTTCCTTAACAGATTCAGTTGGAGAAAATACAACATTCCTCATAGAAACATATTGCATTCCTTTTTTCTTTTCTCAAATGGTCCAAGTGCCTTGCCTGCTGCTACAATGCTTTCTAGTAGTCCTTAGATGTAAGCCAGCCACTAGGAGAAGAGCACATTTCTGTGAAAACAAAGCGCTAGGGGGGATTGCAAACCAAACAGCCCGTGCAAAGGAGTGCAGAAAGAGAGATAAACAACATTCTCTTCCTCCAAATTACACAGTTCGCAAGCGCTCTCTGAAACCAAATTTCTTAAGGGAAGATTGGATTAGTAGCTATTTATTTGTGGCTGAGCTGCCACCAGAAAAAAAATATTATCTTGAAAGAAAGTTGAAGCTTCCACAGCTTAGTCCAAGGAAAAGAAACATTATAGCAAGAAGGAAAAATTTATTTTCTGAAGCAATACTAGGGCAATCATTCTATAACCTGATGTAAAATAATACATGATCAAGAGCATTTTGCTTACCATCAATCAGGATCAGTCCAAACCGATTTCAGCAAACGTGTAGCAAACTCCCACAGGAACAGCTAAATCAATCCCACTTCATGTAGGTTGAGGTGAATCTAAATATGAAAGGAAGAAAAATATGTGTTGTTTCAAAAAAAAATTATTTCTCCCTAATCACATCCCAAAAAAATGTGTTGGTCGAAGGAAGTCACATAAACACACAAATGAGTTGGAGGAATCCACGTAGCCGACCCATTAGCTAGGGAAAAGTCCTCTGTTCTCCTAAGAAATACACATTCATCCTATTCCAACGTGGAACCTATCATTGATTAGCAGTGCAGAAGAGTTGAGGATCAGTTGGATGACCACATTATGTGTACTTTCATATCAATCCAGTCGTGTGCGGTGATACAACCAATTTCTGAGAAATTAACTAATTCACGTCAGGCGAACTAAATGACTTTTATGTTTTCTTTGAAAGCAAGAGTTGCTTATGGAGTATGTACTGCAACATCTATCTCGTCAAAGAAATTATAACCTTTATAAATCTACACAACTTACCTTGCTTGCCAAACCAACAAGATTTCATTTCTTTAGCTTCTATAAGTTGCATGCTAAAAGAAATCAGATTATATCCCACAGAAATGACGACTCCTTAGCTAAGAACGAGTATCATACATATTCAACTCAACTCAATAATCCATTTTCAACCTAGACTTGCCATGTGAAATATAAATGGAGGAATGGGAGCATATATTGCTTAGCTTGTTATGATGATTTCTCTTAAGATCTCTAATCCACTCCATCCCGTGAATTGCATTATTTTAATGATTCCATGGGAAAACGGACAACCACGCATTTACTTCCAACACAAATGGGAGCTAAGGGAACAACCGCAGGGTATTTGCTTCCAAAACAAACATCTTTAAGCTGAAGAAGGAAGATAATTATAAAAAACCCAGGGGAATCTCATTCAAAATAGTTTGTCTTCAACTGACCGAGTACAACTAAGGGACCAAAGATCAATCTACCTGTGCCGCCCCATTCCTGCTCTATCAAATGGGAGAAAATCCAACAATCTATCTGAGTATCTGATGTCTATCTCACAAACACCCTTAACTGCAAAGCAGAAGAAAACAGAAGCCGATAGCTAAACAGAAACGTTTATGTAAGACTTCACTCAGGTGTCTCGACGAACAAGAAAATCTAAAAACATTGATAGACAGCGTTCGAAAGATCCTATGATGATTTAATTCTGTATATGCAATAGGTAATGGCAACTAAAATTTTCAAGCTTCAACAGTTAAACTATACAAGTTTGCAATATAACGTCTCCACTACATCAAGTCTCTAATATTCCATTTAGAAAAACATAAATCTTAGGAGAGGCTAAATGACACTTCAGGGTAACTAAAGATGACTCCTTAGATAATAATGAGTATCACATATATTCAACTCAACTCAATAATCCAATTTCAACCTAAACTTACCATGTGAAATATAAATGGAGGAATCGGAGCATCAATTGTTTAGCTTGTTATCATGCTTTCTCTTAAGATCTCAAATCCAGTTCATCCAGTGAATTGTATTCGGTAAATGATTCCATGGAAGCTGAAGGAACAACCGCAAGACATTTACTTCCAACACAATATCTTAGAGCCGAGACATCATAAAAACCCAGGGAACCTCATTCAAAATAGTTTGTCTTCAAGTTACCAATCACAGCTTAGGGACCCAAGATCTCTACCTATGCCGCCTCATCACCCCTCTAGCAAATGTGAGAAAAATCCAACAAGAATGAAAAAATCAATCCGATGTCTATCTCACAAACGCCCTTAATTGCAAAGGGGAAGAAAACATAAACTGATAGATAAACTAGAACCGGTTAAGTAAAATCTTCACTCAGGTGTCTCGAGTTAGAAGAAAATCCAAAAACATTAATAGACAGAGGCAGCAAGATACTTGATGATTTAATTATGTAGATCAAATGGGTAATTGCACTAATTTTTTTAATCGTCAACAGTTAAGTTACATAAGTTTGCAATATCACTAACATAACGTCCGAACCACATCAAGTCTCTAATATCCATTTATCCAAACATAAATCCAAAGAGAAGCTAAATGACACTTCAGGGTAACTAAAGATGCTTTCACTTTGCTCCATCAACCAGCTTGTTAACTGTTCAATCAGGACACACACATTTCTTGCCTTGCGAATAAGAAGCACATAACTAAAACTTCATCATGAAGAAGTAACAACTGGTATTTTCCATAAAAAGATGCATAACATAGAAACTATGATATTTGCCTGAAATGGTCAAACTTGTGGGTGCTAGTGGTGCAAATGGCAAAGCTTTGTAGCATTTGATAAAAATATCTTTCGGATTTTTAAAAACTACTGCAAAATGATTAAATAGTAAATGATATTGCCAAGAGCCAGGTAGATATGTGGCTTTTCTTACCTCTTCCTTTCGCATGACTATCTGGGGATTGCTTGGACACGGCAGAATTTTCAGAGTCGGGTGGTTCAATGGATTCTCTTTTCATTCCAAGCAAAGCTAAAGTCTCCACAACCCTAAACCCTAAACCCTAAACCCTAGTAATCCACGAACACAAAATGTTTATTTCAAATTTCTCGAATGTGTTTCCTTTGTTTGGTCTTGGGATCGTAAGAAACCAATGATTTGATATGACGATAGGATGCCCACTGCTTTACAACCACCAAAATCTGCTCCTCATTCTTTAGGACACCGCAAACTTTCAGCAAACTACTTGTGATATCAATGCTGAAGAGTTTGGTCCAAGAATCAGCTACTCCATACTGTTTCATCACCCATACACTTGTGTTTCTGCCACTATGATGAATCAGCGCAAGTGATTCTCCAAGCAGTAAGACACGTAAATTTTTGTGCTGCCTCGAAGATATCTAGGAGCTACACTATCAGCCATCTTCGACAGAGCAAAGGCTTCAGTCCTTAAATCAAAAGAGACAATGACTTTCATAAATTCAGCGTCGACCACATTTAAGTCGTTATGCCCATTGCCCAGTCCAATGGACAGCTCCATTGAGAAAAATCTGTGAAGTGAGGTCAGTTATTACATTGGAAAATCCTTTGGGGTCAACATTTCTCCACGATCCTACACTCGGCTCATAAACCTCAACCATGGGTGGGTAAAGGACCTTGAGCTTGCAATTGTTGAAGTAAACAGCCCTAACAACCTTGTAGTCATTTGAGGCCGAATCGAAGCCAAAACCAATAGCGTGGTGCGAAAAAGGGCCATGTGAATGGAAGGTAACAATGGGCTTAGGAAGGGTAACAAATTTCCTAATTGATGGATTCCACAGAATGATTGAATCTGTGAATGTGACTCTATCGTCGGACAAGCATATAACACCATCGACGCAGCCAAGAACTCTGAAGTGTCAGTTCCAACCAAGCTCTTGAAAGGGAAATCTAAGATTTTATACAAAAGAGGATAACCTACTTTCTCATTTCTGAGTTTCACTTACTTCCCTCAGATATCTTCATTCATATCCGGTTGTTCAAGTCTTCATCCCCCTTTTGATTAGGTTTCCGATGCTCCTTCAATTAAATATGGCATAAGAACTTTAGATTTCTTTCTTGATCAGTTGAATCTCATAGAATTTTGTGCGAGTTTGATGTGTTTTGATTTTGAAATGAAGACTGAAGACATGGCAGCTCTATCCTTACCGACGACGGAAGCTTCCAACCTTACCGACGACGGAAGCTTTCTTTGGAATACGTGATGTTGATCAGATTCAGCTAAATCAATAACATTCATTCGCGCAAAGGAACACATCGCCGACCCCTGCTACCGGCTGTGCCGCACAAAAGAGGCGAAGAAATCAACCGCGCACACCAAATACACATCTTACCAACATTAATTTATGTAAATACATTTGCACATCAAAACCCTAAATTTGATATCTCACTATCAGATCTGAGGGGATTAACTCAATTCTGGTTCTACAATAAATACAGAGATGATAAAAGCATAATCAGGATGACAAATTTGTCATCCGTTTCACGGTCTCTGAACCAGACAATTCTGTTTTGGCTGAATTTTGATTTGAATTTGATGAATACTTACTTATTTTTGGGACTAAAAGATGCGTTTTATAAAAATAAAAATCAAGATGCAGAAGTGATTGCGCTATCTCGTGGAACTCTATTGGCAACCAACATCTTCGTTTGTGAGGTATGCAACAAAGGATTCCAAAGGGAGCAAAACCACCAACTCCATAGACGTGGACACAGCCTCCCGGGGAAGGTGAAGCACAAGAGTACAAAACAGTCATCCCGTCTATGCTTTTACCATCTCTGTATTTATGTTAGAATCAGAATTGAGTGAATCCCCTCAGAGTCGATAGTGAAATATCGAATTCAAAGTTTTGATGTGTAAATGTATGTACATAAGTTAGATGTCAAAAAGATGTGTATTTGGTGTGGGCGGCTGAAGCTTCCGTCGTCGGTAAGGATGGAGCTTCCATGTCTTAAGTTAGCTTTTCAAAATCAAACTCGCACAAATTCAATGAGATTTAACTGACCCGGAAAGAAACCTAAAGTTCTTATGCCATATTTTATTGAAGGAGCATCGAAAACCTAATCAAAAAGGAGACGAGGACTTGAAGAACCGGATATCAATTAACGAAGATATCCCAGGAAAGTAACTGAAACTCAGAAATTTTATGCGTTGCCTCGAAGATATCAGTGTCGTTGTTGTTGTGCAAGTGAATCAATTAGTCTTCTTTGTTCTCTTCATGATGGGAATCATAATTTTCGGAACCCCTAACTAGCAAGAGATCATGGTTGTTGTTTCTAGTAGCACGGTAAGATGCAGCATCAGGGGAAGTGAAGAGTGGGTAGCATGACTTGTAGACTGCGGTGCATTGAACCAGATCTTCAATCGTCAGCCTCGTCGAGAGAATGTCGATCAACAGGGCTTCTGGAATGCAATCCGACATTGTTCTTTTTCTCTCTCGATTGACCCGACAATGTAAAAACCCTAGAGCATAACCATGGCGCACTATTTCCCCATCTCCACAATTTACTCAGGAGGTGTTGTTATTTGAGCCTCGTTTGGGTAAGGTATAAGTAGTGGGGATAAGGATAAAATTGTACCTCCTGCTCCTTATCTCGTATTTGGATGCCGGATAAGGAGCAGGTAAACTCAATCTTTTTTTCCTACAACCTTATACCACCAAGGCTGGATGAGGGGAGGAGGTATAAGGAGGCTATTCTGAAAAAGACAATATTGCCCCCATATACTTTGTATACACATATTTATATATTGTATATATATACGTACATATATATACAATATGTATATACATATATACAATATCACACACACACACATGTGTAACTTATATATGTATGTATGTATGTGTAACTTTATATATATATATATATAAAGTTACACACACATACATACATATATAAGTTACACATGTGTGTGTAAATATATATCCAAACTTACACTTATATTTATGTGCACACCATTAAATTTGGATTCATAAAAATCTTATGGCTGCTTTGTGCACACCATTAAGTTTGGATTCAACACGGCCGCGGTGATTAGAAGGTTGTTGGAGTTGTGCATTTTATTGATGATTGGGACTACGGGGTTCCGCCCCATGCTGAAGTTTACGAGTTGATTACCCTCAACTCGTAAACCTCAGCATGGGGCAGAACCCCATCGCCCCAATAGTCGATAAAAGCACAACCATAAAACCTTATAATCATCCATAGCTTGAATTCAAACCTAATGGAATGCATGAAGGAGCCATATGATTCGAGTGAAAGAAGTGGTTTAGGGAGGTCAGAACATTTATAATCAATTGACTGATTACAGCAGTTGACAAGCATACCACACCATTGAAGCAACCGATTAACCTATTATTTGAATTCCAGCCCTCGAAAGTAAAAAATCAGATTCTCATGCCTAATGAAACCCTAGGAGTATGAGTGGATTTAATAGTGCTCGTCGAGGATTTCAGAAGAGTCAATCGAGACGTGATCCTTAACTAGCAAGAGTGGATTTGGAGTATAAGTGATCAGGAGCTTGGTGTCGAGAGAAACGAAAGCAGGGAAAGTGATGAGGGAGTACTATAATTCGCAGACGCAACTGCATGCCGATATCTTTGATGGTAAGCTTCGAGAAGATATCGGCGAGGACTTCAGGAGAGATGAGATCGGACATCTCCCTAATTCTATTTCTGCAACTTCTGAAATATCTGGATGAACTTCTTCTGCTTCTCCTGGCTAACCTTGTAGTTATAGGGAGAGAATAGAAGACAACAAATCAAGTGGTGTCTATAATGGGAAAGTATTAATGGTCCAAAATTATCACGTGGTAGTGGCAATATCCATGCTAACAGTTAAAACAAATAATGGCTCGATATATTTGTGAACGTTTTATGGACACTACACTATTAACATTTTATCAACGTGTCTAAACGTGACTGGATAATAGAACAGTGCGACAAGATCTTCTTGGTTAACTATATACACTCTTTATCATAACAGTTATTATGAAACAAGTGTAATGCATATTTTCAATAGAAAAATGTTATTAGGAATGCATTGTTTAATTACAATAGAAAATGTTGTTAGGAAATAAGTGTGATGCTTATTTTCAAAGAAGCAAAAGTGTGAGGCACATATCAATTCTCGTGTTCTGGTCAAAATCATTAACCTACTAACTTTTTACGATTGTAATGTGGGACATGATGATTTTGGTTAGCTAGTAATTAGTACCTAATTACCTATCTTTATTATAGTGTAAATTTTATTTTGCCCTAAAAACGCGCAAATTGTACTTTCGCTCAAAGAAAATGTGCTGCGCTTATTAACGAACACCAAATGTTCACTCATATTTTAGGCAGGTTTAGATACTTACATTTTAGATTCTTTTTAAACAGAATTCAATTTCTTTCAGAGATGGAAATAATTGGATATAATTGCAGCAATACATAATGAACACCTAAAAGACAACAAGCAGAATAGATAAATTTGGAAAGAAACCTAAGTTTTCAAGAGTAAAAACAAAAGTAGATGATACCGGAAAGCAAAAAAGTGACGCTTCGCCAACCTTTCGAACTGAGTAAATTGATGATGTGCCAATATGACCTCTGATAGTGCAAGCTGAACCACATCTGGTAAGCTTACAGCAAATAGTCAATTGACTGTTACAAGAACCAACATAAAAGATTTAAGTTTCTCAACTTAAATCACTACCTTGAAAAGAACAAAGTAAAACGTATCAAAGAATCAGTTTCGACAACGAAGCTATGATTTCCAATCCTGTTACTAGCCTCTCTATTTCAGTTTTAATTTTTTTTTTTTTGCACAATCTGAACTCTGAAGGAATTGTACCCCAGTGTGTCACTTGGGCAGTGAAATAATCTTCACTGCACACCCCGACAGACAAAATTTCCTTCTTTTGCTTCTCTGAGTTTCCATCTTTAAGCAGATCAGGGCTATCGGAAATCAAGAAACAGCTCCTAACATCTTACCATATATGTTCGGCTCAACACAAGTCAACAACAACAATGCTTTTCCAACCAACCGTTACCAATATGAATATCATAATTAAATGTTGCAAAAGAAATGGAGCATTAAATCGCATAGTCAGTTTTCTCTAGTAAGAACCACTGTTCAACTTCAGCCAATGGACTCATGTGGAATATTTCTTTCAAGATAACTTTAGCAAGTGGGAGCAAAACTCTAACAAGTGTTACCAGATCAACCTCACTTCATATACTCAAATTTGACACTGAATCGCCAAGGGAAAGAAAACAGTAGGCGGATAACTAAACTAACAAGCTTTTCATTCATAGATCATTTAAGTCTGACAATGTACCAAAATGGCAATCACATTACAAATCCCGGCAGTTAAATTTGAAAGTACGATTATATGCATCACTAACATGGGGTTAAACTAGCCTCTTCACACATTCACGAGTTAACCTGAAAATATACGAGAAAGCTAAATGGCACAGAATGGGGACTCTAAAAAGATTTAGCCTTACCTTATCAACCAGCTCCACATCTGCTTCAGCCACAAGCCCACAACGCTAACAAATCTTTTTCACTGCAAATAAGAAGCACGTAGATAAAATCTCACTATTAAGTACTGACACTCGATATTTGTCATCGAGCAGAAAATAACATATGAAGTGCGATGTCTACCCAAAATGGTAATACTTGTGGGCACTAATGGTGCAACAAGACATCAACAATTAAAAATAATATATGTGAACTCTAGGAGACCGATGAAGTAGAAGTGTATTAAATTGGAGCAGTAAACAGCTGAGAAGATGTTTAAGCCAGTTTTACCTCTTCTTACTGATTTTCGAATCTTTCTCTTCTTCTTCTTTTTCTGCATCAACATCAGGGAACTGATTGGAGACAACACAATTTTCTGACTCTACCTGCCCTGCAGATTCTTCTTTGGCTCCAAGCAAAGCCAAAGTCTCCACAAAGAAGGCCACGATGAGTGATTGTTCGACTCGAATTTCTCCTTTCCTGGTTTGTGGGGTCATATGCAACCAATGCTTTCTTAGGTCGACGACAGTATCGATTCTTCAGGACGGCGGGTCTTCAACCACCAGAGCCTCCTCCTCCTCATTCTTCAGGACCCCACACACTGTCAACAGGCCACCTGTGAGATCAATGCTCCACACTTTGGTCCAAGAATCAGCTAGACCATACTGTTTCATCACCCACACACAACATGTATCAGGATCTCCAAATAAGTTGGTTTGAAACAGAGCAAGTGATTCTCCAAGCGTAGAAAAACGAGACCCGCCTAGCAGCTGTTGACCAGCAGGTAAGTTCATCATGTCCTCAAATCAAAAGAAACGATCAAGTTGAAGAACTTTGCGCATTATTATATGTCCTCCCAATCCCATGAGTTGTTCGACAACAAAAGGAAACCCTTTAGGGTCAACACTTTTCCATGATCCGACAGACCTACACTCAGTTCATAAACCTCAACCATAGGCGGGGGGCTGAAATGATTGCTCGTGAGATAAACAACATTGAAATCGTTTGGGGCTGAATTGACTTCCTAATTGATGGATATAACTCCATCCAATTACTCTGGGTTAGCGGAAAAGCACTGGAAAGGGAAATCAAATCTTTTATGAAGTGGAAATGTGTGGTCATTAACCAAGTGTGCTCCCTCTTGGGTGCATCAGATTCATACTTATCATTGTTACAATCCCTAACTAGCAAGAAGTCGTTTCATATGGAATCAGAGGAAGTGAGGAGAGAGTACCGTCGGACCAGAATCAGATCTTCAATCGCTAGCCACCAATGACATTGTTCTTCTCTTTCTCTGATCCCGCTAAACCCTAGATCTCAATCATGTGTGATGTCCCTCGGGATTTACTCGTTTGTGGTCCCAACTAGTTCAGCGACCCAGGCTGCTTGGCCCAATGGGCCAGAAATAAACCCATTCTTGGGCCCACACTCAAATTCAAATCCCAAATTCACTGTTTCTGGATTTATTTAGAGCTTGAACCAGCAAATAATGTGATTTGCTCTTAGAGTAAATGCTGTGGATTTGCTCTAACCACGGCGCACAAGACACGTCAGAGTGGCAGACAAAAGAAAGTGGATTTCGGTCCATTTAAGATAAAATAAGATGTTTGCGAAAAATAAAAAGTTTTTCTAGTTCCTAGTTTTTCGGAGCAAAAGTTCCGAAACCCTAGTTTCAACAATGGCGACGGCAGAGGAGAAGATTGGATCGGAGTACACTGAGGTTGAACTCACGACGGTGGAGTTTGAAGAAGAGTATATCCGAGAGACGGAGAAAGAGTTTCGGTGGTGTCTGATAGGGCTTTTCGTTGGAGAAGAACAGATCAATAGCAGAGGCATGAAGGCAACCCTGAAACGAATATGGAACAAAGGTAAACAAATTAACATACTTGAGGTTGATTTCAATACGTATGTTTTTCAATTCCCTGATCAGGCAAGTATGGAGAGAGTAGCCTCTGGGGGGACCCTGGGCCTACAACGGGAAAACCCTACTTCTCAAACCATGGAGGCTGGGCGAGGAGACAAAAGAGATCAGCTTTGATAGCATGGATGTCTGGATACAAATCCATAACCTACCATTGAACCTCCTTAGAACCGAGACGGGACGAAGATTGATGACAGAGATCGGAGAAGTACTTGAACCAGAACCGAAAGTAGAGAGTGAAGATGGGACAAACTATCTACGAGTAAGAAGTCGTATCCCAATCACGAAGCCAATCCCAAGAGGAATACACATGCAAGTTAGAGGGGAAAGAACATGGTTGGATTTCTATTACGAACGCCTCCCAGATGTCTGCTGCTGGTGTGGACGCGTTACACACAACAGCAAACACTGCGAGATATACGATGATGAAACCAAGGAAAGAATGGAACCAGGCTACGGCACATGGATGCTATACCAACCACCAGGCAAGGCAAAGACTGCCACACCGAAAGTGCCTCCACGAGATGAAGAGAACAATACGATTCAGAAGAAAGGGGAAGACACGAATATGAACAGGGCCAACAACGAACAATCAAACTCGATGCCGCAAACAACGAATGAGAAGGATAAAGGGACGGGGGGAACACAGAGGAACACAACCAGCAAAAGGACACCAGTGAACAAAGCCATGGGGTAGCAACGAGACCAAACAGCCGAAATCAGGACCAGGAGATAGCAACAAGACCAAACAGCCGGAATCTGGGACGGTCAAAAACAATTCAGAAATCCATTCTGTCAAGGGTGAACATGTTCAACCAAGAGGTAGCGAAGCAGGCAAGCAATGTGAAAAGGAAGGGTAATGAGATCAATTTCAGTCCCCCACCAATCAACAGTAAAACCCTGGTGGTAGAGAGAAGCCCCACTGGAAGTGACTCCGACACCAATGATCCCCCGGCGAGAAGGCAATTGGATCTCAACTTGACGGGGCAAAACCTAAATGGGGAAAATTTTTTCCCGAACAATGATGAGGCGGAGGCTGCGTCGCAGTCCCGCCAAGGCCAATGAGTTTGTTGAGTTGGAACGTACGAGGGCTTGGGAACCCTAGTACGTTCCTATCGCTTCGCGATTTGGTGAGGCAGAAGTCCCCCGACTTGATCTTCCTAATGGAGACCAAGTTGTCAGAGGAAGATATGTATGGAGTTAAAACTCGAATTGGTTACCCCCATGGCAAGGCAGTTAGCTCTAGGGGGAGAAGTGGAGGTTTAGCTTTATTGTGGAAGGATAGTATGCAAGTACAAGTAATCGGTTCGTCTTTTTACCACATCGATGCAGTGGTTAAAAGCGAATCACACAACTCCAGCTGGAAAGTAACCGGGTTCTATGGAGACCCAGTCAGAGAAGAACGAGTTCACTCTTGGCAATTGCTCAATCGTTTGAAACCCCAACCTACAATTCCTTGGTGCGTCATAGGAGATTTCAATTCAATCACCTCATACGTCGAGAAGGAAGGAGGTAATTTTTCAAACTTTGCACAAATTGACCTGTTTAGAACATCTCTTGATGAAGCAGGTCTTCTAGATCTTGGTTACTATGGGAACAAGTTCACATGGAACAACAACCAAGAAAGTGATGGCAACATACGGCAGCGACTTGACAGGGCCGTAGCAAACATAGAATGGATGGATCAATTCCAAGGGGCAGCAGTTAAGCACCTATGGTGGCCGAACTCCGACCATACGCCAATACTAGTTGAATGGGAGAAAGCGGTAAAGCCTAAACGCAGAAGATATGAAGCTATGTGGGAAAGGCATGGTAGCTTCGCAGAACTAATCAAAACAGTCTGGCAGAATAGTGAGGGGAATGTAAAGTCAAAGCTCAGTTATGCTGCCAAGTCGTGTAAAAATTGGGACAGTGAGACCTTCGGCAAAGTGACAAGAAGAACCAATCTCTTGCGAGAAAGATGTCAACTGCTCGACTCTCTAGAGCAGTCCAGTGAAGTATTAAAGGAGAAAGCTGAACTCCAAAAAGAGTACAATGAGCTCCTTCAAAGAGAAGAGATTATGTGGCGCCAAAGATCTAGGGTGGACTGGTTAAAATTGGGGGATCAAAACACAAAGTTTTTCCACATTAGAGCCACGATCCGAAAAGCACGAAATAGCACCCAGAGCATTGAAATTACGGAGGGGACGTGGGTCACCGATGAAGGAAAAGTTGATGAAGTTTTTTCCGATTTTTTCAAACAACTTTTTACGTCTACAAACCCAACCATGACAGAAATAAGCCCAATGCTGGCTTACTCCGCCGAGTTAGTCACAACCAGAGATAAATGCAAGCTGGAGCAAGATTTCACAGGAGAAGAAGTACGAGAAGCTTTGTTTCAAATGTCTCCAGAGAAAGCACCCGGAGTAGATGGTTTCAATGCCGGTTTTTTTCAATCACATTGGTCAGTTCTAGGGCCAGAAGTGACAGAAGAGTGTTTGAGAATCCTCAATGGAGGTCATCCAATTCGAGAGTATAATCACACTCTCATAGCCCAAATCCCAAAATGCAAACAGCCAAGAACCCCAAGTGAATATAGACCGATAAGTCTATGCACGGTCTTCTACAAGATCATAGCTAAGTGTATAGCTAACTGATTAAAGACAACCCTCCCAGCACTTATCTCGGAAGAACAGAGTGCATTCGTCCCGGGAAGATTAATCTCCGACAATATCATCTCAGCTTTTGAGGTCATTCACACTTTGAAGACAAGGAAGAAGGGCAAGAAAGGGTTTCTGACCTTAAAAATCGATATGAGCAAGGCCTATGACCGTATCGAGTGGGAATACTTAAAAGAGGTCCTATCCATTTGGGATTTGGACCGAGATTTATCAATCTGGTTCTAAACTGCGTAACGTCTGTGAGCTACTCCATTTTTCGTAACGGAGTTCCGGGGAAACCGTTTTCACCGGAAAGGGGATTAAGACAAGGATGCCCACTATCCCCTTATCTTTTCCTACTTTGTAGTGAAATGTTGTCGAGAGCAATCACCCAAGCCGTAGAGGAAGAGAGGCTTGATGGGGTGACTGCGTCTCAGGGAGGACCAGTGGTCTCCCACCTGTTTTTTCCTGACGATTCTTTGTTTTTTACACAGGCAAATACAAAGAACATGACGGCCCTACTACAGATAATACAAGACTACGAGAAAGCATCGGGCCAACAAATAAATATAAACAAATCGGAAATAGTCTTCTCGCCGAATACAACAGAAGCAGCAAAGCAGGAGATCCTCCAATTGACTGGAATCCCAGAAGCAGAGCAGCATGATCGCTATCTTGGGTTGCCTACGACAATGGGAAGAAATAAGAAGGTGACCTTCAATACGTTAATTGAGAAGCTTAGCAACAAATTAACAGGTTGGAAGGAGAAACATCTCACAGCAGCGGGGAAAGAAGTTTTAATCAAAGCAGTAGCTATGGCCTTACCGACATATGCAATGTCCTGCTTCAAATTGCCGGATGGAACGTGCGAAAGAATGGAGCAGCTGATCCGTAACTTCTGGTGGAGCAAATCAAATCAGGACAGAGGTATTAGCTGGGTGGCCTGGAACAAACTACAACAGTCAAAAGATGCAGGAGGCTTAAAGTTCAGAAATTTGAGAGTTTTCAATCAAGCTCTATTAGCAAGGCAAGGCTGGCGACTAATCCAAAATCCAAATTCATTATGCAGTAAGATTTTATAGTCTAAATATTACCCGCAGAAAAGTTTTATGAAGGCAGATTTGGGGAATGCTCCATCTTTCACTTGGCGAAGCATCATTCATGGACGCAATCTACTCCAACGTGGACTCCGCTGGAAAATAGGTTCAGGAAAGGACATCAAAATCAATGAACAGTGGCTCCCATCTCCAAACACAGCAAGAATCATAACCCCAGTCCCTGAAGATACGAATACAACTGTCAGTGATCTAATTTCAGAAAATCCAACTAGATGGAATGAGCAAAGGGTTAGAGAACATCTCTGGCCAGTAGATGTACATGAGGTACTGAAGATCAGGCTCCCAAAGAAACCAGGCAAAGACAAGCTAATATGGAGCTTTAACAGTAACGGCAAATATACAGTCAAATCAGGGTACAATCTGGCAGTGAGACCCATAGAAGAGCCTACCAGACTGGTAGGATCATCACGGCTGGGAACAGCCCCCCACAAAAAACTTTGGGCTGTCAAAGTGCCCAAGAAGACCTTGCATATGGTTTGGAGAGCTGCAAATAACTCCTTACCAACGGCAGATAATCTTCTCAGAAGGGGAGTCAAAGTAGAGAAAGATTGCTGTCTCTGTGGTCGAAACCCAGAAACGACAAAGCATCTATTTCTACAATGTCAATTTGCCAAAAGAGTTTGGGGGGGAGTCCTAAGCTCAGATCTACAGCCATGCAGTGGAGATTTTCAAGATTGGATCTTTCACCAAATCAACACAGCAAGCAAGGGTCATCTAAGTGCCATCTTTCTCACTATCCAGGCAATATGGCTCAGCAGAAACAAAAGACTCTTCCAAAACTCAGTAAGAGACCCCTTGCATGTCTCTCAAGAGGTATTGGAAAGAGTAGAGGAGCTTAAAAACATAAAAGAGGACAGAGGACTTAGCTCAGAGATCACGCAGCAGGAAGGTTGGAAGAAACCCCCTCAAACCTGGGTCAAAGCAAATTTTGATGGGGCTTGGCAAATGGAAACTGGATCTCGCAGTGCAGGTGCAGTTCTAAGAAATGAGAATGGGGAAATCATCGAATCCACGTCAATTGGAACGGGTTTTTGCCAAACGGCAAAAGAGGCGGAAGCCCTTGCAGCACTGGAAGCAATCAGCCTCGCCATCAAACATGGAAGCCGGAAACTGCAATTGGAAGGGGATGCGAACGATCTCATCAAAGAACTTCTCTGTAAAGAAGATGAAGCAGCTATGGATGTTACCGAGACGGAAGAAGTCATCGAAGAGATAAGAGAGAAGATGAAAGACCTAGAACAGTGCGAAATCCGTTTCACGAGAAGAGTGAATAATGGACTGGCACACGAATTAGCTTCCCGAGGGAAGAATAGTCGAGAACGGAGAACGTGGTCCCCACCACTACCCAACTGGTTAATGGAGCTTTCTAGAGCTGATGTATCACAGTTACCAACATCATTTTGAGTTTCTATAAAATATTGATTTCCCTCAAAAAAAAAAAAAAGAAAGTGGATTTCTAACATATTCATGACGTGTCCTGTGATGTATTGATTAGAGCATCATGTCATATTTGCTCTTGGAGCAATTAATAATTACTCCCTCTGAACAGCTCAAGAAATAAAATCCATCAGCCAATAGCAAAAAAAAAAAAAAAAAAAAAAAAAATCTAAGGTAAAAGTTTGGAAGCCCCTTCCTTTAAAAGCCCTGAAATGCAATGTGGACATGTCTTGGTGTGACAAGACCAGTGATGCTTGGCTGGGATTGGTTCTTAGATATCATAATGGAAGCTTGGTGGATTATGGATGGAGCATTGAAAAGGAAAATTCGATTGTTGTGGCTGAAGCTCTGACTTTGAGGAATGCAGTATGAAAGATGAAGAGGATTCAACTCCAAGAATTGTGGTTTGAAACAGATAACAAAATATTAGCTGATGGTATTTGCAGGGTTGAAAAACAGTTAGGAGATCTCATCAGTAGTGAAAGATATCAAGTTATTGCTTCTACAAATGAGAGGAAAGGTGAGATGGATCCGCAGAGAGGCTAATGGAGCTGCATATTCTCTTGTCAAATTAGTCAGGTTTGAAAGTTATATGTTGGGGAGGGAAAGTTCTAGTTTTAAAGATAGTATAAAAAAGGACATAAGTGTAATTTTGCCAGCAAAATAATAGAAATTTTCTTCAAGGAAAAAATGTGAGTTCATTTTTTTCCAAATAAAGATATTGAGAATAAAAAATATTACTATTTGCAATAGCGTGTTTCGCAGAAGCACGGTGTGAACGGAATGTAACAAGAGGCTTAGGAAGGGTAACATATTTACTAGTTGATGTATTCCGAAGAATGATTGTGTCTGTGAATGTGATTCTATTGTCGGACAAGCATATAACGTCATCGACGCATCCAACAACTCTGAAGTGTCGGTTCAAATCCCAGCTCTTGAAAGGGAAATCCAAGGTTTTATAGAGTGGGAAGATGTGGTTGGTGTACCGTAACAACTCTTCTTGGTTGTTATCTCTACGAGGATCATAACATTCATAATCCCTACCTAACAAGAGATCGATGTTACTATTATTACTAGCAGTTGTAAGTTGTTTTGTGTGGAAACAGACGAAATAAGGGGAAGTGATGAGAGAGTACCATGACTTGCAGACCAAACTAAGAACGAATGTATAGGGAATAGAAACCCACCAATAAGTGCAATCAAGCAAAAGCAGGAACTTTCAGGAATGCCTTTTAGTTAAAGTACCGCGTCGTTTAGTTCATGAGGCTCACTGTCTAGCTAAATCATGTAATCTTGTATAGTGGTTAGTTGGCATCCAATTCTATTTTGTTGTAATATATCTATTGGATGCTCGTAGTCGCTGGTAGCCTCTAGGGTCTTGACTCGTTTGGTCGGTTGTACTGCTTATACCCTGTTATGGTGCGCTCCCTCTTAATGAAATTCTTGCCTTTGATCAAAAAAAAAAAAAAAAAAGCAATCGAATTGCTAAATTATCACCTGGCATTTTTTATCAATGGGTTGGGGTGGGTCTGGGCCCGGCCAGCAGGGCCGGTTTTTATCAATTGGGATGGGCTTTAATGACTTTTTCTGGTTGTGTGACAACTGTCACTGTCAAGCAAACTAAGTCTATCCCAACCCCCTGGACAAGCTGATGACTAACCGAGCGTTAAAGATGCAATTTTCTCACATACCTGTAGCACTTATAAAGATGAAAATTGCCCAAAAAGACAGCTCAACCATTCGAACTGAATCTCTGGTTACATCATCGTACATTACATATCAGCACCTAGATAAGCCAGCACCAGATAGACTTCTTGGAGCAAAAAACACTACATATCAAGAGCTGTGATTATCAGCAGACTATGAAACTACCTCCCAAGTTAATTAGTTTCGTACTTCAACACTTCACTAAGTACAAGAATACAGTTTCTCAAAAAAAAAAAAAAAAAAAGGAGGTACAAGAATACCTACAGTCAACTACACGTCTACACAGTTATGACAAGTCATCTGCACCACCACGCCTCCATCTTCTTCATTACTTCCTCCCACATCACTAGCTTCTTCCTCCTTGTCATTCGTCTTCTCTTCAGCAGTTTCTGGAAAAAATACTGCCACGTCATTAGTCCGCACAAGTGAATGGAAGAAAGAGTAGTTGCAATCCCGTTAAAAATTGAATATAGAGTAAAGAGGGGAGCCAAACAAGAACCATATTAGCTCCCTCAATTCCTGATGCTGAAAAAAAAATGCTTCATTTTCTTATTTAGCCTCCCATTTAGACCAAGTACCATCTCGGCTTTCTTGGTCCTAAACTCAATAAACTATTGTTTTATCCAGACGGCAACACACACAAATAGTTTCCTGAATGAATACAATGCTTTCTGGCCCTTAAGATGTAAACCAGCAACTAGGAAGAGGACTTTTCTGTGAAAACTAAGTGCTAAGGGGGATTGCAAACCAAACAGCCCGTGCAAAGGGACAGTGCAGAAAGAGATTATCGACATTCACTGAGAAAAAAGGAAGTTGAAGCTTCCACAGCTTAGTCCAAGGAAAAGAAGCATGATAGCAAGAA
The DNA here is from genome assembly GCA_023055425.1 of Linanthus parryae. NCBI lineage: Eukaryota > Viridiplantae > Streptophyta > Magnoliopsida > Ericales > Polemoniaceae > Linanthus > Linanthus parryae. The sequence continues at coordinate 46,613,598 of JALGPY010000010.1, read as the reverse complement.
GGGAAGAACCACTTTCTGAAGCAATACTAGGGCAATATTCTATAATCTGATGTCAGACTACAAGATTTATCGGCAGTGCATCATAGAATGCCTACGCTTGTAGAAGCGAGAGATGCTAAACTAATGAAAAACTTCAATCAGGACAAGTCCAAACTGATTTCAGAAAACGTATATATAAAACTCCCACGGCAACAGCTAAATCAAACCCATTTCATGTAGGTTGATGTGAATATAAATAGGATAGGAAGAAAAACATGTGTTGCTAAAACCACCTTTTATTTCTCCCTAATCACATCCCAAAAAAGTGTGTTGGCCATAGAGAGCCAGATCAAACACAAGTGAGTTGGAGGAAAATGATCCACGTAGCCGACCCATTTTAGGCTGGGGGAAAGTCCCGTGTTCTTTAATGAAATACATAGTGCTACTATTCCCACGTGGAACCTATCATAGTTTCATATCAACCCTAAACTTCATTTTTGATCTTCAAGTATCTTTCCTTTTATGTATAATCTGAAGGAGATCTAGTCTTGTGCGATGATACAACCAAAAGATTGCTGAGAGTTGCTCATGGAGTATGTAGTGCAACATCTATCTCGTCAAGGACATTGTACCCTCATGCAATCTACATAACTTACCTTGCTTGCCAAACCACCTAAATTTCATTTTTTTTAGCTTCTATAAGTTGCATGCTACAAATAATCAGATTCTATCTCGCAGATATGACGACTCCTTAGATAATAAGAATGAGTATAATACAAATGGAGGAATTGGAGGAATTGGAGCATCAATTATTCAACTCAACTCAATAATCCATTTTAAACCTAGACTTACCATGTGAAATACAAATGGAAGAATTGGAGCATCAATTGTTTAGCTTGTTATCATGATTTCTCTTAAGCTCTCAAATCCAGTTCATCCAATGAACTGCATTCTTTAAATGGTTCCATCGGAGCTAAAGGAACAACCACTGGGCATTTACTTCCAACACAATATCTTAAAGCCGAAGCAAGAACATAACTCATAAAAACCCAGGGAACCTCATTGAAAATAGTTTGTCTTCAAGTGACCGATCACAGCTAAGGGACCAACGATCACTCTACCTATACCGCCCCATCCTGCTCTAACAAATGGGAGAAAAATCCAAGAAGAATGAAAAAATCAATCTGATGTCTATCACAAACGCCCTTAATTGCAAAGGGGAAGAAAACAGAAGAGGATAGATAAACTAGAATTGGTTATGTAAAATCTTCACTCAGGTGTCGCGAGTAAGAGGAAAATCGAAAAAGATTGATAGAAAGAGGCAGCAAGATACTTTAATGATTTAATTTGTAGATAAAATGAGTAATGGCGACGAAATTTTTTAATCTACAACAATTAATCTACATAAGTTTGTAATATCACTAACATACTACATCAAGCTCTAATATTCATTTATCCAAACATAAATGTAATGAGATGCTAAGTGACACTTCAGGGTAATTAAAGATGTTTTCAGCCTTGCCCCATCATCCAGTTTGTCATCTGTTTCAATCAGAACACAAACATTTCTTGCATTGCGAATAAGAAGCACATAACTAAAATTTCATCATGAAGAAGTAACAACTGATATTTTTCATAAAAAGCAATAAAAAAGATGCATAACATATAAACTATGATATTTGCGTGAAGTGGTCAAATTTGTGTGCACTTGCGGTGCAAATGGCAAAGCTTTATAACATTTAAAAAAAAAAATCTTTTGGATTTTAGAAAACTCGGTGAACTAGCGGTGAAAGAAATATCCAAGAGCCAGGTAGATATGCAGCCTTTCTTACCTCTTCCTTCCGCATGAACATCTGGGGATTTCTTGGACGCAGCAGGATTTTCTGACTCGAGCGTTTCAATAGATTCTGTTTTGACCCCAAGCAAAGCTAAAGTCTCCACAAAGTAATCTACGAAAGCTGAATACTCATTTGGAATGTATCGAATGTGAATCATTTGTTTGCTATTAGGCTTGTAAGAAACCAGTGACATAATTGGACGACGGTTTGACCACTGCTTTAAAACCACCAACAAAATCTCCTCGTTCTTTAGGACATGCGGTTCATACTTTTCGTACACTACTTGTGATACAAATGCTAAACAGTTTGGTCCAAGAATCAGCTGCCCCATATTGATTCATCACCCATAACTTGTGTTTCCCCTATGATGATTATAATGAATCAGTGAAAGTGATTCTCTGATCAGAGAGACGCATAAACTGTCGAAGCGGCTTTGAAGCGGACCAGGAGCTACACTATCAGGCATCTCAATCACAGCAAAGACTTCAGTCATTAAATCGAAAGACACGATGATTTTCATGAATTCAGCGTTGACCGCATTCCAGTGTTTATACCCAGTCCAATGGACAGCTCCATTGAGAAAAGCCTGAGAAGTGCGGCCAGTTATAAGATTGGAAAACCCTTTGGGGTCAACAGTTGTCCATGATCCTACACTCACTTCATAAACCTCAACCATGGGTGGGTAAAGGACCCTGGCCTCGCAATCGTTGAAATAAACAACCCTAACGACCTTGTAATCGTTTGCGGATGAATCGAAGCCAAACCCAATAGCCTGCTGGAAACACTGCGATCCGACATTGTTTGTTCTTCTTCTCTCTCGACGGGTCTCGTAAACCCTAGAGCTCAATCACTCTTCTCTCTCTCTCAATCTCAGCCTCAAGTCTGTCCACTCAGGTGTGTTAGATATTTTAGATGCCTGTTTGGATTTTAGAAAGACACTTTCACCCCTCACGTTTAGTTTAAAGATACTTTAACCCCTTTCAGTTCCAAAACGACACTTTCACTCCTTCAAATGTAATAACATCCTTAATGTCTGGACTGGAAAGACGATATTAGCCCTACCACTACTGATGCAAATTACACTATGAGCCCGTTTGGTATTGCTTTTGCTTTTCAGAACGCTGCTTTTCAAATCCAAAAACAGTATTTATGTGTTTGGTAAATTTTTATTTTTCTGCTTTCTAGAAAGCAACTGCTTCTCCACAGCTGCTTTTGGAAAGCAGGGGAGGGGTTGCTTTCTACGACCTGCTTTTTGATTAATTTATTATTTGACATCATTATCCATTAATAAATATTAATTACATATTGTTGTAATGGTAATATTTATTATATCATGTCTGAAATGGTCGTTTCGACATTTACAACAAGTTTAAAGCACTAATTACCAAACACAAAATGTCAAAAGTGCTTTCCAACAGCAGGTTATATACGGAGTTTACCAAACACTTTTTGTGAAGATTCTCACAGCAGCATTCTCACAGTGCTTCCTACACAGCAACATTCTAAACCGCCACAGCATTACCAAACTAGCCCTATATCATCTCTCTCCATTTCTTCTTCTTCTTCTCCACCATGAACCCCCGCCACCAAAAACCAGCACCATCATTCATCTCTATCTATCTATCTCCCTCCTCCTCCTATACTTTCTGAATCGCTGCCAGTTAGGGTTTACTTAACGTGATAGTTGTTCGAGACACTATCAAGTCTCCACACACACACGGGTTTTTAACCCACACACATTTTTAATTTGTTTTATTCTTTCATTGATTACTTAAAATGATAAACTACAACGTTTAAATAGAAAAATAACAAACCCTAACTAGACGACTTGACCTAACGGGCTCGGCCCGGTCTTACTAAATAATAAAATAAACAACTAATTAACCTACTTAAATAATTAAACTAACTAACAAATAATTTAATTAAGTAAATAAATAAATACGATTGGTGAAGATACGGTTGACCCGTATCACCGCCCCCACCACGAAATCCACCGCCAACCTCACCAGATCGAAATAGTGGGCCTGACGGGTTATAATCGCATTGGGCCTCCTGAAAGTCAGAAATGGCCATGTGGAGATAAAGAACGTGGAAAACCTGTGTGACGCAAGAACCAACCTCACTTCACGTCTGTTAGGGAAAATCATATTATATTAGCAAAAAAACATCTATATAATAAATCAGCTAGGTGTTTTCCTCTAAAAAAATATCAAGGAGAAGATCCTAGCCTTCTAATCTCTAAAAATGTCTTGAGACATTCTGGTGCGTTGATTTGATTGATCATATCTTTTACTTACACAAGATAATAACACATCGGTTCAGTTAAAGCTGAGATAATATATTTTCTATATTTTAAAAGACTATGGGATTGCCGTGCCCGAGGGCACTACCCAAAAAACACGCTTCATAATCGATTTTGCTGGAGGAGAAGATCAAAACGGCGTATTCGGTAATTTTATATGATATTCATCAAATCATGTTTTACACACTTTTGATAATTACGTAAATTAATCCGAGAGATGGTAAGTTAAGTAATGGGTGGTTAAGTGGGTAGTTAAGTAGTGGGTAGTTAAGTGGGTGGTAGGTGAGATCAAAGGGATGGGATTGATTTATTTAATCTAAAGGCTGAATAGCCATAAGTTAGTTAAATCATGCTGTTTTATAGAATATGAATACTAGAGTATTGCCCGTGCCCGAGGGCACTATCCCTAAATTGGATAGTTTTTGAATTTAGAGGTACTTTTGTAAAATGAATTTAGAGGTGTTATCCAAAAATCATAGTTACAAATGTGGTGGGAAAAAAAACTTACAAGTATGGGATGAGCATTATTAATGAACGTGGGAATGTAGTTGAGAAAAATCTACCTCCTATTAGTTAGGGATGTCCAAAGAGAGTGGGTAGTTATGAATGTCCAAGAAGAGTGGGTAGTTAGAGATGTAATAAGTAGGTGCGATCTAATGGTGGAGATGGGGTTGATTTAATCTAACGGTTGCAAAATCAAAATTAGTTAAATCATGCTATTTTATAATATAGATATATATTTTTAACTTATCTCATTAGTTTTTAAGTAAATCTCATTAATTTTTTGACGTAAGCTTCATTAATATCTACTGACAATTTTTGAGGGAAAAGAAATAGATTCGTATTGATCTCAATCTATTTTAAGAAATTTAATAAGACGATATCTTTTGTGAGTGCCCTACGGGCAGGGGATCGGCTTCTATCCGGTTTGCATCCATACAGCGTATGTGCAGTCCTGAATCAAGGGTTGTTATTGAGACACATGGCATGGAGGAAAGAAAGAAAGAACGTTGGATATGCCTACGCCAACAGTCCCACGCGCATACTTCTCTAAAATAAACTCTCTCGCCTTAACTTGAGACTCTCTCTCTTCTTCTATTAATCTGTGTCGTCGGATTCAGGCGCATCAAACTTGGCTAATCCTCTAGACTCTCTCTCTCTCGTTCGATTAAATTAATTGATGTAATTTTGATTCTTGGAGTTGTTTATGTGGGAAGATGATTAATAGATTCTGAACTTTTTATGTTCAAGATATGGAACTAGAACATCATCCTGAATATCTACAGAAATTACAGTCGTGGAGTTTCAAATATGCAGAAATGTTGCGATCTTGAGTCAAGTTCAGATCTTGATTGAAACCAAAAAAATCGTGACTAAACATAAACGTGACGTCAAACATGAATTATGAAGAAAATTGGGTATAGTTCTTGATGGTTCAAGGAAGCTCATGTGTTTTCACAGGTATGGCCTTTCAAGAAGATAGGGAAGAAGATGAGAGATGCCGACAGCACACATCGTTGAAAGAGAAATGGAGTCAGAGTTTGGAGTTTGGGGAGTGTTAAGAGCGTGAGTGGTGAGAGGATCATTAGTTTTTTCTTTTATTCCTCCGCGCACGTGTCCTAATGACGATCATCGATTCTGAACTGCACATACACTGTATGGATGAAAACAGTATAGAAGCCGCTCCCTTACGGGCACGGGATGTAATACCCCGTATAATAGCTAAGGGTAAAATAGTAAATTAATGAGTTAAAAATAAAATTAGTCGTAAAAGATAAATAAAGTAAAGTCATGTAAATTATTTTATAATTAGTCCCATTACATTTTTAAGAGATATTCAAGTAATATTTGTTAACACTTACGCGAGCAATTTATTAATTTTAATCGTTACCGCGGGTGGAACCACCGCGTAACTTCGTAGTTGTGCCACACCAAATAATTCTCTAAGAGGATTTTTATCACCAGATTTTTCATATTATCATTTTTGTCTTTATCTTCTTTTGTTTTCTTCTCCTTCTACATCTTCAAATTTGCCTCTTCTCCTACTTTTTCTTCGGCAACAACCCCGACAACAACACCTCACCACCGCCTCTATCACTTTCACCTCTTATAAAGCTCCCTCATTCTTTCAGCAGACCAAACCAACTACCCCTCTGCCTTCATCTCCTTCGTCTTCTCCACCTCCGGCGAGAACATCACCAACACCATCACCGAGAACATCACAACCACCACCCACACCTCCTTCTCTCAAATCCCCCTGTTTCTCCCTCCTTCTTCTCTCTGTCTCGAACAGAGACTCAAACACAGCAGCAGCAGCAGTGGCTGGAACCACCACCACCGCCGCTGCAACTTCCGGCGAGGAACCCGATCGACCACCAAGACCGCCACCTCTGTTTTTCTCTCACGGCCTGTTTCTCTCGACACCCGTATCATCTGCGACCAGAACACAGAAGAAGAGAGAGAAAGATAACAGGAGCAGGAGCCGCTCAAAACAGAGCATCACCGCTGCCGCCGTCGGCCACCATTAAAGCCGGCGGAGCTTTCGGGGGAGCTTCACCATCACCACCCACGACTCTCTCTACCCTCCAACAGCATCCTAGAGGTCCGACCAAGCCAGGAGAATCCTCAAACGCGGCCGAGAGCCACCGGAGAAGCTCCGGTCGAATCCACCTCCGGCGCCGCTTTTCGGCAACTCGACCCGGACCGATTCTTAACCGTTTCGCATGATTTTTGGTACTGGTACGCTCTAATCTCCACCCTGAGTTGATTTAGATTGTCAAAAACGTATCTCAATAACTAGATTCATGTTTAGATTGATCGAATCGAAAATTCATGTTAGGGGGGAGGTAGTTGTATTTTTCAGAAACTATTTTAATTATAAGAGGGGGTAATTCTGCTATTTCAGTGAACTATGGGGGTTTGTTTGTTATTTAGCAATCTGAAAGTATAAAATAAAATAAAATTAGGATTTTATTTTTTTACATTAATCTCTACACTTTCTAGCTATTATTTTAATTAAATAATAATAATAATAATAATAATAATAATAATAATAATAATAATAATACTAGTAGTAGTAATTATAATAAGTTTTAGCAATAGTATTATAATAATAATAATAATAATAATAATAATAATAATAATAATAATAATAATAATAATAATAATAATAATAATAATAGTAGTAGTAGTAGTAGTAGTAGTAGTAGTTGTAGTAGTAGTAGTAATTTTAATAAATAGTAATAAAAATAATAGCAATAGTAACAATAATAAGTATAAGAATAAGACTTACAATAATGATATATACTAATAAAAATAGAAATAATAATAGTAATAATAATAGCAAAATAAAAAGGTAATTTAAATAATTAAATAATATAGATAAAATAGGAAATAGCTAAGTGTAATTTATTTTCTTTCTTGAAAATAAACAAGCCTCAAAAGTATAATTTGTAATTATTAATTTTGGTGTATTTTAAAATTAGTTGGTAAATAGGAAATATTTTAGAATTTTAAATTAACGACTTTCTCAAATAATAACGACCGTTTAATTGTATTAATAAAAAGAATAATTTCTCCTAACTTGTATTTTTCCATTAAAAATATTATAAATAATTTCCATAATTTTATAAATTTGATAAATAAATAGCTAACCTAATAATATTATGCATTAAATAATTTATTGGTTACTTAAAATAGATATGTTGATAAAGTTAGTATTTAATAATTATTAAAAGTTTATTGACTTAAAATATGAGTTTCTATATAATATTAGAATTTATACTCTTATTAAAAATATGAATATATACAGATAGAGAAAATTAAGAGATTTCAAATAATACTTATAAGGCTTATAATAATTTCCAATTGCATATTTGTCAATAAACTTGTGATCAAATAAAGAAACGTAACGTGTAGGTGACAAGTTGTAGACGAGGGACACATGACATTCTAGGAGGCTTTACGAGCTAACTGCTGGGAATCAAGGTAAGTATACATGCCAAGCCTAGCGTGCCCAGCTTCCTTTTCGTGTCGTAATGTGATTTTCAATAATTGTCTCAAAATTGTATTTTGTGATTTATATGTCTTATTTGTGACTACTTTATATTTTACAGAATTTGCTTTGATTTGGTACTGTCACACACAAAAATAATAATGCGAAATAACGTAAAGTGAAAAGAGTTGCACGGGAGAAGCTCATTATTGTCGTGTTGACTTCAGTCACTCGGCCCGTGATTTAGATTGGTCGTGGTTGACTTCGGTCACCCGACCCGTTTATTTTAACCCGGTCGCAACCTGCCGGGCGTCTCCATGTACTCACCCCTCTGGCCGCAAGAAGTCTTTGGGGGCTGCCGGTAGTTAAGGTCATGGTAGCTAGTGATAGAATAGTAGATTCTTCCCCGTGTCAACAAAGTTAATAATACAGTTTTCTATGAGATTTGGACAGTTATAAAGGAAAAGAAGGAGAGATTGGGAATCGTATTCCCCGTTTACAAGTTGAGAAAGGAGATTAAAAGAAAGAGAAGATTACATTTGAGTCATACTTTACTCTTCAAGTTTACTGTTTTATGATTCCTTCCTCTTTGTTATTACATGAAAAGTAAACATGCCTCGTCTTCCGTTTTACGAGCTTGGGTGTTGCTTACTCAGTACTTTATGCTGATTTTAGCAAACTGCAGTCTTTGTTTTCCTTCCCCCGCAGGTTTAGATGAAGAAGACTATGGCATGACCGGGTACGAGACTCACTAAGGAGGTTCAGTCACACGCTGTAAAATAGTATGAATAACGTTAGCATAATGTATAATAGGAAAGTATGACAGACTCGAGGACGTTTTGTAATGTTTAATAGCATGTAATATATATGTTGGATGTTGTGCTTTTGATTCTCCGCCATTACTTTTAGCCTCGTCCTCCCCGATTCGTCCGAGTCGGATAAGGGGGTCGTTGCAGGTGGTATCAGAGCCGGCAGTCCATTAAATGGGAATTAAAACCTGTAGGGAAACTTAAAATGAACATAGGGCCAAGATAATTAAAACTGGAAAAGCCGTTTGGGGTATGGGTAGCTTAGGGTCTTGGTATGTCCCGCCCACCCGCAACCTGTCTTAAGAAGTGTTGTGTTAGTCCTATGTGAATTAGTTTGATTTAAAATGCAGTTTATTAGTTGTGAATTATCTTCACTTCTATGATAGGAAGAAGGATGGGAATAAAATTTGATTTGTCCTTGATGTACTATCTAAAGTACAGGCATGAGCTATAATATCTTATTGGTGGACACGAGTTATATGCAAAATTGTTATGTGATGCATATTAAGATGCTTTATATGATAATTGTGTGGTATATATTGATGATAGGGTATTTAAAAGAAGGTATATCCCTAACCCTGAGACAACGATAACATAACCAGGATAATATAGGAAGTGATTAGCAGGCCATCATGATACTACACTAGCAAAATCCGATATGAACAGACAGCCTAGTACAATAACCACTTGGGGAAAATTTATGTTCGATAGTAACGTTGTTAGGGTATGTTACTCTTACGATAACTCTTGGGGGGGGGAGTATCAAATTTTGACCATTGTTGACTTTGGGTTTAAGAGACATAATGGAAATGATAGGTACTCCAGATTACCAAATTTGATTGTAAAGATTTGAGTAAAGAGAACATATCATAATTTAAGGTGCCGGTTGAGGATAGTAATTTGGAGTTACGGTAAAAAAAAATCATTTTGGAGTCTTTTCTGTCAGTCAAAGGAAGTTATCTTAGAAGCATTCGGGGAAGGTCCCACCCACCCTCACCTAAGAAGCTACGAAGTCAACTCATTGAGTTTTCAACTTGTTCTACCACGATCCTACAACCTTAATTATTGCGTGATTTTGGTGAATTAATGGTTGATTGAGGCTTGTTTCTTCATGATTTGTAATCGAATGACTATCTAGGTTGTTCCATTATAAATGATTTAGGCGCTTTAATAATACTTAAGTAATTAGGGCATTACTTGGAGTCTTGTTACCCTAATGTTGCTTTAAGGTTGGGATGTTTGTTCTGTTATGTGTTACTCTTGGATTTATAAGACTAACTTTGGAGGGATGATGTATCAAAGGACAAATTTAGGTTTACCCTAAAATTTGCATGACGAGTATCTCAAATTTTCTGGAGTGGTAACCTAAAATTTTGGAAGTATTGTTTGGAATCTATTAAGTTTATATTTAGAGTTTCTTATTTCATTACATTGATTTGGGAGCTACTATTCCGCTGTGGAAAATATGAGCAGCTTCTTATAGTGGGTAACTATCTGAGATATTGGGGGATATTTAGAGTACTGTTACGAAGTCTTTGTTTACAGTTGGGATATATTCAATTACGAATTACTCCTAGATGTGTTCGCGTATGTCACTTGGGAGTTTTGTCGACTAGCTTACGTTTTGCGGTACGAGGTTTATTGAAATGATACAAGACAAGAGGTTAAGATGAATTTGGAGTTGGTGTTAAATATTGGAAACTGGAGGTGTATTCTAACTTTAAATATGGAGACTTGTTTGAGCATGAGGTAGAGGAGCATTTTAATTTATTTGATTGAATCTACGGTATCAAATTTGGACTACGAGGAGTGATGGACTTAAATAGTTGTTCGGGGTCGGATTAAAATATTAAGGGGAAACGTATGAATGTTGTCACTTAGATGAAACGAAGGCACTTTAATTCTCGGTTCGTGCAACAAACTTTTTATTGAAGTACTACCATAAGTTTGTCTATACTGGACTCATAGAGAGACATACGGTAAGAAATTCAGACCCAGATACAAACACAAGAAGTAATTAAAAAATCCAAGAGTAGTCATTTCAGTAACGGATCTGCACAAGTGACCAACTATAAAATTAAAGACTTCTACCAGTTAGAGTATATGACTTCTCATAGCATGGTGGCAATATGTGATGTGTAATGTGTTGTATGGTACCATGGGAATGCATGCTTTATGGTTCATTGACATAGTATTGGGATCATAACATTGTGATAGCCTATCAGGCTTAATTGACAAGATTGATCTGAGGATATAGCATCAAGAATCCGATCGCCGGATTGGGCCAAAGTTAGTTTTCAAGAAAAAGGAAAGTTGCATAGCTTAACAAGCTTACGTGGAAATTTCGTAGCTAATTATATTTTAGAAATAATTGTGATTATGAACCATGAGTTATATTGCATGCATGCGTGCACATTCTTGTTATGTGTCCTCCTCACTAAATCAATCAAAGTCGGTAGATGTGCAAAAGGGGCAAGATAGCGAATATACTTCGAGATAATTTTAATTAAGGTCAGAATACATCAGTATGGCAAGTGGTCACGTATAATATCTGGACCAGTGGGGTTCAAGGATAGATTTTTAGACAGTCCGTTACCAATTAAGCAAGGGAAGTGCGATTTACAAGAGATCAACCAGATATGAGTGAGATTTGGATATCAGGCGCAAAATAATAATAATAATAATAAATAAATAAAAGTAAATAAATAAATAAATAAATAAATAAATAAATAAATAAATAAATACATTGTAATAAGGGTAAATTGAGGAGACGTTGGGAAATTGATCGAATGACGTAGGGTTCACCCATTAGATCCTAGATGCTTTCAACTAGACCGATTTGAGGTGTTGCAACAGTTTGGAATTTCCATTTGGAGTTATTTTGTCATTAGAGCAACTACCCAAAGGATTTAGTATTTGATATTGTTGGGAGTTCTGTTTTTGGGGATTATCTGATATGATAATATGTCTCGGTGATATAAGTTTCATTTCCTGATGACACATATTCTTTTCACATAAATTTTTATTTGAGGTCCTGTTGTTAACACCCTATTGCAATATACATCCTTCAAATAAGTTCTATTTAAAGTCCTTTTTGCATTTGAGGTTTCCTCACTGAAACTTAGTTCATGCTGGGTTCTTCAAATTGAATGTAAATAAGTTGTTTGAGAGTCTAGTCATCACAAATTATTACGAAGTCTAGGAAATTTTGGAAGTGACAACTTAGTTATATGATCAGTGGTTACACTCCATAGTATCATGAGGTTTTGTTATCTATTGTATTCGATCCTCTGTTGTAATGAATAGAGCGCTTTGTGTGGCTAAAAGGTTAATATTTGTTTGAGGCATTATTACTTGGAGCTTTGTTACTAAATTTTTACTAGAGGAGCATAAATGTTAGTACGAATTTACCTTTGGAGTCGGGGAACCCGTATAACTATGTGGTATATATGACGGGAATATCGTTTCACCACGATAGTTTGTCATTTGAAGCATTTAGGTTTCGTCTATGGGATTATGATTTAGAAATGATTTCAGATAGTTCGTATGATTCATCTGTGGAAATTTGAAAATGGGGGTCCATCACTATATATATATCTGGGTCCATGGGATGCTGATTTTCTTATAAGTTATTTCTAGAGGTTGATTATATATTTTAATTGTATTAAAGGTTTTGCAGAACTGAGGAGTAAAAGATGCGTATAAGCATATCTTATTTGGTGTTCGGGTAAGTCGACCTCCGACTGAACGATCAGGGTAATGTTAGACAATATATTCATAAGAAGTTCCGGGGACGTCACTCTATAAGGGGGAGATGATGTCACCCTTGTCTAAAACCACTTCATGTCTAGAACAGCAATATCATCATATCAGGCATATCATTAACTTCTAGTAACTGACATAAGTTGCGACATTACACTTTGCATAGTGAGCATCGAATAGAGATTCGTCAGAGGAAGATTTCTTATCTAGGGAAAATTACTTAAAGAGTTGGTCGCCAAGTGGTCGTAGTATATCGTGGTTATTTGTCCAATTTTAGCTTCGAGGACGAAGCTCTCTTCAAGGGGGGAAGAATGTAATACCCCGTATAATAGCTAAGGGTAAAATAGTAAATTAACGATTTAAATATAAAATTAGTCGTAAAAGATAAATAAAGTAAAGTCATGTAAATTATTTTATAATTAGTCCCATTAAATTTTAAGAGATATTCAAGTAATATTTGTTAACACTTACGCGAGCAATTTATTAATTTTAATCGTTACCGCGGGTGGAACCACCGCGTAACTTCGTAGTTGTGCCACACCAAATAATTCTCTAAGAGGATTTTTATCACCAGATTTTTCATATTATCATTTTTGTCTTTATCTTCTTTTGTTTTCTTCTCCTTCTACATCTTCAAATTTGCCTCTTCTCCTACTTTTTCTTCGGCAACAACCCCGACAACAACACCTCACCACCGCCTCTATCACTTTCACCTCTTATAAAGCTCCCTCATTCTTTCAGCAGACCAAACCAACTACCCCTCTGCCTTCATCTCCTTCGTCTTCTCCACCTCCGGCGAGAACATCACCAACACCATCACCGAGAACATCACAACCACCACCCACACCTCCTTCTCTCAAATCCCCCTGTTTCTCCCTCCTTCTTCTCTCTGTCTCGAACAGAGACTCAAACACAGCAGCAGCAGCAGTGGCTGGAACCACCACCACCGTCGCTGCAACTTCCGGCGAGGAACCCGATCGACCACCAAGACCGCCACCTCTGTTTTTCTCTCACGGCCTGTTTCTCTCGACACCCGTATCATCTGCGACCAAAACACAGAAGAAGAGAGAGAAAGATAACAGTAGAAGGAGCCGCTCAAAACAGAGCATCACCGCTGCCGCCGTCGGCCACCATTAAAGCCGGCGGAGCTTTCGGGGGAGCTTCACCATCACCACCCACGACTCTCTCTACCCTCCAACAACATCCTAGAGGTCCGACCAAGCCAGGAGAATCCTCAAACGCGGCCGAGAGCCACCGGAGAAGCTCCGGTCGAATCCACCTCCGGCGCCGCTTTTCGGCAACTCGACCCGGACCGATTCTTAACCGTTTCGCATGATTTTTGGTACTGGTACGCTCTAATCTCCACCCTGAGTTGATTTAGATTGTCAAAAACGTATCTCAATAACTAGATTCATGTTTAGATTGATCGAATCGAAAATTCATGCTTAGGGGGGAGGTAGTTGTATTTTTCAGAAACTATTTTAATTATAAGAGGGGGTAATTCTGCTATTTCAGTGAACTATGGGGGTTTGTTTGTTATTTAGCAATCTGAAAGTATAAAATAAAATAAAATTAGGATTTTATTTGTTTACATTAATCTCTACACTTTCTAGCTATTATTTTAATTAGATAATAATAATAATAATAATAATAATAATAATAATAATAATAATAATAATAATAATAATAATAATAATAATAATAATACTAGTAGTATTAATTATAATAAGTTTTAGAAATAGTAGTTATAATAATAATAATAGTAGTAGTAGTAGTAGTAGTAGTAGTAGTAGTAGTAGTAGTAGTAGTAGTAGTAGTAGTAATTTTAATAAATAGTAATAAAAATAATAGCAATAGTAACAATAATAAGTATAAGAATAAGACTTACAATAATGATATATACTAATAAAAATAGAAATAATAATAGTAATAATAATAGCAAAATAAAAAGGTAATTTAAATAATTAAATAATATAGATAAAATATGAAATAGCTAAGTGTAATTTATTTTCTTTCTTGAAAATAAACAAGCCTCAAAAGTATAATTTGTAATTATTAATTTTGGTGTATTTTAAAATTAGTTGGTAAATAGGAAATATTTTAGAATTTTAAATTAACGACTTTCTCAAATAATAACGACCGTTTAATTGTATTAATAAAAAGAATAATTTCTCCTAACTTGTATTTGTCCATTAAAAATATTACAAATAATTTCCATAGTTTTATAAATTTGATAAATAAATAGCTAACCTAATAATATTATGCATTAAATAATTTATTGGTTACTTAAAATAGATATGTTGATAAAGTTAGTATTTAATAATTATTAAAAGTTTATTGACTTAAAATATGAGTTTCTATATAATATTAGAATTTATACTCTTATTAAAAATATGAATATATATAGATAGAGAAAATTAAGAGATTTCAAATAATACTTATAAGGCTTATAATAATTTCCAATTGCATATTTGTCAATAAACTTGTGATCAAATAAAGAAACGTAACGTGTAGGTGACAAGTTGTAGACGAGGGCCACATGACATTCTAGGAGGCTTTACGAGCTAACTGCTGGGAATCAAGGTAAGTATACATGCCAAGCCTAGCGTGCCCAGCTTCCTTTTCGTGTCGTAATGTGATTTTCAATAATTGTCTCAAAATTGTATTTTGTGATTTATATGTCTTATTTGTGACTACTTTATATTTTACAGAATTTGCTTTGATTTGGTACTGTCACACACAAAAATAATAATGCGTAATAACGTAAAGTGAAAAGAGTTGTACGGGAGAAGCTCATTATTGTCGTGTTGACTTCAGTCACTAGGCCCGTGATTTAGATTGGTCGTGGTTGACTTCGGTCACCCGACCCATTTATTTTAACCCGGTCGCAACCTGCCGGGTGTCTCCATGTACTCACCCCTCTGGCCGCAAGAAGTCTTTGGGGGCTGCCGGTAGTTAAGGTCATGGTAGCTAGTGATAGAATAGTAGATTCTTCCCCGTGTCAACAAAGTTAATAATACAGTTTTCTATGAGATTTGGACAGTTATAAAGGAAAAGAAGAAGAGATTGGGAATCGTATTCCCCGTTTACAAGTTGAGAAAGGAGATTAAAAGAAAGAGAAGATTACATTTGAGTCATACTTTACTCTTCAAGTTTACTGTTTTATGATTCCTTCCTCTTTGTTATTACATGAAAAGTAAACATGCCTCGTCTTCCGTTTTACGAGCTTGGGTGTTGCTTACTCAGTACTTTATGCTGATTTTAGCAAACTGCAGTCTTTGTTTTCCTTCCCCCGCAGGTTTAGATGAAGAAGACTATGACATGACCGGGTACGAGACTCACTAAGGAGGTTCAGTCACACGCTGTAAAATAGTATGAATAACGTTAGCATAATGTATAATAGGAAAGTATGACAGACTCGAGGACGTTTTGTAATGTTTAATAGCATGTAATATATATGTTGGATGTTGTGCTTTTGATTCTCCGCCATTACTTTTAGCCTCGTCCTCCCCGATTCGTCCGAGTCGGATAAGGGGGTCGTTGCACGGGACATTTTCTAGTGTGATAAAATATAAGGATTGTATTTAAGTATTTGGGTCGACCCACGATCAATACCCGCTGAACCAAATTGAATGGCTATTGCGCTTGCGTGTTTGTATGTTTTCCCATCGTTTTTCTCTACAACATTGTAGTGCCCTAACATCCAATCAAATTCTCAAATCGTCCTCTTAACAAACAATTTATGGGACACTTTTTTTAGGGAAAAATTATGGGATAATTTGCTCATTCACAGTTTTTGAATTTGAGCATTTTTTGTCCCTTACAACTCTCATTATCATGTTAGCTCATTGAGTTCAAGTTGAGCTCACACTTAAACTCATGAGCTCCAACATCTCTCTCCATAATAATCTCTCTTTCCCAAACCAATCTTTCTCTTCCCGTTAGGGGCGGAGGTAGGATTTCAAATAGGTTAGGGTCTTTTTTGTAGTTCTTAGAAGTGGTAGGGTCTTTTCCTAATTTTATCTGAGGCAAAGTTGTATAATTTCCTAAAACAAGGGTAAATAAGTGTAGTTATCTAAAACAGGGGTGGGGCACACGCCTTATGCGGCCATGTGCTGCCTCCGCCCCTGCTCCCCGTAACAAATTTTCTCTCTCTCTGAAATGCCCCATTATTTTCTCTTTCCCATTACAATCTCTCTTTCTCTCCCTCCACACTAGATTTGCACGCCGGTTCGGTTTAACTGGCGGTTTCGGTTAAAACCGAACCGATGTAGGTGAGGGAAGCTGTAACCGGACCCATATAGCATACGGTTACGGTTCGGTCGCCTAAACAGGAACCGTGGCCGGAACCGGAACCGGTAAGGAACCGAACCAGAACCGGACCCGGAACCGATCGGTCCAACCGATTTTTCAAAAAACAACCGTTACTTGACATGTCCGATCGCGATTTAGTGACCGTTTGGCGGGTCAGTGGCCATCTTTTTCCGAAGTTTCTGGATTATCACTAATTATACTCACATCCCTCCTCCCTCACTCTTCTATAAATACCCTACACATTTCATACATTTTTCTCCACTCAAACACTTTCAATACTCCATTTTTTTCACACTTCATACTCTATAATTCTCTCAATCTTCTAACTTTGTGAATTGCGGATTTCTGTCACTCATCAACAATTGTGAAGCACCGATCAATCAAAACTTCCAACTCCTCCATCTTCCAGATTCCTCCTCCAAGAATTATTCTTGGAGTTTGTAAGTTTTATTTTTAGTTGTGCATTTTACTTGTTTTAGTTCTTGTTATTTGTTACTTATTTGCTAAGCTTTATTTTAATTTTTTATCCAATCATTCTAAGAAAAAATGTCTTCTTCTCGTCATATACAAATTGATCTTGGTGACGTTGAACAAGTAATTGGTATATGTGCTAATGTTGATTTTTGGTCTAGAAGAAAATGACCCGACACTAGGTGCAAATAAAAGAACTCATATGGCACGTGATATACTAACCCCTCCCGCTTCTACAGTGCCTTCGGAATCAACTTTTAGTGCAGGTAAACGAGTTTTGTCGGAGAAAAGGTCGTGTCTAACTTCGGAGGTGTAGGAGGTTCTCATATGCTTAAAGGATTGGAGCGATGCCGCCAAACGCACACAACACATATGCCCTTTGGACGTGGACGTGGCCGTGGCCGAATTATTCCAAACATTAGGATTAGGCGAGGACACTCCGCTAAATCAAGACGCCTAGGCTACGAGATAAGAAATGAAGACTATTATTCTTGTTCATTTCAATAAGTTCGTAATAGACAATGTAAGTTAGAAAAAATGCAAATGATAGATAGTTGAGTGGGTGTCAACCTAGTTGGGATGTACTTACACTATAGTGATATAATTTTTATTAATATTTTATATTTTAATTAATAATAAAAGTTTGTTTCTCTTTTTGATTATTTGTCCGAGTTTATGTTTTTACATGTATTAAATCTCACAAACAACCCTTAAAATAACAAGGAAAAAAAAAAACAGCCCAGAACCGGTTCGGGATCGGAACCGAAACGAGTAAACCCATCGGTTTCGGTCCACGGTTCCAGTCCGGTTCCAAATATCCCCATTTATCGGTTGTTGAACCGGAACTGAAACAACCTCTGAAGCCGTTGAACCGAACCGAGATTTGACCAGTTTTGGCTTAACCAGTTCGGTTCCGGTTCGATTGAACCAAATATGAAGCTCTACTCTACACCAAACATGTCTACTGAAATTGTGAAAGTGTTAGGAAAATGAATAAAATAAAACGGCATGGGTCGTTGTAGGGTCACACGGGTCTGACCTGGCCCATAAATTCACGGGTCGGAAGTGTCCAGGTCAGAAGTATCACTTGTATATTCTGGTCAAATAGCGTCGGGTCAGCTTTGTGTCAAGCCCTACCCATTGACAGGCCTAAGTGCACGAAAACCTTGTTAATAACACATAAGAGAATGTTTGAGTGATGCTTTTGGTCATAGATATGATCAACTCTTCTTCATAAGTGTGTACTTCACTTCCCAGCAAATGTTAAATTCGAAAGACGATCAGTATAAACATGAACATAGTTGTAGTGTAAACTAAATGCATAAGAAATCCCTTGGTAGTCGCGAGGAGCTCCTTCTGTAAGAGAGAAAGGCCAAGCTTCTTCAATCAGTCGCGCAAAAAAAGTCGTCATCATTCCCTTGTATAACTATGATTACTTAACTTCTCATTGACTAACTTCTCCATCGTCGACTTTTATATTACAGTTCCTACGATGGGTAACTCAATTTTCAGAGTTGGTGATGGGAAGAGAAGAATCGGAGTGGTAGACCATAGTGTTGGAAATGAGAAATTTATTTGCTTTAGAGTAACATCAGATTGATGATATACATTTGTGAATGCAATGGCTTTGCTCATCACGCATGTCATATAACATCAACAAGCAACCAACTAAGGTAACTATTAGATGAAAAATTAAACTTTTTTCACACAGACATTAACACAAACACTTTGGGAGCGATTAAAATACTACTAACTTGGAACATCACGACCATGCCCGAACTGGGCTTCGTTGTTGCGGCCCCAAGTCGAGACCTCTCCTTGAGAAGTGACGCCCGAGTTGGGTTTCTATAACTTTTCTGGTTGTTGGAAAACATGTCTCTCTCAAGCAAACCAAGTCTAGAATCCCTGTTGGGTCCAAGCCCACCCAAACATAGAAAAAATGGGCGGTGATGATGTTGAATTAGTCAACATTTTCTTTGCTTTGTCTGCAAGGAGTTTCCAAATAAAAATAGGAAGCAACCATCAGAGTTTCCACCACCATTGAGTTGTATATAAGGGCACGTGATATACTCTCATAAAGCATTACCTCAATTATTGTTAGTCTTGTGTCAGTAACTTCTCTAAAGAGAACTCGTTGTCTTCGACAAAAGCATGCGTTCCTCGCATTCGAGCGCGACACGAAGAGGAGATAAGATTTTCGTCAAGTCATCGTTCGCGACGACGACGAAGTTAAGGAGCTAATTCCGGGTAATTTGTTAGCAATTAGTTTGCTTGGTTTCCGTGCAACAACCCCTAAGCTTTGGTAAACAACTTACTTAAAAGACACTTAGCTCCCCCACGATGAACACTAACTTCTCACCGATCAAAACACGAATCTAAGCCACAAAAATGAAATTTTGACTACTGTAAACGAATTATAGGAAGGTTTAGAAGTTACCCAAGCCAAGAAACGCGATAAATGGTCGAAGAACGCGACGGGTCGAGTCGCCGAAATTGCCGCCGGTGGTGGAGCTCGTCCCCGGCGTTAATGGCTTCTACAGCTCCGGTTGCTGCTTCTATGAGTCTAATCCGACCTCCCTGAGTCTGTATTGACGGAGAGGAAGGCCTGGGCGGCCTTCGTTTGGCCGGACGAAACTTCCCGCCGGAAGTTATGGAGCTTCGCTGGCGGACTCTGCAGCTGTGGCAGCTCCTGCTCTGTTTTCTTTCCTTTCTCTCTTCTGGGTTTTGGACAGGGATTAGAGGATCGAAAGAGTGACAGAGGTGGAAGAAATAGACCACACTGGTGGTGGAGGCTTCGGTTGGCTTTCCCGACGGCGGCAGTGTGGTGGCTCCTAGCTGCTGCCACCAGATGATGTTTATGCTGCTCCTCGTTAGCGAACAGAGAGAATGAAATAGAGGGAGAGACGAGAAAGAGAAAGAGAGCAGTGGGGTGGGGATGCTGGTGGCGTCGATGGGTGGTCTCGGAGGTTGAGGTGGTGGTTCGCCGGAGAAAACAAAGACGAGAGAGAGAGTGGTGGTGGCTGTGGCTTCACTACTACTGATGTTGCTTATGAGTTCTATCGAAGCAGAGGGAGAGATGGAGGGAGAGGCAAGACTCAGTGGGGTGGAGGTGATGGTGGTGTCGATGGTTGTTTAGCCGGAGGTGAGAGAGAGCTGCAAGGGAGTGGTGGTGGCGGCTGATGGTTGTGTGGAGTTGGATACTGGGGTGTGTGAGGCTTTTATAGGAAGGAGTTGAGGGCGGTGATGAGGGTGGCGGTGATGGTGAGGGCGGTGAGGAGTTACTTGGTCGTGAAGGTGAAGAAACAAAAAGCTGAGAGAAACAAAAATAGGTTTTCATTTATTAAAGAAATGGAAAAAGAGAAATGATTGGGTGTGGCAACCGTTTGGTTTGACGCGGTGGTTGTTACCGCGAGGTCGTTTAGAAAAATAAAAAGAATCGCGCAAAAATTAAAATTTCATCCTAGTTTTCTTGTCTAATAAAATCCCGAAAAATAACCCAATCACCACTCGCAACCCAAAATTTAATTATCACGTCTAAAATTACTAAATTGCCCTTTTGTTAAATACGGAGTATTACATCCTCCCCCCTTAGAATAAGCTTCGTCCTCGAAGCTTCCTAAAGTCTCAGTGGGTTCCTAAACGAGATGCACAGAGATTAAGATCAGATTACTTACCTTCCTTGTTGTTTATTGCTCGTGCCTCTGTTTCACTCATCACAAAGATGTGTCCAGGCTGTCTCTGGTTGTTTCCCTGAGCTGCATTCCCACCATTCCTGTTTCGATTGTTTCCAGCATCATTGTTTCCTTTGTTAGCTGCATTCCTGTTCTGTCCTCCATTCCTGTTGTCGTCTCCATCATTATTGTTATTATTGCGGAACTGATTCCCTCCGTTTGGATTGTTCTGTCGGTAAATGTTCCCGTTCTGATTCTGACGTTGTCCTCGGTTGTTCATCCCTTGCTCATTTTCGGCTGCCATCCTCCTTCTGCAATCCTGAGCTATGTGTCTTTTGATACCACAGAACCTACAAGTCAAGGCAGCGCCTTCACACGTGTACCCCCAATGATTGTGTCCACGCCTCTTGCAGTTTAAGTTGCGTTGCTGGTTTTGATTTTCCCCATTTCCCCAGTTTTGATTTCCTCCTCCATTTCCAGTCCTGAATATCTTGTCTGATCCTTGACTGTTGTTTCCTCCTTGGCTAGAGCTTCCACTTCCTTGGCCTTCCACCTTTCTTTTCCCCAATTGCTGAGTTATTGCCTGATCGACTCTCCATATATTTGCGGCTACCCCCATAAGCTTCTGATAAGGTACTGTAGGTCCTTGTGAGCATGGTCCTCTGGATTTCAAGCCTCAGACCTCCTATGAAGCGAGTCACCATGAGGCCCTTCAGTAGGCACTGTATCTTCTGCAAACCGGGCCAGCTCCACGAACTTGTCGTAGTAGTTTGTTACAAAGTTGTTTCCTTGCTTCAGCGAGATGAATTCCTGGTACTTCTCCTCCTTGACATGCTCTGGGTAGAAGGCGATTCTCATCGCCGTTTTCAGTGCCTCCCAATTGAAGTTCTCTTGTGCCATGAACCTTGCTCGATTGGCAGTCCACCAGTTGTCAGCTTTTCCTTTGAAGTAGAACGCTTCTTCGTTAACTTTGCGGGTTTCTGGGCACTCCATAGCCTGGAAAATTTTGTCGAAGTCCCGGATCCAGTTCTCTAGCAACACAGGATCTTTTTTTCCATAAAAAAGACTCGGGTTCCGATGAGCTATCTTCTTAGACCAGTCGGGTTCTCGTTCAACAGCAACGTTGGTGTTACGGTTCTGGTTGTTGTTGTTCATAGCCTGGACGAACTGACCCATGTGGTTGATCAGTTGGGCCACCTGTGGGTGTAATGCTTCTTCTGCTTCCATTGTGGCTTCCAAAGACATAGCGGTGCTTCCGCTGATTACGTACCCTAAACGATATCTTATCGTAACACACGTGCTAACACAAGTAACATGTCACAACCAGTAAGTACACAATATCATCCAATCACATATTATATCTCAGCGAGATACACAAAAAAAGAAAATTCACATAAAGGTCACATGACTTCATATCCATATATGCAACTAGGCACTAGGGCCCAAACACGAAACAGGGTAATGCCAGCAACTAATCAAGTAAAGGGAAAGTAAGTACTAACTCCCCATATACCCGGCTTTTTCGTATTTTATTTTGCCCTATGTTCATTTTAGATTACCCTACGGTTTTAATCCCTATAGTGGAAAGAACTGCTCTGATACCACCTGCAACAACCCCCAAGCTTTGGTAAACAACTTACTTAATAGACACTTAGCTCCCCCACGATGAACACTAACTTCTTACCGATGAAAACACGAATCTAAGCCACAAAAATGAAATTTTGACTACTGTAAACGAATTATAGGAAGGTTTAGAAGTTACCCAAACCAAGAAACGCGATAAATGGTCGAAGAACGCGACGGGTCGAGTCGCCGAAGTTGTCGCCGGTGGTGGAGCTCGTCCCCGGCGTTAATGGCTTCTACAGCTCCGGTTGCTGCTTCTATGAGTCTAATCGGACCTCCCTGAGTCTGTATTGACGGAGAGGAAGGCCTGGGTGGCCTTCGTTTGGCCGGACGAAACTTCCCGCCGGAAGTTATGGAGCTTCGCCGGCGGACTCTGCAGCTGTGGCAGCTAATGCTCTGTTTTTTTTCCTTTCTCTCTTCTGGCTTCTGGACAGGGATTAGAGGATCGAGAGAGTGACAGAGGTGGAAGAAATAGACCACACTGGTGGTGGAGGCTTCGGTTGGCTTTCCCGACGGCGGCAGTGTGGTGACTCCTAGCTGCTGCCACCAGATGATGTTTCTGCTGCTCCTCGTTAGCAAACAGAGAGAATGAAATAGAGGGAGAGACGGGAAAGGGAAAGAGAGCAGTGGGGTGGGGATGGTGGTGTCGATGGGTGGTCTCGGAGGTTGAGGTGGTGGTTCGGCGGAGAAAATAGAGACGAGAGAGAGAGTGGTGGTGGCTGTGGCTTCACTGCTGCTGCTGTTGCTTCTGATTTCTATCGAAGCAGAGGGAGAGATGGAGGGAGAGGCAAGACTCAGTGGGGTGGAGGTGATGGTGGTGTCGATGGTTGTTTAGCCGGAGGTGAGAGAGAGCTGCAAGGGAGTGGTGGTGGCGGCTGATGGTTGTGTGGAGTTGGATACTGGGGTGTGTGAGGCTTTTATAGGAGGGAGTTGAGGGCGGTGATGAGGGTGGCGGTGATGGTGAGGGCGGTGAGGAGTTGCTTGGTCGTGAAGGTGAAGAAACAAAAAGCTGAGAGAAACAAAAATGGGTTTTCATTTATTAAAGAAATGGAAAAAGAGAAATGATTGGGTGTGGCAACTGTTTGGTTTGACGCGGTGGTTCTTACCGCGAGGTCGTTTAGAAAAATAAAAAGAATCGCGCAAAAATTAAAATTTTCACCCTAGTTTTTTTGTCTAATAAAATCCCGAAAAAATAACCCAACCAGCACTCGCAACCCAAAATTTAATTATCACGTCTAAAATTACTAAATTTCCCTTTTGTTAAATACGGAGTATTACATTCCGTCTAGCGGCGAGGTTTAGTTTTACCCGTTTATTAGTTCCTAGTTTGTTTACCCACGTTCTTGTGCAAGATTTGTCTACCCATTGTAATTGTTATAGTGGAAGTTTTGTGGGTCGTTTTGTCCCTATCGTTTAGAGGGTTTTTCCCACGTTAATTCTTGTGTCCTACATATTCTACTTCTCCGCACTTGTTGGCGTTACTTTCGCATTCTAGTTCGTCTAATTCAGCCCCGTGACTCAACAAAAGTGGTATCAGAGCCTGGTTCAATGAGGGAGTCAACGGATTCCATGATCAACTTGACAGCTAGCAACTACTTGGTATGGAAGCCTAGGATGCAAGACTTGCTTTATTGCAAGGATTTGATGGACCCAATTCTTGCAAAAGGGGTCAAGCCAACCGAAGTTAAAGATGATGAGTGGACCAATATGAATATGAAGACGATTGGTCATATCCGCCAGTGGATGACAATTCGGTGTTCCACCATGTCGCTCAAGAGACGGATGTCTACCAGCTATGGATAAAGTTAGAGGGCATGTATCAGAGGAAGACTGTCATGAACAAAGTGTTGCTGATGAGATCGCTCGTGAACTTGAAGTATAGAGACGGTCAACAAGTTGCTGAGCACTTGAGTGAGTTTCAGAGTCTCATAAACCAATTGGCTACCGTCAAGCTTAATTGGGATGATGAGACATAGGCCTTGTTGCTGCTTAGCTCCCTACCAACCTCGTGGGAGACTTTGGTCGTGTCACTGAGTAACTCTGCCCATGATGGAAAGTTGTCCATGAGCATGGTCAAGGACGCGATGTTCAACGAGGAGGCAAGGAGGAAGGAGATGGGCTCTGACAGCGCGCATGCTCTTGTCACGGAAAATAAAGACAAGAACAAGGATCGAGGGAGAAGCCAAACAAGGAACAAGAACATAGGTCGCAGCAAGTCCAGGAATGGAGGTTCTCAGCCAAGATCCAAGGTCAAGTGCTACAACTGTGGAAGGCAGGGTCACATGGCAAGATCGTGCCGATCCCCAAAGAATGATCAGAACATAGGCGACAATAGAAGGAACCAGAGAATTATAAGAGTGAGGATGATGATACAACTGCCACAATCTCACAAGTTATGATACTCTCAGTCGGAGAAGAAGAATGCCTTCACATTGCGGCGAATCAGGAAACTGAATGGGTTGTTGATACAACCGCTTCATACCATGCAACTTCGAGACGAGATTTCTTCACTACATACAAAGCTGGAGACAATTCGGTTAGAGTCTAATGTATCAATTTCCTCTCATCGATTCTTCCTGAAGCCGTGTCATTGAAAAATGCAATGTCTTATTTTCTCATACTTGGCTCAACCACTCATGCTTTAGTTTATGTGTCCAGTAACCCGTCTGTTTTTTTCATGCACGCAGTGACTTACTTTTAGTTCTTGGTGTATGCCAATAGCAAGTTAGAAACATAAAAAATATGGTCTTTGTCTCCTGCTATTACCCTTGTCAAATCTAGATGATAGATATCTCCTTTAGTTGATCTGGAGCCCATGTAGTATCATGTCATCTGTCGCATGGAATCTTCTTTGTAGCCCAGTGTCAGTCTCATATTTCCTTCATGATTCCTCAAGTTTTTTCATAGGGGATTAGGGGCTATGGCCAAGGTGGCTTTGGACAGTGGTGTAGGAGAATGGTGGATGATACAGGGTTTCTTTGATTTAATTCAATCTATGTTTTTTTATGAGCTAAGTAGTCTGGCTTTGTTTTTTCTTGAGCTAATTACACTTAGATTTGGCTTATTTTTGTGCAGATTCTGACAATTTCTGTTCATGCATGGATTGAAGCCAACCGTGATGGATTGAAGCCAACCGTGGATTGAGCATTTTATTTATATTTTATCTGCCCAGATTCAGAACAATGGATGTACTTGGGTGTTTTGATTACTATTTGGATTTATCTAAATTGTAATTTGCGCTGTTTATTTAATTTTATCTGGTTTGAATTGTTTCACTAAGTTGGATGTAATTAAAGTTCATGTTTGTTACATTTTCACCTTGTATTTCTGTTTTATCAATGTGGTTTGAATTGGTTAAGTGAGTAGCATTCTGGGTTGAAATGGCTAAGTGAGCAGTGTAGTGTAGTTAGAATTGCTAAAGTGAGTATGTTTTCGGGTGGGGTCGGATTTCGGGCCGGTTCGGGTCGGTTCTTATCGGGTTCGGGCCGAGTTGGTAAAAGTTAAGACCGGGTCGGGTCTAACCCGGGAAGATATTCGGGTCCGGCCGGATGAATTCTGGCCCGAACCCGCCCAATTGCCATCCCTAGGTCCAACCTTGTGAAGATAAAAAAGGGAATATTAACTTTCACATCCAAAACAGATGGTGACGGGGATAATCGTCCACACAGAATAACTTCATATCAGAAGTAAAGAAAAAGAAAACTAAATAGAGGTCTATGATTCTAAATTGATGTGACTTGTCTCTATTCACTGAATTTGAGAGCCGATTCGGTACGCTTGAAAGCAGATTCAGTGGACTTGAGAAAGGATTCGGTGCTGTTGAAAGTATGGTTGCAAGAGTAGATGTGATGAGAGTATTGCAGGTTCATTATGTGGAAATATTTGAGAAATTGGTGAAGGCTCAAGGGATGGGTAGTGCTCCTACAGAAGTGACAACCTATACTTCTTCGTTTGGCTCAGGGCTTAAGGTGGATTTACAGTGAATCGTTGATACTATTCACAATGTTCATGAATGTGATTTACAGCATTATCTGGGAACGACAGAAAGTAGCTTGTTATTTTCACCCCTATTCTAATTTTGTATGTCATTTTGAAATCCTTCATTCTGATATCAATACTTCTGTTTGTGTCTTAGAAGATAAGAATGGAGAGGAAAACGAAGGAGGAACCGGTTTGGATGATTTTACAGACGAATGGTAGTTTCTTTTGCTAATAGCGTTTTTTTATTATTAAAAGTGACATTAGTTTGTTACATTCTTCCACTGAATATCTCCGAAAATATGGAGGGATTCACCACCCTTCACTAGTAGTCTACAGCTCTGTTGCTATTTCTGTCTCTCCATCTGAACAGGTGTATTCTATGAATTTACGATCCATTAGTAACTTCTTTTCTATGATCTCCCTCAAGCAACATGAGGTGATGTTTTGACTGTACAGCTTCACTGCTCCAGCCAGGGAAATGGGGAAGAGTGATCGCCAAAGCTGCCTCACCTTCGTCTTCGATGAAGATTTTTCTCACCAGCTCCCTCTTTCAACTACTAGCTTCCTTGTAGATGAGTTTGCTAACCTTCCCTTCTCTCCGTTCTACATCCTTCAGATTGCATCTTTGTATGGAACTTTGGGGAGACCAATTATCCAGTAATTTGATATTTTCATCCATGTTAGAAATATATGTTTCCCTCGTCTCAATAGGAGCAGGTCCCTCCTTGTGAGTAAGCTTTTCTAGGTCCAAGGGAACCAGATAGGCAAGAAGGCAGACAATGGAAGGTGAGACGTGAGGGCCAGGTCCAGTTCTTTTCTTACCTTTCGGAAACTCTTAGCTTCGGTGATTAGGTTTCCCAGTGGTCCTCCTTCCTTCCCTGCACCTCTTCAACGTCTCTTTCAGTTATACGTAGAGCTCTTTCAGCCCAAAAAACACTCCCGTTCTTGGTGTGTTACACAATGATACGAGTACGTACGGACACGGCGCAGGACATGGCAGCATAATTTTTAATTTATTAGTTTATTTTAATTATTAAAGTATTAGGAAGTGTTTTAATTGTTTGGGGGGGGGGGGGGTTTAGCATAATTAGTTAATTGTTAGAGGGGGTGTTGGGACAATTTAGTCGTTAACCAATTAGTATTTATATGTTGCGGTTCAGTTAGTATTATCGAATGAATTGATTACAGAATTGTCTTTTTCGGTCAAACCCTAGATTTTGGAGAGCGCAAGCCTCTATAGTGCTGCAAAGGAGAGCGTAGCGTCTACACAGCTACAATCCAATAGCTTAATTGCTATCACACAAATTGCCCCTTCGAGCGGGTATCAGCACTTGCAAGCACGAATGATACCTTACCTACGTTTAAGGTAACACAGGCTTGTTCTTAGGCTTTTCATCTTCTCTGCTAGGTTTCCAAATTGCTAGTTTGAGAATTTCACTGCTCTCCGTGATCTTCGAACTGTCACCCCCCCCCCCCCCCCTCCCCCAGTCCCTGACAGTTTCGAGAAGAATCAAAATTGGTTTTCCAACACAATCATAGGCTCCGAGCCAAAGGAAGAAGTATTGGTTGTGACTTCTGCTTCTAGAGTTCTTAACCACCCCTTGAGCCTTCATCCATTTCTCAATTATTTCCACAGAATGAACTACTTGCAATACCTTTATCACATCTACGTCTCTTGCAACCAAACTTTCAACAGCACCGAATCCTTTCTCAAGTCCACTGAATCTGCTTTCAAGCGTACCAAATCGGCTCTCAAATTCAGTGAATAGAGACTCAAGTCCCATCAATCTAGAATACAAAGCTAGAGATTGCATGTGCTAGTTAACGCATGGATCCTTTTGTGTGCGGGCAAAAATGTTCATTCGGTTAAGTTATAAACACCAAGAACATTGCCACCATGAATTCCAGACACCACCATCACCACCAACATACCCAGATTCCAGCCAACCAATTCATATATTCCGGCCAAATCAAACTAGGAGAGAGTGAGTTCCTGACCAACACCACTATGTGGGTCGATCTAATCACATAAAAATCACTACACACAGCCCAGCAGTCTCCTAAACACCATCTTCTTTAACACTCACCAACACCGCCCAACAGCAATACTTCAGATCCCACCAGTTCACTGACTCCTCCAAATACCAGAACTCAAATCGACCCAACAAAACGAGACATCCAACCCCAAATCCTTCATATCCGTTAAGCCCATATGAACCACCGCCGACCACCTCTACCTCGGCATCAGTTAACTGGCCAGTAACTCGACACCCAACACCAACCGCTAATTACCGTGGTTACAGCCACCAGACCTACTCTCTTCAAATCCTGAACCTCGCGATCAACCAGACTCCATTACCCTCTGGCAGCAACAACCATTTCAAACCCCTCACCAGATCAATACCATCGTATCAATCTACTTTGGAAAGGGACATGTATTCACCATAATTGTTACAACTGAATCATACAAATTTTCATCATTTAAATGCGACGTCACTACCCACATTCATAATACTAATGGCTCAGCAATTACGAAACTGCCAATCAAGTGGCTATAGGAAGACTGTTGATGATTCGTGTGTGTAACTGTGTATGGTAGAGATGATTTAAGGTGGTCATAGTGTAATGGTAGTCTTCTAGCATAAGAAGATCACCAGGGAAGCGGAGGGCAACGACACCCAGAGAAAGAGTAGGGCAGATAGTGAATGGTCAAGTTTTAAGGTGGTCACAGTATAATGGTAGTCTTCTAGCATAAGAATATCACTAGGGAAGTGGAGGGAAAAGACACCTAGAGAAAGAGGGCAGATAGTGAATGGTCAAAGGAGCTCAGGGCCTACTGATAGACTAACTTAGTGACTTGATCAATTAATTGCCAATGGTGGTGACATCCCTCTCTCCAGGTGGCTAGAGTGCTATGTCCACAAAAGAGACATTAGGCTCTAGCAATTCTCTGAACCCTTAGCCTCTAATCGACAAGCCCCTCAGCAACTCCGCGTGTGAGTTTGGTTGGAGACTGTCAAATCCAACCAGGTGAGGTTATTTCTTGAGGTGGTCATAATATAATGGTAGTCTACTATTTATCACATGTAGGATTCAAAAAAGTTATTTTGTGGACAATTCAAAAATAATAGCATTTGCGGAAACTAGGGAGCAAAACATAGATTGGATATTAAATTGCAATTAAACACTCGAGATTCTAACAAATGCAACCATGATTCTCTAAGGATAACACCATTTGTTTAGGTTCTGACAGATCAACATGCATCAGGAAATACAGAATACTTCAAGCGCTCAAGGCATAATACACTTAAGAGGATGAGAAACCATACAGTTGTAGATTGCGAGAACTTTTCAGTTACTAAAACACCGGTAGGGCCACTGCCCTTGATACTGTAACCTTCCTTCTTGATTGCCAGGGTGGCTGGCTCCCATAAATCACAATACTTTACCTGTACAATAACAAAGATGCAAACTACTTAAACTTGCTTGAAAAACAAGGTAAAGAGATGAATGGGAGAGGAAGAAACAGATTACGAGTTTATCATACCGACAAGGATACCCTGTATGAGACTTGGCCATGAACGAGTGTCTTCTCGATGTGGTTCTGCATTTTAGGATCTGTGGCGATGAGAATTGGCAGCAGTTATAAAAAAAATGTTAATGCGAAGGAAGCAAATTGCAAACTAGGAATAAAGGAAAGAGCAGACAGAAGTGTGCAAGGAGTAATATGAAATGACATCATGTTGATTCCACCATAACTACAGTCCAAGTAACTGAATCAGTAATAATAATAAACCCGCACCACAAAAGTCACTAGCAATATCCCAAAGACGAATGAGCTAAATGATCAAAAGAATTCATTTGAATCTGGCAACCTTTTTTGGTAACTGAATCTGCCCAACCCGTGCTATGTGCTAACTCCACTTTACTTACCACGAGTAGTATTCGTTGATTCTAACCAAACAAATATTTCTACCAGCCGTAAGTTGTTTTAAAATTTCCTTTTGGCAAGACACGCAGCTTGCCATATGAGTTATGACAGCCGCCATCAGATGATTGACGGTCAAGTTAAATGCATTCATACATATGGCAGTCAAGTTACCAATATAGCCCTTTACTACATTAATAAGTGCCAGAATTAAACTTCGGTATTCTTGTACTTTTAAACTCAACATTATTCAACTGTGATACTTCCACTCCTCCAACTATCACCTCCATCTCCACCACTACAACTAATAAAACTGAAATACCCAGAAAATAGATAGGGGTCAATATGCATTTCTATAAAGTTATGAGGGGAATATTACTCCCTCCGTCCCAATTTAAGTGTTTTCCTTTCATTCTTTTAAATATTTGCCCACCACTAGAACAATCTTAAAGCAAGTATGACACTTTAAAAAGACTTACTGCGGTTGTTTAGGTGAAAGTAGTTGTGAGGTAGGTGTGACATCGTGCAACAGCTGCATGATCTATATTCGATAGGAATTTTATAAAAGAATATATTCATTGTTAATCAGTAGTGTGGTGCAAGTTGCATTGAAAAATATTAAGTCCACACATTAAAGATGCGCCCAATTCATAAATCTCTATCCTAACAACCGTGATGGAAAAAGATTTGCTTGCTTGGAATTGGCTTGGTAAGCACACGCTGGCACTTTGACATAAATGAATTTGTAGAATTCCTTTGTACAATTCTTTGCATTTGTTATTGAGAATTGGTGACTTAAATCTGCAATTACAATCCGTCCAGATAATATTAAGAAAAAATCAATTAGTCATCATGGTTTACAAACCTTAATACAACAAGTGCACTTGTGAGAATCACACATCTCTTCTAGTCGATTCTTGAATTTTCACAATCAACGCTTTCACGTTGTTGCCGGGGAGTGAAAAATTAAAGAAATGGAAATTCTCTCTTCATTTCTAAAGTGTCTTATTAGGTGGGAAAGAAATCAAGAAGCTTCCCTTAAAGGTATTAATACATATTATTTACTGTGATGGACTTTGCCTGGAAGAGGGGTGGCTCAACTTACATCATGCTCACAAGACCAAGAGAAAAAGGAAAGAACAAAGTAAAATGCACATAAAAAATGAAGTATTTTAACTTGTTAAAGGGAGTTCTTACACACCTTGAGATTGCTGACGATAGATTGCGCATCAGGAACAGGTGGCTGCAGGGAATACTCGGCAAGAAGAGGTAGCAACGTGGACACAAATGTCGATCTTTCTTGTTATGCAACCTGAAAGAACATAAACAAATTTTATAACCTAGCTTCTCGAGATAAAAATTATTAGCAAAGACTACTATTTCATTTTTCTATAATCCGCGTAATTGCTAAAATATGTTGCTGTAAGCAATCGTAAAAATAAAAATGAAACAGGTCGGGGAAATGGTCTATTGGAGAAGAAGACATGTTCCAGATTACAACTAGTCATCAAACATAAACTAGAAGTGAGGAGAATAATTAATGCATATAACTGTGAAATTGACAAGCTCAGTTGATCAAATAATTGGCAGATAAATATTGCAAACATCAGTTTCATTCCAGCTAAGACAAAAGTTCACAACAAATACGTTTCTTGAAAAATCAACCAACTTTGTTGTCTGGCATAGCATGACCACCAAACCATTAAAACAAAAGTGTTTTTCTTTCATTACACCCAGGGAAATTGTAGAAATCCATGGGGTTCCACCTGAAAACCAGTTGGGAATGAGGAGCGTAGCAAGGACACTTGATATTTCTTTTTCTTCTTCTTGAATATCCGATGTGGGACTTCTCAACAGACACTATACTACTCCGAGGGGGTCGGGGAGGGCTCCAACCCGAGTTTGATGTGTGGCGCTGTACATATACCCATAAGGCTAGCAGCCATTTGCTTTTAACAAAAGTTGAATTTGAATGAAACACCAGTAAATAACCAACTACAGATCTGAAAGAATGTACCTGCAATGCATATGTAAGTCGTATGTTTTCCTCAATTATGTCTTGCCTGTAGGAGAGGGATTTAGATGCAGTATCTACAAGATCCTGCTGGTGGTGGTCAAATGCCTAATGTCATACATTTAAGTACCTTAGTGAACTGAGAGTGTGTAAAGGTTTAAAGTGAAGGAGGTGAGATGGAGGTTGGTTTCGGAAGAATATTTGCGATGAAGTGTACCTACCATGCGCATGTAGGCAATTCGCTTTTCCAGGACATATTCTCGTTTTGTATTTGAGTTTCCTATCAATGGAGGCACATATGTTAGGTGTAAAATAATCTAGTCAGAGAAATAATTCAATTCACAAATATAAAGATCCCAAAATAGCTCCTACCTTGACCGAGTAACCAGCAAGATGCTTCCGCAACTGCAAAATCTCTTGTGTGTGCTCCTGATTCTTAAAGAAAATATCCTATGTATATGTCAATCAAAAGAGGTAAAAGAAACTTGCTCATAAGGATAGCATTACGTGCATCAGAATCAAGAGCATCGGGTACCTGCTTCCAGAGACTAGAATTATTAACTTCAGACATTGGCATCAACCAATGCCGAGACAAATTAAACCCCGAATCATATTCTCCTTCAATTTGTTGCCTAGCAATAGAAATTTGATGTCATTTTCCATTTTTATACATCACCAAAACAGAAAGAAAGATAACATTTGCAACTCATATATACGTTACTCCCTCCTTACCGCAAAGGTTGTCCATTTTTCTAACTCGAAATTTTAAGTAGGCATGGAATAAATGCACCCAGATTCAAAATTAGAGATGCTATTTTCAAAAGTATCCCCTGTTTTTCTTTCCCCAACACCAAGTATAATACATATTTAGAGCAATCTTGGAAATTCATTATATTTTAAAGTTTCAAAAAGAAAGTGGACAACCATTTTGGGACATCCCACCCAAGACATAGAAAAATGGACAACCTTTTGCAGGAGGGAGTATGTAATTATGTGTAGATTTTTCCATCAAATGCGCTACACCTGCTGGGAGAAAATGATTGCGTTGGCGAAGAGAACTGGGATAAGTAGGCATTTTCGGGATGGGTCAGTGCACCAGATAGCACTTTTAGAGTTCCATTTACTTTGCTACTCGGAGAAAAGCTTTCAGCACGAGCTTGTGTGGCTTGATCTTCAATATTCTGGTTACCTGGACGAGCAACAGCACTGGTTGGGACATTTGGGAATGAGCGACCAGTGACTCTAATCTCATCACCTTGATCAGGAAAAGATGAACCTGAATGCTGGGCCCTGTTGGGTCTTTGACCAAGTTCGTCCCAAGGCTCCAGGAAATTAGGTCTATGAGTTATCAAGTCATCTGATTTCTGTCAGAAGAGCAGATTGTTAAAATGTTTATATGCAAACAGTAACTGCACAGGCAAAAAGGATGCACATTTGTGAAAGAAGCATGCCACAGAATAGTCAGTGGCGATTAAGATCCATATCAACAAGAAACGCGACAAATAGGCAACAGCACCCTCTGACTGGCTCTTCCCGCAAAACCAAGGAACAGGCAATAAGTTGACTCAGCACAGAACTGGTGCTTATACAAATTATCAGCACAAAAACTTGCAAGCTTGAAGATAATATTAACTGCGTAAAATATTGCATCATCAATGTTGTGTGATTACTGGATCCCAAGTACAATAAAAGGTTAGTTTATATGACAGTTCTGACCTGGAATAATGGTGCCTTCAACTGCATTGAGTAGCACAAAGAGAATATATCTGCAGAATCTAATTCCCAGGAGCCTTAATACAGTTCATTTTTTGACACAAACTGATCACTGCATCTTTTGTTCTCTAAATTGTCCCTTGTGAAAAAGTTGGCAACTTTTTAAAAGTAGGACTAGATGACAGAAACCACCCCTGTGGTATGGGGAATTACCAAAGTACTACCCGGTACCCCAAACCACCCTTGTCACTAACGGTGAGTAACGGAAGAACTAGAAAGATTGTTTGTCCCCTTTATTTCTCAATATTTAAACACCATCAATTAGAAGAAAAAATAAAACATCATCTCTCTCTACTATCCGCACCCCCGCATCACCACCACACCCACAACTTCACAAACCACCATCCTTACTATCCCTGGTATTTCCCAAATCACAGGGTAGTATTTTGGTAATTCCCCATATCACAGGGGTGGTTTCTGTCATTTACCCATAATTTTGGGACTTCCATTTTAGGAAAGCATGACAATATAAATGGGGCGGAGGGAGTACTTATTTTCATTTTTCTTAGTTACAAATCCGTCATAATGATCTCACTTAGCCACACTCATTTCTAACAATAATGTGTATAAAGATGGAGGGGAGAAGAACTAACACCTGGGAAGCTCCTAGAGTTCTCTGCAATTATATTTATGAACATATTTTATATAGATATAAATCAACAAAACTAACCAGGCATGATTGAATGAAGATATATTGGTAGACATACACATGTTTATGCTTGAGTCAATCAAGGAAACAATCTTAGCTTGATAAAGAGAAGAGTGGACTCAGCTAAAATAAGGAAGAGATAGGGAACATGTCTTAAAGCACTCACATAATTTTCAAGTTCCTGAATCCTCTTCTGCAGCTCATTCCTCGAGCTAGTGTTCTCCTCTGCCGGACACAAAAAAGAAAAAGATTGAAGGACGTACTTGATCTAACATATTCAGATCTACAACATGAATTATAGCGGAAGATTCATGTGTTTACCTTGTCTTCCTTAGCTCCTAAGCGCAACGGATGATCGAAGGATGCTTGCTTTCACGTGCTCTTCTTGCTCCCACAATCTGGCTCGAATCACTAGGACGAGAGCTCTGATCCACACCAAGTTCCACGCAATGGAGGCTAGTTGAAGAGAGAGTCTAGGGTTTACTGTATTATGATCAGCACATGATCTCTACAGTATTGTATATAAAATAATAGGAGGCTGTCTCCTTATATAGACAGACTTATAGCCTATTGCAACATAACCCCCTAGGGTTTGCCCTTGCTACTAACCCCATAAGGTTTGAGCTTGTCTCACCTAAACCCATAAGTTTAGGTTAATTGCACTGTGCACCCCACATGGGCGCACATAATGCTAACATCTCCCACTCGCACAGTGGGGTTGCACAAATACAGTAGTTCTAGTCTCCCTCAATCTCCAACTATTATCATCCGCCAAAGTGTTATGTGGCCTTGGTGTGTGACTGTGAGAGAACCTGCATTTCGGGAGATCCATACTCTAAACTCATACGAGACGAGCTAGCAGCAGGCGTTTCTCAACCCTTTAAGAAATAATGCAATACATATATATATCTCTCTCGTATCCCCCAGATTCTGTCTATTGCCATCTCATAGACCATGAGCACCTACCTTGTCCCGAAGGTCGTGCGTCAATGAGTCTATATCTCCTTTATTATATTCATATCCTGCATGATCCCATAAGATCTTGTAGGTGGGCCCAATGAACATGATAAAGAGCGATGCAATTAGAATCTTCCTTTCTATCCATTGTCGCTTTGATTCGGAGTCAGCTGCTTTCCTAGCAATGTCCTGGTAGGCCGAATCATTCATAGCCGTGAGGTGTCACGCTAAAGTAGCACCACCGAACCGTCTCTCCCCGACATGGATGAAAGTACTAAGGGTATACAGTGTCAATCATCTTTATATGATCGACGAGGCTCACACGGCGAGGAAACTCAGGGACTAGTTCTACTCGCTACCTCATGTCACTCATAAGCACGCGTCATCTCATAAGATGTGCGCCATAGTGTTTGGACTCTATCAGAGCACATGTCCTATCCCATAGGGACCACTATACAGATGTAAGTCCAACAGCCCATATGACTATTAACCCGAGTACTGAGTGTTGCACATATGCAATCGAAATCAGTTCTCTCATCTGGCTTTCTTTACGCAGACTATACATGGTTCGGGGTAGTAACCATGCTCGAATGGCCATAATCCAATCTCACCTTGGAACTTATTCCAATGCGACAAATGAATCCGTCTGACAGGGTCTTGCACTATTGATTGATGTCTAGCTCTTGTCATAGACCATGCGCCTCATATGACAGGAGTCATCATATCATAGGCTTCTAGCGCTTGTCGGGATTCTGTCTCATCTTCTACTCACCTAGACAATCCAGGATGTTGTAAAGGCGGTTGCTCGTGTGAGAGAGTCAACCTAGTGTCCGCGCGACATGTTCTATGCTAGTACAGGATATGTAAACAACATGTAGCATAACAAATCCAATTAAAATCCAATTATCAATGTCTCATATGCTCATCAATCATATCGCTAGTGATCGACTACCGAGTCCCAATTTTCTAAATCAATCCACAAAGACGATTCTTATGTGGTTTAGGAATGGGAGGAACCTACATTTTGTCCGGTAGTCGATCTACTCCAAGGTTACTCTTTAGGTAGTCATTTCACCTTTTGTGAAAACAGTACCCTTTTCTATATGTTTGGCCTTATCAAAAATACTGCAGCCTTACGCCAGCACTACAGGTCTGTTGACAGCTCATAAGCTTATCAGAAACCTTTTTATCCAAACATATTTCTGTCCGATGACAGAACAGGCAATCGTGCTTCGCTTCCATAATTGGTGGAGCGGTCTAATACGATTGTGCAACACTTATGCTGCTGTTCCATGCGATGTCATCTAGCATGGACTATAGCCTGAGTCGGATCTACGTGTATCTAGGTCCCCACCCTAGTCAGCATACATAGCTGGCTAGTCGAAGCATCATCTCCGATAGTTATAACACGTGATCCTTCGTACCGAGTATCCTTTTGGTTGCAATCTAGTGTCTTAAGTTAGATTTCCTGAAATCCACTCTTCCAATTGCATGAGGTTTGTGGGTCTCATTATATACCATAGTATATAGCAGACTCACACTGCATCGGGCACTTTGGTTATTTGGTCAATCTTGTATGGTGTTTTCTAGGGCACATATTCAGGCTCGTAAAATCCTGCAGCGAGTTATAGGAGTATCACATGGCATTGGGTCCATTACATGGAATCGTTCAGAGTATCTTCTTGTTGTCCGCCTTATGCGTCAATATAAGAAGTCCTTTTGGACGAACGAGAGTGCATCTCGCCCTACTAATATCCTTCGTCACAAATCGAAAGGATAACCACCCTATAGTGGATGTGAAATAGTCCTTAGACTCTCCTGGAAATAGTATGTCATCGATAATAAGTGACGTGTTCATCTACTCTCTACGACCGAGAGTGATATGCAGCGGTTTTCATCCATTGATAAAATACTGCTGACTTAGAGGACTAATTAAGATCATACATAGGCTTAATTAGCTTGCACCTATATGTGCATCCAATCTTACATCTCGAAACCCTGTGGCCGAATCATGCAGATCACCTCTCTGATTTCTCTATCGAGAAATTCAGTCGTCACGTTCATCGAGAATGGAGCCTTATCTCCATCATCACAACTATTACCGATACCTCTGCAAGTCGTATGCCTTAGTATGCTTCCGCCTGTGTCACTCTGAATGACCTTGGAAATACATCCATTTCCAATAGTCTAATATCCAGTCCGAAAAGTCAACCTAGCCTTAAACTTGGTTGGTCCCTTACAGACTCTAACTTTTCCCGTAAAGACTACTTTTCATTCTTCACAATTAGGGAACGATAAGGCATAGTATTCTATCCTATCGATTATGCAAGGTGATCCTTAAGATCATCCCTTCGATCTCAAGTAGTCGATGGGACATGCTTCTATGAGCAGTTCCTTTGCATAGGAGGATCATAATCTGCTCTCACCCCTATGGATGGGCACCTCGCTTAGAAAGTCACTCCCACTGTCCGAAGGATCCTTGAGGGACTAACTCCTCATGATGGACTAAGGAACAGGGTATTTTCTAGCGGTTCCTCCATGCTCGCCGAGATTATCATCTCTACGAACATTCCCTTAATTATGGACATCTCCTTATGAGAAAACATATATCCTGTGAATCCATTTGCGTTACACTACTAATCGGCTGTTGCGTTTCGAATACGCAACCCCCTAGAGTACTCCGAATAGTATGGGAAGATATGTTACTCCATGAAGATACATTTCTTCCATCTAGGGTTTAAATTCCTTCTTGTCAGGCGATGAAATATCCCGGGGCAATATCCTAGGTTCATCATCATCTTGCGTGGTGACTATTATGTCTTCCCCTTCGATGTCGAATCGTCGACGGGGTACGCTCCAACGAGCGCTCCTACGCAAAGAGGGTTCTTCTTCAGCATTATCGTCATATACAATAGGCTGCTCACTAGGTAAGGCACTCCCACTGTTCTCAAGATACATAGGAACAAATTCCTCTTGAGTAGTGGTGAATTGAGTGTCATCTAGTGGTTCCTCTTACTCGTAGAGAATACCATCTCCACGAGCTTCTCCCTGACTAGGAAAAATTAGTTAGCTCATAAGCTGCCGATCCCCATGGCCTAAGGTGACCTCATATAGGTTGCCTTTTGGTCCACATCTCGTAGGGCGTAGTGGCTACAGACTTGGTGGGTATTTGGTTGAGTACATCGACAGCCGTTTGACAAAGTGTCACCTCATGATAGGGAACATTTACTTTGCACGAACTATCACACATCGAACCATCTCAGGCTGTATCCTATTTCTCCTATCCGCCACAGCATTCTGCTGCGGGGCATGGGAATAGCCAACTGCCTAACTACTCTCCATCACATAGCTCTTGCTAAGATAGACCTTCGCATTCTCATTCTGGCTAAGGACATATCCTTTTATCCAGACGGTTTTCTACCTTTTGTAGATACCTGTTTGAAGCACCCTTGTGCCTCAGACTTATGTGGCCCAAGCACACATAGTTGAGATGCGTACAATAATCTACGAATGTGATGGAACAGTAAGCACCATGTCTTTAGCTATTAACATTTAATGGAACACAAATACAACAGAATGAATTATTTGTAAAGACTCAATAATCCTTACTGCTTTACTGGATAGTTTGCCTTTCGCCTTTCGTGTAAGGCAAGAGTCACACACAGGTAAGGGTACCTTGGTCATATTCCAAGCAGGCCTACCTTAGCTAGCCTGAACATCCTTTCCTGACACAGTGTGTCTCAATCTAGCACGCCACATATCAGAATCATAAGGCACAACCCTGGTTGTTATCCAAAGATCCTGAGGCGTTTATTCATGCTAGAAATCAAGAGTGCATAACCGTACATAACATGACCAATTCCAAAAGTAAAACTGTGACCAAAACCAATTTTGGTGGCTACTCCATCAAAGATAATCTCATGGATCCTTAGACGAGAAGTTAGTACCAGGTCTGGCCTTCTAGTCTTAGGGAAACATCCTTTTCCTCCTTTGCATTTGCCTGTCTTGGGATATTGGTCATGTACCAATATTTTGCCCTTATTCCCTTATCCTTGCCCCACCTGTTCCTCACGGTCCTAATACCGGAGTAGGGACTAAATCTGCCGATCATACTTCATCCATAGCCTTTAGCAATCATATATTGCTTAGACTTCAAAAGTATGCCGAACTAGTATACTTAGCAATCATATATTGCTTAGATCCTAGAACGGAATGATGTTTGATCTCATCCAAACATCCTGACACTTTCAAAGTATGTCATATAACGTTTCCATGGCACTTTCATGAAACGTGGCAGAGATAGCAACAAATTGCTAATCGGATAACTTAAACACGATTGTTTAAGGTGGGATTTATGAGTCATTACTCACAATTTTGATGAGGCAAATGGCTAAGGTGGATCCAAGATTCTTCTTTGGCTCATTCCTACAATCTTTGAATCTCAAAGTGGTCTTGAACTTGCTGATGAGGTCATTTCCCCACCTTGGCATAGCACGCTCTATGAAATTTATCTTGACTGCCTCCCACTTATTGGTTAGCCTAAAGATAATGTTCATGTGCTGCTGTGACAACTATTCATCACAGGTTCGACCATACTTGTAGGTGATTTGACAAACTATGTCCAACGATTTGGTTACATAGTACGATGACTTGTCATATCGTTTATTGTCAATATTTTAGCCTTTACAGTTTCGATTTAGACACGATTGATCTTTGAGACATTGCATAGGAAATTAATACCAGCATTTACTTAGCTCCGAAATAACATGATACATGATTAAAATTTCATAGTTCATCATAAGGACTCCACCAAAACCTAGCAGCAATTCTAGGAATCAAATATCATCACTTATGATTCCCCATTAGTTTCAATCATGCATAACCATGTGAGCTCTTTTGTTTTAGTTCCTTAGCATGCGAGGTTATACAGATATATCCAATCACACGCAGTTATAACGTAAAACAAGCATAAGCATAAATAAATATGCAATGGATGTGGCCCCTAAGGTGCACTCACACTATTGAGAGTACGTCTTGAGCGAGTCTTGAACTTCTCGCCTCATGGATCTCGCCTCATCTCGAGTGCTCCTTGAAGCTTCCCTGTTCGTCTCTTTGCTCCATGCACCTCGCGCCATAGCTTTTGGTTTGGCCACCTCTCTTGAAGCTTCTATTCTTCAATCTTCACTAAATATCTTATTTCTAAGAAGTAACCTCTAATAGGCGATTTAGATGAGAAGAGAAGACAATAGCGTATGTAGAGAGGCACGACACGCAGGCCGTATTTTAATTGATTACATATTCAAAACCAAAACCATATATAAAACCATCGAAGCCACATCCATGCATCAAACACATCCATTCAACCCACAACAGCATGTGTAATAATAAAATAAACATACTGGAATTTTCTGGAAATTTCCAGAATTAAAGAATAATTACTGGAATTTAATAAGCAATAAATCAATCAACTAATAAGATCGAAAATCGCTCCCAACTACCTAGGATCTCACCTCCTATCTCATAAGGTAGGGAAAAATGTCCTAAGTCACCAGAAAAAATTTGGGCTCAAAACAGTGTGTTTAAGGACGTCTAATTGCCTCGGGAAGTGTGCTAAACACTAATTAATTAATCTGGAAAATAATAAAATTTTCTGTTTTTCCAAAAATTATGAAAAAATCCCAGAAAATAGGAAATTAAATTCTGAGCATATAGAAAAAAATTTGGCGAAAAATAATGGCCGGAGGAGGGCTCACGCGCCCACACGCGCCGCCGCGCGTGGGCGAGTCCGCCTCCGTCACGCGCCGACGCGGCCCGAGTGCCACGTCAGCATGCCACCTGGCATGCCACGTCAGCCACGTGCTGACGTCAGCTGCCACGCCAGCCCTCCACGTCACCTGCCACGTCAGCAGCCCGCGTGGCTGCCACGTCATCTGCCACGTCAGCAATTGCTGACGTGGCACCGCCACGTCATCTGCCACGTCAGCCCTAGGGCCACGTCAGCAGCCGCCGCCAGCCCCTTGGCGCGTGCGGCGCGTGGCGGCGCGTGGAGGCGGCGTCGGTGGCGCGTGAGGCCCACGCGCCGCCTTCCCGGCCTCCGTTTCCGGCGATCTTTACATCGTTGGAATCGTCGTTTCACGTAGATCAAGATTATGTGTTCAAAACCCAATTTTAACATGTTTTGAAAAAATCTTTTTACTGCTCAGATTAATCAGTCCAGATTTATACTGTTTCGAATCTTAGAAAATTCATAACTAATTCTCTGTTCGTCCAAAAATTACAAAATTTATATTTCTGGAATCCTTGTGAAAAACCCTATCTAACCATGTAGGTTTCACTAACAGATTATGAAATTTCAAAAACTCGAATTTTTTTATCTGATTCGGGAACGCATATCTAGGCACGAAAAACAAGCCTAAGGCTCTGATACCAATGAAGGACGTACTTGATCTAACATATTCAGATCTACAACATGAATTATAGCGGAAGATTCATGTGTTTACCTTGTCTTCCTTAGCTCCTAAGAGCAACGGATGATCGAAGGATGCTTGCTTTCACGTGCTCTTCTTGCTCCCACAATCTGGCTCGAATCACTAGGACGAGAGCTCTGATCCACACCAAGTTCCACGCAATGGAGGCTAGTTGAAGAGAGAGTCTAGGGTTTACTGTATTATGATCAGCACATGATCTCTACAGTATTGTATATAAAATAATAGGAGGCTGTCTCCTTATATAGACAGACTTATAGCCTATTGCAACATAACCCCCTAGGGTTTGCCCTTGCTACTAACCCCATAAGGTTTGAGCTTGTCTCACCTAAACCCATAAGTTTAGGTTAATTGCACTGTGCACCCCACATGGGCGCACATAATGCTAACAAAGATATAATGAGCATAGTTCCATACAAGGTCCTCGACTCATGGATGTGAGAAGCGATACTAATTATTTATTAATTACATTTATATTGAACGCTTTTTATTGCAGAAGTATGTATTTGATCGCATCCTATCTAGTGTAGGCTTATTGGACGGTAATTCTTCTGGAACTCATTCCACACCCTAGGATTCATTCTATAATGAAGCTGTATTGCATGACATACATCATCTTTCTTTGTTTCACATGGCATCGGATTCAATGCCACTTCTTGCTGCCTTATAGTTGCGCGTTCACTGCTGTTATTCAGCTGTCGTAAGTGTTAATGTTCGCAATCAATGATATACCAATTCTGTTATCTTTCTGTGCAGTCACTGATTCGGAGTTGACATAAGCCCGACTTGCCGTTATTCATTTTATTATGATTGAAACTTGTAGGGTTTATGCTCCCAGATCTTTGATCCTAGGATTTTGTTTTCTTTTATCTGCTTTTTACCCTGAACGGTAAAGGTAGGATAGGTACTGAATATCCTAAAGAACCAGCACAAGTTTCAGATATGAAGATTGATAGATTTCGGAGTGCAAAGTCTTGTCCCTTCATTAGGTTCCTGGCGTTTTACCAAAGTTTCTGTTTGCTCCTTATAGTTTCAAGAAACTTCAGTTGGATCCTTTCCAGGTTCGATTTTGTTTAAATTTTTTCCTTGAGACACCAATTGTTTTGATTTTTCCTGTAAGCTATTTTACCTATTGGGTTATCTCCAAGTTGTAGGGTAATAAAAAGAAACAACTTGGCGTGTTCCTGGGGTAACATCTGATAAGGAGCAAAATAGGTAGCAAAACCAGGTTTATCGGGATCTGATATAATCCTGTATGGACTGAAATTGGTTGGTAATTCGATTTGTTCCGAATACTTCCGATGCTAATTGATGACCCGTGGTTTTTCTCTAAGTATTCCGGCAGTTCATTTTTTATTTTTTATTTTTTTGATAAAATTCCGGTAGTTAATTGGGTTATCTGTTGTTTGGATTAGGCTCAATATTAGTATAATTTGGCTTCAAACTTGTTGGCCCACAGGTATGGTTGACAACCTAGCACAACTTACAATTATTGAATCTATTTTTCCAAACAAGTTTGTTGGTCCCATCGAGCTGTGATTCCAAACAAGTTGATGGTCCCTTGTAAACAGAAATTCATCTGCGTTTTAAGGGTTTTCTGCTGTTTGTGATGAGCCCGACAGAAACTTTTCCAGATACATACTGGGTTTACTCTAATCTGTACCTGTGTACAGATATATTTATGTGTGCGTAATTCATCTTCTTTTTTTGTTTACCAACACAAAT
The DNA here is from genome assembly GCA_023055425.1 of Linanthus parryae. Taxonomy (NCBI): domain Eukaryota; kingdom Viridiplantae; phylum Streptophyta; class Magnoliopsida; order Ericales; family Polemoniaceae; genus Linanthus; species Linanthus parryae. The sequence goes on along the minus strand of JALGPY010000010.1, from coordinate 46,569,323 downwards.
TCCTCCATTTGGAACGTTAAGGCTTTATTTTCTTGAACGAGCTGGCAAGTCAGTCTCCAGATCGGTATACTATTTCTGACTGAGCCTATCAGGTGTATTGCTTTCCAACTCAGGTTAACGTTTAGCTTGAAGTATGCTAGTGTTCAGCTTGAACAGATTCCAGATAATAACCTGCTCTAATAGGGCATCTCCAAGCCATGTCATTTTCCCCCTCCCCCTCCACCCACGGGCCCAGAATTTTCCCCTTCCCCCCAAACTACTACTACTACTACTACTCATCTCCAACCCATTCACTTCCCCCCGCCCAACAAAATTGATATATATATATATATATATATATATATATATATATATATATATATATATATATATATATATATATATATATATATATATATATTTATATTTAACTGCAACTACCATCTAATGATGCAACTATGTGAGTAGCTTGAAAATGATTATAACATGTGGGGTGGGGGAGTTGAACTGGGGGACCTGGGTGTTTTTTGGGTCCAAATTGAAGTCTGGAAAAGAGAAAAAGAATGTCCAGTAGCCTAATCGATCTACAAAGTTTTGAAACTTTGACGGGTGCTGACAAGTCATAATGTCGGGGAACTCATGAAATATAATCATGTTGTGACACCATTGCATTGCAGCATTATGACAATGTGGGAAGGATTTAGGGAGCTTACTAGAAAACATTTCTATTGGTGAGAGGCGTGCGAATAATCAGCAGCAAACCATGAGTTGGCGGATACTGCAGAAACATGATTTGAACTGAACGATAGGAATAATCACACATCGTCAATCTAAGAAGGAAGAAATTAAAAGAAACCTGTTGTTTAATGGTGGCTCAGCAGCTTTCATGACCTGAAACAAGCCGTTGGAAGGAAGGAAAGAAGAGAATCAGAAGTCAACTTGGAAGCAAACGAACCACAGGATAGAGAAAGGGCTAATGACTAATGGACTCTGGTGGTTCGCTTTGATTACCTGTTGGTTTAATTCCGCAGGGCGAGATTGTTATTACCCTTACTTTTATTAGGCGGGCTGTTAGGTAATTTTCCACTGGGATGAGGGGGTGTACGAGTATCTTCCACCGTTGATATCAAATTTTACACCAAATTCTATATTTGGTGGAGAAAAAATGATTTGACCTCCCGCCGTTAACCCTTAAAAACATCATGTTATCATTTTGGTAGAAAAAATAGTATTTTTGGTCTCTCACAGTTTTCATCAATTTTTACATCCGACAGTTAATTCACAATTTCATCAAATTTAGAGAATGGTATTTGTGGTCTCCCACATCAAATCATCAAATTTATCACCCAATCATGAATCCCACAACTATCAAAATTAAAAAACAGGATAAATTTCACTTACACCTCCTCAATTTAGGAGAATCTTCACTTACCCTTCTTGTTTGGAAATCTTCACATACACCCCTTAAAAGACCCAAACGGTCTGTCACCCACCCCCTCTGTTTAGGTCCGTTAATTAATGGTGGGTAACCTATCAAAATTATTTTTTTGGATAGTTTTGCCCTTCATTGCTCTCTCTCTCTCTCTTGTAATTGTTGTCCTCGACATCATCTTCTTCTACCATAATCTTAGTTGCCGACCACACAACACCATCACAACAATCTCACACAAAGCTCATATTGATCGAACCCACTAAGAGCTACTGAAACCACCTATTTTTCCACAACATTGAGTATTTTTCTTGTTTGAAATCATATCATATTTTCCCCAAACATTGAGACTGAGAACTCTAACAATCATTTTTTGATCTACAACCAATTCCTTACACACAGAGAAGACTCAACCAGATTTCAAACACAATTTCAAAGCTGATGAATGAAATTAGTCAATTCCTTAGCCGACTCCAGAGCTTCCTCGAGATTCCTTACCGTCGTCATAGAGACCGGCTTGTGTAGCTCTTCGAACATACACCGTAGATATCAGCAGCTTCAGCCGCTTGGCTACATTGCAATACACCTTGAATAAAACAGACTCAACCCCTAAGTCAACCAAAATAATCGGCTATTTATCTCTCTGCCTCCCAACACAGCTGAACCCTAAATCATCTTTTTACTTTGAAAAACACAGCAATAGTCGTCGTCTCGTCGATTGCCGACACCAAAAGCCCCGGATTGGTCCAAATGTGACATTCACGCGAGGAAAATGGTTAGTGGAAGAAGAGATAGAAGATGGGGATTGAGGAAGAAGGCCGGTGGTGTGGGTTAGGTTATATGGAAGTGGGAATGAGGCGGTGGTTGAGGGAGGGGTGGATGTGTGGAGGAGAAGAAGATAGAGGTGGTGGTGGAGATCGATGGTGCCAAGGTATTGGGTATTGGAGGTGGCTGTTGGGGTTTGCGAAGAAGGAAGGAGATGATGAACATACTTGGGGAAGAAGACGGAGGTGGGATTACATCTTTTAGGGTAAATTAGTCTTTTCGATTAAAATGTTAGTCTCCGTTAAGTTCTGTTTGGTAGAAGGGGTGTAAGTGAATATTCTCCTAAACTGAAGGGGTGTAAGTGAAATTTACTCTATAAAATATTTTATAACCAAAATAATATTACACGAAATTACAAAATGATTAAATAACACTTCAAACTTAAATAACATGCATGTAGCACGGGACTTAAATTTTGGTGCATGGGCAAGTGGAGGACGAAATAATGATCGTATGTCCTAGAACCTCCTAGCATGATCAGACGTATGCTCGACTAGATGCAAGTTATCCCAATTATTTCAGCTACCAAAACGAGGATATCATCTGGATTGTCACACAGACGTGGCGCATTCCATTATTATGTTACTATGTTCTTCATTCTGCTTTCTTCATTTTCTTAGTTTGACTATATATTTTATTTTGATGATAATAATGCGATCTATTTTCATTTTTTAGATTTTATTATTAATGCATTGTACTTGTTGTCATTTTTGTTGATATTTTATTTTCTATTACTAAGATTAATTATATTAGTCGTGAAAAATATTTTTAACACTAATCATTTGTAGAATATGACATTATGTCTCCATTAAAAAAAATAACATGCCCTAACACTAATTAAAAATTTGGTGTAGATTACACTACATTATATTTTCGCCATCAAATTTTGGTGATATAGGATAGGATTTGGGGGCACCGTGGGAGAAGCGCTTCTCCATTTCATAAAAGCTACACCAAATATAGGATTTTGTGATTTGGTGTTTTTTTGGTCAACGACTGTGGGAAGCCTGCAAAAAATTCTAATTTTTTGGGTGATTTGATGATTTGGTGATTTGTTGTGGGAGGCCGAAAACACTAAATTTTACCATCAAATATAGGATTTGGTGCACTTTGGAAGATGCTCTAATAAACCAAAATAACTCTCACCAAGCCGAAACACCAAAATAGGCTCGTTTATAAACCGGCATTAGAATAATCGGTTATAGAGGCCAAAACCGACAACACTGAGGTCGGTTCTTAACTTTCCCAGCGGAATATGTTAAAATCGAGAGTCTAATGGCCGGTTATAACTGAACCGACATGCTAAATGTCGGTTCATAACTGAATCACTTCCAGTTTTATTTGATCATTCAAACTTCCTCCCTCTAGCTGTAAAAGGCAGTTTCAGACCTTTGCACGGTCCAAAATAACAGACAGAGTATTTACCAAAAACATGCATGTATATGTTACATCAAAATTACACAAATGTTGACCGTGTAGTCTTAAAATACAAATCTTAGTTTCGAAAATTCATCATCCCATACGTAACCATATTAACCTACGAACTATGTACCACATTTGTGCGGCTCCGGCACCCTTTTTGTGGTTGCGGTGGAATTTTTTCCTGTCTTGGCTTCCGTTTCTTCCGCATCTTCTTGTATACATTTTTACGGGAGGAGAACCTCTCGGCAGTTGCTGGACTGGTAATACGACACAAGTCTATTCCTAAGTTGCTTGAGTGACTTGTGACAAAGTATCCCCGTCTATGAGTGAGCTATACCGAGATTAAAATGGGGGTCACTCATCCCTACAACACAACAAATACAGTTAAAATACGAGATTATATGCAAAAAGTTAATAAAAATCGGAAAATCTACTTGGGTGTGGAAATCGTCATAAACATGAAATAGCTTATCACGACTCTGGAAACCGGGGCCCGAGACTCCTACATGGGTGTGGCCTATCCGGGACCCACACTTGGCGTGAGGTCTCTTTTTTTGGCCGGACTCCGTTTTAGCATTATGTCTTATTTTCGGAAAGCCCTTGACGTATACTTTCTTCTTCCGCAGGTTTCACTTCAAAATTCCAAGTAGAGCTCAAGATACTGTCAACCCAGTGTATCCCGGTCATTCTCAGTTCTGGCGTTTTCAGCTTTCTCAGTCGGTTTTCACTGTCTGTTTTTCCTCCAATCTTTCCGTTTTTCGTTCCGCTCTCCCTTGGACCAGCCTCGGTCAAATCCTTCCCCGAGCATTTTCTGAACCTTTACCGAGGCGATCCCGATTCTGTCTCGGCACGCATCCTGATACACTTTCCGAACCTGTTCCTGCAAAGACAACATGAACAAACCCGCGATCATATCCCAATAAACGCACAAAATAAGCAGTATTTCATGAAGAGCTTTTAAAACATCTCGTTCTAACTTATGAGGCTTCCTAATGGAAAATTCTGGCTAAAACACAATTACGGACACAAAACACACGTCATTTAAGCTCAAAGATAACTCCTAGTGGGGGGTTATCAACTATGCGGGCAGAATTGGCTAAGGCAGGGACAGTTCAAGCCACTATGTGCGTAGCTACGCAGGATTTTGCGTAGCTACACAGGTAACTAAGAACACAGTGAGGAAGAAGATAGATAAGAATGAAAATACAAAGTCATAAGACCATGTTTGTGTAGCTCGCAGGTAACTACGCAGGAAGGGAGAAAAACTACAGGAAAAGGAAGACGAAATGCCATGACTGCATAACTTTTTGGTCAGTGCCAGTTTGGTAAATTCGGGCAGTCTTTCTAGAAGCTTCTCAGTACTATATAACGGAATCCAGAGCTCGTTTTCGACAAAGAACAATACCCAAGGAGAATTCTAAGCATCCTTGAAGAGAAGGAAGCGCGGATCCAGAATTCAAGACACTCGTTTGATCTTACTCTCTCTTTATTTCAGAAACATTGTTAATCAATTATGTCATTCAGTAACCGAACCCTTTACCTAGGTTCTCAGTGAACCTTGGGTTTCTTGTTCAGTGTTTAAGTTCTATTTTGACTATGGATTCATGATCTTAGTATCTTATTATATGCATTTTTATTTGTTATTCTTGTCTTTTATTTTACTGTTTATGCATGCTCGCCCTGATCAACCAGAATTGCTACAGACTCAACCCATTGCATGAGAGTGACTGGTTAGGGTTAGGAAGAGAAGACAAAATTTAGAACCTTACCCTGATAGACCGAGAGGATAAAGGGAGATAGGACTAGCGTGAGCGTTTGACCAACTTCAACGGTTTTGACCGAGACTGACAGGATAAGTCACAAACCCTAGCAGCCTTAAATGAAACTCCAGATCTAGGTAGGCTGGTAGGACCCGAAAATCTGCAGAATCGTGACGGTGTGTATGCGACCGAAAGAAGATTACACCAATAGTAACGTGGCACAAATAAATTAATTGTTGTGTGTTTTCATATAAAAAGAATGAAAATCTGAAGAAAACCTAGGGGATTCTGTAATCTAGTATCTCAAAACCCTAGATTTACAACCTTACAAGTTAGTTAGAAAAATCTCATAAAAAGATTTTATTTTCAGTTATTTACTTTCATGATTTAGTCCGTAATCACACACTCTCAAAATATTCCTCCTTTTAACACTCTGCTTTTAAAACTGATTACTTGAGAAAACCTGCAAAAGTCCTTGTGGGATTGATAATCTGAGTTAAAAACACTCTCTATACTGCTTGATTCGTATACTTGCGAACAACACGCTAAATTGCGCATCAAATGTCACATCGTGGTATGGCTCATCGACGAGCGACTCCACAACCGTATCCATCACCACACTACGTGAGGCACGACCAGGATTCCTGCGCCTAGGACGATATAGGGTAACTGTCGGAGCTGTAGTGACAGACCCACTGCCTGAAGGACCCTCCTGAATCGTGCAGTCAACATGCTCGACTTGCATCACATCTAATGTAACAACTCGAGTGGATTACCGTCCCATAAAATTATTTATTCTTACCACATATAAAAATGCTTAAACCTCGAAGGTACGAGTAGTAATCCATATGGTTTAATATATATCACACATCTAATCAAGAATATCTCGATGTGGGACAAGATATGAAAATCCCCCCACCTTATATACTTGACGTCCTCGTCGAGACTGCCCAGTCACGTATCCCATTGGTTGGCCGCGCACCGCCATAGAGCCCTTGAGAAAGCAGTGTCGTCTCTAATAGCACCTGTAACACCCTGATTTCCACACCGGGAAACCTGGTAGGGTGCAACTCCGCACTCGATAATTTCTTCCGAGTGCAACGACATTTAAAGGCGAAGATACAAGTAAGGCCAATCAAAGAGTACCACTTGTCAAAATGGTGCAACTATCAAGACTAGTAAGTTCGGCCAATCACGTTGCACCACTTGTCAAATCGAGTGGATTACCGTCCCATAAAATTCTTTATTCTTACCACATATAAAAATGCTTAAGCCTCGAAGGTACGAGTAGTAATCCATAAGGTTTAATATATATCACACATCTAATCAAGAATATCTCGATGTGGGACAAGATATGACAATCCCCCCACCTTATATACTTGACGTCCTCGTCGAGACTGCCCAGTCACGTATCCCATTGGTTGGCCGCGCACCGCCATAGAGCCCTTGAGAAAGCAGTGTCATCTCTAATAGCACCTGTAACACCCTGATTTCCACACCGGGAAACCTGGTAGGGTGAAACTCCGCACTCGATAATTTCTTCCGAGTGCAACGACATTTAAAGGCGAGGATACAAGTAAGGCCAATCAAAGAGTACCACTTGTCAAAGTGCAACTTTCAAGACTAGTAAGTTCGGCCAATCACGTTGCACCACTTGTCAAATTGATGCAGAAAATAAATAAATAAATAAATAATTATATTTATTTTTTACATTGGCCAACAAGTCGGCCCATGCCTATATAAAGGGGCCATCCCTAGGCACAAATGACAGACAATTACATCTTGCAAGGAGAGAGCTCTGAAGTTCAAGCTGCTAAAGCCCTGAAGAGTTCATCCATCCACAAGATCGTCAACGATCTTCGAGACGTTCGAAAGTCCTACCCACGTTCTTTGCGAACTTCGAAGATCTGTATCAACTATCTTCGAGACCTTCGAAGATCCTTCTCACGTTCTTCGCGAACTTCGAAGATTTTCATCAACGTTCTTTGAACCTTCGAAGATCCTTGACACGATCCAACCTCAAGTGTACGACTGTCGCATGTAGTAATATCCGGTAATCCGGGTTTGTCGAACCCAGGGGACTTGTCGTGAATCAATTAGGATGCTTAACTTTAATGTGGGCAAGCATGATAATTTGTTTAAAAAATCTAAGAAAGTAAATAACAAGCTAATGATTAAAACGGAGATTAATACGAGAGACGGATATCAGGATTTTCTCTAGGTTCACTAGGTATCCACCGTTAATGAGTTACGTTCTGAAACACAGATGATGATTTGATTTGCCAAACGAGCAATTATGCTAACCGAGTTACCAAGCTAGATTTGTATGCCTAGGTCAAATTACAACCGAGTTACCAATTTCTAATTATCCTCAAAACATATACTGACGGTCATCTAATTCTACTCAACGTTCACAGTCTGTGGTTGATTTCTCTAATCTGTGACTATGTGCTTAATTCAATTATTCGGGCAATTCGTTGTTTTCACTAACGTATTACCCATGATATTCATATTGGTTATCAAGCTACACACAGATGGATTATGAACAAGAATTAAACATAACACAACCATTCATCACCAATTAAGTTCATAAAACGTGAATCAAATTCATAATTCGCCAAAAACGGCTTTAAACCCTAGCTACCATTGAGAAATCCCGATAATAAACTTAGCTACTGCGATACATGATAAACACGATGAAGTTTATATTGATCATGATAAAAAAAATGAAAAAGATAGAGAAGAGAGATCAAACGATGGAATCCTCGCTCTCACGACGAACTCCAAGCTCCAAGCCTTCCTCCACCGTGTTTTTCTTTGTCTCCAGCAGCCTACTCTGCCTTTAGGTCCTAAAAATCGTGATCTATAGGGATGGCCACAAATTTTAATGTGTTTTGACAGAATTTGGCATTCAGTCCCTCTAATGATATACAGCACCCAAATTTAGCAATCTTTTTCCCATTCCTTCTTGCTCGTTTCTTTGCCAATTTCAATGCTAGGGATTTGATCACCCAATTCATAACTGAAAGTGTGAGTGTGCAGGTGATAATTCAGCTAAGATACTATAGAAGGGGGGGTTGAATAGATTATGCCAACTTTTTGTAAAACTTGCTAGGATGATAGAATCTTGTGAAAGCTAGTGGAGTTCCAGGCCTTGAAAACAAGTTCAAGCATTTGGAGTGAAATACAGTATTGAAAGATCAGTCAAGTCCTTTTTCAAGGCCTTGAAAAGAGTTTCAAACCCTTGAAAAACAGACAAGTTTGAATGCTGTAAAAATTGTTTAAGTAAAGAAACTGTAAATAATTTTTAGAGTTCAGTCCACTTGGACCAAATCTCTACCTCTTGGATTTGATCCCTGCAGGATTTTCAACACAATTCTTATTAATCAAAAGCTAAGCCCTAGATCTCAAGCACAGAGAGATGCCTTACTCTGTTACAACTTGTGGTTCTCCCTAACCTATCTAGTACCTGCTCTAGCTGACTGATTAACTAAGAATTCTCTATTGTTCACTTTGAACAATCCTCGAGAATAAAGATAGAAATATTACAGAAATGATCTACCAATAAAGCACAATACAGAAGAACACTAGAGTGTAGAAACTGCAGTTGAATATGCAGTGAACTTCTGTGAAATGGATTGTGAGATTGATGAACTTCTTTGATGCTTGTCAATCCAGAATTGTCTCTTTATTTTTCCCGTTAGTCGTGTTCTATGTTGCTTCAGAAATGATCTCTATTTAAACGTCAAACAGCTCTGCAAATCTTCCCAGATCTTCACCAACATAAACTCCTATTTTGTAGGCATTAGACTTTGACCTCTTTGACATCTTCTCCAACGGTTAGACGATCACAATCTTCAGATATGTTTTTGTGATCTTTCATTTAAACGGATTGAGAAGCTGTCATCCAAGTCTGATTGATCACAGAATTAATTTCTCCAACTGTTTCCAATCCTGCACAAGTTCATAGTAGGAAACAATCCTGCAAATCTAGGAAATAGAATTTCCTGCAAAAGCATAGTCAAACAGATGATATTCTATGTTCAAACATGTTAGAATAATTTGTTTTTCATCATCAAATAATAGCAAATCAATCATATGGATGAGGGATAAGAAATCAACTTAGAAGAGTTTACAGAAAACTCCCCCTGAGAATAGTCATGTAGGTTAAACAGTTTCAAGGATTTGAATCCTGTTTCGAGGCCAATAGTTGTACTATTTTCAAGCCTTTGATAACTGATTCAAGGCTTTAAAAGCTGATTCAAGGCATTGAAATAGTTAAACTATTTCAAGTCTTGCACAACCTGATCTTACAATCTCCCCCTTGATGAAAGACAAAACCAAACTATGTTTGATCCTTAGCCTCTGCAAAAAATACTGATTAGTTCACAGTACATAATAACACAGTAATTCCAAAAAGATCCAACTTATTCAATTTAGCAACAGAAAAATAAACAAGTTCAGCAGATAATCCCTAAGAATTAAAAATCCAGAATTTCTCCCCCTTTTTGACTTTCATCAATTAGTTTAGAGAAAATGTTGGATCAAGTGTCTGGAAAATTTTGAAAATAAAACTTGAAAAGACTTAAAAGAGAGAACGGGGAAGAAAGAGTAGGAAAGATTAAGGGTTTTGGTTGTCATCTCCATCTTGATCTCCCTCTTCTTCATCACTGTCTTCATCAGTATTCTGTACTTCTTGTGAACCACATCGAGTTCTTCAATAAAAGAGCTGATCTTTACAATAACACTGTTGAACAGAAACATGGGTCCTTCCAGAGCTTTTCTTCCATGCTTCAGCTTCTTCTTCAGTCAAATCTAAGTACAATTTAGTTCTTTTAATAGATTTGCTGGCAGGGACGGAACCACAGCTAGCCCTGCAGGGGCAGTGCCCCCCCTGAGATTTTGCATATACCATATAGGTTTATACTATTAATCCATATTCATCCTCTTATACACCAACACATGTCCTAATGTCAGCCCCCCTAGCTTTGAGAGTTTATTTCTTTTTTTTTTTCATTTTTTAGGAAAGGCTTTTAGAGTTTCATAATAGAGTTTTTGTAACTAAAGTGTTGGCGATGTGATAAATTCATCCCTATTAATAAAACTCACAAAATTTTAATGGTTCACGGATACAGTTTGTTATACCTTATATCTCCAACCTTGTTATACCTTGGCCCCCCTATAAAAAGTTCCTGGGTCCGTCCCTGTTTGCAGGGCCTTCTCCATTTGATCTTCTGGCTGTTCTTCTGTCACCTTCCCTTTCCCTTTTTCATCTTGAGTTGTCTTCTTATTTTTCTTCAACTTCTTGGGGCTAGAGATCTCTGTTGCAGGTTGCTTCTCTGCATCTGCTTTCTCTTTCTTCTTATTCTTCTTCTTTTCTGAGGACGGAGTTGCAACCTTCTTGACTTTCTTTTGAGGTGGAGGAAGATATGCAACTGTCTCTGCACTAGGAGTTCTAGAGCTGGAGTCACCACTAATATCTTGAACCTCATCCCCAGCTGCCTTTCCTTTCTTATCTGAACTGGGTTTTGAACCTCCTGCCATCTTGATTTTGCCTGAGGCTCTCCTTGTGCTCATTAGGGTTTGAGAGAAGAATAGAAAGAGTAGGAATGATACGGAGAGATAGAGAAGAGAAGAATATAAATACTTAAAGTGTTTGAGTTTCAAAAGGAAACTAGAATATCTCTCTGATCTTGAAAAGATCTGTTATAATCAGAGAGGATTCAAATCTTTTAGACTGTTGGAAAGAAATAATTTAATACTATAGTTGGCTAAAAATAGTTTATGAAAAAGGTAGGGACTACATTGAGCAAATATCTACAGAGATATCACCCAATACAGAATGATCCAAAATTATTGACTACTAGTATAGCATACTAATTTTCAAGGCTTTGAAAAGATTTTCAAGGTCTTGAAACGCTGTAACACTGCGAAAAATAAAAATCAAAGTTTTGAAATGATTTTCAAGGCTTTGAAAATCAGTTCAAACCTTTGAAAACACATACACCTTACTTTACTTACCTGATGTTCCCCCTAAACCAATACATCTTTATTTAGCATTCCCAATTCCAATCTTAGAGCTGAGAATCTCTCATCTGCTAATGGTTTAGTGAAGATATCTGCAATTTGCATGTTAGTAGCAAAAAATTCAAGAACAATATCACCTTTCTCAGCATGATCTCTGATGAAATGGTGTCTGACATCAATGTGGTTGGTTCTTGAATGTTGAACTGGATTCTTTGTAATTGAAATTGCACTAGTGTTACCACATTTGATAGGTATGCTTCTGAAATCAAATCCGATGTCTCTTAGCTGTTGAGCAATGCATAGTACTTGTGAAAAACATGCTCCTGCAACTATATTTTCAGCTTCAGCTGTTGAAAGAGCAACTCAATTCTGTTTCTTGGAATGCCAACTGATCAAGGATGATCCAATAAATTGGCAAGTTCCTGAAGTACTTTTTCTATCAACTTTGTAACCTGCAAAGTCAGCATCTGAAAAACCATACAAGAAAAATTGGAATGTCTTGGATACCAAAGCCCTAAGTCTTTAGTTCCATTGAGATATCTGAAGATTCTTTTCACAGCACTTAAGTGTGACTCCTTTGGATCATCTTGAAATCTAGCACACATGCACACACTAAACAGGATATCTGGTCTGCTTGCTGTGAGATAGAGTAATGATCCAATCATACCTCTATACTCTTTCACATTGACACTCTTATCAGATTCATCATTGTCTAAGGACGGTGTAGAACTCATAGGGTTCTTGGCTTCCTTACATTGAGCCATGCTATATTTGCTTAACAAGTCTCTCGTGTATTTGCTTTGATGCAGAAAGATGCCCTTCTTCATTTGATGTATTTGAAGTCCTAGGAAGAAGTTCAGCTCTCCCATCATACTCATTTCAAATTCCCTGCTCATAAGACTTGAGAATTCTCTGCACAATTGATCATTAGTAGCTCCAAACAAGATATCATCAACATAAATCTGAACTACAAGCAAGTCTTTCTCATGAGTCTTTATGAAAAGAGTTTTGTCTAGTAGTCCTCTTTTGAAATCATTTTCAAGCAAAAACTTTGACAATCTTTCATACCAAGCTCTTGGAGCTTGTTTCAAATCATAAAGAGCTTTTTCAAGTTTGTAAACATGATCTGGAAACTTGTCATTTTCAAAACCAGGAGGTTGTGCTACATAAACTTCTTCTTGTAAGTAGCCATTCAAGAAAGCACACTTCACATCCATTTGAAACAGTTTCATGTTCTTGTGAGATGCAAAAGCAAGTAAAATTCTAATTGCTTCTTACCTGGTGTAGATAGTGCTTTCTGAGCAGACAGATCTTGGCCACGTGGCAATCATCCAGCACACCATATTGTGCTCCACACACACTGGATCACCAGCCGCGCTGATCCACGTGGGGGCTGCGAGACAGGGCCCTCGCATACCACTGCACGGGACTTGTAGGGACTTAGTGGTCTGGAGGCTAGAGTAAGTCCTGTCGCGTGCGAGCCAAGCTCGCGCGCGACCTTTAGTAACTGCTTTTGAGAGATTTATGGCACGAGCTCCATAAACCCGGTCAATCCGGTCAAACCCGGTGTGCACAAGAGATTCCGGCAGGGAGACCTCCGTGTACACCGTACGTAGTGGATCAGGGATCGCACAGGAAGAATAGGGGTGTGTGTAGGGAGAGAGTAAGTCAGTAGTAATGTCTGAGAGAGAGACAGAGGTTTGGCAGAGCTTCCGCGTATGGCAGTGTTGTTCTCCTTGTATGGAAAGAGTAACGATATATATATACTGGAGAACGTGGCCGTTGTAGTGTAGTTAATGCGCCCATTAATGGCGGCTTAATTAGCTTAACCGTAACGGCACGTTCGTCCGAGTATATAGGAACCGTTAGAGCACGTGGTGCGCGAGTACCGGAACCGTTACGAGGTTGACCGGGTTTGACCGGATTGACCGGGTCTAGGGAGCTCGTGCCATAGATCTCTCAAAACAGTTACTAAAGGTCGCGCGCGGGCTTGGCTCGCACGCGACAGGGCTTACCCTAGCCTCCAAACCACAAATCCCTACAAGTCCCGTGCAGTGGTATGCGAGGGCTCTGTCTCGCAGCCCCCACATGGATCAGCTCGGCTGGTGATCCTGTGTGTGTGGAGCACAATATGGTGTGCTGGATGATCGCCACGTGGCTAAGATTAGCCATGTCAGAAAGCAGTATCTACATTAGCCCCCTTTCTGCGCGTGAAGGCTTGTAGCTGTATAGGCTTCCATGCGCGGAAACCAACATGCGCGTCGTCGTCACGCACCAATTCAAATACGGGTAAGTTCAGCCCCCGTGCGTGTCATTATGACCTAAAACCCCTAGAGTCGTGCCGTCTGACCTTTAGGGTTTTAGGCGTGACGTCAGCCCGTCCTGTGATTGCGCGACACGACGGTGACGGTTGCGATTCGACTACTGAAGGGACGCAACCCCTCATTCTTTTGGATAAATACCTTGTATCCCATTATTGCAGAGCATCACTTCTTTCTCTTAAAGTGAATGGTACCCGGAGATCTTCGAGAGCAGATCCAGATAATCAATCATCAGTTCAGGACTGCAAATCGTATTCTTCAATTGTGCATCTCCAAGCAGGCTTCAAGGAAACAAGGTTGGCCTCGTTTACTCTTGATTTAAACTACCAGTGTTTGCCTTGAATCGCATTGAATCTGTAAACCCATGAAGTGTGTGAAGAGGCTTTGATCTCTAAACCTGCTTCGTTCTTAATCTTTCAACAATATTGGATCTTGCAACTCCCCAATTTCTGAAATCGGCACTGGAACTGTTTGCTTCCTGTTGCATAGATCTCGAATTCCAAAATTCAAACTGACTGGTGTGGTATTTCTCCCCCCTTTTTTTTTGCTCTTTCGCAGGAATGGCCAAAACAAGAGTAACCAGACCTGTCAAGGAAGATGAAGAGATGCCGGAGCTTCCGCGGTCTCTGTGGCGAAAAGCCCCCTTTCTGGGTGGGAAAGATTTTTACCACGCGAGGGTGAAGGCGAAGAGGATGCCTGATCCTGTTCCCGTTGAGCAGTTGTTAACCCTGACTCGCCCAGTTAACTCAGCCTTGCTCGAGTTAGTTGGCTCCGAGGATGTGGTTCGATTGGGAATTGAGAACGGGCACTTCCCATACACTGCGATTTCTACTCAGGCGTTTGTCCAGAAGTTGGACTATATGGATGAGTGGACTGACCACGTGTTGGGTAATTACGCCGAAACTCTTGATGAAGCCGGCATTTTCTTCGCTGTTCGTGCTATGAAGGGTGCTGCCGTGAAGTTGGATCAGTCCATGCTTCTAGACCTTCTGTCCCGCTATTCGCCTGCGACTCACACGTTTCACTTTGCTGAGTTCGAGGCTGCCCCCACGCTCGAGGACGTTCAAATGCTGTATGAGCTTTCCCCCATGGGTGAGGTGGACCCCTTGAGTCACTTAAGGACATCTGCGGAATTAACCTTGTACGCGCAGATGGAGGAGTGCTTAGCAGAGGTGAAGAAAATCTCCACTCGGTGGACCAGTACAAAACCTCTTCCGAACTGGCAGCTAGTTGATACGTCTGCGAAGAATACCTGGAACAAGTGGTTGCAGTACTTCTTCCGAGACTATGCGAGCAGCAGCATCACTAAGAAGCTTTTGAGCGCGAACCCGGAGGCCGAGAATTACATAGAGGGCAAGGGTTATCACCTGACCCTTTGTGCTTTTCTTTGCGCTTGGCTGTCGAGATTTCTGATTGATGGTCACCCCCATGACGGGGTCTTCTACCATGTGCTGCCACTTGCGGTGAGGCTCGCTCTCGGCCAGAGAGTCGCACTTGGACCCTTGGTCTTGGGCACGCTATATTACAGGCTGGATCAGCTGGTTCTGGCGATGAAGGAATCGCGCGGCCGTCTCGATGTTCTGACCTTTGTCAATATCAGCTTTTTGACAATGTGGGTTTTTGAGCGCTGGCCGTCTTATGCTCCAACTCCCCTCCCACTTGAGAAGTGGTGTCCCCCAGGCGAGACGAAAGCGCTTAACAGCGGAAGGGCTGCGAGATGGTTTGGGGCAAGCAACACCAAGTGCACTTGGAGCTTGATATGCGACAAGCGAAGGGAGTTCACTGCCAGGCCTTACGCCACACGTGTTGAGAATGTGCGGTGGTTTCCGAAGCTATACCCCTCCGAAGGCATGGTCTTGTCAGAAGACCTTCTCTTTGAAAAGGGATCGCATTTCCACGAGCGCTATCGTGAGTTCTTTTGCTGGTGTCTGCGAGGTTCTCTTCCTGCACTTGCAGAGCATATTCGTGAGCTCGCGCCACGATATGAAAGGCTTACAGTGGATGTTGACCCCACTCGGGTCTCTCCTCAGTTTGGTTTCGATGCGGTGGCCCCATCAATCTGGCCCCAGTCTATCGTTAGAGGGTGCTACAAGCGCTTGCTGGCAAAGGAGTGCAAGACGGTCCTCATGAGCAATCTTCCCTTCGAGCAGCCTGCGGGAACTCGCAATGGTGGTTATTCCCAGAACTGGATCGCATACTGGCTTGCCCAGCAAACGAGGAGGGAGACCGAGGCGGCGGCACAGCCAGGAAGGGCCCCCTTGATCAAGAGAAACTCTTTTCCGTTTCGTCCCAATTGCAGTTTGAGCGAGTCTGAGTACGGTTGCTACTCGTTGTTGGACCGCGAGAACCATTTGTGCCCTGATTTCATTCTGAAGGAACAAGTCGATGCCATCAGGAAAGGTGACACGCAGGTCGTCAAATATAGCAAGGCGTTTGCTGAGGTAAGCAATTTCCTCGCGTGCTTTAAGCTTTTTGATTTCCTTGTACTGATGCTTTCATTCTGTATTATTCAGTGCCATGTGCGGAGGTTCGCAGCTGGTGATCGCTCCAAAGCGCTGGTGGACACTATTGTTGCCACCAGAAGGAAGGGGGAGGCGTACCGGTTAGCATGGAGGATGGATGCCGAGGTTGAAACGAAGGTTCGCGCAGCCATGAATACTTTTGCTGACTCGCTGATAGACAACCCTCCGGCTCCGTCTCCTCCTAGAGATGACCCGTCCCCTCCAGCGACTGCGGCGCCGAGAGTGAAAAGACCTAGGCAAAAGGGAATTACGATTTCTTCCCCTAGGAGTGCTCCAGTCTCGCCCCCAGCGAGGTCCCATTCTGTCAAGGACAAGGGCAAGGGTCGTATGCCCAGCAAAGTGCGAAAAGATCTCGCAGTCGAGACCTTCGTTCCATTCAACCAAGAGGAAGAGGAAGAGAGGCAGGAGCCCCAGGCAAGTAATGGAGAAGAAGAAGGAACAGTTGTAATGTGCGAGGAAGAGTCAGGAGGTACCTCCGTCGCATTGCTTTGTCCTTTATCACAACTTCCATACAGTTCTTTTCTTTGAACCAAAAATGTATTCGCAGATGATGATGATGAAGCCGTTGGTGGCCTTGTGACCAAGAGGCAAAAGAGAGATGCCCAATCTGGCATTTCAGATGATCCTATAAGCGAGGATGTTCTTGCTGAGTCCCGGAGGACAGCCGCGGAGGCTGCTGAAAGAAGAAGGCAGCGAGAGGAAGAGGAACTCGAGCGTGTGAAGCAGCGGAGCCTCGAAGAGCAGCATGTCGACAACTTAGTGCGTCCAACTGGCGAGGAAGACGAGCTTCCCGAAGAAGTGGCTCCTCATGTGGAGGAGGAAGATGAGGTTCCCGGAGGGGATGCAGCAGAGCTAGAGCAAGCCCAAGCGGACTTCGCAGAGATCGCGGGTGGCGACAAAGGTGAGATCTTCAATCTCGCAGTTACTTATAGAGATGTAATTGTGGGTGCATTAAAGCACGGTGTGTCAAAGCCTGACATTCGCCGTTGGTTGGTAAGCAAATGCGGAGAACCCTCAGGTAATCATTTTGAGTGACATACACATGCTAGGCTGTAGCCACTTGAGGCAATATCATGACTGGTTTATTCGCATCCCAGGTCACGCCTCTCTTAAAGATTTGCTTAGTGAAGATACACTGATAGGGCACGGTTCCACGTCCCTAGTGTATGATGAGGATACCTCTATCCCACCCTCGCGTGGAGGTGCTTATTCTTGGCTTTAGTAAAAAAATAGCGAAATAACTTTTAACACAAGTTACCTCATGTTATCGCATTCGATATCGCAGGTCATGCTGAGGAACCTGAGCTGGAACAGCGAAGCCAGACTTCTGCGTTTCATGTCCCAATTTCGAGCTCCCATACCGAGAAACCCGTCGCAGCTGCTGGACACGCAAGTGAGCATCTCGAGGATGTCATTGAACTCTCCGATGATGTCGAAGCTGATGCTGTGCCGATGGACGAAGGCGTCCGTACCGGTGGTGGGGAAGAAAGGACAAGTGATGCTAATGTTTTCGCACCTGAGAATGTCTTTCGCCCAACGACTTCGGCTGTTCCTGTGCCTCCGGCAATGACTGAGCCAGAAGCACCTATTCCTGCGTGGAGCATTTGGGGCTCGCAGGTTGGGAACGTAGTCGCAGCTGGTGCGGCCTACACTCTTCCTCCTGACTATGAGAGGTTGGAGCTCGCAGCTGATAGGAGAGCCATGGAGCGAGGGCAGTCTTCGAACAACCCGGTGGCTCGCATTCCCTCTATTCACCAAATTCTGGAAGGCACTGGTAAGTAGAGATTTACCATTCGCACGTCGTATTATTTGCTTGCGAGTTCTGACATTACAACTCGTTTTTGATGTCTCAGGTTTGAAGCAAACCGATGTAGACTGGGTGGTTCGAATGCGCCTCAGATACCCCCGCTCGTTCGTGAGGTGTCTGGAGATCGTTCCTTTTGACAGGAGGCTATTCCTTACTGAAGCCATTTGGATACTGGAACAGCTATGTGCGGCTACACCTGCGACCATTTCGGCCCAGAGTGCTGAATTGCTGTGTGGCATGTGCCAAAATCTCGTGCTCAAAGTCCAAGGCAGACTTGGTTTGAAATTCCTCAAGGACAGAGTTACACTGATTCGCGCAGCTGTAACCTTGAATCTTGGGCACCAGAATCTCGCAGCTGAGATGCAGAAGGTGGAGCAGCAAAAGCAAAAGGTTGATGAAGCTTTGAAGCTGTATGACGAAATGAATGCCAAGTGCGAGCAGCTAAAGCAAGAAGTGCAACAAGTGGAGAGGCTGATCGAGCAGTTCGAGCCCCAGGACTCCTTAGTCAAAAATTTGTTTTGACTTTTCGTATTTTTGAAAAGAAAGGAAAATGGCTGAGACATTAATGTAATGTTTTGAAACATTAATGTAATGTTGCTAGGGTTTCTCCCCCCTCTTTTTTTTGACAACAAACAATGAGTTTGCCCGTTTTGCCCTTTTCGGGATTTGATTGGACATTTTCTGTGCATATCCAATTATGACATCAGCAATTGATTCTTTGCTTGATTTTCGCGCTAATTTCGCGGCAGATAAGCACGCTTCCGTTGGGAAGTCCATCCGAATCATGACTATCCGTCATTTATTAGGATACGCAACCGAATCGTCGTAGCCTTTAGTAGGGTAATTGATTGTTACGCTTTTCAAGGCGTAAGTGATTGAACTTACCCTCTTTTTGAATTTTGCTGACTCATCTTAAGCAACCGAAGAGTCTCCACAGGGCCTATATAAACCCCGTCTTTGCCATTTGGGTTCTTCATCCCAAACATGTGCTTTGCCGTGAGTCCTTACGACTGCTGGCTTCAACGCTTGTTTTTCGTTGATTCATGGCAACTTCAAGTTTTGAATCCTGAGTTTGCGCTTTGTGCTATAGAAATAGTTTCCAAGATCCACTTTATGAGGCTTATTGCTGTTTATAACCATCATAGAGAGGATGCAGATAATACCTCATGTGTGTTCGAAGAATTTTCTTCGTGTATTATGTGTGCAGGTCATGTTTCCGGCCGCCTCGTGGCGAGGTGCAGCGCCGTAGTGACCGTACTACCGTCTCGTAATGAACGGCGGGATTCTTCTTCAGCATCTCCAGAGAAGAATCCCTCGCCCTCAAATTTGTGAGGTCGGGGTGCTCGTCAATGCCCTTGTCCAACATGACAAGGAGTCCATCACCAGAGGAATGACTGCTTCGCCTGTTTTGCGGAGTAGCATCTGTCGGAACAGGAAGCTCCTCCGGCGCCTACCTTGATCAGACAGAGGCTTTAGTCATTCTTTGGGGTCCTGGGCATATTGTATCCCTGACCTTGCTGCTAGGGATGTAGCGAATGGCGAGTTGATCTCTTCGCGGCAGCATCCCTTTTGCTATAGATCTTTGGCCGCAGATTCGCACGCTGTGCTGCCGGTATCAAGACCGGTGGATTCTCTCTTTTCTTAGTCGAGAGTTTCCTTGGTGCATCTCTGGCTTATCAGCCATTTTTCGAATGTATTGCAAGCCATGTTGGCTGTGTAGTTAGATGCGAGCTTTTCGCTAGTAAGCTGCTATCTAGATAGATAAAGTGTAAGTCATTTGACTCATAATGATAAATAGCTCTTGTACTATCTGTTCTTTGCAACAAAATACAATTTCGCATGCGTTTCGGCTTGTTTTGCCTTGCATAATTCCATGTAATGATTTCTCATATGCGATGTCAATTCGCAGACGTTTCGCTAGATCATTTGAGATCGTAATTTCGCAGCTGTGCCATCTTGACGGATGGGCTTGTAGTTGGTCATTGTAAATCGTATGAGATCACGTTCACAACTTTGTTATCGTTCCAGATAATTTTCCAGAGATCAATCAAGATCGTTGTGCAAATTGCTATCATAGAAGATAGGCTTTGTCTGAGATCGTTTCTCGCATAAACTGCTATCATAGCAGACAGATCTTTAGAAGATCTAATAAAATGATGCTGCACGTGCGTTGCCATCATAACAGACGGGCTTGGGTACTTAACCAAAATTACTTTGCGTAGAAATTGCTATCGTAATAGATAGGCTTAAGAAGACCATTATAAGATCGCATCTGTAGAACCTGCTATCTTCGATAGATAGGCTTTAGATGATCGATTGAGATCATTTTGCATTTTCGCTGCTATTGCAAAAGATAGACTTTGGATGATCTTTTAAGATCGCATTTTGTTTGGCTGCTATCGTAAGAGATAGGCTTCAGATGATCACTTAAGCTCGTATTTGTGCGGACTGCTATCGCAGAGGATAGGCTTCAACAGTCATTCAAGATAGCATTCGCGCTTGACTGCTATTGTAAAAGATAAACTTTGCATGATCACTTAAGATCGCATTTGCATTTGATTGCTACCATAAGAAGTAGGCTTTATATGATCAATTGAGATCACATTCGCATTGGCTGCTATCGTGAGAGATAGGCTTTGATGATCAACTAGGATCGCATTTGTATTTGGCTGCTATCGTAAGAGATAGGCTTTAGTGATCAATTAAGACCGCATTGATTTTTGGCTGCTATCGTAAAAGATAGGCTTTAGTGATCAATTAAGATCGCATTTGTATTTGGCTGCTATCGTAAGAGATAGGCTTTAGTGATCAATTAAGATCGCGTTTGTATTTGGCTGCTATCGTAAGAGATAGGCTTTAGTGATCAATTAAGATCGCGACTGTATTCGTTGCTATCGTAACAGATAGGCTTTGCATGATCACTTAAGATCGTATTTGCATTGATTGCTATCGTTAGAGATAGGCTTAGATGATCACTTAAGATCGCATTTGCATTGGTTGCTATCGTGAGAGATAGGCTTAGATGATCACTTAGGATCGCATTGCATTGGTTGCTATCGTGAGAGATAGGCTTAGATGATCACTTAGGATCGCATTGCATTGGCCGCTATCGTGAGAGATAGGCTTAAATGATCACTTAGGATCGCATTGCATTGGCTGCTATCGTGAGAGATAGGCTTAGATGATCACTTAGGATCGCATTGCATTGGCTGCTATCGTAGAGATAGGCTTTGATGATCAGTTAAGATCGCGTTTGCATTTGCTGCTATCGTAGAGATAGGCTTTGATGATCAATAAAGATCGCGTTTGCGTTTGCTGCTATCGTAGAGATAGGCTTTGATGATCAATAAAGATCGCATTTGCGTTTGCTGCTATCGTAGAGATAGGCTTTGATGATCAATAAAGATCGCATTTGTGTTTGCTGCTATCATAGAGATAGGCTTTTTGATGATCAATAAAGATCGCGTTTGCGTTTGCTGCTATCGTAGAGATAGGCTTTGATGATCAGTAAAGATCGCATTTGCGTTTGCTATTTGCAGCAAATAAATCATGGTCAACAGTAATATCAAATAAAATAGAGCAATATAAGCGGCTAGAAATATGAACTTCTCATTTGGGAGAATTCTTTTATTACATCGCTCTCATATGGGAGAGGTAGAATTACAATCCCTTCATATGGGAGGGGAGATTGCATTAATCGTAGCCACATGAGATATTAAGCAACGTTATCATAAAACGTATAAAATAAGAGGAGTCAAGGATAGTACTTCTTGATCCAGCGCATGTTGACTGAGCTCGGAGTTGAGGTTGTGCCGTGCAACCTTCGTATGCTGCAGTAGCCACTATCGAAGACTTCTGTGACTTCGAAGGGTCCTTCCCAATTGGCTGCGAACTTCGGATGAGTTGCTTCTCGCATGCAGTGGTCGGATGCGCGCAAGACCAGGTCGCCAACTGCGAAATCTCGCCGCTGAACTGTCTTGTTGTAGGCGCGAGCGATTCTTTCTTGGTATCGCTTGTTAGTCCTTTTGGCTTGTTCTCGCTTTTCTTCCAGCAAGACTAAATCGTGATCGCGTTGATTTTCATAAAGCGCGTGGAAGGCCAGCCGTGCCGAATTGACTCTGACCTCCGCAGGTACTACAGCTTCGGCCCCATAACATAAAAGAAATGGCGAAGCCCCTGTGGGTGTTCTTGGAGAGGTCCTGTAGGCCCACAGAGCTATGTTAAGAGAGTCGGCCCACTTCTTGTGGTCGTCTGCGACCATCTTGCTCAGAATTCTCAGCAGCGTTTTGTTAGTCGCCTCGGCTTGTCCGTTTCCCTTTGGATAATAGGGAGTAGAGCATATTTGCCTGATATTGTACTCCGCAAGTTTCGTAGCTACCTGACGATTAACGAAAGGAGTACCGTTATCTGAAAGAATAGTATTCGGGATTCCGAACCTGCATACGATGTTTTCCTGAATGAAGTTGACCACAGCCAGCGCGTTTGCCGTCTTTAGTGGTATTGCTTCCACCCATTTGGTGAACAGCTCAGTTGCGGTGAGAATGAAATGGTTCCCATGTGACGTTGGTCGGATGGGGCCAATGAAATCCAAAGCCCACGTGTGAAATGGCCATGGCGTCCCTAATGCATGTAGATCCACGGCGGGAGCGTGCACCAGGTTCCCTTTGAATTGACATTCTTGGCAGCGTCGCACCTTGGTGCGGCAATCGACTTCCATCGTGGGCCAGAAGTATCCGATTGAGAGGAGCTGTCTGCATAATTTCGCACCTCCCTGGTGTTCCACCTGATGAGAGAGGTCCATGACTTCTTGTGCTTCCCTATCGTCCAGGCATCGCAGCAAGTTGCCCTCGTGGCCTTTTCGCCAAAGCAGGTTTTCCTGAACCATGTATCGAGAAGCTTTCCTTCTCAATTTGTCGGCCTCTTTTCTTGATTCAGGTACGGTGCCCTGGGTGAGGAATTCGAACAATGGCTTCCTCCAGTCCGTGTCGTCGTCGGTTAGAGCGACAAGTAGAGAATCCTTGATCAGTGCGCAACTTTCGCACTTCCCTTGTATCAGGGCTGCAGCTGTAGACATGTCTGGCCAATGAATGCCATATCTCTGAGCTTTCCTGTAGATTGACACCTCGCTTTCTCCGCAAGCGTGTTGGTGAATCTTTTCTAACAGCTGTTGTCCCTCTTGCTCGGAGACACATCGCATGAGTATCCCTCCAGGACCCTTGTAGTAAAGGGTATTGTCGTGGATGCAGTATCCTTTCGTGAGTGCCCAGCCCTCGCTGCTGGTGCCTTTCGCAATAGCTTGCAGGATTGCTTTTCGCCAATCTGCGTCATCTATGTGTTCATCGTCGCACGCATCTTCTGTTAATGCCGACGATGTTCGCACTTCGATGGAAATCCTCGCGGGGCATTTGTCTATGCTGACCTTAGATCCCAGAGTTGCTAAGGCGTCTGCATGCCTGTTGTCCGCTCGGGGCTTGTGCTCGTATTTCACGTCGCAGAATTGCTGCATCAGCTTTTGCACTAGAGTGCGGTATGACAGGAGGTTGATTTCCTTCAGACCGTACTCGCCCGAGGCTTGCTTAACAATCAGCTTGGAGTCTCCCATGACTGTTAAGTTGCTCACTTCCAGAGCTTTTGCTGCACGAAGTCCCGCGATAAGAGCTTCGTATTCCGCCTCGTTGTTCGTGACTGCGAAGTTGAGTTTTGCGGACATCTGTATGACTTCCCCGTCGGGCTTTGTCAAGACTATCCCAATGCCTCCACCTTTTCTGGTTGACGAACCGTCGAAGTGGAGGGTCCAATAGGGCACGTCGATCGCGTAGATTTCAGGGCCTTCGAGCTCTTCTTCGATCACAGGTTCGTGGCTGTTGTCGGGAAACTGCGCCAGCAGATCTGCTACCGCCTGCGACTTGATCGCCCTTGGCTTCACGCATGTAATATCGTATTGAGAGATGGTCATGTACCATTTCGCCAATCTCCCGCCCGGAGTAGTGTGAGTTAGCAAGTATCTTATGGGGTCGCTTTTGGTGACCACCACTACTTTGTGCGATGCAAAATAGTGTCTCAACTTCTCTATCACAAAGAATAAGGCAAGGCAGTGACGTTCGATGTCTGTGTACCTTGACTCAGCAGGCTGCACAATGCGAGAGATGTAATAGATAGGCCTCTCTTGTCCCTCATATACCTGGGCCAAGAGTGCTCCTATAGATCTCCTTGTTGATGTAAGATATAGCAGCAGCGGTGATCCCAGTTGAGGCGCGATCATGATCTTTGGGGATGTAAGTATCTCCTTTAGCTTTTCGAATGCGGCTTCATGGTCAGGAGCCCAGTTGTACGCAGCGTCCTTCTTGAGAAGAGTGCTGAAACAGCATGTGATTTCGGCGATTGCTGGGATGAATCTCCGCAAATATGACAACTTTCCCAAGAATGTTTTCAAGGCGCTTTGGTTGTGAGGTGGCGTCATGCTGGTGATGGCTGACACTTTCGCAGGGTCAGGCTCGATCCCTTGGCGATGGACCACGCACCCCAAAAACTTCCCCGAGGTCACGCCGAATGCGCATTTCATAGGGTTCATTTTCAGTTGAAAGCTCCTGCATCTGTTGAACACTTTTCGCAGGTCTGCAAGGTGATCTGCTTCATGCTTGGATTTGACTACCAGATCATCCACATAGAATTCGACTTCTTTGTGCATCATATCATGGAATAGAGCCATCATGGCTCGCTGATAGGTTGCGCCTGCGTTCTTAAGACCGAATGGCATTACCGTGTAGTTGAATACCCCCACGGGAGTGATGAATGCAGTTTTCTGTGCATCGTCGGGATCCATCTTGATTTGATTGTACCCACTGAAGCCGTCCATGAAACTGAACATGCGATGGCCTGCCGTCGAATCGATAAGCAAGTCAATGTTAGGCAGTGGGAAATCGTCCTTAGGGCAGAAACGGTTGAGATCGCGGAAGTCCACGCAGATGCGGAGCTGTCCGTTCTTCTTCACCACCGGCACGATGTTGGCCAACCATGTAGGATGGTGATTTGGCTCTATGAACTTGGCGTCTAGGAGTTTAACGATCTCCTGCTTGATCTTGACGTTGAGCTCTGGTCTGAAGCTCCTGGTGCTTTGCTTGACCGGTTTAGACCCTGGGATGATGTCTAAACGGTGCATGGTGATGCTCGTGTCCAGACCTGGCATTTCGTCGTATTCCCATGCGAATACGTCCTTGTACTCCGTTAGGAGCTGCAGCAGCCCTTGTTCCTCTTCGCTTGTGAGGTCCGCACTCAAGAAGACTGGCCTCCCCTTTTCCTCGTTCGGGCTGAGGAACGCTTCCTTTAGCTCTTGCTTTTGTGGTCGTGGCCTGTCTTCCATGCATTCGGGCGCTTCTTTGAGTTTCTCGTCTGAAACGATCTGTGTTGGCTCTTCTGTCAGCGCAACTTGCTCGATTTGATTGATTTGCCCAGGGACACCCTCATGCCCGTGTGAGGACGTCCCCGCGCACCTTCATATGCGATAGCATTTCTTCCCGTTGGCGTAGAAGCTCTCTATCTCCTTACCCTCGGGGTCGTGCTTTGCAATCCTCTTAAGAGTGTACACATTCTTCCGATGATATGCGATGCGCGGCGCCTCTTCGTGTGTAGGCGGCTTTTCGTTTGCATCTCCCCTTGTCACCATCACGCCCGCAGGTGACTGGTCCTTGATGTCCTCCCAGAGAGGCAAAGGAGTAGGGTTGAATGGTCCGGGTGTTTGCTCGTCCGCCATCTCGGTGAACCACACCGCCTCGCTGAGATGTGCTTCGTCCAAGTTGAACGGGTTAGTTGAGGCTGGTATCTCGACAATCCTGTCGTTCCAGATAGCTTTCATCACTTGGTGAGCCGTCGAAGGGATTGCGTCGAAGCGATGAATCCAGGCTCGACCGATGATCATGTGATATGTGGTGTTCGCATCTATGACATAGAACTTCGCCGAACACTTGATCTTACCAATCTGAACGCCTAGGCGGATCCATCCGATCGTCATTCTAGAGTCGCTTCCGAATCCCACCAGCGGGGATGGACGTTTGACCACTTTGTGCTCGGGGATCCCTGCTAGCTTCAGTGTGTGGAGTGGAACAACATTGACCGCTGCTCCTCCATCGACGAATGCTCGCTTGAATTCGACGCCGTTGATGATGGCGGTCACGTACAGGGGCCTCTGATGGCTCGCATCTGTCTTCTTGTCGCTGGCAGAAAAGGTCATAATCTTTTCTGTGGGACGGGACGCCCTGATGACCTTCCCGTTGGAGACCACAAGTTCCTCTTCGTAGTCCTCCGCTATCCTTAAGATTGCCTTTGTCATATCCGATCTGCATTTTTCGGAGAAGTTCATTTCGTCGAAGAATTTGTTGAAGCCGTGCGACCCTTTCATGCGGTCGGCACGCTCATCCTCCGTGTCCATGCTATAGTCTTCCTCTTCATGGACTTCAGCAATGATGGGTAGACCATCCTCTGCGACTTCTTCCAAGTCCACTATTGAGATCATGGCGACCTCCTTGCCTTTTGAGCCCGAATCTGTATGGGCAGGCAGTGGGTTGTTGCGCACATCCTTTCGGTGGTCGCTGACGATGAGTTCGCCGTTCTTCATCTTCTGGTCGAACGCGAATCTGAGCTTCTTGCACTCGGCTGTGGGGTGCATGACCTTGCCGTGGTATTCGCACCACTTGGGGTCCCTCGTCATCTCCTTGGAGGGTTTTTGCTCTAGCGGTGGCAGGATGCCATCCTTACGCCACTGTCTGCAGAGATCGCTTGCCTCCTCCACCGAGCAGGGCAGGGGCGGTGCGTCGAAGTTTGTAACTTTTGCTTGCTTCTGGGGCGAAACTGCATTGACCTCAGCTTCGCGTCCTCGCTTGTAGCCGAATCTGCCGATCTTGTAGGTGGTGCCGCTCGCAGGTCGTTCTGGAGCGCTCTTCTTTCTCTGTCTCTCGACGATGGGCTCGATGTTCATCGTGCACTCGATGAGCTTTGAGAACGTGGGTGTTTGCAAATTGATTAGCATGCTCTTGTACTCATCTCGCATGCACTGCAGGCATATCTCTACGAGTCGGCTTTCGAGCATGGGATCCTTGCACTCCAGAGACTTCGCTCTGAATTTCTTGATGAAAGTGATCCCATCCTCCTCGCGTTTCTGATACATCCGCGAGAGATGGATCATCGTCACCTTCTCCTCCATCTGGAAGAACTTAGTGTAGAACTTCTGGACCATGTCG
Source organism: Linanthus parryae (assembly GCA_023055425.1). Taxonomy (NCBI): domain Eukaryota; kingdom Viridiplantae; phylum Streptophyta; class Magnoliopsida; order Ericales; family Polemoniaceae; genus Linanthus; species Linanthus parryae. The sequence continues at coordinate 46,541,998 of JALGPY010000010.1, read as the reverse complement.
TCCCAGGTCTTCACGGATCCGGCCTCCAATGTTCGGTACCATTTGTATGCTACATTCCCAAGAGTCTTTGGGAATTCTCGCATCAGCAGCTTGGGATCGGCTCCATACGGACCCATGACATCAATGAAACGCATGACATGCTCATGGGCGTTTCCATTGACGTCTTCGAACTTATCCCATTTAGGAGCCTTGTACCCCACTGGGTTGGGCATGAGATAGATCTCCCGTGGAATGGGCGGATCGTTGTCCAGCTTCGGGATGATGGTATCCGCGAGCGACTGATGAGCCAAGATGGAGTCCACGCGCTTCTGCAAAGACGTCATGCATTCCGGAATGCTCCCCTCTGTAGCTGGCGGAGGGGTTGCCGTAGGCGGTGGCGACACATATGTCGCCGGAGGATTGGGAGTGTATTGACTGCCCGCGTTTCCCCAGATCGTTGCTGGTGGAGGCAGAGTGTATTGCAAAGTTGGGTTGGACGCCAAAGCCGTGGGCTGAGAGGCGTGAGCAGCAGGGGGTAGCATCTGCGCCGTTGACCCTTGGACCGAAGGCAGCTGCGTGGCCGACGGTGGAGTCTGCAGATGAGGATTGGGGGGCGTGGCCGATACTCCCAATCCTGGAGCGGTAGGGGTACCTCCTCCCTGAGGGATAGCGGTAACCGGTGGAGGATTTGGTGCAAGGGTGTTTCAGAACGACCAAAATCCGTTCCAATTGCGCAGATTGAGACTTGAGAGTTTTTGCCTGACTTTGGACAGTGGCGTCCAAAGACTCTAAAGTCGGTGCCTCGCCGGGTGTCGTCGGAGTACGGCGGACTTCTTCTCCTGAGGGAGTTTCGGCGGAAGGCGATCGGTTGCTGACATCGTCCTCCTGAGACATGGTTGCTTTTGCTGGTAAGTTCACGTCGGGTTCACCAAAATGTGCACAAGAGATTCCGGCAGGGAGACCTCCGTGTACACCGTACGTAGTGGATCAGGGATCGCACAGGAAGAATAGGGGTGTGTGTAGGGAGAGAGTAAGTCAGTAGTAATGTCTGAGAGAGAGACAGAGGTTTGGCAGAGCTTCCGCGTATGGCAGTGTTGTTCTCCTTGTATGGAAAGAGTAACGATATATATATACTGGAGAACGTGGCCGTTGTAGTGTAGTTAATGCGCCCATTAATGGCGGCTTAATTAGCTTAACCGTAACGGCACGTTCGTCCGAGTATATAGGAACCGTTAGAGCACGTGGTGCGCGAGTACCGGAACCGTTACGAGGTTGACCGGGTTTGACCGGATTGACCGGGTCTAGGGAGCTCGTGCCATAGATCTCTCAAAACAGTTACTAAAGGTCGCGCGCGGGCTTGGCTCGCACGCGACAGGGCTTACCCTAGCCTCCAAACCACAAATCCCTACAAGTCCCGTGCAGTGGTATGCGAGGGCTCTGTCTCGCAGCCCCCACATGGATCAGCTCGGCTGGTGATCCTGTGTGTGTGGAGCACAATATGGTGTGCTGGATGATCGCCACGTGGCTAAGATTAGCCATGTCAGAAAGCAGTATCTACACCCGGTCAACCCCATAACGGTTCCGGTATTCGCGCATAACGTGTTGTAACGGTCCCTATATACGCGGACGAACGTGCCGTTGTGGTTAAGCTAATTAAGCCGCCATTGATGGGAGCATTAACCACATTACAACGGTCACATTCTCCGTTATGTATAGGACGTTAACCCTTCCATACAAGGAGGACACACCAGTCATACGCGGAAGCTCTGCCAAACCCCTGTCTCTCTCTCAGACATTACTACTGCCTTACTCTCTCCCTACACACAACCCAACACTTCCTGTGCCATCTTCTATTCTCTGCCCTTGGTGTACACAGATTTCTCCCCGCCGGATTCTCTTGTGCACATTTTGGTGAACCCGACGTGAAATTACCATTGCAAGCAACCATGTCTCAGGAGGATGATGTCAGTAACAGATCGCCTTCCACGGAGACCGCCTCAGGAGAGGAGACTCGTCGTACTCCTACAGCCGCCGGTGAAGCTCCGACGCTGGAAGCCTTGGACGCCACCATCCAGAGTCAGGCGAAGGCTCTCAAAGCTCAATCTGCGCAGCTAGAACGGATAATGGCTGTCTTGGGGACCCTCGCTCCAAACCCCGCACCAGCCACCGCCGTCTCTCAGGGAGGAGGAGCCTCCACCACTCCAGGATTGGGAGTGTCAACCACACCACTGCAGGATTGGGAGTGTCAACCACACCACCCAACTCTAATCTGCAAACTCCACCGGCGACTACACATCTACCCCCAATTCAGGGGTCAACGGCTCAACTCAGGGGTCAACGGCTTTGGTACCTAATCCGGCCTCACAGTATCCCTTGCCTCCTCCAACGGCAAACTGGGGTAACGTGAATTCACAATATGTCCCTAGTCCTCCTGCGACATATGTGTCGCCTCCGCCTGCAGCAACCCCTCCTCCCGCTGCCGAGAGAAGTACTCTGGAGTGTATGACGTCTCTGCAACGACGCATAGACACTATTCTGGCTCACCAATCATTCGCGGATACCATCATCCCGAAGCTTGACAACGATCCGCCTATCCCACGAGAGATCTATCTCATGCCTAACCCTGCTGGGTACAAGGCTCCTAAATGGGACAAGTTAGAAGATGTCAATGGGAACGCCCATGAGCATGTCATGCATTTCATTGATGTGATGGGGCCGTATGGGGCTGATCCTAAGCTGCTGATCCGCAAGTTCCCGAAATCCTTGGGGAACGTGGCTTACAAGTGGTACAGGACGTTGGAGGCCGGATCCGTGAAAACTTGGGACGACATGGTCCAGAAGTTTTACACAAAGTTCTTCCAGATGGAGGAAAAGGTCACGATGATTCATCTCTCACGGATGTATCAGAAGAGTGAGGAAGAGGGAATAACATTCATCAAAAAGTTCAGGGCCAAGTCCTTGGAATGCAAAGATGTGATACTCGAAAGCAGACTCGTGGAGATATGTATGCAATGCATGCGAGACGAGTGCAAAGGTATTCTTATTAACCTGCAAACGCCTACATTTTCAAAGCTAATCGAATGCACGAAGAATATCGAGCCTATAGTAGAGAGGCAGAAAAAGAGGAACGCCCCTGAGCGATCCTCGGGCGGTACTACTTTCAAAATCGGGAGATTCAGCTACAAGAGGGGACGCGAGGCTGAAGTGAATACGGTCTCACCCCAAAAGCAACCGAAGATAGTGAACTTTGATGCACCACCTCTGCCATGTTCGATGGAAGAAGCAAGCGACCTTTGCAGACAATGGCGTAAGGACGGTGTCCTACCGCCGTTCGAAAAGGCAACCTCCAGGGAGATGGTGAGGGACCCGAAGTGGTGCGAATATCACGAAAAGGTTATGCATCCCACGGCGGACTGCAAGAAGCTCATAATAATGTTTAGCCAAAAGATGAAGAATGGCGAACTGATCGTCAGCGATCAAAGGCAGGATGTGCGCAACAATCCACTCCCTGCCCATGCGGAGCAAGAATAGATTGGCAAAGAGGTCGCTATGATTTCGATTGTGGACCTTGAAGAGGTTGCAGAGGATGGTCTACCCATCATTTCCGAGATCCATGATGACGAGGACTACAGCATAGACACCGAGGACGAACGCGCATACCGGATGAAGGGGTCGCACGGGTTCAACAGGTTCTTCGACGAGATGAATTTCTCAGAAAAATGCTGGACGGAGATGACAAAGGCGATCCTGAGGATAGAAGAAGATTACGAGGAGGATCTCGTAGTCTCCAATGGAAAGGTTGTTAGGGCATCTCGCTCTACAGAAAAGGTCATAACCTTCTCCGCAAGCGATAAGAAGACAGATGCGAGCCACCAGAAGCCTCTGTATGTGCAACCATCATCAATGGCGTGGAGTTCAAAAGAGCATTCGTTGACGGAGGAGCAGCAGTTAACGTTGTTTCGCTCCATACTCTGAAGCTAGCGGGAATTCCAGAGCACAAGATTGTCAAACGTCCATCCTCGCTGATGGGATTCGGAAGCGACTCCAGAATGACGATAGGATGGATCCGCCTGGGTGTCCAGATCGGCAAGATCAAGTGTTCAGCAAAATTCTATGTCATAGATGCGAACACTACGTATCACATGATCATAGGTCGAGCCTGGATTCATCGCTTTGATGCTGTCCCTTCAACAGCTCACCAAGTGATGAAAGCCATTTGGAATGACAGAATAGTTGAGATACCTGCTTCGACAAATCCATTCAACATGGATGAAGCGCATCTCAGTGAGGCGGTGTGGTTCACCGAGATGGCAGATGAGCAAACGCCGGGACCACTCAACCCCACTCCTTTGCCTCGTTGGGAGGATATCAAAGATCAGTCACCTGCAGGAGTGATGGTGACAAGAGAGGATGCCAAGGAAAAGCCGCCTACGCGAGAAGAGGCGCCGCGGATTTCGTACCAGCGAAAGAACGTGTACACTCTGAAAAGAATAGCAAAACATGATCCTGAAGGCAAGGAGATAGAGAGTTTCTACGCCAACGGGAAGAAATGCTATCGCATATGAAGGTGCGCGGGGGTGTCCTCACGCGGGCATGGGGATATCCCTGAGCAAATCAACCAAATTGAGCAGGTTTCGGAGACAGACAAACCAATGCCAAGCACTCTAGAAGAGAAACTAAAAGAAGCACCCGAATGCATGGAAGACAAGCCCAGACCACAAAAGCAGAAGCTGAAGGAGGTATTCCTGAGCCCGAGCGAAGAAAAGAAGAGGCCAGTCTTTCTAAGTGCGGACCTCACAGGCGAAGAGGAGGAAAGATTGCTACAACTCTTGACTGAGTACAGAGACGTATTCTTGTGGGAATACGATGAGATGCCTGGCTTGGACACGAGCATCACCATGCGTCGGTTGGATGTAATCCCAGGATCCAAACCGGTAAAGCAGAGCACGAGAAGATTTAGACCGGAGCTCAACGTTAAGATCAAGCAAGAAGTTGTCAAACTTCTGAATGCCAAATTCATAGAGCCAAATCACCATCTCACATGGTTGGCTAACATTGTGCCCGTAGTAAAGAAGAATGGGCAGCTTCGCATCTGCGTGGATTTCCGGGATCTCAATCGTTTCTGCCCTAAGGACGATTTTCCGCTCCCCAACATCGACTTACTCATCGATTCAACCGCGGCTCATCGCATGTTCAGCTTCATGTACGGCTTCAGTGGGTACAATCAGATCAAGATGGACCCCAAAGATGCACGGAAAACGGCGTTCATCAACCCGGTGGGAGTATTCAACTATACGGTGATGCCTTTTGGCCTCAAAAACGCAGGTGCGACTTACCAGCGGGCCATGATGGCCCTGTTCCACGACATGATACACAAGGAAGTGGAATTCTATGTGGATGACCTAGTTGTCAAATCCAAGGAGGAGGCAGACCATCTGGCGGATTTGCGAAAAGTGTTCAACAGATGCAGACACTTTCAATTGAAGATGAACCCCTTGAAGTGCGCATTCGGAGTAACATCAGGGAAGTTCTTGGGATGTGTGGTACATCGTCAAGGAATCGAACCTGATCCTGCGAAAGTATCAGCCATCACTGGCATGACTCCGCTGCATAACCAGAGTGCCTTGAAAACCTTCTTGGGAAAGCTATCCTATCTGCGAAGGTTCATCCCAGCGATCGCCGAAATCACCTTCTGTTTCAGCGATCTTCTCAAGAAGGATGCTGTATACAACTGGACTGCAGAGCACAAAGCTGCGTTCGGGAAACTCAAGGAGCTGCTGACATCGTCAAAAGTAATGATCGCACCTCAGCTCGGATCACCACTCTTGTTGTATCTGACGTCAACAAGGAGGTCTATAGGAGCACTCCTAGCTCAGGAGTATGAGGGTCAAGAAAGGCCCATCTACTATATCTCTCGCATCGTGCAGCCCGCGGAATCAAGGTACAAGGACATCGAACGTCATTGCCTTACTTTATTCTTCGTAATAGAGAAGTTGAGACACTATTTTGCTTCTCACAAAGTGGTGGTGATCACAAGGAGCGATCCCATACGATATCTTCTGACTCACACCACTCCTGGGGGAAGATTGGAAAAGTGGTATATGACCATTTCCCAATATGACATCACATGCGTTCGGCCGCGGGCGATCAAATCGCAGGCGGTAGCGGATTTGCTGGCGCAATTCCCTGATAACAGTCATGAGCCCGTGATTGAAGAAGAATTGGAGGGACCTGAAATCTACGCAGTTGAGCTGCCCTACTGGACGCTCCACTTTGATGGCTCGTCAACAAGGAAAGGTGGAGGCATCGGAATAGTCTTAACTAAACCGGATGGAGAAGTCTTACAGATGTCCGCAAAGCTTGACTTCGCAGTCACCAACAACGAAGCAGAGTATGAAGCTCTCATCGCAGGACTCCGCGCGGCAAAGGCCTTGGAAGTAAGCAATGTGACGGTTATGGGGGACTCCAAGCTAATCGTCAAACAAGCCTCGGGCGAGTATGGTTTGAAGGAGATAAACTTATTGCCCTACCGGACCTTGGTACAAAAATTGGTGCAACAGTTCTGCGACGTTAGATACGAGCACAAACCTCGAGCGGACAATAGGCATGCTGACGCTTTAGCTACCTTGGGATCCAAGGTCAGTGCGGACAAATGTCCCGCGAGAATCTCGATTGAAGTGCGAACATCCTCGGCGTTGACAGAAGACGCGTGCGACGATGAATGTATGGACGATGCGGACTGGAGAAAGTCAATTTTACGGGCCATTGCAGAAGGCACGAGCAGCGAGACCTGGGCATTCGAAAAGGGGTATTGCATACATGACAACACCCTTTACTACAAGGGCCCTGGCGGAATACTCATGCGATGCGTCTCCGAGCAAGAGGGACAACTGCTGGTAGAAAAGATTCACCAACATGCTTGTGGGGAAAGTGAGGTGTCAATCTATCGAAAAGCCCAGAGGTATGGCATTCATTGGCCGGACATGTCAACGGCCGCAACATTGATTCAAGGAAACTGCGAGAGTTGCGCACTAATCAAGGACTCTCTGCTAATTGCTCTGACCGACGATGATGCGGATTGGAGGAAACCACTCTTTGATTTTCTAACTCAAGGTATTGCGCCTGAGTCGAGAAAAGAAGCCGAGAAACTAAAGAGAAAAGCAGCCCGATACGTGGTGCAAGAAAATCTGCTTTGGCGAAGGGGCCATGAAGGTAACTTGCTGCGATGTCTAGACAACAAAGAAGCACAAGAAGTGATGGACCTTTCTCATCAGGTGGAACATCAGGGAGGTGCGAAATTATGCAGACAGCTTCTCTCGATTGGATATTTCTGGCCCACCATGGAGGCTGATTGCCGCACCAAAGTAAGACGCTGCCAGGAGTGTCAATTCAAGGGTAACCTAGTGCACACTCCTGCCGTAGATCTACACGCGTTGGGAACACCATGGCCGTTTCACACATGGGCTCTGGATTTCATCGGTCCCATTCGACCGACCTCGCACGGGAATCATTTTATTCTCACCGCGACCGAGTTGTTCACCAAGTGGGTAGAAGCAATACCACTGAAGACAGCAAATGCGCTAGCCGTGGTCCATTTCATCCAAGAAAGCATCATATGCAGGTTTGGAATTCCAAACACCATCCTTTCGGATAATGGCACTCCTTTTGTCAATCGCCAGGTGGCTGCAAAGCTAGCAGAGTACAACATCAGGCAGATTGCTCCACTCCATACTACCCGAAGGGGAAAGGGCAAGCAGAAGCAACCAACAAGACGTTATTGAGAATTTTGAGCAAGATGGTTGCAGATGACCACAAGAATTGGGCTGATTCTTTGAACATAGCCCTGTGGGCTTATCGGACTTCTCCAAGGACGCCCACAGGGGCCTCGCCATTTCTTTTATGCTATGGAGCTGAAGCTGTGGTACCTGCGGAAGTAAAGATTAACTCTGCAAGGTTGCCCTTTCATGCATTATATGAGAATCAACGCGATCATGATTTAGTCCTGTTAGAAGAGAAGCAGGAGCAAGCTAAAAGGGCTAACAAACGATACCAAAAAAGGATCAATCGCGCGTACAACAAAACAGTCCAACGTCGAGATTTCGCAGTTGGAGATTTGGTCTTGCGCGCGTCTGACCATTGCATGCGAGAGGCAGCTCACCCAAAATTCGCAGCCAATTGGGAAGGACCCTTTGAAGTCATAGAAGTCTTTGACAGTGGCTACTCAAGCATACGGAGGTTGCATGGAACGACCTCAACCCCAAGCTCAGTCAACATGCGTTGGATTAAGAAGTACTATCCTTAACTTCTCTCATTATATGCGTTAGATTACAACGTTTGCTTCATGCTCTGTATTGCTATAACTCGTGCATCTTCTCTCCCATATGAGGGAACTGTAATCTTATCTCTCCCATATGAGAGTATTTCATAATAAAAGACGTCTCCCAAATGAGAAGAACTTTATGCTTCCAACCGTCTTTATTTCTCTGTTTATTTCATTATTTCCATTAGCAAAAGCTTATCCGCTGTGATAGCAGCCCATGCGAATGCGATCTTAAATGATCTTCTAAAGCCTATCTGCCACGATAGCAGCCTATGCGAATATGATATTTAAAGCCTATCATCCGTGATAGCAGCCTATGCGAATGCGATCTTAAGTGATCTTCCAAAGCCTCTCTGCCATGATAGCAGCCTATGCGAATGCGATCTTAAGTGATCTTCTAAAGCCTATCTGCCATGATAGCAGCCTATGCGAATATGATCTTAAGTGATCTCCTAAAGCCTATCTGCCACGATAGCAGCTAATGCAAATACGATCTTAAATGATCTTTTAAAGCCTATCTGCCGCGATAGCAGCTTATGCGAATACAGTCTTAAGTGATTTTGTAAGCCTATCTGCCATGATAGCAGCATATGCGAGTATGATCTTAAATGATCTTTCAAGCCTATCTGCCACGATAGCATCACTATACGAATGCGATCTCCAAATGGTTTTTAAGTCTATCTGCCATGATAGCAGCGTTATGCAAAATGATCTTAAGAGATCTGCAGAAGTCAATCTGCCAAGATAGCACTTGCACTTGAATCTAAAGTAAATCTCAAGCCTATCCGCCAAGATAGCAAAGCTGCACAAATATGATCTCGAACGATCTAAAAAAAACATATCTGCGAATCTATCCGGCAGAAAGCAAATCACAAGCGACAATGCAAAGTGTGTATACAGCACTACAGAAGGCGAAATTTGCCAATACGCATGCGAAATCGTAATTGTTGTAACAAGACAGCAAATCATACAAAGCGATTTATCATTATGAGTCAAAAATGACTTACAATTTATCTGACTAGATAACAGCTTACAAGCGAAAAGCTCAGATCAAGCTAGCTACGCAGCCAACATGGCTTACAATGCATCTAAATAGTAACTTACAAGCAAAAGTTACACATCGGGGGAATCCTAACTGGAAAAGGATCGACCTAACGGTCCTAGCAGAAGCTATGCGATACAAAGATCTGCGACCAAAGATCTGTAGCAAGTAGGGTGTTCCTGCGAAAGGAACAGCCCGCAGCCCGCCATGTCTACAAGACCTATGCGACGCTATGTTCAAGATCCCAGGATCTGACAAGGCCATTCTTTGGTCTTACGCCCAAGAGACGTGCCTGAGGAACCACCTGTTCCGACGTATGCGGCTGTGTAAGACAGGGAAGCAGTCATTCCTCGGGCAAGAGGCTCCTTGTCCACGGAGACGAGCGCAATGGCTCGCCACCCTGAGTTCAAGAACGTGGTGGCGAATGATCAACCTCCGGGCATGCTGGAGGAGAAATCCGCCGTTCATTATGAGTCGGTAGCAAGGTCAGTACAGCGCTGCACCTCGCCGGGAGGCGGCCGGAAACATGACCTGCAAGCATAATAGACGAAGAAAATTCTTCGAGCAAACATGAGGTATTCTCTGCATCTTCTTTGTGATAATTATAAAGATCAATACGCTTTGTGAAGCAGATCTTGGAAACTATTTCTATGGCACAAAGCACAAACTCAGGTTTCACAACTTGAAGCTGCCATGAATCAACGAAAAACAAGCGTTGAAGCCAACAGTCATAAGGACTCACGGCAAGCCACATTGTGGGATGAAGAACCCAAATAGCAAAAGGCAGGGTTTATATAGACCTTGTGGAGAATCTTCAGTTGCCAAGATGAGTCAGCAGAACTTGAAAAGAGGGTAAGGATCAATCACTTACGCCTTGAAAAGAGGTAACAATCAATTACCGTACTAAAGGCTACGACGATTCGGTTGCGTATCCTAATTAATGACGGATGGTCATGATACGGATGGACTTTCCAAGGAAAGCGTGCTTATCTAATGAGCAATTAGCGCGAAAATTGAGACAGAATATCAATAGCTGACGTCATAAATTGATATGCACAGAGATATTCGAGCAAATCCCGGGAAGGGCAAAACAGGCATTCAAATTCTTTTTGAAACAAAAAAAGGGGAGAAACCCTAGCAAAATTACAGTAATGTTCTAGCTACTTATTTGCTACTTTTCAAAACAAGCCCTTGATCAAGGAGTCATTAGGAGTAAACTGACGCGACAGATTTTCCACTTGCTCCACTTCTTGCTTCAATTGCTCGCATTTGGCGTTCATCTCATGAAAGAGCTTCACAGCCTCTTCAACCTTTTGCCTTTGCTGCTCCACCTTCTGCTCCTCAGCTGCGAGGTTATGGTAGCCGCGTTTCAAATTCACGGCCGCGCGAATCAGGGTGACTCTTTTGACAAGAAACACAAAGCCCAGCTTGCCTTGAACTTTGGCGAGAAGGTTTTGGCACATGCCAAAAATCAATTCCGCGCTCTGAGGAGAAATGGTCGCAGGTGTGGCCGCGGATAGCTGCTCCAAAATCCAGATGGCTTCAGTCAGAAACAGCCTCCTGTCGAAGGACCCTATCTCCAGAGACCTCGCAAATGATTGGGGGTAGGAGAGGCGCATCCGAACTAGCCAGTCCACGTCATCTTGCTTCAACCCTAAAGCAATGTTAAACCAAGTTAGACTATCGAACTTGCAAACGAAGAATGCAAGATGCGAACAATAATCATGACATACCAGTTCCTTCAAGAATCTCGCGCAGAGAAGGAATGCACATTGCGGGGGTAGCTGAAGGCTGTCCTCGCTCCATCGCCCTTTTATCAGCTGCGAGCTCTAACTCCTCATAGTTGGTGGGAAGTGTATAAGCTGCACCCGGTGCGATTGCAGCCCCGGCCTGCGAACTCCAAAAGTTCCACGCAGGAAGAGGTGCCACAGGCTCAGTCATTACCGGAGGCATGGCAGCAGCAGAAGTCGCAGCTTGATTAGGGATGCCTTCAGGTGCGATAGCGTCAGCAGAAGTCGCAGCTTGATTAGGGATGCCTTCAGGTGCGATAGCGTCAGCAGCGTTCGTTCCTGTTTCCTCAGCACCAGCATGGGCATCTTCCTCCATCAATACGGTGTCAGCTCCGGCATCATCAGAAAGTTCAATGACGTCCTCGAAGGGCTCTCCCGCATATTCAGCAGCTGCGACGGGCTTCTCGGTATGAGAACTCGGCACCGGGACATAGGATGCGGAGCGCTGACTCCTTTGTTCCAACATGGCTTCGTTAGCGTTGCCTGCGATACAAGATACGATGATGTGAGGTAACTTGCATTGCATAATATTTTATAAGCTTTGGTAAGCTAAGAGCGAGCACCTCCACGTGAAGGTGGGATCACAGCATCCTCGTCATATGCTAAGGACGTGGAACCTTGCCCTATTAAGGTATCTTCATTAAGCATGTCTTTAAGGTGAGCGTGACCTGGGGCGCGAAGAAACCAGTCATGATTATGTTTGCGTTGCTAAGCCTAGTTCACATACGTTGCTCAAATGATTACCTGAAGGTTCACCGCATTTGCCTACTAGCCAGCGGCGAATGTCAGCTTTTGACACGCCGTGCTTTAGTGCACCGACAATTACATCTCGGTAAGTTACTGCGAGATTAAAAATCTCACCTTCATTACCGCCTACGATTTCTTCGAAGTCCGCTTGGGCTCTCTCTAGAGCTGCTGCATCTTCTTCTGGAGCCCCATCCTCCTCGTCAACTTGAGGAGCCACCTCTTCTGGAAGCACATCTTCCTCATCAGTTGGACGCACCAGGTCGTCGACGTGTTGTTCTTCTAGGCTCCTTTGCTTCACGCGTTCGAGCTCCTCTTATTCTTGCTTTCTTCTTCTTTCAGCAGCCTCCGCAGTTGTTCTCCTGGACTCGGCAAGAATGTCCTCGCTTATGGTTTCGTCGGAAACACCAGAATGAGAACCTCTCTTCTGCTTCTTGGCCAAAAGGTCACTGATGGTCTCATCGTCATCTGCTAAGAAACAATTCGTTCAGATAAGATTGCAAAAGAGTTAAGATAATGAGAAGAGAAGTACGATTGAGATACCCCCTGACTCTTCCTCTTGTATCTCATCTCTCTCTCTGTCTCTGACATCTTCAATTCTTTCCTCTTCTTCATCTCCTTCTCTTGTCTCTCTTCTCTCCTCTTCTTCGTCCTGGCCAAACGGAACAAAGGTCTCCACTGCGAGCTCCTTCCGCGCTTTACTGGTCATGCGACCTTTACCTTTATCCCTGGCAGTAAGGGATCTCGCAGGAGGGGAAGTTGGAGCGCTCCTAGGGGAAGAGATTGTGATTCCTCTTTGTCTGGGCCTTTTCGCTCTAGGAGCAGCACTCGCTGGAGCAGATGGATCATTCCTGGGAGGAGACAAGGCTGGATTATTGTCTATCAGCGAATCAGCAAAAGCATTCATGATCTCGCGAATTTTGGTCTCAACCGCGGGATCCATCTTCGATGCCAGCCGAACTGATTGTCCTTGCCTTCTTGGAGTAACAATGGTGGTGACCAGCGATTTGGAACGCTCACCAGATGCAAACCTCCTCACATGGCACTGCAGCAGAGAGTGAAGCATGAAGCTTTTGACATATTGGAATAAGGAAACTTAGCACATACAAGAGAAATTGCTTACCTTAGCGAAAGTTTCGCTATATCTGATGACATGCGAATCACCTCTCCTAACTGCGGCTATCTTTTCATCAAGAATGATGGAGGGACACAGGTGATTCTCGCGATCCAGCAACGAATAGCAGCCATATTCAGACTCGTCCAAGCTACAGTTGGGACGAAAATGGAAAGAATTCCTTTTGATCACAGGAGCTCTGCTGGGCTGAGGGGCCGACTGCGTCTCAAACCTTGTTTGCTGGGCGTTCCAATAAGCGATCCAGTTTCTGGAATAGCCACCTTCGCGATTACTTGTAGGTTGCACGAAGGAAAGATTGCTCCTCAAGATTGTTTTGCACTCCCCAGACAATAACCGCTTGTAGCAGCCTCTTATAATTGACTGCGGCCAGATTGATGGTCCTACCGCATCGAAGCCAAACTGGGGAGAAACGCGAGTGGGATCAGCATCCACGGTAATCCTCTCGTACCTAGGCGCGAGCTCTCGAACATGCTCTGCAAGAGCAGGAAGAGAACCTCTCAGGCACCTGCAAAAGAATTCGCGATAGCGCTCGTGGAAATGCTCCCCGCCCTCGAAGAGGAGCTCTTCTGAGAAAGCAACAGCCTTAGAGGGATACAGTTTTTGGAACCATCGCACATTCTCAACACGCGCGGCATAAGGCCTGGCTATAAACTCTTCCCGATTGTCGCATATCAGGCTCCAAACGCACTTGGGAAAGTTAGTACCGAACCACCTCGCAGCCGTGCCACTATTACGCTCCTCATCCGTACCTGGGGGACACCATTTGCTGGGCTTAGAAGGGACTGGGGCATAAGAGGGCCATCGCTCGAAGACCCACATTGTCAAGAAAGCAATGTTAATGTAAGTCAGTACGTCAAGGCGACCACGCGATTCCTTCATTGCCACGACCAGTCGATCCAACCTGTGGTACAGCGTGCCCAAGACTAGGGGTCCAAGTGCGACTTTCTGACCAAGGGCCAATTTCACAGCAAGAGGCAGAACATGATAGAAGACCCCATCATGCGGGTGACCATCGATTAAGTACCTCGACAACCAGGCACATAGAAGGCGCATAGGGTCAAGTGATAACCCTTGCCATTCACATAGTTCTTAGCCTTCGGGTTTTGGCTCAGAAGCTTCTTGGTGATGCTGCTGTTCGCATAATCGCAAAAGAAATATTGCACCCACTTGTTCCAAGTGTTCTTCGCAGATGTGTCAACCAACTGCCATTCGGGGAGGACTTCTGTAGGAATCCACCGGGTGGAAATTTTCTTCACTTCCGACAAGCACTCTTCCATCTGCTTGTACAAAGCGATCTCTGCATCAGTTCTCAAAGGACTCAAAGGATCCACTTCGCCCACGGGAGACAGATCATACAGCATGTGCACATCTTCGAGCGTGGGAGCAGCCTCGAACTCAGCAAAATGGAATGTGTGAGTCGCGGGCGAGTAACGAGAAAGAAGGTTTAGAAGCATGGGCTGGTCCAGCTTCACGGCAGCAGCCTTCATAGCACGAACTGCGAAGTATATGCCAGCATCGTTTAAAGTCATGGCATGATGGGTCAGTAAATGGTCAATCCACTCATCCATGAAGTCCAATTTTTGAACAAACGCTTGAGTGGAAATCGCAGTACCCATTTTCGACCCCCAATCGAACCACGTCCTCGGAATCGATCAATTCGAGCAGGGCCGAGTTAACTGGAGGGGTTAACGTTTGCAATCCTTCACCAGGGACAGGGATTGGCATTTTCTTCGCCTTAACCCTAGCATGGTAGAAGTCTTTGCCACCAAGATAGGGGGCTTTTCGCCATAAAGCCCGAGGAAGATCAGGTATTTCTTCGACCTCCTTAATGGGTTTGGTTCCTTTTGTCTTTGCCATTCCTGCGGAAAAGCAAGAAAAAAGGGGGGAGAAATACGCACACTTTAGTTTGAATTTCAAGATTCAGTTCAAAGCATACGAGGATCTATTGGAAGAAAGATGAACAGTCCAGTGGCAATCTTCAAAATTAGAGATTGGAATCGTTTGCATTATCAGGGATTTCAGAAACCCTACATTCAAGATCCTTATCATCTGGGGATTAAAGCAAAATTGGATTCAAAGATCAATAGCTTCTTCATAGTTTTCAGTGGATAATATGTTATGGGTTTGCAGATCCAACGCAGTTCAAAGCATATATCAGTATATTGAACGCAATTGAACAAGGCCAACCTTGTCTTGGTAAAGCTTGCTTGGATGCACACAATTGAAGAAGACGATTGACAAGAGAGAACTGGTGATTGATTATCTGAATCTGCTCTTGAAGGCTTCCGGGTATCATTCACTTTAAGAGAAAGAAGTGATGCTTTGTAACAATGGAGAGTACAGAGTATTTATCCAAAAACAATGAAAGGTTGCGTCCTTTCAGTAGTCGAATCGCAACCGTCACCGTCGAATCGCGCAATCACAGGACAAGCTGACGTCACGCCTAAAACCCTAAAAGACCAGACGGCACGACTCTAGGGGTTTAGGTCATAATGGCACGCACGGGGGCTGAATCTGCATACATTTGAATTGGTGCGTGGCGGCGACGCGTACGTTGGTTCCTGCGCATGGAAGCCTATCCGGCTATGAGTCTTCACGCGCAGAAAGGGGGATAATGTAGATAGTGCTTTCTGAGCAGACAGATCTTGTCCACGTGGCAATCATCCAGCACACCATATTGTGCTCCACACACACTGGATCACCAGCCGCGCTGATTCACATGGGGGCTGCGAGACAGGGCCCTCGCATACCACTGCACGGGACTTGTAGGGACTTAGTGGTCTGGAGGCTAGAGTAAGTCCTGTCGCGTGCGAGCCAAGCTCGCGCGCGACCTTTAGTAACTGCTTTTGAGAGATTTATGGCACGAGCTCCATAAACCCGGTCAATCCGGTCAAACCCGGTCAACCCCATAACGGTTTCGGTATTCGCGCATAACGTGCTGTAACGGTCCCTATATACGCGGACGAACGTGCCGTTGTGGTTAAGCTAATTAAGCCGCCATTGATGGGAGCATTAACCACACTACAACGGTCACATTCTCCGTTATATATAGGACGTTAACCCTTCCATACAAGGAGAACACACCAGTCATACGCGGAAGCTCTGCCAAACCCATGTCTCTCTCTCAGACATTACTACTGCCTTACTCTCTCCCTACACACAACCCAACACTTCCTGTGCCATCTTCTATTCTCTACCCTTGGTGTACACAGAGTTCTCCCCGTCGGATTCTCTTGTGCACACCTGGCAACTGGAGAAAAAGTTTACTCATAATAAATACCTTCTTCTTGGTTGTAACCTTGAGCAACTAACCTTGCTTTGTTTCTAATCACCTTGCCACTTTCACCCAACTTATTTCTGAACACCCATCTGGTACCAATGACACACTTGTTTGTAGGTGGAGGAACCAGGTTTCAAACCTTATTCCTTTCAAACTCATTGAGTTCACTTTGCATAGCACTGATCCAGTCTGCTTCTTGTAATGCTTCCTTCACAATTTTAGGTTCTACAAGAGAGATAAAAGCATTAAAAGCACATAAGTTCTTCAACTGTGATCTAGTTTGTGTACCAGTGGTTGGATCTGAAATGATATTATCAACTAGAGAGATGACAGATATTTGAATCTCTTTCTTGGAGACCAGGGTTCAGTTTCTCCATATATCTTCTCTGGTCTTGAAGTAGAGGCTTTGTCACTCAAATCCTTATGATCATCTTTTTCAAGGCTTTGAGGCTTATTTTCAAGGCCTTGAGCACCATTTGAAAATGTCTTCTGCTTTCTTATGAGCCTTACTTGAATCCCAGTGGATTCTCAGTCTCTTCTTCTAATTCATGCTTGTTCAAACTCAAGTCAAGATTGTCTTTTCCATTGTTATGGATAAAACATGTGCATCCAAAGGGTTTGAAGTATGAAATGTTTGGCTTCCTTCCTTTGATTAGTTCATAGGGGGTCTTCTTCAGGATAGATCTGATCAAGCACCTGCTCAGTATATAGTTTGTTGTATTCACATCTTCTGCCCAATAATATTTTGGCAATTTATTTTCAAGAAGCATTGTCCTTGACATATCTTCAAGAGTCATGTTCTTTCTTTTAACAACACCATTCTGTTGAGGAGTTCTTGGAGTAGAAAATTTGCGAGTAATACCATGCTTATCACAGAACAAATCAAATTATAATTGATCAAATTCTCTACCATGATCACTTCTAATTGAAGCCGCATGTAGGTTTTTCATAGTTTGAAGTTCTCTGCAAAGCTTTGAAAATTCAGAGAGGGCTTTAGATTTTTCTTTGAGAAACATAACCCAAGTAAATCTAGAAAAATCATCTACAACAACTAGCATATATATTTTACCTTTTGGAGTAGGAGTTCTCATATGACCACATAGATCCATATGAAGCAATTCAATGGGTCTTGTTGTACTTACAAACTTCTTTGGCTTGAAAGAACTTCCGGTCTGCTTGCCCTGAGCATAGGCTTTGCACAATTCATCTTCTTTGAACTTTATGGATGGTAATCCGCTTACCAAGTCTTTGGAGATCAACTTGTCAAAGTTTGCAAACTGATATGACCAAGCTTTTTGTGCCAAAGCTTTGAATCCTATTTCAAGGCTTTGAGGCACTTCAAACTTTCACCTGCAACTTTGTTAGTCTGGAAAGTATAAACATTGTTTGATCTAGAGGCTGTGAGTAAGGCTGTACAAAAAACTGGTCAAACCGAACCATCTGGCCAAACCGAACCGAATTAATTGGTTTTGGACGGTTTCAAAAGTGATTTGGTTAATCTACGGTTTATTTCAAGACAAACCGCGTTAATTGGTTCGGTTCCCGGTTTGTGCAGCTACACAACCGCGGTTAACCGACCGACCGGTCATTATTATTTTAACTTTTTTATTTTATATTATACCTTTAATTACCCATTTGATTAGGGCACCGATGGTTAATTGACTTCACCTCGCAGAATTGGTGTTTCCATTTGCGTCCAACAGAGATACACTATATTTTTTATAAAAAAAAGAAAAAAAGAAGACACGCTATCTCTCTTCTCCTCTCCAATCTACCTGATAAGAGTCTTAATCTTCACAGATAGCCAAAAATATGGCGTATCTACCTCTTTTGAGTGCATATTTTTTTAGCTTTCAGGTACATGACATGTAATTGATTCTATTTATTATTATTAGTTTCAATCCATTTTTATTTTTAACGTGTGAAAAATCGGTCGAACCAGACCGATTAAATATTTGATGGTTTGGTTTGGTTTTTTATATCATACGGTTTGGTCTAGTGAATCACCAAACCGGTATATTCAGTTTGGTTAATGGTATGAGCCCAAACCGGACCAAACCGCACTGCTAACACCCCTTGCTGTGAGAATGCAATTTCCTCATTTCTCATTTTGCACCACACACTTCTCTTTATCAAAGATAACTTTATTACCATTGTCACAAACATGAGAGACACTAAGCAAGTTAAATTCCATACCATCAACTAGATACACATCAGAAATAGAGTTTTCAGAATTTGTACCAACTTTACCGATACCAAGTTGCATTTGCCTTTGTCACCAAGTGTAATTGAACCTTCTGATTGCTCCTTTAGTCCTGAGAATAGAGATCTCTTTTCACTCATATGTCTTGAGCAACCACAGTCCATAAACCACTTCTGTTCTTTGATGTTGGTGACAAACTGCAAACACCAATTACTGTCTTACCCAGCTGTTAGACCAAGTGTGGAATTTGGATTCTTATTCAGGATCAACCATGTTAGGTGGTCTAACCCCTTAAGAAACCCAAATCTGTCTAACTTGTGCTTTGAGTTAAAATGGAAAAGTGTTCCTCATTATGTGAGAGTCTCTTCTTCTGAAAGGACAAGTCATCTTCATATGACCAATCTTGTTGCAAAAATGACACTTAGGAAAAGTTCTGCTTCCAGCTTTCACAAATCTGGTACTGTTGTTTCTTGGAAAATTTGGATTGTACCCAATACCAGTTTTGTGAACAGACTGTGAACTTCCTCCAAGAATCAAGTTCAACTTGTGTTCTGATCCAGCAAGCTTGACTTTGAATAATTCAGATTCTTGAAGCTTCTCAGCAAGAGTAGTCTTTTGTTTCTCCAATTCGTCAACTTGATGTTTTAGATTAACAAGGTTGTTACTCATCAAAGATTTCTAAGTGACTACTTCCTTGACTTGTGTTTACAAGGCTTTGAAACTGGTTTTCAAGGCCTTGAAATCACTGTCAATTTTCTTATGAGATATTTCAAGATTCTAATTCAGACAAAAAAGTTCAAAATTCTATTTTGCTTGCTCATGGACTTTTTCTTTCAAAAGTATAATCTCTTTCAGATAATCTTCTTCATTTAAAAGCATTGGTCTAAGATAAATCTGAAAGAATCTCTTTTGATTTTGAAACCAGACAGTTTACCATTACCTCAATGTTCTTTTCAGAACTTTCATCATGCTTGGCTATGAATCATAGGTTGGCATGTTCTTCTTCAGATTCAGATTCACTTGATCTATCTGAATCACTCCATGAAGCTATCACAGCTTTATTTCTTCTATCATGGTCTTTCTTTTGAAAGCTCTTGCTTTTCTTGTGTGGACAATCTCCTATCAAACATCTTACATCACCACATTCAAAGCAATTAATGACCTTTGATTTACTTTGTGAAGAAGACTTACATTTGTACTCCTTGCTACTGGATGGTCTTTCTCTGTTGAAGTCTTTGTTTCCAAAGTTTTTCTTCATTTTGAAAATTCTTGTCAAGGCTTTGGAAAACAAAGCAAATGGATCTTCATCATCACCATCCTCAATTTCAAGGCTTTGAGTTCTCGCATTCTCTTTGGCTTTGAGAGCTAAGTTCTTGATACTTTCTGGGAGCTCTCCATCAGCTTCATTCATAGATATTTCATGTGTCAGAAGCTTCCCTTGTAAGTCATCAAGTTGTAGATTTGAGAGATTCTGAGCTTCTTATAGTTGTGGTTTTTGGTTTCCATTTTGCCTTTGGAAGACTTCTTAGAATCTTCCTCACCTTTTCTTCATTGGAAAAGTGATTTCCCAGTGAATCAAGGTTGTTAACAATGTATATGAACCTCTTGAACATGTCTCTGATAGGTTCATCTGCATTCATCTTAAACAACTCATATTGGCTGAGATAGATGTTGATCTTGGTTTGCTTGACTTGACTAGTTCCTTCAAAAGTTACCACAAGCTTATACCAGATTTCTTTGGCAGTTGTGCAGCCTAAAATCCTATTGAATTCATCTGTACTCAAAGCACAATACAAGATGTTAATAGCTTTGAAATTCTTAGAATATTGTTCTAACTCAGAGGAGGAGAGTGAGTCTTCAGATTTGGGAGTTCTGATCCCATCTTTCTCTGTAAAGAAGGTTTTGGGTCCATTCTGAATAATGTTCCACAGTTCCATGTCTTGATCAATGATGAACATGATCATCAAAGCTTTCCAGTGAGCAAAATTTTCTCCACAAAATAGAGGAGGTCTGTTAGAAGCTCTTCCCTGTGAGAAACCACCATCACTGCAGTACTCATGATCAGTAGATGGTTAAATCTATACAGTGATACAAGCTCTGATACCATTTGAAAGTGTCAGTGTGCAGGTGGTAATGCAACTAAGATACTCTAGAAGGGGGGGGGGTGAATAGAGTATGGCAACTTTTTGTAAAACTTGCTAGGATGATAGAATCTTGTGAAAGCTAGTGGAGTTCAAGGACTTGAAAACAAGTTCAAGCCTTTGGAATGAAATACAGTATTGAAAGATCAGTCAAGTCCTTTTTCAAGGCCTTGAAAAGAGTTTCAGACCCTTGAAAAATAGACAAGTTTGAATGCTGTAAAAACTGAGTAAGTAAAGAAACTGTAAATGCAAGAGACAAATGATTTATAGAGTTCAGTCCACTTGGACCTAATCTCTACCTCAGGGATTTGATCCCTGCAGGATTTTCAACACAATTCTTATTAATCAAAATCTAAGCCCTAGATCTCAAGCAGAGAGATATGCCTTACTCTGTTACAGATTGTGGTTCTCCCTAACCTATCTAGTACCTGCTCTAGCTAACTGATTAACTAAGAATTCTCTATTGTTCACTTCGAACAATTCTCGAGAATAAATATAGAAATATTACAGAAATGATCTACCAATAAAGCACAATACAGAAGAACACTGGAGTGTAGAAACTGCAGTTGAATATGCAGTGAACTTTTGTGAAATGGATTGTGAGATTGGTGAACTTCTTTGATGCTTGTCAATCCAGACTTGTCTCTTGCTTTTCCCCGTTGAGTGTTGTGTGTGTTGCTTCAAAAATGAGCTTTATTTAAACTTCAAACAGTTCTGAAAATCTTCCCAGATATTCAGTAACAAAAACTCCTATTTTATAGGCAACATAAGTTGACCTCTTTGACATCTTCTCCAAAGGTTAGATGATCACAATATTCCGAGATTTTGTTGTGATTTTTTTTATTTAAACGGATTGAGAAGCTGTCATCCAAGTCTGATTGATCACGAAATCAATTTCTCGAACTGTTTCCAATCCTGCACAAGTTTAGATTAGGAAACAATTCTGCAAAACTAGGAAATACAATTTCCTGCAAAAGCATAGTCAAATAGATGATATTCTATGTTCATACATGTTAGAATATTTTGTCTTTCATCATCAAATAACAGTAAATCAATCATATGGACGAGGGATAAGAAATCAACTTAGAAGAGTTTACGGAAAACTCCGCCTGAGAATAGTCATGTAGGTTAAACAGTTTCAAGGCTTTGAATCCAGTTTCAAGGCCTTGAAAATAGCTGTGCTATTTTCAAGCCTATGATAACTGATTCAAGGCTTTGAAAGCTGATTTAAGGCCTTGAAATAGTTAAACTATTTGAAGTCTTGCACAACCTGATCTTACAATAACATTAACGAAGAACAAGATGAAGAACAACACAAGAATCTAACGTGGTTCACTAGTTTTGATGCAAGCTACGTCCACGGAAACAACGAACAAATTTATTGATGATAACTCAATTAAAATCAACCACCCTCTGTAAGTCACTATCCTAGGTATTTATAAAGGCCTAGGATAGTGACATGTGCCCAAAGAAACGAAGAAACAATCAAATATTGAACAAGGAAACAATGAAACCGCCCCAACCACAGAGTGTTAGTATGAACACCCGGAGTGTTCGCACCAACATTGTTTCGTACGAACACGTTTGATGTTCGCACGAACATAAACAGAAAACCAAATTTTAATCTTTTTTCTTGATTCCTTGCTCCGCCAATTGCTTTGTCGCTTCGTCCGTGTGTTGCCCACATACTTTGAATCGCCAAAAACATAACACAATGGATCGGGAAATGGACTGAAAGACGGTAACTTTCTCCTTGTCAGTTTTACTTAGGCATAGACAAATAAGCGCCATAGTGAAATTAAATCTCGCCCCTTCATCATAGTAAAGCCTTAGCTTTTTTAGCCTGTCAGTTTGTCAGGACTCAGAGAGTTCCTGACCTGAATCGGAGAGTTTTCCGACGAGATTAGGGTTTAGAGACAACGGAGAAGAAGAAGAAGAATCGAAGAAGATGCAGAGAGAATTGGGGAGAATTTCTGAAATTGATTATCATTCATTGAATTCCCTCTCAGGTTACAATTCCAGTATATAACAATGAACTAGAATTCAGAAAATACAAAACCAACCCCTAACTACTACGATATTGAAAAGATACCCCAAATTATTACTTAATTGCAACTTAACCCCTAGTTTCATGACAAACCACTACCCTTAAAACATCATTGTCCTCAATGATAATATGTAGGAAAAACTTAACTCACAGCAGCAACACAACTCAATTAAGTATGTCATCTCTTTATGTGACAACATCAGAGAACCTTCCCTAATCTATAGCAAACTGAGTTGCTGAAGTAGATATATCCCGCCGTTCATATCCCTTCCTGCTTTAAGTGAAAAGGCAACAACATCTTCATGGCTTTTGGAGTAATTTTGGTATTCAAAGATGGTCTTCACAACATCATAGCCAGGTTTTTTGCAGAAAATCTTCTCGAGCATAGGTCGGTATCCCGTTCACTGCATTGTATGAACACATTAAGCAGCTGGCTGCCTTACCTTCTTCAACCCAGCTCCTAAATGATGTATGAGGAGTGTCCTCCATATCCTGATATGTCACCTTCCTTGTCTGTTGTTGCTCTACCAAGGCCTTGAAATTCTTCCCCAAAATCAGCTTGCCATTGTTATACTTCCGAACCTCAAGAACTAAGCTTCCAATAAATTTTCCATATTCAGCCCATGAGTCAGTTCCAAACACCACACAAGTTGCATGTTCTTCCAAAAGCCACATACCAGTCTGATTAATTCTGGAACTGTTACATCCTGTAGGAGCTTTAGAATTTTGCATCTTGCAAGTCCATTTCTTGCAGCCAAAATTATGGTATTTTAACCATCCTACTTCTGCATTTAACAACATCATTCTCTCTAAAGCCTCCATGAATAAGGCTGGAATTGGCTGCAAGGCTATCCCATTAATGAATGCTATGAAATGTGAGCCTGTAATGCCCTCTTGAAACTGAATCAAGTAAGATCTCCATGGGGTACTGTGTTGGCATTCCTTGTCCCTTCTACTCTGCTCGTCTTCGAGAACAATCCCAATGAAGAAAACAGTAGGTAACCTTAGATAAGAAAACGACATTACCGTTTGATCATTCTGCATTTCCATTTCGCTTTGTGGTAGCGAGAACCTGAATAGAAATGTGATATACTTCACCATGACAACCCAAAATGATTCGATTTCTTCCAATACCACAATAGGCATCTTTGTAGGAATGTTTGGCATAACCAGCTTGATTGAGCTGAAATGAAAGCAATGCCCTCCAAGATATTTTTGAGAACTTTTGCATCATCTCAGCCGGCTTAGTAACAACCTTTCCCAGCATTAACACTTTTATATTCCCATGCATAAAACTTAAACTATGTTGCTTGAGTATGCAAAGTGCTATGGACCTCCAACAGACAAGCTTAAACCCAATGCACTTTCTTAACTCGATGGACAATATATACTTAGGGAAAGTAAGAGATGACACCGTGTAAAATCCCCAGGACTTGCACAATTCTATCCAAAAATAAGCAACAAAACCGGAAATCTTACCACCGTAAAATATGAATACTTTGAATGGTGTAATTAGTGCACCCAATGTCCCACTTTGCACCATGATAACTCTTAGTCCCTGAGATCCAAGCCCTTCTAGAAAATTGCCCTTCACAGATGCACATACATATCTGTGAGGACCCCAAGCTACCATTAGCTCAATTTCACCACTGTAAATATCCAGCAAGTCAGTGTTGTCCTCCTTAATTAACTCTCGTAGCCCAAGTCCAAACAACACGTGATGTTTTGTCCCACCTGGGTTTGCCCCCCTGAACCATACTCTATATCCTTCAAGTGAGTCCACAACAGTGGTAACAACCATCTGATTTTTCTTCAAGCTCCCATTATCCACCAAGTCCAGCATTCCACAAATTGATCTATTATTAACATGAACTGCAAAATGTCAAAGTTAAGTAATAACTCATTCGGGGGTGGACTAGATGTAGGTTGCATCATGTTTGTGGCAGCTCTCATTTGGTCCAATTGAGCTTCTAATAACTGCTCATTTGTTATGTCATCCTCATTTCTTCAAGTGCCATCAAATCACCTATCATATGTAGCTTCTCATCCCCCACAATGCGAGGCCTACTCTCATCTAGCACAAGCACATATTCAAAAGTATTTTCCTTTATATATTCAGTTCCCAACTGCCCTAGTTTATCTTCCAATTGGTCTTGAAAATGATAAGCATTTCTTTCACTTGAATCCTCCATTGGGCCAGCAAAATAACAGTCACTCTTAGCTTCACTTGAACCCCCCAGTAGATCCACTGATGTACCGGTTATCTCATCATCATGTTTGGGTGGAATACTATCCCATATATCCATATTAGTCTCATGGTAGATACGCTCATGCTCTGGAGTTTCCTTGACTAGTGTACTGCGCACTTGCAACTCCATTTTCTTTGTGTTATCAGTACCTGCAGATTCAACTTGTTGCCCCTCACCTTGAATTTTGCAGAAAACATAGTTTGAAGTTCCCTTCATGTGAGGTGATGCGAAACTAATTTCCATGGTACAAAAATTATCATAGACATTTCTTCCTTGTAAGGAATATCGAGCCGAAAGTGCGTCTAGTGCCTTCGTATACAGTACTTGAGCTTGGAAAACTGGAAATTCTTGGATTATACTGATGCTTTCAACATATCCATACTTAGCAAATACTTGATGCAAAACTTCAGAATCAATTGAGTACCTTAAGTCGTGAATTGTCACAAGAAGCACGGTCTTCCTAAGTTTGTCCTTGGTTGGGCATTTCGTCGAACATTTAGAAGACATGCTCCATTTAGAAGGGACACTCGTAGCAAGTCGCAATTCATCACTTCGGCCTTTCGTCGAATAGGTGATAGGCAACTTCGATTCACAACTTGACTGATGCAGCTCGATGCCTAAGCTCGCCGGAGCAGACATTCTCTGATCGGAATCCGCCAATTTCTCCTCGTTGGATTCCTCGAATTGAGACCTGACTTGTTCGCTAGCCCTACCGAGGAGGCGGTTCCTCAGCTTTCTCGTTTCATCACGAAGCTCTCCGATCTGACCTAGCGGTGCCAATCGGTCGTTGATCAACTCCAGGCCATGGTGAAGCTCGATAATAGCTCCATCAACGGCACGGAGGCGAGCTTGGACCACGCCGATCTGGTAGTCGCTCATTCTCGCCATCGACTTCACTGCGCTGGGGAAGTGAGGCTCTGATACCAATTGTCAGGACTCAGAGAGTTCCTGACCTGAATCGAAGAGTTTTCCGACGAGATTAGGGTTTAGAGACAACGGAGAAGAAGAAGAAGAATCGAAGAAGATGCAGAGAGAATTGGGGAGAATTTCTGAAATTGATTATCATTCATCGAATTCCCTCTCAGGTTACAATTCCAATATATAACAATGAACTAGAATTCAGAAAATACAAAACCAACCCCTAACTACTACGATATTGAAAAGATACCCCAAATTATTACTAAATTGCAACTTAACCCCTAGTTTCATGACACATTTTCCTTGAGAGAGCTATTTACTTGACAGAGAGATGGGTGAACTAAAACCATAGTATCCTTATAGAAGAAACTTGTTGAAGGACATCAACAACATCAGAAGGAGGATGTTCAAGAGACTTTTGATTTTGACTATAAGGAAACCGTGGTTTTTGATCACCCATCTCGCTGAAGCTTGCTTGATCATCATGAAGGAGCGAAAAATAATTTTATGGGGGCTATTACCCGTGAATGTCTCTGTAAACCTGAAAAGGAGAAAAGGTGAATTCTTCAGTCAATTCCTCGAGCCAGCGAGCTTGATCAGTGACCCTTCAGTCAATTCTTGATCTTCTACTATCAACCGTTCAACAGTATTTATCAAAAGAAAGCCAACAAAAAATGGAGGAATTCAAACCGTCTTGATGGTATGTATTTAATTAGTGAAATTCCCGAAGTCTTCTTGAGCATTGGAAAGGACTCCATCTGCTGATCAACTTTTAAGTGCTCCAAAAGAGCACCACGTGGTACTCATCAACCAACTCTTATGCATGCTTCATGAAGTAGTATTCGAAACCGATGACTGATTTCACAATCTAATTCTTTTTAATGTGTCTTGAGAAATTCAAATTCATACAAAAAGAGAGTGCGTAGAAGAAAAAATAAAGTGGATTTCCTACATGTTTCTGACGTGTCCTGTGATGTACCACTGATTAGAGCACCATGTCATATAAAATGACTTATATTTGCTCTAAAGCAAGCATGAGTCATATTTTTTGAATTGTTTCCTTAGGCGTTCTAAGCCATTTTGGACGTTTCTTTGGGCACAAGCTAACCCAGTTTTCTAATTTCAGGCAAGTCGTTTGCAGTGAGAAGAAAAATTTAGGGAAATAGTTTTACTTTGAGAAGAAAAAATTAGTAATAAATCTCTTACCATCTCACGCACACATCTTTTCGTAGCACGAGTACCATCAACTTTTGCAGTTATATTTTCCGGTAACACAACGGCTGCAAATTCCTCCTAAAGTTTTCCAACGTAACCACACTACAAGGAATTTGTGTTATAGGTGGTAAACTGTAAGCACGCTGCACAAACACATGAATTGTTGTAGTGCCACAACAATATTGGCTAGATGTTACAGCTGGTGATGTCCACGAGCAATATGCTATCAATTCTAACTACCATTATAAACAGTCTGGTATTATCAACTACCATCATAACAGATGAAGTGAAAAGAAAATGTTGTAATGATGAATTTTCCTGTCAATCAAACTACCACAATGCACACTTATTCTTCGTACTCATCAGATGTAAGTACACCCTCATATGTATTATTAAAGACTGCCATTTCTTCCTCGTCGAAACTTATTTGTTCAAGTGAGCCCTCCACTTGCTCCCTGTTGAGGTTATACACGGACATGACAATTTTGTTGGCCACCGACACACGGAGGTACTTCGACTCCACACTTATTTTGGCATCGAGCACGTATATCAGTTTTCTGATATGCGCCATGTAAAAGCAAACTAAAGGCCCACTCTCGTCACTAAGAAATGACACAGACGTATATTGAGAATTAAAAAAAAACTAAATAAAACGGTGCACAGAACTATGATGGACCCACTCACCCGTACGGGTGCACAGGAATTCTTGCAATCTTATAATACCATGTTTTGTCAGTCTCGAACAATCTGTACCATCGACTCCCTGCAAACAAACACGAGCTTTTAGCATGAAGAAAATTATGGTGATTCAAAACCCAAGGATTAAGAAAAATTAATGAAATATGGGTAACGTACTCTTGGCACTTCTGCCGCATCACCAATTTTGCCTCACGCTCCACAAAGTTTGAAACAATGTAGTGCAACTTGCATTCAACAGCAGTGGGGCGGTTGACAAGACTTAACTGGGTCGGGCCGGCCTTTTTCCGGGGTTTTCTTGGAAATTTTGCTTTACAAATCACGAACTCTATGTTGGGGGAATTACTTCAACAGTAGACCACTGTCAAGGGGAGCTTCTGTAAAATGAAGAGCCACGGAAAAAAAATTGAAAACGTGTATTCAGTGACATCCTTACGCAAATACCTGCAAATTCTTCTGGTGCATCCTGCTTTCAGAAACAGCAGCCTTCAGTTCAGCTGAACCACTCTCGATGTATTGAAAACCCTTTCCGTTGGGTGAATCTTCCCCTTGACATTGCCCTGCCGCATATTGTTCCTCTTTGACCCTCTTTTCTACCACATCTCCATTCTCATTTGGATCACCACTCATCAGATGTTTTTCTACCGATCTTTCATCATTCTTTTTTGGGACAACACTTTCATAATTGCGTTCAGAGCTCGTATGAGTATCCAAAACTTCTTCTGAAGTACCATTGTGTTCACGGACTCTGTCTTTTCCCCCCTCATTTGGATCACACCTCTTCTGAAGACCTTGTTTGCCTTGTTCACGACTCTTCTCAATACCCTTAACTCCTTATGAAGTACCACCGTCTTCAAGTAATCGTGTTTCTTTGAATCACCACTCACTTGATTTTCTTCACTCGACACTTCATCCCTATTGTTAAAAAGAAATTCACTGTCTTCAAGACTCTTCCGAGCATCCATACCCTCTATTGAATACAGTTCGTTGCGTTCAACTAATCCGTCCTGAGACCATTGGTTGCCACAAATTGCGTTCAAAATTAATTGTTTCATCTTGGACTGCGTTCCCATTTACTGGACTTCAAAAATGGTCCGCCATTTTCTACAATATTTTGCAAAACAAATGTGGGAAGCCCCTCGGTCACCGCAACCGGCATGAGTTTAATTCTCTGCAGCAGAAGACAACAACAGCAATGAGACTGTAACTCCCTGTTCAGAAAATTTAACGTAAAACACCTTTCCATTAATGCTAAATAATTAGGTATCGACTACTGATCATCTATATATCGCAATGAAAAGATAAGAAGACACAACACGCACCTCAGATTTGCTCTTATGCGAAAAAAATCACCTTTATTCATGTCAGATATTTCCCACAATCCTATGCGAGGACCATCCCTTGTAGATGTTGTAGCCACTGGTTTCTCTAAAAGCTGCGGTTGGAATACCTGAAGGTACGCCAACTACACAAAAACATAAACATTCGAACATTGATAAATATGTAAATATCACATTAATTAACTAAGCGTCGTACATAAGTGTTGGAGATATACCATGGGTATTAGTGCACACCCGCCTCCTAACTTCTGTTTGTCTCTCAAGACATCCTTCTGCTGAGAGCACAAGTGATCAAGGAAATGTTTGCACCAGTTAACGCAGTTCAAACGTTCCAAATCCGTCACAAATCTCACAAGCGACTGGCGTATACCCAACTTACTAACAGGTAGCCCAAAACAACAAAGGATTAACAAGACAGCCCTACATTTCCACTCATTGCTGAGGCTCTCGTCATTACTGAGCAAATCGCCAACGACATTAACCCCTACAAAGGCTTTTCTAATTCCGAGTTGGTGGGCCATTTTTTGTTCTTCCATTGTATATGTTTTGTTCTTCCCTAACGGAATATCTATCTTATCCCCCGAGCCACGGTCCCCCAGAAGCCAGTTAACAACTTTGTCGTCGATCTTTAACGTACGACCATGAGCTTCGACAGTACGAGTGGCATGGTTTAGTAACCCCATTCAATACTTGGCAAATTCACACGGCAAGTTCCCTCTTGGAAGGTTACGCAAAGCGCCTAGACCGACACCATTCATCCACTCCCTCTGATCCTCCGTCATGCTTTCAAATAAACCAACGATTTGTGTCAACGACATGCTTTTCGTAAACCTCTTTTCAACTTTTGCGGCCACTTTATCCAGCTCAACCTTCTTGTGTTTCCCTTTGTTAGGGCGTTTAACCCCCATTTCTTCCAAATGATTCTTCATCTCTCTTGCAACCCTTGCATCCCGTTTGTACTTATTTCGCCGCTCTTCAGGTAGACTGTTCCATTCCCTGCGGATTGAATCCTCCACATCCTTCATGCACATTGTGTTGTTCTCGTATCTCTTTTTATACAGGGACATCACGTCCCTCCTACAATATCGACAATTGCAGATTTAGTATTGAATAAACAATATAGTTATTAACTCACACCAAGTGTAGGGACAGAGCACTATACTACTTGTCGTCGGGGAAAGATACGATAACCCTAAAGGAAGTTCGTTCGGCGTTGCACAGGGGGGATGTGCGGAAAAAGGAGGGAAAGATTGAAGATCATGATGGTGGTGCCTTCATAGTCAAGGGTGGAAGAGGTACGTGTGGAAATCGAAACCACGGTAGATCTGACTTACCATTGGACGTTAGATTTACTTAAGAGATGTGCAGAATTCAAAACTACGGAAGATCCGACTTACCATCGACTGCTGCATATGCTGCAGGCGTAGGAGCATGGGCGTGTGTCTTGTTGGCACGCGGTTGGTGGCGCGTTATTGGGGGCGCATTGAATTTTTTGCATGTTGTTGGGAATGTATTGGTTGTTGGCACTTATTGGGCGTGTATCGGTTTGCATACAAGACGTACTTCTATTTATCGTCAACATATTCCGTTTTGTCCAAGCGGTATCCTCGCGCCTATCGAAGACGAAGAGTCGAAAGACGGCCCTTCCACTCGGCACCGTCGGATTGAAAAGACTATTCGAATGTGGAATCATAGAGCTTTAGTCCGTTCTTGAAAGAGTCGAAGCCGAGTCTTTCTCGCGAAGAAATCTCGTAAGAGAGGGACAGTCTATCTGCGAGAATTATAGCGAGTAAATAATCTTTGCGTAAGTTTACTTTCGTATGTATTCTCGGTGCGGTTTATTGGTTGCGAAAATTGGCATGGCATTGCTCGATTGATGGGCACTTTTTTGGGTAGCGCAAATGGGCCAGCCTTTGGCACTAAGGCACTGGTGAAAGTCGGTATAATTCTTCCTAAACCGTTTTGGAAGCTTTCTTTGTGTCTATTTGGTAGCAAGTCGGTATCTTAGGTATTAATATATGCTAGGATCGTGGCTTTATGTTGTGGTGTTTTCTAATTGGGATCTTCATCAATAATATTGTGGTTGTTTGGTCGTGGATGTAGTTAGTCTATGAACTAGTGAACCACGTTGAATCGTTGTGTGATCGTGTTTTGTTCTTTGTTACATCACTCTTCTTGTTCCACATTCGTTTTCTAACACATACAGGTGTCAGATTTCCCAAAGAACCCAAGTTTCTGCCACAATGCACACTTATTCATCGTACTCATCAGATGTAAGTACACCCTCATACCACTCTGTCCCTGATCTTTCTTCCCAATTTGACTTATACCACTATTCACCACGTCACTTTGACACGGTGATTTCGATAACAAAATGATGCAATATTTTGATAATTTTTTCATAGTGTTTTAAAGTAAACGTTGTTCCATAACACGGTGACAAAATTGTCAAAAAATTTGCATCGTTTAGTTATCGAAATTACCCGGTTAAAGTGACCCAGATACGAGTCAAAAAGTCAACATGGGAAGAAAGAGCATGGAAGAGTGGTATACTGGTACTAGTATGTACTACCTCCGTTTCTTGTGGATTGTCCTAATTTGACTTATCAACTCGTATCTAGGTCACTTTGACTCGATAATTTAGATAGCAAAACGATATAATTTTTTGGCAATTTTTCCATGGTGTTGTAGAGCACAGTTTACTCTACAAGACCATGCAAAGATTATCAAATTCTTATATCGTTTTGCTAACCAAATCACCGGATCAAAGCGGCCCTGTGAATAGTGACAAAAAGTGAAGTAGGCTGAAAGAGAAGAAACAGAGATAGTACTTCATACTACTATTAAACACTGCCATTTCTTCCACATCGAAAATTATAATCACGAATTTGCAACACACGGGCAGGATCACGAATCACTAACACAAGAACTACAGAGTACTCATTCGTGACACCAGAAAAAATAGCCTCTCCATCTGAATGGTTCACATTTTCTTGGTGGTCTCTTTTTGGGCACTTTAAGAAACATGTTGTTTGGATGAAAACGGAAGACAAGATTTGAACAACCACATAAATAAAAATGCAAAGTGGGATTAGTATATCCATGCACAAAATGATCATTGTGAACAAAGCTTGAGATACATAATATTAGTACTGAGTTGCCTAACGTTATGTTAGTTTTGTGAATCTACAAATTGAGCCTAGCGAGGTCTGCAAGAGTAAATGTTTTTTTTGAGAGATTACTTTTTTTGTCAACCGGGTTTGAACGCAAGACTTCATACAAGGGTTTTCATTATCAATTACTATAATAATTTATATAAAAAGTTTTGAAATTTATATAAAAAACCTCTTTCAGTATCACAACTAGAATGTTTGTATACGTGGGACTAATCACAATTGCTCACATTCTTCGTTCGTGCAGTCAGTGGGATGTAATTAATTTGCAAGTCTCTCGTTCGGCTATATATATTAGGGATGGACATCGGCCCTATTACCCAAAAAGCCCTCTGGCCTTGCCCAAAATATTAGGGCTTTTGCCTAGTTTTTCCGTCCAAAAGCCGGGCTTGGGCCTCGATACTTAGCCCTACTGAAGTTTGGGCTCGATATGACAGGCCAAGCCCTAGGCCGGTTGGACCAGACCCAGATACAATATACAAGAATTAGTTTATATTAAAATATTTTTATTGTAGTGTGTGATAATGTTATTTGTTCTAGAGCACCTAACACTGATGTTCAATGTCACACAATTCTCATTTACGAAGGGAGTCTTGGTGGATTTCGGTACATTTGCAACATATGAAAATTTTATTGAATTTTGGATGTTGAATCTTCAATAAGATCGGAGACCTTTTTTGCGAATTAGGATTACAACGTTCTCAAAAAAAAAAAAGTAGGATTACAGCAGTATTATTTGAGTACATGCACATGTTGGATCATATTTTACATGTAATGTGTGGGGTAAATTGATGAATACATTCGGGCTTGGGCCTAAAGCTTGGGCTTGGATTGACTTGAAAAGTTAGGACCTGAGCTTCAGACTAAGGCCTGTAGTTCTAACCGGGCCAGACTCGGATTAGATGTTAAGGCTTTTTTTTTTCTTCTAAAACCTCTATCTCTACGTTTAAATGTTTATAGGGGTTTAGATGATGCCTAAGTTTAACGTCTACTATCCGTTTTGCCTCCATGCTTTAATTACTAAAAAAAGTTGAGTTACTAAACAATAAATCCTACGGCAAAAAAAAATCTACCTTTAGTAAAAGAGGTCTTTGATTCTACGGCAAAAAGTCATTGTTCATCAAATCTCCTCCACCGCGATGGTTTCTGCAACTCACCTACCTCGCACTCTCTCCCAACCACCAGAGGTAGCGGCGACTGCCTATCACCCTTTCTCCACGTCTCCTTGCTCGGTGAATCTCGTAGCAGTAGCAGTAAGTAAACAATCTCCCCTCCTTATTGTCTATCCAAGTTCAATCGCTCTTTAGAATACGGTCAATTGGTCTTCTTTTGTTTGATTTGGTGCCACTGAATTGACCTTATGTTGTTTGATTTGAATTGATAAATTGGGGTTCTTCATAGATTGGGGATTTGGTAATTTCATACAGTACACTCTTACTTGGTTAAATCGTTATTCCAATCTTATTCCAGACGGAGTAATTCAAAGGTAGTAATAGAATAGGACTTTGAGTCACCCGCTCTTCTATCGAATGGGTAAAAGCAACTACTTGATTACACTTGGTTAGGTTTAAGAGTATGAACTTTGGAGCTTAGCAAAGAAATTAAAATCTCCAAGTAAATTTGTGTAACTCATCTGGTATGGAT
Organism: Linanthus parryae; assembly: GCA_023055425.1. Classification (NCBI taxonomy): domain Eukaryota; kingdom Viridiplantae; phylum Streptophyta; class Magnoliopsida; order Ericales; family Polemoniaceae; genus Linanthus; species Linanthus parryae. The sequence continues at coordinate 46,508,082 of JALGPY010000010.1, read as the reverse complement.
ATCTTTTTATTATCACTCAAATTGGGCAATGCACTAAGGGCTTCATAGACAGTGGCATTGTCTCTATTTCTAGCTTGAATGTTTAGTTATTGGTATTGTAGCGGTGATCTAGCTATAAATGGATCATATTGGTCGTTAACATCCTTCAATATTTTGCTACAATATACCCTTATGGGACCTGCCCTATATGTTCTTTATATACAATAATAAGAATTCCAAGAAATAGTCTTAACACTAGGCAAAGAAAAAATAATTAAACTTTTAAGCTTACCGTTGATTGGGCTTCAGAAAGTTGAAAAATTCTTTAGTGATTTTAGACAACGTACTAGTGATTATTACAATGAATGATGAGGATGTGATTTAGTCAATTTTGGATATCCGTAAAAATGAGGAAGAGGAAGGCTTCATTCACTGTCCATTTGTGGCTGCTGAAAGTCATAGACATAACACAGTTGTCAAGACTGTCAAGATTTCTGAGTTCAAAAGTAAAACCATAAATAAATATGCACATTTTAATGTCAACACATCTTTACTCTTATAAAAGGAGGATATTAATTCCCAAAAAAAAGGAGGATATTAAAAAAAAAGTTTCTAAGATTGGTTTTCAAAAATAGACCCCAATTTAATGTAGACTAGAGGTTACGTTCACATCTGTAAGAGTCTCCGTGAAAACCGGAGGAGAAGGAAAAAACCCTAACCATGGAAGAAACGGCGCACCAGTTCGAATCGCTCAGGCTGACGGAGAAGGAAGGGAAGGAGATAGATTTCGAAGATGATTTCGTTACACAAGCAGAGAAAGGATTCGATTGGTGTCTGATCGGTCGATTTCTCACCGATGTTGACATTGATCCGAAGGCAATGAAATCTTTCTTCCGAAGGGTTTGGAACAAAGGTGAGCAAGTTGATTTCTACAACGTAAACAGAAATACTTTTCTTTTCAAGTTTCCAAACAAAGTACTGTTAGATCGGATCTCTTCGGGCGGTCCCTGGGTATTCGATGGAGCCATGTTAATGCTGAAACCCTGGGCCCTCGGAGACGAAACGGAGAACCCTAGTTTCAGTACTATGGATGTCTGGATCCAGATTCACAAACTCCCTGTCCACTTAGTCACTGAGAGCGCGGGACGAAAGGCTGTGGCGAATGTAGGGACGGTACTTCAATCCGATCCGAGGGTTGACAGTGAAGGTATGAAAAACTTCGTCCGTGTTCGTGTACGGATGCCCTTATTTGATGCACTACCCCGTGGAGTGTATGTTAATATCAAGAAGGAACGGGTATGGCTTGATTTTAGGTACGAAAGAATACCAAGGGTTTGTAAGTGGTGTGGCTTCATCGATCACTATAGCCGAAACTGCGATAAGTGGATCGGGAACGAGGAGGGTATCGATGATGAGGGATACGGAGACTGGCTACTTTACCACCCACCAAAGAAGGGCAAGTCAGAACGATCAGGACCTAAGAGAGGACAAGCAGATCAAGACACGGATCGAACAAAGGGCAAGGAAGGGGAGAAACCTACGGATGGTAAAGAGGATTTGGACACGAACAGAAACCTGGAAGGGACCGAGGCTGATACCGGCGAGAGAGAAAAAGCGATACCACCAGAAGTACAAATGTTCGATAACCCACAGTTCGATGAAAGACGCTGAATCTCGATACAGAGCTAAATAGAGAGGGAGAGGAGGAACAGGCCACAAAGCAAGACAGAACCACAGAAGGAAGGGGGAATGATACAGGAGCAAGACTCAACGGGGAGGACAAGGTGGATGAAGGTGCTACGGTGAAAGGCCCAGGAACAAGTCACCAGGGAGGAAGAACAGGGCAGACAGGCGGAATGATGGGGTCGATAAAAGAGGGAGTAGCAGCGATGATTAACTCTTTCGAGGCAAATCAGGCGCCCAACGGAGATAAATCCACGGCTGAGGTCACACAAAAACCCAACCAGAGAGCTAACTGGAAAGACGCCGCGCGGCAAGCGGCAAAAACAACAGTGGAGAAAGCTCCCCAGTCCCCAAAACGTAAAGTTGGCTCCAACTTTAATTTCAGCCCGCCCCCGGTTCAGGAGACGAGCTCGAGAGGAGGTTTCAAGAGCCGGGCCATAAATCTAGAGAAGAAGATGATCCAAGCGATGACAAAAAACAATGAGGATGGAAGCTCCTCTAACAACACAATTGCACCAACGGCGGCGCCTGTTAATCAGGGCCACCGATCACAATGAGTATCCTTAGTTGGAACGTACGGGGGTTGGGGAAGCCCCGTGCGGTCCGAGACTTGAAGGAGCAGGTGGGGCTCCTTTCCCCAAAGATTGTTTTCTTGATGGAAACGAAACTCACCATAGCGGAGATGGAGAAGGTCAGAATCAGGATTGGGTATGCAAATGGTATCTTCAGGGAAGCAAACGAGAGAAAAGGGGGATTGGCTTTAATGTGGAGTGATAGCATAAAGCTCAATCTTTACAAGTTCTCGGATTTCCATATAGATGCGGATGTGGAGGAACATGACGGTTTCTCTTGGAAACTGACGGGCTTCTACGGAGACCCAGTGAGGGAACAAAGATACAACTCTTGGGAACTCTTGCGAAGAATAGCACCGACTGCAGGGAGGGCGTGGTGTGTATGTGGGGATTTTAACGCTGTCAGCAGTTTTGCGGAAAAAGAAGGAGGACGGCACGACGACTATTCTCAATTGAATGCCTTTAATGACGTTCTTCAGGAGCTAGAGTTGCTGGATTTGGGATTTTCCGGACCCCAATTTACGTGGACAAACAATCAAGAAGAAGAGACGAATATTAAAGAAAGATTGGACAGGGTCGTTGCAAATGTTTAATGGATGGACAGATTTAGAGGGGCACGAGTCACGCACCACACCGGGATGAGATCGGACCATAGACCGATCCTTCTCGAATGGGAGACTAAGAAAGCTGCCAGAAGAAGAAGACGGTTTCACTTCGAAAACATGTGGAACTCCCACGCTGGGTTTAAAGATGTGGTGACAAACTCTTGGCAAACCAGCCATTGCGAGGAGTTGACCCATAAATTAAAAAAGTTGGCTGGAAAGTGCCAAACTTGGAACAAAAAAACCTTCGGCTCGGTGAGAAAGCAGATAAAAGAACTTTGTGACAGGAAGAGCACGCTGGAACGTTCTGCCCAAACAAGACAAGTGATCGAAGAGTTGAAGTCTATAGCAGCCAAGTATGACGAGTTGCTTTATAGGGAAGAGGTGATGTGGAAACAAAGGGATAAGACAGAATGGCTTAAGCAGGGCGACCAAAACACGAGATTTTTCCACAGAAGGGCCACGATTCGTAGGGCCAGAAATTGTTTTAAAGGCATAGAGAAAGAAAATGGGGAGTGGACAAAGGATGACGGAGAGATTACCGCTTGCCTAGAAAGGCACTTCCAACACCTCTTCTCGTCACAACAGCCAACAAATGAGGAAATCCAAAATTTCCTAAACTGTTCCCAGGAAGTTATTCCCATTGAAGATCACGATCTACTAGAACAGCAATATACTGCCAAGGAAGTTCGAGACGCTCTCTTCCAAATGGGGCCCGACAAGGCCCCTGGGAAAGACGGCTTTACTGCCGGTTTCTACCAACGTCACTGGAGAATCGTGGGAGATGTGGTGACAAAATCCTGTCTCAATATTCTGAACGAGGGCTCGGGAGTCGATGACTTCAACAAGACACTCATCACTCTCATCCCCAAAACCAAACAGCCTCGTAAGCCCTCGGATTTTAGACCGATTAGTTTGTGTTCGGTTATATACAAGATTGTTGCGAAAGCCGCCGCAAATAGGCTGAAGTTGGTCTTGGGAAATATTATCAGCGATAACCAAAGTGCCTTTGTCCCGGGCAGGTTGATCACTGATAACACCATAACAGCATTTGAAGTTATTCATACAATCAAAACACGGAAGAAAGGGAGAAAGGGTGCTATGGCTCTAAAAGTAGATATGGCGAAAGCCTACGATAGGGTCGAATGGGAGTTTCTACTTAAAACTCTAGACCAGCTGGGGTTCGGCCCAAAATTTGTCAACCTGGTGGAAAGGTGTATCTCCACGGTCACCTACAAATTTATCAGAGAAGGGGAGGTGACGGGGAAAGTTGTCCCTGAAAGGGGTCTACGGCAAGGATGTCCCCTATCTCCCTATTTGTTCGTTATTTGCAGTGAGATGTTATCGAGAGCTGTTACGGCAACAGTGATTGATGATAGAATCAAGGCCGTAACAGCGTCTCGGGGAGGAGCAGTGGTCTCCCACTTGTTTTTTGCTGACGATTCCATGTTTTTTCTACAGGCAAACAAAGAAGAAATTACAGAGTTACAAAAAAAATTCAAATCCTACGAGAAAGCGTCGGGGCAGGCGGTGAATGCTTCAAAGTCGTCGATCGTCTTCTCACCGAACGTCCCAAAGGAGGTCAAAGAGTAAATTAAGCAATTGTGCGGGGTACCTGAAACAGAAAAGCACGATCAGTATTTGGGATTGCCAACAACTATAGGTAGGCAAAAATCAATTACTTTCGCGTACATAATTGACCGTGTTATAAGTCGACTCAAAGGATGGAAGGAGAAGGTGCTATCTACTGGGGGAAAAGAAATTTTGATAAAAGCCGTAGAAAATGCAGTGCCTAGCTACGCTATGGCGTGTTTTAAGCTTCCTGATGGGATATGTGATAAAATAGAAGCTAAGATTCGACAGTTCTGGTGGCGTAAAGATGAAAGAAACAGAGGCATAAACTGGGTTCAATGGCGTAAACTACAAGACCCCCTTCCAAATGGGGGAATCGGGTTTAGAGATTTCAAAGCCTTTAACCAAGCTATGCTAGCTAAACAGGCGTGGAGAATCCAAGACAGTCCGTTAACGCTAATGAGCAGAGTGATTAAAGCAAAGTACTTTGCAACAAAAAATTTCTGGGAAGCTGAAGAAGGATACTCACCAAGTTATGTATGGAGGAGCATCCTCCATTGTAATACCCGAGATTTTCCTAATTATATTTTAGTAAATTGTGAATTTTAATTAGTTATTTTTATGATGTTTTTTTTTAAGTTTTATACATATTAACTTATAAATATTTATTTATATAACACATATATATATATATATTTAGTATAAAATTTAAAATGTTTATTTTATATAAACAATAATTTATTATTTGTTGTGTATAGCTCGTTATCTCGTTTATAAATTTTTCGTCGCGTTTAAAACATTCGCCGCGAGTTAATTTCCGTCGTACACCACTTTTTACGTGTCGAACCACCGCGTGACTTCGCGAATCCGCCACACCGAATAACATTCTCTCACCCATCACTTCACATTTTATTTTTTTTTTCTTTTCCTTTTTTTTTTTTTTCACCTCTGCTTCTCCCTGCTTTGCTGCTTCAGCCACCGACCAGCAGCCTGACGCCTGTACCTCCCTGCAACAGCCACCCACGCCCCCCTCCTTCACCAGCTAGCTACCAGCTAGCTCCCCATCTCAAATCAAATCAACAGCCTCCATTCATCACCTCCCTCACCTTCTTAATCCCCTCTTCTTCTACCTTCTTCACCTCCATTCACCCTCTGTTCTTTGCCGAGACCAAACCCAGCAAACCAGCCACCACCACCGTGAGCCACCACCTCTGCTCTCACCCCGATCCCACCTCCATCTCTACCAATTCTCTGTATCTCCTCCAATCACCACCACCACTGAAAAACCAACATCACCACCACGCCCAAATCGCCTGCTCTGTTTTTGCCGCAGCAAACAGAGCATCACAGCCCATCACCACCACCTTCAATCACCGTCGCTACTCACCACCAGCATCACCCTCGTCTCTCCCTCCTCACTCTCTGCCTCGACAACCCAGATACAGCCGCCCAAATCAGCGGCAGCAGCAGCTTCGGGAGCAGCGAAACAGAGCCCCCGACGCCGCCACTGCGACCGGAGCTCATTCTCCCTCTCAAATCTCCGCTGTCTCCGTCGTCCTCCATCCCTCTCTCTGCTCTTTCCGACTGGAACCAGGAGCTCCTCCGCCACCTCCATTAAAGCCGACGAAAGCTTCGCCGAAAAATTTCCGATTCGTTCCCCTCCCCTATTTCGGTAAATTGAACTCTCCCCTGTCGAATTCCTAAGCTATTATTGTTCATCAATCATGTTAAACTGTGTGTATGTATGTGGGTGTGTGTTGGTGTTTGAATCGGGAAGAAACCCAATTGGGGAAGATGGCATGATTGAAAAGATTTTAGCTCAGGGGGGGTTTTGTTGTACAAATTGAAAGTTGGAGGCTATACTTTATCACATGTTAAAAACTGTTATGTGTTAGTGGGGGGTGCTTGCTGTCTTTTCCAGAAACTTGTTATATATGTATTTATACTTGTATTTACTTTGTATTAAGTTAGTATAAATATTTAATTAATTTCTGTTAATTTATATACTAAATATAATTACAAAATAAATTAGTTTTGTAACACAAAATAAAAATAGAATTTTATGATAATTGTAAATTAGTTATGTTTATATATTTATATTTAGTTGTTGAAAAAATAAGTTATTAAAATATACTTTGTGTATTTTTGAGTATTTATTCGATAAAGATTATATTGTTGAAAAGATGAAATAATTCTAAATTTCGTTTTCATTATATTATTATTAATATTTCAATAAAGTGTACAACTTGATATTATTTTATCAACAAGTAAATTCGTTTAATTAGAATATTAAATAATTTTCACTCCTTAAAATTATTGGTTAATTTTCTAAAATAAATTTGGAGTTTATAAATACGTTAGGGGTATTCGATTAGGCTTTCGCATTCATATCATATAGGACATATGCATTTTCTATTTGCGATACGAACTTGTTTGTGATTAGGATTTTATGTGTATGATTGTAGAGCCTGTCTTCGACGAGCTAGTTGATCACGACGTTGTGTACGAGTAGCGGCTTAGTTAGCACTTTTGGCTCTCACGGTGAGTATTCATGCTTAGCGTTGCGTACTTATCTTCTTTCGTGTCAAATGTGATTTTATTTCAAGTCTCAAAATATACTTGTGATACATGCCTAGTTTTGTGTGTCAATTCCTTTCATGTGATACTCGTTTATCTGAAAATAATTGTCGTGCTTTATTCCGAAATTTCTAACTTGCCGTACTCACTTTTAAATCGTCACTGTATCACTTGTTTTCAAATCGGAAAACTAATTGTTCAAATATCACTAAGTCGGAATTCATTAATAACGTAAAGTGAAAGAATCGCAAGTACTGGAACCAGTTGGGTCTACGACAGTGCTATACGCCTACGTCGTGTTACTTTACTTACGTTACTATCGGGTGATGATTCCCTGGGCCAGGTCCCTAAAGAGATACCGGGATAATCCCCTGGGCTCCAGTCCCTAAACTTATTTCGGGTGATGATTCCCTGGGTTTTAGCCCCTAAAGATATGGGACTCCGTGCGCCCCGAATCCTTTCGCCGTAGGCTGGATTCCAGCATTCTAGTACTACTCTTATGACTTACAATCTTAAGAGGGTGTCGACACTTAAGGTATAGTAGTTGGCTTGTATGATGACTAGCGGGATCGGAAACCCCGATCCACAATGCTTGGCAGTGAGGTCGGGTTATCAGAACCCCCTATAAGCCAGTATCATCTGTTATTATTCACCCTGGTCTCTCCTGGTTACTGCGAGTTAATAATGCGACATCTTTGTCTCTAAATATGGAAGCTGTTATTTATAAGCCGTGTTCTGCTTAGACATGCAACTTGAGAAAATATCCTTGGAGTTGAATTACTGAACGTTTGATAGTCTTTCGAAACATTGTAAACTCTCATCTTTATACTTATACTCTGTTACTGTTTAAACTACTTCAAATGTAAACCCCGTAACCTTTCTTAGCCGTTCTGTTTTACATGCTAAGGTGTATATCCACTCAGTTTTTACTGATACTCGGAAAACTGCGGTCTTGTGTCTTTTAATTCCCCCGCAGGTATATGACTGGTTTGCATGGGGTAACGCGCTGGACTCACGATTCGTTCTCACCTGCAAACAGTATCAATTAGTAATGAACCGTAGAGCAAACTTTTGGTGTAATATCTCTTTTGCTAGGCTTGTTGTCCTGTTTGGACTCAGCCACAAACAATGTTATCGTGTAAACTTTTAATCAGTAGTTTGGATGTTTCCTTTCACTTTCTTGTTACTAATACTCCTTATACGAAAGGGTAATTCCCTGTATGGAGGACACTACCCCGATCTCCGGTCCCTCTGGAAATCGGGGGTGTTACAGTTGGTATCAGAGCAGTGACATCCAATTAGGACTGTAGGGAGAAAACGTTTAAAAACTAAGACTTTTGAAATTTACTACAACCAAGTTTGAACTTGATTAGGGCAACATAAAATCTAAGTAAAATAAAGACAAGCTGAGGTGTATGGGTGTTCTCTTTTACTTATTCTAACATGCTAAATTGTTATATGCTTTATGCTTCTGTCGTGTTTATATGCGCTTTAGTTTATTTACACACTCCTAGGGTGACTTACCTTAAGAGAACCTTTAGGAAGATGGAATATTAGGCTAATAGATTGTTTTTCCTTACCTTGTAGATGGCCGTAAGAATCCGAACCCCGACTCGCGCAGAGTTTAGAGACGACTACCCTGCTGGTACCCAGCGAAGGCCTGGGGAGACTATCACCCAATTCTGCAACAGGGTAGAAGGGCGATGTGAGCTTTGGCCCCTTAGGTACCACCGTACCGATAACTTCTACCATAACCTGGTGAAGGTGCACTGCATCCTAGCTTCTCTGCCCAGTGTTGAGCCTTACTTGGCCCTTAAGCACGAGTACCGTGGCATAGTGAACCACTCCTTGAGGCCCCAGCCTGCCGGCTACCGTCATAACGGTGGATGGACTGTAACCCCTGAGTCCCTTTGTGCCCGTTTGGTGCAGGCCGAGATGCATTGGGCCGACCCAAACAACCCTAGGTCGGAGATTGAGGTCACCGACTACGAGACTTTCGACGACTAGCTAGTAGGGAGCCCCACCCTCCCACTCCTTTCAAAAGGACTCTTTTGTCAGTCTAGGCACTCCTGCCATTAGGACCTTTCCTTTTATGCTTGTAAGCTATGTAGGTTGTGTACTTTATTTTGGGGGGCGATAGTATTCCCACGTTCTGAACTTATTTGTATCTTGATGAATGTAAGGGTTGTATACCCTCTCTTTTGGTAATGTATGACAAGCAGTCACGCTTTAGCTCTTACGCTCATTTACTTGGGAGAAATTTATTTCTCGAATTGCGTGTATCTCGATAACATAACTTAAGCGTTTAACTCTTATTGCATGCTTGTGTATCTGATGTTGTTATATGTGATTAGAATTGCTTTATACGCGTTAGTTAAGTTATATCATCATGCATATCCCGCACCAAAATAATCGATAGGCAATAGTGTAGGGCGCATGAACGATAGGCAACACCGCTACGCCACTAGAAGCAACGCGTCAGCCCAAATGGAGGGAGTTGAAGAATTGCACCCACAGGTGACTCAGCTGATCGCTCAGATGGGTCAGTTTGTTCAGGCTGTGAACAACAACCAGGGCGCTCCAAACAACAATGTTGCCAACGAACGGGAACCAGACTGGTCTAAGAAGATAGGTCAGAGGAACCCGAGCAACTTTTATGGGAAAGAGGATCCAGTACTGCTCGAAAACTGGATTAGGGACTTCGATAAAATCTTCCATGCTATGGAATGTCCCGAAGCCCGCAAGGTCAATGAGGCGGCTTTCTATTTCAAAGACAAGGCCGATAACTGGTGGACAGCTAATCGAGCAAGGCTCTTAGCTCAAGAAGGCTTTGACTGGGAAGCAATGAAGGCTGCTATGAGGACAAACTTCTATCCAGAACACGTGAAGGAACGGAAGTATAATGAGTTCATCGCGTTGAAGCAGGGCAACGACTCTGTAACGGACTATTATGACAAGTTCGTGGAGTTAGCTCGGTTCGCTGAAGACACAGTGCCAACAGAAGGGCGCATGGTTACCCGCTTTATAGCAGGACTGAAGCTTGAAGTACAGAGGACTATGCTCACTAGAGGCTATGACACCTTGTCAGAAGCTTATGGAGTAGCAGCGAACATATGGAGAATCGATGAGACGCTAGTTCAACAATCAGGAAAGAGGAAGCTGGAAGGCCAAGGAATTGGAGGCTATGGCCATGGAGGAAGCAATAACCAGAGTTCGGACAAGCGTTTCAGAACCGGTAATGGTGGAGGCAATTTCCACCAGAACCGTGGAAATGGTGGCAACCGGAACCAGTACAGCTGCAACAGGTGTGGTCGCAACCATCGTGGATTCACTTGTGATGGTGCAGCTTTAGCTTGCAGATTCTGTGGCATCAGAGGCCACATATCCATCGACTGTAAGAAGAGGATGACAGCTGAGAAACGTCAAGGTTTCAATGGGCAGAATAATCGAGGAAACGGACAGAATTTCCAAGGCAACGGACAGAACTACCAGGGGAACCGACAGAATCAAAATGGGAATGGATTCCGGCAGAACAATCCGAATGGGGGAAATCAGGTCCGCAACAACAACTTCAGGAATGGTGCCGCTGGTCAGCCGGGAAACTACAACAATGGGAATGGCAACGGGAACGGTTGGCAGAACAGGAATGGGACTGCTAATGGTAACAACGGTAACTACAGATCTGGCAACAATGGGAATGGAAATGGAGGCAATGCAGCTCAGGGAAACAACCAGAGGCCGGGTGGCCAGATATTTGTGATGAACCGGACAGAAGCGGAAGCAGCGAACAACGTGGTGACTGGTACTTTTCTTGTCCACAATCATCCTGCTTTCACATTATTTGATTCTGGAGCATCTCTGTCATTCATATCATCTGCATTTGCTAAGAAGATAGGACTAGTACCTTCGGCTAGAACCCCAATAGCAGTTGCGACACCTAACGGTCAAGTAGTGAGTTGCGACACTATTTGTGAAGAAGTAGAGGTCAACATCTTAGGTTGCACCTTACCATCGAATCCCATTGAGTTTAACCTTGGTGAGATTGACGTTATCTTGGGAATGGATTGGTTGACGGAATACAAGGCCAATATCATATGTGCTGATCAGAAGGTGAGGCTAAGAGGACCCAACGGGGAGCGTATTTCCTATAGCAGTGTTCCTAGGGAACCTTCAGTCAAGATTGTCTCGGCCTTAACCATCGTTAACCAGGTTAAGAAAGGCCATGAGGCTTACTTGTGTTACATTCAAGACCTTAACGCGTCAGAGAACGTGTTGGCAGATATACCCGTAGCACGGGAATTCCCGGACGTGTTCCCGGATGAAATCCCGGGTATGCCACCGACAAGGGAAGTGGAGTTTACAATCAAAGTTGTGCCAGGAACGGCACCAGTTTCGAAGGCACCATACCGCATGGCGCCCGCAGAGCTGAAAGAGTTGAAGGATCAGTTGAAGGAGCTACTAGAGAAGGGATACATTAGACCAAGTGTATCGCCTTGGGGAGCACCAGTCCTTTTCGTGAAGAAGAAGGATGGAAGCCTCAGGCTATGTATTAACTACCGGGAGCTCAACAGCGTCACGATCAAGAACAAGTATCCATTGCCGAGGATAGACGACCTGTTTGATCAATTGCAAGGAGCAAGTGTCTTTTCGAAGATTGATTTGAGAACAGGCTACCACCAGCTGAGAGTGGCAGAGAAGGACATACCGAAGACTGCCTTCAGGACAAGGTATGGACATTACGAGTTCACAGTGATGTCTTTCGGTTTAACCAATGCACCAGCAGTATTTATGGATGTGATGAACCGAACGTTGAGACCGTTCATAGACCGTTTTGTGGTAGTGTTCATAGACGACATACTGGTGTATTCGAAGAGCAAGGAAGAGCATGAGGATCACCTTAGGCAAGTTTTGGGAACCCTCAGGGAGGATAAGTTCTATGAAAAGTTGTCTAAGTGCGATTTTTGGCTGGACAGAGTTCCATTCTTGGGACATATCATCTCTAGTGAAGGAGTGTCAGTTGATCCAGCTAAGACGACAGCAGTGAAGGATTGGCCTAGACCGAAGAATGCGTCAGAAATCAGAAGTTTTCTGGGATTGGCAGGCTATTACCGTAGATTCGTGAAGGACTTTTCAAAGATCGCAAGGCCCTTGACGAATTTGACTAAGAAGACGGTGAAGTATGTTTGGAATGAAAGCTGCGAGGAAGCGTTCCAAATCTTAAAGGAGAAGCTGACTACAGCACCCGTGTTAACTCTACCTAATGAGTCAGGGGAGTTTGAGGTGTATAGCGACGCATCGAAGAAGGGCTTGGGATGCGTGCTTATGCAAGACAGGAAGGTTATTGCCTACGCATCCAGGCAGTTGAAACCGCATGAAAAGAACTATGCGACACATGACTTGGAGCTTGCAGCAGTTGTGTTCGCGCTCAAGATTTGGAGGCATCATCTTTATGGAGCGACTTGTCGGATGTTCACCGACCACAATAGCTTGAAGTACATCTTCACCCAGAAGGAGCTGAACCACAGGCAAAGGAGATGGTTAGAGTTGATCAAGGACTACAACCTAGAGATTCAGTACCATGAAGGGAAGGCAAACGTAGTTGCAGATGCCTTGAGCAGGAAATCAAGTCATACAGTGAATTCCATGTGGGTTTTACCACACCGATTGTGCAAAGAGTTTGAGAAGATGCAAATCGAGGTAATGGAACAAGGAACTGTGAGAAACATGTTGGGAAGTATGACGACTGTGCCTGACATCTTGGAAGAGATAAAGAAAGACAAGCCAGGAGACGTGAAGCTGGAAAGGATTAGAAAGAAAATCGAGGACGGTTCAACAAAGGAATTTCAGATTCACGGAGACGGGAGTATTCGATATAAGGGAAGGTTGTGTGTACCCCAGAAGTGTGCAGACATCAAGGAGAAGTTGATGCAGGAGGCGCATTGCACACCTTACTCAGTGCATCCCGGAGGGGACAAGTTATACAAGGATCTGAAGATGCAATTTTGGTGGCCCAAGATGAAGAATGAAGTAGCGGAGTTCGTGGCTCGATGTCTCACGTGCCAGAAAGTAAAGTTTGAGCACAAGAGAATGGGCGGACTAGTGCAACCACTGGAAGTTCCTAAGTGGAAATGGGATGCGATCTCAATGGATTTTGTCACGGCTCTACCAGTATCGAGGAATGGGCTGAATTCGATCTGGGTAATAGTCGACAGATTGACCAAGACGGCAAGATTCATTCCGATGAAGGACACGTGGAACATGGAACAGAGAGCAGACGCATACGTAAAGAACATAGTGCGGTATCATGGAGTACCAGAATCGATAGTTTCGGACAGAGATCCAAACTTTCTCTCTCATTTTTGGCAAGCACTTCAGGAAGCGTTGGGGACAAAGTTATGTTTCAGTACAGCCTTTCACCCAACCACAGATGGCCAAACAGAGAGGACAATCCAGACTTTGGAGGATATGTTGCGTGCTTGTGTCATGGATTTTCAGGGTTCATGGGTTGATAGACTACCGCTGATAGAGTTTTCCTACAACAACAGTTACCATGCCAGCATTGGGATGGCACCTCATGAAGCATTGTACGGGAGGAAGTGTAGGACTCCACTTTGCTGGAGCGACATTAGCGAGACAGTTGTACTTGGACCACAGATCATTGAGGATATGACTGACCAGGTTCGACTTATTCAGAAGAAGATGAAAGCAGCACAAGATAGGCAGAAATCATATGCAGATCAGAAAAGAAGGCCACTCGAGTTCCAAGTGGGCGATAAAGTATTTCTGAAAGTTTCACCGACCAAGGGAGTAAAGAGGTTCAACCAGAAAGGGAAGTTAAGCCCCAAGTTCATTGGACCATATGATATCGTGGAAAGGATTGGAGAGTTGGCATATAGACTGGATTTACCATCGAATCGCGGACGTGTTCACAACGTATTCCATGTATCGCAGCTGAAGAGATACATTGCCGACAAATCCCACGTCCTAGATCCTGAACCCATAGAATTGGATCCTGCGCTAACTTACGAGGAACATCCAGTCAAGATCTTAGACCGCAAGACAAGGCAAACACGGAACAAGAGCACCAACTTGGTCAAAGTTCTATGGACGAATCATCAGACTGAGGAAGCTACTTGGGAAACCGAGGACGAGATGAGGAATAAGTACCCGCACCTCTTCGTCGATGAGGTATTAACCGAGTTCCGGGGACGTCACTCCTCTAAGGGGGAGAGGATGTAAAACCCCATTAATTCCTGCTATTACTTACCCTAACATCTCATCTCATATAATCATGCTATCCTCATACCGTCGCATTGCATTAGTCACTTGCATCTCATGTGTTTCCTGTCTACGTGTTACTCCATTAGTATATTGGCATTTAGAGACCCGTATATTCTATTACCGCGCTCAAGCTTCGAGGACGAAGCTTAGTCCAAGGAGGGTAGGATGTAATACCCGAGATTTTCCTAATTATATTTTAGTAAATTGTGAATTTTAATTAGTTATTTTTATGATGTTTTTTTTTAAGTTTTATACATATTAACTTATAAATATTTATTTATATAACACATATATATATATATATATTTAGTATAAAATTTAAAATGTTTATTTTATATAAACAATAATTTATTATTTGTTGTGTATAGCTCGTTATCTCGTTTATAAATTTTTCGTCGCGTTTAAAACATTCGCCGCGAGTTAATTTCCGTCGTACACCACTTTTTACGTGTCGAACCACCGCGTGACTTCGCGAATCCGCCACACCGAATAACATTCTCTCACCCATCACTTCACATTTTATTTTTTTTTCTTTTCCTTTTTTTTTTATTTTTTTTTCACCTCTGCTTCTCCCTGCTTTGCTGCTTCAGCCACCGACCAGCAGCCTGACGCCTGTACCTCCCTGCAACAGCCACCCACGCCCCCCTCCTTCACCAGCTAGCTACCAGCTAGCTCCCCATCTCAAATCGAATCAACAGCCTCCATTCATCACCTCCCTCACCTTCTTAATCCCCTCTTCTTCTACCTTCTTCACCTCCATTCACCCTCTGTTCTTTGCCGAGACCAAACCCAGCAAACCAGCCACCACCACCGTGAGCCACCACCTCTGCTCTCACCCCGATCCCACCTCCATCTCTACCAATTCTCTGTATCTCCTCCAATCACCACCACCACTGAAAAACCAACATCACCACCACGCCCAAATCGCCTGCTCTGTTTTTGCCGCAGCAAACAGAGCATCACAGCCCATCACCACCACCTTCAATCACCGTCGCTACTCACCACCAGCATCACCCTCGTCTCTCCCTCCTCACTCTCTGCCTCGACAACCCAGATACAGCCGCCCAAATCAGCGGCAGCAGCAGCTTCGGGAGCAGCGAAACAGAGCCCCCGACGCCGCCACTGCGACCGGAGCTCATTCTCCCTCTCAAATCTCCGCTGTCTCCGTCGTCCTCCATCCCTCTCTCTGCTCTTTCCGACTGGAACCAGGAGCTCCTCCGCCACCTCCATTAAAGCCGACGAAAGCTTCGCTGAAAAATTTCCGATTCGTTCCCCTCCCCTATTTCGGTAAATTGAACTCTCCCCTGTCGAATTCCTAAGCTATTATTGTTCATCAATCATGTTAAACTGTGTGTATGTATGTGGGTGTGTGTTGGTGTTTGAATCGGGAAGAAACCCAATTGGGGAAGATGGCATGATTGAAAAGATTTTAGCTCAGGGGGGGTTTTGTTGTACAAATTGAAAGTTGGAGGCTATACTTTATCACATGTTAAAAACTGTTATGTGTTAGTGGGGGGTGCTTGCTGTCTTTTCCAGAAACTTGTTATATATGTATTTATACTTGTATTTACTTTGTATTAAGTTAGTATAAATATTTAATTAATTTCTGTTAATTTATATACTAAATATAATTACAAAATAAATTAGTTTTGTAACACAAAATAAAAATAGAATTTTATGATAATTGTAAATTAGTTATGTTTATATATTTATATTTAGTTGTTGAAAAAATAAGTTATTAAAATATACTTTGTGTATGTTTAAGTATTTATTCGATAAAGATTATATTGTTGAAAAGATGAAATAATTCTAAATTTCGTTTTCATTATATTATTATTAATATTTCAATAAAGTGTACAACTTGATATTATTTTATCAACAAGTAAATTCGTTTAATTAGAATATTAAATAATTTTCACTCCTTAAAATTATTGGTTAATTTTCTAAAATAAATTTGGAGTTTATAAATACGTTAGGGGTATTCGATTAGGCTTTCGCATTCATATCATATAGGACATATGCATTGTCTATTTGCGATACGAACTTGTTTGTGATTAGGATTTTATGTGTATGATTGTAGAGCCTGTCTTCGACGAGCTAGTTGATCACGACGTTGTGTACGAGTAGCGGCTTAGTTAGCACTTTTGGCTCTCACGGTGAGTATTCATGCTTAGCGTTGTGTACTTATCTTCTTTCGTGTCAAATGTGATTTTATTTCAAGTCTCAAAATATACTTGTGATACATGCCTAGTTTTGTGTGTCAATTCCTTTCATGTGATACTCGTTTATCTGAAAATAATTGTCGTGCTTTATTCCGAAATTTCTAACTTGCCGTACTCACTTTTAAATCGTCACTGTATCACTTGTTTTCAAATCGGAAAACTAATTGTTCAAATATCACTAAGTCGGAATTCATTAATAACGTAAAGTGAAAGAATCGCAAGTACTGGAACCAGTTGGGTCTACGACAGTGCTATACGCCTACGTCGTGTTACTTTACTTACGTTACTATCGGGTGATGATTCCCTGGGCCAGGTCCCTAAAGAGATACCGGGATAATCCCCTGGGCTCCAGTCCCTAAACTTATTTCGGGTGATGATTCCCTGGGTTTTAGCCCCTAAAGATATGGGACTCCGTGCGCCCCGAATCCTTTCGCCGTAGGCTGGATTCCAGCATTCTAGTACTACTCTTATGACTTACAATCTTAAGAGGGTGTCGACACTTAAGGTATAGTAGTTGGCTTGTATGATGACTAGCGGGATCGGAAACCCCGATCCACAACGCTTGGCAGTGAGGTCGGGTTATCAGAACCCCCTATAAGCCAGTATCATCTGTTATTATTCACCCTGGTCTCTCCTGGTTACTGCGAGTTAATAATGCGACATCTTTGTCTCTAAATATGGAAGCTGTTATTTATAAGCCGTGTTCTGCTTAGACATGCAACTTGAGAAAATATCCTTGGAGTTGAATTACTGAACGTTTGATAGTCTTTCGAAACATTGTAAACTCTCATCTTTATACTTATACTCTGTTACTGTTTAAACTACTTCAAATGTAAACCCCGTAACCTTTCTTAGCCGTTCTGTTTTACATGCTAAGGTGTATATCCACTCAGTTTTTACTGATACTCGGAAAACTGCGGTCTTGTGTCTTTTAATTCCCCCGCAGGTATATGACTGGTTTGCATGGGGTAACGCGCTGGACTCACGATTCGTTCTCACCTGCAAACAGTATCAATTAGTAATGAACCGTAGAGCAAACTTTTGGTGTAATATCTCTTTTGCTAGGCTTGTTGTCCTGTTTGGACTCAGCCACAAACAATGTTATCGTGTAAACTTTAAATCAGTAGTTTGGATGTTTCCTTTCACTTTCTTGTTACTAATACTCCTTATACGAAAGGGTAATTCCCTGTATGGAGGACACTACCCCGATCTCCGGTCCCTCTGGAAATCGGGGGTGTTACATCCATGGTAGGAATCTTCTGCAGACAGGAATGAGATGGCAGCTGGGTGATGGGCTCTCAATCAAAATGACAGATCCGTGGCTACCCAGAGAATCAACCTACAAAATCATCACAAGAAAGAGCTATCTGAATGAGATGACGGTTGCAGAATTTATCAATAAACAACAGTTGTGCTGGAACAAGGAGAAGCTCAAACAGCACCTGGTTGAGTTTGACGTTGAAGAAATTTGCAAGATGAGGATCCCAAATCCACCAGCCGAAGACAGACTCAGATGGAATTTTACCGAGAACGGACTGTACACCGTTAGATCGGGGTACGCAGTGGCCTATGAAGCGCAGAGAAAAGCAGAAAATAGAGGAGAAAGCTCAGCACAAATACCCAAAGTCTACAAGAAACTATGGAAAATCAAGATGGAGAGGAAAATAACCCACTTCATATGGAGGCTGATTAACAACGCGCTCCCAGTAGCAACAGAACTGAGAAGAAGGGGCATCCCAGTCAAAGATACATGTATTAGCTGCGAATCCGAAGTCCAAACGGTGAATCACATCTTCATGGGCTGTCCGATTGCCAAAGCAGTGTGGCATGAAGTAATGGGTGAACTTTTATTGCAATCACAGAAAGGAAACATCTCAGATCTGGTGATTAAACAGATAGAGGAAGGAAAGGAGGAGGAGACAATTCAAGTGTGCATTGTGATATGGTGTTTGTGGTACTTCAGGAACAAAAAAAATTTCTCCAATCTAGAATCATCCACAGCGATGGCAACAGATCTCATAAACAGGAAATGTGAAGACCAAAAAATTAGAAAGGAGAGAGATCTTAGCTTTCAAACACCACCACGAAGGGATGCCGATCTTTGGATAAACTTCGATGGCGGATGGAACCCCAAAGACCGTACAGCAACGGTGGGGGTTGTGGTGAGAAATAGAGATGGGTGTTGTCTGGAAGCTAAAGCGAAGAGAGGTGGATTCGTGGACAGCGCCATAGAAGCCGAGGGATTGGCCTGCATAGAAGCTCTGGAGATCAGCCACAAATACAGAGGAACCAATATCGCCATAGTCGGCGACGCAAAGCTCTTGATAGAAGAACTCGAAGGTTGCAGAAATGGAGGAGAGAGGAAGGAGAAAAGTGGTCTCAGAGAAATAATGAAACGGTTGCAACAATTACTGAGGGAAGATGATAAGACCCAGCTGGTTTCATGTGGAAGAGGGTACAACAACGTGGCTCATACTCTGGCCAAACACGCGTCGTCGGGTCCCGATGAACGTGTATGGATCGAAGCGAAGTCTACTTGGTTACTTCAATTAATTAAAAGAGATACTCTGTTTGTAACCAAATTTTTAACTCCGGGTTAATCAAAGCCTTTATTCCTCAAAAAAAAAAAAAAAAAAAATAGACCCCAATTTTTTTTTTTTATTTTTTTTTTATATAAACCGTCTATACATAAATTTGTCAAACTGCACACTGTTTCATGTCAATAAATTGATGGGAAAGGTATTCATTCTTGATGGTACGCTTTTCATGTTCCTGAAATCTCAACCCAATCATCAACGGCGCAAATACAGTTTACACCACCTAGAAGATCGGCTAACAGATTCCAATTCCGCGTCCGCAAAACTAATTGCCTGATTAGGGACGATGGTGCTAGGGATACAGGGAAATTGTTAAGAATCTGAAATTTTGTTGGAGAAGTGATACGTATTATTCATTAATTTACTTAGTTATTATCATTTGTTAATTAGTATTATTTATATAATTACTTGTTAGTTAAGTTTATTTAACCAATTAATTTAGTTAGATGTTTATTTATTTAGTTAGTATATTGGGTCGAGCCCATTGGGTCAAGTTGTCTAGCTAGGATTTGTATTTTTCTATTTAACATTGTAATCATTGGTTTTATTTTATCAGGAAATCAGAATTACGTGGGGATGATTTGCCAATCAACTATAAGTGACATAAGTCATTGCCAACCCACACAAACTTTAAAACCACTGCCAATCCACTTCAAACTTTCAAAAAAATTTGTTTAGTTTTGTTTTAAGAAATGGTGGGTCCCACTCTTTTTTTTTTGAAAAATCACCCCTTCCACCTCCTCCCTCATGCACGTCCATTATTTCCCTCACCAACCTACACCCTTCTTTCTCTATGAATCTCTTTGCACTCTTAACTCTCCCACAACCACCTCTTTCACCATCTCTTAAACCCTCTCCTTCACCCTCATTTCAGCCCATTGAAAGGATAAAACACTCTCTTTTTTGCTCTTTCTCTCTCATCCTCCTCCATTGTTGGTTTTGTGCGAAGCTCCGTTCGAGTCCGTTTTGCTTCGAGGAATCCACCATAGAGCTAAGGTATGTTGTTTACTTGGTTCATTTCCATGTTTTGTCATGTTTTTACGTCAAAAATCTTGAAAAATTGTGAATTTGAAGTTTCAAACCCGAAGGAACTGAAACTGTAACAAAAACACCGACCTTGCAAGATCGAGACTCGATCTAACAAGATCAAGACCCGATTTACAAGATCAGAACTCGATATAACAAGATCGGAACTCGATCATTATCAATCGGACACCGATCAAACTAGATCGCCTCTCGATCAAGCTAGATTGAGTTTCGATCTTATGAATCGAGTCTCGTCCTTGCTTGATCGAGCCTCAATCTTGCAAGTCGAGATACCGATCTTGCATGTTCGGGTCTCAATCTTATAAGTCGAGATACCGATCTTGCATGATCGGAACTCGATCTTGCTAGATCGTTTTTTTAACTCTAATTTGTTACATTTTTTGTTTTTCAGATATGTCTATGATACAAGCTATTGTAACATGCTATGGAGAGTGGATATTGGAAGGTAGTGTGCACAATTATGTTGGAGCAACTAAGAGAAAGGGTTTCGGCATCCGACGCGGTTTAACTTACGATGGTCTAATTCGGGAGATAATGAAACGGTTTGATCTTGGGTGCCATCCCAAAGAAGTGATACTTAATCACAGGCCAATTGGTAACGATTTATGGCCTCCTTGCGCCATAACTGAAGATGGGGACGTCGAGGATCTATTTGAAACCTATAGTGAATTGGGGGGGGGGGGGGGACGGCAATATACGTCACCATGGATATGAGTCCGAACGTGCATGAGAACATTGCGTATAGGAGGATTTCTCCAATGCGTGGCGCCACAATGGCTTGCGGTGAATCCTCCCAATCTCGAGTCGAATTAGCATTGGATAATGCTACATTGCCGTATCCGTCGATCGGGATGTCTTCATTTAATTTGGGAACTCCGGTTTGGAAAACACAAATGGAGCTTGTTACAGATAGTGCTCTATGTGCGGAAGACCATGGCGACCGTAATGGAGATGAGTCTGATCCCACGGTACATTTGGAAGATGATTATGATCCCACAGTCAATTCGGAAGAAGAGTATGACGGAGGAGAAGGGGATGAAGGAGAAGAAGACGTCGAGGCACCCCCGCCCTTGGAATATGAATTACCTCTCGGCGTCACTCCCAGCAACACACGTCTTGACGGTACGGGATGGGAGAGGGGGTCCATGTTCGCATCTAGGATGCATTTTGACGAGGTCGTGATAGACGATGCCTTGAGGACAAATGACGTGTACGTGTCGGAAAGATGTAGCACGACAGAGCGTGTGTGGAAATGTACTGTTAGTAACTGTAAATGGAGAGCACGGTGTGCCAAGAAGCCTCGATGCACAAGATTATGGCAGGTGACCTCGTATGTAGGTGTCCACACATGCGACCTTGTTGGAAAAGCAACAGATCACAAGAACTGCACATCCGAGTACATTGCTTGGAGGATGAGGGATCAGTTTCTCGACGTTGCCAACGCGCCTAACCCAGAGAAGATAGCTACATGGTGCCTAACAGAACTGAAGCAGGAAGTATCGACAAGGCATGGGATGCTCACAGGAAGGGTGTTTGGTTAGTATGTGGCGACGCGTTCCAGAACTATGCTGACCTTCCAGGATTCTTGCACTTGTTGAAGGAGCGAAATCCTGGGTCTATTACGGCATTGCAGCTGGACGGATCGAACCGATTCTTGTACTGTTTCGTTGCTCTTGCATCGTCCATCATAGGGTGGAATTACATGAGACCAGTGGTTGTGGAATTACAATGACTAACCCGAGAGCAAAGATTTTTAGCTCAAAAGCCCGATCAGCATAGTCGAGGCTCGATCTTGCAAGATCGGGACCCGATCATCTTCTTCGGAATCCGATTTTGATTATCTGGACTCGATCTTGCAAGATCGAGTCTCGACTATGCTGATCGGGCTTTTGAGCCAAAAATCTTTGCTCTCGGGTTACTCATTCTGAAACCTCGATCAACATAGTCGGGACTCGATCTAGCAAGATCGACACCCGATCATTCTCGATCTTGCTAGATCGTGACCCCGATCATGCTTCTTCGGAGTCCGATTATGTTTGATCTGGGCTCGATCTTGCAAGATCGAGTCTCGACTATGCTGATCGGGATTTTGAGCAAAAAAATTGTGCTCTCGGGTTACTCATTCCAAAAACCTAACAAACTCTGAATTTCAACATTTTTTGACATTCAAGCCATTCAAAAACAACCCAAAACAATCTAAAACATCCATAACACCAAAACTCGTACAAATGCATAAACCAACCATCAAAATATCCATAACATCAAAATTATCCATAACATCAAAATTATCCATTAATAACATCTAAAAAACATAATAAACATCCATAACAAAGTCTTTAATTCTCATCTTCTTCTTCATCGGTGTCATTTCCATCTTCGTACTCCTCGAAACCAAGAGACCACAACTTCACGGCATACGATCTTGCCCTCTCGTTGATATTGTCTACGATCTTCTCCGTAATATCATGTGGGTACATATCCGCAATCAAAAACTCAAGCACACGGATGACAAAAATACCTGAGTGATTTGGATGTTTACACGTGGGGCGATTGCGTGGAAATGAATGGTACTCCAATTCTATTAACTCGCCTTGACCGGTAGACTACTCATTCATAGTCTTGATGCACTCCGGGAAATATTTCATAATTCTCTTCATTTGGGGACCCGGATCCTCGGCACTAGTACCTTCCGTCCAACATCAGGCAATGCCTCCATGATATAAGCCTGCGAATCAATGACGTGGGCATTTAATTAATATTTAAGTCACAAACAATTACGATGTACAATGAATTATAAACGAATCAACGAATACCTGAATCACAAAAGGGAGGCGGTTAATTGTGTGGGTCGCAGGCTCCTCAGGCCCCTTTTGCGGCCAAGTTCCAACGTTGGTACCGAATTCCTTCAATACGTCATTGTACACATAATTACCCCAATCAAATAAGTTGCAGAACTCCGTGTCTGCGATGACGCCCCACAAGTCACGAGGTAGCCCGTTGGTGTTGCCATTGCGTAGGTACTCGGTCAGGAGAAGACCGATCATCAAAGTAGCGCACATTTTCTTGTGAGTCTTAGATATTTGATTTGGAGTCTTTTGACGAATGTGGGCTTTCTTGTACTTATTCAAAGCACCAAGGATTGTTTTGGACGAGATCGACCCTGATAACCCCGGGAAATACTTGTCCGCGAAACTCGTGTCGGTAAGATGTTGCTTCTCAACGTCAGGCTCAAACGCGTACCACTTCACAATGTTTAGCCCCGAGACTAATACGAACTCCTTTATCGAGAAGCGGATCGGCATGTCGTTCACTTTGAACCAAAGCTCACGCTTCTTCTTACACACGAGTAGCCCGTGAAATACCAAAGTCGCAGACATTCCCGCGAAGCCAACATCAGTCGGAATGTCCAAAAAAAATGCAAGGCGGGGGAGTTTTGCCCGAATATAGGTCCGAAGCCAAGGCTCGCATTGGGCTTTCGCACTCGCCAATTCTTTCAATGCCGGCTTCACGCTAATCCTTGTGGTTCTGAAAGGACCTCCGTACACTGTAGGAGGCAGCGGAGGAATATCGCTCGACAAAATCACTGTATAGTCCTAAAAACAAATAACGAGCAAACAAACAATTAGTCAAGTCGTTAACTCAATCAAGTTAGTTGAAATAGCAATTCAAAGTTATTTACGAACATCAAAATTCATTCTACATGCCTAACAAGTATTGTGGTGAGTTAACGAAAGGAGTAAATCGACTGAATGAACAAACACAGAGGACGCTGAAAATCTGCCCAGAATCTCGATCTTGTAAGGTCGAGTCTCGGTCTTGCTAGATCGAGCCCCGATCTTGCTTGATCGTAGGCTCGATCTAGCAAGATCGGGGCTCGATCTAGCAAGACCGAGACTCGACCTTACAAGTTCGAGGGCACATTTAAGAAACAGAGACCTTCTAAGTTAAGTAAAAAAAACTCGATCTAGCAAGATCGTGGGTCTCGATTTTACGAATCTTGTTCAATTTCTTCCAAATTGGTTTTCTTTCATACGACTTATGATGCGTATTGTTCGATTTCGTGCTATTATAGCTTTAATTTCAAACAAAAACAAGCAAAAATTCATTCACAACACTTTACAAGTTCAACAAAAATTACCTCTTGATCTTCATCTTCTTGGTTTGGGGCAACTCCTCCAAGATCAATATCATCCTCGCCTTCACCATCGCCTACACTTGCATCCACCAACCGACGTTCTTCAATTTCATCTTCAGGTTGAATGTTGAATCTCCCACTAGAGGATGTGCCAGCCATGGAGAGAGGAGAAGTGAGTGAGAGATTTAGGGAGAAGGGGATGAGGGTTTCGGGGTCGCCGGAGACGAGGGAGACGAACGGAAAGGTCGCCGGAATCTGGGTCGTGGGTTCGGAGGGTTTTGGGGGTTCGGAGGAGGAGGGAGAGGGGAGCTGCTTCCCGTTCGTGAGAGAGAGAAGGCAGAAAGAATTTTGGGTTTGTTTGAAAAATGGAATTCTAAATGATTTTTTGAAATATGAATTAAATTAATTACCTTTATTAACTTTAAGTGGGGTCAAATCTGGTCTTCTAAAAGATTGAGGTGGATTGACAATGGATTCTTCAAATCGCCCCTGATAGCCAATTTTTTTGGAATTACGTGTTGTTGGGTTGCCATATTAATCTAATTAAGTTGTACAAAAATCAAGTACTCATATGTCTACCAATCATTTAAGTACATGATTTAAGACTTTAAGGCCTCTTTTGGGTGATTGAAGGACGAATCGAATGTCAGAGGGGAGTACAAGTTTGGATACTGATATAAAGGGGAGTATAAGTTACTCTAAACATATCAATCTAATTCCATTTTTTATCCAGTGTTTGGATACTGGCATAAAGGGGAATATAAGTTCCTATCTTTTCGCCCACAACCCTAACCCTAGGGGTAACTCAGATTAGCTCTATCGAATTCCATCACACCCACCCAGCATAAATTTAGGTTTCAGCTTTCTTCCTTGATACCACCAGGCATGAATTGATTGTATCTGGGAGTTATGTAAAAATTGGGAGGGTGAAAAAGTGGTTACCTTTGTGGGAACGGATCCTCTCCAGCCCGTCGAGCCGCCGAATCTAAACCGTCGATGTTGTTATGTAAGATTTGGATATTACAACTGTTAATAGAGGATAGAGTGGCATATTGCTTAGACTGTATCCTTCTTTTTGTCAATTACTGCAAATAGTGCTGTACAGTTGCTAGATATGAAGTTACTATGCGTTGAATTTGTGGAAGTTCTCCTTGATCTAGTATTTTGTAGACCTAAAGCAGTTATGGCCTGTTCTTTTCCATCGGTTCTATTGCAAGAATTCGTTTGCTCGCTTTATTGTGAAGGTTCGTACTCTTCCTTTGTTCATGTGAGTTCTAGTAAAAGGAGAAACGTCATGGTTTCTGAGATGGGTTATGATTTTTAACTTTGTGCATTCGCAGAGGGTTGCTGCTAGTTGTGTTTGGCTTGCCTCTAAGCTCGAGGCAAGGACTCATCGTTTTCCATCGCATGGAGTGTAGAAGCGAAAACTTACCAATGGATCACCTGGATCCCTATTCCAAGGTCAGGTTCTTACCTCACAATGTTATTGATTTTGAAATTCACTCGACCACTTGGATGCATTATTCTGTTTAATAACTAAAATGTTGTTTATATTCCTTATAATATCACTATGCTCACACATGGTGTATTTTTTTTTGGGTACAATTGAGTAAATAGCCAAAATTACACTGTCATTTGAATATACCCTGCGCCTATCTTATCCCTATTCCACACCTCCAATATTTAGGCTGCACCATAGTGAATAGAGCATCTGTTGCTTGCCCAAAAGGCCCTAGATTTGATTTTTTAAGCTTCTCCCCTTGGGGTATCTTCTTATTGGACGGGGATGAGCTTATTTTGGAGTTCCTTTGACTCTTGTTCGTTGTTCTTAAAGTACTTGTCTAGATTTATATCCAGTGATGCTCTATGGTGTCTGAGGTAGTGAGGTAGCTTAAAATTGGAATCACGGATTTGTTAATTGAGCCACCTTTTAGGCCGTTGCAAAGAGTAGAGGCCTAACTTTGCCAACTCTGAGCTCTTGGTCACTTAAAGTTTTGATCTCCCAAGTTTAATATCAGTGGCGAAAAAGCTTGGTCTATTCTCGATTCTGATACGCTTCTCAAAATAGTCTTTGATCAAGGAATCTCCCTTAATGCATGAATAGTAGTCTCATAGCCATGAGCGTATATTAAGCGCTTTGGGTCAACAGCGATATTCCTATTAGTCCTATAACTCTCGTGTGAGCGATCTCTTTCTCCTATTGGGCCAATTGCCAAAGAAGAAGCTCGCCACCTCTTCAAACCCTCAGTTTGCCTTATCGCTATCCCGTCTTTATGAACGCATGTTGATTCTTCGCATGATTTAGCAACTTGTAGGCCGAGGAAACAATGAACTCCTAGAAGCTGTGGGAATCCAACTAGACAAGTATCAGTGTCTTTGTGATTGGGGTCTTCAGAGAGAGCTGGATACCTTAGCTTTCCGATACCAGCAGAGGTCTTTTAATATGTTGAAAATTTGATTTTCTCTGTATGTAAGCTACTAAAAGATCAAAGTCATCCAACATTTACAATTTTACATATTTAATTACCTTATTATATTCTTCCTTCATCGGCAAAAGTAAACAAGAAAACTCAAAAAATATAGCAAGTAGGCTTTGCTCTTGAGAAATAGAAAACAAAAACAAGTCTGAAATTACACAACTACAAATGACTATCAGAAAAAATTTCGAGCCATTACGACGTACGTTACAAATATATTATTGTAATCACACTAGAAAGAGCGAACGTATTTGGAGAACATGCAAACTAATCTTCATAAATTAATATCATTAAGAGAATAGTATTAAGGGTTATCGGTTGGCTGCTTTCTGTAGGGACATCTGACATCTCCTACGACGTGAAGTGCGATGTGGCTGCTCCTTTTCATTCATCTAGAGTTTTGACAGTCACATAACTAGAAGAAGCCGAGTCGTAATGTTGTGGTCGCATTCTGTGGATGACACGGTAGAGTTAGATAGAGGGAGATGTCGGAACTGTAGACTTAGAGACATGAGATGAGGAATATAAGCATTAGTTTAATTTTGGGTTCTATACTCGAGTCTATTCTGTTTTTCTTTGAAATTTTAGGGATATCTTGAATCATGTTTTTAGTGGCTTATTACAATAGAATGAAAATAACTTGGCGCCCAAATGTAACTTGATTGGGGGCTCATTTGTAACTTTCTAAGGGCTGAACTAAAATTCTCTCTAAAATATGTGGGTATAAGAGGCAGCATCTTTCTGGGGGGGGGGGGTTGGATTGCTCTGATTAAGAGAACTTTGTCCGTTTTTGGAGCCTTACTACTTCCTCCGTCCCATTTTGTTTGTCTTGTTTGACTTTTCACACATATTAAGATAGTATGAAAAGATGTTAAAAAAATAAGGGTCATTGACATAAAACCTACCTGCAGTATTACATTTGTGACACAAAACCCCCTGCACTTTCAATTTTCCACACCAACCCCCTGCAGTTTACTATTCTGTGACACTTAACCCAAAATCGATAACGCCGTTGATAAATTGGACGGAACAAAGTCACGTGACCAAAGTGAGACATTACCAATAAGTCCATCATGTGTTGGTCACGTGACTTTGTTCCATCCAATTCCTTAACGGCGTTACCGATTTTGGGTTAAGTGTCACAGAATAGTAAACTGTAGGGGGTTGGTGTGGAAAATTGTAAGTGCAGAGGGTTTTGTGTCACAAATGTAATAGTGCACGTAGGTTTTATGTCAATGACCCAAAAGATAATGCACTACCAAAATGACCCTCACATATTAATAATGATAGTACATGTGAATCCATATAGAAAGACTACAGTCATGTAATTAATGAAGGGCAACAGTGGAAAAGGTAGTGGTAAACAGTGGGTGTGTTTTCAAAGAAAACACAATTTTGGGACAAGACAATATGGCAAAGAGGACAGATATTTTGGGACGAAGGGAGTACCTATTTTATGTCCCTCTTTGATTTGCCTGTGTTCATGGCTTGGTTGTTGTAGAAGATTCGATGCATTTTTGTTTGAGGGAGGATTTGTGAGGAGTTTAAGTTTGGTTGATATCACGGTGTTCGGCCGTTGAATTTCTTTGCTTATCTTTATTGGCGAAGTGGTTGTGGAGGTTTGGGCTAGAGCGGGAAAGTCTTTAAAGAAGAGTGGTAATTGCTAGGTTCAATTCAGACAGTAGTGGTTGGCGTTCTAACGCAGTGGTGGGTCCTTTTGGGTGTGGGTTGTGGAAGGGTATTATGGCAGGATGGGATTCCTTGCAGTAAAACTCAGTTTAGAATTGGGGTTGGGGACCGTGTTCCTTTTGGGAGGATTGATGGTTTGAGTGAGTAGTCGTTAGTGCACCTGTTTCCATCTCTTTATCGTTTGTCTATGAATCCGTCAGATCTAGTGATTCTTTGTGTTCATGTGAGAGGAGGTGACGGTAAGGAGGGAGGGTAAAATGGTGTGGGATGTAAAGTTTAGTGAGACTTATTGACTGGGAGATGATGTGTTTATTAAATTTTTAAATATTCACTATTGTCTAGGAACTCCGCAAGGGGTTTTTCACTATTTGGTTCCAGCTACCCTGATCTGGAAAGTAGGGGTTCCCTTCCGTTTGTTTGTCATGCAGCTCATGAGTCATGACACAATCTTGACAATTGACAATGCGGTTTGTCGCCGTCACATGTTAGTTAATTTTGTTGTTTGTGCAAATCTAGTGCTGAGTCGGTTAACCACCTTTTGCTGCATTGTAATGATGTGCAATTGTTCTGCGATCTAGCTCTCACGACTTTCGTTATTAGTTGGGCTGCCCCTGCTTTGTTTCAGAGTTTCTCATAGCTTACGGTTGGGTGAGGGTGGTCAGAGAGAGGCGGCAGGTTTGACGTCTGGCTCGTTTTGTTGTTAGGTGGCTCATTTGGAGAGTGCGCAACTGGAAGACCTTTGAAAACATTCATATGTCTGATTCTTTTATTAAATGCCTTGTTCTTCTGTCAGACTTGGAGTGGCGGTTGTGCGTGCCGCTTGGTTTGGTTGATCAGATCCTCGATTTCATTGACTCTTAGGCTTAGTTGTTATTCATTGAGACGTTTTCTTTCTTTCGCTGTGTAGGTTATGGTTGGATGGCCTACCAGTTCCTCTATAATATTCTATGCTTTTGTTTAATGGAATTTTTATTACCTATCAAATAAAAATGTTGGTTACCCTCTCCCCCTCAGTTCCTTTTTGTAAGGTGTTAATGTTTCTAAATGACTCTTGGGATAGAAGGGCTTCATACTTAACCAACATAGCAGAGTGCCAAAATGAATATTCTTGGTTCATTAGCTGCCAGCAGCACTGGCCACTGGCTAACATGGTACCATTAAACTGATTTCACTTGCGGAATCCTAGCCCTCTTTGGTATTTTGGTAACCGCGCTGACATCGTCCCACTTAACCTCAGACAACTTGCATTTCAGCTTATTGCCTCCCCACATAAACCTCTTCCAAACTCTATCCACTTTGGTTAGAATGGATCTTGGTTTTAATGTTTGCATCACACACGAGGGAAGTGATTGAACCACAGTTTTTGAACCACAGTTTCATGTGTGTGGAATGCCCTACCAGGGGGTAATTAGCTTGCTTTCCACCCTGAAAGCCTAGCTTGGACCTTGTCATTTAAAATAAAGAACAGAGGATTCCTGTGGTCTTTAATTAAAGAAATTGCAAGAAATGATCTCTTTGAGCGAGTTTAGACTTGCAAACAAGAGGTGAAACATAAAGCTTTGATTTTCTAAAGCTCACAGTTGTGGCCAGCTTCAGCGCAAACTTTAACAAGAACTGTCTTCAATCTTCATTGATTGAAGCCGTCTTATTGCTTAATTCTCCGAAGAAGATAAAGATCATTGGCCAAATTGAGGGTGACTAATAGGGGCTCTAGACTTCCAGTACGAGCTGAACCCCTTTCCACGTCTTAGCCGAGATCTATCTTTGAATTTTCTGAGATAGACCTCCATGGTGAGCGAAAAGAGACGCAATGATACACAATCACCCTGTTGTCAGCCATGCCCATGTTTAAATTGAGGGAGCTTTATAGCTTTGTGAGAGTTTACCACGATTTTAAAGAACACTATAGGCAGTTACAGGATCCATTATTAGCTGAGCCTAATAATCAGGAGGCCTAATTACTGCAGTTCTTTTGAGCGAGGGGCCATTTTACTATGTCTCACGGGCTTGTCCAAGAAGATTTTTGTGGCCGTACCCCCTCCCCTGTTTTCCCCTTTGACTTCATCAGAGCATGAAGCAATTCCTGAGTAATCAACACATTGTCACTGGCAAATCTTCCTAGGAGAAAGCCTGTCTGATTTGGCCGAATCACTCTGAAGAATAAGCCTGCATCTATTGATGGGACTTGGGTGATTATTCTTAGAGAAACAATACAAGCTGATGGGTCACATTTTAGCTGAGAGTAATAGGTTGGGGAACTTTAGGAATGAGGTTACTGAGGTATCATTGATGCTTGGGAGCAGTGTACCATGCAACAGCTGTAATGACCATATGATGAATAGACTGTCCCACTATATGCTAGTACTTCTGAAACAACATTCAGGAGGTACCCCATCAACGCTTGTGCTTTTTAGGGGCCCATGCTGAATACGACTTACTGAATTTAGGTCGTGGAAATAGGAGCTTTAATCCCTTGAATTTCAGCATCAAAGGAGACCCTGCCCAGAACATAGGATGCAGATTAAGTTAAGGATCACGTCTATCGAAACTCCAACTAGTATCACCAATTTTCAGAGTTCAATACAAGCCCACCTTCTGTAATGATTGTGTTGTGGAAGTAATTGGTATTTTTCTCCCCCGAATAGAGTTTTACTAACTCCAGCTTTTGTGGAAGCAGACCACTTTCTCCCTGAGTAAGTGTGGTAGGCTTCAAGTTGCTTGATATCGTTGTTCTTGTAGAGCCAACGTGACTTATCCAAATGCTCAAAGCTACTACTCTAAACAAGGCAACTTCCATACAAAAGGGCCTTATAGTAAGAGGGTGGAGGGTTATCATCAATGTTATTTAGGATTGGATAGTGGTCAGAGGTGAATCTGGTGAAGTCTTGTGTAGAGGCTTCAGTATAGTGGAGTGTCCAACAGATAGCTTGGTCCAGCCTGTCCAATCTTTCTGCTTCCAAATTAAGGTTTGGTCTAGTAAATTTCGTGCCAGAAAACCCTGTTGGGGTGGAGCCCTGGTTCATGGGCGACCCGTTTTATGAATCGACCCGGTTCATGTTTTGCTACGACCCGAAAAAGGAGACATGATTCGTGGAGCGAAGGCTTGGGCCGATAGGCCCAAACCCGTTTTGACCCGTTTGGGCTTGGATCCGGCCCGGTTTAATAGGTCGTTTATTTATAGAGTTCTTAGGGTTCGTAGCAAGTATGTTGAGCGTTTCTGATTTCGCTTGTAATTCTCTCTGAGACGATTCGTCTGTTTTAGTGAAATCTCTGCAACTCCGTGGTGTAGGCTGTTTTGCCGAACCGCGTAAATCTGTGTGTTTTGATTCGTTCTTTCTGCATATTTTGTTTTTCACAACAAACCCATGTCTTAGAGCTTGCAAAAGTTCATGCAATCAGTCAAATTCCTGCAACGACATCAGCTAGTTAGGTACCTCTCGTCTCCTTTGTGCTAGCACTTAACTTAGATCTCCCGCGACAAGCCATGGGATTAAGTGTAAAACCAGCTAGATTCTTCATAACTCTTCTCGAGTCAAAGAAATTGTTCTGGCATATACTGCAAAGAAGAGCCAGTTGGTCCAGCCTCACCGCTTGATAGTTCCGGTAATCCAGTGAGGACTTGTGAAGAGGTAGACAGAACTTCTACATCGACTAGTCTGCTGTTGGAAGCAACAAAAGCTTACCTGAAAACCCTTGAGCCTCAACAGCAAGGTGTTGGTCGAAATGACAAGTCATGTGATTGAACGAGCTGTATTGCTTGAAACTCTCAGTTCATGCAATTTGGTCAACTCCCAGTGTCTGCTCCACTACACGAATTTGCAGAAATATGGTCATTCGGTGGAGTTGGGCTTTGGCAGTCGCGGAACTGGGAAATGGAAGTTGGCGAAGCGGGGTGCAGAAATTTGACCGTCCCGCTTCTCTAAATTTTATAGTTTTAGATGATAAAATAGCTTTCTATTACGTTACCATGTATCTTTTCTCTAAGTAAGCTCTTTACTTGCAGACTCATCCATCAATTACATATTCGATGTTCTGACTACGCAACTGAGTTCTTCACTCATCGAAAGAAAACACGGCACGTTAAAAACATATTGTAAGTATGATCCATTGTTCAATAATAAAACAACTCAAGCAACAAAAGTATATTAAAAATCCTACAAATGAGTCTTAGAAAACCATGTTCTCGTATTTGGATATTAAACTTGGACACTTCAAATCAATTTAATGGAGGTAGATAAAAATTCTTATTTATCTTTGGGGCCTGATATAGTTTATTTGAGGCCTTTATCTGATATATTGAGGGTCACAATTGAAAATAGCATCTATAGAGACCCGTTGCTTAGAATTTTCTGACTCTTCACAGGCCTCAATAGTTCCAGCGAGAGCTGATTCACCCCTGTACTCTTAAACTCACCTCTGTGATTTGCGGCCGCGTTGGTCATGGTGGGATTACCTGCACAAGATTCTTTCCGTTGGCCGTGTACTTCTCTATTAATGGTCCTGATTGATGTAAGATGACTCTTTCACAGACCCATTTCTACACAAAATACTAGCAGACTTCCCTCTTAGAGTCGACACACAGATTATGCAATCACATCAACCCTAATTTCTTTCCCAAACTATTGGCTTCCTCGAGTAAGAACTTTTCAAAATATTCTGACGGCAAATTAAGCAGACGGACCCAAATCGATTTATTTTTTGCCTATGAGGTAATGGCGAGCACCAATCAGCAGCCATTGCAAAAAACATGGTCATAATCAGCATTTAGTTAATTTGAATTTAATTTGAAACTTCCATTGAGACTCCAATTGAGCTGGGAGGATATGAAACCTTACCTCCTGGCCAGAATATGGATTACTAAGGCCTTCCTCCAGGGCCGGTGTAACTTCCCTAGGGTCTTCCATTAAACTCGAATCCCCAGATTCCCATTTGGCCGGTCCTTGGAGATAATACCTTGTTCACTTGTAGGATCATTGTCGGGTAGAATAAACATTCTCTTCTCCGGCTTTTGGGTCCAACTAACAACTCCTTGTGGTTTCCGTGTTCATAAGGGGCTGTTACTGACCAGTTCATCTTCAGCCTATTTTAAGCCAGAATTCTCCACCGCTTACTTCAGGCTAAAGTTTCTTTTGACTACGCTGTTGTCAGAGGACATCATCTGCATCTGCCAGGCTCAACGGGTTATTGTTTCTGACAAGGTTTTGTCCTCTATCGATCTGTTGTGTGACCAAACCATATAATTATATATCCGTGCTGTCAATTGCTCGATATTCAGCTTCTTTGAAATCATAATTTAATTTCCTTAAATATTTTGGAACTGAAGAAATTCCTCATCGTTGAGTTGACTCCTGTTCTTTCTTGACAGAAATACACGGAACTGAAGATGGATCTCAACAGAACAGAGAGGCATTTATTGAAGGAGATGGGTTTCATTTGCCACGTTGAACATCCTCATAAATTTATATCGAACTACCTTGCTGCACTTGAAACACCTCTAGGACTGAGGCAGGAAGCTTGAAATCTTACAAATGATAGGTATGGTACATTCAATATTCTAAATACCCTCTTTATGATAGATCATATGCTTTGTTCGTCAGGTTTAGCCTAGATTTAATTCTCTACCCGTACCCTTTCAGTAACATTTCCTTGAGGGGGACACCTTCTGAGGAGAAGAAAAGGACAAAATGTTGCAAGACGTGATATATATATGGATCTGAATGACAATTGATTTTTGGGTAAAAGACACTAACCACCCCTGGGTTTAGGGAAAATTCCTCCCCGCTACCCTGGCTTTTGGATAAAGACACTGAGCACCCATTTAACGGAATATTCCGTGGACAATGACCACCCTTCTGTCCTATTCCGTTAGAAAAGTAAGAGATAAACTTTTTTTGGACCAAATTACCCGTGTGTTTTTTGGACTTTATGACCCTTGTTGATCAAGAACATCAAGAACACATACATCAAAAACACAAGAACAAATCCATAAAATTTCCAAAAAATTCAGCTACAACAAGTTGCCAATTACAAATAACAAGAGCAAACATTTTAGTACAAGGTCAAGAACAAGAATCATAATTTCCGAAACATTTGTCTCACACAAAATTGAATAAAGACCTGAAGTCTCCCTTAGTGCCCTTACTGCGAACATATTGTGCAGATAAAGGAACTCAAGATCTGTTAAAGGGGCAACTCACGAGTCGGATGATTGCTTGATTACTCATGTTGGCAGTGAACGGAGCTGTATTCAAAGAGTTGAATAAGAAGCAAGAAGGAGACTGAGAATCTGAAGATGAGGAAGCAAGAACAAGCTCTTCTGAATAGCTCTTCACCTTCTGGTTCTTTTCTCCTCTTCATCCTCCAACTCAGCACCCCTTCAATCAATGGCCAATTCCCGCACAGAATGATCCATCAACGACGCCTCCGTGTGAAAACTCCAACAATCAGGGAGATCTCCATCTCCATCTCCATCTCCATCTCCACCTCCACCTCCACCTCCACCTCCGCCTCCGCCGCCGCCGCCTGCATCTCCGGCGCCTCCGTGTGAAAACTCAGGGAGGATTCAAGCAAAAATAGTACAAACTGAGAAATTAAGGAACAATTCCACTCCGATGTCGAATCAGAGCCGCACGCCTCCGCTGGTGGTGCGGCGACGGACGAATCAAAGCCGCGAGAGCTCTCTTCACCAGATCTCCCTCCACCGTCCTGATCCGCACCAGCGAATTCGTCATCGCCGACCTCCGCGCGTTGAGCCGGTTGCAGCGAAACGAACCGGGATGATTCGTCGGCGAGCACATACACGTCCGCTTCTGAGTCGCCATCGGCGTCGACAGAGGATTCTTACTCGGCGGCCTCACCACCACCTGGTTCCGGCTCGGGGTGCTCGACAGGTCGAGCGAGAACCTGAGCGACGGCGACAGTTCCTTGAGGTTGACGTGCGTTGGGGAGGTAGATCTGTGGAGGAAGGAGGTCGATCGAGAGAGGAGAAGATGAAGGAGAGGAAGTTTCTGGGTGGGTGGGTTTCAGATCTGGAGAGAGAGAGAAGATGAAGTCTCTGGTTTGGTTGTGTGGGTTTCAGATCGACACATAGAAGATGAACGAAGCAGATGATGGATAGGAAGAAAAAGGGCGGCTGTGAAAGTTTCACAGTAAGAGGGGAAGAGAGAAAGTGGGGAAGAGAGAAGAGAGAGAGAGGGATTAGGGTTAGGAATGGATGTGAGAGAGGTTATGTTAATATATAGGGGGTAATTTTATAAAATTTTAGGGGTAATATGGTCTTTTTCTTAGTGCTGTTAGTCAGCCGTTTACCTCCGTCCAAAAAAAGGTGCGGAGTGTCTTTTTCCAAAATACAGGGTAGCAGAGTGGAATTAGTCCTAAACTCAGGGGTGGTCAGTGTCTTTTACCCTTGATTTTTTGTCAATAACTGTACTGTTTTTGCGTGTAGTGATGCATTTGAGTGCAACTGCACAAGCATCATAACAAAAAAAAAAAAAGACAAAAAGTCTGTCTTCACGTCATATTTAGCTAGTGAGACCATAAATGGGAGAATAACAGTGCTTTCAGAGGAGTGATTCCAATGAACGAGAAGAAAGATCCAGGTTGGATGCGTTTTCGCCGAACTCTCTCGAGAAAACAGGTCATGGTAATTTCCCAGGATGTTTCTCAGTATATATGCTTAGATGGAGAGGATGTCGAATGTTTCCCAGTGTGCTTAACTGTGTGGTTTATAGCAACCTAAATTGTTGGCATCTCTATGAGTAAGGATCATATTATGGCTGCTGGTTCTCTTATTAAGCTGTACCTGTAATGCACTTGATGTTAGAGTATATGAATTACTTGTTTCTGCTCGCAGGGAAAATAAAACTTCATCCAGTTGAAATTGTGAATAACTCTTATCCAGTTAGGTGAAGAAATTATTATTTTCTTGTCCGATTAATGGGGGTCAACAGTAAAATCTAGAAGTTTTGTTTCGTCCAGTAAGTTTTAAATGGGGGGGGGGGGGGGGGGGGGGGTTAACAGATTGTAACCTGTGAAACTAGAAGTTATACTCCCTCCGTCCCATTTTGTTTGTCTTGTTTGACTTTTCACACATATTAAAGTAGTGAAAAAAGATGTCAAAAAAATCTTGCACTATCAAAATTACCCTTACCTATTTAATGATGATAGTACATGTGGTTGAGTGGAATCCGTATAGAAAGACTACAATCATGTAATCAATGAAGGGTAATAGTGGAAAGGTAGTGGCAAAAAGTGGTTGTGATGTCAAAGAAAACAACCATTTTGGGACAAGGCAAGATGGCAAACAGGACAAACAAAATGGGACGGAGGGAGCACATCTTTTCCACAAACGGGATTAAGTGATATATCCATCGTCTTATGAATTATGGTTTAACATAGTATCTCATGTTTTTTCTATGTTTCTGGAGCAGTTTGCGAACGACTCTTTGTGTGCGGTTTAAGAGTGAGGTCGTAGCTTGTGGGGTCATATATGCTGCTGCTTGTAGATTTCAAGTACCCCTCCCTGAAAATCCTCCATGGTGGGAGGCATTTGATGCAGATGAATCTGGAATCAGTGAGGTTTGTCGAGTTTTGGCACATCTGTACAGCCTGCCTAAGGCTACCTATGTACCTGTTTGTAAAGATGGAGATTCGTTCACAAGATCAAACAGGTCGTGGGATTCACCATCTCAGCCGAAGGTTAACTCTCTCTCTCTCTCTCTCACACACACACACACACACACACCACACACACACACACACACACACACACCACACACACACACACACACCACACACACACACACACACGCACAATACACAGATATGCACAATATAGGGTGGGTTTGGTGTGGACTTTTTTGTGGATTTTAATCCAAAATCCACTTTTTTGCTTTTTGGACTTTTGTAAAGGTTTGGTGTGAACTTTTTTGAGTGGATTTTGGATTTTCAAATTGTAGTGTAGATTGTAGAATTGTTGGAAGAAAAAAGTTGAATTTGAGTGGATTTTTTGTGGCTTTTTCCCTCAAATCATGAAAATGACAATAATGTCCTCACTAAACAACAAAATTGTCACATCATTGACTTTCATTAAGATAAAAAATAAATAAACAAAAAAGGGTATAATGGTAACTTTTAGTGAATAACAAAACTGTCACATCACCGAATTTTTAACAGCACCAACTTTTTCTACCAAACCTAGACATCTTTTTTCTTGAACTTTTGTGTCACAAACCTTTTTTCACATCATCTGTAAGAAACAACTTAAAATCCAAAAAGTCCACACCAAACCCCACCCATACACACGCATACAAGCTAATGATTTGTCACTGCTTTATCTTGCTAGCAGGAAGATTTCAATCTTCTTCCATTTTATTTTGTTTAGGAAGGTTCACGGAGTGGAACACCAGCAAAAAACTGACACCACTACTCCCACAGCGTCTCA
Source organism: Linanthus parryae (assembly GCA_023055425.1). NCBI lineage: Eukaryota > Viridiplantae > Streptophyta > Magnoliopsida > Ericales > Polemoniaceae > Linanthus > Linanthus parryae. The sequence continues at coordinate 46,470,207 of JALGPY010000010.1, read as the reverse complement.
GGGCACATATATTGTTGAATCCAAAGGTGCCCTGTTAAAAGCAGCTTCTGACAAGTTGAAGGATGCTAAAAAGAATTGTGATGATTCTGAAGACATGCCTATTGATATTGAGACAAGAGAAGAGCATGTCTCCAAATCAAAAGTCGAGTTCAAAGTAGAGACAAGTGGAGAAAGAGTCAAGGAGAGGGAGAGGGAGAGAGAAAGAGATAGGGACAGGGATAGGGAGATGCAGAAGGTTAGGGACCGTGACAGGGGCAAGGATTCGGACAGGGATAGGGAGCGAGATGACATTGAAAGGGAAAGAGAAAGAAAAGATAGAGGTTACCTTTCCAAGGACAGAAAGGGAAGAGATGCGGGTCAGTTTATGAATCCTTGATGGTTGTAAAAGTTCCATTCTATATCGTCCTTTGATTTGCTTCGATTTGACAAAACTGATAGGTCATTTTTATGGTTGGACGCAGGGGCACTTCCGGAGAAATCAAAGCATCATTCTTCCAGAGGTTGGTATATTAATGACCACTCGTATTTACTTTTTTTCAAGTATGTGTATGGCAGTGGTGTCCATTTTGTTGGCAGCTCGTGTAGTACTTCCTCTGTTTCTTCTGAATCAGCCTACTTCCCTTATCGGGAGCAATTTTTTGTTGTGAAATATACTACGAACCGTAGTTTTAAAAACCGGAGCGGACTGGCCGGGTCCAGTTCAGTGATAAGACCGGCGATGCAAAAGAACCGGGCCACGTCATTCAAACCGGTGGTTCAACCGCCGAATCGGTCGAACCAGCCGGTGGATGACCCGCCCGGTTCGTTAATTAAAAGCAAATATCCGCTGCTAGTGAGAATCGAACAGCAGACCTCGTTAAAGAGGCAAGGGACGCTTACCACCGGGCCTACACATCTTTGTTGGTGGAATATATCACTAAAAATACTTGAACTCCTTTTTGCATGATAGGAACCAACTTCGAATTACTTTTTTTGTTTGTTTCTTTTTATTATTTGTTTTTCGAAATCTATTTTCTTCTTAAGAGCTCCACTATAGGTATTATGTTTTGCCAAAGTATTTTCTCCGTAAATTATATCGTAAATTTGAATTTAAGCATATAAATTTATATTTTCACAACCATTAATGTCTATTGCTCTCATAGAAATTGTTATTAAAAAATGAAAATGTGTTCCTTAAAAAATAGACACGATTATTTTATTTGTCAGTTAAATGGGTTCCAAAAAGTTATGGCTAATTGTATATAAACCTCAAAATATATTTGTTAATGTCAATCAACATTTTTATATATATTATAAACCTCAAAATATATTTGTTGTTGACCATAATTTAGTTATTTTTGTGTTTTTTTTTTGTAAACATAGCTATTATTATAAAAATGTTACAACGCTAAATAAGGTTTAAATTAAAACATTCAAGTATTTTTTTGACTATTTTCCATTATGTTTACTATGTTTAAATAAAAATAATAATTAATATATATTATTAAATAAACGTGCAATTGAACCGGTCCGACCGGTCCGACCATGAACCGGGTGCCTCACCGGTTCGTTGGTCGGTCCGGTTTTTACAACACTACTAACTATTATAGCCTCGCGTTTTTTTTTTTTTTTGAGTTCACATTGTTTTTCTAGTTTAGCGAGTCACACTTTTTTGTATGTTCATACTGCTCTTAGGGGCATATTATAAATGACATGTTTCTTAAAACCCGTTTCATTTTTCTTTAAGCTAATTCAGAAGGAACTTAGGTAGTAGTATAGAATTTTGTATCCCAGCTTAGCTTGAATGTTTTCTTTTTTTATACAGATCGCGACTACTACAGCGCTTACTCAAGGGACAAAGATCGGCACAGACATCACTAGAAGTTTGAGATCCAAACGCATTGTCTACCTCTGCAAGGTCACTGCTTTTTGAACTGCTGTAGGTTTGTACAACTTGTTTGAAGTGTTTTTAGTGCAACTGGAGGTTTGGTACCTCGCGCAGATTGATGCATAAGCCTGTTTATGGTCCTTGATCTAGATGCTTGGACAGCAGCAAACATGTTTGGATCTTTGAATCGCCCCAGAGTCCACAAATGAGTCAATTTGTCCTTTTCGAAATCTTTTACTAGTTCTTTGATTCGTAAGAAATTATGTGTAGCAGTAGGACTGCAGCTAGGACTACAAATTGGCGAGATGGTATACATTGCTGTAATCTTTGTTTTGATGACAACTGACAGCATAGCGATACAGGAAAATATTAATTTGAATTCATGATTCGAATTAGATAAATGATTTTGTTAGAATCAGTTTGTCAAAATATAATTGGGATGTGTTTGGATGAGACTGATCTTGTTAGAATCAGTTTGTCAAAATATAAATGGGGGTGTGTTTGGATGAGAGATTAACTGATCTTGTGAGAATCAGTTTGACAAAATATAATTGGGATGTGTTTGGATGAGACGATCACTCATTCAACAATCTATCTCCTCCAAACATAGTCAATGATTGACAGAGAAGAATTGTCATGTGGTGAGAAGGGTTCTCTAAAGTATCAGAGAGCTTAATTTGAATGGCGAGCACAACCAACAGGATTTGGTCTGAGTGGTAAGCAGCTTGGTTTTGCTTAAGCAGATCCTAGGTCAAAACCTTGTGTATGCAGAAAAGTTCCATAGGGAGGTCGGAACCTTGTGTATGTAAGGCATCCGGCCCCGGTTGGGAAAAAAAGTGACACCTACTCTCTTGGTCTCACAGCGAGTAATTTGCTATTGTTTCAAGCTTTTTGACAGGGTATATTGAATAGCCAATGACATAATAATCTCTTAATCTTTTCACGTTATTAAAAGAATAACAAATTTTTGAATCGTTTTGTTTGTCAATTCATCACCTCAAAATGATTGCTGCAAAAAGACATTAAGACGCCCACTTATAGTACCGAGCGAGTAAAAGCAACGAGGAATAGACTCTAGCCGGCTCTTACGTTATTGAGGCCACCACACAACTCAACTCAGCGAAGCCTTTGCTTTCATAAGTACTCCCTTCTACTAATACATACTGAAAGGATAGAATTGCCGAGCCTGAAATTCATTTAGGTCGTTGAGGCACAAACTAACAATGAGCTTGGGGAGCAACTGGAAAATCGAGCCAGAATGCTTATGGAACAGGTGATGTGTTGATCAGATAGTGATCCCAGATGATTACTTATGGTCAAAGCTCAAAGACATGAGCAACAGCTATAGTTATGGCCAAAGGCATGAGCAACATCTTGCAAACACAACTTAATCCAAATAATATTAGAATCAAGCAGATGACTCCTGCTTATGATGTGTTTTTGTTTTCTTCAGTTGAAAAAAAAGAAAAGAAAAAAGTTGACACCATCTCCAGTTCCAGTGGAGAGATCACTGAGTACATTTCATTGCCGTTATACCAAATCAAAAATTACTCAGAACAACCCATAGTAGTCCGAGACAACTGATGTGCTGTACACTTAAAGCTCATCGTCATCCTAACAAAAGATTGTTTCTACAAAGGCCGGACCTCTTGGAATGTCAAAACCGGTCCATGTCTTGCAGCATGTTCCCGTCGATTTTAGACAGTAATTCCCACTTCGGATGAAAAATCTATCTGGTTCTGGTCATCTGTTGGGCATGACTTTCCGTGGTTTGGACTTGGGAATGATGTATTGCAACTTCTAGTCTTGCATGTCTAAGGTAAAAATTCATAATCTTGTCAAAAACTCAAGCGGCCGTGAAGCTCTTGGACAGAAGTCCTTAGTAATCTTTTTGCTGCAAGAAAACAAGATTATGAAATATAAGAAACTTGGATCACTTGGGACGCCTGAAAAAGGAAGAAGACTGAAGGTAACGTGTACCTTGGCTGAGAGCGATGGAGAAATTTTCGTCAGAGCTCGGTCAAAATGCGTGTTCTAAATAGTCCACAAGCTAGCATCTGCACCGGCTTCACCTACCAGTTTCTCTTCAAGTGCAATCATAGCTGCTTCATTTAACTGGCATTGTTGAAAATGATATAGGTTAGCCAGGAAAAAGACAACTCCATGAGCGATAATGTGTGTGTGTGTGTGTGAGAGAGAGAGAGAGAGAGACAGAGAGAGAGAATCCAACCAGTGCAGAGAGATCTGCTCCACTAAGGTTGTCACAAGCTTCACTTGCCCCAACTGAAAGTAAATCCACACTGCTATCTATTGGCTTCTTCCGGGAAAGAGCCTTTAGAGTCAATCCACGCTCCTCTGGAGTAGGAAGAGGGACATACATCAGTTTGCCAAATCTTCCAGGCCTTAGAACTGCGCGATCCATCACCTCAGGTCTGAAATTATTCAGTTTAGAAAGACATTAGAGAATAATATGAGAAAGAAAGGACACACCCATAAGAGTCAAAGCAAAGCATCGAGATAAATAATCAGTTTTACCTATTTGTTGCACCAATGACATAAACCCCCCTGTCGCTGATCTGCACCGTCTAACTCTATTAGTAACTGCAACAGTGAGAAAACACACTTCATTGTTAGTTTACTGCCGATAAGGTTGTTGATACAGATGGGTGAATTTTTTGGTTTCAAATTCCAATTTGCTTCGCCTAGCCTCACCCCACTAAGCTTAAACTTAAACCATGATAGGGTCAGTCCCATTCTCTGAATAAGATCCATCTACCAACCAAATAAGGACAAGATAAGTAAGTCATAATCTTCTGATTGTCTTCTTTCAACTATTAGTAATTTTTTCATTTTTTCATTGTTAGTTTACTGCCGATAAGGTTGTTGATACAGATGGGTGAATTTTTTTGGTTTCAAATTCCAATTTGCTTCGCCTAGCCTCACCCCACTAAGCTTAAACTTAAACCATGATAGGGTCAGTCCCATTCCCTGAATAAGATCCATCTACCAACCAAATAAGGACAAGATAAGTAAGTCATAATCTTCTGATTGTCTTCTTTCAACTATTAGTATTTTTTTCATTTTATGACCAAGGACAAGGAGATCTTCACAAACATGAGATGCACTTGCAAAAATGAGATCAAAATGAAACTCCTGCTGCTTTTCCAGTGTACATAGTGGTACAAAACTTGGGATTGCAATAGAACCCGCATGTTTTCAACTATTGTATTTATTTTAAACTAGGATTGTAGTCAACTTGTTATTGTATTCATGGGGAAGCCGGATTTCTCATTTAATAAAATGAAATATTTCTATGACACAGAAACATGATTTAAAAGAATATACAAATCAAACTCCAGTATGTGACTGGTTCTTTGGCACGGTTCACCTGACTAAACAAGTCAACATATGACTAAACTACAAGACCAGGTCCGGAGATGTTTATACCTGGTTCAAAAGCCGCTCAACTACCCAGCCTCCCTCCTTCTACACTTGGTAGTCAAAGCATCCACCTGCAGGTTTTGGAAGCACACAAATTATTCGGAGTATTTATTCATCAAAAGAACGAACGGACAAACAACAATAGTGTTCAGAATTGTCAATACATAACGAAGAGAATTATTAACCACAAATTTCAGAAATGCACTATTTGTTTATCCCTATTGCATTCATTTCATATAACAAGTGCAAAAATGTGGCCATAACTTCATCTACGTAGTTCATGCCATCATTGTATTCTCTCATGATGAATATGGTTGAAATAGCATTTAGAATGAAGTGAGCAGTTCATGAGAAATCTCTACTTGTGCACTTACAAAAATCTAACACTAAGAAAGTGGAGTTATTCCTTTTCTTCTATGTACAATAGAGAAAAATTGCAGGGAGGAGCAGCCCAAATCTTTATTCTCTGGTCTCAGCAGAAACAAATAAACACCTATTTTCCGGACAATATTGCCCAAACAATGCCCAGGCCCAAAAGATTATACCAAGGACACAGATAGCAGAAAACTGAGACACCTTGTAATGACTAACGAAAAAATGCCTAGACCTCAGGACACACACCAAATGCTTGCTAGTCAAAGAAAACCACTATCTTAGAGGTGGCGCTCACCACCATCCACGGAAAAATTAATGCATTCATCTTCATGTGCAGTTTTGAGTCAAGTCCACATGATTGATTCTGATCTCAATAACTTTAATAAAGATGCAGATGAGGCGAAGTAAACATGTTACTTAGGTAACCCTTCAAGATCACCTTATTCTTATCTCAAGAACTAAATAGTAGATTCTATGCATATGTTTAAGAAAAATCTGTCAGCCAAAGCTCATAAATAAGTAGGCAGCACATTTGATGCAAAAATATCAAAGTTCCACGAGCTGCACGATTACGATTGATTAGAATCTGTGGTATGTGAACTAAAAGAAGAAGACTTATGTCTAAACTCTAAAGTAAAACAGAGACCAGCATCATACCTCATCAAAGAAAAGTATGCATGGAGCACACGTCCTTGCACGTCTAAATATAGTTCTAACGGCCATCTCACTTTCTCCAACATATTTGTTCAGAAGTTCAGGACCCTTCATAAGTAAGCACGATTAAGATCTTAGCTTCACAGCAATCTTATTTCAATACAAACGATTAGAAAGCAAGAGGAAGTAACAAACCTTTATATGTTTGAAATTGGCTCCAGCTTCATTGGCAACAGCCTTGGCAATTAATGTTTTACCACAGCCTGGTGGTCCATAAAGCAAAAATCATGTTTCTTGATCTACTCCAAACCCCTGAAAAGACATGCTAAAAGTAAGCACAGGAATAACATACTATCAACTCCATATAAAATCTCTTTTCATGACTATCATATCTAGATGTAGTCATGTAAGAATTAGATTTAAGTATCCAACAAAACTAAGAAACACAAGTCCATTGAGTAAATTCGCAGCTGACACCAGAGAGTCACTCTTTTGTTAAGATAACCAACTTAAATTAGAGAAAGGTCACATCACACAGCTATGATGCATGAATCAAATCTTTAGCAGAGCTGTGATACATTAGTGTATGGTTCATAACAGAGTTTGGTGGTAAACCAAAACTGGCCACTTGCGCTTAAAAGGGTTTCCGAGCCAAGCATATCATCAAACTCCTCAGCTCCTAATTTTGGCCTGTCATCACGAAAATAAAGAATCACCCTCACTTTCTGCAAAGACAGGTAGCAGGAAAGAACCAATTCATATCCAGTTGAGTTGACAGATTCCAAAGGATTCACGAATTCCCTGAGGATGTTTAATGTTATTGCAGGCCCAAAGTAACTTTGATACTAAATCTTTAGTTGCGTCTTCAATCATATATATTAGTCCAACTCTGAACTCATATTAACACGTACGAAAGCAATTAAATAACAACATAAGAAAACTTCCCGATTCAAAGGATTATATTTAGCAAGTCTCAACCGTATATGGCATTGAAAAGTTCGAGAGAAACAGTGGCTGAGTAGTGTACTTGGTAGAAACTGATTAGTATTTGCTTACATCACGCAGTGAGTATGAGGAAAGTAAAGAAGAAGAAAAATGAATCGTACTGGCTCCAAGAATTTTTTTTATAATACGATAAGGTGCAACAGTTACCTCATAGTCCTCGGGATGTTTTATACGCCTAACTACATAGCGATCGAACTCCTGCCTTATAACATCGAGCCCCCCAACATCTTCCCACTTCACATTAGGAATGGCAGAGAATCATTCTCTTCTCGATGAAGGTTGAACCAATTTAGCTGCTTCCTATAGAAAACACGACAATGATAAATGAACACACAGTATAAATCATTTTGGAACAGCATTTCATTCAGACATAGAAAATGTAATACATAATGAACTGCAAAGTAAAAAGAACCGGCTCGTCCATATGTCCAACAACATGCTTCTTTCGCTAAAAAAAGGTTCATACATAACATAACGGCACCTAAGTTAATAAGGCCAGGGATATATTTTCAGATGAGAACACTCATACAAATGGAAAGTGCAATGCTAACAGTACCTGATAATTATAGGAGGACATGCATGGATGCAGAGAAGCAGGAAACAGAAGCAACTATATAGTGAATACTATTCAGGCAAGCCAAATCTCTGTTTTTTTAGCAGTTACCTCAAAGTCGGCCAAAGTTATGTTGAGACTTTCCATCTCTTCAGGCAACCATGGATGCCTCCAGCAATCTTCAGCATGATCCTGATCATTGGCCTCTCCTGATAGCCCAGTCTTTCTTCTGTCAATGATTCTTTTCATCGCAATGTTACCAGCTTTATTAGCTAGGGCTGTCATGTCTGCACCAACAAAACCTGGCGTAGACCTAGCTATCTTCAAAAGATCAAAAGTACCCTCAACTCGGAGCTTGCGGGTCAAAACAGAAAGGATCTCAACCCTTGCATTTTCATCAGGAACGCCCAAGACTATCTCTCGGTCAAATCTTCCCGGCCTCCTTAATGCTGAATCAACGGCATCAGGTCTGTTGGTTGCTCCAATCACAAGAACATAGCCAGGTCTTCATTAGAACTTTCTCCATTTTGATCCACATCACCAGGTTTGACAACCCTGTGCGATTCATCCATGCAAGTCATCAATGTGTTACGATTCTTCTCTCCATTTCTCTTTGAAAGTTCTCTCTTTTTGAGGCAATAGCATCAATCATCAATAAATATTATAGATGGTGCTGTCCTATGGGCTTTTGTAAACAAGTCCCTGATATTCTCTTCTGACGCACCCGAAAAATTCAGTAAATTGGTTATTCAATAAAGCTATAGCGAAATTGGTGACAACTATACATATCTCTATAGACTGCAATGCAAAGAGATGTGTATATACGTAAAGTAAAAATAGTAGTCCAAAAGTTCCAACAAACCGACAATTTCAAAGCCAAAGAGATTATCTTCATCAGCATATTTTTCTTTGATAAGCAATTAATTAAATTAAGCCAAGTTGTCAAATCGGGATTCAGATAGTATTCCGATATTCATCTTTACTGAATAGTGAATCGTAAAGATGGACTTGCAATATGTTTAAGTACAAAACATATTTTTAAAACTGCCGGGTGTAGATAGTGCTTTCTGGACAGGAAGATCTTGGCCACGTGGCAACCATCTAGCACACCATATTGTGCTTCACACACACTGGATCACCAGCCGCGCTGATCCACGTGAGGGCTGCGAGACAGGGCCCTCGCATATCACTGCACGGGACTTGTAGGGACTTAGTGGTTTGGAGGCTAGAGTAAGTCCTGTCGCGTGCGAGCCAAGCTCGCGCGCGACCCTTGGTAACTGCTTTTGAGAGATTTATGGAACGAGCTCCATAAACCCGGTCAATCCGGTCAAACCCGGTCAACCCCATAACGGTTCCGGCATACGCGGATAACGTGCTGTAACGGTCCCTATATACACGGACGAACGTGCCGTTGTGGTTAAGCTATTAAGCCGCCATTGATGGGCGCATTAACCACACTACAACGGTCACATTCTCTGTTATATATAGATCGTTAACCCTTCCACACAAGGGAGAACGCACCAGATATACGCGGAAGCTCTGCCAAACCCCTGTCTTTCTCTCATACAGTGCTATTGCCTTACTCTCTCCCTACACACAACCCAACATCTCCTGTGCCATTTTCTATTCTCTGCCCTTGGTGTACACAGAGTTCTCCCTGCAGGATTCTCTTGTGCACATTTTGGTGAACCCGACGTGAACTTACCATTGCAAGCAACCATGTCTCATGAGGATGATGTCAGTAACAGATTGCCTTCCACGGAGACCACTTCGGGGGAGGAGGCCCCCCGTACTCCTACAGCTACCGGTGAGGCTCCGACGCAAGAAGCCTTGGACGCCACCATCCAGAATCAGGCGAAGGCTCTCAAAGCTCAATCTGCACAGCTAGAACGGATAATGGCTGTCCTGGGGACTCTCGCCCCGAACCCCACACCAACCACCACCGTCTCTCAGGGAGGAGGAGCCTCCACTACTCAAGGATTGGGAGTGTCAACCACACCACCCAATCCTAACCTGCAAACTCCACCGGCAACTACACAACTACCCTCAATCCAGGGGCCAACAGCTCAAATGTTGCCTCTTGCTACTCATACTCCTCAACCTCCAACCTTGGTACCTAATCCGGCCTCACAGTATCCCTTGCCTCCTCCAATGGCAACGTGGGGTAACGTGAATTCACAATATGTTCCTAGCCCTCCTGCGACATATGTGTCGCCTCCGCCTGCGGAAACCCCTCCTCCTGCTGCCGGGGGAAGTGCTCCGGAGTGTATGACGTCGCTGCAACGGCGCATAGACACTATTTTGGCTCACCAATTGTTCGCGGATACCATCATCCCGAAGCTTGACAACGACCCGCCTATCCCACGAGAGATCTACCTTATGCCTAACCCTGCTGGGTACAAGGCTCCCAAATGGGACAAGTTCGAAGATGTCAATGGGAACGCCCATGAGTATGTCATGCGCTTCATTGATGTAATGGGGCCGTATGGGGCTGATCCTAAGCTGCTGATGCGCGAGTTCCCGAAATCCTTAGGGAACGTGGCCTACAAGTGGTACAGGACGCTGGAAGCCGGATCCGTGAAGACCTGGGACGACATGGTCCAGAATTTTTACACTAAGTTCTTCCAGATGGAGGAAAAGGTGACGATGATTCATCTCTCGCGGATGTATCAGAAGCGCGAAGAGGATGGAATAACATTCATCAAGAAGTTCAGGGCCAAGTCCTTGGAATGCAAAGATGTGATACTCGAAAGCAGACTCGTGGAAATATGCCTGCAATGCATGCGGGACGAGTACAAAGGTATGCTTATCAACCTGCAAACGCCTACATTTTCGAAGTTAATCGAATGCACGAAGAACATCGAGCCTATAGTAGAGAGGCAGAAAAAGAGGAATGCCCCTGAGAGATCCTCGAGCGGCACTACTTTCAGAACTGGGCGATTTAGCTACAAGAGAGCACGCGAGGCTGAAGTAAATACAGTCTCGCCCCAAAAGCAGCCGAAGGTAGTGAACTTTGATGCGCCATCTCTGCCAGGTTCGGTAGAGGAAGCAAGCGACCTTTGCGGACAATGGCGTAAGGACGGTATCTTGCCACCTCTCGAAAAGGCACCCTCCAGGGAGATGGTGAGGGACCCGAAGTGGTGTGAATGTCACAGAAAGGTCATGCATCCCACGGCTGACTGCAAGAAGCTCAGAATCATGGTAAGCCAAAAGATGAAAAATGGCGAACTGATCGTCAGTGATCAAAGGCAGGATGTGCGAAACAACCCACTCCCTGCCCATGCGGAGCAAGAATCGAAAGGCAAAGAGGTCGCCATGATCTCGATTTTGGACCTTGAAGAGGTCGCGGAGGATGGTCTGCCCATCATTGCCGAGATCCACGATGACGAGGACTACAACATAGACACGGAGGACGAGCGTGCCGATCGGATGAAGGGGTCGCATGGGTTCAGCAGGTTCTTCGATGAGATGAACTTCTCAGAAAAATTGCCGGAAGGAGATGACAAAGGCGATCCTGAGGATAGCAGAAGATTACGAGGAGGAGATCGTAGTCTCCAATGGAAAGGTTATCAGGGCATCTCTCTCTACAGAAAAGGTCATAACCTTCTCCGCAAGCGACAAAAAGACAGATGCGAGCCATCAGAAGCCTCTGTATGTGACAACAATCATCAATGGTGTGGAGTTCAAAAGAGCGTTCGTTGACGGAGGAGCAACAATTAACGTTGTTTCGCTCCATACTCTGAAGCTAGCAGGAATTCCAGAGCACAAGATCGTCAAGCGTCCATCCCCGCTGATGGGATTCAGAATCGACTCCAGAATGACGATAGGATGGATCCGCCTGGGTGTCCAGATTGGCAAAATCAAGTGTTCTGCAAAATTCTATGTCATAGATGCGAACACTACATATCACATGATTATAGGCCGGGCCTGGATTCATCGCTTTGATGCTGTCCCTTCAACAGCTCACCAAGTGATGAAAGCCATTTGGAATGACAGAATAGTTGAGATACCCGCTTCGATAAATCCTTTCAACATGGATGAAGCGCATCTCAGTGAGGTGGTGTGGTTCACTTAGATGGCAGACGAGCAAACGCCGGGACCGTTCAATCCCACTCCTTTGCCCCGTTGGGAGGATATCAAAGATCAGTCACCCGTAGGAGTGATGGTGACAAGAGAGGAAGCCAAGGAAAAGCCGTCTACGCGAGAAGAGGCACCGCAGATTGCCTACCAGCGAAAGAACGTGTACACTCTGAAAAGGATAGCAAAACATGATCCTGAAGGCAAGGAGATAGAGAGTTTCTACGCCAACGGGAAGAAATGCTATCGCATATGAAGGTGCGCGGGGGTGTCCTCACGTGAGCATGGGGATATCCCTGAGCAAATCAATCAAATTGAGCAGGTTTCGGAAACAGAGAAACCAATGCCAAGCGCTCTAGAAGAGAAACTCAAAGAAGCACCCGAATGCATGGAGGACAAACCCAGACCGCAAAAGCAGGAGCTGAAGGAGGTATTCCTAAGACCGAACGAAGAAAAGAAGAGGCCAGTCTTTCTAAGCGCGGACCTCACAGGCAAAGAGGAGGAAAGATTGCTACAACTCTTGACTGAATACAAAGACGTGTTCGCATGGGAATACGATGAAATGCCCGGTCTGGACACGAGCATCACCATGCACCGGTTGGATGTAATTCCAGGATCCAAACCGGTAAAGCAGAGCACAAGAAGCTTTAGGCCGGAGCTCAACGTGAAGATTAAGCAGGAAATTGTCAAACTCCTGGATGCCAAATTCATAGAGCCAAATCACCATCCCACATGGTTGGCCAACATTGTGCCAGTAGTAAAGAAGAATGGGCAACTTCGCATTTGTGTAGACTTCCGGGATCTTAATCGTTTCTGCCCCAAGGATGATTTTCCACTCCCCAACATCGACCTACTTATCGATTCAACCGCGGGTCATCGCATGTTCAGCTTCATGGACGGCTTCAGTGGATACAATCAGATCAAGATGGACCCCGAAGATGCACGAAAAACCGCATTCATCATCCCGGTGGGAGTCTTCAATTATACGGTTATGCCGTTTGGCCTCAAAAACGCAGGTGCAACTTACCAGCGGGCCATGATGGCCCTGTTTCACGACATGATGCACAAGGAAGTAGAATTCTACGTGGATGACTTAGTCATCAAATCCAAGGAAGAGGCAGACCATCTAGGGGATTTGCGAAAAGTGTTCAACAGATGCAGAAGCTTTCAATTAAAGATGAACCCCATGAAGTGCGCATTCGGGGTAACATCGGGGAAGTTCTTGGGATGTGTGGTACATCGTCAAGGAATAGAGCCTGATCCTGCGAAAGTATCAGCCATCACTAGCATGACGCCGCATAACCAAAGTGCCTTGAAAACCTTCCTGGGAAAGCTATCCTATCTGCGAAGGTTCGTCCCAGCGATCGCCGAAATCACCTTCTGTTTCAGTGATCTTCTCAAGAAAGATGCTGTATACAACTGGACTGCAGAGCACGAGGCTACGTTTGGAAAACTAAAGGAGCTGCTGACATCGTCAAAAGTAATGATCGCACCTCAGCTCGGATCACCACTCTTGTTGTATCTGACGTCAACAAGGAGGTCTATAGGATCACTCCTAGCTCAGGAGTACGAGGGTCAAGAAAGGCCCATCTACTACATATCTCGCATAGTGCAGCCCGCAGAAACAAGGTACACTGATATCGAACGACATTGCCTTGCCTTATTCTTTGTAATAGAGAAGTTGAGACACTATTTCGCTTCGCACAAAGTAGTAGTGGTCACAAAGAGCGATCCTATACGATATCTTCTGACTCACACCACTCCTGGGGGAAGATTGGCAAAATGGTATATGACCATTTCTCAGTATGACATCACGTGTGTTCGGCCCCGGGCGATCAAGTCGCAAGCGGTAGCGGATCTGCTAGCACAGTTCCCTGATAACAGTCATGAGCCTGTGATTGAAGAAGAATTGGAGGGACCTGAAATCTACGCAGTTGAGCTGCCCTACTGGACGCTCCATTTCGATGGCTCGTCAACAAGGAAAGGTGGAGGCATTGGAATAGTCTTGACCAAACCAGATGGAGAGGTCATACAGATGTCCGCAAAGCTTGACTTCGCAGTTACCAACAACGAAGCAGAGTATGAAGCCCTCATCGCAGGACTTCGCGCGGCAAAGGCCCTTGAAGTAGGCAATCTGACGGTTATGGGGGATTCCAAGCTAATCGTCAAACAAGCCTCGGGCGAGTATGGTTTGAAGGAGATAAACCTATTGCCCTACCGGACCTTGGTAAAAAAACTGGTTCAACAGTTCTGCGACGTCAGGTACGAGCACAAACCCAGAGCGGACAATAGGCATGCTGATGCTTTAGCTACCTTGGGGTCCAAGGTTAGTGCAGATAAATGCCCCGCGAGAATTTCGATTGAAGTGCGAACATCCTCGACGCTGACAGAGGACGAGTGCGACGATGAATGCATGGATGATGCGGACTGGAGAAAGTCAATCTTACGGGCCATCGCAAAAGGCACGAGCAGCGAGAATTGGGCATCCACAAAGGGGTATTGCATACATGACAACACCCTCTACTACAAGGGCCCTGGCGGAATACATATGCGATGCGTCTCGGAGCAGGAGGGACAAGCGCTGTTAGAAAAGATTCACCAACATGCTTGCGGGGAAAGTGAGGTGTCAATCTATCGGAAAGCCCAGAGGTATGGGATTCACTGGCCGGACATGTCAACGGCCGCAACATTGATTCAAGGAAATTGCGAGAGTTGCGCACTGATCAAAGACTCTCTATTAATTGCTCTGACCGACGATGATGTGGATAGGAGGAAACCACTCTTTGACTTTCTCACGCAAGGTATTGTGCCTGAGTCGAGAAAATAAGCCGAGAAACTAAAGAGAAAAGCAGCACGATATGTGGTGCAAGAAAATCTGCTTTGGCAAAGGGGCCATGAAGGTAACCTGCTGCGATGTCTAGACGACAAGGAAGCACAAGAGGCGATGGACCTTTCTCATCAAGTGGAACATCAGGGAGGTGCGAAGTTATGCAAACAGCTCCTCTCGGTTGGTTACTTCTGGCCCACCATGGAGGCAGATTGCCGCACTAAAGTAAGACGGTGCCAGGAGTGCCAATTCAAAGGTAATCTAGTGCACGCTCCTGCTGTAGATCTACATGCGGTGGGAACACCATGGCCGTTTCATACATGGGCTTTGGATTTCGTTGGTCCCATTCGACCGACCTCGCACGGGAATCATTTCATCCTCACCGCGACCGAGTTGTTCACCAACTGGGTAGAAGCAATACCACCGAAGACAGCAAATGCGCTAGCCATGGTCC
Organism: Linanthus parryae; assembly: GCA_023055425.1. NCBI lineage: Eukaryota > Viridiplantae > Streptophyta > Magnoliopsida > Ericales > Polemoniaceae > Linanthus > Linanthus parryae. The sequence continues at coordinate 46,454,954 of JALGPY010000010.1, read as the reverse complement.
ATTTCATCCAAGAAAGCATCATATGCAGGTTTGGAATTCCAAACACCATTCTTTCGGATAATGATACCCCCTTTGTTAATCGCCAGGTGGCTGCAAAGCTAGCAGAGTACAACATAAGGCAGATATGCTCTACCCCATACTACCCGAAGGGGAATGGGCAAGCGGAAGAAACCAAAAAGACGTTATTAAGGATCTTGAGCAAGATGGTGGCGGATGATCACAAGAAATGGGCTGATTCTTTGAACATAGCCTTGTGGGCCTATCGGACTTCTCCAAGGACGCCCACAGGGGTCTCACCATTTCTTTTATGCTATGGAGCCGAAGCTGTGGTACCTGCGGAAGTGAAGATCAACTCTGCAAGGTTGGATTTTCATGCATTATATGACAATCAACGCGATCATGACTTGGTCCTGTTAGAAGAGAAGCGGGAGCAAGCTAAGAGGACTAATAAACGATACCAAGAAAGGATGGCTTGTGCATACAACAAGACAGTCCAACGTCGAGATTTCGCAGTTGGAGATCTGGTCTTACGTGCGTCGGCCATTGCATGCGAGAGGCGGCTCACCCAAAATTCGCAGCCAATTGGGAAGGACCCTTCGAAGTCACAAAAGTCTTTGATAGTGGCTACTGCAACATACGGAGGTTACATGGAACGACCTCAACTCCAAGCTCAGTCAACATGCGTTGGATTAAGAAGTATTATCCTTAACTCCTTTCAGTATATGCGTCTGCTTTATGCTCTGTATTGCTAGAACTAGTGCATCCTCTCTCCCATACGAGGGAATTGTAACTTCATCTCTCCCATATGAGAGTGTTCTACAATAAAAAGACTTCTCCCAAATGGGAAGAACTTTATGATTTCAGCTGCCCTTATCGCTTTATTTATCTATATATTTTAAGCCTATCTGCCATGATAGCAGCCTATGCGAATATGATCTTAAGTGATCTTTTAAGCCTATCTGCCATGATAGCAGTCGATGCGAATGCGATCTTAAGTGATCATTTAAGCCTATCCGCCGTGATAGCAGCCTATGCGAATACGATCTTAAGTGATCATTTAAGCCTATCTTCCATGATAGCAGCCTATGCAAATATGATCTTAAGTGATCTTTTAAGCCTATCTGCCATGATAGCAGCCGATGCGAATACGATATTAAGTGATCATTTAAGCCTATCTGCCATGATAGCAGCCTACGCAAATATGATCTTAACTGATCTTTTAAGCCTATCTGCCATGATAGCAGCCTATGCGAATATGATCTTAAGTGATCTTTTAAGCCTATGTGCCATGATAGCAGCCTATGCGAATATGATCTTAAGTGATCTTTTAAGCCTATCTGCCATGATAGCAGCACTATATGAATGCGATCTCAAAATGATCTCTTAAGCCTATCTCCCATGATAGCAACATTATGCGAATATGATCTTAAGTGATCTACAAAAGCCTATCTGTCGAGATAACACCCGTACTTGAGTCGAACCTTCAGTAAATCTTAAGCCTATCTGCCAAGATAGCAAAGCTATGCAAATGCGATCTCGAACGATTTAAAATCATATCTGCGAATCTATCTCACGGATAGCAAATCATAGCAACAATGCTAAGTGTGAATACAACACTACAAAAGGCGGAATTTGCCGACACACATGCGAAATTGTAATTTGTTGTAACAAGAACAACAAATCATACAAAGCGATTTATCATTATGAGTCAAAATGACTTACAATTTATCTGTCTAGATAGCAGCCTACAAGCGAAAAGCTCAGACCAAGCTAGTTACGCAGCCGACATGGCTTACAATGCATCTAAATAGTAACTTACAAGCGGAAGTTACACATCGGGGGAATCCTAACTTAAAAAGGATAGACCTACTGGTCCTAACAGAAGCTATGCGATACAACGATATGCGACCAAAGATCTGTAGCAAGTAGGATGCTCCTATGATAAGGACGGCCTGCTAACACTACAAGAGCTATGCGACGCTATGTTCAAGATCCCAGCATCTGACAAGGCCATTGTCTGGTCTTCTGCCCACGAGACGTGCCTGAGGAACCACCTATTCCGGCGTATGCGGCTGTGAAGAACAGGCAAGCAGCAACTCCTAGGGCAAGAGGTTCCTTGTCCACGGAGACGAGCACAATGGCTCGCCACCCTGAGATCAAGAACGTGGTGGCGAATGGTCATCCTCCGGGCAAGCTGGAGGAGAGATCCGCCGTTCATTACGAACCGGTAAAAAGGCCAGTACGGCGCTGCACCTCGCCGGGAGGCGGCCGGAATCATGACCTGCAAACATAATAGACGAAGAAAATTCTTCGAGCAAACATAAGGTATTCTCTGCATCTTCTTTATGACAATTATAAAGATCAATAAGCCTTGTAAAGTATATCTTGGAAGCTATTTCTATGGTACAAAGCACAAACTCAGGTTTCACAACTTGAGGCTGCCATGAATCAACGGAAAATAAGCGTTGAAGCCAACAGTCGTAAGGACTCACGACAAGCCACTTTGTGGGATGAAGAAACCAATTAGCAAAAGGCAGGGTTTATATAGACCCTGTTGAGACTCTTCAGTTGCTTAGATGAGTCAACAAAACTTGAAAAAGGGTAAGAATCAATCACTTACGTCTTAAAAAGCGGTAACAATCAATTACCCTACTAAAGGCTACGACGATTCGGTTGCATATCCTAATTAATGACGGATAGTCATGATACGGATGGACTTCCCAAGGAAAGATGCTTATCTAATAAGCAATTAGCGCGAAAATCAAGGCAGAATATCAATAGCTGACGTCATAATTGATATGCACAGAGATATTCGAGCAAATCCCGGGAAGGGCAAAACAGGCATTCAAATTATTTTTTTTAAAAAAAGGGGAGGAACCCTAGCAACATTACAGTAATGTTATGTTTTAGCATTTTTCTCGACACAGATTTGCTATTTTTCAAAATAAGCCTTTGACCAGGGAGTTATTAGGAGTAAACTGACGTGACAAATTTGCCACTTGCTCCACTTCTTGCTTAAATCGCTCGTAGTTGGCGCTCATTTCATGGAAGAGCTTCACAACCTCTTCAGCTTTCTGCTTTTGCTGCTCCATCTTCTGCTCCTCAGCTGCGAGGTTATGGTAGCCGCGCTTCAAATTCACGGCCGCGCGAATCTGGGTGACTCTTTTGACAAGATACCCAAAGCCCAGCTTGCCTTGAACTTTGGCGAGAAGGTTTTGACACATGCCGAAAAGCAACTCCGCACTCTGAGGAGAAATGGTCGCAGGTGTGGCTGCAGATAGCTGCTCCAAAATCCAGATGGCTTCAGTCAAAAACAGTCTCCTGTCGATGGGCCCTATCTCCAGAGACCTCACAAATGATTGAGGATAGGAGAGGCGCATCCGAACTAGCCAGTCCACGTCAGCTTGCTTCAACCCTAAGCAATGTTAAACCAAGTTAGACTATCGAACTTGCAAATAAAGAATGCAAGATGCGAACAACAATCACGACATACCAGTTCCTTCAAGGATCTCGCGCAAAGAGGGAATGCGCATTGCTGGGGCAGCTGAAGACTGTCTCTGCTCCATTGCCCTCTTGTCAGCTGCGAGCTCTAACTCCTCATAGTTGGTAGGAAGAGTATAAGCTGCACCGGGTGCGATTGCAGCCCCGACCTGCGAACTCCAAAAGTTCCACGCAGGAAAAGTTACTGCAGGCTCAGCCATCGCCGGAGGCATGACAGTGGTAGAAGTTGCAGCCTGATCATGGATGCCTTCAGGTGCGATAGCATTAGCAGCATCTATTTCTGTTTCCTCAGCAGCAGCATGGGCATCTTCCTCCATCAACACGGTGTCAGCTGCGGCATCATCAGAAACTTCAATGATTTCCCCGAGGGCTCTCCTGCATACTCAGCAGCTGCGACGGGCTTCTCAGTGTGAGAACTCGGCACCGGGACATAGGATGCAGAGGGTTGATTCCTTTGTTCCAACATGGCTTCATCAGCATTGCCTGCGATATAAGATACGATGATGTGAGGTAACTTGTGTTGCATAATATTTATCATCTTTGGTAAGCTAAGAGCGAGCACCTCCACGCGAGGGTGGGATTGCAGTATCTTCGTCATATGCTAAGGACGCGGAACCTTGCCCTATTAATGTATCTTCATTAAGCATATCTTTAAGATGAGCATGACCTGGGGCGCGAAGAAACCAGTCATGATTATGTTTGGGTTACTAAGCCTAGTTCACACATGTTGTTCAAGTGATTACCTGAAGGTTCACCGCACTTGCTTACTAGCCAGCGGCGAATGTCAGCTTTCGACAAGCCGTGCTTTAACGCACCAACAATCACATCTTGGTAAGTTACCGCAAGATTAAAAATCTCACCCTCGTTACCGCCTGCGATCTCTTCGAAGTCTGCTTGGACTTGCTCCAGAGCAGCCGCATCCTCTTCTTGAGCTGCTTCATCCTCATCAACTTGAGGAGCCACGTCTTCTGGAAGCACATATTCCTCATCAGTTGGACGCACTAAGTCGTCGACGTGTTGTTCTTCTAGGCTCCTTTGCTCTACGCGTTCAAGCTCCTCTTCTTCTCGCTTTCTTATTCTTTCAGCAGCCTCCGCAGCTGTTCTCCTGGACTCGGCAAGGATGTCCTCGCTTATGGTTTCGTTGGAAACACCAGAATGAGAACCCCTCTTCTGCCTCTTGGCCAAAAGGCCACTGATGGTCTCATCATCATCACCTGCAAAGGAACAATTCGTTCAATCAAGATTGTGAAGAGTTAAGATAATGAGAAGAGAAGTACGATTGATATACCTCCTGATTCTTCCTCTTGTATCTCATCTCTCTCTGACATCTTCATTTCTTTCCTCTTCTTCATCTCCTTCTCTTGTCTCCCTTCTCTCCTCCTCTTCCTCCTGGCCAAACGGAACAAAGGTCTCCACTACGAGCTCCTTCCGCACTTTACTTGGCATGCGACCTTTACCCTTATCCTTGGCAGTAAGGGATCTCGCAGGAGGAGAAGTTGGAGCGCTCCTAGGAGAAGAGATTGTGATCCCTCTTTGTCTGGGCCTCTTCGCTCTTGGGGCAACAGTTGCTGGAGGAGACGGATCGTTACTGGGGGGAGACAAGGTTGGAGTGTTGTATATCAGCGAATCAGCAAAAGCATCCATGATCTCGCGAATTTTGGTCTCGACTGCGGGATCCATTTTCGATGCCAGCCGAACTGGTTGTCCCTGTCTTCTCGCAGTAACAATGGTGGTGACCAACGATTTGGAACGCTCACCAGATGCAAACCTCCTTACATAGCACTGCATCAGAAAATGAAGCATGAAGTTTTCAACATATTGGAATAAGGAAACTTAGCACATGCAAGAGAAATTGCTTACCTTAGCGAAAGTTTCGCTGTATCTGATGACATGCGAATCACATCTCCTAACTGCGGCTATCTTTTCGTCAAGAATGGTGGAGGGACACAGGTGATTCTCGCGATCCAGCAACGAATAGCAGCCATATTCAGACTCGTCCAGGCTACAGTTGGGACGGAAAGGGAAAGAATTCCTTTTGATCACAGGAGCTCTACCTGGCCGAGGGGTCGACTGTGTTTCGAACCTCGTCTGCTGGGTATTCCAATAAGCGACCCAGTTTCTGGAGTAGCCACCTTCGCGGTTACCTGGGGGTTGCTCGAAGGGAAGATTGCTCCTCAAGATTGTTTTACACTCCCCAGACAGTAACCGCTTGTAGCAGCCTCTTATGATAGACTGGGGCCAGATTGATGGGGCCACCGCATCGAAGCCGAACTGGGGAGAAACGCGAGTAGGATCAACATCCACGGTGATTCTCTCGTACCTAGGTGTGAGCTCGCGAACATGCTCCGCAAGAGCAGGTAGAGAGCCTCTCAGACACCAGCAAAAGAATTCGCGATGGCGCTCGTGGAAATGCTTTCCGCCCTCGAAAAGGAGCTCTTCTGAGAAAGCAACAGCCTTAGAGGGATACAATTTTGGGAACCATCGCACATTCTCAACGCGCGTGGCATATGGCCTGGCTATGAACTCTTCCCGATTGTCGCATATCAGGCTCCAAACGCACTTAGGAAAGTGAGTTCCGAACCATCTCGCAGCCCGGCTGCTATTGCGCTCTTACTCCGCACCTGGGGGACACCATTTGCTGGGCTTAGAAGCAATAGGGGCATAAGAAGGCCATCGCTCGAAAACCCACATGGTCAAGAAGGCGATGTTGATGTAGGTCAGCAAGTCGAGGCGACCGCGCGATTCCTTGATTGCTACGACTAGTTGATCTAGTCTGTGATACAGGGTGCCCAAGACTAAAGGCCCAAGTGCGACCTTCTGACCAAGGGTTAGCTTCATAGCAAGAGGAAGAACATGATAGAAGACCCCATCATGCGGATGGCCATCAATCAAATACCTTGACAGCCAGGCGCAGAGAAAAGCGCATAGGGTCAAGTGATAACCCTTGCCATTCACATAGTTTTTAGCCTTCGGGTTTTGGCTCAAAAGCTTCTTGGTGATACTGCTGTTCGCATAATCGCGAAAGAAATATTGCACCCACTTGTTCCAAGTGTTCTTCGCAGATGTGTCAACCAACTGCCAGTCAGGAAGAAGTTTTGTAGGAGTCCACCGGGTGGAAATTTTCTTCACCTCCGACAAGCACTCCTCCATCTGCTTGTACAAAGCAATCTCTGCATCAGTTCTCAAGGGACTCAAAGGATCCACCTCACCCACGGGAGACAGATCATACAGCATGTGCACATCTTCAAGCGTGGGAGCAGCCTCGAACTCAGCAAATTGGAATGTGTGAGTCGCAGGCGAGTAGCGAGAAAGAAGGTTTAGAAGCATGGACTGGTCCAGCTTCACGGCAGCACCCTTCATAGCACGGACTGCGAAATATATGCCAGCATCGTTTAAAGTAATGGCATGATTGGTCAGTACATGGTCAATCCACTCATCCATAAAGTCCAATTTATGAATAAACGCTTGAGTGGAAATCGCAGTGTACGGGAAATACCCATTTTCGACTCCCAATCGAACCACGTCCTTGGAATCGATCAATTCGAGCAGGGCTGAGTTAACTGGAGGGGTCAACGTTTGCAATTCTTCAGCAGGGACAGGGATTGGCAGGTTCTTCACCTTAACCCTAGCATGGTAAAAGTCTTTGCCACCCAGATAGGGGGCTTTTCGCCATAAGGCCTGGGGGAGATCAGGTATTTCTTCGACCTCCTTAATAGGTTTGGTTCCTTTTGTCTTTGCCATTCCTGCGGAAAAGCAAGAAAAAAGGGGGGGAGAAACACACATACTTTAGTTTGAATTTCAAGATTCAGTTCAAAGCATACGAGGATTTATTGGAGGAAAGATGAACAGTCCAGTGGCAATCTCCAAGATTAAAGATTGGAATCGTTTGCATTATCAGGGATTTCAGAAACTCTACATTCAAAATCCTTATCATCTGGGGATTAAATCAAAGTTGGATTCCAAGAGCAAGATCTTCTTCATAGTTTTCAGTGGATAATATGTTTCAGGAAGTTATGGGTTTGCAGATCCAACGCAGTTCAAAGCATATATCAGTATATTAAACAAAATTGAACAAGGCCAACCTTGTTTTGGTAAAGCTTGCTCGGATGCGCACAGTTGAAGAAGACGATTGACAAGAGAGAACTGGTGATTGATTATCTGAATCTGCTCTTGAAGGCTTCCGGGTATCATTCACTTTAAGAGAAAGAATTGATGCTTTACAACAATGGAGAGCACAGAGTATTTATCCAAAAACAATGAAGGGTTGCGTCCTTTCAGTAGTCGAATCGCAACCTTCACCGTCGAATCGCGCAATCACAGGACAAGCTGACGTCACGCCTAAAACCCTACAAGACCAGACGACACGACTCTAGGGGTTTAGGTCATAATGGCATGCACGGGGGCTGAATCTGCACATATTTGAATTGGTGCGTGGCGGCGACGCGTACGTTGGTTCCTGCGCATGGAAGCCTATCCGGCTATGAGTCTTCACGCGCAGAAAGGGGGCTAATGTAGATAGTGCTTTCTGGACAGGAAGATCTTGGCCACGTGGCAACCATCTAGCACGCCATATTGTGCTCCACACACACTGGATCACCAGCCGCGCTGATCCACGTGGGGGCTGCGAGACAGGGCCCTCGCATATCACTGCACGGGACTTGTAGGGACTTAGTGGTTTGGAGGCTAGAGTAAGTCCTGTCGCGTGCGAGCCAAGCTCGCGCGCGACCCTTAGTAACTGCTTTTGAGAGATTTATGGCACAAGCTCCATAAACCCGGTCAATCTGGTCAAACCCGGTCAACCCCATAACGGTTCCGGCATACGCGGATAACGTGCTGTAACGGTCCCTACATACGCGGACGAACGTGCCGTTGTGGTTAAGTTGATTAAGCCGCCATTGATGGGCGCATTAACCACACTACAACGGTCACATTCTCTGTTATATATAGATCGTTAACCCTTCCATACAAGGGAGAACGCACCAGATATACGCGGAAGCTCTGCCAAACCCTGTCTCTCTCTCATACAGTGCTATTGCCTTACTCTCTCCCTACACACAATCCAACATCTCCTGTGCCATTTTCTATTCTCAGCCCTTGGTGTACACAGAGTTCTCCCTGCAGGATTCTCTTGTGCACACCGGGATTCAGATAGTATATCGATATTCACAAAACTATATTACGTGAACAATATATGCATATTTTTAAAACTCAAGTTTTTAGAAACTCACATCCGTAGCTAGTTACAGATGAAAATAATAGGAAATTATTACCCTTGACGTTTAGAATAATAAAGGCATAGAAAGGTGTATGGAGCAACGAACTACAAGATGACGAGGATATCAAAAACAATAAAATCTGCTGGCCTTGGACTTAAGAAAAATGTACAAGTCCTTTAAAACTAACATATGTTGCAAAACAGACAAATAGGTGGTAAGTATTATTTCTCAGGCGGGATCTAATTAAATTAGATCTTCAGCTGAACCCATGGTGAATCAGTCCGAATTTCAACCGAATTGTAACATCCTGTCTCTTGAATCAAGATTCAGATAATTTTTTGTTCATTTAGATTCGCTGAGGGCATTGCATTATTGTTTCATGGGTGAATCGAATTGTAGGATGTGAATTATGAATAGTAAGATTTTGATGACGATATTATCTCTTTTTTTTTTTTGGGTAAAATTATTATCTCTTAGCTAACAGCCCAGACAATCTACAAAATCATCTCAAATTCTCAATTAGTGTGTATCTCTAAAGAAATTAACAATTTCCTACACACCACTCTTGTGACTTCTTGTATACCAACACAATCCATAAGCAACTGAAGCATAAGCCACATACTGTTCCTTCCCAATACACCTATTTCACCATCTCCAAGTAATCCACATCAACCACATGAGCAAGCCTGCAGGCTCTAAAGTTCCCCAAAGATGATATGGATAGTTCCTGAAGTCCTCAAAGTGCAAACCTTTAGAAAAATAAATATGCTTCACCCAAAAGATCTGCAAAAGAATACTAGTTTATAATCTTCCGTGTCTAAGGAAAGGGTCCCCTAAGCTCCTCTTCTAGTATGATTTGGGCCCCAGTTAAGCGTGCAAGTAACTCGCATGTTCATGTTTCTCGTCATTTTGATCCATCAGAGGGAACGAGTTAGGGTAGGATTTTTTTTGAATGGGTGGGGTCTAAGGTGTGGTTTGGTGGTACAATTATTGCAGGTGTCTTTTTTAATGAATATATCAGGTTGAACAAATCTTTACGTAGTGGTTTACTCAAGGATTTTTGGTGCGGACTCCTTCAATCGTTGGTGCAGTGCCATGCTTGATATTGGTCCGCTTGACTTGACGCAGGCTAAGATTGTATAACTGAACCCACTACAAGCCTGTAAATGAATCACTAGACCACTTTGGTCTTACATAATATAGAGTAGTGGCAAGTATGCAAAGAGAACAGGTTTCCTAGATAATAGCAGTTGTGCTTGTGCAACCACAAACTGCGCATTACTAGTAAAAGTGGACAAGAATCATTGACAAATAATGCAGCTACATCTACACTTGACTATTTCATAAACCACAACAACATTCACGGCAATGGCATGAGCTAGCTTGGTCTTTCCACACCCCGGTGGCCCGTGCAACAAAATCCCAGCCATTGGCTTCACCCCAAGCCACAGCCGCAACTGCGGGTGGTAGAGTGGAACTATAATTCAACATCATCTCTTTTCCTTCCTCCCAGCACATCAGCCTTCTTGGTGGCTTTGTTATTGACAACCTCCAATTCCCCTCTTAGCATCACCCTCTTTGGGCTACTATGCGTTGCAGGTAGCATTGACTTCATTAAATCAAACTCAGGCTCCAACTTTTCCCCATAAACACCATCCTCTGTCTTGCCAATCCTGATGAAGAAGATGAAGACTCACCATCTTCATCCTTCTGATTCCTCCGGATGTGGGCATCCTTCAATTTCTGCAACCTGGCCTCTCTCGCATCAACTCTTTTTACGAACTGGGGTGTCCTCCAATTCTTCATCGTCAAAGACAAGTTTTGGTGACTTCCCTGGCTTTGATTTCCTCTAACGTTTCTCGCCAAAGTTGGACGCCTTCGGCGGCTGTATCCTCGAACGGTCTCGTCGGCGGAGATGTACTTGCTCAGGCAGCTTTCGATATCCCTTCGGAGTTCACGGCTAACACTCTTCCACCAACCAATTTTTCTCTCTGTAATGTCAGAAATCAGTTCAGAAGAAGAAGGTGGGGTGAGTTTTTATAACCTAGGTTCAAGGCATAGGTGTCAATTACTGAATGGTGTAGAACACCACATGTCATTCTGACGTGGTGCTCTTGGAGTAAATAAAAAATTCTCAGTGGGAGCGAGGGTGTTTTTCTACTTAAGTTATCACAATTTATGTTTTGATCCAAATATTATTGACATATTCGAATTCGTCCTACCATAAATACATAGTGTCTGTAGCTTGTTTTTCAAAGTTATTTCTGAGAGTTTTTCACATTATTGGTCTTGTAGGAGCCGAGTAGAACCCCCAGTGAGGAACAAATACGAGACTAAGCTCGTTTAGAAACCGACAATGCTAGTGTCGGTTCTTGAAGCCAAAATCGACACTAGTACTGTCGGTTTTTATCTTTTTCCCAGGCTAGTGTGTAAGCGAATTCACAAAGAACCGATGATGGCACGATCGGTTTATGTCCAACAAAACCAACAATGATATACTCGGGTTCTGGACTTGGAGAATTCAAAAAAAAAAAAAAATCCAATGAGCAGAGGGAATAGACGTGTATGAGAGAGGGATGAGGAAGAGGACTTATGATAACGCCCAGTTAGGGGTTATCTTTTAGCCTGATTTCACGAGTATTTGTGTCGGAATTAGCGGTTTTTGCCGGAAAATGCCTTAGAATGACCCGAGAATCTAGAACGAGACGTTTACTTGTACTTGTTGGATTTCTGCTTATTTCTGCTTATTTCTTGCTATATTTGGATATGATCGCGGGTTTTCGTTCGTGTTGCCTTTTCAGGAACAGGTTCGGGAGGTGCATCGGGAAGCGTGCCGGGACCAAGTCGGGACCGTCTCGGGAAACGTGCACAAGACCGGGACACGACAGAAACACGGAAAAGCAGAAGTACATCGAAGAGGCAAACCGGGAGCATCAGGCAGAAGAGTGGGACCCAGGGGACCAGACCTGGCCCACCAGAGGACCAAGTGGGCCCCACCTAGCCCACGGCCTGCGTATATACGCAGGCCCTGCGTATATACGCAACACCTGCGTATATACGCAGGCAGTGGGGTGGTGGGGGGATCTTGGTTGGGCCCTGGTTGCGTATATACGCAACCCCTGCGTATATACGCAGCCAGTTTTGACTTTTGGTCAAAGACGGTGGACCGATGGCATATTCCGTAATTTCGAGCACAAGCGTTTTCGGAAAACAGCACTATTTAAAGACTCGTCCAGACTCGTTTTGAGGGATCACGGAGACATAGCACAATTCTCAGCACAACCGAAGGACAAGTCAGAGCATTCACGGAGAGCACGAACAGGTTCGCGGGTTTTCGTTCGTGTTGCCTTTTCAGGAACAGGTTCGGGAGGTGCATCGGGAAGCGTGCCGGGACCAAGTCGGGACCGTCTCGGGAAACGTGCACAAGACCGGGACACGACGGAAACACGGAAAAGCAGAAGTACATCGAAGAGGCAAACCGGGAGCATCAGGCAGAAGAGTGGGACCCAGGGGACCAGACCTGGCCCACCAGAGGACCAAGTGGGCCCCACCTAGCCCACGGCCTGCGTAGATACGCAGGCAGTGGGGTGGTGGGGGGATCTTGGTTGGGCCCTGGTTGCGTATATACGCAACCCCTGCGTATATACGCAGCCAGTTTTGACTTTTGGTCAAAGACGGTGGACCGATGGCATATTCCGTAATTTCGAGCACAAGCGTTTTCGGGAAACAGCACTATTTAAAGACTCGTCCAGACTCGTTTTGAGGGATCACGGAGACATAGCACAATTCTCAGCACAACCGAAGGACAAGTCAGAGCATTCACGGAGAGCACGAAAGCGCGATTCGAGATTCGAAGACTTAGTTTGATTTCGTTCTCTCTCTTTATATTCAGAAACTGCGTTTTGTATTATGTCTAGTCGTAGCTAAACTTTTCAACTAGGTTCTCGGTGAACCTAGGGTTTCGTACTCAGATTTTATGATTACTACGTTTATGGATTCATGATGATTGTCTTAATTCAGCAAGTTGTATCTGTTATTCTGGTTTGATTATTATCGTATATGCATGATAGGATTGATCACCCAGGATTGCTATAGACCCGAGCTTGTAGGTGAAAACGTAAAGTTAGGGTTAGGAAGAAAAACCAGGATTTAGTACCTTACCCTGATAGACCGACCAGAGAAAGGGAGATAGGGCTAGCATCGAAAAACGTGAGACCAACTGTTAGAGAATTTGACCCGGGCCATTCGGACAGGTTAGAAACCCTAACAGGATTAGACCGAGACTGCAGACTTAGGCAGCTTAACAAGAATCCGAAAGTCTGCAGGATCGGGATTACGTGTGGAAGCTGAAAAGTCACTGCACAACTGGTACGTTGCACAGATACCGAAACTGCTGAGTGTTTTCATAATCAAACGTAAAACTGAAATCTGTAGAAACCCTAGGGGATCCTGGAGCCTAGTCTTCATCTATTATCGTTACAACAAATTCAGCTTATTTCAGAAAACGTCACAAAAAATATTTACGTTTTTAAATTCTTTTTTTAGTTTAGTCATTATAATCACAACCTACTCCTCCTGGTTACTACTCTTGGAAAACCGAAACTGACAACGTGAGTAAACCCGAAACAGTCCTCGTGGGAACGATAATCCGAGTCTAATTGCACCCAGTACTACAAGATTCGTACACTTGCGATAGCACGCTAAGTTGCGCATCAAGTTTTTGGCGCCGTTGCCGGGGACTTTTTAGGGTTTATTTAGTAGTCAGAATTAGTTTTTTGAGTTTTTATTTATTTTCAGTTTCGTTATTTTTCTTTTTATCTCACTGCGTTTTCGAATCTGCGTTTTCAGGACTGTTTAGTTGATGCCCAGATTGCCTCGCGATTTGGTGACACCACTCGACAACCCGGAAAAGCTATATACCGAACAGAACCGCAGAAACCGAGAAAGCAGGATGGCAACCAACGAGAGAGATCCACCCACGAACACCGAAGCCGGTGGACAGGAACGAGAGACACGTACCCCAGCCCAGATGGCTCGGTACATTGAGGAGCTTGTCACAGCAGGACTTGCTGCCCGAAGCAACCAGAGAACATATAACCGATCTGGGAAGGCGTTGGTGGAAAATTTTGAAGTCCCCACCGGGGGGCATGAGCGAGCCATTGTGGTGCCCGAGATCACCGCAGAGCACTTTGACATTAAACCATCCACCATCCAGACGGTACAAACTCTCTGCCCGTTTCATGGCAGGGCCGACGAAGACCCGAACGATTTCATCGGGAAATTCGAAGATTACTGCAACAAGGTCAGATACAAGGGGGTAGAAGCAGAGGCACTCATGTTGATCTTATTCCCATACTGTCTTTATGGAGTAGCCAAGGACTGGCTCGAATCCCGACCACCCCGATCCATCACCACATGGGAGGAGTGTGTCACGGATTTTTTGGCAAAGTTCTATCCCGCCTCCCGAGTCATACAGTTACAGAGCGAGATACTGTCATTCAGACAGAAGATGGGGGAGACGGTGGTGGACGCATGGGACAGGCTCATGAGATTGGTCAAACGGTGCCCGAACCACGGTTTTGGAGACGCAAAAATCCTGCAGGTTTTCTACCATGCCCTAGACAGGGAGAACGCCGACAGGATTGACAGAGAGGCCGGGGGAAACTTCTTGTATCACGTGGACAAAGAAGGTGCGTATGACCTGATGAAGCAGTTGGCCAAGCAGGACACCCGACTGTTTGACGATCGCAGGATGGCGGCCAGAGCCGAACCTGCAGAAGATGACCGGATAGACAACCTGGCCAGGATCGTTCATGAGTTGGTCACGAAAGTCTATTCGGATAAGAAGACTGTTGCAGCAGTCGAGGAACCGAATCTGGACACGGCCATTGAGGAGATAAGGACTGAAGATACCAACTACGTACAGCAGCAGTGGGACCCGAGCCGGTACCGACCGGGTACGAGAGACCATCCCGGGTTTCGGTACGGAAACCCGAACGCAGCAGTTTATGCACCGGGATTCCAGCACAGGCCACCAGCCCAGCAGGCTGCCCCGGCCCAGCAGGCTCAATCAGTCCCGTCAGCACAGCAGTACGACGCTCAGATGAAAGAAATCAAGTCCATGTTCCAGACTATGGAGTCCCGGTTCAAGCACATGGACACCTTGACGGCAGATATGCAGACAACCAAAACGTCACTGCGCGCTTTGGAAGTGCAGGTGGGGCAGTTAGCACAGCAGCTAACAGAGAGACAGCCAGGAAACCTACCCTCGAACACAGTAAATAATCCACGGGCTCAGACCAATGCTATCTCCACTCGGAGTGGATTGGCACTGCAGGATCCACCGTATCCCAGCCACGCACGTGCAGAAAATTCGAAAGAAGTAGAACGCAACTTGTCGGGCCAGGATAACAGCACAGTCGATCGCCCCCAGCCGAAGGGCTCGGTTGAGAAGGATGCAGTGCAGAACGAGACAGGTGCAGAAACTGTACCCGTCTCCAAGGAGGTCCCGTACCCCTTGCGAACACGAAAGAGGGATGACAGCAAGGACTACGCCAGGTTTCTCGAGATGTTCAAGCAGCTGCAGATTAACATACCTTTTGCTGAGGCTTTGGCTAAGATGCCCACTTACGCCAAATTCCTCAAGGACATCTTGTATGGGAGGAGGCGAATGAGCGATTTCGAGACCATAAACCTGACGGCAGAAGTGAGCAATTGTGTGAAGAATGGGCTACCGAGGAAGAGAAAGGATCCTGGCAGTTTCGTCATACCGGTCACCCTAGGTAACGCGTACACAGGAAAGGCTCTGTGTGACCTAGGGGCCAGCATCAACCTAATGCCATTGACGATTTTCAAGAGTTTGAAAGTCGGTGAACCCCGACCCACCAGAATCATGCTGCAGATGGCAGACAGGTCCGTAAAACAGGCCTACGGGGTTATCGAGGATATTCTGGTCAAGGTCGGCGAGCTTATTTTTCCGGCAGATTTCGTCATCCTGGACATGGAGGCAGGGGAGGTACCGCTCATACTTGGCAGGCCGTTTTTGGCCACGGGCGAAGCAATGATAAACTGTAAGAGTGGGGAGCTGACCATGCAGATTAACGAGGAAAAAGTGAAATTCAACGTTTTCAAAATCTGCAACTGCCAAATTACTACGACCACGAGGACATCTTCGCTGTTGATGTGGTGGACGAAGGCTGGGAAAACGAGGAGATGGACCAATTATGGGAAGAGATCGATAGCATGTACGGGGAAGAGAAGGAGAAAACTCGGTGCGAGCACGCCATGAGAGCCGAGGACTGGACCACTTTGCACCGGGACGAAGACGGCGGGCAAAAGATGATTCTGGTCCCGTCACTCAAGGAGCCACCCGCACTGGAGCTGAAACCGCTCCCGAGCCATCTCAGGTATGCTTATATTGGTGAAAATAGTACTCTTCCCGTAATTGTTTCGTCTCGTCTATCTCAGGAACAGGAGCAGAAACTGCTGGAAGTATTGCGAGAGCATAAGGAAGCAATCGCCTGGACGATTGCAGATATCAAGGGGATCAGCCCCTCCTACTGCATGCACAAGATCCGAATTGAAGAAGGCAAGAAACCGGTGATTCAGCCCCAGCGGAGACTGAACCCGAACATGAAGGACGTTGTGCGAAAAGAGGTCATGAAGTGGCTGGAAGCGAGAATCATCTACCCCATTTCGGACAGCACGTGGATCAGCCCGGTCCAGTGCGTGCCCAAAAAGGGGGGTATTACGGTGGTGCAGAATAACGATCAGGAGCAGATTGCGCAGCGCACCGTTACGGGCTGGCAGATCTGCATGGACTATCGGAGGCTAAACGATGCAACACTGAAGGACCACTTCCCGCTGCCATTCATGGACCAGATGCTGGACCGGCTCGCCCATCATGCCTACTACTGTTTTCTGGACGGGTATTCCGGGTACAACCAGATTTGCATAGCCCCGGAGGATCAGGAAAAGACGACGTTTACCTGCCCGTACGGTACGTTCGCGTTTCGACGCATGCCGTTCGGGTTGTGTAATGCCCCTGCCACGTTCCAGAGATGTATGATGGCAATTTTTTCCGACATGATCGAGAAAAATCTGGAGGTCTTCATGGACGACTTTTCACTTTTCGGGGACAGTTTCGATGACTGCCTGTTCCATTTGGGCCAGGTTTTGATCCGATGCAAGAAGGCGAATTTGGTGCTCAATTGGGAAAAGTGTCACTTTATGGTCACCGAGGGGATCGTGCTGGGTCACAGAATTTCCAGCAAGGGACTCGAGGTGGACAGGGCTAAGATCGAGGTGATAAAGCAGCTTCCATACCCGACGAACGTAAAGGCGATCAAAAGTTTTCTGGGACATGCAGGATTTTACCGAAGATTCATCAAGGACTTTTCCAAGATCACAAAGCCACTTTGCGCGTTACTCGGAAAAGATGTACCCTTTGATTTCGACGCAGCGTGTCGGCAAGCTTTTGACCACTTGAAAGAGAAGCTGACCACAGCCCCGGTTATAACCACGCCAGATTGGTCACTCCCGTTTGAGCTGATGTGTGACGCCAGCGACTACGCAGTCGGGGCAGTTTTGGGACAGCGGAAGGATAAGGTATGCCACGTCATTTATTATGCGAGCCGGGTACTCAACGATGCCCAGCTCAACTATGGCACGACAGAGAAGGAACTGCTGGCTGTGGTATATGCACTGGACAAATTCAGGCCCTATTTGGTCGGGTCAAAAGTTATCGTTTTTACCGACCATAGTGCCCTGAAATACCTGCTGGACAAGAAGGACGCAAAACCGAGACTGTTGAGGTGGGTACTACTGATGCAGGAATTCGATGTGGAAATCCGGGACAAGAAGGGAGTTGAGAACGTGGTAGCGGATCACCTATCCAGACTTGAAAACGTGAAGGTGGACCCGATGCCGATCAAGGAAAACTTCCCGGACGAGCACATCATGGCAGTCAAAATCGGGAGACCGTGGTATTATGCCATAGCCAACTATCTGGTAACTGGCACGCTTCCCGAGGATCTCACCCCGTCGCAGCGGAAAAAGTTTATTGCCGAAAGTCGGCAGTATTTCTGGGACGACCCGTACTTGTTCAAACAGGGGGCCGACAACATCCTGAGAAGGTGTATCCCGAGCCACGAGGCCTGGAACGTGATCCGACACTGCCACTCATCACAGTGTGGGGGTCATTTTGGGGGAACGCGAACAACGCATAAAATACTGCAGTCCGGGTTTTTCTGGCCGACAATCTTCAAAGACTGTCACGACTATGTGCAGGGATGCGATAGGTGCCAGAGGACAGGAAACACGTCACACCGGGACGAGATGCCGATGACCGTGTGGCTGGAGGTAGAGCCATTCGATGTCTGGGGGACTGACTTCATGGGTCCGTTCCCGTCTTCGATGGGGAATCTTTACATTCTGCTGGCAGTAGATTATGTGACAAAGTGGATCGAGGCGATCGCGTGTCAGAAAAACGATGCAGCTACCGTTGAGCGTTTTCTGAAACGCAACGTTTTCACTCGTTTCGGGACTCCCAGGGCAATGATCAGCGACGAGGGCTCTCACTTCATCAATCGGGTTTTTGCGAAAGTTCTGAAACAGTACGGCGTGTCAGTTCATAAAGTCTCGTTACCGTACCATCCGCAGACGAACGGGCAAGCCGAGGTGTCGAATCGAGAGATCAAGAGCATACTCGAGAAAACAGTGAATCTCGGCCGAAAGGATTGGTCCGTCAGACTAGACGATGCGCTTTGGGCCTACAGGACAGCTTTCAAAACACCGCTGGGAATGTCACCGTACCAGCTCGTTTTTGGGAAAGCGTGCCACTTACCGGTGGAACTGGAGCACAAGGCGTATTGGGCCATCAAACTGCTGAACTTGGACCAGAATCTAGCAGGAGATAAGAGGAAGATGGCACTGCTGGAATTGGAGGAATTCCGCAGAACGGCTTTCGAGAGCGCCAAAATTTACAAAGAGAAGACAAAGAAGTGGCATGATAACCGTATCACGCCAAAGCAGTTTAACGAAGGCGACAAAGTGCTTCTCTACAATACCCGGATGCGGTTCTTTCCGGGGAAGCTGAGGTCTCGTTGGTCGGGACCGTTCATCATCAAGCAGATTTTTGCCTGGGGGGCATTCGAGCTGGAAAATCCAAAAGACAACTCCAGTTTCAGGGTGAACGGGAACCGGATCAAGCCGTATCTCGAGACCGCCGAAGTCGTCAAAATAGACCCGGTCTATTTTGATGACCCGTAAGAGGTAACAAGGTCGGGCCGTCGACCGTAAATCACAAGGCGCTGTTTGGGAGGCAACCCAAAATTTAACGTTTATTTATTTAGTTTTGTTAGTTATTACGTTATTATAACAGTTCTGAATTTTCGAGAGAGGCGAGATGAGCGGGTTTTTAACGTTGAATTTGAAAGTGTGCAGAAACAGAATCATCCAAAACAGCCAAGACCGGGAAAGCAGGGGGAAGAGAGAAGCTTTGAAAAAAAATAATAATAATAAAAAAAAATACCATTTTTGCCCTCGGGCTGCGTATATACGCAGCCCCTGCGTATATACGCAACCCGAGGGGCAAACATGGTAATTTTTTTTCTTTTTTTGGTTGTTTTCTGGTTGGGTATATGCGCCGTACTGCGTATATACGTAAACAGGAAAGAAAAGAAAAAAAAAATCGAAATTTTTTCAAAACCCCAGGGGTATTTTGGTCATTTTGACAAAATTAGGTTATATCCAAGGGGGGGGGGACGGGTTAGCCATTGTTGGCACCTCCCTTTCTCTCTCTACCTCCATTTCCTCTCACTTGAAGAACAAAAATTTTGCCCCGGACCTCCAAATCAAAATCCGGGCACATTTCTGGAATCCCCTCGTCGCAAGGAGCAAGATTCATCCATCAAAATCCAGAAACAAGCGAAAATCGAGAGGGCAAGTTCCATCAAAAAGTGAGGTGTTCTTGAGGAAAAGTGCAGATTCGAAGGTGTTAGAGCAAGAACTAGCAAAAACCGAAGAAGGGAACGTGAACGAGGAGATCGAGGGCTTCGATTTGGTGGGCTCGGAATTCAATTCCGGGCAGTTGACTTTTCCGGCGACTTTTCCGGCGACCACCGGCGGTTTTCCGGCGACTTTCCGGGCAGAATCTCCGGTCTTCACCCCTGTTTAGGGAAGGTCGAAAATCTCATCCCTCGCTTTATTTTCCGTTTTGGCACGGCCCGTAGCCGGGCCCGTTATTTTCGGTAATTTTGCATTTGGAGCGGCACTTGCCGTGTGGACCTCTGGTAGATCTTAGGTGGACTATCTATTGCGACACACTATTTTTGTGCACGTTTCACGTTTTTGCTTCGTTTCCCGAGTCGGCACGTTTTTCGAGATTTTGGTCTGTTATGGAGTTTCATGTGCCCGTCTTAGACCATAACCGAGATGACATCCCTACGGACTATGAGGCGTCTGAACTGACCCCTTTGCTGTTTGACAGTTTTAGGTTCGTCAACCATCATGCCCAACATTACTTTATGACCGGGACCAAAATGAGTCATAGCATTCCCGTAGACTACCAGTTTGAGGTCGACCATACTTAAATGCCGCCAGAGATGGCCGCTTATGCGAGTCGACCGGACATTTTCGGGACGTCCCTAGCGGGGTTCCCGGACTTGTCCGATACTGACTTGGTGCGTGAGTTCTACGCGAACCTCATGCACAAGGGGGAGGGGGAAGCCAATGGGGATGTCCGTTGGGTCTATATGCTGCGTACGTTTATATTGCTCACGGCGGATACCATCCGCCAAGCGTATCAGATTCCGATGCGCCATATCTCGTGAGCATATGCCGAGTGTGCAGATTACCCGCCGAACGATGCTGAGCTTTTGCGGGTTGTGACTGGGGGGCACCCGGGTGCCCATTTCGAGAGAGAGGGGCCAGGCGAGATAGGCAAGAAATTGCATTCTCGTTTTGTTGCCGGCCCGCCACGGTGGTGGGCCGAGTGGGTAGTGAACAGGGTTGTAGGTATTAAACACTTCACCTACCTTGACTTCGAGTACGTACTCTTAGTCTATTGCCTTGTGCTGGGACGAGATGTTGACATTCCTCGTCGGATTTGGGTGTATATGATGGAGCGGAACTGCTCCGGTAGCAAGAAGGGATTGGGGTACGCCAACCTCATTGCCAAACTGGCGCGGGAGTACGAGGTTCCGATGGATGATTTAGAGGGTGACCTAGAGCCTCCTTTACTACGGCCTTATAGGAAGCTTATTACTCGCCACCCGGGCCCACCACCACCGGTCGTTGACCTCGATGAGGATGACGATTTTATGGAGGAGGACCCGGCTCCTGCTCCTGCCCCTGCCCCTAGGAGGCGTTCGACTCAGGAGCGACCAGTCAGTCGCCAGGCACCGGCCGGACTTCGGCGATGCCGTACTACTCGAGAGAGTGAGCGTCCCGAGTCGAGTAGGCAGGGGACTGAGAGGAATGCCCAGCCTCAGCCTGCCCATCAGAGAGAGCACCCGGCCCCACGGGCCAACCCGACCCCACGAGCTAGACCGGCCCCGCCCCGTAGACTGCCCCGAGTGGATGAGAGATTTGAGGGCTGTCGGGGTGGACGCAAGTCCATAGGAGAGAAGGTGATAGAGGGAGCGGGCAAGATCTGGAGAGCGTTGATGCATATCCGCCGGACTCAGCGGAAGGTCATTAAGGACACCCAGGCTGCCCTAGCTAGTATTAGAGAGGAGCAGCGGGATGCGGCTCGGCACGTAGGCCGAGACCCGCCACTTCCGCTGTATTTCCCACCCACCTACTCCAGCAGCTTTACCGAGGGATGGTCGGATGACGGGGACTCTAGCGAGTGCACGTCTGCTCCGCCACCCCCGACCCAGCCACCACCACCGACTCAGCCATCACCACCACCTGCTAGACAGGAGAGATGGCAGCCTGGGACACGATCCCGGCAGCCTACAGGTCGTCAGGCTGGGACCCGTACCCAGCAGACTGGGGCCCGTACTCACCAGCATTCGAGCGGCAGGACGACTTTGCGATCCCAGCCACCTAGCAGTTGGACTGGGTCCGAGTCGCAGTCCTCGGATTACCGGCCCCGTACACGGGCACGCCAGCCGGTATTTAGGACTGATTCAGAGAGCAGCTCACCGGGTAGCATATCCGGTACGTCCGAGACCGGGTCAGACCCGACATGTTTTCCGGACGAGTGAGTGCCATGAGGGCATGCCACCTCTTAGTGGGGGGTGGTAGTCGTGTCTGCATTAACCCGGTCTGCACGTTTTTCGTATTTATTTTTATTTTTATTTTTGAGTCAGCATATTTTCTTTATTTGAGTCAACCCACCATAATCATTCTGGCCATGCATTATATATATAAAAAAAAAATAATAATAAAAAAAAAATAATAAAAAAAAAATGAAAAAATTAAAATTTTTTTATGCTGCTGGTTGGGTATATACGCAGGACCTGCGTATATACGCAAACAGCAAGTATAAATTATTTTTCAAAAAAAAAAAAAGTTTAAAATCAGAAAATTTTGAGAAAGGGCAATCGAGATAACGAAAACAGTGAAGAAATTGAGTTTGAATCCTTTGAAAGAGACGAAAACTTGCACCGAGGTATAGTAGATAGGTGAGAGCCAGTGACCTTTGGAATCCGCAAGTAGTTATCAACTGAGCGAAAAATCCGACTAGTTGCTACACCGCCGTCACATAGGTAGTCGACAACCCGCCCACGGGCGCCGTCACGGTCATCGCATTTTTCGGTGGAGTGACTGGCTATCAAGGGACCTCACGTCCTGTTTCTTATCCCTAGGTCCAATTAGTCAACCCGTTTGAAGCCATTTACCCTCTTTCTTCGTAGCCACTTTAGCCTAGGCAGCCTTCTTTGAGACCTCATCAGTCGATAGTTGGCTATTCTACGTGTTATGACGGAGGGAGTGAGTAGGGGCAGACTTTAGATAGGGGAGCTTCATGAGTTATCAGTTTTGGACAGTTTCGATTTTGACACGTTTTTCGAGGGAAGGACAGGGTGAGTGAGAGGCGACAGTGCATTAATTTGCGGAGGTGGATCACTTCATTACATAGTGACCACAGGAGGAGTTAGTCGCGTGCGAGCATCCTTTCGCACAAAACGGGGTTCCGAAGGGTTGCAGGGTCAATTGGTGGTTGTGCCGTTTTTCTACATCTTTGGTGATGAGGAGGTTCGGTGGGACTGCACAGTATTATCTCGACTACAGGATCAGCGCTTCAGGATTAGTGTGGGGGTACTTCACATGAGGACATTTTACGTACCCCACGACAGAGATTTATTTTCACTCACTCAGCTTTAGTCAGTTTGGTATTGTTGATATTCGTGTACATGTGTATATAGTTGTGTTAAGGAAAAAAAAGAGAAAGAAAAAAAAAAAACAAAAGAAAAACAAGAAAAAAAAAAGAAAAAGAAAAAGAAAAGAAAAATTATTATGATCTAGTTTTTAGTTTGTTTTGTGTTTTTGTTATTTAAATAAAAAGCTGAGTAAGTGGCACAATTTTCGAGACGTTTTCACCACTTCACATTTGTGGCCGCGAGCACGGCAAAGACACACCGGGGGACAGGAGAATTGGGAAAGCAGGAACTTTGGTGTTTCGGTCAGTTTTTCGGGATCTCGGTGAGGGGTGTGAGTTTGGTAAATTGTGAGAATGTCATAACATGTAGGATTATGCCGTACCTTGATACATATATCTATCCTACCTGATTAGACATAGATCCTTTCGGAAACAGCTCGGATGGTAAGTTAGCTAGGGATTTGCTCAGTTTGATAACCAAAGTAATAGTACTTCGGTCCAGTGCTTAAATCCACCGTATAAATCTGTTCAGACTTACCGATCGCTTGCAGGGAAGTAAATTCTGAAAAGGATGAGATCACGAGGACACACTGTTTATGTTTTTGAGGTTGCCCGATCTCGCCAAAAATATTTTTGTCACTAGTCTGTTTTGAGTCGTTTGAGTATGTGTATATTCTATCTGAGTCAGTTTTTCTATCGAGTCGTCCGGTTGAAAGGTTCGGGTCGAAAGTGTATGCAACGGTAGGGTATGTACAGAGTCAGTCACGAGGACAGAAATGCAGGCTAGAGTTGGCAGGATTGCTCGGGACGAGCAATGTTTAGTGCGGGGGTATTTGATAACGCCCAATTAGGGGTTATCTTTTAGCCTGATTTCACGAGTATTTGTGTCGGAATTAGCGGTTTTTGCCGGAAAATGCCTTAGAATGACCCGAGAATCTAGAACGAGACGTTTACTTGTACTTGTTGGATTTCTGCTTATTTCTGCTTATTTCTTGCTATATTTGGATATGATCGCGGGTTTTCGTTCGTGTTGCCTTTTCAGGAACAGGTTCGGGAGGTGCATCGGGAAGCGTGCCGGGACCAAGTCGGGACCGTCTCGGGAAACGTGCACAAGACCGGGACACGACGGAAACACGGAAAAGCAGAAGTACATCGAAGAGGCAAACCGGGAGCATCAGGCAGAAGAGTGGGACCCAGGGGACCAGACCTGGCCCACCAGAGGACCAAGTGGGCCCCACCTAGCCCACGGCCTGCGTAGATACGCAGGCAGTGGGGTGGTGGGGGGATCTTGGTTGGGCCCTGGTTGCGTATATACGCAACCCCTGCGTATATACGCAGCCAGTTTTGACTTTTGGTCAAAGACGGTGGACCGATGGCATATTCCGTAATTTCGAGCACAAGCGTTTTCGGGAAACAGCACTATTTAAAGACTCGTCCAGACTCGTTTTGAGGGATCACGGAGACATAGCACAATTCTCAGCACAACCGAAGGACAAGTCAGAGCATTCACGGAGAGCACGAAAGCGCGATTCGAGATTCGAAGACTTAGTTTGATTTCGTTCTCTCTCTTTATATTCAGAAACTGCGTTTTGTATTATGTCTAGTCGTAGCTAAACTTTTCAACTAGGTTCTCGGTGAACCTAGGGTTTCGTACTCAGATTTTATGATTACTACGTTTATGGATTCATGATGATTGTCTTAATTCAGCAAGTTGTATCTGTTATTCTGGTTTGATTATTATCGTATATGCATGATAGGATTGATCACCCAGGATTGCTATAGACCCGAGCTTGTAGGTGAAAACGTCAAGTTAGGGTTAGGAAGAAAAACCAGGATTTAGTACCTTACCCTGATAGACCGACCAGAGAAAGGGAGATAGGGCTAGCATCGAAAAACGTGAGACCAACTGTTAGAGAATTTGACCCGGGCCATTCGGACAGGTTAGAAACCCTAACAGGATTAGACCGAGACTGCAGACTTAGGCAGCTTAACAAGAATCCGAAAGTCTGCAGGATCGGGATTACGTGTGGAAGCTGAAAAGTCACTGCACAACTGGTACGTTGCACAGATACCGAAACTGCTGAGTGTTTTCATAATCAAACGTAAAACTGAAATCTGTAGAAACCCTAGGGGATCCTGGAGCCTAGTCTTCATCTATTATCGTTACAACAAATTCAGCTTATTTCAGAAAACGTCACAAAAAATATTTACGTTTTTAAATTCTTTTTTTTAGTTTATTCATTATAATCACAACCTACTCCTCCTGGTTACTACTCTTGGAAAACCGAAACTGACAACGTGAGTAAACCCGAAACAGTCCTCGTGGGAACGATAATCCGAGTCTAATTGCACCCGGTACTACAAGATTCGTACACTTGCGATAGCACGCTAAGTTGCGCATCAACTTACTGCTGAGAGAAAGGGGAAGAAGCACCGGCAAGGTTGCCGGAGTTGGTTGGGGCACTAGTCGACGTCGTTCTTCGTTCATTCGTCGTGGGTCTACTTCGTTCTTCGCCGGAAACAGAGAGGGGAAAGAAGAGAGAACAGGAGTTAGAGAATGAGAAGAAGTAGAGTTTTTGTTGAAGTATAAAACTATTTGCAATAATCGGTTCCTCAGAATAAAATCGATGTTTATAAACTAGGTTTCAAGAACCGATTATAAAAACTCCATTCTATAAAACTAATAACCGACAATACCAATGTCAGTTTTTACTCAAGAACCGACTTTGGTACCGTCGGTTTCACAACGAGCTTAGTCTCTTATTTATTTCTCATTGAGTGTTTCATCCATTTTACTTGGCTCGAACAAGGACAATAAGGCGATACTCTTATTTCGGGACGTTTGGACCTGGAGAGAGAAGAGGCTCGAGGTCATAGTTAGCCGGAAGCCTGAACCATCGCCCTCCGTTTGGTCGCTGTTCGAATAGATGCCCTAGAGGCAATCTTATTTAGTATGAACAATATTTGGCTAGAATATTCATTGTATTATTTATGGAGATATTTAATATAATGAAGTCCTTAGATTTGCAACACTCTTGTTTATCTTAAATATCCCTAGTCCATTATACTGATTAACATGAAAATCATCTATAGACTAGTATGGGGTTGGATTAATATGTAGATATCACGATCCAACACATGGGTATGCATTAGGGGTAATAGCATACTGGATTGACCCGCTTACGAGAAGGCTACATACAAGTTATGTAAAGTCACAAGCGCTTTTCGTAGTGACATGGGTGTTGTCATCCTTAGACTTGAAGTCACTAGATCCTCTAGTCGTGGAATATTGTGTTTTGGCATCGTCAAACGCTACTCCGTAACTCGGTAGTTATAAAGGCGTACATCGGACACAATAAGAATCAAGCTTAGAGATCGTAGTAATGTAGATAGAATTTGTCCCTCCCACATAATGGGAGAAAATATCTGCGGCCACTCGAGGGTTAGTGCTTATAGAATATCTAGCCAGACTCATATATATCAATATGGGATATCGATGTTATCTGCATGGATAAGGCTATTCCCAGGATCGAGAAACTATGGATTGGATATACGAGTGTGACTTGTATGTCTCGTGTCCAATCCGGATATGGGGACAAAGAGATGAGACAATATGTGCACAAGGTTTGTTGGATTACTGACTATTCTATTAGTTGGGTGGCGTGGATGTGTTGCTAGACACCGCTCCATGTTAGTAAATAGTTACTACCAATTAAGTAGAAACCTATGGGGTCACACACCAATTGGATTAAACTAGATATGAGAATTAATTATATGATTAATTAATTGGAAGGATCAATACGCAACCACATACAAACTTAGTAGGACTAATTTGTAACGTGGATTAATCCGTGTATGGACATGATTAGTATTGGGGCATTTATGTAGTTAACAAGGAGTTGTTAGACTATACAAAGAGACTTCTAGCTTAATTATCTCAATAAGTTTCATAATTGTATCACATTAGATAGAGAGAGAGAGAGAGAGAGAGAGAGAGATATAGAGAGAGAGAGAGAGAGCAAGACAAGCCTAGGCCGTGACCTAGACCTTCCACCCCCTCTTCCCGTCGGCCAATACGAGGCCGAGCCTCCTTTGGTCTTCGTCGCGTGATTTATTCTTCCGTCTTCCAACTCGTTGCTATCACAAGGCGTGGAGGAGATCTAGATCTTGATTCAATGTGTGGACTTCCCGTAGAGACGCGAGCACTATTTTGCGTTTGAGGTCATCTGAGGAGACCCACAAGGTAATCGTTACTACATCCCTTACTATCGTTATGTAGTCTCTTCCTGTGATCCTTGGAGGGTATTGTGCGGATCTTATTTTTATTTAATTCCGCTGCGTAATCCGTTACAAAACCCTACAGTGGTATCAGAGCCACATGTCGTAGAGCATAACGTAGTTTATGTGTTACGATTCTTGTCAATTTACAATTTAATTGTTGATTATCGCGTAAAACGGACAAATTAAGCATATTAGATGCAAATTAAATATGATTCAATCAAACAAGAACTAATTTTACATGGAATGTAAGAATTAGTGAGTTTGAGAAAATTTTGGATCTAGATCTAGGATTTTTGGCACCAATTAGGAAAAGGAGTTTTTGTAATTGGAAACAAGCTAACTTGGGCAACAAGGAGAAGAAGTTATTTTGGAAACAACCTCTAAGGAGGATGCCCCCCCTATGGAACCGCCCTCCCTTCTTTGCCGCCCAAGCCAAGCACGACCAAGGGCCGGGACTCCCTAGCGCACGACCTAACCGTGTAGGGGTCGGCCGGCCCAAGAGCCTTGTGCCGGTCCTTTGATGGTTCGGCCATATGATGGTGGGCCCTCTTGGACTGTTTTGACCCTAGTATGTTCAAAATCAATTAAAATTGACCAAGCGCGTTAAAATTGTATTTTGACTGCTTATGTGCTATTCGCATGGTGATTGGATATGGACTTAGAAGTGGTTTGTTGTGATTGTTTAATTTCTGTGGTTTGTTTTATGGCCTGCGAGCTGATCAAATTAATGTAATAATTGATTAGGCTTTACGGCCTGTGAGCCGGTTTTCTTTCTCAACTTGTGAGATTTATCCATTTAGTATATATGCTAGCTAGTACTAGATAGAATAGATAGCCAATACATGGAGAAAAGAAGCCCTAAGAATTAAAGGAACCACGACATGGAGCATGGAGCTTTTCACGAGGCTATGAAGGATGGACCAAAAGATGGAGACACATGGAGATGAGCTTGCTACTTTAGGGTTCATAGATATTCTCATTGGCTTGGGAATATCTTAGTCTAGGAGGCCATATCCACATCACGTCTTTTTATTTTTGTGGTTGTTTATTTTATTGTCTTATTATTTTTGTTGGTGTATGATTGATGCATGCAAATTGATAATAAGATAATTAACAACCCGTATTTTATTCTGAGTTTTTGCCAACTCAAATAAATAGATCAGTTGATATGGATCAACAAAATAATTAAAATGAAATAAGAATCCCTCAATTAAAATATTGCGTTTTGCCTTCTCGTTATTTAAACACTCATTGTCATCATGATTTATCAAGCTCGTGCATGCCAAAGCAAGGTGACTTGATTCATAATGATGTGATGCGATGGCACAAGCAAGTAATGTGCAGTTGATTATGTAAGAGGTTGGACGCAACTAGGTGATTTAATAGGATTAAAGGCCTAGAGGAAACGAATTGGGATTATCTATATGGATAGATAAATAAGGAGTTATTTTCCTAATTGAACCAAGAGTTGCATGGGGATGCAACTGGAATTGTTCCTGCCTAAAGTAGCCAAATTTCTTGCCAAAGCAAGCTAATAAAAGAAGTGAAACATGGATCTTGGCTCACTAGAAAATATAATGATATTTTTTGCATTAATATGGAGGGTTATTAATCCGTATAAAAATAGTGGGAGCTGTATTTAATAATCTAGACATTATTAAATATGGTTATTTGTTCACAAAATACTAAAACTTGCATATTTCCTTTTGTAGAATTCCAATGGCAATTAACTCATCGAGTTCATCACATACCCTACGATATGTCCTGGAGAAGGACAAGCTTTCTGGAATAAACTTTCTAGACTGGTACAGAAACTTGAGAATTGTTCTCAAGCAAGAAAAGAAACTGTACACTCTAGAGGAGAAAGTTTCTGAAGCTCTAGAAAATAATACTGCTGCATCCCTAAAGGCGTATTAAAAGTTCGTTGACGATCCTAATGATGCGGTCTCCGTTATGCTTTGCACCATGACCTCTGATCTTCAGAAGCAACATGAGAACATGGCTGTGTACGATATGATCGTACACTTGAAGCAGCTCTTCCAAGAGTAGGTGAGGGTCAAGCGGTATGAAGTTTCCAAGGCATTGTTCAAATGTCATATGTCAGAGGAAAACCCGGTGGGGCCGCACGTGTTGCGCATGATCGGGTATTTGGATAATCTTGATCGCCTAGGGTTTCCGGTGAGTCAAGAGTTGGCCACCGATCTCATCTTGCAATCGTTTCCCGAGAGTGATGAAAAGTTCATCATGAACTATAACATAAATGAGATCATGAAGCCTCTGCCAGATTTACTCAATATGTTGAGGACAGCAGGAAAAATCATCAACAAGGGTAAGGGCAAAGCCATAATGATGGTGCAGAAAGGAAATGGCATAAGGTTTGCCTCTACCTCATAGGGAAAAGGCAAAGCAGTTTCCAAGCCCAAGGAGCCTGCCCTTAAGCCTGTTGGTGGCATTTCCAAAGACGTGACTAAAGGTGAGTGTCACTACTGCACTCAGCCTGGACACTAGAGGAGGAACTGCCCAAAGTATCTGGAGGATAAAAGGCTTGGAATCGTGATTCCACCACCACCAGGTATTTTTGTTGTAGATGTCAATTTATCTATCTCTACATCATGGGTATTAGATACTGGATGTGGATCTCACATTTGTCGAAATGTGCAGGATGTAAAGAGAAGTAGAAGATTGGTGAAAGGGGAGATAGACTTGCGCGTTGGGAATGGAGCAAACATTGCTGTATTGGCCGTGGGCGTGTACTGTAAAGTGAATTAGGGTTTCATACCCAAATCAAAGAGAACAAGATGAAGCTGCAAAGAAGAGAATGGGAAGATGAATTCTTCGTGTATTGATTGATGATTATCACAGAGTATTTACAAGTATTAAATATTAAACCATATATATTCATGACCATAGGATCGGTCAACTTAATCTAATGTCCGAGAGAAAATAACCGTTGCTTTTTAGCTTGAAGTCAATGAACATTGCTTTGGGCTTCTGGTTTGATCCTTTGCAAAGTGGGCTGGAGATAGTTGAGGTCCAATACTTAGTTGGACTGATTTAGCTTGTTGTGGTCTTGATCCAATACCCAGTTGTGGTCTCGGTCTTCTCTTCTTACACTCCCCCTCAAACGGATGGTGGTGAAAGAACCATCAGTTTGACTTTAAGGTTATTGAAGTGTTGAGTTGATAATCCCTTGGTGAAGATGTCAGCTAATTGATCTGCACTATGAACAAATAAAACACATAAATCACGAGAGAGTACTTTTTCTCTAATATAGTGATAGTCAATTTGAATGTGTTTGGTGCGTGCGTGCAAAATTGGGTTGGCGGTCATAGCTATGGCGGAAAAATTTTCGCACCAAAGGATGGGTATTTCGGTAATAGGTATGTGTAAGTCACGAAAGAGGATTTTGAGCCATGCAATTTCAGCAGCGGTGGATGCTAAGGCTCTATATTCGGCCTCCGTGGATGACCGTGCTACGGTGGGTTGCTTCTTGGCACCCCAATGAATCGGGTTTGGGCCAAGGAATACTATGAAGCCGGAGGTACTACGACGGTCGGTCAAATTTCCGGACCAATTAGCATCGGAGTAAGCGTTGATAGGCATATGGCATTTTTGGTAGAGAAGGCCGTGATTTTTGGTGCCTTGGAGATAGCGTAAAATTCGTTTGGCTCCAATAAGGTGTGTGTCTGTTGGTGTGTGCATGAATTGACACAAGTGATTTACGGCAAAAGATATATCGGGGTGGCTAAAGGTTAAATATTGAAGTGCCCCTAAGAGTTGGCGATAGGGGGTTGGATCATCTAGTTTCTTACCATCTAAAACATGAAATTTTGTACCTGAAGCTAAGGGAGCTGGAGCGGACTTACAGTTTAACATATGAAAATGAGATAAAAAGTCAGAAATGTACTTCTCTTGGTGAATAAAGATGCCGGATTTGTCTCTTTTGATTTCAAGACCCAATAAATAAGTTAACGGTCACATATTAGTCATTGAGAATTCAGAATGTAATTGTTGGACAAGCTGAGGAAGATAAGACCTGTCACTTCTTGTCAGTATGATATCATCAACATATAATAAAAGTATAGAACATTTGTTGCCATTATGTCGAATAGAAAGAGAAGAATCAGCATAAGAGGATGAGAAACCATGCAAATATAAGTAACTAGTGAAACGTCGGAACCATGCCCTTGGGGCTTGTTTAAGCCCGTATATGGACTTGTGAAATTTGAAAACATAATTTGGAAATTGTGGATGTTTAAAATCTTGTGGCTGGGTCATGAAAACAGTTTCTTTTAGGGACCCGTGTAAAAAGGCATTATTTACGTCGAGTTGTTGTAATGGCCAGTCAAAAGTAGATGCCAGAGCAAGAATAGTACGAACAGTAGAGTGTTTAACGACCGGGATAAAAGTTTCATCGTAATCTGATGAAAGCCTTTGGCAACAAGGCGTGCTTTGTATCGTGAGACAGTCCCATTTGGGTTGTATTTGGTTCGAAATACCCATTTTCTTCCGATTATGTTTGCATTTTTTGGAGGTGGCACAAGTGTCCAAGTATTTTGATTTGTGAGGCTAGCGTACTCGTCAGTCATAGCTTGGCGCCACTGAGAGTGTTTGCTAGCCTCGGTAAAAGAAGTAGGATCAGACTTAGAGGATGTAGTGACAGAAAAACCTTCTTTTCGTTTGCTTATCCCAGATTTGCTACGGGTTTGCATGGGATGACCGTATTTTGGTGCCATCTCAGAAGCCGGATGAGGCGAAGGAGGTGCCACAGCAACTGCTGGTGACGCCGTGCCAGTACCAGCAGAATGGACAGGTGGCGCACTGCACTCAGCTAGTGTAGTATCTGAAAAGGGGGCGGCTGTAGTATTTGTTCCAGGAATAGTGTCAGGGGCTGTTCCAGTGGCTGTTTCATCCGGTACAAGTGCTCCATGCTATTTCAATGTGCTGGCTGGGTATGCGTCTCTAGCAGCAGCAGTAGGCACCTCTGGTGGCTCAAGATTGAGGCTCATCATTGATGGAAAGGGACCCGTGAAAGGCAGCTGTTTGGTAGGATCTGATGTAGTACCTAGAACAAAATTTGTAGAATTAGCAAAGGGTAAAATGGATTCGTCAAATATAACATCGCGACTGACATAAATGCGATTCGTATTTTTGTCAAGGAAAAGATAATCCTTGTAATCATCAATATACCCTATAAAGACACATATTTTTGTCTTAGCATCAAGTTTAGAAGTCGTGTAATGGCGAAGGTAGGGAAAACAAGCACAACCAAAAATACGAAGATTAGAATACTCAGGTGCAGTGCCAAAAATTAATTCATACGGAGATTTGTTTTGTGTATTTTTGCCAGGCATGCGATTAATCAAGTAGACTTCTGTTTTAACAGCGTGAAACCAAAATTTGTTAGGTAAAGATGCATTTTAAGCAAGGTGATTGTAGTTTCCATTATGTGACGATGTTTCCTTTCGGCTACACCGTTTTTCTGAGGTGTGTGCGGGCATGATTTTTGGTGTGTTATTCCGTTAGATGCAAGATATTGCTGGAAAATATAGGAGGTGTATTCTCCCCCTCCATCAGTTCGTATGATACGAATCTGTTGTTCGAGAAGTTTTTCTATGTGAAGTTTAAAAGCAGGAAAAACAGTTTCAACTTCAGATTTGTTGTGCAAAGGGAAGATCCAAGTAAATTTTGAGTAGTCATCTACAAATAATACATAATAGCGGTAACCATTATGAGACAAAGTAGCAGAAGGACCCCATACGTCACTATGAACAAGATGTAAAGGTGTGGTAGTGTGAGAATTTGAATGAGAGTAGGGGAGACGATGCATTTTACCAAGTACGCAGGAATGACATTTATTATTCATTTTTCCCGAAATGCGAATTATTTGACGCATAACAGATTCTGACGGGTGCCCTAAACGGGCATGCCAAATATCAACAGATACTTTATTCCTACATAAGCTTTAGGAGCATGCTGAAAATGCTGAAAAGAAAGAGATTCAATCGGGTAAAGCCCGTTTTTACTCAGGCCTTGGTACAGTATTTTCCCCGAAGTTATATCCTGAATAGAGAAAGAAGTAGAGTCAAAAATAAATCTACAATTGTGTTGTGTGCAAAGTTTGTGAACGGAAAGTAAATTTGTGCTTAACTTTGGAACGTGCAAAGTGTTGTGTAACTTAAAATTATGAGAGGAGGTAGATAAAAGTGCAGTACTAGAATGATGGATGGGAAGAGATTCCCCATTGCCAACAGCCACATGGTCATTTCCAGTATAAGGATCAGACACTGTAAGGTTGCTGAAATCGTGTGTCATGTGATTTGTGGCGCCGGTGTCTGAAAGCCAATAGTTTTGATAAGCAGGATTGCCACTTTGAATTGCAGCAATCATAGCAGAAAGCTTATCAGTAGGCATTCTGCCTTGATAAGAGTGGTCCATTCGGTGAATACAATCTAGTGTTGAGTGATACCCTTGACCACAAATTTGACAGACTATATGACTACTGTTTTGATGAGGGTAACCATAGCCATTGTTCCTTCCCCGACAAGAGTCGGAACGCCCTCCACGGGTATAGTCAGATCTACCACGAGACTCATAATGGCCAGAATTTCTACCGGACCTTCCATGGTAATTACCACGGTTTTGTCCTCTGCCACCATAACCACTGTTTCTGCCATAAAATGATTTCTTCCTCTTCCCCTAGTCGAGTTATTATTTCCAGTAATGATAATTAAAGGCAGCAGCACCATTTTCAGAAACAGAAGAAGTAACTTCGGATTCCAACATCTGTTCATGAGATTTGAGTAAAACGTGCAGATCTTCAAGAGTGAGAGGGTTTAAATTGACAGAAATAGTGGTTCTTAGTGAGTTAAACTCAGGTGGAAGCCCATTTAATGCATACAGAACCATCTCCTCATCTTCAATAACCTTAGCCACATTTAACTTGTCCCGAATCCCTTTCAACTTATGCATAAAGACATCAATTGAATCTGATTTCTTTTTGCTTGTCTGTAGTCGATTCTTAAGTTGAAAAATATTCGAGCGGGATAGGGAAGCATACCTGTGTTCCAAAGAAAGCCAGAGAGATCGTGAGGAGTTATGATCGATTACCATGGACAGGGCATCTTGGCTCAGAGTGGCATTTAACACTGTCATCAACGCCTGATCTTGCATCTCCCATGTTAGGTAGGCGGGTTTTACAGTTGAATCAACTGACCCGTCAGATTTTGTCAAGAACTTCTCAGGGCAAGCAATAGAACCATCGATGAACCCAAATAGAGACTGGGTTTTCAACAAAGAGGAGACTTGATGCTTCCATATAACGTAATTGGTTCCGTGTAGTTTGAAAGGAACCAGATTGTGAACATTAGAGAGAAGATTGAGAGGATTTGTGCCATTATTGACAGTGGCGGAAGTGGTGGAACTGAGAGCCGAGGAGGTGTTCGCCAATGTGGTGCATTTGATCGACATAGGAGCTGTTGAGCACTGATACCATGTAAAGTGAATTAGGGTTTCATACCCAAATCAAAGAGAACAAGATGAAGCTGCGAAGAAGAGAATGAGAAGATGAATTCTTCGTGTATTGATTGAAAATTATCACAGAGTATTTACAAGTATTAAATAGTAAACCATATATATTCATGACCGTATGATTGGTCAAATTAATCTAATGGCTGAGAGAAAAGAACTGTTGCTTTTCAGCTTGAAGTCCCTTAACATTGCTTTGGGCTTCTGGTTTGATCCTTTGCAAAGTGGGCTGGAGATAGTTGAGGTCCAACACTTAGTTGGACTGATTTAGCTTGTTGTGGTCTTGATCCAATACCAAGTTGTGGTCTTGGTCTTCTCTTCTTACATGTACGAGCTGTCTATGCTTTCAAGATTAGTTTTAGAATTAAATAATTGATATTTGGTGCCTTCTATGAACAGAAACATTATTTCTATTTCTTGTTTGGACAAGGAAGGTTTTACTATTTCAATAAAGGACAATTGTTGTTCTGGTTATTTTGATAGTATTCACTATTGTAGTGCGCAATTATTTAATGGATTATATATACTTGGGAAGGTTTTATAAAGGTTTTATTATTTCTATTTCTTGTTTGTTGGGAAAATGACATAGTCCCCTTTCAATAAGAAAGGTGAGATGACTAGTGAGCAATTGGCACTCGTGCATACTGATGTATGTGGGCCATTTGCCACGACTGCCAGGGGTGGTTACGTCAACTTCATCACGTTTACTGATGATTTCAGTAGATATGGATTTGTATACCTTATGAAGGCCAAATCTGAATCCTTTGAAAGGTTCAAAGAATTCAATAATGAAGTGGAAAAGCAGTTTGGCAAAAGTATCAAATCACTATGATCAGATTGTGGAGGAGAATACTTGAGCCAAGAGTTTGATGACTATCTTAGAGAGTGTGGAATCGTGTCCCAACTCACTCCACCCGGATTGCCGCAGTGAAATGGCGTGTCCGAGAGGAGGAATCGAACACTGTTAGATATGGTTCGATCTATGATATGTCAAACTGATCTTCCATTATCATTTTGGGGTTACACTATATTGTGTGCATCTTTCACCATTAACCGTGTTCCATCTAATTCAGTCATGAAGACTTCATATGAGATGTGGAGTGGGAGGCGTCCCACAGTGTCGTTCATGAAGATTTGGGGTTGTGATGTATATGTAAAGCATCTACAATCAGACAAGCTAGGGCCCGATTCGGATAAGTATAATTTTGTGGGATACCCTAAGGAAATTAAGGGATATTACTTCTAAAATCCAACCGAGAACAAAGTGTTGGTTGGCTGGTCCGGCGTGTTTCTAGAAAGAGAGTTTGTCTCTAAAGAAGCAAGTGGGAGCACTTCAGAACTTGAAGAAGTTCAAGAACCACAAAACACTGATCCTACTATGGAACATGAACAGAAACAACAAGTATTTGTGGAGCAACCTGTTCCGGTAACACAAGAGCTTCGTAGGTCAAGTAGAGTGCGCCAGGATCCATAGAGGTATCGACTTCTCGTGACTGAGTCTGGTGACATGTTTCTCTTGGATGATGATCTTACTACGTATGGAGAGGCCATGAATGGGCCAGACTCTCAGAAGTGGCTTGAAGCCATGAGATCCGAGATGGAATTCATGTATGCCAACAAAGTATGGACTTTGGTGGAACCACCCCAAGGGTCTCGGCCAATAGGGTGCAAGTGGGTCTTCAAGAAGAAGATCGACATGGATGGTAATGTGATTACCTATGAGGGCCGATTTGTGGCTAAAGGATTCCGACAGATTCATGGTATAGACTATGATGAAACCTTTTCACCAGTCGAAATGACCAAATCCATCAGAATCCTACTTGCTTTTGCAGCTTACTACGACTATGAGATTTGCCAGATGGATGTCAAAACAACATTGTTGTATGGAAACCTCCTCGAGGATGTGTACATGACACAACCTGAGGGTTTTGAAGATCCAAGCAAGAAAACAAAGTCTGTAAGTTGCAACGATCCATTTATGGATTGAAGCAAGCTTCTAGGAGTTGGAATC
Organism: Linanthus parryae; assembly: GCA_023055425.1. Lineage (NCBI taxonomy): Eukaryota > Viridiplantae > Streptophyta > Magnoliopsida > Ericales > Polemoniaceae > Linanthus > Linanthus parryae. The sequence goes on along the minus strand of JALGPY010000010.1, from coordinate 46,418,092 downwards.
GACTTTTTGATGAAGCGGTCAAAGAGTTTGACTTCATCAAGAACGAAGATGAGTCTTGATTCTACAAGAAGGTTAGTGGGAGCTCTGTTACTTTTCGGGTCTTGTATGTGGATGACATACTACTCATTGGAAACGACATTCCTATGTTGCAATCTGTTAAAGTTTTGCTAGGAAAGTGTTTCTCAATGGAAGACTTAGGGGATGCAGCTTATATACTTGGTATCAAGATCTATAGAGATAGATCTAGGAAGCTGCTAGGCCTAAGTCAAAGTACATATACAGACAAGATGTTGAATCGGTTCAACATGCAAGAATCCAAGAAGGGATTCTTTCCCATGTCGCATGGAATCACCCTTTCAAAGGGTAATTTTCCTTCAAATGAGATTGAGAAGGAACGCATGAGTAGGGTTCCCTATGCCTCGGCCATAAGATCCATCATGTACGCCATGTTATGTACTAGACCATATGTTTCATACGCGTTGAGTATGACAAGCAGATATCAGTCCAATCCGGGTGAGAGTAACTGGATTGCTGTCAAGAACATCCTCAAGTACTTGAGAAGAACTAAGGATGCGTTCTTGATATTTGGAGGTGAGGAGGAGTTGCGTGTAAGGGGTTACACGGATGCAAGCTTCCAAACCGACAAAGATGATTTCAGATCGCAGTCGGGATTCATGTTTTGCTTGAATGAAGGAGCTATGAGCTGGAAGAGTTCCAAGAAAGAGACGGTTGCTAATTCTACAACTGAGGCTGAGTACATTGCCGCGAGTGGCGCATCAAAGGAAGTTGTTTGGATTAGGAAGTTCATCACTGAGCTTGGTGTGGTTCCTAGCATTGTGGATCCAATTGAGTTGTATTGTGACAACACAGGGGCGATCGCACAATCAAAGAAACCCAGGTCACACCTGAAATCCAAACACGTACTCAGGAAGTTCCATCTTATTCGACATAATATCGATGGAGGAGATGTTCGGATATGCAAGATTCCTACAGATGAGAATCTGTCAATTCCACTTACGAAACCGATTGTTCAGCGCAAGCATGAAGGGCACACTAGACCTATTGCATACGAGATGCACCAGATTGGCTCTAGTGCAAGTGGGAGACTGTTGGAATAGATGCCCTATATTCAATCTTATTTAGTATGAACATTATTTGGCTAGAATATTCATCGTATTATTTATGGAGATATTTAATATAATGAAGTCTTAAAGATTTGGAATCGTCTTGTTTATCTTAAATATCCCTAGTCCATTATACAGATTAACATGAAAATCATCTATAGACCAGTATGAGATTGGATTGATACGGAGATATCACGATCCAACACATGGGTATGCATTAGGGGTAATGGCATACTGGATTGACCGGCTTACGAGAAGGCTACATACAATTTATGTAAAGTCACAAGCGCTTTTCGTAGTGACATCGTTGTTTTCATCCTCAGACTTGAAGTCACTAAATCCTCTTGTTGTGGAATATTGTGTTTTGACATCGTCAAACGCTACATCGTAACTGGGTAATTATAAAGGCGTACATCGGACACAATAAGAAGCAAATATCCACGACCATTGGAGGGTTAGTGCATATAGAATGGCTGGCCAGAATCGGATAAATCAATACGGGATATCGATGTTATCTGCATGGATAAGGCTATTCCGAGGATAGAGAAACTTTGGATTGGATATACGAGTGTGACTTGTATGTCTCGTGTCCAATCCGAATATGGGGACAAAGGGATGAGACAATACGTGCACAAGGTTTGTCGGATTACTGACTTATTCTATTAGTTGGGTGGCGTGAATGTGTTGCTAGACACCGCTCCATGTTAGTAAATAGTTACTACCAACTAAGTAGAAGCCTATTGGGTCACACACCAATTGGATTAAAATAGATATATGAATTAATTAATATGATGAGTTAATTGGAATGATTAATACGCAACCACATGCAAACTTAGTAGTACTAATTTACAATGTGGACTAGTCCGTGTATGGACATGATTAGTATTGTGGCTTTATGTAGTTAACAAGGAGTTGTTAGACTATATAAAGAAACTTCTAGCTTAATTCTCTCAATAAGTGTCATAATTGTATCACACTAGATAGAGAGAGAGAGAGAGCAAGAAGAGAGAGCAAGACAAGCCTAGGCCGTGCCTAGACCCGTCCGCCCCCTCTACCCATCGGCCAAGAAGAGGCCAAGCCTCGTTTGGTCTTCGTTGCGTGATTTCTTCTTCCCTCTTCCAACACCTAACAAGGAGTTGTTAGGTGTGGACTTGCCGTAGAGACGCAAACACTATCTTGCGTTTGAAGTCATCCGAGGAGACCCACAAGGTAATTGTTACTACATCCCTTACTATCGTTATGTAGTCTCTTCCTAAGATCCTTGGAGGGTATTGTCCGGATCTTATTTTTGTTTAATTCTGCTGCGTAATCCGTTACAAAACTCTACAGTCGCTTCGTCGTTCACTCCGGCGCCATAATCCTCCGGTACTTCTCGCTTCCGACTCTCTGAAAATTTTCGACTTTTGGTTAGTTCTTCTATTATTTCTTATACTCAGTGTCAGTATGAAATTTGTTTCAGAATGTTGATTGATTATAAGGTTATTGCATATCGCGGATGTTATTTTCACTCTATGAAGTTGGATTGTTAGGTTTGTGTGATCTGAAATGCCTAGGCTATGGGTATAGGAAAGAAGAATTGGAGAGTTCTGAAACTAGGGTTTTAGGTGTCTGAAATCGGTCCCAAAAAATTGGTTCTATCAGTTGAATGTGGCACTATCTGAACTCAAAAGAAAACTTTTGAAGCTACCATGTGTAAAAATGTATAGATAAATACAATTACACAATTAAGAATTTACATATGTAGAACTTGGGAATCCAGTTTGTTTCGTTAAAATGGCGGTTCAGTTAGAATCAAATTAGTCATCTAATCAATTAATTTAATTAAATAAAATTAATAAATTTTATCACATAGCTTAGAGGAAAATAAAATGAAATTTCCCCTTTATACACCTTAAATGAATTTCTCTCTTTTTATTCTAAAAAACAATCTCTTTTTATTTTGATTCCATTAGTGGATAGTATATTGTGTAATTTAATAAAAATACCTTTTATTCAAAAAAAGGTTAATAACCTTTGGCTTTCCCTTTAATTAAAATATATTGTAGACACCATATTTTCAGTGTGTAATTTCAATATGAGATTGGGAGATCTCAGAAAATCTACTTGTCCTTTGATCTTCAAGAAGGGTGTCAGTTTTCAACTTTGTTCTGTCTTTCCATGCCAGAATAGATATTGAATGGTTGCTAACCGATGCCAATACCTCTAGATGGTCATTAGAGGAAGAGGAAGCTATCTCAAAAAATACTGAATGCAAAAAAATAGAGCACGCTCGACTTTCCCGTGAATCATCCTATAAAGGGATACCTTATATATGAACTCGATGTTGGAGCCGCTGATTACAACACCTAGGGTTTGGACCAACCCAGCAACCCGGCCATACAACTACCAATAGGATGCCTTTCAGAAGAAAATGTGAGATAAGATATCATTTAAAGAGTTAAAAATACACAACAGATGAAAAAAGTACACACACAAAAGTTTGAAGCATATTTAATTTTTGTAACGTAAATTGTTTTGGTGTTTTTTAATGTAAAGTCGAATAAAGTGTACTGTCCTCACTTGCAACACAAAAAGAAATCATAGCCATAAATATATCATATTAATTTGAAACTGGTTTCATTGCGAAGAGCTAAAAATTGAGCATGTTCTTTATGTTATCTCTAGAATTTGTAAAAATGATGAAGTGATAAGTAATTTTTTGGGAATACTTTATTTCTTTTACATGTGCATTATGTTTTTCTACAATCAGAAATTTAAGAAGTCTATCAATTGAATCCGTAGAAATTTAGATGTTCATTTTGATCTTGTTTGAAAGGAAAGATTGAAAAAGAAAAAAGAAGCATCAGGCAGAGGTGTACTTTTACAAACTTATAGCAACTGAAATTGAAATGCAATTCTGCATCCTAGGGGAGCATGAGATAGTGGTGAAGAAATTCAATTTCATCATATCACTTATAATCACTTATATTTAATTGGAAATATTTTTGTCAAAGAGAAATTATTTATATAAGTGAACCCGTTTCACCATTTCATGTCATAGCTCCTCTAGATCTTCTACGATTTGAGCGTAGTTTCTTAGGATATTCTTAGACTCTTTTGGCCTATTTTTTATTTTATTTATTTATAATTACTTGATATAGTCGAGTTCGAACTCGGGACCTAATACAAGGGCATCTAACGCTCTACCACTGAACTTTCACCCATTTGTTTTTGACCTATTTTGATGTTTTCTACGGACCAAGTTTATATTTCTTAAAAATTTATAAGAAAATATTATTCTTTTGTCATCTACTCGCCTTATTGTTTTTTTGAGAACGCTGTCTTTATTTTCCAACTAATTAAGCAATTAAATTTAATTTTTTTGTCAACCAATTAAATTTAAATCTTATTGACAGTGGACATATACATCTGAAAAGTTTAAGTGCCATTGGCCTGGTAAATTTCATAATATTTTAATCTCAACAAAGTAGAAAAGAAACAAAAACAGGTCGAGGTAAATTATTTTCCCCTTTATCTACCCATGTGATAAACTCCTATCAAGCTATAGGCAACAAAGTACAGGCTAATATAAAGCAAAAACTCTAAAAATGCTTAATTTACAAACATGTTATCCTTAAGAATGATTCTACCAGTTGGATCTATCAACCGCAGACACAAACACAAAAGTGATATTTTGATTGACATCTGCATTTGATCTTTTCATAGTGTCCAGTGACAGACATTGCATACAAAAGCTTATTGAATTTTTTAATTATCAGTCATTGGAGAAACATATGGAAAGAAAAAACTTGAACTTCACCGCTAGATAGATCACCATTTCATGTGGGATGGAAAAGAACTTGTTCCCGGTGTCGCTCCTGCCCGAGGCTTCGAACAACCCTCTTTGCTGGTGGTCGTGGATTCCTATAAGTTTGTTATTTTGGAATGCAAAATTAAAATAACTAATGGAGACTAAACATATCTAAGAGCTTAGTGACTCTATATTATCATGTATTCCATAAGGAAAAACAAAACTCTACCAACTTGATCTTCGTATCTTTATGTAGATGATACTAAAGCTATATACAAGTCAAGATCTTGTGGTTTGAAAAGTAAATTTTACTAATCTTAGTGAACAACAATATATCCTTATTCCTTACTTACCAAAGAAGTTAAAGAGACTTCCCAACTGTGTATACACCTACTTCTGGTAGTACTCATGCAGCTATCGTTAGCTCCATAATGGCTGAAAAAAAATACAAATTCACAATCACAATATCAAGATAGAGTAAGAGACCTAATTGCCACAACCTCATGCAATCTTTACAACCTTCGTGAACTCCATACATTTATGGAATTAATGGAGCTGCACAATTTCATTCAAATTAATAATTGAGGACTCAATGGTCGTGAAGGAACTCTGATAGTAAGAGCTCTAATTGCCACTTTTCACCCATATTTTCAAACCTTCTTGATCATTTGACCCATGGTTATGACCAATTGCTCAAGTTGAGCGGCTCTAGCGACAGCTGTTGGGTTTTGACATAGGTAACGCAACGGAATAACAAAATTTCATCCCTACTCAAAACTCACCAAGGATCACAGGAAGAGATATCATAACATGATGAGGGATATAGAAGATGTGTACCTTTGTGATTTGGGAGATCACACGATGAATATTGCCCTCGTCTATACAATTGATCTACGGCTAGAGGTGAAATCTAAATTCTTCCTTCTCCTAGTGCTAGCTTGGACCGGAGAAAGAGGGAAGAACGAATCAAACAACGAAGAACCAAAGGGAGGTTCGGCCTCTCCCTTTGGAAGCCGACGGGTAGGGGACGGGCTAGGTGGCTTCGGCCACCCGGCTTGTCTCTAGCTCTCACTTGTTTTCTCTCCCACTCACTTATGTTATGTGAATTAACATTAAGTGGGAAGGAAGCTAGAGCCTCATTTATATAGACCAACAACACTTTGTTAGTTTACATAAAGGCCCCTCCTAGTTCTACATGAACTTGAATTAGTCACTTCCTTGCAAATTAGTCCTACTAAGTTTGCAATGTGTTGCAAAGTGATCCTTCTATTTAATTAATCATATTAATTAATCCCAAATCCAGTTCAACTCTTTTGACGTGTGACCCCATATGTTTCTACTTAGTTGGTAGTAACATATTACTAACATGGAGCAGTGTCTAGCAACACAACCATGCAACCCAATTAATAGAAATAGTCAGTGATCCCGACAAACCTTTGTGCCCAATATCTCATATTGTATTATCCTTTTGTCTCCATATTCGGATTGGACACGAGACATAATAGTCACACTCGTATATCCAATCCATAGTTTCTCGATCTCGGGAATATGCTTATGCAAGCAGATAACATCAATATCTCAATATTGATTTATCTGAGTCTGGCCAGACATTCAATAAGCACCATCCCTCGAGTGGCCATGGATATTTACTCCCATTATGTGGGAGGGACAAATCCTCTCTACATCACTACCATCTCTAAGCTTGCTTCCTATCATACCCGGTATCTACCGGTTAAGGCACAACGTTGAATAACATCAAAGCATGATATTTCACAACTAGAGTATCTAGTGACTTCAAGTCTAAGGATTCCAATATTATTAGCACTACGAGAAGCGATTGTGACTTTGACATAATCTAATCTATCCTTCTCGTTGTGGGTCTATCCAATATGCCATTACTCCTAATGCACACCCATGTGTTAGACTTGATATCCCCATATCAAACTACACACATACCCATGTGTCCTATGTGTTAGATTCGGCAACTAAATTTTAGCCTGGAACCTTTCCAGCTCATAGTCCCTCCCACTAGTGCAAAACATAAAACTTGACTATAGCCTGAAATCTTTTTTGTTAGATTAGAAGTTCTCATCACTGTAACCCCTTACAGTAAACTCTTCTTATCCCCCATTTACCAAGAATTCATCCTAAGATATTCTCAAGTACTTTAAGGGTAATCTTGATAATTATCCAGTGACACATCACCCGAATTTGACTGGTATCTTTGTCTCATACCATATGACACATCTGGCCTAGTACATAACATGGCGTATCTTGTGAATATCATTCATACGGTCCTTTCTCAATCTAAATGGAAAGAACATTAGTTCTTATAAAGACTAATTCCATGTGACATGGGTAAGAGTCATATTCTTACATGTTGAACCATTTCAACTCCTTGTCAATATATGTACTATGTCCTAAGCTGAACAACTATCTTGATCTATCTCCATAGATATTTATATATTTTTTTGCCTAAGTTCTTCAGTGAAAATCAATTCTCTAGCCAATCTTTATAAGATTGATGAGTAGAGACATTATTCCCAATAATTAGTATGACTCTACATACAAGACCAGAAATTTAACTAAGCTCCCACTAACTTTCTTGTAAACACAAGCTTTATCTTAAATTTTGATAGAACCAAACTCCTTTTATTGCATCATCAATTTGAAGATTCGAACTCCAAGAAGCTTGACTCAGTCTGTAGACAGATTGCTGCAAATAAGATGCGAATGGAATTAAGCATCACAATTGTGGAAAAGATTTCGTCATAGTCTATACTATGAACTCACAGGAAACCCTTTTCCAACCTATTATCCCTTAAAAATAATCATAGTACCATCCATGTTGGTTTCTTCATAACCTACTTGCACCATATGGGTCATGCGCTTTCAGGTGGTTCCACCAAAGTCCATACTTTGTTGGAATACATGGATTCCATATCGTATCTCATGGCTCATTTCTGAGAGTAATGCGCACTCGTGGCCTCTTCATAGGTTACAGGCTCATCACCATGAGCAAAATATAAACTGGGTCATGAGAAATCCATATTTCTCTAGCCTCTTGACATATTTAACCTACGAGGTTTTTGTGTTACCTGAGTAGGTTGCTCCACAACTCCTTGTGATCCTACTCATGTTCCATCAAAAGGATCAATGTTCTTTTATGGTTCTTGAACTCCTTCAAGTTATATCGTCCTCCCACTGTTTCATTTAGAGACAATCTCTATCTAGAAACACAGCGATTCGAGTAACAAATAATTTGTCCTCGAATGGAGTGTAGAGATAATATCCTTTGTTTCCTCAGGATATTCCACATCGTACATTTATCTGATTTGGGTTCAAGTATATCTGTAAACTGTTTACATAAACTTCATCACCCAAATTCTTTATAAATGACAAACTAGGACACTTCCTAGTCCATATCTCATATGGTATTTTTCATAATTATTTTAGATGGAACAAGGTTAAGGGCGAAATTTGCTATAATTAGAACATGGTCTCTTAAAGTAAAATGGAAGCTCGGTTTGACACATCATGGATCGATCCTTGTCCAACAAGGTACGATCACTCTTCTTAGACACACCATTCCATAATGGTTTTCTAGGTAGAGTGGGCTGGGATTACATCCCATACTCCCTCAGATGCTCAAACTATTGGTTTAAGTACTCATGCCTCTATGATCATATCGTAGAGCTTTGATACTTTTGCCAAAATAGTTATCTAATTCATTTTTTAATTCCTTGAACAATTCGTAGGATTCTGATTTGTTTCTTCATAAGATACACAAACCCATATTTTTCTGACGCCATTAGTAAATATGATGAAGTACTGAAAACCATCTTTAGAATTTGTGCTTAGCGGCCTACATACATCAATATGTATGATTTACAAAGATCATATCTTACCCATTAAACAAGTCTTACATGTCTCGTATGATTCAATAATCGAGATGAGTCCAGAAATCCATCCTCATGGAGTCTAGATATGTATTTCTTATTTATATTGCCTAAGCAACAATGCCAAAGATAAGTGAGGTTCATATCATTATATGCAAACCTCTTGGTTTTAATGTTATAGATGAAATTATCATGATCATGGATATACAATCCACTTAGAAAAAAGTGCATTACAATAATGCATTTTATAAAAATAAATGTAACAACATATGTCCATTATTTTAATAAAAGATTTTCTTGTCAAAACAAGAAACTGTGATAATGTCCATACTCAAAGTAGTGACATAACCATATTTGTTTAATTCATGGATAATTCCAAAAAGGTACAAATAATTCTCTACGGCTAATTCAGCAACCCTTTGCTTCATTGCCCCACGTGTAGGTTTATTTCTTCCTTATTTAATTGTTTACATCTCTTGAGATCCACCACATTTATATAAATGTGAGATCCTCATCTAGTATCATATACTCATGATGATGAGATATACATATTGACTTCTTTAATAAAATTACCTAATTTGGAATTCATAATTCCTTTATTATTTTCTTCCAGGTACTTTGGGCAGTTTCTCTTCCTCTATGCTACCTATGGGATGTTTAAGGAAACTTGGTTTTAGCAACAAGCTTGCTCTATCCCCATGGGGTCGGTACAAACCTTTTACCTTTACCCATGCTGTTAACCATTAACATGTTTTGCCTTTAGCCCTTTGTGAGTGCTTTGTATAGCGATTCTCAATCATATTAAGTAAATCACCTTTGAACAAAACTATAATTGCTTCCAATGCAATTCTCGGTCCATTTGGGAGAATAATTATTTATTCTTTATCTATCTCATAGATAACTCCCAGTCTCTAAGCTTCAATCCTACCGAGATAGCTTAGTTTGCGCTTCACCTCTTGCTTTAGCATCCACACATTACTAGCTTGTGTCGTCACGTAAAATCTTGATGAATTAAGTCGCCTTGCTTTGGCAAGCCCGAACTTACTCCATCTTGATCATGACGAGTTCTAAGCAAGAGTGTGCGAAGTGGAGCAACACTTCAAGCCTTTCATATCTAGCTCGCTCTTTTGAAAGAGCTTCTTTTAATGTCTGACCACATCATACGCCTCCACATCTCTCATCTTGCTTTCAAAGCTCAGAGTTCATGGCAGCTAACATGAGGCAAGTCATATCCAAAGAACCATTCTTTGATGTTCCTTTCCTTTAGGCTTTAGTGTGTTTTGGTAGTTGGTGGGAAGAGAACTTTATGTTCTATGATGTATAACAATTTCTCTTTTAGTTGAGAACAATTCTCAATTTTCTAACAATATAGAAAATAGATTCCAGACAGCCTGTCCATCTCATGGACATAAAGTCGTGTTTCGTTTGTTTAATGCTATGGGTATTCAACACAATAGGATTATGCAAAGCATTGTGACGTATTTACTATATTCAACAATGACTTAAATTATTAAATATAGCTCCCATTATTTTTCTCGGATTAATAGCCCTCACCATTAATGCGGAAAATATCTTACATATTTTCTAGTGGGTCCAAGATCCATATTTCACTTCTTCTCGAGCTTGTTTTGGCAAGTCACCCAAGAATTGGTTATTTAGGTAGGAACCATTCCAATTGCATCCCATGCAACTCTTGGTCCAATTAGGCGAATAACCCATTATTCTTTATCCTTTGGATAACTCCTATTTGTCATGCCTTTAGGATCATCAATCTAATTGATCTCACCTAGTTGCGTCCAACCTCTTGCTTCAACAATCACACATTACTTGCATGTGTCGCCGCAACACACCCAGATGAATTAAATCGTCTTGCTTTGGCAAGCCCGAATTTAATAGACCTTGATCATGAAGGGTGTTTAGGCAAGAGAAGGCAAAACACAATATTTTCCTTGAGGGATTTTAATAGTCATTATATTGTTTGGTTGATCCTATCAACATGATATACTTATTTGGATTTGGACAATCTACGATAAAAGATCAACTTTGTTTATTATCTTGTTAAGGTTTTGTATGCATCACTCATTCATAAAAATGATTAACAAGACATAAATAATAAACATTCACAAAAAGAAAAATAACGTGGCATGGATATGGCCCCTAGACTAAGATATTACCAAGCCAATGAAAATATATATTTTTCCCTAAAGTGACGAGATCATCTCCATGTGCTCCACCATAGCCGCACGCCTAGGATAGGGAGTCTCCACTGTCTTTGGCTTCTTGTTTCTCCGGTCTTCTTCTCCATGTTCTTGGCCATCAACTAAATATTTCTAGTTCTAGCCTAACATCTAGAATAAATAAATAATTAAAGCCTCACATGTTGAGGAGAAAAACGACTTGCAGGCCGTAAACCTAATTAATTGTTACATTAATTTGATCAGCTCGCAGACCGTAAACCAAACCACAAAACATAAAACATCCAAAACCTAGGCCATATCCATCCACCATGCAACAAAGAACATAATACAGTTAAAACCAATTTTTAACGCGCTTGTTCAATTTAGTTGTTTTCGACATACTAGGGTTAAAATCGTTCAAGATATTTACCAAGAGAATGGTCAAAATCAACCAAGGAACCGCCACACTAGGCCCGGGCCGGCCGGTCCTAGCCCACACGACTAGGCCGTGTGATAGGGTACGCCGACCCCCTTGGGGCCGTGTGTTACTTGGGCGGGAAGGAGAGAGAGGGGCGGTCCCTTCATGGGGCCACACCTTCTCATGGAATTGTTTCCAAAAATAATTCCTTCCTTGTTGGGTTGTTTCCAAAACACCCTTATGACATTGTTTCCGAAAACAATTCCTTCCTTGTTGGGTTGTTTTCAAAACACCCTTATGGCATTGTTTCCAAAAATAATTCCTTCCTTTTTGAGTTGTTTCCAAAATACCCTTTTGCCTTGATGCCCAAGTTTAGTTGTTTCCATACTTGGAAAATCACTTTTCCAAGCATGTGCCCAAACCCTTTGGGCACATGGTTGGAAAAGTGTCTAGATCCAAAAATTCAACACAATTTATGTGATAAAACTCACTAATTTACACATCTAATGTTAAATTAGATCTTTTTTATTGCATCTACTATGCCAATTAATTTCAGTTTCTCGTAATATGAACTAAAACGGTGTAAAACTGAAATCGTAACGCATAAAATCATGTTATGCACTACGACCTGTGGCTTCGATACCACTGTTGCGTTTTGACATAGGTAACACAGCAGAATAACATAATTTTATCCCTACTCAAAGCCCACCAAAGATCACAGGAAGAGACATCATAACATGATGAGGGACATAGAAGATGTGTACCTTTGTGATTTGGGAGATCACGCAAAGAATATTCTCCTCGTCTCTACGGTTGATCCACGTCTAGAGGTGAGATCTAGATTCTTCCTTTTCCTAGTGCTAGCTGTTGGAATAGACGTCCTAGAGGCAATCTAGTTTAGTATGAATTTATTTTTGCTAGAACATTCATTCTATTATTATTGGATATTTAATATAATGAAGTCCTTATATTTACAATTGTATTGTTTATCTTAAATATCCCTAGTCCATTATAACGATTAATAGGAAAATAATCTATAGACTAGTATAGGGTTGGATTGATATGGAGATATCATGATCCAACACGTGGGTGTGCATTAAGGGTAATGGCACACTGGTTTGACCCATCTCCGAGAAGGCTACATACACGTTATGTTAAGTCACAAGTGCTTCTCGTGGTGCAATGGTATTGTCATTCTTAGACTTGAAGTCGCTAGATATTCTAGTTGTGGATTATTGTGATTTTGGTAGCGTCAAACGCTACACCGTAACTGGGTAGTTATAAAGGCGTGTACCGGATACAATAAGAAGCAAGCTTAGATATCGTAGTGGACGTAGATAGAATTTGTCCCTCCCACATAACGGGAGAAAATATCCTAGGCCACTCGAGGGATAGTGCTTATAGAATTTCTGGCAAGACTCAAATAAATCAATATAGGATATTGATATTATTTGCACGAATAAGGCTATTCCCAGGATCGAGAAACTATGGATTGGATATACGAGTGTGACTTGTATGTCTCGTGTCCAATCCGGATATATAGACAATGGGATGAGACAATTACTTGTACAAGGTTTGTCGGATGAATATTCTATTAGTTGGCTAGAATGGATGTTTTGCTAGAAACCGCTCCATATTAGCAAATTGTTGCTACCAACTAGATAGAAGCTATGGGGTCACACGCTATATAGAGTTGACCTAGATTTGGGAATTAATTAATATGATTAATTAATTAGAAGGATCACTTTGCAACACCTGGAAAACTTAGTAGGATTAATTTGCAAGGAAGAGACTAAACTGGATTTTAGTAGGACTAGAATTGGTCCTTTAGGTAGTTGGCAAGGATTTGTTGGACTATATAAAGGATGCTCCTTCCTTCCTTCCCACACTTACGAGCCTTTGATCATAAATTGAGTTGGAGAAAACAAAGGAGAGAGAGAGCAAGCAAGCAAGAGGGCCGCCCGGACCCCTTGCCGCCGCCCCTACCCCGTCGGCCACCAAGAAGGACGCCACCCTCCTTGTTGCCTCGTGTTGCGTGATTTCTTCTTCCTCTTCCTATATTCCTAGCTAGCACAAAGGATAATGAAGATCTAGATCTCAAATCTAGGCGTGGATCAACTATAGAGACGTGACACAATTCACGTTACAAGTCATCACAGGAGAAACCCTAAGGTGTGTAACTTGATTTCTTCACTTACCATAGTTATTTCTCTTGCCCTGTGATCCTTGGAGGGTATAGAATGGATAAATTATGTTTTTCCGCTGCGTATCCACTGTGGATCAAAACTCGACAGTGGTATCAGAGGCACATGTCGTAGAGCATAAACGTGGTTTATGTGTTACATTTTGATAGTTTTACACTTTAAATTTATTGTTTATCGCGTAAAACAAGACAAATCAAGCATATGATGCAATTTGTCAATAATCAAACAAACAAGATCTAGTTTTTGCATTGGATGCATGAATTAGTGAGTTTGAAAAATTTTAGGATCTTAGATCTAGAGTTTGGGCATCCTATTGAAAGAAGGAGTTCTTTTCAAACAAGGAAACAACCAAACTTGGTTAACAAGCAAGGGAGTTGTTTTGGAAACAACTCCCATAGTGTTTCGGCCCCCATAGGGGACCGCCCCTCCTTGCTTGCCGCCCAAGTAAGGGACGACCTAGGGGCCAGGGCAGCCCTAGCCCACGGCCTAGCCGTGTGGGCTAGGGGCCGGCCGGCCCAAGACCTTAGCGGTCCTCTTTGGGGTTCGGGCAATTGGTTTGTTGGGCCCCTTGGACCGTTTGAACCCTAGAAAATTCCTAAAATCAATTAAATTTGACCAAGCGCGTTAAAATTGGATTTTAACTGTTTATGTGCAAATCGCATGGTGATTGGATATGGCCTTAGGATGTGGTTTAGTGTGATTATTTAATTTTTTGGTTTGGTTTACGGCCTGCGAGTTGATCAATTTGTTGTAATAATTAATTAGAGTTTTATGGCCTGCGAGCCATTTTTTTTCTCAAATTGTGAGATTTATTTGATTTAGTATAGTTGTTAGCTAGTGCTAGATAGAATATATTGTTAGCCAAGATTGAAGAAAAGAAGCCCAAAGCCAAAGGAAGCCACTAAAGATGGAGCATGGAGCATTCCACATGACTATGAAGGATGGACCAAAAGATGAAGACGCAAAGAGATGTGTTTGCTTTTAGGGTTCATAGATAATTCCATTGGCTTGAAATTATCTTAGTCTAGAAAAGGCCATGTCCACATCACGTTTTATTTTTGTTTTGTGGTTGTTTATTTTATTGTCTTATTATTTTTTTGTGGTTGGTGTATGGATGATGCATGAAATTAGGATAATAAGATAATTAGACAACCCGGATCTAATATTTGGAGTTGTTCCCAAACTCAAATAGATAGCTTAGTTGATATGGATCAACAAAAACAATTAAAGTTGAATTTGAAAATCCCTCAAAAGTTCAAATATTGCGTTTTTATCTTCTCGTTATTTAAACACTCATCATCATCATGTTTTCCCGAGATCGTGCGTGCCAAAGCATGGCTACTTGGTTAATAATGATGTGGTGCGATGACACACCTCTTGTGCAAATTGTTTAAGTAAGAGGTTGGACGCAACTAGGTGTTTAATAGGATTAAAACCTAGAGACAATCAATTGGGATTATCCATGCAGATGGATAAATAAGGAGTTATTTGCCCAATTAAACCAAGAGTTGCATAAGGGATGCAATTGAAATTGTTCCTACCTAAAGTAGTCAAATTATGGGTGACTTGCCCAAGCAAGCTCATAAGGAGATGAAACATGGATCTTGGCACACTAGAAAAAATAAGGATATTTTACGCATTAATATCTTGACGGTTATTAATCCGTAGAAAAATAGTGGGAGCTATATTTGATAAACTAGCCATTATTGAATATAGTCAAATTTCACAAATACTAAAACTTGCGCATTTTCCTTTTTGTAGAATTCCAAATGGCAAACAACTCTTCGAGTTCACAATATTCCCTACGATCTGTCCTTGAGAAGGACAAGCTCTCTGGAACCCACTTCCTTGATTGGTATAGAAACTTGAGAATTGTTCTCAAGCAAGAGAAGAAACTGTACGCAATAGAGGAGCAAGTTCCAGCAGGTCCAGAGAACAATACCCCTGCGGCCCTAAAGGCGTATCAAAAGCGTGTTGATGACGCTAATGATGCGCCCTGCCTTATGCTATGCACCATGACTTCTGAGCTTCAGAAGCAACACGAAAACATGAATGTTGTCGATATGATCGAGCATCTGAAGCAGCTCTTCCAAGAGCAGGCAAGGGTTGAGAGGTATGAGATCTCAAAGGAATTTTTCAAGTGTCATCTGGTTGAAGGGAACCCATTGGGACCCCATGTACTCCGTATGATCGGGTATTTGGAGAATCTCGCCCGACTAGGGTTTCTGATCGGTCAAGAGTTGGCAACCGATCTCGTGTTGCAATCATTGCCTGAGAGTTATGGACAGTTTATCATGAACTATAACATGAACGAGATCGTGAAACCACTGCCAGATTTACTCAATATGTTGAGGACAGCTGAACAAAGCATCAACAAGGGTATGGGCAAGGCCATTATGATGGTACAGAAAGGAAAGGGCAAAAGGTTTGCCTCATCCTCCAAGGGCAAAGGCAAGTCAGTTGCCAAACCCAAGGAACCTGCCCTTAAGCCTGTTGGTGGAATACCAAAGGTGTGACTAAAGGTGAGTGTCACTACTGCAGTCAGCCTGAACACTGGAGGAGGAACTGCCAGAAATATCTGGAGGACAAGAGGCTTGGAATAGTGATTCCACCACCACTAGGTATTTTTGTTGTAGATGTCAATTTAACTGTCTCTACATCATGGGTATTAGATACTGGATGTGGATCTCACATTTGTTGAAATGTGCAGGATCTAAAGAGAAGTAGAAGATTGGCTAAAGGGGAGATAGACCTGCGCGTTGGGAATGGAGCAAAGGTTGCTGCATTGGCCGTAGGCGTGTACGAGCTGTCTCTACCTTCAGGATTAGTTTTAGAATTAAATATTTGCTATTTTGTGTCTGCTATGAGCAGAAACATTATTTCTATTTCTTGTTTGGACAAGAAAGGTTTTATTATTTCAATAAAGAACAATTGTTGTTCCTTTTATTTTAATAATATTCACTATTGTAGTGCGCAATTATTTAATGGACTGTATGTCCTTGATCTAAGCAATCCTATCTACAACATTAATACCAAGAGGATTAAAATACATGATTTAAATCCTATTTACTTATGGCATTGTCGTTTAGGCCATATAAACGAGAAGCGTGTATCTATACTCCATAAGGATGGACTACTAGACTCATTTGATTTTAAATCATATGAGACATGTGAGGCTTGTTTATTGGGAAAAATGACAAAGTCCCCTTTCAATAAGAAAGGTGAGAGGAATAGTGAGCAATTGGCGCTCATACATACTGATGTGTGTGGGCCATTTGCCACGCCTGCCAGGGGTGGTTATGTCTACTTCATTACATTTACTGATGAATACTGTAGATATGGATTTGTGTACCTTATGATGGCCAAATCCGAATCCTTTGAAATGTTCAAAGAATTCAAAAGTGAAGTAGAGAAGAAACTTGGCAAAAGTATCAAGGCTCTACGATCGAATCGTGGAGGAGAATACTTAAGCCAAGAGTTTGACGACTATCTTAGAGAGTGTGGGATCGTGTCCCAACTCACTCCACCCGGAACGCCACAATGGAATGGCGTGTCCGATAGGAGGAATCGAACCCTATTGGATATGGTTCCATCTATGATGTGTCAAACCGATCTTCCATTATCATTTTGGGGCTATGCTCTATTAAGTGCAGCTTTTACCATTAACCGTGTTCCATCTAAATCAGTCATGAAGATACCACATGAGAAGTGGAGTGGGAGGCGTCCCACATTGTCGTTCACGAAGATTTGGGGCTGCGATGTCTATGTAAAATGTTTACAATCAGACAAGCTAGGGATAAAGTCGGACAAGTGTAAATTTGTGGGGTACCCTAAGGAAACTAAGGGCTACTACTTCTACAATCCAACTGAGAACAAAGTGTTTGTTGCTCGGTCCGGTGTGTTTCTAGAAAGAGAGTTTGTCTCTAAAGAAGCAAGTGGGAGGACTGTAGAACTTGAAGATATTCAAGAACCACAAATCACTGAACCAACTATGGAACATGAACATGAACCACAAGGAGTTATGGAACAGCCGGTTCAGGTAACACAAGAGCTTCGTAGATCTAGTAGAGTACGCTAGGAACCCGAGAGGTATGGACATCTCGTGACTGATTCCGGTGACACAATGCTCATAGATGATGCGCCTACTATATATGAAGAGGCCATAAAAGGGCGAGACTCTCAGAAGTGGCTAGAAGTCATGAGATCCGAGATGGAATCCATGTACACCAACAAAGTATGGACTTTGGTGGAACCACCCGAAGGGGCGCGACCCATAGGGTGCAAGTGGGTCTTCAAGAAGAAGATCGACATGGATGGTAATGTGATTACCTATAAGGGCCGCTTGGTGGCTAAATGATTCAGACAGATTCATGGTATTGACTATGATGAAACCTCTTAACCAGTCACAATGACCAAATCCATCCGAATCCTACTTGCAATTGCAGCATACTACGACTATGCGATTTGACAGATGGATGTCAAAACAGCATTCCTTTATGGGAATCTCCTCGAGGACGTGTATATGATACAGCCAGAGGGTTTTGAAGGTCCAAAGGAAGCTAACAAAGTCTGTAAGCTGCAACGATCCATTTATGGATTGAAGCAAGCTTTTAGGAGTTGGAATCGACGTTTTGATGAAGTAGTCAAAGAGTTTGGCTTCATCAGAAACGAAGATGAGTCTTGTGTCTACAAGAAGGTTAGTGGGAGCTCTGTATCTTTTCTGTTCTTGTATGTGGATGACATACTACTCATTGGAAACGACGTTCCCATGCTGCAATCTGTTAAAGATTGGCTAGGAAAGTGTTTCTCAATGAAGGACTTAGGGGAAGCAGCCTATATACTTGGTATAAAGATCTATAGTGATAGGTCTAAAAGACTGCTAGGCCTAAGTCAAAGTACATATATTGACAAGGTGTTGAAGCGGTTCAACATGCAAGATTCCAAGAAGGGATTCTTGCCCATGTCACATGGAATTACTCTTTCGAAGAGTGGTTGTCCTTCCAATGAGATTGAGAAGGAACGCATGAGTAGAATTCCCTATGCCTCGGCCATATGATCTATCATGTCCGCCATGTTATGTACTAGACCAGATGTGTCATATGCCTTGAGTATGACAAGCAGATACCACTCCAATCCAGGTGAGAGTCACCGGATTGCAGTCAAGAACATCCTAAAGTACTTGAGAAGAAGTAAAGATGCTTTCTTGATATTTGGCGGTGAGGAAGAGTTGCGTGTAAGGGGTTACACGGATGCAAGCTTCCAAACCGACAGAGATAACTTTATATCACAATCGGGATATGTGTTTTGCCTAAATGGAGCAGCGGTGAGCTGGAAAAGTTCCAAGCAAGAGACGGTTGCTGATTCTACAACAGAGGCTGAGTACATTGCTGCAAATGGCGCAGCAAAGGAAGCTGTTTGGATCAGAAAGTTTTTTTCTGAACTTGGTGTGGTTCCTAGCATTGCGGATCCAGTTGAGTTGTACTGTGACAACACTGGGGCGATCGCGCAATCAAAGGAGCCCAGGTCACACCAGAAATCCAAGCACGTGCTCAGGAAGTTCCATCTGATTCGAGATATTATCGATAGAGGAGACGTTCGAATATGCAAGATTCCTACAGATGAGAATCTGTCATATCCACTTACAAATCCGCTTGTGCAGTGGAAGCATGAAGGGCACACTAGGAGCATGGGCATACGAGATGCGTCAGATTGGCTCTAGTGCAAGTGGGAGACTGTTGGAATAGATGCCCTAGAGGCAATCTAGTTTAGTATGAATTTATTTTGGCTAGAACATTCATTGTATTATTTATTGAATATTTAATATAATGAAGTCCTTAGATTTAAAATTGTGTTGTTTATCTTAAATATCCCTAGTCCAGTATAATGATTAATAGGAAAATCAACTATAGACTAGTATGGGGTTGGATTGATATGGAGATATCATGATCCAACACATGGGTGTGCATTAAGGGTAATGGCACACTGGATTGACCCATCTCCGAGAAGGATACATACACGTGATGCTAAGTCACAAGTGCTTTTCGTGGTTAAATGGTATTGTCATCCTTATACTTGAAGTCGCTAGATATTCTAGTTGTGGATTATTGTGATTTTTGTAGCGTCAAACGCTACACCGTAACTGGATAGTTATAAAGGCGCGTACCGGATACAATAAGAAGCAAGCTTAGAGATCGTAGTGTACGTAGATAGAATTTTTCCCTCCCACATAACGGGAGCAAATATCCTAGGCCACTCGAGGAATAGTGCTTATAGAATGTCTGGCCAGACTCAAATAAATCAATATAGGATATTGATGTTATTTGCACGAATAAGGCTATTCTCAGGATCGAGAAAATATGGATTGGATATACGAGTGTGACTTTTATGTCTCGTGTCCAATCCGGATATAGAGACAAAGGGATGAGACAATTACTTGTACAAGGTTTGTCGGATGACTATTCTATTAGTTGGCTAGAATGGATGTTTTGCTAGAAACCGCTCCATATTAGAAAATTGTTACTACCAACTAGATAGGACTTATGGGGTCACACGCTATGTAGAGTTGAACTGGATTTGAGAATTAATTAATATGATTAGTTAATTAGAAGGATCACTTTGCAACACCTTGCAAACTTAGTAGGACTAATTTGCAAGGAAGGGACTAAACCGAATTCTAGTAGGTCTAGAATAGGTCCGTTAGGTAGTTGGAAAGGATTTGTTGGACTATATAAAGGATGCTCCTTCCTTCCTTCCCACAATTATGAGCCTTTGATCATAACTTGAGTGGGAGATAACAAAGGAGAGAGAGAGCAAGCAAGCAAGAGGGACGCCCGGACCCCTTGCCGCCACCCCTACCCCGTCGGCCACCAAGGAGGACGCCACCCTCCTTGTTGCCTCGTGTTGCGTGATTTCTTATTCCTCGTCCTATATTCCTAACTAGCACAAAGGAGAAGGAAGATCTAGATCTCAACTCTAGGTGTTGATCAACTATAGAGACGTGAGACAATTCACGTTACAAGTCATCATAGGAGAAACCCTAAGGTGTGGAACTTGATTTCTTCTCTTACCATCGTTATGTCTCTTGCCCTTTGATACTTGGAGGATATTGAATGGATAAATTATGTTTTTCTGCTGCGTATACATGATCAAAAACCGATACTAGCTTGAACCGGAGCAAGAGGGAAGAACGTGTAGGGTTTTGATTCATGGATCGCGCAAACGGAAGTATAATCAAACAAATAGCCATGCAAAACCCTCCAAGGATCACAAGTCTAGATGCATAACGATAGTGAAGGTAAGAAATCATAAACACACCTTTGGGTTCTCCTTGATGACTACAAACGCGAATAGTGTCACGTTCTCTATAGTTGATCCACGCCTAGAGTTGATCCTAGAACTCCCAAACTCCTTGGTGCTAGCCCGGAACAAAAGGAGGGTGAAGGAATCACGCAAAACGAGACAAAAGAGGGGCTTCGGCCCTCTTTTTGGCCGACGGGGTGAGGGCGGCGGCAAGGGGGTCGGGTTCGGCCTCCTTGTTGCTTGCTCTCTCTCCTTTGTTCTCTCCCACTCTTGTTATGTTCACTAATGAGCATACGTTTTGAGGAAGGAAGGAAGGAGGGTCCTTTATATAGTCCAACAACTCCTTGTTAACTACCTAAAGGACTTATTCTAGTCCAACTAGAATTCAATTTAGTCACTTCCTTGCAAATTAGTCCCTACTAAGTTTGCAAGGGTTTGCAAAGTGATCCTTCTAATTAATTAATCCAATTAATTAATTCCAAAATCTAGTTCAACTCTATATAGCGTGTGACCCCATAGGTTCTATCTAGTTGGTAGCAACTATTTGCTAATATGGAGCGGTTTCTAGCAAAACATCCATTCTAGCCAACTAATAGAATAGTCATCTAGACAACCTTGTACAAGTAATTGTCTCATCCCTTTGCCTCGATATCCGGATTGGACACGATACATACAAGTCACACTCGTATATCCAATCCATAGTTTCTCGATCAATGGAAATAGCCTTATTCGTGCAAATAACATCAATATCCATATATTGATTTATTTGAGTCTGGCCAGACATTCTATAAGCACTATCCCTCGAGTGGCCTAGGATATCTATTCTCGTTATGTGGGAGGGGCAAATCCTCTCTACGTCCACTACGATCTCTAAGCTTGCTTCTCATTGTATCCAGTACACGCCTTTATAACTACCCAGTTACGGTGTAGCGTTTAACGCTACCAAGATCACAATGATCCACAACTAGAATTTCTAGTGACTTCAAGTCTAAGGATGACAATACCATTGCACCGCGAGAAGCACTTGTGACTCAACATAACATGTATGTAGCCTTCTCGGTGATGGGTCAATCCAGTGCAACATTCCGTAATGCACACCTATGTGTTGGATCGTGATATCTCCATATCAATCCAACCCCATACTAGTCTATAGATGATTGTCCCATTAATCATTATACTTGACTAGGGATATTTAAGATAAACAACACAATTGTAAATCTAAGGACTTCATTATATTAAATATCCAATAAATAACAAATGAATTTTCTAGCCATATACAAATTCATACTAAACTAGATTGCCTCTAGGGCTTCTATTCCAACAGTCTCCCACTTGCACTAGAGCCAATCTGGCGCATCTCGTATGCCCATACTCCTAGTGTTCCCTTCATGCTTCCACTGCGTGAGAGGCTTTGTAAGCGGGTCTGAAAGATTATCATCTGTAGGAATCTTGCATATCCGAACGTCTCCTCTATCGATAATATCTCGAATCAGATGAAACTTCCTGAGCACGTGCTTGGACTTCTGGTGCGATCTGGGTTCCTTTGATTGCGCGATCGCCCCAGTGTTGTCACAGAACAACTCCACTGGATCCGAAATGCTAGGGACCACACCAAGTTCAGAAACAAACTTTCTGATCCAAACAGCCTCCTTTGCTGCGCCATTCGCAGCAATGTACTCAGCCT
Organism: Linanthus parryae; assembly: GCA_023055425.1. NCBI lineage: Eukaryota > Viridiplantae > Streptophyta > Magnoliopsida > Ericales > Polemoniaceae > Linanthus > Linanthus parryae. The sequence continues at coordinate 46,395,497 of JALGPY010000010.1, read as the reverse complement.
CTGTTGTAGAATCAGCTACCGTCTCTTGCTTGGAACTCTTCCAGCTCACCGCTGCTCCATTCAGGAAAAACACATATCCCGACTGTGATCTAAAGTCATCTCTGTCAGTTTGGAAGCTTGCATCAGTGTAACCCCTTACACACAACTCTTCCTCACCGCCAAACATCAAGAAGGCATCCTTAGTTCTTCTCAAGTACTTTAGGATGTTCTTGAAAGCAATCCAGTGACTCTCACCTGGATTGGATTGGTATCTGCTTGTCATACTCAAGGCATATGACACATCTGGTCTAGTACATAACATGGCGTACATGATAGATCCTATGGCCGAGGCATAGGGAATCCTACTCATGCGTTCCTTCTCAATCTCATTGGAAGGACAACCACTCTCCGAAAGAGTGATTCCATGTGACATGGGCAAGAATCCCTTCTTGGAATCTTGCATGTTGAACCGTTTCAACACCTTGTCAATATATGTACTTTGACTTAGGCCTAGCAACCTCTTAGATCTATCTCTATAGATCTTTATACCGAGTATATAGGCTGCTTCCCCTAAGTCCTTCATTGAGAAACACTTTCCTAGCCAATCTTTCACAGATTGCAGCATATGAATGTCGTTTCCAATGAGTAGTATGTCATCCACATACAAGACCAGAAAAGCTACAGAGCTCCCACTAACCTTCTTGTAGACACAAGACTCATCTTCGTTTCTGATGAAGCCAAACTCTTTGACCACTTCATCAAAACGTCGATTCCAACTCCTAGAAGCTTGCTTCAATCCATAAATGGATCGTTGCAGCTTACAGACTTTGTTGGCTTGCTTTGGATCCTCAAAACCCTCCGGCTGTATCATATACACGTCCTCGAGGAGATTCCCATAAAGGAATGCTGTTTTGACATCCATCTGCCAAATCTCATAGTCGTAGTATGCTGCAATTGCAAGTAGGATTCGGATGGATTTGGTCATAGCGACTGGTGAAAAGGTTTCATCATAGTTTATACCATGAATCTGTCTTAATCCTTTAGCCACCAATCGGCCCTTATAGGTAATCACATTACCATCTATGTCGATCTTCTTCTTGAAGACCCACTTGCACCCTATGGGTCGCGCCCTATCAGGTGGTTCCACCAAAGTCCATACTTTGTTGGTATACATGGATTCCATCTCGGATCTCATGGCTTCAAGCCACTTCTGCGAGTCTGGGCCACTCATGGCCTCCTCATAGGTAGTAGGCTCATCATCTATGAGCTTCGTGTCACCGGAATCAGTTATGAGAAGTCCGTACCTCTCGGGTTCCTGGCGCACTCTACTAGATCTACGAAGCTCTTGTGTTACCTGAACAGGTGGCTCCACAACGGCTTGTGATTCCTGTTCATATTCCATAATCGGTTCAGTGATTTGTGGTTCTTGAACTTCTTCAAGTTCTACATTCCTCCCACTTGCTTCTTTAGAGACAAATTCTCTTTCTAGAAACACGCCGGTCCGAGCAACAAACACTTTGTTTTCGGTTGGATTGTAGAAGTAGTATCCCTTAGTTTCCTTAGGGTACCCCACAAATTTACACTTATCCGATTTAGGCCCTAGCTTGTCTGATTGTAAACGTTTTACATAGACATCGCAGCCCCAAATCCTCATGAACGACAGTGTGGGACACCTCCCGCTCCACATCTCATATGGTGTCTTCATGACTGATTTAGATGGAACACGGTTAATGGTGAAAGCTGCACTTAATAGAGCGTAGCCCCAAAACGATAATGGAAGATCGGTTTGACACATCATAGATCGAACCATATCCAATAGGGTTCGATTCCTCCTCTTGGACACGCCATTCCATTGTGGCGTTCCGGGTGGAGTGAGTTGGGACACGATCCCACACTCTCTAAGATAGTCGTCAAATTCTTGGCTCAAGTATTCTCCTCCACGATCCGATCGTAGAGCCTTGATACTTTTGCCAAGTTGCTTCTCTACTTCATTCTTGAATTCTTTGAACACTTCAAATGATTCGGATTTTGCCCTCATAAGGTACACAAATCCATATCTACTGTAATCATCAGTAAATGTAATGAAGTAGACATAACCACCCTTGGAAGGCGTGGCAAATGGCCCGCACACATCAGTATGTATGAGTGCCAATTGCTCACTAGTCCTCTCACCTTTCTTAAAGGGGACTTTGTCATTTTTCCCAATAAACAAGCCTCACATGTCTCATATGATTCAAAATCAAATGAGTCTAGTAATCCATCCTTATGGAGTCTAGATACACGTTTCTCATTTATGTGGCCTAAACACAATGCCATAAATAAGCAGGATTTCAATCATTTATTTTAATCCGCTTGGTATTAATGTTGTAGACATGATTGCTTAGATCAAGGACATAAAGTCCATTAAATAATTGCGCACTAAAATAGTGAATATTATTCAAATAAAAGGAACAACAATTGTTCTTTATTGAAATAATAAAACCTTCCTTGTCCAAACAAGAAGTAGAAATAATGTTTCTGCTCATAGCAGGCACAAAATAGCAATTATTTAATTCTAAAACTAATCCTGAAGGCAGAGATAGCTCGCACACGCCTATGGCCAACGCAGCAACCTTTGCTCCATTTCCAACGCGCAGATCTACCTCCCCTTTAGCCAATCTTTTACTTCTCTTTAGATCCTGCATATTTCGACAAATATGAGATCCACATCCAGTATCTAATACCCATGATGTAGAGACAGTTAAATTGACATCTACAACAAAAATACCTGGTGGTGGCGGAATCACTATTCCAAGCCTCTTGTCCTCCAGATATTTTGGGCAGTTCCTCCTCCAGTGTCCAGGCTGACTGCAGTAGTGACACTCACCCTTAGTCACGACCTTGGAAATGCCACCAACAGGCTTAAGGGCTTGTTCCTTGGACTTGGCAAGTGACTTGCCTTTTCCCTTGGAGGAAGAGGCAAACTTTTTGCCCTTTCCTTTTTGCACCATCATAATGGCCTTGCCCTTACCCTTGTTGATGCTCTGTTCAGCCGTCCTCAACATGTTGAGCAAATCTGGCAGTGGTTTAACGATCTCGTTCATGTTATAGTTCATAATGAACTGTCCATAACTCTCGGGCAACGATTGCAACACGAGATCGGTTGCCAACTCTTGGCCGACCGGGAACCCAAGCCGGGCGAGATTCTCCAAGTACCCGATCATTCGGAGTACATGGGGTCCCACCGGGTTCCCTTCTGCCAGATGACATTTGAACAGTGCCTTTGAGACCTCATACCTCTCTACCCTCGCCTGCTCTTGGAAGAGCTGCTTTAGATGTTCGATCATATCGACAGCATTCATGTTCTCGTGTTGCTTCTGAAGCTCAGAGGTCATGGTGCAAAGCATTAGGCAGGCCGCATCATTAGCGTCATCAACACGCTTTTGATACGCCTTTAAGACAGCAGGTGTCTGGTTCTCTGGACCTTCTGGAACATGCTCCTCTATTGCGTACAGTTTCTTCTCTTGCTTGAGAACATTTCTCAAGTTGCTGTACCAATCAAGAAAGTTGGTTCCAGAGAGCTTGTCCTTCTCAAGGACAGATCGTAGGGAATTTTGTGAACTCGATGAGTTGTTTGCCATTTGGAATTCTACAAAAAGGAAAATACGCAAGTTTTAGTATTTGTGAATTTTTGACTATATTTAATAATGGCTAGTTTATTAAATATAGCTCCCACTATTTTTCTACGGATTAATAACCCTCAAGATATTAATGCGGAAAATATCCTTATATTTTCTAGTGGGCCAAGATCCATCTTTTCATCTCCTTATGAGCTTGCTTTGGCAAGTCACCCATAATTTGACTACTTTTAGGTAGGAACAATTCCAATTGCATCACATATGCAACTCTTGGTTCAATTGGGCAAATAAGTCCTTATTTATCCATCCATATGGATAATCCCAATTGATTGCCTCTAGGTTTCTTAATCAAATTAATAGCCTAGTTGTGTTCAACCTCTTATCTAAACAATTGCACATTGTTACGTGCCATCGCATTCCATCATTATGAACCAAGTCGCCATGCTTTGGCACGCACGGACTTGATAAATAATGATGATAATGAGTGTTTAAAATAACGAGAAGGCAAGAACACAATATTTAAAATTTGAGGGATTTTAAATTTAATTTTAATTGATTTTGTTGATCAATATCAACTAATCTATCTATTTGAGTTTGGGCACAACTCCAAATAATAGATCCGGGTTTGTCTAATTATCTTATTATCCTAATTGCATGCATCATCCATACACCAACCACACAAATAATAAGACAATAAATAAACAACCACATAACAAAAATTAAACGTGATGTGGATATGGCCTTTTCTAGACTAAGATAATTCCAAGCCAATGGAATTATCTATGAACCCTAAGCAAACACATCTCCATGCGTCTTGGTCTTTTGGTCCATCCTCCATAGTCATGTGGAATGCTTCATGCTCCATGCTCCTTCTTTTGTGGCTCCTTTGGCTTTGGGCTTCTTTTCTCCAATCGTGGCTAACAATCTACTTTATCTAGCACTAGCTAATATCTATATAAAATAAATCTCACAAGTTGAGAAAAAAATGGCACGCAGGCCATAAAACCCTAATTAATTATTACAATTAATTGATCAGCTCGCAGGCCGTAAAACCAAACCACAAAATTAAACATCCACATCAAACCACACCCTAAGGCCATATCCAATCACCATGCGAATTGCACATAAACAGTTAAAATCCAATTTTAACGCGCTTGGTCAATTTTAATTGATTTTAGGATTTCTAGGGTTAAAACGGTCCATGGGCCCAACAATCCAATTGCCCGGACCCATTAAAGTGAACCACAAGGCCCTAGGGCCGGCCCGGCCCAAAACCCGCAAGCTAGGCTCGCGGGTTAGGGCCGCCCGGCCCGTTAGGGCGGCCAAGCTTGGGCGGCAAGCAAGGGGGACCGACCTCCTCTTGGGGGTTGTTTCCAAAACAACTCCCTTGCTTGGAGCCCAAGTTTGGTTGTTTCCTTGTTTTGGGAGAACTCCTTCTTCCCCAAGGATGCCCAAACCCTAGATCTATGATCCTAAAATTTCTCAAACTCACCAATTCATGCATCCAATGCAAAAATTGGATCTTGTTATGAGTAATTCTTGACAAATTGCATCCCATGCTTGATTTGTCTTGTTTTACGCGATAAACAATCAAATTAAGGTGTAAAGCAACAAGAATGTAACACATAAACTACGTTTATGCTCTATGACCTGTGGCTCTGATACCACTGTAGGGTTTTGATTCATGGATCGCGCAAACGGAAGCATAATCAAACAAATAGCCATGCAAAACCCTCCAAGGATCACAAGTCTAGATGCATAACGATAGTGAAGGTAAGAAATCATAAACACACCTTTGGGTTCTCCTTGATGACTTCAAACGCGAATAGTGTCACGTTCTCTATAGTTGATCCACGCCTAGAGTTGATCCTAGAACTCTCAAACTCCTTGGTGCTAGCCCGGAATAAAAGGAGGGTGAAGGAATCACGCAAAACGAGACAAAAGAGGGGCTTCGGCCCTCTTTTTGGCCGACGGGGTGAGGGCGGCGGCAAGGGGGTCGGGTTCAGCCTCCTTCTTGCTTGCTCTCTCTCCTTTGTTCTCTCCCACTCTTGTTATGTTCACTAATGAGCATAAGTTTTGAGGAAGGAAGGAAGGAGGGTCCTTTATATAGTCCAACAACTCCTTGTTAACTACCTAAAGGACTTATTCTAGTCCAACTAGAATTCAATTTAGTCCCTTCCTTGCAAATTAGTCCCTACTAAGTTTGCAAGGGTTTGCAAAGTGATCCTTCTAATTAATTAATCCAATTAATTAATTCCCAAATCTAGTTCAACTCTATATAGCGTGTGACCCCATAGGTTCTATCTAGTTGGTAGCAACTATTTGCTAATATGGAGCGGTTTCTAGCAAAACATCCATTCTAGCCAACTAATAGAATAGTCATCTAGACAACCTTGTACAAGTAATTGTCTCATCCCTTTGCCTCGATATCCGGATTGTACACGAGACATACAAGTCACACTCGTATATCCAATCCATAGTTTCTCGATCAATGGGAATAGCCTTATTCGTGCAAATAACATTAATATCCATATATTGATTTATTTGAGTCTGGCCAGACATTCTATAAGCACTATCCCTCGAGTGGCCTAGGATATCTACTCTCGTTTTGTGGGAGGTGCAAATCCTCTCTACGTCCACTACGATCTCTAAGCTTGCTTCTCATTGTATCCAGTACACGCCTTTATAACTACCCAGTTACGGTGTAGCGTTTAACGCTACCAAGATCACAATGATCCACAACTAGAATATCTAGTGACTTCAAGTCTAAGGATGACAATACCATTGCACCGCGAGAAGCACTTGTGACTCAACATAACATGTATGTAGCCTTCTCGGTGATGGGTCAATCCAGTGCAACATTCCGTAATGCACACCTATGTGTTGGATCGTGATATCTCCATATCAATCCAACCCCATACTAGTCTATAGATGATTGTCCCATTAATCATTATACTTGACTAGGGATATTTAAGATAAACAACACAATTGTAAATCTAAGGACTTCATTATATTAAATATCCAATAAATAATAAATGAATTTTCTAGCCATATACAAATTCATACTAAACTAGATTGCCTCTAGGGAATCTATTCCAACAGAACGAATCAAGCAACGAAGAACCAAAGGGAGGTTCGACCTCTGCCTTTGGAGGCCGACGGGTAGGGGACGGGTTAGGTGGCTTCGGCCACTTGGCTTGTCTCTTGCTCTCACTTGTTTTCTCTCCCACTCACTTATGTTATGAGAATTAATATTAAGTGGGGAGGAAGCTAGAGCCTCCTTTATATATACCAACAACACTTTGTTAGTTTACATAAAGGCCCCTCCTAGTTCTACATTAACTTGGATTAGTCCCTTCCTTGCAAATTAGTCCTACGAAGTTTGCAAGGTGTTGCAAAGTTATCATTCTATTTAATTAATCATATTATTTAATTCCAAATCTAGTTCAACTCTTTCGACGTGTGACCCCATAGGTTTCTAATTAGTTGGTAGTAACATATTACTAACATGGAGCGGTGTCTAGCAACACATCCATGCAACCCAACTAATAGATATAGTCAGTGATCCCGACAAACCTTTGTGACCAATATATCATATTGTATTATCCCTTGTTTCCATATCCGGATTGGACACTAGACATAATATTCACACTCGTATATCCAATTCATAGTTTCTCGATCATGAGAATATGCTTATGCAAGCAGATAACATCAATATCTTCATACTGATTTATCTCAGTCTGGCAAGACATTCAATAAGCACCATCCCTCGAGTGGCCATGGATATTTACTCACATTATGTGGGAGGGAAAAATCCTCTCTACATCTCTACCATCTCTAAGCTTGCTTTCTATCATACCCGATAGCTACCAAGGCACAACGTTGGATAATAAAAGCATGATATTTCACAACTAGAGTATCTAGTGACTTCAAGTCTAAGGATTACAATATTATTAGCAGTACGAGAAGCGGTTGTGACTTTGACATAATCTAATGTATCCTTCTCGTTGTGGGTCTATCCAGTATGCCATTACTCCTAATGCATACCCATGTGTTGACTTGATATCCCCATATTAAACTACACACATACTAGTCTATATTTGATCGTCCTATTAATCAATATGATGGAATAGGGACATTTTAAGATTATAACATTTATATTCTAAGGACTCTTTCATGTTAACATATCTCCATATCGATAACATAATGAATCGTAAGTCCATATATATATTTTTCATGATAAATTGATTGCCTCTAGGGCACAATTCCAACAGTCTCCCACTTGCACTAGAGTCAATCTCCTGCATCATATGCCTATTGATCTAGAGCGGCCCTCATGCTTTTACTGCGCAAGGTAATCGAGACATATCTTGGTACTTTGCAAATATTCATATATCCTCTATCAACAGTTTGATTGAGGTTGAATATTCTGAGTAGCATCTTATGCATTAATATACTTAGTCCTATGTGTTAGTCCTTTCTAGCTCATAGAACCTCCCACTAGTGCAAAACATAAAGCTTGACTATAGTCTGAAATCTTCTTTGTTAGATTAGAAGTTCTCATCACTGTAACCCCTTACAGTAAACTCTTCTTATCTCCCATTTACCAAGAATTCATCCTAAGATATTCTCAAGTACTTTAAGGATAATCTTGATAATTATCCAGTGACACTTCACCTGGATTTTAACTGGTATCTTTGTGTCATACCATATGACACATCTGGCCTAGTACATAACATGGCGTATCTTGTGAATCTCATTGATAAGGTCGTTTATCAATCTAATTGGAAAGACAATTAGTTCTTCTGAAGACTAATTCCATGTGACATGGGTAAGAATCATATTCTTACCTGTTGAACCATTTCAAATCCTTGTCAATATATGTACTATAACCAAAGCTGAACAACTATCTTGATCTATCTCCATAGATATTTTTATATTGTTTCGCCTAATTCCTTCATTGAAAATCAATTCTCTAGCCAATCTTTACAAGACTGCTGAGTAGAGACATTATTCCCAATAATTAGTATGTCTCTACATACAAGACCAGAAATTTAACTAAGCTCCCACTAACCTTCTTGTAAACAAAAACTTTATCTTCAATTTTGATAGAACCAAAATACTTTGATTGCATCATCAATTCGAAAATTTCAACTCCAAGAAGCTTGACTCAATCTGTAGACAGATTGCTGCAAGCAAGATGCGAACGGAATTAAGCATCACAATTGGGGAAAAGATTTCGTCATAGTCTATACTATGAACTCACAGGAAACCATTTTCCAACCAATTGTCACTTAAAAATATTCATATTACCATCCATGTTGGTTTCTTCATAACCTAATTGCACCATATGGGTCATACCCTTTCAGGTGGTTCCACCAAATTCCATACTTTGTTGGAATACATGGATTCTATATCGTATCTCGTGGATTCATGCCATTTCTGAGAGTAATGACCACTCGTGTCCTCTTCATAGGTTACAGGCTCATCACCATAAGCAACATATCAACTGGGTCATGAGAAATCCATATTTCTCTAGCCTCTTGACATATTTAACCTACGAGGTTTTTGTGTTACCTGAGTAGGTTGCTCCACAACTCCTTGTGATCCTACTCATGTTACATCAAAAGGATCAATGTTCTTTTGTGGTTCTTGAACTCCTTCAAGTTCTACCGTCCTCCCACTGTTTCATTTAGAGACAATCTCTATCTAGAAACACAGCGATTCGAGTAACAAATAATTTCTCCTCGATTGGAGTGTAGAGATAATATCCTTTGTTTCCACATCGGGTACATTTATCTGATATGGATTCCAGTATATCTGTCAACTTTTTACATAAAATTCATCACCCAAATTCTTTATCAATGAAAAACTAGGAAACTTCCTAGTCCATATCTCATATGGTGTTTTTCATAATTATTTTAGATGGAACAAGGTTAAGGGCGAAATTTGCTGTAATTTGAACATGGCCTCTAAAAATAAACTGGAATCTCGGTTTGACACATCATGGATCGATCCTTTTCCAACAAGGTACGATCACTCTTCTTAGACACGCCATTCCATAATGGTGTTCTAGGTAGAGTGGGTTGGGATTACATCCCATACTTCCTCAGATGCTCAAACTATTGGTTTCAGTACTCATGCCTCTATGATAATATCGTAGAGCTTTGATACTTTTGCCAAAATAGTTATCTACTTCATTTTTGAATTCCTTTAACAATTCGAAGGATTATGATTTGTTTCTTCGTAAGATACACAAACCCATATCTTTCTGACGCCATTAGTAAATATGATGAAGTGTTGAAAACAATCTTTAGAATTTGTGCTTAGCGGCCTACATACATCAATATGTATGATTTCCAAAGATCATATCTTACCCATTAAACAAGTCTTACATGTCTCATATGATTCAATAATCGAGATGAGTCCAGAAATCCATCCTCATGGAGTCAAGATATGTATTTCTTATTTATATTGCCTAAGCAACAATGCCAAAGATAAGTGAGGTTCATATCATTATATGCAAACCTCTTGGTTTTAATGTTATAGATGAAATTATCTCGGGCTTTCAAAGCAACATCAAAAATAAACAGATAAGTAATACCAACTACCCAAAACCCGTGACTTGATTCAATTTTAATTTCCAATTTTAGTCTTGCCCCAACCAATTTTAAATTTCAAAAATATTTTCTATTTAAAATTCCCTAACTCATTTTAGTAAATACTCTCTATAGTTAATCCCATTCACGCATGCCCTTGGAAGGCGGTGCAATGACAGTCACACCGTCACAGAGTCCTTGCGGAACCAGGGTCGACTCTGATTCCACCTGTAACACCCTCGTTTTCCAAACCACAAATTGGAGTCTTAATTAATTTGTAAAATGAAATTATCAAGTTTCGAAATTATAAAGAAACAGAGTTTCATGTAGTTAAACCCAACTACGTTATCTAAAAGAAATAAATTCCAACTTATTGAATTCGCCTAAAACCAGAAGCGTGTGCGTCCTAATCCCATCCAGTTCTAACCTGTGGTGGTTTTCGAAAACTGAAACAACAGAACCACAGTTTCAAAGTCAGTGAAAGCTGAGTAAAAAAGAACCTCAATATGTAAACAAAGTGGGGGCAAATTTTAAAAGACAGTCTCTTTATTAAAAGAACATTGATCAAAACATCATGTTGATCCAAGTAACATTCAGGAAAACATTCCCGTTATTAATATCCAAAGTCTGTGATATCCAAAACCAAATTATTACCAATGTATCGGAGGGCCAAAATCCAATCCAAGCCAATAATATAAATAAAGGCATTCCAGGAGGTCTGTTAAACCCGCCATGCCAGGCGTTAAGGAACGGCAGCCGAAGTCCGCGCCCGCCTCCAAATAACCTCATCCAACTAGACCTTAAATGTCATGACACCCCCTAAGGGAGAACATCAACCCAGAGGGTGAGTAATAGATGCCTTAACCATATCCAATGGGACGTAGGGTGAAAATAAGCCATAATGGGCAATAAAATATCCAAGGAACCTCATGGGTTCGTAACCAAAATAATCATCCTCGATACATTGTTCTTTCCCCTTTACGTCATTAACCGATTAGGTTCATTATGTAATTCAGATATTTCCGAAAGAGGATTGAAAAGAGCTATTATTGAAAAGGAAGAGGAAGCAAAGTCTGTCAGAATGAAAGGATATGATGAAGATACTTCACAACTTCATAGTCTAGAATTGGAGCTTAACTCATTGATGGCAGAAGATGAGCTTTATTGGAAAAAAAGTCCCGAGTGGACTGGCTGGATGCAGGTGATCAGAACTCCTCCTTCTTTCATGCTACCGTTAGTAAAAGAAGAAGATGGAACTCCATCAATGGAGTCTTTAACAATGATGGCAAGTGGTGTTCGGATAATGAGGAGCTGAAAAAAGTGTTATATGATTATTATGTCAACTTGTTCTCTGCAGACAATGAAGGTGATGCTTGGCCCATTGTGGTGAACGTAAAAAGGATGGTGTCTGATGAAATGAATGCAAATTTGGTAAAAGATATATCGGTGGAAGAAATCAAAGAAGCTTGCTTCTCCCTCAGTCCGGATAAAGCACATGGGTATGACATATTTACGGCTTGATTCTTCCAAACCTATTGGATTGTTGTGGGTGATGACATATGCGAAGCTATGAAAGACTTTTACAGAAGTGGAAAGCTGCTGAAAAGTGTGAATATCACACACATCACCCTAATTCCAAAGGTACACTCCCCTCTTCACGTCAAAGGCTATAAGCTTGTGCACTACATTTTACAAAATTTTGGCCAAAACTCGTGCTAATAGGCTCAAAAAGGTCATTGATAAGCTGATTTCAGACAATCAAACCGCATTTGTGAGCAATAGGTTGTTTACTGATAATATTATAATTGCGCAAGAGCTTATTCATTGGATTAAAAACAAGAGAAGTGCGAATGATGGCTGGATGGCTTTAAAGTTATATATGCTAAAAGCCTTTGACAGGATTACTTGGGATTATTTAGATATGATTATGACAAGAATGGGATTTAATAGAAGATGGATCAATTGGATTTTGGCTGTAGGATTTTGATCATGGATACGCAGCGAAAGAACAATATAATTATCCGATCAAGACCCTCCAAGGATCACATGAAGAGAATTCATGACGATGGTAAGAGAATAGTGTTTGTGTACCTTTGAGATCTCCTTGATGACTTCTAATGAGAAAATTATCACGTCTCTACGGTTGATCCACGCCTAGAGGTGAGTTCTAGATATTTTAAACGCCTTGTGCTAGCTAGGATGAGTGGGAGAGGATGAATAAATCACGCAACGGAGCACCAAAAGAGAGGGGCGGCCTATCTTGTGGCGGACGGGGTAGGGCGGACGGAAAGGGGCTTCGACCTTCCTTTTTGTCTTGCTCTCTCCTTCCTTCTCTCCTATTCTCTTTATGATAAGAGCATTATTTATAGGAAGGAGTCTAGGAGCATCCTTTATATAGTCCAACAACTCCTTGTTTACTACATAAAGGCCCTATCCTAATTCTACTAGAATTTGGATTAGTCCAACTTGCATATTAGTCCTACTAAGTTCGCAAGTTGTTGCGATTTGATCCTTCTAATTAATTAAGGGTAAAAGACAAGGACCACCCTTGATTTTAGGAATAATTCCACCCTGCTACCCTGTGTTTTGGAAAAGACACTCCGCACCCTTTTTTTGGATGGAGCTAATGGTCGAATAACAGACCAAATCAAAAGACGATTATACCCTCATAATGTCGATAATTGACCTATTATATATCTCATTTCTTCTCAATTTGGTCCACTCATTCTTATGTAACCCTAGCCTCCAAATTTTCCTCCTCAACCAAATCCTATCTCTACCATCTAATGCCACCAAGTCATCGAGAACCCACCAAGCCTCCTCTCCCTCCGCCCCACCGGAATGCCAGTTCTCGCCGTCTCCGACAACGTTGCCCGGATTCTCTTCCTCCGATTGGCGCAACTCCGTCGAGAAACCCTTCATCTGGTTCGGCGATTTCCACGAACCTCATTCGTTCTTTCCTCAATGCAGCAGCGACGAATCGGGAAAGTTTCAGGTCTTCTCTCTATCTCTCTTGAATTGGCCGGCGGAGACCTCCTCTGGGTCGCCAGCGCAAGAAGCATCGGTATGGATCTGTTCTGGGTGGTTGAATCGAACTCATTTCTGCAGGAAGCATGTCTGTGAAAGAAGGCCCCAAAAACCTGTGATTCCGTCGCCTCATTCTTCAAAGATTTTGGTCTTTCGACGACCCAAATCCAGAAACTGGTCAAACGCTCACAGCGAATCTTATCGGCCGATCTCGATGTCGCCATAAAACCCAAGTTGAAGATTTTGGAGGAGGTGGGGGGTCTCTCTCCCGACGAGGTTGGTGAAATCATATCAATTAACCCATCAATTTTGAAGCGTAGAATCGATTTAATTGACTCTACTCTGCGTGAATTGAAGAAACTCCTCCGTCGTGCTTCTTCCACTCAAGGGCTTTTTAGGCCCCTAAAGAAGTGTGCTTCGAATTTGGAAATTACTGATCCCCAATCAAGAATTCTTGAAGAATACGTGGTGCACATTGCTGGGTTTCTTCAAACCACACTTTTGATTTGGATCTGGTAGCTGGGTTTGTTCGATTTAAGGGACAAGGGGCTGGTCTCTTTCAGTTCTGGAAATATTCAGATAGAGATTGTTCGTAGTTGAGTAGATTTATGGGTTTCTTCCTCGTCTCTTTCTTGGTTGGATAGGTTTATGGATGATGATGAAGTGGGAGAGTACAAGAGGATTGAAATGTGTTTGAAGTTTGCTAGTAAAAAAAGGGCATGGAGGAGCTTTGAACTTACCAATACATCTTATGTGGCTGGTTTCTTTCAGCAAAGCAGCGGGGTGTTCATGAAAATAAGGTGTTCGCTTCTTTCTTGGGTGGCTTGTTGTTGAAGAGGGCTACCTATGAATGTGGAAACTCAGTGCTTCTTGATCAAATTCATGTGATGGGTTTTATTTGGGGTTTGATTAAATAAAATGTTGTGGGTTGAAGTCTTTGTTTTCAAGATTATTAGAATTGTTCTTCTTGAAGATAAGTCACAGATCTCAGTTGAATTTGATGTTAAGTAGATGTGAAAATGAGTCTGGTGTTTGCTTGTAAAGGATTATTTTTGAGGTGTTGGTTTGTGTAGTATTGGGTTTCATTCATTTGTGTTGTACTAGGTTCCTTCAATTAGGAAAAAATCTTGTGAGTGAGTTTGATGCTATTGGTGTTCTTGTGATTTTTTTGGCAATTTGTGGGTGTGTTTTGGGTGTTTTTGATGACAAACATGAGCAAAAATGTCCTAAAAAATATACAGGGGTAATATGGTCCGAAAAAATTCAGTCACTTCATTTTCTAACGGAACGTGACAGAAGGGTCCTAAGTGTCTACGGAATATTCCGTTAAATGGGTGCGGAGTGTCTTTTTCCAAAACACAGGGTAGCTGAGAAGAATTTATCCTAAACTCTGGGGTGGTCAATGTCTTTTACCAATTAATTAATCATATTAATTAATTATTTCCCAAGTCTAGTTCACCTCTATTTGGCGTGTGACCCCATAGGTTCTATTTAGTTGGTAGTAACTATTTACTAACATGGAGCGGCCTCTAGCAAGGCATCCATTCTAGCCAACAAATAGAATAGTCATCATGACAAACCTTGCGCAAGTATTGTCTCATCCCTTTGTCTCAATATCCGGATTGGGCACGAGACATACAAGTCACACTCATATATCCAATCCATAGTTCCTCGATCCTGGAAAAGCCTTATTCATACAAATAACATTAATAACCTATATTGATTTATTTGAGTCTGGCCATACATTCTATAAGCACTATCCCTCGAGTTCTAAGCTTGCTTCTTATTTTATCCGGTACACGCCTTTATGGCTACCCAGTCACGGTGTAGCGTTTGACGCTACCAAAATAACAATAATCCACAACTAGAAGATCTAGTGACTTCAAGTCTAAGGATGACAATACCGTTGTTACCACGAGAAGCGCTTGTGACTTTACATAACATTCATATGTAGCCTTCTCGGAGTTGGGTCAATCCAGTATGCAATTACACCTAATGCACACCCATGTGTTGGATCATAATATCCCCGTATCAATCCAACCCCATACTAGTCTATAGGTGATTGTCCCATTAATCATTATAATGGACTAGGGATATTTAAGATAAACAACACAATTTTAAATCCAAGGACTTCATTATAATAAATAACCAATAAATAATACAATGAATATTTTAGCCAATTTATTGTTCATACTAAACTAGATTGCCTCTAGGGCACCTATTCCAACAGTCTCCCACTTGCACTAGAGCCAATCCAGTGCATCTCATATGCCAATGCTCCTGGTGTGCCCTTCATGCTTACGCTGAACAAGCGGGTTTGTAAGAGGTGTTGGAATAGATGCCCTAGAGGCAATCGTAGATTTAGTATGAACATTTTTTTTGGCTAGAATATTCATTTATTATATATTGTGATATTTAATATAATGAAGTCCTTAGATAAAATGTGTTGTTTATCTTAAATATCTCTAGTCCACTATATTGATTAATAGGACGATCAAATATAGACTAGTATGTGGGTGGATTGATATGGAGATATCAAGTCTAACACATGGGTATGCATTAGAAGTAATGGCATACTGGATTGACCCACAAAAAAAATGATACATTAGATTATGTCAAGTCACAATCGCTTTTCGTAGGGCTAATATAATTGAAATCCTTAGACTTGAAGTCACTAGATACTCTAGTTGTGAAATATTGCGCTTTGATGTTATCAAACGTTACACCGTAACTGGGTAATCATAAAGATGGCTATCGGGCGTGATAGGAAGCAAGCTTAGAGATCATAGTGATGTAGATAGGATTTGTCCCTCCCAAATAATGGGGGTAAATATCCACGACCACTCGAGGGATGAGGCTTATTGAATGTCTGGCCAGAATCAGATAAATCAATATAGAGATATTGATGTTATCTGCAAGCATAAGCATATTCCCAGGATCGAGGAACTATGGATTGGATATGCGAGTGCGACGGTGTATGTCTCGTGTCCAATCCGGATATGGAGACAAAGGGATAGTGCAATATGACATATTGGGCACAAGAGGTTTGTCGGGATCACTGACTATTTCTATTGGTTGGGTGGCATGGACGTGTTGCTAGACACCACTTCATGTTAGTAAGAGTTACTACCAACTATATAGAAACCTATGGGGTCACATGTCAAATAGAGTAGCGCTAGATTTGGGATTAATTAATATTGATTAATTAATAGAAGGAAGGGAATAGTTCTAGTTCATCTAGAATTAGGAAACTCTTTTAGGAAACAACAAGGAGTTGTTGGAGTATATAAAGGAGGCTCTAGCTTCCTTCCCACTTAATGTTAAGGTTATTAGACATAACAAAGAGAGTGGGAGAGAGCAAAAGAGAGAGCAAGACAAGAGCTAGGGCCGAAACCCTAGCCCCGTCCGCCCCCCCTTCCCGTCGGTTCAAAGAGGAGGCCGCCCCTCCTCTTGTTGCTTTGATCTTCTTCCCTCTTCCTCCGGGTTCAAGCTAGCACTTGTTTGAAGTAAGAATCTAGATCTCACCTCTAGACGTGGATCAACCGTAGAGACGAGGACATCAATCTTCGTGTGATCTCACAAATTCAAAGGTACACAATACTATGTCTCTTATCATGTTATGATGTCTCCTCCTGACGATCCGTGGTGGGCATTGAAGTAGGAATTAAATTTTGTTATTCCGCTGTGCTACCTACTTCAAAACCCAACAGTGGTATCAGAGCCACATGTCGTAGAGCATAACATGATGTATATGTTACGATTTCAGTTTACACACCGTTTTATTGTTTACTACACGAAAACTGAAATTAATTGGCATAGTAGATGCAAAATTGAATTTGATTCAATTGAACAAGATCCAATTTAACATTGGATGTTAAGATTGGTGAGTTTAATCACATATGATGTGTAAAATTGGGTTCTTGAAAAATTAGGGTTCATGGGCACATGATTGAAAAGGGGTTTTCAGTTATGGAAATAAATTTATGGAATTAAATCCATAAGGAAACAACCTTGCTTGGGCAACAAGGAAGAGGGAAGGAAGACTAGGGACGAAACCCTAGCCGCCCGCCCCCTCCCTTGCGCGCCAAGAAAAGGCCGCGGGCCAATGGGGCGGCCGACCTAGGGCCGAGCCTTGTGGCGGCGGCGGCCCTAGGGGTTCGGGCCCCTTGTTGGCTTGAACCCCTTGGACTGTTGTAACCCTAATTGCCCAATTTCATTAAAATTAAACAAGTGCGTTAAAAATTGGTTTTAACTGTATTATGTGCTTTATTGCATGGTGGATGGATATGGCCTAGGATTGTGGATGTTTTATTGCTTTGTGGTTTGGTTTACGACCTACGAGATGATCAAATTAATGTAATAATTAATTAGGTTTTACGGCCAGCGAGTCGTCTTTTTCTCCTCGACATGTGAGGCTTTTGTTATTTATTTATTCTAGATGTTAGGCTAGAATTAGAAATATTTAGATGATAGCCAAGAACATGGAGAAGAAGACCGGAGAACCAAAGGAGCCAAGAGACAAAGAAGACATCCCTAGGCGCGCAGCTATGGTGGAGCACATGGAGATGAGCTCGGCACTTTAGGGAAATTAGATATTATCATTGGCTTGATAATATCATTAGTCTAGGGGCCATATCCATGCCACGTTTCTTTTGTGTTAGTGGATGTTTATTATTCATGCATTGTTATTTAATTTTGTGTGTATGGCGATACTAGCGAAAACAATAACAAGATAATAATTAACAAGGTTGGTCTTTTATTGTGGATTGCCCAATCCAAATAAGTAGACCATGTTGATGAGATCAACCAAACAAATTAAAATAAAAATCCCTCAATTAAATATTGAGTTTTGCCTTCTCTTGCCAAAACACCCTTCATGATCATGGTTTATTAAAATTCGGGCTTGTCAAAGCAAGGCGATTTTAATTTACCATGATGTGTTGCGGACGACACAAGCTAGTAATGTGTGTATGTTGAAGCAAGATGTTGAACTCAAGTAGGCAAGAATCAATTGGATTGATGAGCCTAGAGGCATGAAAATTAGGAGTTATCCATGGGATAAAGAATAAAAGAGTTATTCACCTAATTCGACCAAGAGTTTCATATGATGCAATTGTAAGGGTTCCCACCTAAATAACCTATTCTTGGGTGACTTGCCAAAGCAAGCTCAAGAAGAAGTGAAAAAGGGATCTTGACCCCACTAGAAAATACAATGATGTTTTCCGGATTAATGGTGAGGGCTATTAATACGAGAAAAATAGTGGGAGCTATATTTGATGATATAGCCATTATTAAATATAGTTAAATTGTTCAAAATAATAAAATCACACATTTCTCGTTTTGTAGAATTCCAAATGGCAAACAACAACGCATCGACTTCATCCCTACGATCTGTCCTTGAGAAGGACAAACTGTCTGGAACAAATTTCCTTGACTGGTACAGAAACTTAAGGATTGTCCTTACGCAAGAAAAGAAGCTGTACGTCTTGGACACTCAAAATTCCAGCACCACCACAAGACGAGTCTCTTCTAGCGGAAGTGAGGGAACTTCAGAAACATATTGATGATTCTAATGACCTGACTTGCAAATGCTTTGTACCATGACTGCTGAGCTTCAGAAGCAGCACGAGAATATGGAAGCCTATGATATGATCATACACTTGAAACAATTGTTTCAGGAACAGGCTAGGCATGAGAGCTATGAGGTGTCTAAAGCATTATTCAAGAGTAGTCTTGCAGAGGGGAATCCAGTAGGCCCTCATGTACTCCGAATGATCGGGTACATAGAGAACCTTGACAGACTGGGGTTCCCATTGGGTCAAGATTTGGCTACTGATCTTGTCTTGCAATCGTTGCCTGAGAGTTATAATCAGTTCATCATGAACTATAATATGAACGAGATTAGTAAGACTCTGCCTGACCTATTGAACATGCTAAAGACAACGGAACAGAGCGTCAACAAAGGCAAGGCCATAATGATGGTGCA
The DNA here is from genome assembly GCA_023055425.1 of Linanthus parryae. NCBI lineage: Eukaryota > Viridiplantae > Streptophyta > Magnoliopsida > Ericales > Polemoniaceae > Linanthus > Linanthus parryae. Next base: position 46,376,289 of record JALGPY010000010.1, on the reverse strand, counting down.
TAAGAAGAAGGGCAAGTCAGTTGACTCTACTTCAAAAGGAAAGCGCAAGAAAGTTGAAAAATCCAAGGAAGCCCTAAAGCCTAGTGGAGGCGTGGCTAAGGGTGAGTGTCACTACTGCAGCCAGCCGGGTCATTGGAGGAGGAATTGCCCTAAATATATGGAGGATAAGAAGCTTGGAATAGTGATTCCACCACCACCAGGTATTTATGTTATAGACGTCAATCTTTCTATTTCTTCATCTTGGGTATTGGATACCGGATGTGGTTCTCACATTTTTCGTAATGTGCAGGATTTGAAAATAAGTAGAAGATTGATTAAAGGGGAGATAGACCTGCGCGTCGGGAATGGAGAAAAAGTTGCTGCATTAGCTGTAGGCGTTTATGATCTATCTTTTCCTTCTAGACTTATTTTAGAATTAGACAATTGCTATTATGTGCTTGCTATGAGCAGAAACATTATTTCCGTTTCTTGTTTGGACGAGAGGGGTTTTTTCTATTTCAATAAAGGACAAGTGTTGCTCCATTTATTTTGATAGTATGCACTATTGTAGTGCGCATTTGTCTAATGGATTGTATATCCTTGATCTAAATAGTCCAATCTATAACATAAATAATAAAAGGATTAAAACTAATGATTTGAATCCTACATATCTATGGCACTGTCGTTTAGGCCATATAAATGAGAAACACATATCTAGACTCCATAAGGATGGACTTCTAGACTCATTTGATTTGGAATCATATGAGACATGTGAATCTTGTTTACTAGGAAAAATGACAAAGTCCCTTTCAATAAGAAAGGTGAAAGGACTAGTGAGTTATTGGCACTCATACATACCGATGTATGTGGACCATTCCCACGCCTTCCAGAGGTGGTTATACCACTTCATCACATTCACTGATGATTTCAGTAGATATGGATTTGTAAACCTTATGAAGGCAAAATCCGAATCCTTTGAATTGTTAAAGGAATTAAAGAATGAAGTAGAGAAGCAACTTCGCAAAAGTTTTAAGGCTCTACGATCGTGGAGGAGAGTACTTAAGCCAAGAGTTTGATGAGTATCTTAGGGAGTGTGGGATAGTATCCCATCTCACTCCACCCAGAACGCCACAATGGAATGGCGTGTCTGAGAGGAGGAATCGCACTCTATTAGATATGGTGCGATCTATGATGTCTCAAACAGATCTTCCGATATCCTTTATGGGACATGCTCTAATGACGACAACTTTTACCATTAACCGCGTTCCATCCAAGTCAGTCATGAAGACACCATATGAGATATGGACTGGGAAGCGTCCCATTGTGTCGTTTATGAGGATTTGGGGCTGTGATGTCTATGTAAAAGTTTTACAAACATACAAGCTCGGGCCCAAAGAGGATAAGTGTAAATTTGTGGGATATCCTAAGGAAACTAAAGGATATTACTTCTACAATCCCATCGAGAACAAAGTGTTTGTTGCTCGGACCGGCGTGTTTCTAGAAAGAGAGTTTGTCTCTAAAGAAGCAAGTGGGAGGGCTGTAGAACTTGAAGAGATTCAAGAACCACAAATCACTGAACCGATGATGGAACATGAGCAGGAACCGCAAGAAGTTGTGGAAGAACCTGTTCAGGTAACACAGGAACTCCGTAGATCAGAAAGAGTGCGTCATGAGCCAGAGAGGTATGGACTTCTCGTGACTGAGCCCGATGACGTACCACTCATAGATGATGAGCCTGCAACCTACGGAGAGGCCATGAAAGGCCTAGACTCTAAGAAGTGGCTAGAAGCCATGAGATCCGAATTGGATTCCATGTACACCAACAAAGTATGGAATTTGGTGGAACCACCTGAAGGAGCTCGGCCCATAGGGTGCAACTGGATCTTTAAGAAGAAGACCGACATGGATGGCAAGGTAGTTTCCTATAAGGGTCGATTGGTAGCCTAAGGGTATAGACAGATTCATGGTATCGACTATGATGAGACCTTTTCACAATTCGCCATGACTAAATCCATTCGAATTCTACTTGCTACTGCAGCATACTACGACTATGAGATTTGGCAAACAAATGTCAAAACATTGTTTCTTTATGGGAACATCCTTGAGGATGTGTACATGACACAATCGGAGGGTTTCGAGGATCCAGAGAATGCTAATAAAGTATGTAAGCTGCAAAGATCCATTTATGGATTGAAGCAAGCTTCTAGGAGCTGGAATCGACGTTTTGATGACGCAGTCAAAGATTTTGGCTTCATCAAGATCTCACCTCTAGACGTGGATCAACCGTAGAGACGAGGACATCATTCTTTGTGTGATCTCACAAATTCAAAGGTACACAATACTATGTCTCTTATCATGTTATGATGTCTCCTCTTGACGATCCGTTGTGGGCATTGAAGTAGGAATTAAATTTTGTTATTCCGCTGTGCTACCTACTTCAAAACCCAACAGTGGTATCAGAGCCACATGTCGTAGAGCATAACATGATGTATATGTTACGATTTCAGTTTACACACCGTTTTATTGTTTACTACACGAAAACTGAAATTAATTGGCATAGTAGATGCAAAATTGAATTTGATTCAATAGAACAAGATCCAATTTAACATTGGATGTTAAGATTGGTGAGTTTAATCACATATGATGTGTAAAATTGGGTTCTTGAAAAATTAGGGTTCATGGGCACATGATCTCACAAATTCAAAGGTACACAATACTATGTCTCTTATCATGTTATGATGTCTCCTCTTGACGATCCGTTGTGGGCATTGAAGTAGGAATTAAATTTTGTTATTCTGCTGCGTTACCAATTTCAAAACCCAACAAGAGGATCTGAAAGATTCTCATCTGTAGGAATCTTGCATATCCGAACGTCTCCTCTTTCGACAATATCTCGAATAAGATGGAACATCCTGAGTACATGCTTGGATTTCTGGTGCGATCTGGGTTCCTTTGATTGTGCGATCGCTCCAGTGTTGTCACAATACAACTCCATTGGATCCGCAATACTAGGAACCACACCAACCTCAGTAATGAAATTTCTATTCCAAACAGCTTCTTTTGCTGCGCCATTTGCAGCAATGTACTCAGCCTCTGTTTTAGACTCTTTCTTGGAACTTTTCCAGCTCACCTCTGCTCCATTCAGGCAAAACACAAACCCCGATTGTGATCTGCAATCATATCGGTCGGTCTGGAAGCTTGCATCCGTGTAACCCCTTACACGCAACTCCTCATCACTTCCAAACATCAAGAATACATCCTTATTTCTGCTTAAGTACTTTGAGATATTCTTTACCGCAATCCAGCGACTCTCACCAAGATTGGACTGGTATTTGCTTGTCATACTCAATGCATATGACACATCTGGTCTAGTACATAACATGGCGTACATGATGGATCCTATGGCCGAGGCATAGGGAACCTTATTCATGTGTTCCTTCTCAATCTCATTGGATGGACAACCACTCTTCGAAAGAGTGATTCCATGCGACATGGGCAAGAATCCCTTCTTGGAATCTTGCATGATGAACCATTTCAGAACCTTGTATATATATGTACTTTGGCTCAGGCCAAGCAGCCTCTTAGATCTATCTCTATAGATCTTTATACCGAGTATATAGGCTGCTTCACCTAAGTCTTTCATTGAGAAACAGTTTCCTAGAAAATATTTAACAGATTGAAGCATGGGAATGTCGTTTCCAATGAGTAGTATGTCATCCACATACAAAACCAGAAAAGCAATAGAACTCCCACTAACCTTCTTGTAGACACAAGACTCATCTTCGTTTCTGATGAAGCCAAACTCTTTGACTACTTCATCAAAACATCGATTCCAACTCCTAGAAGCTTGCTTCAATCCATGAATGGATCGTTGTAGCTTACAGAATTTGTTGGCTTGCTTTGGATCTTCAAAACCCTCGGGTTGTGTCATGTACACATTCTCAAGGAGATTACCATTCAGGAATGCTGTTTTGACATCCATCTGCCAAATCTCATAGTCTTAGTATGCTGAATAGCAAGTAAGATTAAGATAGATATGGTCATTGCGACTGGTGAAAAGGTTTCATCATAGTCAATACCATGAATCTGTCTGAATCCTTTAGCCGCCAATCGTCCCTTATAGGTAATCATATTACCATCCATGTCGATCTTCTTCTTGAAGAACCACTTGGACCCTATGGGCCGCACCCGTATGGGTGGTTCCACAAAAGTCCATACTTTGTTGGTATACCTGGATTCCATCTCGGATCTCATGGCCCCAAGCCACGAGAAGTCCATACCAGATTAGGATCATCATCTTTGAGCATCGTGTCACCAGATTCAGTCACGATAAGTCTATACCTCTCTGGCTCCTGGCGCACTCTACTAGATCTACGAAGCTCTTGTGTTACTTGAACAGGTTGCTCCAAAAATTCTTGTGGCTCCTGCTCATGTTCCATAGTTGGATCAATGCTTTGTGATTCCTGAAATTTTTCAAGTTCCACAGTCCTCCCACTTGCTTCTTTAGAGACAAACTCTCTTTATAGAAACACGCCGGTCCGAGCAACATACACTTTGTTCTCGGTTGGATTGTAGAAATAATATCCCGTAGTTTCCTTAGGGTATCCCACAAATTTGCATTTGTCCGACTTAAGCCGTAGCTTGTCTGATTGTAAACGTTTTACATAGACATCGCAGCCCCAAATCTTCATGAACGACACTGTGGGACGCCTCCCACTACACATCTCATGTGGTGTCTTCGTGACTGATTTAGATGGAACACGGTTAATGGTGAAAGATGCACTCAATAGTGCATAGCCCCAAAATGATAATGGAAGATCAGTTTGACACATCATAGATCGAACCATATCTAATAGAGTTCGATTCCTCCTCTCGGACACGCCATTCCATTGTGGTGTTTCGGGTGGAGTGAGTTGGGATATTATCCCACACTCTCTAAGATAGTCTTAAAACTCTTGGCTCAAGTATTCTTCTCCACGATCCGATCGTAGAGCCTTAATACTTTTCCCAAGCTGCTTTTCTACTTCATTCTTGAATTCTTTTAACATTTCAAAGGATTCAGATTTGGACCTCATAAGGTACACAAATCTATATCTACTGAAATCATCAGTAAATGTTATGAAGTAGACATAACCACCTTTGGCAGGCGTGGAAAATGGCCCACATACATCATTATGTTTCAATGCCAATTGCTCACCATTCCTCTCACCTTTCTTATTGAAAGGGGACTTTGTCATTTTTCCTAATAAACAAGCTTCACATGTATCATATGATTCAAAATCAAATGAGTCTAGAAATCCATATTTATGGAGTCTAGATAAACGTTTCTCATTTATATGGCCTAAACGACAAGCATGATTTAAATTATTCATTTTAATCCTCTTGGTATTAATGTTATAGACATGATTGCTTAGATCAAGGATATATAATCTATTAAACAATTGCCCACTACAATAGTGAATACTATCAAAATAAATGGAACAAAAATTGTTCTTTATTGAAATAGTAAAACCATCCTTGTCCAAAAAAGTAATATAAATAATGTTTCTGCTCATAGCAGGAACAAAATAGCAATAATTTAATTCTAAAACTAATCCAGAAGGCAGAGTGATAACTCTCTTTTAGTAGTTATTTTTATACTTCCATATTACTTGTAATAGGCTTATTTCACATGATTTATATGTTATATTTGCATAAATATGTGAATGTGACGATTTATAAGTTTAAGAGTGAAAAGTTTTTTTTCTAGCCTACCAAACATCCAACGTTATTGAGAACTTCATTAGAAAAGCCAAATAGGAAGAAAATACATGAGAACTTCATTAGAAAAGCATCCAAAGAAAAAAGAAAAAGAGATGTGCTTGTTATTGTTAGTTTTTATTTGGGGAAATTTGAGAACTTCATTAGAAAAGCAAAATAGGAAGAAAATACATCAAAGTAGCAACACAGGACACCGAAAGAAACCAGATCATCAACCCCTAAATATGACTACCAAACATCCAACGTACCAAGACTGAACCAACACAATAAACACAACTAAATCTAAAACAAAGTTTTGAGAATAATAAAACTCACAAAACGAACTAAACTTTAGAAACTGCATTAGAGACTGCACTAGAGACTGCAATGTCCTTCACTTTTGCTCCTGACTTCTCCCTGAGAAATTGAAAGAGGGCTTCTTCATTTGGATCCACTGGCTTCCTATCAACCAAGATGAAACCTTGAGATTTAGCCTTGTACATGGCAACAATTTCCTCCATTCTTCTTTCCTCCTCCAAGACTTTCAACTTCAGTTGTTCCTCTGATGGATAGTCCTTCATGAAACGTTCTAAAGCTGCTTCTATACCTCTTGGCTTCTTGGGAACCTTGGAGCCAGCAGCAGACATTGGAGCCTTTCCTTTAACTACCCTTTTTGCTTGAGCCTTCTGCTTCCTAGCAGTCACCTCAGAGGATGGTTTTGGCTTTGCCTTCTCTTCTGCAACCAATGCTAAAGTTGTGTGTTATTGTTAGTTTGGTACATTTGATTAGTATTTTAGTTGTTCAAAAATCCGAGTAGTAGCTTTGATCACTTGTGCTTCTTCACTTTTGTGGCCGCGAGAACGACGTTGAACCGGTGGTGAGGGAGTAGAGGGCCGGAGTTGTGAGATTTGGGCTTGGTATTTGTTCATCGTGGTGAGGGAGTGTGAGAATGGGGTTATTGGTGAGATATGTCACGACAAGTAGGACCGCGCTTCTAAAAAGCCTATCCTACCGTCCCTAAGACTTCAACCGAATAAACCCGTTGAGATTAAAAGCTCGGATGGTGTACTAGGATAGGCTAGGATGTCTCTACCGTTTTCGGCGCACACGAGAGGCTAGTCACTTGTAGAGAGAAACGTTAATCTCTCTATGCTTTCTAGGGGGATTTCAAATTGAGAAACGTAAGTCTCACTCGGTTTGCACATATTTACGTTGCATGTTTTACGACTTGAGGGGACTTAGAGCTTGATAACATGCCCTTTCGAGTGATTTGAGATCGCCCGATCTCCCCCAAAAAGATAAAAAGTAGTGTTTATGTATATTTGTGATTATTTAGAATCGAGTTATAGTATTGCATTGCATCATATTGTTGCATGGTTGGGTCATGTATTGAGTCTTTATTTGTGACGAGTTGGCTAGTTAATATTTGCATGCAACGGTGTTTCTAGTAAGTATGCAATTATCGCGACTCGTATCATGTTGGTGGAATGGAAGTTGAAGTGTGAGTGTGGCCGGATTTTGATTTGTTGCTCGGGACGAGCAAAAGGTAAGTGTGGGGGTATTTGATAACTCTCTTTTAGGAGTTATTTTTATACTTCCATACTACTTTTAATAGGCTTATTTCACATGATTTATATGTTATATTTGCACAAATATGTGAATGTGACGATTTATAAGTCTAAGAGTGAAAAGTTGTGTTTCTAGCCTATTTGTGCATGTTTTCTCTCATATTTGCTATGATAATTGCACGGGTAGTTTAATGTTGTGTATATCAGGTAGAAGAGGTGCATTGGAGAGCTTATGAGATGCTTGGATATGCTTGGAATGGAGCTAGATGAAGTGGATAAAAGGAGACGCAAAAACGAAGCGAAGTTGGAAAAGTCACACAGGACCATCCTGCACTCTTTTAAATGCGCTGGAAAATATACAAATAATTTTGGAGCAAGGCCTGCGGCATTGGAAAGAAGACATCCGTATCTTTCCAACGATATATGGTAGGCCCGAAGACGAGTCCGTATGAGGTAGATATGGCACGCGCAAGATCAGAAAATAATTCTATCCGGGAATTTCGAACTGGAGGGATTAAAGTGCAATTTCGGCCAATTTACATTACAAAATCGTGCCCAACTGGTAAAAAACGAGAGAGAAGACCTAAGAGGAGGGAATTCACGTATTTTTGGAGGAGAACAAGATTGGAGAGCAAGCTTGGAGGTGGAGAATTATCAAGAATCATCAAGACTTGAAGATTATTCGTTTGATTTCCTCTCTCTTTCATTCTATTGTATGATTATGGAGATTTCTTCTATGCTAAACAAGATTATGTCTAGCTAAACTTCTCTAAGCTAGGCAATTGATGGAGAATTAGGGTTTTGATTAGTATTTTTCCGGATTGATGACTTGATTCACGTTTATGCTTAAATCTAGTATATGTTCTAGTTAGCTCTTATGTTCTTGTGCTTTATTTTTAGTATTCTTGGCTTGATCAGCCGTAGGGTACTATTTGTTTAGATAGTTGCACGAAAGTGAACTAATCGAGACGCGTTAAGAACATAGTGAGTAGTCTTGTAGTTCTTTGAGACTGAGAGGAGATAAGAACTTGATTAACCAAGTGTGGGTTGTTTCAGTTGGAATTGGCTAGGACTTAGTGAAAACGGTGGACCGACAAGACCCAGTGAGCGAGCCTAGCAAGACAGCTAGAACGTAACAGTAGACGGAGGTGGACCGAGTGTAACTTGGTATAATTAGACATAACTAGAGTGTTTCAAGCATAATCCTGAAATTGCTAAGAACCCTAGGGACCATTGATTGCCTAGTTCTTCTCCATAATCGTATTCCATTACAATCATTCTTTAAAGTGAAAAATCATACAAAAACAGTTAGTTTAGTCGTTCTTTTATTTTAAGTCGCTTGTTTGTGGGCGACAAACATTCAAAATCAAACCACTTCTTACCGGTTACTTAGGTATCTTCTAATTGATTCTTAATTAGCTAGTAGTCGTCTATTTCCCTTGGGTTCAATACTCGGAGTCGTAAAATACTCCACTTACTTCGTGCGCTTGCGTTTAAACGCGTTAAGAATTCGCGTCAAGTTTTTGGCGCCGTTGCAGGGGACTTAAACGGTTATTTAGTTTAGTTAAAGATTAATTTAGGATACCTCTTTTATTTTTTTTTATTTGCTATTTGTTTTCTCATTTGTATTTGATTATGCTTTTCAGGTATTCAGTGTATCCCAGGATTCCTATTGACCTTATGTTCCCACTCGAAGACTACTCAAACACCAAAGGAGAAGACAGAAACAGAGCACCATGGGCAATCAATTAACCAACGCGCAACTCAATCAGCGGGTGGAAGAGATGTCTAAGCACCTAAATGATCGCAATGTCCAGAAACCGTACAACAAGTCTGGGCAAGCTATTTTGGATAATTTTCAGTCGTCCACCTATGGACACAATCAGGCAATTGTAGTGCCAGAGATACAGGCCGAGCACTTTGATCTTAAGCCTGCGACAATTCGGACGGTAACAAATTAGTTCCAATTCTGTGGGAACAGGGATGAAGACACCAATGACTTTATTCGGAGGTTCAATGCATATATAAAGACTATCAAGTACAAGAATGTCACCCCAGAAGCATTGAAGCTCATTCTTTTTCCTTACTGTCTGAAGGGTGCAGCTGAGAAGTGGCTTCATCCAAGAGCACCTGATTCGATCACTACATGGACTCAGTGTGTGGATGAGTTCATGGCCAAGTTTTATCCAGTTCAGCGGGTGATTGAGCTATAGGGTGAAATTCTAGGCTTTCGGCAACAGGCCGATGAAACCGTGGTTGATGCATGGGACCGTTTTACGCACTCGATCAAGAAGTGCCCAAATCATGATTTTGGGGACTACAAAATTTTACAGGTCTTCTACCATGGTTTAGAACATCACAATCAGGAGCTGGTTAACAGAGAAGCTGGGGGAAATTTTCTGTATTCTGTTGACAAAGAAGGAGCTTATGCGCTCATGAAGCAGCTTACTAAGTAGGATTCCCAACTCTATGATTCTAGGAGATTATCGGCGACCTAAGGATGATGAATGGAAGACTGGGATCAACAAGATGGTATCTGACTTAGCCAAGCATGTGTATCGGGACAAGAAGCCAGTTGCAAGGGTAGAGGAGCAAGAATTTGATTCAGCCTTGGCCCAAATTGCAAGTGAAGATGTGAACTTTGTGGGGGCACAAGGAAAGTGACATAATTGGAACCAAGGGAGCTACAGACCAGGCACAAGATATCATCCAGGTTTCAGGTATGGGGATCAGTCTGGAGCAATATACGCACCTGGGTTTCAGCACATGCCACAAGCACCAGTTTCGCAGGCTCCACCACCGGCTGCTATAGCACCAAACCCAGAGATTTATGAACTGACCAAGGCATTGACACAACTGACCAACAACATGAACAAAATGACCTCAACGATCAATGTTGTGTCTTCTGATTTGCAGGCTACGAAGACTTCTCTTCGTTCAATAGAGGTTCACGTTGGGCAAATTGCAACACAATTATCTGCTAGAGCACCTGGCTCTCTATCGTCTGACACAGAGAATGTGCGCCGGGTAAATGCCATTACCACTCGCATCGGGGTTTCGTTGACTGATCCACCATACCCGAGCCATACTAGAGCTGAATCATCAAAGGCTAAGGAGCATGAGGTCTTCGATTCTGAGAAGACACCTGTCATGGTTCCCCAATCAAAGGGCCTGACTCCACATGATGATGAAAAGTCAAATGAGGTATTACCACCATCCCCTTCTTCTAAAGATGTACCTTTTCCGTTGAAAACTAGGAATAAGAAGGATGACTCTGAGGAGTATAGGAGATTTCTTAGAATTTTCTCCAAACTGCACATAAACATTCCATTGATTGAGGCGCTGCAGAAAATGCCTAAATATGCGCGGTTACTCAAGGACGCAATCCTTGGGAGAAAATCTATGGATAACTTTCAGAATGTGAAACTGAATGAACATGTGAGTTCATGTGTCTTGAATGGGCTACTCAAGAAGAAGAAAGATCCTGGTAGTTTTGTGGTTGAAGCTACACTTGGCGGGGCCTATACAGGCAGGGCTTTATGTGATCTGGGGGCGAGTGTTAACTTGATGCCGCTTTCAGTATTTAAAAAAACTTAGGTGTGGGGGAGCCTCGTAAAACATGGATCAACCTTCAGTTCGCAGATAAGTCATCCAAGAAGGCCATGGGGGTGGTAGAAGACGTACTTGTGAGGGTTGGTAGTTTGATCATGCCATCCGATTTTGTGATACTGGACATGCCAGTTGGTGACGTTCCGATAATTCTTGGTAGGCCATTTCTGGCTACCGGTCGGACGTTAACTGATGTAGAGAATGGGGAGTTGATCATGAGGGTCAACGATACTGTGGAGACTTTTCGGGTTTTCAAACCGACTCCTCAGTACACCCGTGAGGTGAAGCCAGGACTGCCTTTTCCCGTGCAAGTTAGGCGAGGAATTCCAGAGCTGACACAGGAGGATCCGCTTGAACTTAAGGGAAAAGCATCGAGTGTGCAGGCGCACGAGGTAGTTATGAGCATCCAGCGCCAGAAGTTGGATGCGGAACGACCTGCCAAAACACCTTTCTGAGGCTCATGAGGTAACATGGTCGGGCCGTCGACCGTAAATGACAAGCGCTTGTTGGGAGGCAACCCAACGTACTTTCATGCTTTAGTGTAGAGAGTGTGCTTTTAAATATTGTCATGTGCGTGTTTAATACGGTATAGTTACATGAGAGATGAGAGAGTGAGGATATCATGTTTGAAATGAATCTCTGAAGGTTACAAGTTGAAGACGCGATTCGGACTCCCCTTCTTGATGCGCGCCGACGAGAATGCATAGAAACCGAGAAAGCCACTTGAAAATATTTAAAACGGATCAAAGATGAGAAACCACTTGAACTTGAGGAATACTTATGTGAGCAAAACAAGTATGGAAAGAGCTTTCCGGTGATAGACGACGAGAATGCGCGCATCGGGGTCCGAACGCGAAAAGATGAATTTATAGAACAAAAAAGTTGGTGGATTTCGAGTCAAGAATCGCGTAATAGCATGAATAGAGAATTTCTGTGAGTTTAGGGAACTCGCGAATGAGTTCTACGCAAATTAAGGGAATTAACGGTGAAAACAGCACATGAATCGGAGTTCGGGAGGTCAAGGAGTCCAAAATTGTACATCACCAGCTCCTGACTAGTCGTATGATAAGTCAACTGGTCGTAGGACCACTTTTTACTTAGCCAAACTGTGGGAAATTGAAAAACCTAGTCTTCTGCTGGTTGCACGACCAGGACAAGTGGTCGTACGACCAGAAATGGTCTTTTGCGCAATTCAGCCACTAACCGGGTGTATTTTTGGTATTTCCGGATAATTTTGAAGACAAATCGTGAGGAAGGTTGTTCTTCCCCTTCAGACGACGAACATCGAATTCAAAGAGCCTCTAGTACTCTCGATTCTGGCCAAAATTGCAAAGCTCAATGTAATCGAAAGCCAATTGGTGGGTTTTGTTCGGCGTAGCATCGTCGGTGACATAGAGGCAGAGGGCTCTTTTTTTTAGACCCGCGACAGCGTCTCACGGACACTGGCAACCTTCAAGAACTTGATTGATCGGTAAAATCTCCGGAATTCTCCTGGTTTTCGGTTGGTTTCGCTCGGCGAATCAGAACCGCAGAACTGGGGGGTGATTCTGAAATCTGGCGAGGTAAGATTGGGGGATCTCCTCCTTTTCTTGTGGCGCTGCCATGGCTTCTTTGTGGGTCGCGGTTTCAAACTGAATCAGGGTAGATTCAGCCTCTGTTCTTCGCTGCTTCTACTGGTTTGAGCTTCACGCCGTATTCAATGGCGGCCTTGTGGTTGATTGATTCGGTGTACTGTTGTTGCTGGTTTGTTTCAGTACTTGGGTCTGTTGGAGGTCGTGGCTGTGATGTTGGGCCAGCAGGTGGGTTAACCAGTTTTCATGGAGGAATTGGTTGGATGTGGTGGTGGTTGCAGGTCCGGTGATTAGGAGGGTAGGCTGGAGGTGTAATGGTGGTTATTGGGTCAGTTGTGTGAAAGGTGTAGGCACTGGAGAAGCTAGGGTTTTACTCAAAAAAATTTGCCAATTCATTCTCAACCAGTTGGAATTAGAGAAAACCGTTTGCGGGGTTGTAACGTGGAAAACGTGGAGAAGCCGTTGAGCTAAAAATCTCACATCGCGAAAGTTATCGAAAAATCAGTCAACGGTACGGTTCTCGACTGATTTTGTCGATCAAGCCTCGTCAGAATGGAACTCCAGAGCTCCAGGTTTCTTTAAATTCTCTCTTTTAATTCAGTTTAGGAATTTGCAATGGATATGCTGAATTGGTTGTTGAATTTGCCAGAATTCTGCGCTTAATTGCTCAATTATTTCTACACTCCTTGTCACGTGCACGTAGCAAAAATAATCTGTAAATTGGAATTGCTACTTTCTTGTGCAATGAAATCGTTTAGGATTAATGACGATGGTCCTTAGTAGATTCACCGCACCTTGCATTAGAATTGCCGAGTCCTATTGTTTGATTTCTAAATTCGTTGAGGACAACGACGCATTCAAGTGTGGGGGGATTTTTAAGTCTTGACTAGCCAGTCTGTCTGCATTAACCTGTCACATATAGTGCAAAAAGAATTGTCACTTATGGGGTTTGAACCCATGACCTTCTTCTCAAACTTCACCAAAGCTTTAAGTGCTAGCTTTTAACAACTGTGCCAACTACCTCTTTGTTATTTCTCTCTTCCCAACTACTAACATTAACTAACTAACCAGATTAAATAATGAAAAAAAACAAAAACAAAACAAAAGAAGAAAGAGTGAGAGAGAGAAACGGGTTTGTTACCCGAGAGAGAGAGACGGGATAGAGATGGTGGCGACGTGGGTGGTGAAGTCACCGAAAAGGAGGCGACGGCGGTGGCGGAGTCGGCTGGGCACGGCGGCGGCGGCGACGGCAGCAGCGGCGGCGGCGACGGCAGCAGCGGCGGCGGCGGCGACGGCAGCGGCGGCGGCCGGGAGAGAGAGAGAGAGAGAGAGAGAGAGAGAGAGAGAGAGAGAGAGAGAGAGATTGAAGGAAAGATTGAGAGAAATTGAAGGAGAGATTGAGAGCAATGAATTGGTATGGGAATTCCTCTGAGATTGGGGGGTTTATATAGGCTAGAGGGTGAGAAATCCGGCGAGGATTAGGTGACCCACTTCGAAAATTTTGATTTTGAATCGGGACCAAAAATTGGCGAAATTGGGTTGCTTGATGCTAAATTATCGAGCCTTGATGAGTTTAAATCGAGTAGGGAGTGATTTGGGACAAACATCAATGAATTTGGTGAAGGTTCGGAGTGGTAATGGTAGTGTTTGGGTTGGAGATGGTGTTCTTCCTCCGTGGAAGAGTTTGAGGAAGAAGATGACTATTTTTAGGGTTAAAGACACTTTCACCCCCACTGTTTTGGATAAAAGTCACTAACACCCCCCTGAATTAAATAAAAGACTCTTTATAAAGTTGAGAAAATACATAATAACCCCAAATAATTACTAGTAATAAAAATTAACTTCCTATCAATAAGATTAGCTCCCAACACTTATACTAATTTCATATTGACACCAAATAATATCATAAAATATAATAGTAGCATATTAACACCCCAATACTTATAGTAATATTATATTAAACTCAATAGTTATATTAATATCATAAATACCCATATCCACAAAACGGGGTATTTCATCCTTCCCCCCTTAAAGAGAGCTTCGTCCTCGAAGCTTAAACCAACCTCTCAACAACCACTAAGGTATGGGTCTCCACTTTATGGTATAATAACTAAGCGCAAACATAAGGCTTCAAAAATGACTTTCTTCAAAACCAAATGCTTCAAAACCGAAGGATTACATCTTTCCCCCTTTAGAGAAAACTTCGTCCTCAAAGTTTAAACAACATTATAACGACCCTCAACTATGAGTCTCCCTTCTAGGTATAACTACCAAATGCAACCTAATGCCATGCACGAGGAGTAAAATTCTATAAGGAGTATTAAAATGATGTACTGCAAAACCGAAGGATTACATCCTTCCCCCCTTAAAGAAGTGACGTCCTCGGAACTCCAAATACCTCGTCTAAAACGTGAGGATACTTCTTCCTCATACCATCCCCTGCTTCACATGCCGCATCCCTTGTGAGGTAATTTGTCCATAAGACCTTTAAAATTCAAACACTCTTGGTGCACGTGCCCTTTGTCATGATATCTAGAAGTGGTATAGAACACACTTCTTGGTGCACGTGCCCTTAACATGGTCAAAACTTCTGGTTTGAGATCCAATACATGAAATGGTATAGAACACACTTCCTAAGTTGCGACACATGGGACAAGGTATTCCCCGAGATTTTGACATTTCTCTTCAAGACATAGTCGTACGTGATCATCTGATCAGGTGGTAAGGCTATGGGGTAGGGATCACAACTATCGCCTATTGATCATTTTCTATCTTATCATGCAGCACTACAAAGATGCAATAATATCACATGTATCATACAATTCAACTTGACAAGTTCGATCATCATTGGTCATTTATAACCAATCTTCCAAGGACAATGTTGCTCTTTGGCTTACATTCCCATAGTAGGTCTCACAAAGATACTAGTGTTCTCCATATAGGAGTAACATCATAATTCAAAATAACAATCACAAAATCTGAGCCAGAGTCAAGATTATTACAAAAATTCATTTGTTCGAGTGTTCCAAGTATATAACAACAATGTCAAAAGAAAGTTCACATGCGGATTTGTCACTTAGTTGTTGGGTCTAACCTTTGAACACGGTCTTTGGTATCATATATAATAGTCTTTATTATAATCCCCCCTCCCAAATGATTACAAGCACACTCTTACAACCACTCAACAAGGGGTAGAACCTCTAGTAGCCCAATAAAAACATACAAATTTTAGATAAGCTCCTCCGTGGACATCCATCCCATGAATCGAACAATGATTCGAGTGACAAGGCTCCAATAATACACAACCTATGACAAAGTGCCTCAATTACATCAAGATTTGGATTATAACATGGCTAGTGAGATCACGTCCACAACTTAATCAGTGCCAAATAAAATATTTTCATTGCTTCGATCATTTACCCAAGTAACCATTGCTATTGTCTCATAAGTTGTTCTTCACAGAGAGTAAGGTCATTGAATCTCCCAAGTTTGAAATTCGTACTCTTAGTGAACGTAAACATAACCCAATTAAAAGATTCTAGATTATAATTTCCTAAACAATGAAAACGCGTCCAAACAAATCGTATGACTCTAAAGACGATTCACAAACAAGGAAATATCTCGTTCCATTAACTGACAAAACTCCAAAACTAATTCCAAAGGTCAGAACTATATCCGAATGGTACAAAACGGCTTATCTAACAAAATAGAGAATCGAAGAGATAGTGCACAAGACTCCAAAGCGGCATGGTTCCTCCTATCCTTAGGCACTTAACCATTGCCTATGATATATGATGTTACTCGGTGGTTCCCTTTACCGTTGTTTTCCTACCGTCATCTGAAAATTCGCCTCGAGCTAAGGTAATAAATAAAAATAAACCAGGTGTACCCAAAATAATACGATACTTAGGCACATACTCCAAGCAACTTATTCATATTCAAATAGGTTCAACAATAACGAGACTCGCAAGCTAGTATCCGGAGTCGCCTTTGGTGATAAATCCTTAAAAACATATTTATGTTAACAAAGCTCCAAGTACATCGTCCGAGAAGATTACAAAAACTAGGCGGGCTCATTTATCCCGGTACACCATTATTTTATGTAACTCCAAGGAATTCAATATAAGCATAAAACTCGACAAATCTTTTAGAGGTTAATAACCATTCCATTATCCCAAATAGTAGTTTAGTGACAATGCTCCAATCATATACGCCAAACAGCGTTATAAGCCAACTACTCCAACGTGAGACCATACTAAAATTAGTTAGACTACACTAAAAATTTATCTCATTGCTAGCACCAAGGTAGTAGAAAGCTTCCAAAATTTAAATTAATAACTCCAATGATAATCGTTACAACATCATAAAATGTTTGTCACGAGGAACAAGGTCCGCAAATCAGCCACGGTTGAACATCTAAACTCTCAGTCAGATTGAAAATAAACAAATGGATAAACTATATTACGCTTATACAAGAATGACGACACCCAACGACTAGCGTAACTCCAAGGGCAAACCATGAACAAAGAAACGTTTCTCTCGAATAATAGCTAAGTAACAAGGCTCCAAACATAAATACCCAATGTAAACGATAACATTCTAGTGACCCAGAATATTGCACTTGGTAATTCCAATGGTCTAAAAGATAACAAACAAATCTTAGTCTTTCACCCTCAACTTGAATATTACATGAGCGATACCCCTCTTTTTCCTTACCCTTCTAAGGTCATCTATAGACGATAATGGAGAGAAACAAGTTAAATATAACGTCCACTAAATATAGACGAGACGAGATAAGAAGAGACACAAGCACTAGTACAACAGTGTGATCTATCAAAACTAAGTAACAATACTCAAACCAAATGGAAATTCCAATGTTCTTTGATAGACATTTCAACTAGAATCCCAAGATTACATTTTCCTAACTACTTTAAAATAGGCTCTAAAATAAATCTGATCATTTGGAGAAATCGAAAGACATGGTTCTCAAAACCCTTTCTAGGCGAGGGTGGGTGGGAAACCTCTATAGTCCATGCTAACTCTTTAGTCTATCATTTCCCATGGGTCCTACATAGGTTCCTCCGAAGTTTTGAAAGCTAACAATAACGTATACTTCATGAAGCGCGGTTTTATCATTCATTGTCCTTGATGTAAATATTTTTACTTGGGAAGGTACCAGCATCCCTCATCAGCTAAATCATTATACTATCTCTTAATTGGAAATCAAAGAATTCTCATCAAGTAACGACTCCACAATGCAATAACTCTGAACCAGGACGTTGTTGTATACCCCTCTTCCAACAAAAGTGAAAACTCGATGCTCCAACCTATACAAGACTTCTCCGATAAATTCCCAACTTGACATACCCTCCAAGAAAGGTGTTATTGTCGGGTGGCTTACCTGAAAATTCTCCGTTGTTCAATTCACTAGGTTGACGGCTATATCGACCAGAGTTAAAGGATACTCCTATTTAGACATCAAACATAAGGATTATTCTACCATCAAGGTATTCTAAGGCTGAAATACAAACAAATACATACTTAGCAGCTGCCAACTAATAATTTTCCCCAGCATTCCCAAAAACTTCGCAACATTTATAAGAGATGGCCCAATATTGGAGGTAAAACTTTTAAGCAACGTATCAAGATCCCAAAACTTGTTCAAAAGTGGAACCCCGAAGCCCAAGTCTAAGTCAACCATAAATGATAAAAACGCTCAAAACTTATACCCCAAAAAACAAGACTATAATGAGATGGTTGTGAGACACTGTCATCAATGAAAGAAAATTAAACTCCTCATGTACATTATCGATAAATAGACCTCCAAGTATAATGTCAACATTTTAGCATTTCCCAACACATTAAAACTCTCAAACAATCTCTATAACAATTTTATATTCCGAAATCTCCAAAGTAGCCAATTCAACGACAACATGGTTTCATATAAACACCTAAAAGTCTAAACTTCGACAAACTAATTGAGAGGTACCTAAAACCACAAATTTGAAATCAAGTCGCCAAGCATCTCTCAAACACTTTCGCCTTGACATAATATAAATATACCTAGCTTTTCCTTGCTCTAACATTATTGTAAAACTCGTAACCAACCCAATGCATAGGTACTTCAAAATTCGTCGATACGAGCTCAATTATCCTCTTTTCCTGCTCATACAAACTTTGCTTGAATGGTATTTGCTTAACTACCAAAATTATTTTGAATCCTCATTCTTCGGGTTCGAAAAGGTAAGAAATTTTAACCCTCTTTGTGTAAAAGCTATTTCTAGTGTTGTGTGTGTGGTCTAATGTCCTACACTATAGCCTATTGTATCATTCATAAAGTATCATGGAGTTCAAGTAAACATAAGTACATGGCATCTAATATCAATTATGCATGAAATATAACACATTGATCATCATACAATCAATTACACATGCAATTTTCACATAGACTGAACACATCTTATTTCTCATGTTTCTTTGAGAATTATAAAAGTGATCAAAATGGTAAGAAAAGTTTATGAAATTTGGTGTGAAACAACCTCTATGAGTCTACTTTCATAATCAAGAAGAATCAACTCAAAATAATTTATAGAATCCAAGTTACACAGAGAATAGCATAGCTGCTGTTATAAGCCACCAGAACAGAAACTTCAACTTCACCAAGTCTTAAACTGACTTTTACTTTCTCAAAATGGTCAAGGATTTCACCTAGTTATAGTCATATGCGTCTATTCATCACCATAAAGATTTTGAGATCCATCCAAGATCTGTAAAGATATAAACTCGAAAATACTACAGATGGCCATTATGAAATTCTGCTATTGAACAACAACCTTGGAAATTCGTGTCTAAAGTCTCCAGAATTTATTTGGGATTGAAATTCTTATGACATGTGCCTGTACATGCTTACTACCTGGGAACAATTCCGGAAAAATAATGAAACATTTAAACACGTCTACTACACTAAATACCAACTGTGCCACAAATTCAAACGCCACAAATTCAACATTCTCGCGTTCTAACTTTATGAACGCTTTCTATGCACTAATCGAAAACTAGCCACCCTTAATCTCCAACTCATACTCCTAATCAATAATACAAAAACTTATTATATTCCAAAATGGATTCTCAAAACATGAGTATTATCCTTCACCAAGCAGCAAAGTATTAACCTACGCAAAAATAACCCAAAAGTGGCTTATGCAAAAACCAATGTAAGATACCTTAAAACATGGTTTGGCCTCATGGTCTTATTTTAAATTAAAACTCCAAAAGCATTAGAGGTCTAAGAAATCAAAGAAGCCCAATATATCTACTTCTCACAATTATTCATACTTGCTTCCGATTCCATGTCTTTCCTAGGGTTATCCTCGAACTCATCATTCTAACTAGGACCTTCCACAATATCCTCTTCTTCACTAGAATCTATTACGATCCTTTGCCATTGACCATGAACCTTCATCAACATTTACACATAAAGTCGGCATTCACCATCCACTCATCTTGGTAGAAGTAGTCTTCTAGTTCAACCTATTGAACCAAACGATAATCCAAAAGCGCATTTATTTGATAAAACTGGAGAAATCCTCCAACAAATGTTTTGAAATAAATAATAACATTGTTCAAATCTAAATTCCGAAAGAAAAGCTTCCTAAGATAAATGAAATACTTCCTAAGTAAATAAATGTTTCCTAGCAGCCTCATCCTAGTCTTCAATTCACGTGTGCGTCCCCCACCTTATTCTCGACCTGCGGGTTTTAAAATAGCGAAAGCCGACCGCAGAAAACGTTTATCAGTAAAAACTGAGTAAACTCAAACTACAACATGTAAAGCAATAGTTTTGGCTAACAGGAAATATAAACAAGAGGTATAAACAAGAGAGATTTGATTAACCCGTAAGAATTTAAAACAGTAGCTGATTCAACACATTAATCATTTGTTTAGCTAAGGCATGTTATAGCCCAGCGGGTAACGAATGCCCACAGAGAGGTCACGATGCAATAAATAATAAATTGGGTATCTTCTGGGATATCACACTCCATCCCAGTTCTCCCTAAACAACTATGAGACCTTAAGTGTCGACACCCCTATACCGTAGTGACCTACACAGGCATAAGAAGTACTCAATAGCTTTCACGCCTTTATAAAACCCCGCGACCGTATCATAGCAGTGTATGTCAATCACGGGGGCCGGGTATGTAATCTCGTGTGGATTAGCACCCGAGGGGAATTACTCATGTGTTTCCCTCCACGCACATCCTCTGTACATCTCCCCAATTCATTTATCGTTCATTATTCTTTCACAGTTTCACAAAAGTGATATTTGATTCAATACTGTGAAACTATTTTGAGAAGCATGTGGATTTCAAACTTATAGTACTCATGTGAAGTATGTGGAAGGATTAATGAATGATGATGGAATTGGGAATGATGTACAGAGGATGTGCGTGAAGGCTACTGCCGGGAACACCATCGAGTGATTTCCCTAGGGTTCATAACCTTTTTATTTATCGTGGAATCTATGAGTACTACCTATGCATGTTTAGGTCATGACTGTATAGGGGTGTCGACACTTAAGGTCTCATTAGAATGGTTAGGGCGGGATAGCGAAGGGCTATCTACTAACGGCCGGGGAGAAATTGGTATACCCAAGAATGTACCCCATTTTTGGATTTATTGCATCGTGACCTCTCTGTTTACATCATACCTGTTGGGGCTCGTAGGCTACGCCTCAACCAAAGCATCGATTAAAATGTGGTTATTCTTTTACTGTTAGCCTACTCTGTTTTACATGTTGTGATGTATGCTTACTCAGTTTTTACTGATAAACGTTTTCTGCGGTCGGCTGTTGCTATTTGAAAACCCGCAGGTTATGAATAAGGTGGGGGATGCGCACACGTAAGCTGGAGCTAGGAGCAAGCTAGGATTCATGTAGTATTTGAGTAGTAGTTTCTATTTTAGAGAATTTAGACGATGTTATTATTTCATTCAAACTATTGTTGGAGGTTTTTCTCCGGTCTTATCAATTGAATGCACTTTGGATTTCCGTTTGGTTGCACTAGCAAGGAATCGTAGGTTCCTGGGTTGTTTCAGACAACATGAGACCGAGAGGATATTGTAGTTAACCGAGACGTAAAATGACATGAGACCGACAGGATATTGTCATAGCCTATTACCCGGCTGAACTAAAATAGGACTGACGTGTTACATAGCTGTATCGGAATTCGTCTACAACCCTAGGTGATCTAGAGATCGCCTAGTTTCTCCATATCTGTTCTTTAAAAATAAAAATACAAAAAATATTAACTTAGTTGTTTATTTAATTTTAGTCACTTGTTTGAGTGTGACAACTATTGAAATCACAATTCTTCCTCCAGTTACCGTACTCTAAATTAAGTAACTAATTAAATTATCTAAAGTCTGTCCTCATGGGATCGATAACTCAGGGTTGAAATACCACCCCGATATTACTTGACCGTGCACATACGCATACGCGTTAAGAAATCGCGTCAGTGCACGCAGGAACTCCGACGAAATGGTTGTCGTTTCACCGATGGAGGAGACGGGCATGGAGACTGAACGACGATTGTTGCTGATTGTTGCCGCGATGGTGGCGAAGGCGGGTTGGTTTTACTGGAAAATCGAGGGTTGTCCGTCGATTTAGGTTGTTTGTGGATGGCTGTGGATTGGGGCCGTGCTAGAAGAAGGGTTAGCTCTGGGTTCGACAAAATCAATGGCGATGGCGTGGTTGGCGGCGTTTGTTCAATCGGTGTCTGCTGCTGTTGCTCTTGCGATGGCGGCGGTGGTTCTTCATATAGCGGTGGCGGGTTCTCTGCAAGGTCTGGTGGCTTTCGTGGGTCCGGCGAAATCACCTGCTTCTCCTTGAGCTGGTCCGACGGTAATTGTGGAATGGATGAATGGCGGCCGCGACCTGAATCTGCATCGACTGTAGAAGCATCCAAATCCAGACTCTTCTAAATCTCATGAGTTGTCAGAACCTCTTCAATAACTCTTTTATTTGTTTCCATTCTGATTTCTTCCTTCGGTGCTTGATTTTCTGTGTCAAGTCTTTCAAGTTCGGCAATTCGTGTCTTCTGGTCCGTCTTGATTGGCGATTGTTGAACCTGTTCGGTCGCCGGCTGTTCTTTGGATCTGATTATGTCCTGGAGCCGACAAAATTTCTCTATGGAAATGAATCGATATTGTCTCCCACTGAGAGGTATTCGTCTCCCACTTGCTTTGAGGCCTGCAAAGGCTAGGATGTCCTCGAGGTCAAGAACGGCGCAAGGGTAATCACCCATGTCCGCCATTAACACAATGCAAGCGCCAGTTGATACATGAATGTATCAGTTTGTTAGGGTTTACCTAAGGTGAAAGTAATTCTAGACACAATCAAGTCTCCACAAACACGAACACTTGGTTTTTAACCCAACACACACTTTAATTTCTTCTTTTATTGATTGATAAAGTAATGAAACTACACCATTTAAATAAAAAAATGACTAACCATAACTAGACTATTTGACCTAACAGGCTCGGCTCGGTCTACTAACTAATTAAATAAATAAACTAAGTGAAAAATAATAATTAATGAAATAAATAAACGTTACTACTTAACGATAGTAATACTAGTGAACCGTACGATACGGTTGACCCGTATCAGGGCTACTTTTTCGAGGACCAGTGGATAGGATTTGGGTTGAGAATGATAACTAATTCGGTGGTACTGCGTCGGTCGATAGCTAGCATTGTCGGCCCAATCTGCATCCTTACAAAATTGAAAAGGTAAGTGACCATATTGATAAAACAAACCGCGACTTTGTGTTCCTTGTAAGTAGTGAAGAACACTTTTAGCACCACTTAAGTGATGATTAGGCGGAGAGTGCATAAACTGACAGACCAAATTGACTGCAAAGACAACATTCGGGCGATTTGAGCTTTAAAACATGAGTCAGAGAGGATGAAATGAAGTACTAACTCCCAACTTTACATAGAATAAAGAAGAAATGAATTCATTATCTATAGCATCAAGTGATCACATAACATTATCTAAATGATTTAACGGGAAAATTATTAATGACTAACATTATCTATAGCATCAAGTGATCACATAGAAAAAGTCATAATGGAAATCGACCAGAGATTGAGTGCTTTATCAAATTCCGTTTTGGGGAGGAGTTTTCCCCCGGCTGCAACCCTGATTGATTGTGATTATTAGGTGAGTTCCAATAGGTCAGCTAGGTTGGCTACAACTCTCAGGAGTCCAAATAAACCAGTTAGACGTCATGAATTCTCCTACAAAATTGAGTAGGAGTTTTGATTCAGCGATATTGCTCTATGACATCCTATCATGTCAGGAAGATAAGAAAAACTGAGAGATAGCTCTTTGAAGCTTGATGAACATGTTATGACGCAGCGGATGAATCCGGGTATCAAGCAAGATTGATGAACAAGTAAAGAACGAGAGAAAAAAATTTAACGTGGTTCACTAGTTGTGAAACTAGCTACATCCCCGACCCGAAAAACTGATGTATTAGAGAGAAACAACCTGATTACAACCACACTATGGACAAAAGGCCAGAGAGGCCACCCCAATACACCACACACCAATAAGCCACGACCCCAGGTCCTTATATAGGCCTAGGATACCAGCTTGGTGCCCAAGAAACAAACAAGTTACAAAAAACGAACAAGGAAACAATATCAGCCGCCCTATCGAACTAATCGGACCCGTCATTATCGAATTGTGCCCAGACCCGTCGAACTATTCCAGACCCGTCGAACGGCTACTTCTTTGTCTTCCTTGTTTCGTCGTTGCATCGCCGTTTCGACCGAATGCTAGCTTTGAATCATTCCCGTATAATCTCCACCTTGATTCAATGCCTAGCAACCAAAACCGATCTTCTGTCTAATCTAGAAACGAATGCATCCTCCCGGAATCACAAACGAGCACGCCCTCCACCTAGAACCAGACTCGAATACATTCACTGAGAAAGCAGGACCGAATGTATTCCCGATGCGCTCCAAACAAGGCAAGAACCATTGCAACATGACAAGTGCCCATATGTCGTCCAGACCAGAAGCACCGACGACGAGTGCCATAAATTGTCATGCCAGATGCGCCCCGTATGCCTCAGCTGCGATCCAAACCCTATTGTGCGCCCGAAATCTTTTCGCGCCTAGAAATATAACCCGATTCGCGTTCCAGAGATCTCACGCGCCAGATGCTCCATGCCAGGAGCCCAGAATCGCCCCCAAGGGGCTGATAGAAGAAGGTTGTCCTCGGAGGAGGTCCCTCGACCTAGAACCAGATTCGTTTGGTTCTTCTTGGGATACTCCCTTTTCCTGTGACTTTTCTCCTTGCAGTACGCACAGACGTTCTGTGGTAAGCTGGATCCTGCAAACCTCTTGTATCCCTTACCTTTTCCTGCTTTGACCATTAAACCAGCCGCATAATGGTCACCTGAATTTCCTGCAGCCTTGTGCCTCAGACTCCTAGTGTGAAGAGCAGATCTGACCTGTTCTAGGGTTATCGTATCTTTCCCACCATTGAAAGATTGCACGAAACCCTCATACGATGGAGGCAGCGACACCAACAGAATTAAGGCTGCATCCTCATCACTTATTTTCTCCTCACTATTACGCAATTCAATGAGAATAGTGTTCAGAACATCTAAGTGATCACTAATTTGCGTACCTTTAGACATTAGCAGCCCGAACAACCGTTAGTTGAGCATCAACTTGTTTTCCACAGATTTTTTGATGTAGAGCTCCTCCAACTTGACCCACAAAGCAGCAACCTTCTCCTGATCTACGACACCGGTGATAACGTCGTCCGTCAGACACAACATGATCGTTTTGTGCGCCTTCTCCTCCATCTTCAGATACGCCGATGTGGTTGTGTCCACGTTGCCCTTGTTGGACGCCAGAGGCAGCGAAAGATTGTCGCATTTCAACAACGCCTTCATCTTGATCTGCCACAGACTGAAACTGTTTCTCCCACTGAACTTGTCGATCTTCATAGTGACCGACATCGTTTCTTCTTGAAACCCTAACCTGACCCGAGCTCTGATACCATTTTGTTAAAACTAGTGTTCCTCTTAACGAGGCTCTGATACCAGTTTGTTATCACGTAGCGGATGAATATGGGTATCAAGCAAGAACAACGAACAAATAAAGAACGAGAAACAAAAATTTATCATGGTTCGCTAGTTGTGAATCTAGCTACATCCGCGATCCAAAAAACTGATTTATTAGAGAGAAACAACCCGATTATAACCATACTATGGCCAAAAGGCCATAGAGGCCGCCCCAATACACCACACACCAGTAAGCCACGACCCTAGGTCCTTATATAGGCCTAGTATACCAGCTTGGTTCCCAAGAAACAAATAAGTTACCAAAAACGAACAAGGAACCAATATCAGCCGCCCTATCGAACTATTTAGACCCGTCATTATCGAACTGTTCCCAGACCCGTCGAACTATTCCGGACCCGTCGAACTGCTTCTTCTTTGTCTTCCTTGCTTCGTTGTTGCATCGCTGTTTCGAGTGAATGCTAGCATTGAATCATTCCCAAACAGAACACTTTGAATTTTGAGTGTTAGACCATGTGATTTTGATCTATCAGCTATGTTGAGTCATTAGGAAAGTTCTAGGAGAGTTTGACACCTCCTTGCTGAGGTGTCTGGTGATTAAATGGTGAATCATGCATTAGAGATAGGCTATGTGCATTTTAGGGTACTTTGTGATATTTTTCAAATTTTAGGGTTAGTTTTAGGATTTGGTAGAGACTTCAACTTCCTGAAAGTATATTTCTGCCCTCATTACTTCTAGCAGTTATAATTCAAGCACAAAATAACCTGAAATCCCTTTACTGCCCAAACTACTATCAGTTACGCAACTTGAATTTATTCACGAATTTGTTACAAAATTTATGATATTACGCTCTTTTTTTTGGGGGGGGGATATTGCACTTGGATCATTCTTGAAATCTAGAGGTATTACAGTTGGTATTCCAATAGGGATAAAATTGCATGCGCGTATTGTGTTGTGGGGTTGGGCTTTTAATAATTCGACTTTGTGTCTTGGGAAATGAGTTCATTTTGCTAAATGAACATATGCAATATGTAATCTAGCTTAAGTTAAAATATACTCCGATATTCTCATTATAACCACATAATTCTTTGATTATCTCAAAAGACTTGTTCTCATCTCTGAAGGAGAGTAACTTAGTGAATTCAGTAACTGAGTCTTCTTGTACTATAAAATTTCTTGATCTTTATATAATCGTAACAGGGTTCATATATAAGGAACCATAAGATGGCCCCTTCGCCTATGCATATCAACAGCTTTGTTACAGCTCTCTGCACCTCTAGTGACAAGTATCTCAAAGCCATGGCTTTACTTTCAGAATTGTTGATTCTTAAGTCAAAGATATGTTTCTTCAATTATGTACTTTGAGAAATTTAATATTTGTCATTGTTTGTATGGCCCTGAGCGATTTGTAGGTTTTTTCTTGTTAAATTTACAGAAACAAAATCCTATAAGTGTAATTTGTAAATACGAGTATCGGCGCTCCGAATGGCGCCAACACCACTAAACGGAGAAAAAAAGTTACTAAAATAAAAAAATAAAGAGCAAAGTGAAGGCTCAAAAAAAATATATATTAAGAATAAATTTGGAACAAATTACATGAGAGACTCCTTATTATACATGTTACACAAATACTCCTTCCATTGTCAGCAGAATGCAGTATTTGGATCCAATTCCTTCCCTACAACCCCAACTTGTCCACCACCTATACTAGATCTTGAGAGCCCTATAGGGTTGAAAAAACCAGATAACAAACATGGTGAAAAATTAATAACCAAATTTAGGGGAAAAACAAGCGTAAATCAATCAATCAATCATGTTTCTCTAGTCACCACCTCCAGTGAGTCACCTGCCAAAATACCATCATAACTTATCGGCACAGACTACCAGGCGCACATACATTTTTGGCTTAAAGTGATGGCCAATGATCTAGGCCTACATCAAGATCAATCGATAATATACTGTGATAGCTTGAGTGCAATATGCTTGACTAAAGATCAAGTCTCAGGTATCATTTTCTGAGAAACAAGAGAAGAATGCGGGTCAAGAAGGTGGAGACAGTTGACAACTCTGGGGATATGTTTACCAAGCCAATTACGGGGAGCACGCTTTAGAATTTTCTGGAATTGCTCAACATTCTGATCCATTAGATCCATTCGGAGCTGTCGGCGCCGATGCGGGTCTAGTGAGTCTTTGTCACGAGAGACATTTGGGTACGGAGAAAGCGTGGCTTTGTATACGAGAAGAGAAATAGTTGTTTTAAGGTGGAGATTTGTTGGAAATATTACTTGATCGAAGATATCAACCAAAAGCAACTAAGATGGCTCCAGGTGTAACACCCCGACATCTTTGTTCAGGGTTAACGCAACTGGGTCCCAAAAGTAGACTACTAGGATTACAATTCAGTAACATATACAGCAAATCTTGCGAAAATAAGTTTTATAATGTGAAATGTGAAATGTTTTCAACTACCATTCTTACAAAAAAGTGAAATGATTTCAACTACATTTTTTACAATATACTAAATAAAAAGAGAGAGATGATTCATACTAAATAGCCTTTGGAGGGCTTAGAGAGGATGTATGTATGCATGGAAGCATGGACTCCTCAAGAACTTGAAGCTTCTTCAATGGAGGGAGAGAAGATAGGTCTTGAAGCAGTGAATAAGTGTTGAAGAAGATGAAGAAACTGATGGTGGCTCTTGATATGACCAACCAAAGAATAAAAAATAGGAATTAGAGTGTGAGATATAGAGAGAACTGTGTGGAGTGGTTTAGGAAGCGATGGAGAAAGAGTGAAATGATGTGATGAGTGTGTGAGAGTGTGTTTATATATATAGGGGTAGTAATGATGATGAGGGTAAATAATATTTTAATAGGGTAAACTTAGTTAGTGGTTGAGGGGTTGGAGCGGAATAACTAGAAATTGGAATATCAAGACAATGATGGTTGATATGCAAATATTGGAAATTAATGGTAACTACAAAATTACACATAGAAGAGTGTTATTTTCGGAGTTTGATAGTAACTAATAAGAAATTAACTTAAAATTGTCTTCTTTTCTTATAATAAAACTAGCAAGTACTCAAAGATATTCGAACTTTTCGAAATTATCAAAATGACCCCAAACGAAATACTTGATAATCATAAATGCCACATGATACCCCTATACTTTAGAAACTTACAATAAGTAAGGAATACATTTTAAATAGTAATTTATTGAAATCCTCAAAACTTTTTGAAATTATAAAAATGACCCCCAAAATAAAATACGGGATATTTCACCAGGACCATTCGCACGAAAGAAAACAACTCACTGCAAATTCTTAGGAACTTGGGTCTAGAACACAGTAAATTAGTTATTTCATAATTTGTTAGGTTGGTTTGGGGACGATTAGGGCCCTATAAATAGGTTATTTGGGGTCTACAACTGGTATACAATCATTGTACCCCATTTATCTCTCGTGGACGTAGTGAGCATTAACTTTTGTTAGAGAACCAAGTAATTAATATGTTTTGCTTTTTCGTTCATTATTTGGTGAGGTGGTTTGTGATAACAACTACTATAAATTATTCTTTTAAGGACACTTCACTTCATCTCATTTGATGCAATCCATTGTGGTTACGTTGTGGTCACCTTAAATTATAATCATTCAGTTCTCTACAAGAATAAAGAAATATCGGTTGAATGGATTTTATTTCGTGCATTACATGTGATATTGTATAAAAATACTCTATATTTATGGTAATATGCTAGCTGAATAATATTGTCACCTCGCGTATATTATACTTCTATTAATGTGGTCTAATTTTTTATGCAATACCATAATTAGTTGGATTCTTTTTTGTCCAAAATAGCTCACCAAAACATTCCATTTCTATTCCTGTATTGGTAGTACATGGTTATCACATGGTCCAGATTTGCTACGGTTCAAAACCTTACGGTTGTTGTGCAGTTCATATCGGATGGAAACAATTAAGCCACGTCGCATTCTTCAAACTGATCTGACAGCTAAAAACGCATTCATCAGATCCTGGCAGCTACAAAAATTCTCACACTTACCTCACACGCGAATCTGTCTGTTCAACAAGTTCTCGTTCAGTCGATGGTTCTTACTTTTTCTTCTTCAAATTGAACAAGAGACTTGGTTAACTCCGGCCACGACAACGTGCATATTCACCGGTCTCAATAAAGAATACAGATACAATTTCGAAGTGACATTCGGCAATGCTTCAGTTTTTACAAAAGGAAGACAATAATCTTCAGATCGTGCCCAAACCTTTTATGTAACAAGAAACATGAAGTTAGCAGAAAAGAGATGCTGTGAATCTAGTCTAAGACTGCGTTTAACAGATGATTTAGTGATCCCTATAAATCTGTTTAAATATAGGGATCATTAATCAGTACAAATTATCCGGTCCTGATCACCGGTTTCTGATTAATATAATTAACTAGAGATATTTAAGATAAACAAACACATTTGTAAGCTAAAGACTTCATTATATTAAATATCTCCATAAAAAATACACTGAATGTTCTAGCCAAAAACGTTGTTCATACTAAATAAGATTGCCTCTAGGCATCTATTCCAACAAAAATTATCAGTCCATATATAATATAAGAGGGTCAGGAACGTACTGCATGTAACTGAGCGTGCTAACAAATATTGTTTCCATCGTAGCAATGTACTTAGTTTTTATTGACGAATGCCACAAATGTGAGGCCAATAAGATGATTTAGTGGGGCTCCGGTTTTACGTGGTTCTTTACACCACTAACATTTCGACGTCTATAGTCATTGCAACAACAAAAATTATCATTTCTGCTTGTTTAGTTTGTCATTTCTTCATTGTGTTTCATATCCTCTCTCTCTCACTTCCTTTCCTACTAAACCCTAGACGGAAAGGCTATAATTAGTGCCCTCCAAGTATCAATATTCTTCACTCCATCTATACCTAGTACACTCTCGCTCTCACTCTCATGTTCTCCACTGAAATGGCAGGCGTTTTCAACAATAACGGCGTCTCATTTCTTATCGACGATTACAAAGAGTGCCATCACAACTATTGCAACCCTAAGGTAGTTGACTGTTGTCATGGATTACTTATGAAAAACCCCGGCGACGTAGTTCTAACATGTGAACCCTGCCCCAGGTTTCGCATACCAGAACTCCGTTGCCGGGATTTTTCCTAAGGAGTCCATGATAACCTTCAATCACCTCAAGGTTGCCATAGTTGTGATTGAAATCTTTGTAATTGTCAATAAGAAAGAAGACGCTGTTATTGTTGGGATCGACTGCCATTTCAGTGGAGAACCTGAGAATGAAAGTGAGAGTGGATTAGTTATTGATGGAGTGAAGAAGATTGATACTCAAAGGGAAATATTTATACCATCTCTGTCTAGGTTTATTCGGAAAGGAAATGAGAGAGATGATATCAAACATACTGAAAAATGACAAAGTAGACATGTAGAAATGACAATTTTTGTTGTTGCAATGATGATGAATGTCAAAATATGAGTTGCGTAAATCAGCACGTACAACCGTCAACCACCTAGGGTTGTCATTGTTGTGATAGCACTCTTTGTACTTGGCGATAAGAAAGAAGACGTCGTTGTAGTTGGGCTCGGCTGCCAGTTCAGTGGAGAACCTGAGAGTCAGAGGGAGAACGAACTTGTTATGGATGGAGTGACGAAGATTAATAGTTGGAGGTCAGTATTTATACTAGCTATGTCTAAGGTTTTATAAAAAAAGGAAATCAGAAAAAGAGACATTGAATCAACACGTATGAAGACATGCAATTAATTACAAAACATTTTATTTTTTTCTATTGTTGCAATTGATCCAAGAACAGCACATTCAAAACTATTCATTAACCGACAACCAAATAATAAGTTACAAAAAAATAAAAAATAAAAAAAAAACTACAACATTTTAGAGTACGATATAACAAATGTATTAATAATGAGGATACAAGTTGATGATTCATTTATATATGCTTAGGTGTAAAATAAATAGTTAGTACCATACATATCGGCCATTGAAAGTGGCTAAATATCTTACTTAGAAATTGTCTTACTTACAAACTGGGTTAGGAATTTTTGACCAAGTCAAATTTATAAGTAAAATGTGCCAAATGGCCAATTTTAACCCGGAATGGGATCGAGTTGGTTAGTTGAGCCCACGGAAGTTGCAGTCATAGTCGGGGCGGATATCCTAGGCATTGGTCAAGTGGGCCGACCAACTCGTCCAACAAAGCCTGAAACTTTACGAGTTTGGGCACAACAAATTACAACCCTACACCGGTTTGAAAACTAAGCCCGGAAACATTTGAATTGGGCTTTGGATATGTAATTAGGGCTCAAGCCCGATCCGGACATTTTATTACGTTTTATTATTTATACAAAAATATACTTACATATACATACTTCTAACGTATATAAATGTTATCCATAAATCATACGTTAAATTTTTAATTAATTAGAGAACATAGAACACATGATAAAAAAAGTGGTCAGACTCGCTCAACCTTGAGTGTGAAGATCCTAATTGCCTAATTGGTACAAAATATGGGTAATTTTGGAAAGAAAATGTGACATTTTATCCCCTTTTTTGTTTGGGCAGGTACCACTAATCCTATTTTTAATAGTCTGGTTTTGACACAAACAAACGTTGGTGACTCGGTTAAGACATAGTACCATGTAGCAATGACTATCCTAAACCAAGACAGTACTTCCAATTATTGTTCTCCTTCTAGTTCCGACAGTAACCAGTTTTGAAAAAATATTTTGACATTAAACATTCCTGATAATGTAAATATAATTATTTGCGACTTTCCAACAATTATTTACCTGTTAAGCTAAATCTTATAAGGAAAAAAATAATGATGTATCCATTGTTTGTATATACTACAGAGAAGAAGAAGATGAATCGCACCTTTCTTACCTGATGTTCATGGGCTCCTTCGGTTTGAGGATCTCCTCTTCTTGACCTCCAAAAATATCAATGTTAACCGTCCAATTCAGATCCAAGTGAAGCAACTTGCAGAATCGTTCTCCGAAAAGCGGGATCTAATATCCTTCTTCTTCTGGGAAATATAGAGATCTCGCAACAGAAAATATTTGATTCATAATCAATTGAAAAAGATTCTCTAGTTTAAAATGATATTGATCATCTAATAGAACTTCACGATACTACTAACCCTGGTCTTAGAAATGGTGTTGCATGTTCGGATCTGGAGAGAAAGCGATGGCAGCTGTCATCGGTCGGTCGTTTAAGGATGAATATGGATGCTTTGACTTGCGACGAATTGGGGATTGCATGTGGAGAATCTGTGATAAGAAATTCAAAAGGGAATTTTTTTTAGCTTTCTATTTCTGATTCCGTCGAGCAAAAACTCTTCGTCGCGAAGATGTACGCCATGAGATCAGAAATTAGATATGCTCGGAGTTATGGGTTTCAAGATCCTCTCATCGAAACCTATTGTATGGATCTCACACATCATCTCTCAAGGCGGTGATTTTATGGAGCGGAAGTGGAAAGAGTGCTTAAGGAACTCACAATGGAGTCGATGGAGAGAGAGGAGGTGATTTATATCGAGGAAGCAAAATAACGTGATTGATAGGATGTTATCTAATGTGCCTAGAGTATCAGAGTTTATGAGTTGGGTAGTGATTTGTCCACAAGGATTAATATCTACTTAGCTGTCAGGCAAGATTTAAATTAATAAATAAAGTCAAAGTAACAAAAACCCTAATGGGTTTAAGAGAGAATGAAACAGTAAGGCAGAAGATGAAAAAGATGCATTGTATTTACACACTGAATCGGTAAAGAAGTTTCCAGAGAGATATGTATAGGGCTACATCCAACGGTCATAAGCCAGCCGCACAGTCTAACGGTAATACATCTATTAGGCAACATCTATAAATTAGAAGAAAAAAAATCATACATTCCTTGACAAATATTGTTGGGCTTCTTATGAATAAACAAATAAGGTTGGGCTTGGATAGCAGAGGAAGCCCATAGCAGAATCAAAGCCCAAACACTAGAAATGTGAAACCCAAAATGTGATAGCTTCTATTACGCCCCCTTAAACTGAAGGTGTTGAGACCAACAGTTTAAATTTGATATCTTCGAAGTGAGTGGTTGATAGGCCTTTGATGAAGATGTCGGCGATTTGATCTACAGTTGAGACAATAGAGACTGTAAGTTGACAAAGGAGAGCCTTTTCACACATATAGTGATAATCAAGTTTGATATGTTTGGTACGTGCGTGAAGAAGGGGATTCGATGTTAAGGCTAAGGAGGATAAATTATCAGTCCATAATATAGGAGGATCAGGAATAGTAAAGTTTTAATCATAAAACAACAAATTAAACCAAGAAATTTCAGCTGCGGCGGTGGCGAAAGCCCGATATTCGACTTTTTGAGAAGATCGGGCTACAGTGGACTTGATACACGAATGTATCGGGTTGTTAGGGTTTACCTAACGTGATAGTAATTCGAGACACTATCAAGTCTCCACACACGAGCAAGGGGTTTTTAACCCAACACACACTTTAATTTCTTATTTTATTTATTGATAAATGAATCTACAATGTTTAAATAGATTAACGATTAACCCTAACTAGTACTGCGTCCTTTTCCTCGATCTTCAACCGCCACCATCGACGGGAACAGGGACGACGAAGGAGCCACCTCTCGATTTCTTCCTCATCCTCTTCACCCCCTCCCTCTCGATCTCTTTCTCACCTCCATCTCTCTCTCTCTCTCTTTGTGTGTGTGTGTGTGTGTGTGTTCACCCGGGTGAGAATGAAGAGATGGGAAGATGTATTGTGTGGGTGTAGTTAGGGTTAGTTGGTTAGGGTTTTGTTTGGTGGCTCCACTTTTTGATAATTTTCAATTTCCCCCCAAATATTTAGTGAAAATTTGAATGTCCGCCCAAAATGATTTGTGATAGCAGCATTTACACTTTGTAATGCTGCAATACTAAGCAATCTTTTTGTAAAAAACAACGATAATGTGATTAATGCTGCAATTTCTATTGCAGCGTTAGTTTTTTAATGCTGCAAAGTAAAACATTAGATTTGTCAAAAAGATGCATTAATGTGATTAATGCTGCAATTTATATGAACATTCCACCATTATTGGATTAATGCTTCAATTTCTATGTTGTTTATCCAAAACTTGCAGCATTATTCGATTAATGCTGCAAACTTACAGCATTTAGTTTGCAACATTAATAATAATGCTGCTTTAGGGTATCAATTACCGCATTTGTTCAAATGCCACAAATAAAATGTGGTATTTTTTAAGATTTCTAGTAGAGGCAATACTTAAAAAATAAAAGAACGTGACTCTTTTATTAGAGCAACGCACAGAAGAAAATGAAACGAAAAAACACTGGCGCAATGAGAAGGAAGAGGAGGCTAGGGTTTAAGAGGAGGGCTCCTCCATTGAAGATCTAGGTTTTTCTTCTTCTTCTTCTTCCTCTCTCAATCTTGTTATGGAGAAACTCTTGTATTTTGTTTGGTTGATTACTATTAGCTAAACT
The DNA here is from genome assembly GCA_023055425.1 of Linanthus parryae. Classification (NCBI taxonomy): domain Eukaryota; kingdom Viridiplantae; phylum Streptophyta; class Magnoliopsida; order Ericales; family Polemoniaceae; genus Linanthus; species Linanthus parryae. Next base: position 46,341,178 of record JALGPY010000010.1, on the reverse strand, counting down.
CCATTGCTAGGCTTCTCTAGAGAGCCTAGATTTTATGTAGACGGATGTTTTTCCGGGTTTATACTCTGTCTCATGTGTTTATGCTTTGATCTATTGAATGAATACTTAGTTTCTTGAACGTGTTAGTGAGTCCCGCCTATTGACACGGCGTGATCATGGTTTAATCTTCACGAAACTAGGGTTTGTTCATTGTTCATCGTTTTGCTTAATGTTAATGTTTATTTTAGTTACATGTTCTTGTTCTATGCTCAATCCTTAGTGTGAAAGGAGTGACCAACCGGACACCCTAGCTAATTAGATGAGTGCACAAGACAGTGACTTAGCCTAATTGTGATGAGAACTTGAACACTATCCCGAATCACCGAAACCGAAAAGGAGAAGTGTTAGGATTGGCCTTAGTGTGGGTAGATTCGGTAGGATTATTCTGCTGCTCCGTGAAACGGTGGACCGACAGGACCCGTTATCGTACCAGTAGATGACCTGCTAGAACGGACCGGTAGACAGCATGAGACCAAGAGGAGATTGTAGTTAACCGAGAAGTAAAATCACATGGGACCGACAGGATATTGCCATAGGCGATTACCCGGCTGAACTAAAATAGGACTGACGTGTTACATAGCTGAACCGGAATTCGTCTACAGCCCTAGGTGATCTAGAGATCGCCTAGTTTCTCCATATATGTTCTTTAAATATAAAAATACAAAAAATATTAGCTTAGTTGTTTATTTAATTTTAGTCACTTGTTTGAGCGTGACAACTATTCAAATCACAATTCTTCCTCCTGTTACCGTACTCTAAATTAAGTAACTAATTAAATAATCTAAAGTGTGTCCTTGTGGGATCGATAACTCAGGGTTGATATACCACCCCTATATTACTTAACCGTGCACTTCGCATACGCGTTAAGAAATCGTGTCAAGTTTTCGGCGCCTATGCCGGGGACAGCGGTAGATTATTTAGTTAGGAATTAGTTTAGAGTACTTTTCTTTAAGTTTAGTTTTATTTTGACTATTCTCTATCTATGTGCTTCACGGGTGTCTTTTGAGTTTGCTTTCTCTATTAGAGTTATATTTCTTGCACGTTTTATATCGTTTTGTGTGCTTTCCGGGTTGATAATCGTAGTTTTGCACTACAATTAGAGAGAAAACATAGAAGTTTAGCTCTACGCATTATTTTTTTAATCCTAGCATTTCTCGCACTATTTCATGTATTTTTGTCACGTTTGATCGCACGGGTTGTGTTTCGTGTTGTTTTGGCAGGAAACGGAGCTTGGGAGATGAATCGAAGAGGATAAACAAGCTTGGGAGATTAATCGAGAGCAAAAACGAAGAAGAAATCGTGAAGAAACAGTGAAAATACATAAAGAGGGGAGGCAAATGCAATTTAATGAAGTTTCTGTAATGGCACTTTGACCCCCTATATGAAAAATGGCCAAACACTTGGGGAAAATCCGTTGGCAAATGGGAGAGCAACTCACTGAAAGTGTAGAATCGCAAATGTGCTCACAAGACCACCCACAAGACCACTATGTGATCCTATGAACACAAGATCACCCGCAATACCACAAAGTGATCCTATGGTCACAAAAGGTGATCACAAGATCACAATACTTAAAAAATAAAAGAACATGACTCTTTTATTAGAGCAACGCACTGAAGGAAAAGAAAAGAAAAAAGACTCACGCAAGGAGAAGGAAGAGGAGGCTAGGGTTCAAGAGGAGGGCTCCTCCATTAAAGATCTAGGTTTTTTTTCTTATTCTTCTTCTTCCTCTCTCAATCTTGTTATGGAGAAACTCTAGTATCTTGTTTGGTTGATTACTATTAGCTAAACTCCATTGCTCAGCTTCTCTAGAGAGCCTAGGGTTTATGTAGACGAATGATTTTCCGGGTTTAGACTCTGTCTCATGTGTTTATGCTTTGATCTATTGAATGAATATTTAGTTTCTTGAACGTGTTAGTGAGTCTCGCCTATTGACACGGCGTGATCATGATTTAATCTTAACAAAACTAGGGTTTTTACATAGTTCATAGTTTTGCTTAATGTTATTGTTTATTTTAGTTACATGTTCTTGTCTATGCTCAATCCTTATTGTGAAAGGAGTGATCAACCGGACACGCTAGCTAATTAGATGAGTGCACGACAGTGACTTAGCCTAATTGTGAACAGATCTTTGAACACAATCCCGAATCACCTCAACCGAAAAGGAGAAGTGTTAGGATTGGCCTTAGTGTGGGTAGATTCAGTAGGATTATTCAGCTGTTCCATGAAATGGTGGACCGACAGGACCCGTTATCGTACTTGTAGATGACCTGCTAGAACGGACCGGTAGACAACATGAGACCGAGAGGAAATTGTAGTTAACCGAGACGTAAAATGACATGAGACCGACAGGATATTGTCATAGCCTATTACCCGGCTGAACTAAAATAGGACTGACGTGTTACATAGCTGAAGCAGAATTCGTCTACAACCCTAGGTGATCTAGAGATTGCCTAGTTTCTCCATATCTGTTCTTTAAAAATAAAAATACAAAAAATATTAACTTAGTTGTTTATTTAATTTTAGTCACTTGTTTGAGGGTGACAACTATTCAATTCACAATTTTCCTCCTGTTACCGTACTCTAAATTAAGTAACTAATTAAATAATCTAAAGTATGTCCTCGTGATATCGATAATTTGGGGTTGAAATAACACCCCTATATTACTTGACCGTGCACTTGCGCATACGCTTTAAGAAATCGTGTCATTGCATGCAGGCACTCCGGCGAAATGGGTTGTCGTTTCACCGATGGAGGAGACGGGCATGGAGGCTGAACGATGATTGTTGTTGATTGTTTCCGCGTTGGCGGCGTAGGCGGGTTGGTTTTACCGGCAAATCGAGGGTTGTTCATCGTTTTAGGTTGTTTGTGGATGGCTTTGGATTCGGGTCGTGCTAGAAGAAGGGTTAGATCTGGTTTTGCCGGAATCAATGGCGATGGCGTGGTTGGCGGCGTTTGTTCAATCGGTGTCTGCTGCTGTTGCTCTTGCGATGGCGGCGGCGGTTCTTCATATAGCGGCGGCGGGTTCTCTGCAAGATCCGGTAGCTTCGGTGGGTCCGGCGAAATCACCTGCTTCTCCTAGAGCTGGTCCGACGGTAATGGTGGAATGGATGACTGGCGTCAGCGACCTGAATCTGCATCAACTGTAGAAGAATCCAAATCCATACTCTTCTAAATCTCATGACTTGTCACAACCTCTTCAATAACTCTTTTATTTGTTTCCATTCTGATTTCTTCCTTCGGTGCTTGATTTTCTGTGTCAAGTCTTTCAAGTTCGGCAACTCGCGTCTCTGGTCCGTCTTGATTGGCGATTGTTGAACCTGTTCGGTCGCCGGCTGTTCTTTGGATCTGATTATGTCCTGGAGCCGACAAAATTCCTCTATGGAAATGAATCAATATTGTCTCCCACCGAGAGGTATTCTTCTCCCAGTTGCTTTGAGGCCTGCAAAGGCTGGGATGTCATCGATGTCAAGAACGGCGCAAGGGTAATCACCCATGTCCGCCATTAACTCAATGCAAGCTCCAGTTGATACATGAATGTATCGGGTTGTTAGTGTTTACCTATGGTGATAGTAATTCTAGAAACAATCAAGTCTCCACAAACACGAACACTTGGTTTTTAACCCAACACACACTTTAATTTCTTCTTTTATTGATTGATAAAGTAATGAAACTACAACGTTTAAATAAAAAATGATTAACCGTAACTAGACAATTTGACTTAACAGGCTCGGCTTGGTCTACTAACTAATTAAATAAATAAACTAAGTGAAAATAATAATTAATGAAATAAATAAATGGTACTACTTAACGATAGTAATACTAGTGACCCGTACGATACGGTTGACCCGTATTAGGGCTACTTTTTCGAGGCCCAGTGGATAGGATTTGGGCTGAGAATGACAACTAATTCGGTGGTACTGGGTCGGTCGGTAGCTAGCATTGTCGGCCCAATCTGCATCCTTACAAACTTGAAAAGGTAAGTGACCACATTGATAAAACAAACCGCGACTTTGTTTCCCTTGTAAGTAGTGAAGAACACTTTTAGCACCACTTAAGTGATGATTAGGCGGAGAGTGCATAAATTGACAGACCAAATTGACTGCAAAGACAACATTCGGGCGATTTGAGCTTTAAAACATGAGTCAGAGAGGATGAAATGAAGTACTAACTCCCAAATTTACATAGAATAAAGAAGAAATGAATTCATTTGAAAGCATTGCAAGATATGATCATTCAAAAATGATTGTTTTCACTAATGCTTCAGCCCCTTTAGTCAAATTTTCCAGCATGACAGACTTCCAGATTCACAGGGGTCACTTTGCTAACCAACTCCAGGGTGATTAAGAACAAGATTTGTAGTAATCCAAACATGGATTTGCAGACTGGATCACAGCTGCATATAGGATAAAATAAAATTCTAAAGGACTACGTACTGAGCAAGATATGATCTCTGCAAGTTAGAAAAAATTCACAAGTGATGTTCTTGAAAGTCAAGAGCCTTATAGATGATTTCAGAAGAAATAATAAAATGAAACTTGTAGTTTGACATAAAGAAAAAAAGCAGCGACAACTAGTTTCTGAAACCAGTCAATAGAGAGTGAGATATTGGCTCATGGTACGGTCATTGCCGAAAAAAAAAGACATGAAAGAATAAAATTCAATGCAAATGATGTTACGGGAAAATTATTAATGAATAACATTATCTATAGCATCAAGTGATCACATAGAAAAAGTCATATTGGAAATCGACCAAAGATTGAGTGCTTTATCAAATTCCTTTTTGGGGAGGAGTTTTCCCGCGGCTGCAACCCTTAATGATTGTGATTATTAGGTGAGTTCCAATAGGTCAGCTAGGTTGGCTACAATTCTCAGGAGTCCAAATAAACCAATGAGACGTCATGAATTCTCCTACAAAGTTGAGTTGGAGTTTTGATTCAGCGATATTGCTCTATGACATCCTGTCATGTCAGGAAGATAAGAGAAACTGAGAGATAGCTCTTTGAATCTTGATGAACATGTTATGACGCAGCGGATGAATCCGGGTATCAAGCAAGAACGATGAACAAGTAAAGAACGAGGGAAAATAATTTAACGTGGTTTACTAGTTGTGAAACTAGCTACATCCACGACCCGAAAAACTGATGTATTAGAGAGAAAAAACCTGATTACAACCACACTATGGCCAAAAGGCCATAGAGGCCACCCCAATACACCACACACCAATAAGCCACGACCCTAGGTCCTTATATAGGCCTAGGGTACCAGCTTGGTGCCCAAGAAACAAAGAAGTTACAAAAAACGAACAAGGAAACAACAGCCGCCCTATCGAACTATTCGGACCCGTCATTATCGAACTGTGCCCAGACCCGTCGAACTATTCCAGACCTGTCGAACGGCTACTTATTTGTCTTCCTTGCTTCGTCGTTGCATCGCCGTTTCGACCGAATGCTAGCTTTGAATCATTCCCAAATAATCTCCACCTTGGTTCAATTCTTAGCAACCAAAACCGATCTTCTCTCTAATCTAGAAACGAATGTGTCCTCCCGGAATCAGAAATGAGCACGCCCTCCACCTAGAACCAGACTCGAATACATTCACTAAGAAAGCAGGACCGGATGTATTCCAGATGCGCTCCAAACAGTGCAAGAACCATTGCACCATGACAAGTGCCCATATGTCCTCCAGGCCAGATGCACCGGCGACACTTGCCACAAATTTTCATGCCAGATGCACCCCGTATGCCTCAGCTGTGACCGAAACCCTATTGTGCGCCAGAAATCTTTTCGCGCCTAGAAATAGAACCCGATTCGCGTGCCAGAGATCTCACGCGCCAGATGCTCCATGCCAGGAGCCCAGACACCAAGGGGCTCAGAGAAGAAGGTTGTCCTCGGAGGAGGTTCCTCCACCTAGAACCAGATTCGTTTGGTTCTTCTTCGGAAACTCCCTTTTCCAGTGACTTTTCTCCGTGCAGTACGCACAGACATCTTGTGGTAAGCTGGATCCTGCAAACCTTTTGTATCCCTTACCTTTTCCTGCTTTGACCATTAAACCAGCCGCATAATGGTCACCTGAATTGCCTGCAGCCTTGTGCCTCAGACTCCTAGTGTGAAGAGCAGATCTGACCTGTTCTAGGGTTATCGTATCTTTCCCACCATTGAAAGATTGCACAAAACCTCATACGATGGAGGCAACGACACCAACAGAATTATGGCCGCATCCTCATAACTTATTTTCTCCTCACTATTACGCAATTCAAGCAGAATAATGTTCAGAACATCTAAGTGATCACTAATTTGCGTACCTTTAGACATTCGCAGCCCGAACAACCGTTGCTTGAGCATCAACTTGTTTGCCACATATTTATTCATGTAGAGCTCCTCCAACTTGACCCACAAAGCAGCAGCCTTCTCCTGATCTACGACACCGGTGATCACGTCGTCCGTCAGACACAACATGATCATTGCGTGCCCCTTCTCCTCCATCTTCAGATACGGCGATGTGGTTGTGTCCACGTTGCCCTTGTCGGACGCCAGAGGCAGCCAAAGATCGTTGCATTTCAACAACGCCTTCATCTTGATCTGCCACAGAGTGAAACTGTTTCTCCCACTGAACTTCTCGATCTTCATAGTACCCGACATCATTTCTTCTTGAAACCCTAACCTGACCCGAGCTCTGATACCAGTTTGTTAAAACAGGTGTTCCTCTTAACTTGGCTCTGGTACCAGTTCGTTATGACGCGGTGGATGAATCCGGGTATCAAGCAAGAACGATGAACAAATAAAGAACAAGAGATAACAATTTAACGTGGTTCACTAGTTGGGAAACTAGCTACATCCACGACCCAAAAAACTGATTTATTAGAGAGAAACAACCTGATTACAACCATACTATGGCCAAAAGTCCATAGAGGCCGCCCCAATACACCACACACCAGTAAGCCACGACCCTAGGTCCTTAAATAGGCCTAGGATACCAGCTTGGTGCCCACGAAACAAATAAGTAACCAAAAACGAACAAGGAAACGATATCAGCCGCCCTATCGAACTATTCGGACCCGTCATTATCGAACTGTTCCCAGACCCGTCTAACTATTCCGGACCCGTCGAACTGCTACTTGTTTGTCTTCCTTGCTTCGTTGTTGCATCGCCGTTTCGACCGAATGCTAGATTTGAATCATTCCCAACAGAACACTTTGAATTTTGAGTGTTAGACCATGTGATTTTGATCTATCAGCTATGTTGAGTCATTAGGAAAGTTCTAGGAGAGTTTTACACCTCCTTGCTGAGGTGTCTTGTGATTAAATGGTGAATCATGCGTTAGAGATAGGCTATGTGCATTTTAGGGTACTTTGTGATATTTTTCAAATTTTAGGGTTAGTTTTAGGATTAGGTAGAGACTTCAACTTCCTGAAAGTATATTTCTGCCCCCATTACTTCTAGCAGTTATAATTCAAGCCCAAAATAACATGAAGTCCCTTTACTGCCTAAACTACTATGAGTTACGTAACTTGAATTTATTCACGAATTTGTTAAGAAAATTATGATATTACACTCTTTTTTTAGGGCGGGGGGTGAGATTGCACTTGGATCATGCTTGAAATCTAGAGGTATTACAGTTGGTATTCCAATAGGGATGAAATTGCCTGCGCGTATTGTGTTGTGGGGTTGGGCTTTTAATAATTCGGCTTTGTGTCTTGGGAAATGAGTTAATTTTGATAAATGAAGATATGCAATATGTAATCTAGCTTAAGTTAAAATATACTCCGATATTCTCATTATAACTACATAATTCTTTGATTATCTCAAAAGACTTGTTCTCATCTCTTAAGGATAGTAACATAGTGAATTCAGTAACTGAGTCTTCTTGTACTATAAAATTTCTTGATCTCTTATAAAATCGTACCAGGGTTTATATATAAGGAACCATAAGATGGCCCCTTCGCCTATGCATATCAACAGCTTTGTTACAGCTCTATGCACCTCTAGTGACAAGTATCTCAAAGCCATTGCTTTACTTTCAGATATATTTGATTCTTATGTCAAAGAGATGTTTCTTCAATTATGTACTTTGAGAAATTTAATATTTGTCATTGTTTGTATGGCCCTGAGTGATTTGCAGGTTTTTTCTTGTTAAATTTATAGAAACAAAATCCTATAAGTGTAATTTTTAAATACCAGTATCGGCGCTCCGAATGGCCCCAACACCACTAAACGGAGCAAAAAAGTTACTTAAATAAAAAAATAAAGTGCAAAGTGAAGTCTCAAAAAAAAGATACATTAAGAATAAATTTGGAACAAATTACATGAGAGACTCCTTATTATACATGTTACAACAAATACTCCTTCCATTGTCAGCAGAATGCAGTATTTGGATCCAATTCCTTCCCTACAACCCCAACTTCTCCACCACCTATACTGGATCTTGAGAGCCCTATGGGGTTGAAAAAACCAGATAACAAACATGGTGAAAAATTAATAACCAAATTTATGGGAAAACGAGCGTCAATCAATCAATCATGTTTCTCTAGTCACCACCTCCAGTGAGTCACCTGCCAAAATACCATCATAACTTATCGACACAGACTACCAGGCGCACATACATTTTTGGCTAAAAGAGACGGCCAATGATCTAGGCCTACATCAAGATCAATCGATAGTATACTATGATAGCTTGAGTGAAATATGCTTGACTAAAGATCAAGTCTCAGGTATCATTTTCTGAGAAACGAGAGCAGTATGCGGGTCAAGAAGGTCGAGACAGTTTACAACTCTGGGGATATGTTCACCTAGCCAATTACGGGGAGCACGCTTTAGAACTGTTTGGAGTTGCTCAACTTATTGATCCATTAGATCCATTCAGAGCTGTCGGAACCGGTGCGGGTCTAGTGAGTCTTTGTCAAGAGAGACATTTGGGTACGGAAAAAGCGTGGCTTTGTCTACGAGAAGAGAAATAAACGTTTTAAGGTGGAGATTTGTTGGAAATATGACTAGATTGAAGATTGTAGGGTTTTGATTCATGGATGCGCAACGGAAACACAAACAATCATAAAACCATGCAAAACCCTCCAAGGATCACAAGTCAAGAGACATAACGATGGTAAGGGTAAGAAATCAATAACACACCTTAGGGTTCTCCTTTGATGACTTCAAACGCGAATTGTGTCACGTTCTATATAGTTGATCCACGCCTAGAGTTGATCCTAGAATCTCCCAAGTCCTTGGTGCTAGCCCGGAAGAGGAAGAGGAAGAAGAATCACGCAAAACGAGACCCAAAAGGAGGGTCTCGGCCTCCTAGTGGCCGACGGGGACGGGCGGAGGCAAAGGGGCGGTCGGCTCCCTTTGTTGCTTGCTCTCTCTCCTTTCATTCTCTCCCACTCTTTGTTATGTTCAATAATGAGCATAATTTATGTGGGAAAGAAGGAAGGAAGGTCCTTTATATAGTCCAACAACTCCTTGCCAACTACCTAAAGGCCTTATTCTAGTCCTACTAGAATTCAATTTAGTCCCTTCCTTGCAAATTAGTCCCTACTAAGTTTGCAAGTTTTTGCAAAGTGATCCTTCTAATTAATTAATCCAATTAATTAATTCCCAAATCTAGTTCAACTCTATATAGCGTGTGACCCCATAGGTTCTATCTAGTTGGTAGCAACTATTTGCTAATATGGAGCGGTCTCTAGCAAAACATCCATTCTAGCCAACTAATAGAATAGTCATCTTGACAACCTTTGTACAAGTAATTGTCTCATCCCTTTGTCTCTATATCCGGATTGGACACGAGACATACAAGTCACACTCGTATATCCAATCGATAGTTTCTCGATCCATGGGAATAGCCTTATTCGTGCAAATAACATCAATATCCCATATTGATTTATTTGAGTCTGGCCAGACCTTCTATTAGCACTATCCCTCGAGTGGCCTAGGATATTTGCTCCCGTTATGTGGGAGGGACAAATTCTATCTACTTCCACTACGATCTCTAAGCTTGATTTTTATTGTATCCAGTACACGCCTTTATAACTACCCAGTTACGGTGTAGCGCTTAACGCTACCAAAATCACAATAATCCACAACTAGAATATCTAGTGACTTCAAGTCTAAGGATGACAATACCATTGCACCTCGAGAAGCGCTTGTGACTCAACATAACGTGTATGTAGCCTTCTCGGAGATGGTTCAATCCAGTGCAACATTCCCTAATGCACACCTATGTGTTGGATCGTGATATCTCCATATCAATCCAACCCCATACTAGTCTATAGATGATTGTCCCATTAATCATTACACTTGACTAGGGATGTTTAAGATAAACAACACAATTGTAAATCTAAGGACTTCATTATATTAAATATCCAATAAATAATATATGAATTTCTAGCCACAAATAATTCATACTAAACTAGATTGCTTCTAGGGCATCTATTCCAACAGTCTCCCACTTGCACTAGAGCCAATCTGGCGCATCTCGTATGCCCATACTCCTAGTGTGCCCTTCATGCTTCCACTGCGTGAGAGGCTTTGTAAGCGGGTCTGACAGATTATCATCTGTAGGAATCTTACAAATCCGAACGTCTCCTCTATCGATAATATCTCGAATCAGATGGAACTTCCTGAGCACGTGCTTGGACTTCTGGTGCAACCTGGGTTCCTTTGATTGCGCGATCGCCCCTGTGTTGTCACAGTACAACTCGACTGGATCCGCAATGCTAGGAACCACACCAAGTTCAGAAACAAACTTTCTGATCCAAACAGCTTCCTTTGCTGCGCCATTTGCAGCAATGTACTCAGCCTCTGTTGTAGAATCAGCTACCGTCTCTTGCTTGGAACTCGTCCAGCTCACCGCTGCTCCATTCAGGAAAAACACATATCCCGACTGTGATCTAAAGTCATCTCTGTCGGTTTGGAAGCTTGCATCAGTGTAACCCCTTACACGCAACTCTTCCTCACCGCCAAATATCAAGAAAGCATCCTTAGTTCTTCTCAAGTAATTTAGGATGTTCTTGACTGCAATCCAGTGACTCTCACCCGGATTGGATTGGTATCTGCTTGTCATACTCAAGGCATATGACACATCTGGTCTAGTACATAACATGGCGTACATGATAGATCCTATGGCCGAGGCATAGGGGATTCTGCTCATGCGTTCCTTCTCAATCTCATTGGAGGGACAACCACTCTTCAAAAGAGTGATTCCATGTGACATGGGCAAGAATCCCTTCTTGGAATCTTGCATGTTGAACCGTTTCAATACCTTGTCAATATATGTACTTTGACTTAGGCCTAGCAACCTCTTAGATATATCTCTATAGATCTTTATACCGAGTATATAGGCTGCTTCCCCTAAGTCCTTCATTGAGAAACACTTTCCTAGCCAATCTTTAACAGATTGCAGCATGGGAATGTTGTTTGCAATGAGTAGTATGTCATCCACATACAAGACCAGAAAAGCTACAGAGCTCCCACTAACCTTCTTGTAGACACAAGACTCATCTTCGTTTCTGTTGAAGCCAAACTCTTTGACCACTTCATCAAAACGTTGATTCCAACTCCTAGAAGCTTTCTTCAATCCATAAATGGATCGTTGCAGTTTACAGACTTTGTTGGCTTGCTTTAGATCCTCAAAACCCTCCGGCTGTATCATATACACGTCCTCGAGGAGATTCCCATAAAGGAATGCTGTTTTGACATCCATCTGCCAAATCTCATAGTCGTGGTATGCTGCAATCGCAAGTAGGATTCGGATGGATTTGGTCATTGCGACTGGTGAAAAGGTTTCATCATAGTCAATACCATGAATCTGTCTAAATCCTTTAGCCACCAATCGGCCCTTATAGGTAATCACATTACCATCCATGTCGATCTTCTTCTTGAAGACCCACTTGCACCCTATGGGCCGCGCCCCATCGGGTGGTTCCACCAAAGTCCATACTTTGTTGGTATACATGGATTCCATCTCGTATCTCATGGCCTCCAGCCACTTCTGAGAGTCTGGGCCACTCATGGCCTCCTCATAGGTAGTAGGCTCATCATCTATGAGCATTGTGTCACCGAAATCGGTTACGAGAAGTCCATACCTCTCGGGTTCCTGGCGCACTCTACTAGATCTACGAAGCTCTTGTGTTACCTGAACAGGTTGCTCCACAACTACTTGTGGTTCCTGTTCATGTTCCATAATCGGTTCAGTGATTTGTGGTTCTTGAACCTCTTCAAGTTCTACATTCCTCCCACTTGCTTCTTTAGAGACAAATTCTCTTTCTAGAAACACGCCGGTCCGAGCAACAAACACTTTGTTCTCGGTTGGATTGTAGAAGTAGTATCCCTTAGTTTCCTTAGGGTACCCCACAAATTTACACTTATCCGATTTCGGCCCCAGCTTGTCTGATTGTAAACGTTTTACATAGACATCGCAGCCCCAAATCCTCATGAACGACAGTGTGGGATGACTCCCACTCCACATCTCATATGGTGTCTTCATGACTGATTTAGATGGAACACGGTTAATGGTGAAAGCTGCACTTAATAGATCGTAGCCCCAAAATGATAATGGAAGATCGGTTTGACACATCATAGATCGAACCATATTCAATAGGGTTCGATTCCACCTCTCGGACACGCCATTCCATTGTGGCGTTCCGGGTGGAGTGAGTTGGGACACGATCCCACACTCTCTAAGATAGTCGTCAAACTCTTGGCTCAAGTATTCTCCTCCACGATCCGATCGTAGAGCCTTGATACTTTTACCAAGTTGCTTCTCTACTTCATTCTTGAATTCTTTGAACACTTCAAAGGATTCGGATTTTGCCCTCATAAGGTACACAAATCCGTATCTACTGTAATCATCAGTAAATGTAATGAAGTAGACATAACCACCCCTGGCAGGCGTGGCAAATGTCACACACACATCGGTATGTATGAGCGCCAATTGCTCACTAGTCCTCTTACCTTTCTTATTGAAAGGGGACTTTGTCATTTTTCCGAATAAACAAGCCTCACATGTCTCATATGATTCAAAATCAAATGAGTTTAGTAATCCATCCTTATGGAGTCTAGACACACGTTTCTCATTTATGTGGCCTAAACGACAGTGCCATAACTAACCAGGATTTAAATCATTTATTTTAATCCGCTTGGTATTAATGTTGTAGACAGGATTGCTTAGATCAAGGACATAAAGTCCATTAAATAATTGCGCACTAAAATAGTGAATATTATTTAAATAAAAGGAACAACAATTGTTCTTTATTGAAATAATAAAACCATCCTTGTCCAAACAAGAAATAGAAATAATGTTTCCGCTCATAGCAGGCACAAAATAGCAATTATTTAATTGTAAAACTAATCCTGAAGGCAGAGATAGCTCGCACACGCCTATGGACAACGCATCAACCTTTGCTCCATTCCCAACGCGCAGATCTACCTCTCCTTTAGCCAATCTTCTAATTCTCTTTAGATCCTGCATATTTCGACAAATATGAGATCCACATCCAGTATCTAATACCCATGATGTAGAGACAGTTAAATTGACATCTACAACAAAAATACCTGGTGGTGGTGGAATCACTATTCCAAGCCTCTTGTCCTCCAGATATTTTGGGCAGTTCCTCCCACAGTGTCCAGGCTGGCTGCAGTAGTGACACTCACCTTTAGTCACACCTTTGGCAATGCCACCAACAGGCTTAAGGGCAGGTTCCTTGGACTTGGCAACTGACTTGCCTTTGCCCTTGGAGGAAGAGGCAAAACTTTTGCCCTTTCCATTCTGTACCATCATTATGGCCTTTCCCTTACCCTTGTTGATGCTCTGTTCAGCCGTCCTCAACATATTGAGTAAATCTGGCAGTGGTTTAACGATCTCGTTCATGTTATAGTTCATAATGAACTGTCCATAACTCTCGGGAAACGATTGCAACACGAGATCGGTTTCCAACTCTTGGCCGACCGGGAACCCTAGTCGGGCGAGATTCTCCAAGTAGAACAGTGCCTTAGAGACCTCATACCTCTCTACCCTCGCCTGCTCTTGGAAGAGCTGCTTTAGATGTTCGATCATATCGACATCATTCATGTTTTCGTGTTGCTTCTGAAGCTCAGAAGTCATGGTGCAAAGCATAAGGCAGGCCGCATCATTAGCATCATCAACACGCTTTTGATACGCCTTTAGGGCAGCAGGTGTTTGGTTCTCTGGATCTTCTGGAACATGCTCCTCTATTGCGTACAGTTTCTTCTCTTGCTTGAGAACAATTTTCAAGTTTCTGTACCAATCAAGAAAGTTGGTTCCAGAGAGCTTGTCCTTCTCAAGGACAGATCGTAGGGAATGTTGTGAACTCGATGAGTTGTTTGCCATTTGGAATTCTACAAAAAGGAAAATACGCAAGTTTTAGTATTTGTGAATTTTTGACTATATTCAATAATGGCTAGTTTATCAAATATAGCTCCCACTATTTTTGTACGGATTAATAACCCTCAAGATATTAATGCGGAAAATATCCTTATATTTTCTAGTGGGCCAAGATCCATCTATCATCTCCTGATGAGCTTGCTTTTGCAAGTCACCCATAATTTGACTACTTTAGGTAGAAACAATTCCAATTGCATCCCATATGCAACTCTTGGTTCACTTGGGCAAATAACTCCTTATTTATCCAACCATATGGATAATCCCAATTGATTGCCTCTAGGTTTCTTAATCAAATTAATAGCCTAGTTGTGTTCAACCTCTTATCTAAACAATTGCACTTTGTTACGTGCCATCGCATTCCATCATTTGAACCAAGTCGCCATGCTTTGGCACGCACGAACTTGATAAATAATGATGATAATGAGTGTTTAAATAACGAGAAGGCAAGAACACAATATTTGAATTTTGAGGGATTTTAAATTCAATTTTTAATTGTTTTGTTGATCAATATCAACTAATCTATCTATTTGAGTTTGGGCACAACTCCAAATAATAGATCCGGGTTGTCTAATTATCTTATTATCCTAATTGCATGCATCATCCATACACCAACCACACAATTATAAGACAATAAAATAAACAACCACAAAACAGAAATTAAATGTGATGTGGATATGGCCTTTTCTAGACTAAGATAATTCCAAGCCAATGGAATTATCTATGAACCCTAAAAAAAACACATCTCCATGCGTCTTGATCTTTTGGTCCATCCTTCAGAGTCATGTGGAATGCTCCATGCTCCATGCTCCATCTTTTGTGGCTTCTTTGGCTTTGGTCTTCTTTTCTTCAATCTTGGCTAACAATCTACTTTATCTAGCATTAGCTAATATCTATACTAAATAAAATGAATCTCACAAGTTGATAAAAAAATGGCACGCAGGCCATAAAACCCTATTAATTATTACAATTAATTGATCAGCTCGCATGCCGTAAACCAAACCAAAAAATTAAACATCCACATCAAACCACATCCTAAGGCCATATCCAATCACATGCCATTTGCACATAAACAGTTAAAATCCAATTTTAACGCGCTTGGTCAATTTTAATTAATTTTAGGATTTCTAGGGTCAAAACGGTTTATGGGCCCAACAATCAAATTGCCCGGGCTCAATAAGGTGAACCACAAGGCCCTAGGGCCGGCCCGGCCCAAAACCCACAAGCCTAGGCCGCGGGTTAGGGCCGCCCAGCCCCTAGGGCGGCCAAGCTTGGGCGGCAAGCAAGGGGGGGCGGTCCCTAGGGGGGGCGAACCTCCTTATGGGAGTTGTTTCCAAAACAACTCCCTTGCTTGGTGCCCATGTTTGGTTGTTTCCTTGTTTTGGAAGAACTCCTTCTTCCCAAAGGATTCCCAAACCCTAGATCTAAGATCCTAAAATTTCTCAAACTCACCAATTCATGCATCCAATGCAAAAATTGGATCTTGTTATGATTAATTATTGAAAAATTGCATCCCATGCTTGATTTGTCTTGTTTTACGCGATAAACAATCAAATTAAGGTGTAAAACAACTAAAACGTAACACATAAACCACTTTTATGCTCTACGACATGTGGCTCTGATACCACTGTAGGGTTTTGATTCATGGATGCGCAACGGAAACACAAACAATCATAAAACCATGCAAAACCCCCCAAGGGTCACAAGTCAAGAGACATAACGATGGTAAGGGTAAGAAATCAATGACACACCTTAGGGTTCTCCTTTGATGACTTCAAACGCGAATTGTGTCACGTTCTCTATAGTTGATCCACGCCTAGAGTTGATCCTAGAATCTCCCAAGTCCTTGGTGCTGGCCCGGAAGAGGAAGAGGAAGAAGAATCACGCAAAACGAGACCCAAAAGGAGGGTCTCGGCCTCCTTGTGGCCGACGGGGACGGGCGGCGGCAAAGGGGCGGTCGGCTCCCTTTGTTGCTTGCTCTCTCTCCTTTTGTTCTCTCCCACTCTTTGTTATGTTCAATAATGAGCATAAGTTATGTGGGAAGGAATGAAGGAAGGAAGGTCCTTTATATAGTCCAACAACTCCTTGCCAACTAACTAAAGGACTTATTCTAGTCCTACTAGAATTCAATTTAGTCCCTTCCTTGCAAATTAGTCCCTACTATGTTTGCAAGGTTTTACAAAGTGATCCTTCTAATTAATTAATCCAATTAATTAATTTCCAAATCTATTTCAACTCTATATAGCGTGTGAACCCATAGGTTCTATCTAGTTGGTAGCAACTATTTGCTAATATGGAGCGGTCTCTAGCAAAACATCCATTCTAGCCAACTAATAGAATAGTCATCTTGACAACCTTTGTACAAGTAATTGTCTCATCCCTTTGTCACTATATCCGGATTGGACACGAGACATACAAGTCACACTCCTTTATCCAATCCATAGTTTCTCGATCCATGGGAATAGCCTTATTCGTGCAAATAACATCAGTATCCCATATTGATTTATTTGAGTCTGGCCAGACATTCTATAAGCACTATCCCTCGAGTGGCCTAGGATATTTGCTCCCGTTATGTGGGAGGGACAAATTCTATCTACGTCCACTACGATCTCTAAGCTTGCTTCTTATTGTATCCAGTACACGCCTTTATAACTACCCAGTTACGGTGTAGCGTTTAACGCTACCAAAATCACAATAATCCACAACTAGAATATCTAGTGACTTCAAGTCTAAGGATGACAATACCATTGCACCGCGAGAAGCGCTTGTGACTCAACATAACATGTATGTAGCCTTCTCGGAGATGGGTCAATCCAGCGCAACATTCCCTAATGCACACCTATGTGTTGGATCGTGATATCTCCATATCAATCCAACCCCATACTAGTCTATAGATGATTGTCCCATTAATCATTATACTTGACTAGGGATATTTAAGATAAACAACACAATTGTAAATCTAAGGACTTCATTATATTAAATATCCAATAAATAATAAATGAATTTCTAGCCACAAATAATTCATACTAAACTAGATTGCCTCTAGGGCATCTATTCCAACAAAGATATCACCCAAAAGCAACTAAGATGGTCCTGGTGTAACACCCCAGCATCCTCGTTCAGGGTTAATGCAACTAGGTCCCAAAAGTAGACTAGTAAGATTACATTTCAGTAAATGCATACAGCAAATCTTGCGGAAATAAGTTTTAAAAAGTGAAATGTGAATTGATTTCAACTACCATTTTTACAAAAAAGTGATATGATTTCAACTACAATTTTTACAATATATTAAATAAAAAGAGAGAGATGATTCGTACTAAATAGCCTTTTGAGGGCTTTGAGAAGATGTATGTATGCTTGAAAGCATGGACTCATCAAGAACTTGAAGCTTCTTCAATTGAGGGAGAGAATATAGGTCTTGAGGCAGTGAATAAGTGTTGAAGAAGAAGAAGAAACTGTTGGTGGCTCTTGATATGAGCAAGCAAAGAATAAAAAATAGGAATTAGAGTAAGAGATATAGAGAGAAGTGTGTGGAGAGGTGTAGGAAGTGATGGAGAAAGAGTGAAATGATGTGATAAGTGTAGGAGAGTGTGTTTATATATATGGGGGTAGTAATGATGATGAGGGTAAATAATATTTTAATAGGGTAATCTTAGTTAGTGGTTGAGGGGTTGGAGCGGAATAACTAGAAATTGGACTATCAAGACAATGATGGTTGATATGCAAATATTGGAAACTAATGGTAACTACAAAATTACACATACAAGAGTGTTATTTTCGGAGTTCGATAGTAACTAATAAAAATTAACATAAAATTGTCTTTGTTGACTCAAATACTTCTAAGTGTGTTTTGAGAAGTAACTGTTTTGAGTGATGAAAGACAAAGACAAAGTATTTCTAAGGCTCCAAGGCCTTGAAATACTGATCAGAGCTTCAAAGATTTGAGAGTAGCTTTATTATACTGTATGATCTAATAATCTTGTGATGCATTGCTGCAAATATCTGTGTTATATATTCTTTATACATCTAACCCACTTGCAGATATCCTTATCAGAGTGAATCAAAGATTTCTGGTCTTAATATTGAAAGACTGTGAAGCATGTTCAGAGCTTCAAGGCCTTGAGATGTGCCTTAAGCTGCTGACAGTTTTACAGAACTAATTTGATTCTCTCTTGCAGGATTTGATATTTATTATTATGGTTGTTTAATGACTTCTATAAGTCTTAAACTAGTTTATCATGAGTTATATGTTTCAGAAATTAATCAGATTATTGTTTTATTCACTTGATCCATTTTTTATTTAGAAACTGGAAATCCGAACAGACTTAGTGCTGTTATATTTCTGGATTTTGTTGTTGCTGTATTTAAATGCTGTTGCAGGTTTTTCAAACGTGCAAATGCAATCTCAAAAAACTCCAACGGATATCTACTCAAAACTATTTTAAATTGCAATTAGAAAGGATGAGGATTTGCAGGAACTGAGATCCTAAAATCTCTCATTCAATTGCAGAGAGTGGATAAAAGACTGGTTTGAATTTTGAAAGAAAAGAGAAGCTTACAGAGAACTGAGAGACGTGTGAAAAAATTCATGGAAGACCACACATTCAAACACACACACATTCAGGCTTCAATTACATCTTTCAGAAGATCAATCATTCCAGTTTCCTGAAGAACATATTCAGGCCTTCACAAGCTCATTCTTCTACTGTGTTCTTCTTCTGTTTTGTAATCTTCTTATATTTTGTATATCTAAAACCTCACAAAAACCTAGTGGTTGGTTGTTCAAGTGAACAACAAGAGGTTCTTGTTAGCTCAAAAGTTAGTAGGTGATACTAGATAGGTTTGGAACAACAAGCTTTATAGGTGTAAGGGAATTCACTTAGGCTTGGAGACCTCGGGCAGTTTCTTTGTGAGTAATAAGAAGTGTTTGCCCAATCCTGGTCGGATTAGATCCCTCAGGCAGAGATTAGGTCTATTGGGACTGAACTCTATAAATTGCCTTGTGTTCTTTACTTTACAGTTTTGTTGTTTCCTTCTTCAAGCAAATCAAATCAAACTAGGGTGTATAAACTGTTTAAAAACTGGTGGTAGTTCAAGGCCTTGAAGCTTTCTGTTTGCCTTAGAAAGTTTATGACTAGTTTTGTAAAATCTCAAGGCCTTGAGATTTGAGTTTCTCACATGTTCACTTAGTTAAAATTTGTTTTTAGCAAAAAGTTTCCATACTCTATTCACCCCCCACCCCTTCTAGAGTATCTTGGTCCTGTATTTAGTCTACATTACAAACTTTCAATTGGTATCAGATCTTGGGTCACTAATATAGATCTAACAATCTTGTGACTATGAGTAATGTAGGAGATGGTGGATTCTCACAAGGAAGGGCAGCATACAGACCTCCATTGTTTTGTGGTGATAACTTCATGCATTGGAAGGCATTGATGAAGATGTTCATCATAGATGAAGGCATGGAACTGTGGTCAATAGTTCAGAATGGTCCTCATGAGTATTACACTACCATAGATGGAGTTAGATGCATCAAGTCTGAGGAAAATCTCTCAGTTACTGAACTGGAAAAGGTATTAAAAAAATTACAAGGCTATGAATCTAATATATTGTGCTCTTAATGCAGATGAGTTCAATAGAATGTTAAATTGCAAAAGTACCAAAGAAGTATGGGACAAACTGGTTGTGAAATATGAAGGAACAAGTCAGGTTAAACAGACCAAGATTAACATACTTCTGAGGCAATATGAGCTGTTCAAGATGAACTCAGATGAGACCATCAAGGAGTGTTCAAAAGATTCACTGATGTGGTGAATAATCTGGAGTCATTGGGAAAGAAGTTTCCAAATGAGGAAAAGGTGAGGAAAATTCTGAGGAGCTTGCCAAAAGCCAAGTGGGAGCCAAAGACAACAGCTATTGAGGAAGCTCAGGATTTGAGTCTTCTTCAGCTAGATGATCTACAAGGAAAGATGCTCACTGATGAAATGTCTATGAAAGATATAGAAGGTGATCTGAGTGAAAACATTAAGAACTTAGCACTCAAGGCTAAAGACAATGAAAAACTTCAAAGCCTTGACTGAAGATGAGCATGATGATGAAGAGGCTTTAGCATTGATCTCCAACGCCTTGGCCAGGATTCTCAAAAAGAAAAGAAATTCTGGTAACAGGGACTACAACAGGGAGAGATCAAGACCTTCAAGCAACAAGGACTACAAAGGTAGGTCTTCATCACAGTCACATAAAACTAAAGTAATGAATTGTTTTGAATGTGGTGATGCAGATCATTTAGTAAGGTATTGTCCAAAAAAGAAGAAGAACATGAAATTTCAAAAGAAAGACAGTGACAACAGAAGGAAGAAAGCCATGATGACCTCTTGGAGTGATTCTGATTCATCAAGTGACTCAGACACAGAAGAAGACCAAGCAAATTTATGCTTTATGGCTAAACATGATGAAGAAAAGTCCTCAGACAGACATATGGAGGAAATGGTAAAAAATCTTCTTTCTAGTCCTTCAAATGTACTTCCTGAAATTCTCAAGAGTATGTTTTTAAATGAGGAAAGTTATAGAAATGAGATTTCTTCTTTAAAGATTAAGATTCATGAGCAGGTAAAAGAAAACATGGACCTAGTTTTTGCCAACAAAACTGTTGAAGTTTCTAAAACAAAAATTGAAAAGGACTTCAAGGCTTTGGACAGAAAGTTCAAAGCCTTGAAGGCACAAACAAAAGAGATTGTTGATCAAAACACTCTCTTAACTGAAAAGGTATGCTGATCTAAAAACTCATTCAGAGGATTTAGAACAACAAATCTTTTCTTTGACTGAGAAACTTTAAGAGTCTAATAAGGTCCTAGCCAGTTTAACAGGCTCAGAACATAATCTAAATCTCATTCTTGGAGGAAGTCTGAAATCAATGCATAAAAGTGGGATTGGCTATAATCCAAATTTTCCAAAGAAAAGCCAAACTACTTTTGTCAAATCTGGTACCAAACATTCTCCCAAATGTCATTACTGTGGAAAAATTGGTCATATCAGATTAACTTGTCCCTTCAGGAGATCAGAACCTCACATTATGAGGAATATTTATCCTTATCAGCTTAAGGGACAGGTTAGGCAGATTTGGGTTCCAAAAGGAATTAGACCACCAAACGTGGCTGATTTTGAGTATGACTCAAAGTTCTGCACTTGGTCTAACAGCCTGTTATGGAAATAATTTACTTTTGCAGGACGTCACCAAGGCCTTGAAAGATCAGAAATTGATATTAGATAGTGGTTGTTCCAGACATATGAGTGGAAATAAATCTCTCTTCACTGAGCTCACAGAAAAATCTGAAGGAACAATTACACTTGGTGAAAAAGCAAAATGCAATATTATTAGTATAGGTAGTATTTGTAAGGGTTCTACCATCTCTATCTATGATGTTTATCTTGTGGATGGACTTAAATATAATCTGCTTAGTATCTCTCAGTAATGTGATAAAGGTTATAAAGCTATATTTGACAAGGAGAAATGTGTGGTGCAAGATGAGAAATATGGAGATTGCATACTCACTGCTCCTAGTTCATATAATCTATATGTTATGAGTACTAAAAGTGTTGCAGGTGACAAGCTGAAATGCCTCAAGGCCTTGAAGGAAGATTCAAAGCTTTGGCATATAAAGCTTGCGCATATTAGCATACACACCTTTAATAAACTCATCTCAAAGGATTTGGTAAGAGGATTACCATCATAAAAAATTTCAGATGATGAGTTCTGCAAGGCATGTGTACAAGGTAAACAAACAAGAAGCTCATTCAAGCCAAAGAACTTTGTAAGTACTTCTAGACCCTTAGAACTGTTGCATATGGACTTGTGTGGTCCTATGAGAGTTCACACCCCAAAAGGTAAGAGGTATATGCTTGTTATAGTAGATGATTATTCTAGATTTACATGGGTGATGTTTATTAGAGATAAAACTGAAGCTTTATCTGAATTATTCTAGACTGTGCAAAGAGCTTCAAACTATGAAAAATTTGCCTGTTGAATCTATTAGAAGTGATCATGGTAGGGAGTTTGATCAACTTGAATTTGATTTATTTTTTGCAAAACATGGCATATCACACAACTTTTCTGCACCTAGAACTCCACAGCAAAATGGAGAAGTTGAAAGGAAAAATAAGACACTTGAGGATATGTCTAGAACCATGCTACTTGAAAGTAATTTGCCAAAGTTCTTGTGGGCAGAAGATGTTAATACTGCCAATTATGTGATGAATAGATGTTTGATTAGGCCTATTTTGAAAAAGACTCGTTATGAACTGTTTAAAGGTAGGAAGCCTAGTGTCTGTTATTTCAAACCTTTTTGTTGTATCTGTTTTGTGCATAATAATGGTAGAGACAATATTGGTAAATTTGATGCTAGAAGTGATGAAGGTGTATTTCTTGGATATTCTCAGACTAGCAAAGCTTATAGAATTTACAATAGAAAAACTAAGATTGTGGAAGAGAGTATTCATGTGTTTTTTTATGAAAGTACTAAGGATTGTCTGAGTGAAAGTTTTGCAGATCTAAATTTGAACAAGCATGAGTCTGATGATGATGCTGTGAAAGAGGACAAAGTCAAAACTAAAGTGCAGAATCAATCAGTAGAATCTCAAGGTCTTGAACCTCCTGCAGAGCCAAAATCTCAAAGCCTTGAGACTAAAACTGAGACTTTTCATGATGCTCCCTCTACTGTTTCAAGAACTCAAATCCTTGAAGGAACATATTTCTGGATACCAAGGAAGAAGTTTAAGTATCTTGCAGATCATCCAGCTGACAATATCATATCTGATCAACCAACTGGAACTCAGACAAGAGGACGGTTGAAGAACTTGTGTGCTTTTATTGCTTTTGTATCATTGATTGAGCATAAGAATACTATGGAAGCACAGGAAGATGCAGACTGGATCATTGCAATGCAAAGTGAGCTGAATGGATTTGAAAGAAACAAGGTATGGAATCTGGTTCCCAGACCAAAAGACAAATTAGTTATTGGAACCAGATGGGTGTTCAGAAATAAGCTTGATGAGAATGGCAAAGTGGTAAGGAACAAAGCCAGACCGGTGGCACAGGGATACAATCAGGAAGAAGGTATAGACTATGAGGAGACATTTTCTCATGTTGCCAGGTTAGAAGCTATTAGAATACTTCTTCCATTTGCATCTCACAATCAAATAAAGCTTTATCAAATAAATGTCAAATGTGCTTTTCTGAATGGTTATTTACAAGAAGATATTTTTGTAGCACAACCTCCTTATTTTGAATATGAAAACTTCCCTGATCATGTTTACAAACTAGACAAAGCTCTTTATGGTTTAAAACAAGCTCCAAGGGCTTGGTATGATAGACTTTAAAAAATTTTACTTGCAATAATTTCAAGAGAGGTCTAGTAGATAAAACTCTTTTTATTAAACATCATGAAACTGATTTGTTAGTAGTTCAGATCTATGTGGATGATATTTTGTTTGGTGCTACTAATGATGCTCTTTCAAAATAGTTCTCAAGTCTGATGTGCAGGGAGTTTGAGATGAGCTTAATGGGAGAACTGAATTTCTTTCTTGGACTTCATATTTTACAAATGAAGAAAGGGATATTTGTACATCAAGGAAAATATACCAAGGACTTGTTGAACAAGTACAATATGACACAGTCCAAGGTACTTAAAACTCCTATGAGTTCGTCACTCTCATTAGACAAGGATTCAAATGGTAAGAGTGTAAATCAAAAGGAATATAGAGGTATGATTGGATCACTGTTTTATTTAACTAGTATTAGACCTGATATTATGTTTAGTGTTTGCATGTGTGCAAGATTTCAGGCAGATCCTAAGGAAAGTCATTTAACTGCTGTCAAAAGAATTTTTAGATATGTAAATGGAACCAAAGACTTGGGGCTTTGGTATCCATGGAGATCTAATTTTATGTTGAGTGGCTATTTTGATGCAGATTTTGCAGGATATAAAGTATATAGGAAGAGTACTTCTGGATGTTTCCAATTTCTTGGATCTTCACTAATCAGTTGGCATTCTAAGAAGCAAAATTCTGTAGTATTATCAACTGTAGAAGCTGAATACATTGCAGCTGGAGCTTGCTGTTCACAAGTGTTGTGGATTGCTCAACAACTTAGAGATCTTGGCTATAATTTCAGAAATGTGCCTATTCATTGTGACAACACAAGTGCTATTTCGATCTCTAAGAATCAAGTACAACACTCAAGAACCAAGCATATAGATGTGAGACATCACTTTCTTAGAGATCATGCAGAAAAAGGTGATGTTGCTCTATCTTTTATTTCCACTTCTATGCAGATTGCTGATATTTTCACTAAACCTCTGCCAGATGATAGGTTTTCATCCCTAAGGCTGGAACTGGGTATGTTAAACAAGGATTCATTGTTTTAGGGGGAGTATTAGTACTTACTTGTGTTTATGTGTTGAAATTTCAAAGCCTTGTCCATATCCTTGAAAGTATAGTTCAAAGCTTTGAAATGTCTAAGACTGCAGAAAATCTCAAGGCCGTGAGATTAATCTACAAGCTCTTGAAACATCTGTCTTTTTTTTAAAAAAATGGATCATCAAATATTATATGTTATCTCTTAAGATAATTGTATAATATTTGAATTACTCAGGGAATTTTCTAAAATATCCAAAAATATTTTAAAGATTCGTTTTGCATGTTGATTTCAGTAGAGTCCTATTATAACTCATTCTTTCAACCTACTTAAGCTGAAAGTTAGGGCTTTTCTTCTTCATTATTTCTCAATTCTCTACGTCTCTCTGCTCTCTCTCTCATTTTTCTCAATCTCATTCTTCTCTCAAAACCCTAAACTTTCAATGGAGCGCAAATCAGCCAGGATTCAACAACAGGGAATGCCTTCTGGTAGATCTAAGAAAAGGGCAAACAAGAAAGAGAAGATTGTGATCTCTGATTCAGATTCAGAAAACACTCAAAGTTTGCATGAGGTCTCTCGTCTTACAAAGAAGATCAGAACAGATAAGGGATATGAAGGTTCAAGTGTTGATCCAGAGAAGGTTTTAAATTCTAGTTGTAAAGCTTATCCTAGGTTAACTAGGTTGTTTTATCTGAATTTGGTTCAAGATGGGGGACGATAAATTGGTGTTAACCTCTAAGGTGGCAGGGATAAACTTAAGGCTAGACCATAGGACTTTTGCCAAAGTCTTGGGAATTCCTAAGAAGTATAATGTTTGTGATCATCCTAATAGGAAGGAGTGTCTAGAAAAAGCCAAAGCTATGTTCTTCACTGATGGTGTTCCTACTGGTCCCAAACGGTAGACACACTTTCTGCTCAACTGTGAAGCTAAAATTTCGTTTACAATTCTGATGAGAAGTGTTGTTCCTAGGGAAAACTCAAGATAGTTGGTTACTGATAAAGTTCTTATCCTGATGTACCTGATATGTCAAGGGTTTGAGATTGACTTGCAAACAGTGAATATGGAGCATATGATCTACTGTGCTACTAGAACTAGAAACCATCATCCTCCCTATGCCAACCTATCACCTCTTTTCTTTGAGCATTTTGAAGTACCTGTAAAAGGAGAGGAGAAGATAAATGGTGGTTTTGGGTTAATTGATGAGACTGCTTTACGGAAGATTGGAGTGGTTCAAACAGGAAAAGGTCATTGGAATTTCTATTCAGAGTTGTCCAATGCTGAGCTTGAGGAGAAAGATTTTGTTAAACCTAATGGGGCTACAACAACAAGGGGACAAGCAAATGAGGATTACTCTCTGTTGGTTGAGAAGTTTGAAGAACAGCAGGTTGAGATTGAAGATCTTAGACAAAGGCTGTTTGATCTATCTTCTGAGTTTAATCAGTTCAAGGGTTTGATGAATGTGATGAATGGCAAACTGGATGTTGTCATCAAAGGTTTGAATTCGGATAAGATTCCTTCTGCTACTAGTCATGACACTAGTGTTGACTTAGATGAAAGGCTAGGTGAATTCTTGAAGAAGAAGAAGAAGAAGAAGTCTATTCCGGTGGTGCTCACTTCAAAGGATCTACATGAGCAAACTGATGAAGAAGAAGCTGGTGAAGACACAGGTGTTGATGCAGCTACAGAGGGTGATTCAGTGCAGATTAAGAACAAGAAAGTGGATGAGATCATTGAGGAAGTTGTTGCTGAGGTGGAAGCTGAACAAGAAGAGAATCAGTCTGCTGAAGATGCTGAAAGTGATGAATAGGTTGGAGAAGGCTCATAGAAAGGCCACGCATCAAAGAAGAAGTGAAGATTTGAGAAAACAAAAGCCTTGATCCTTTCTTTCTTTTGTTTTTTTCTTTTCTGTTCTCAAGGCCTTGACATTCAGTAGGAACTTATTTTGTTAAGTTTTTTTAAGACTATGAGTAATGATCCAACATTTCTTTACCTTTATTTGATGAAAGTTAAAAAGGGGGAGAAATTATGTGCTATTTGTGGTTACTCTTCAGTGTTTAGATAATAATATTTTGAATTTTTTGTGTTAATCAGTTGCGTTCTGTAATTATTGATGATATGTGATTACTGGTTATTGTGTTCTGTGAATATTGATGATCTGTGATTACTGGTTATCTGTGTTAATTTGGTTTAACTAGTATTACTGTTTATTATTTCTGCAAATGATGATATCTAATTCTTACAAGAAGTTGCAGGGATATTTACACAAGATTATGGGTATTGTCTTTCATCAAGGGGGAGATTTTTAACTCAAATACTTCTAAGTTTCTTTTGAGAAGTAACTGTTTTGAGTGATGAAAGACAAAGACAAAGTATTACTAAGGCTCCAAGGCCTGGAGATACTGATCAGAGCTTCAAAGCTTTGAGAGTAACTTAATTATACTGTATGATATAATAATCTTGTGATGCATTGCTGCAAATATCAGTGTTATATATTCTTTATACATCTAACACAATTTCAGATATCCTGATCAGAGTGAATCAAAGGGTTCTGGTCTTAATATTGAAAGACTGTGAAGCATGTTCAGAGTTTCAAGGCCTTGAGATGTGCCTTAAGCTGCTAAGAGTTTTACAAAATTAATGTGATTCTCTCTTGCAGGATTTGAACTTTATTATTATGGTTGTTTAATGACTTCTATAAGTCTTAAACTAGTTTATCATGAGTTATATGTTTCAGAAGTTAATGAGATTATTGTTTTATTCACTTGATCCAGTTTTTATTTAGAAACTGGAAATCCAAACAGACTTACAGCTGTTATATTTTTGGATTTTGTTGTTGCTATGTTTTAATGTTGTTGTAGGTTTTTCAAACGTGCAAATGCAATCTCAACAAACTCCAATGGATATCTACTCAAAGCTGTTTTAAATTTCAGTTAGAAGGATGAGGATTTGCGAGAGCTGAGATCCTAAAATCTCTCATTCAGTTGCAGAGAGTGGATAAAAGACTGGTTTGAATTTTGAAAGAAAAGAGAAGCTTACAGAGAACTGAGAGAGGTGTGAAAAAATTCGTAGAAGACCAGACATTCAAACATAAACACATTCAGGCTTCAATTACAACTTTCGGAAGATCAATCATTCCACTTTCCTGAAAGAACACATCCAGGCATTCACAAGCACATTCTTCTACAGTTTTCTTCTTCTATTTTGTAATCTCCTTATCTTTTGTATATCTAAAACCTCACAAAAACCTAGTGGTTGGTCGTTCAAGTGAACAACAAGAGGTTCTTGTTAGCTCAACAGTTAGTAGCTGATACTAGATAGGTTTGGAACCACAAGTTGTATAGAAGTAAGGGAATTAACTTAGGCTTGGAGATCTGGGGTTGTTTTTGTGTGAGTAATAAGATGTTTTTGCCCATTCCTGGTGGGATTAGATCCCTCAGGCATAGATTAGGTCCATTGGGACTGAACTCTGTAAATTGCATTGTGTTCTTTACTTTACAGTTTTGTTACTTCCTTCTTCAAGCAACTCAAATCAAACTAGGGTTTATAAACTGTTTAAGAAGTGGTGGTAGCACTAAAACAAATTCTGCCTCCGTTGACAGCAAAAATTGTCGCTAGAAAGGCCAAAAATGTCGGTAAAAATTCTACCGACAAATAATTTTTTGACGGAAAATGGTCACTACAAGTCGGTCGTTAGTATTAAGGCCGACAAATCTCAATTACGTCGGCAGGAAAAAAAAAAAAAGCGACATCAGTTTTTGTCGACAGTTTAAATCAAACAACAAAACTTTTCTGTCTCTAGTATAACGACCGACAAGTAAATTTGGTAGTTTATGTACATAGGTGACAAGTTCTGTTTGTCACCAGTAGACATGTTTTCTCACTTTTACATCTTCCTGGCGACATACATGTTTGTCGCCTGTGTCACGACGAAATAAAAAAAAAATTATGGAGATTTTTACATATATGCAGATCTGAAAGTCAGGATCAACCATATATGCGCCCAAAATATAAACATCCTCAAATTTATATGCCCCACTGTGCTGAAATCCAAGAACAACCCTTCAACAGCGGGATGTTTTAACAATTTTGCATCCTTAGTGACCGGCCAGTACGGTCACTCTAATTCAACAGTCGTACAAATCAAAACAGTACTATTAAGTTACTTTACAAAACACTTAGTTTGCTGATTGTTTCAAAGTTCAAAAATTTCAGAAAGTATCACGTGCCCAGAGAATGAAAACATCTACGACGTGTTATATGATCGAACTGCATGTCCAGAATCACCGGCCAGTGGGTCCTTCGATGCCCTGAACCTGTGCAATGCAAGCGACGCTAAAACCTGCAAACAATGAAATAAATAATCATAAACTTGTGGCTGTATGGTTTAACAACAGTGAATATCGTCTACGATACACATGAATAGCCTGCCTAGTTAGGTAAATACTCATGCTGTCGTTGAATATGTGTTTTCACACATTGGAGTTACAATTACTGTATACGGCATATAGGGCAGCCAATGTACAAGTACAGTTTTATGTTAGAATACCTCCTTAAATATGTAAACATCATACTTGTCAAAATCTCACATTATTACGGATTCTACGAGCACAGTACGTTGAACACATTTCAGCACAAAATGTGTTGAATAGAAAGCAAAAAATGGTGGCTAGCACGACTAACATTTTTTAAAGTGAACTCTTTCGGAATTTGCCTAGAAACCTAAGTTCAGGTCAAAGAAGCCCTCAAATACATTTTCAGGTATATACCGTTTTCTGCGAATAGAGCACAATATGCATATGCATGATGGCAGATATCATACTTGTCAAAAAATAACATTATTAAGTATTCAGGAATTGAAGCAAACTAGAACACATTTCAGAAAAGAAGCTGTCTTCAATACGTAGTCGAATAGACTTTAATTCCGACGTATCAAAAAAAAAATATTCGAAGAGACTTCAGCCATTGCAAAATTAACAAAGCTGGATATGGTGGGCTAGCACGGCTGACTCGTCGTACACATTCTCGAAGTGGAAGGCTTTTCAAATTGCCTAGAAACCTAAATTCAGGTCCTACAGTGGACGAATTCAATTGCAAGCCACAATCTACAGAACTGTACAACCCATTCGCATCCAGCAGCCATCTTAATTAACGTATTCAGTAGTGAATTTGATAAAAGTACAGGCAATACAGGATACTCTAATCGAATTTATTAAAAGTAGTCAATCTCTTACGTATTAAGTACAGGCACTACATGAAACCGGAATCGAATTTCTTAATAGCAAATGTGTTGTCTAAACTCAATTTGTTACTTATTAAAAGTACACTGTTGTCTAAACTCGGATGGAATTTATTAAAAGTAGTCAATTAACAGCAAATCTGTTTTCTAATAATTTATACATTACAAGTCCATTCGTTACAGCATGCTTGTTTCGTAACTGGTGAGGTTATGCATATACGTATATTATGTATATAAGCATATTGAAGTAATAACATGAAAGCATTCACGTAATGTAATGTATGAACATTTCATGTGTATATGGAAAAGAAGTACACGCATTCAATTTTTCTCTTACCTCATTGACTTTCTGAATTGAAAGATTCGGACCCCTCCTCGGATTCCTTCTCAGATTCCTCCTCTGATTGTGTTTCATAATCCTGTTGAAGTTGCACGCCCTTCAAAATAAGTCTCTCGACATTGGATATCCTCTTCTCGATGGCCTCATTATGCCTTTCTACAGCCTCTGCCCTTCGTCGTTCAGCTTCAGCTCTTCTTCTATATGCAATTGCCTTCTTTTCTGCTGCTTCAGCCCTTGCTAGCGATTCAGACACGCCGTCATCGTAAGTCCATGCAGTCTTTGGGACCTCACCTCCACCATAGCCAACAACAACACCCGGCCTTCTTCCAAGTACTACCTCCACAATCTCTTCTTCAGTTAGGTCATGATCCACGTCGTTGTCTCTCATTTCTTTCATTTGATTCTGTTATTTGACAACATTTCATTAAGGCTCAGATATAGGTTTGGAAAATAAGATGTTTTTGTAAGAAACCAATACCAAACTTACATATTTTTGAAAGGCTTCATGCGACAGCCAGACAGATGTGCCACTTTTGCAATGCGTGATCTTGTAGTTTTCAATGAGTGAGGGTTCTTCCTACAAATTTTTTTAGACTGACTGTTACACATATACATGAATGCGTATTATAAACGGATGAGATCAAGTTAAACACGTTACCATCTCGTGCAGGCGCTGGACAAATGTCTTCGAACCGGAACTGTGCACATTCTTAACATGCTCTCAGTTTGTAGTACCTCTTCTACTCTTAACCTGTGAATACATCATAACAAAATTGTGAAAGGAACTCCATAATATAGTACATACATAAACTCCATACCATTTCTTATATCGGTTTTACCTTGCAGGGCTCGGACTGAAAGTACGAACACAAGATCTCCCAATCACTTTGGGTTACAAGTGGGGATGGATGACGCCTTGCTTCAGCATGGCTTTGGAAACTATTGTAATGTCTATGCAGCTTGTATCTGTAGTCACTGTATGCTCTGCTGTACATGGAATTAATGGCACGAACAATATGCTTCTTCGAAAAATCCAGATTAAACATCCCCTAAACGATAAAATACAGAGAATCAAGGTTCATGCGCATTTCAATTACTAATTCACTTTTCAAGTCAAATCCAACAACTGAGAGAGAACTAACAAATAAAGACATAGCAAATCCTAATTAACTTAAAAAAACATGAACCATGCAATAGCTTCACTCACAAGTAGGTGATCGAAGATGGGTTTCCTGTGATGATCCTCCATTTTCTTCCATGACGGACTTCTAGCATGTGCATGCATGCGTACAGCAACACCAACCTCAGCCGTGAGCTCCAAACGGCCATCAACCACTGGTCTCCGCTTCCCCAGGGGAATGTACACATCAATCTTACGTCCTATTTTTTTGGTCCTACTTTTGATACTTAGCCCACGCGTCACTCCTCTTCCAATTCTAGTTATTTGGGGAGCTACGTACGAGAGAAGAATTAATACATTAGGAAAAGCATCCAATTTCAAGTAAATAAAAATATTAATAACTAGTATGCTACCGTATTAAAGAATCAACATAACTTCTACGATACATACATTTGGAAGCCACGTTCTCAGCATGTCCCGCATCAGTTGGTGGTGTTCGTTCCCCTGTTCTGGATTTCAAACGACGCGACCTTCTAGACGAACCACAAGGCACCACATTCTACAATAAAACATTACATAAGACACAACCAAACAGTAGCTGACTGTTGAAAAGAAATACGTACAACTGCTACTTACATCACCAGCAATCTCATCGTATGACTGATCTAACCCTTCCATTTCAGCATCTCTGACGGATTTGTTCCGAGCAGTTGTCCTGGGGTTTGATGCTGCATGTTTTCTCTTTAGCAACCTCCTAGGCGTCGAACGATTCGATCTTCTTACACCAACATCCTGTCTCGTAACATGCACCACATTCTACCATAAATTAGACACATTACCCGTTTGTATGTTAAGTTCAAAATGAAAAAATTTTACTGCTACTTACAGAAGGATCCATGAACAGTACCTCATCGCTGACATGGACATTTTCCTCTTCCATTTGAAGACTTGTAACGGTGTTCTTCCGAGCCTTCTTACTGGTTTGTGATTGTTGGGTTTTGACGTAGGTAACGCAGCGGAATAACAAAATTAATCCTACTCAAAGCCCACCAAGGATCACAGGAAGATACATCATAACATGATTAAGGACATAGAAGATGTGTACCTTTTGATTTGTGAGATCACACGAAGAATGATGTCCTCGTCTCTACGGTTGATCCACGTCTAGAGGTGAGATGTAGATTCTTCCTTCAATCAAGTGCTAGCTTGAACCTTGGAGGAAGAGGGATGAAGATCAAAGCAACAAATCACCAAAGGCACAAAGGAGGGGGCGGCCCTCTCTTTGCCGTCGGGTAGAGGGGCGGACGGGAGGGCTAGGGTTTCGGCCCTAGCTCTTTTGTCTTGCTCTCTCTTTTGCTCTCTCCCACTCTTTGTGTGTTATGACTAATAACTCATATGTGGGAAGGAAGCTAGAGCCTCCTTTATATACTCCAACAACTCCTTGTTGTTTCCATAAAAGAGTTTTCTTGTTCTAGTAGGACTAGAACTATTCCCTTCTTTGCAAATTAGTCCTACTAAGTTTGCAAGGTGTTGCACAATGATCCTTCTATTAATTAATCCATATTAATTAATCCCAAATCTAGCTCTACTCTATTTGACGTGTGACCCCATAGGTTTCTATATAGTTGGTAGTAACTATTACTAACATGGAGCGGTGTCTAGCAACACATCCATGCAACCCGACCAATAGAAATAGTCAGTGATCCCGACAAACCTTTGTGCCCAATATGTCATATTGCATTATCCCTTTGTCTCCATATCCGGATTGGACACGAGACATAAATAGTCACACTCGTATATCCAATCCATAGTTCCTTGATCCTGGGAATATGCTTATGCTTGCAGATAACATTAATATCTCTATATTAATTTATCTGAGTCTGGCCAGACATTCAATAAGCCTCATCCCTCGAGTGGCCGTGGATATTTACCCCCATTATGTGGGAGGGACAAATCCTATCTACATCACTACGATCTCTAAGCTTGCTTCCTATCACGCCCGATAGCCACCTTTATGATTACCCAGTTACGGTGTAACGTTTGATAACATCAAAGCGCAATATTTCACAACTAGAGTATCTAGTGACTTCAAGTCTAAGGATTGCAATAATATTAGCACTACGAAAAGCGATTGTGACTTCACATAATCTAATGTATCCTTTTCGTCGTGGGTCAATCCAGTATGCCATTACTCCTAATGCATACCCATGTGTTAGACTTGATATCTCCATATCAATCTACCCACATACTAGTCTATATTTGATTGTCCTATTAATCAATATAATTTACTAGGGATATTTAAGATAAATAACACAATTTATCTAAGGACTTCATTATATTAAATATCGCCATAAATAATAAATGAATATTCTAGCCAAAACATTGTTCATACTAAATCTACGATTGCCTCAAGGGCATCTATTCCAACAGTCTCCCACTTGCACTAGAGCCAATCTGGCGCATCTCGTATGCCTATAGATCTGGCGTGCCCTTCATGCTTTCGCTGCGCAAGAGGTTTCGTGAGCGGATCTGACACGTTGTCATCTGTCGGAATCTTGCATATCTTCACATCTCCTCGATCGATCATATCACGAATAAGATGGAATCTCCTAAGTACATGCTTTGACTTTTGGTGCGATCTTGGTTCCTTCGCCTGTGCGATTGCCCCAGAGTTGTCACAGTACAACTCTACGGGATCCACTATGCTAGAGACCACACCGAGCTCAGTGATAAACTTCTTTATCCACACTGCCTCTTTTGCTGCTTCCGCAGCAGCAATGTACTCAGCTTCTGTTGTAGAATCAGCAATTGTGCCTTTCTTGGAACTCTTCCAGCTCACAGCTCCTCCATTCAGGCAAAACACGTATCCAGACTGCGATCTGTAATCATCCTTGTCGGTTTGGAAGCTTGCGTCAGTGTAACCCTTTACACTTAGCTCTTCCATTCCTCCAAATATCAAGAATACATCCTTGGTTCTTCTCAAGTACTTTAGGATGTTCTTGACAGCAATCCAGTGACTCTCACCCGGATTGGACTGGTATCTGCTCACCATACTCAACGCGTATGATACGTCTGGTCTAGTACATAGCATGGCGTACATGATGGATCCTATGGCCGAAGCATAGGGTATCCTGCTCATGCGGTCCTTCTCCATCTCATTGGACGGACAGTCATTCTTGGAAAGAGTGACTCCATGTGACATGGGCAAGAATCCCTTCTTGGAATCTTGCATGTTGAACCTCTTCAACACCTTGTCAATATATGTACTCTGACTTAGGCCAAGCAACCTTTTAGATCTATCCCTATAGATCTTTATACCAAGTATATAGGCTGCGTCTCCTAAGTCTTTCATCGCAAAGCACTTTCCTAGCCAATCTTTAACAGATTGCAGAGTAGGAACATCATTGCCAATGATTAGTATGTCATCCACATACAAGACCAGAAACACTATAGAGCTCCCACTAACCTTCTTGTAAACACAAGGCTCATCTTCGTTCTTGATGAAGCCAAACTCTTTGACCGCGTCATCAAAACGTCGATTCCAACTCCAAGAAGCTTGCTTTAATCCATAAATGGATCTTTGCAGCTTACAGACTTTATTGGCATTCTCTGGATCCTCAAAACCCTCTGGTTGTGTCATGTACACATCCTCAAGGAGGTTCCCATAAAGGAACGCTGTTTTGACATCCATTTGCCAAATCTCATAGTCGTAGTATGCTGCAATAGCAAGTAAGATTCGAATGGATTTAGTCATGGCGACTGGTGAAAAGGTCTCATCATAGTCAATACTATGAATCTGTCTATAACCTTTGGCCACCAATCACCCCTTATAGGCAACTACCTTGCCATCCATGTCGGTCTTCTTCTTGAAGACCCACTTGCACCCTATGGGTCGAGCCCCTTCGGGTGGTTCCACCAAAGTCCATACTTTGTTGGTGTACATGGAATCCATTTCGGATCTCATGGCTTTTAGCCACTTCTTAGAGTCTGGGCCACTCATGGCTTCTCCATAGTTCGCAGGCTCATCTTCCATGAGTGGTACGTCATCGGGCTCAGTCACGAGAAGTCCATACCTCTCTGGCTCATGACGCACTCTTCCTGATCTACGGAGTTC
Source organism: Linanthus parryae (assembly GCA_023055425.1). Classification (NCBI taxonomy): domain Eukaryota; kingdom Viridiplantae; phylum Streptophyta; class Magnoliopsida; order Ericales; family Polemoniaceae; genus Linanthus; species Linanthus parryae. The sequence continues at coordinate 46,305,526 of JALGPY010000010.1, read as the reverse complement.
CTGTGTTACCTGAACAGGCTCTTCCACAACTTCTTGTGGTTCCCGTTCATGTTCCATTATTGGTTCAGTGGTTTGTGGTTCATGAATTTCTTCAAGTTCTACAACCCTCCCACTTGCTTCTTTAGAGACTAGTTCTCTTTCTAGAAACACGCCGGTCCGATCAACAAACACTTTGTTCTCGATAGGGTTATAGAAGTAATATCCTTTAGTCTCCTTAGGATATCCCACAAACTTACACTTATCCGCTTTAGGCCCGAGCTTGTCTGTCTGTAAACGCTTTACATAGACGTCGCAGCCCCAAATCTTCATAAACGACACTATGGGACGCCTCCCAGTCCATATCTCATATGGCGTCTTCATGACTGATTTGGATGGAACACGGTTAATGGTAAAAGCTGCAGTCATTAGAGCATGTCCCCAAAAGGATATCGGAAGATCTGTTTGAGACATCATAGATCGCACCATATCTAATAGAGTGCGATTCCTCCTCTCAGATACACCATTCCATTGTGGTGTTCCGGGTGGAGTGAGCTGGGATACTATCCCACACTCTCTAAGATACTCATCAAACTCTTGGCTTAAGTATTCTCCTCCACGATCCGATCGTAGAGCTTTAATACTCTTTCCAAGTTGCTTCTCTACTTCACTCTTGAATTCCTTGAACAATTCAAAGGATTCGGATTTGGCCTTCATAAGGTATACAAATCCATATCTACTAAAATCATCAGTAAATGTGATGAAGTAGGTATAACCACCTCTGGCAGGCGTGGGGAATGGTCCGCATACATCAGTATGTATGAGTGCCAATAACTCACTAGTCCGCTCGTCTTTCTTATTGAAAGGGGACTTTGTCATTTTTCCCAATAAACAAGATTCACATGTCTCATATGATTCCAAATCAAATGAGTCTAGAAGTCCATCCTTATGGAGTCTAGATATGCGTTTCTCATTTATATGGCCTAAACGACAGTGCCATAGATATGTAGGATTTAAATCATTAGTTTTAATCCTTTTAGTATTTATGTTATAGATTGGATTATTTAGATCAAGGATATACAATCCATTAGACAAATGCGCACTACAATAGTGCATACTATCAAAATAAATGGAGCAACATTTGTCCTTTATTGAAATAGAAAAACCTTTCTCGTCCAAACAAGAAACGGAAATAATGTTTCTGCTCATAGCAGGCACATAAAAGCAATTGTCTAATTCTAAAATAAGCCCAGAAGGTAAAGATAGCTCATAAACGCCTACAGCTAATGCAGCAACCCTTGCTCCATTCCCGACGCGCAAGTCTATCTCCCCTTTTCGCAATCTTCTACTTCTTTTCAAATCCTGCACATTACGACAAATGTGAGAACCACATCCGGTATCTAATACCCAGGATGATGAAATAGAAAGATTGACGTCTATAACATAAATACCTGGTGGTGGTGGAATCACTATTCCAAGCTTCTTATCCTCCAGATATTTAGGGCAATTCCTCCTCCAGTGACCCGGCTGGCTGCAGTAGTGACACTCACCTTTAGCCACGCCTCCACTAGGCTTTAGGGCTTCCTTGGACTTCGCAACTTTCTTGCGTTTTCCTTTTGAAGTAGATGCAACTGACTTGCCCTTCTTCTTGTGGACCATCATTATGCCCTTGCCCTTGCCTTTATTGATGCTTTGCTCAGCTGTCTTTAGCATGTTCAATAAGTCTGGCAAAGACTTGTTGATCTCGTTCATATTATAGTTCATAATGAACTGATTATAACTGTCAGGCAACGATTGCAAGACGAGATCAGTCGCCAAGTCCTGGCCGAGTGGGAACCCCAGTCTCTCAAGGTTCTCTATGTACCCGATCATTCGGAGTACATGAGGGCCTACTTTTGAACAATGCTTTAGACACCTCATAGCGCTCATGCCTTGCCTGTTCCTGAAACAATTGTTTCAAGTGTATGATCATATCATAGGCTTCCATGTTCTCGTGTTCCTTCTGAATCTCACTAGTCATGGTACAAAGCATGAGGCAAGTCACGTCATTTGAATCATCAACATGTTTCTGACGTGCCCTTACTGCCGCTAGTAGAGACTCATCTTGTGGTGGGTCTGGAATTGGAGTGTCCAAGACGTACAACTTCTTTTCTTGCTTGAGGACAATCCTCAAGTTTCTGTACCAGTCAAGGAAATTTGTTCCAGACAATTTATCCTTCTCAATGACATATCGTAGGGATGAACTCGATGCGTTGTTGTTTGCCATTTGGAATTCTACAAAACGAGAAATATGCAATTTAGTATTTTGAACAATTTAACTATATTTAATAATGGCTAGATCATTAAATATAGCTCCCACTATTTTTCTCGGATTAATAGCCCTCACTATTAAAGCGGAAAATATCTTTATATTTTTCTAGTGGGTCCAAGATCCTTATTTCACTTCTCCTTGAGCTTGCTTTGGCAAGTCACCCAAGAATTGGTTATTTAGGTAGGAACCATTCCAATTGCATCCCATGCAACTCTTGGTCCAATTAGGTGAATAAATTCCTTTTATTCTTTATCCAATTGGATAACTCCTAATTGTCATGCCTCTAAGCTCATCAATCCAATTGACTCTTGCCTAGTTGCGTCCAACCTCTTGCTTTCAACATACACGCATTACTAGCTTGCGTCGTCCGCAACACATCATGAAAAATTAAAATCGCCTTGCTTTGGCAAGCCCGAATTTTAATAGGCCATGATCATGAAGGGTGTTTTGGCAAGAGAAGGCAAAACGCAATATTTAATTGAGGGATTTCTTTTAATTTGTTTGGTTGATCTTTATCAACATGGTCTACTTATTTGGATTGGGCCATCCACAATAAAATACCAACCTTGTTTATTATTATCTCGTTATCGTTTTTGCTTGTAGCGCCATACACACAAAATAAATAACAAGGCATGAATAATAAACATCCACAAAAAAAAAATAAAACCGTGGCATGGATATCGCCTCTAGACTAATGATATTATCAAGACAATGATAATATCTAATTGCCCTAAAGTGCCGAGCTCATCTCCATGTGCTTCACCATAGCTGCGCGTCTAGGGATGTCTTTTGGCTCCTTTGGTTCTCCAGTCTTCTTCTCCATGCTCTTGGCTATCATCTAAATATTTCTAATTCTAGCCTAACATCTAGAATAAATAAATAACAAAAGCCTCACATGTCGAGGAGAAAAAGAACGACTCGCAGGCCGTAAAACTTAATTAATTATTACATTAATTTAATCAGCTCGCAAGCCGTAAACCAAACCACAAAACAATAAACATCCACAATCCTAGGCCATATCCATCCACCATGCAATAAAGAACATAATACAGTTAAAACTAATTTTTAACGCGCTTGTTTAATTTTAATGAAATTTGGTAACTAGGGTTTCACAACGGTCCAAAGGGTCCAAGCCAACAAGAGGCCCGAACCCTAGGACCGCCGCACGCCTAAGGGGGGCCGCGGCCTTGCTTGGCGCCCAAGGGAGGGGCGGGTGGCTAGGGTTTCGGCCCTAGTCCCCTTCCTCCTTCCTTGTTGCCCAAGCAAGGTTGTTTCCATATGGATTTAATTCCATAATTTTGTTTCCATAATTGAAAACCCCTTTTCAATCATGTGCCCATGAACCCTAATTTTTCAAGAACCCAATTATTCACATCCTATGTGATTAAACTCACCAATTCTAACATCCAATGTTAAATTGGATCTTGTTTGATTGAATCAAATTCAATATTGCATCCACTATGCCAATTTTTCAGTTTTTAGCGTAATAAACAATAATACGGTGTATGAACTGAAATCATAAACACATAATATCATGTTATGCTCTACGACCTGTGGCTCTGATACCACTGTTGGGTTTTGACGTAGGTAACGCAGCGGAATAACAAAATTAATCCTACTCAAAGCCCACCAAGGATCACAGGAAGAGACATCATAACATGATTAAGGACATAGAAGATGTGTACCTTTTGATTTGTGAGATCACACGAAGAATGATGTCCTCGTCTCTACGGTTGATCCACGTCTAGAGGTGAGATCTAGATTCTTCCTTCAATCAAGTGCTAGCTTGAACCTTGGAGGAAGAGGGATGAAGATCAAAGCAACAAATCACCAAAGGCACAAAGGAGGGGGCGGCCCTCTCTTTGCCGTCGGGTAGAGGGGCGGACGGGAGGGCTAGGGTTTCGGCCCTAGCTCTTTTGTCTTGCTCTCTCTTTTGCTCTCTCCCACTCTTTGTGTGTTATGACTAATAACTCATATGTGGGAAGGAAGCTAGAGCCTCCTTTATATACTCCAACAACTCCTTGTTGTTTCCATAAAAGAGTTTTCTTGTTCTAGTAGGACTAGAACTATTCCCTTCTTTGCAAATTAGTCCTACTAAGTTTGCAAGGTGTTGCACAATGATCCTTCTATTAATTAATCCATATTAATTAATCCCAAATCTAGCTCTACTCTATTTGACGTGTGACCCCATAGGTTTCTATATAGTTGGTAGTAACTATTACTAACATGGAGCGGTGTCTAGCAACACATCCATGCAACCCGACCAATAGAAATAGTCAGTGATCCCGACAAACCTTTGTGCCCAATATTTCATATTGCATTATCCCTTTGTCTCCATATCCGGATTGGACACGAGACATAAATAGTCACACTCGTATATCCAATCCATAGTTCCTTGATCCTGGGAATATGCTTATGCTTGCAGATAACATTAATATCTCTATATTAATTTATCTGAGTCTGGCCAGACATTCAATAAGCCTCATCCCTCGAGTGGCCGTGGATATTTACCCCCATTATGTGGGAGGGACAAATCCTATCTACATCACTACGATCTCTAAGCTTGCTTCCTATCACGCCCGATAGCCACCTTTATGATTACCCAGTTACGGTGTAACGTTTGATAACATCAAAGCGCAATATTTCACAACTTGAGTATCTAGTGACTTCAAGTCTAAGGATTGCAATAATATTAGCACTACGAAAAGCGATTGTGACTTCACATAATCTAATGTATCCTTTTCGTCGTGGGTCAATCCAGTATGCCATTACTCCTAATGCATACCCATGTGTTAGACTTGATATCTCCATATCAATCTACCCACATACTAGTCTATATTTGATTGTCCAATTAATCAATATAATTGACTAGGGATATTTAAGATAAATAACACAATTTATCTAAGGACTTCATTATATTAAATATCGCCATAAATAATAAATGAATATTCTAGCCAAAACATTGTTCATACTAAATCTACGATTGCCTCTAGGGCATCTATTCCAACAGTGATGTTATGTTTGGTTCTTTGGAGTTTCTTCTACGCATTCTGCCCTCGGCACGTTGAGCTGCAGCTAGTCTCGAAACCAACAGTTCGGGTGGAAGCCGAAAGAATTCCTTGATGGCATATACAGGACATTTGTAAGACAAGGTAAGGAATGAAATAGGATGAAATGCAGTAACAACATATGCATACGACAATAAAATCTTGAACATTACCTCATCGCTGTCATCATCGACGTTTTCCTCTTCCATTTGAACACTGCTTGTAACGGTTTTCTTCCGAGATTTGTCGATGGAGTGTGTTCCTGCATTTTCTTTTTCCAGGGAGTTTCTGCTGTAAACTACGCTGTCACCACCCAACGCCGCAGGTATTGTCAGTGTCAGTCTCTGAGGTGTTGTTCGTATGGATTCGTCTACTCCAACGTCCTGTGGCATAACCTACGTCACATTTGGAACAAAGTGTTACACATTTTAGCGTACAAATCATCCAAAGTTTGAAAGCACTTGCAACTACCTCGCAACTTTCGGCTACATTTTCCTCTAACCCTCCAATTTCAGGAGTAGCATCTTCCCTTGTGTCACTAGTGTTAGCCCTGTCGGTTCTCAATCTAGGGGATCTTCTTATGCGCCTTTGGGAGTCAGTTACTTGTATGCGATATACACATAAAGGATGTCATGTTATGAAAACTGTATGGGAGGGTCGTTTACATTTAACTTCAAACAGCTACGTACCTCAGTGTCCACCAGTACTTCGCTTGTCCTTCCAACATTATTCGAGGTGTTTGTCCTCGTCGGAGTCGACATTGTAGCTTGTGACTGCTGGTCATCCAAGCATACATCATTACCAGCTGCATCTCCAGAAGGATGGTCACTTGGAACAGTTCCAACCACATTTTCCTTCTTTTTGGCCTTCTTTGCAGTGGACATTCCTGCGTGCACGCGGTCAATATAAATTACGAAACAATTATACGTTCAGAAAAGATCGAATTTGATTACGAAGTAGACCCATATTACCTTTATTGGCAGCCAACCATCCGGGGGGTAGTGACACTGCAGATTTCTTATTTGTTGTTGAAACAGCTTTCGGATTCTGGGAATTGCCAAGCTTTTTCTGCATTACAGATCGCGGCGATACTACAAGGCAATAAATGAGGCAATCATAAGCAGTTAGACCGCAGTGTAAGAAAAATTATAAAATTTTAATAAAATACGAAATTTAGAAAAGTGATACTGATTTCATTTCGCTTGTTGCTGGTGTCTCCCTCCAAACACTGGCACTTGGGACAGATTGCGCCTCCTGGATATTACGTGCTGATCCACTAGGCGTGCGTCGAGGGGACTTTCTTGCGCTACTACGAGGGCCTGCATTCTGAGAACATGAACATACAAAATTAAGTCACCGCAGTTCAACATACGTAAATTCTTAATTACATTGTTTTGTTTAAATGCAGAACCCTTACCTCCACCGTAATATCCTTTTCAGGATCTTGGAGTCCACGTACGCTGCTCGTAGACTTCGAAGGAGTTAACCGGAGAGATCGTCTGACCTTTGCATATGTTTCCATGGCCTACAGTAATCCACAAATTCAAGTGTAACAAAATGCTATGCGACATTATTTTCGGGTAAGAATGCATACAGACAATAACGTTTCATTCATCTAAAAATTGAAAAAACTAATTAATACCCCAAATAACTGGAATCCAAGTAGCTAAAAAAATAATACCCAAAGAACAGAAATCCAAATAAACCAAATACTAGTCAACAATAATTATATTAATGCAGTTATCTGAACTCCCCCAAATCTATATCGTAATCGTCGTCGTCATCGCCATCATCATCATCACCTATGTGAGTAGCGTCGCTGCTGTAGTCCTCACCACCGTCGTCATCACTTTTGTCGTCGTCATCGTCGGCGTCATCGTCATCTTCGTCATTCATATCTTCTTCTCCCTCACTTAGTAAAAAATTATCTTCAGGATCAAATTCAGTGACAGGACTCTTACAAGTCGAAAATGATTGTTGATACGCATCATTCTCTATGTCACGATAACTTGTTTCTTCGGTTTCAGATATGTTGTACCAATTTCTAGGTTGAATCTTCTGAACTATTCTGTAGTTCTTACCTAGAATAACATCAGGGACATAGAACACTTGTTGAGCCTGCGACGCAAGTATATAAGGTTCCCCTTTATACCAAGTACGACTAATGTTCACGCTAGTGAAGTACTTATCTTTCCTAACTCCTGTCTTCGTATCTCCTGTATTAAACCAATTGCACTTAAAAATAAAAACACGATACCCTCCTAAATATGTCAGCTCAATGATATCAGTCAGTTGACCATAGAAATCAATTTATGTGCCTTCATGGTCTGCTCGCACCAAAACACCAGAGTTCTGAGTCACTCGTCGTTCGTCACGTGCAGTTGTGTGAAATCTCATGCCATTAATAACACATCCCGTATACCGTTTAATATGTCTATAAGGCCCACAGGCAAGCGAGTAAAGGTCATTAGTTGCCTCTACAGACTTGTCAATGCGCTTTTTAACAATCTGATCAAACATATATATAAACGTTTCAGAACATATTCAATATAATTTATATATTACAAAATGACAAGCTATGTAACAAGATCTCTTACAAGATTCTTAAACCAATCAGCAAACTCATGCTGATGTGTTTTCTCGACATGTGAAGACTCCCGCAACTCAATTTCCTCAAGATGCATACTGCGCCCATATGAATGTCAACAGTATTTAAAAATTTGACTAAATTATTGACCAAGGTACATCAAGTTTTCCTAACAAAAATACTTACTTCATATATGTATCGATCTCTTCGCAGTTGTGTAAAACAAACCATCGAACAATCTCATATTCTGAAGGTGTCAGCCTTTCAACCTACGAGGCACTCAAAGGCCAAACAAGACGAGAAAATATAGACAAGCTACTATTTTGGCTGATATTAACTCCTTCATGGTTTCTGTCCGCACGATTATATCTTGTTTCAACGCCGTCAAGATACATCGAACAGAAATTTAAACATTCATTGTCGATGTATGCTTCGGCAATTGAACCTTCAGGTCGAGCCTTATTTCTCACATATTGCTTTAGCGTATATAGAAATCTGTTTACACGACATATATATGAATGATAAATTTGTTGAGGGATTACATAATGCAAAACCTCATAAATTACGAAAGGCCTAACCTTTCAATGGGATACATCCAGCGATATTGAATTGGTCCTCCATACAATACCTCTCGAGGAAGGTGGACTGGCAGGTGCATCATAACATCAAAGAACGATGGAGGAAAAATCAACTCCAATTTACAGAGTATCAACACGATATCCCTTTCTAATCCCTCCAAGCACTCCACCGTCAAAGTTCGCGAAGACAGATCTTTGAAGAACATAATAAGCTCAGTTAATGCATCACAAATTTGTTTGTTCAAGTTCCCACGTATAGCAAGTGGAAGCAACCCTTGTAACAGCACATGATAATCATGGATTTTCATGCCAATTATCTTGTTATCATTGCTTCTCACACAACGAGATATATTTGACGCTTAACCGTCAGGGAATTTAATATTTTTTAACCATTCACAAAATTTTTCCTTCCACCGAAATCTAGACTTTAGGGTGCATGGGGAATGACATCCCTATCACCATCTTTGCGTACATGCAGCTCTTTCATAACACCCAGTTCCGCCAAATCCTTACGTGAGTTTTCAGTATCTTTTGTTTTCCCATCAATACTCATCAAAGTCCCAAGCACACTCTCACAAACATTTTTCTCTACATGCATGACATCCAAGTTATGTCTGATCTTAAGTGTTTTCCAATAGCTCAATTCGAAAAATACACTTTTTTTCCTCCAATTTAATTCTTTGTCGGGTCGTTTTCTCTTCTTGTTAGTTAAAGTCTTTCCCAACTTCAAATATGAAGGAAGTGACTTTAACTGATCAAGAACATCATCTCCAGATAACTCCTTCGGCTTAGGTTTAGGCTCAAATTTACCATTAATTTTTTTATTCCGTCGCCATGGATGATTGAGTGGTAAGAACCGACGATGACCCATGTAAACCTGTTTCTTACTATGCTTCAATCTTATATGGTGAGTTTGCTTGTTACACGGTGGACACGCTAATTTCCCTTTGGTACTCCATCCGGAAAACATACCATATGCAGGGAAATCATTTATTGTCCACAAGAGTGCAGCATGCAACATAAATCTTTCACCAGAATAAGCATCATACATTTCTATACCTTCTTCCCACAAGTCTTTCAAGTCATCAATTAATGGACGGAAGAATACATCAATATCATTTCCCGGTGAATGCGGCCCTGGTATTAATAGGGGCATAATAATAAACGGGTCTTTCATAACCTGTGTAGCCCCCACATTCTATATAACAAGCATTACAGGCCACATACTATACGTACTACTCATATTACTGAAAGGATTAAAACCATCACTGGCTAATCCCAACCTAATATTACGAGGATCTTGAGCAAACCATTCATGTTCTTTGTCAAAATCTTGCCATTGCTTAGCATCAGCCGGGTGCGCAATGACATTGTCGTCATGCACACGCCGATCCTTGTTCCAACGCATATCCGTGGCAATGTTTTTAGACATGAAAAATTTTTGAAGCCTGGGTTTCACATGGAAGTATCTAAGAACCTTCCGAGGAATTTTCTTCCCATTGCGACATTCCTTCCACCTAGATTCCTTACAGTCAGAATTGGGACAGTGATCGAAATTCTCATTTTCCTTCCAATACAGAGCACAATTGTTTGGACATGCATGGATATTGACATAACCAAGCCCAAGTTCACGTAAAATATTTTTAGCTTCATAAAACGACTTTGGTAGAGTGTGACCCGGAGGCACTAACTCTCTAAGAAGATCTAACACCATGTTCACCGATTTATTACTCCATTTACAAAGCTTCTTAATATGCAACAACCTTATTATTAGTGACAGATTAGAGAACTTCCGACACCCTGGGTATGCCTCACATTGTGCATCGCTTAACAGCTTAGCAAATGTATCACCCTCCCCGTTTTTTAAATGTGTTTCATCGGATGATATATCATCCCCAACATTACCATGAAACCTACCCTCTTGTAAGTCCCCTATCAAGCCCTCAACGTCAACGCGTGTCTCAGGTATGTCATCTACACAGTCACCGGAAACATTCTCGGCAAACTCACCTAATCCGTAACCCTCCCCATGAAATACCCACTTCATATAGCCTTCAAGAATCCCATTCTGATGCAGATGTTCTCTTACATCAGTAAGAGATCTACAGGTCACGTTAACACACCTAGAACATGGACAACGTATCCTATTTCTTCCATCAGCATGACGACTCGCAAACTCAATGAAGTTTGAAACACCATTAACATATTCATCACACCATTTATCATTCAACCCAATCCAACTTCAATCCATCACTACCTACACGTTATATATATAACTATCAATACTTTTATTAAAAAAAAATCCATAAATAACAGAAACAGTTATGTCACCTTTAACACAGTTGACAGTTGAACAAACTCATTATTTTCAAACAAGACAAGAATGAGTTACGAGATTATGCAGTACATTATCCCTAACTGCTTCATAACAAAGTTATGATTTTAAAGTAAGAACTTTCTGTAATGACTGATAAAACACTACACTAAAGCAGCAAGAAACAAGCACGTATCGGTTCATACTCATACAACTACAGTACATGAAACAAGACAACCGAGTATAGGATGCTTAATTACGTAAACTTATCGATAGCAACAATGTAGATACGAAACAATATTAACAGTAAATACTTAGAAGATGCAAGTACATGTCAATTTCTACAGGACACAGAGAGATGAAACGAAAACAAGTCACAGGCGAAAAAAAGAAATGCAGAGAGAACAATAATAAATGTGAAGTAACATACTCACAGAGTGGAGGGCCAAAATTTGGAACGAGAAGAGGCAGCCAAGTATGTAACAGTCTGAAAAACTTCAATCTCCTCAAGCTTTACAGTCACCACCTGCAAAAATTACTTCAACTGGTCAGAACTGACAATAAAGAGATATTGTAATATTAATATACTATCTAACATAACCGCAATAAGACTCTGTAACAAAAAACACGTAATGATATGCACAACAGGTAACCTATATGCAGTGCACCGAACATAAGTACTTGTAGGTATGCGTCAATTAGCTTGTCCTATATGCAGAAGAGGTAATCCTATATGAACAACTAAAATGTTTAGTTATCTGTGTATATCCTAGTTTGATCATAATAGTTTCGTACCTAATTTAATCATTCTAATTCATTGTAGTATCAACTTGAAGTTTACATAAGTACTTCTAGGTATGCGTCAATCACCTTGTCCTTTTTCTTTTTGTGCTTTGAGATCTCGTTAGTTTGGACTAGTTTTAGGCACCAATGATTTTGTATGTCCTGCATTTCATTCATGAATCTATCAATTGCTACATGAATTTAGATTGATTGAGAGTGAGTACTAGAGTGCTTTTCTGATTTCTGTTTACATGGAACAATTGAAATGTTTAATGAGCTGTGTATATCACTATGCTGAGGAAGTCGATAACTCACTGTTTCAAGTTGCTAAGTAAATAGGGACATGTTTACGCAAATACAATACACATTCCGGAAACAATAACCAAAAACAATGCAGAATATAGCATAACCTTTCAGGGCAATCAAAGCTGGATTTTAACCACACATTCAATCAGCAAGAAAGAATACATACATGACAGCAAACCCTAGAACATGAACACATACAGGACAGAAGAAATTTAAAGAGGCCAAACCCTAGAACATAAATTACCCATCTGCAGAAACCCTAGAACATGAACACATACATGTCAGAAGAAATTGTAAGAGGACAAACCCTAGAACATGAACCCATCCGCTAGAACTTTCAATAGAAGACCAAATCATACACACATACATCTCATAAATCAATAGAAGATGGAAGAATCAACCGGAACAACACATAATAGAACATGCAAATCATCAGACAGATGGAAGAAGACAAGAAATTGAAAGATGCCATTACAGAGAGATGGAACAAGAAAATCAAACGGAAGAAGAAGAAGAAGAAGAAGATGAAATAGGCGATTCCAGAGAGATCAAAGAAGAAGAAGAAGATGAAAGAGTCCCATACCTGAAATCGATTGAAGAGGCGTTCACAGCATCTCCGGCAAAGATTAAAGAGGCCTTCACAGCATCTCCGGCGAAGATTGTTGAAGGATTCGATCGATTGAGAGACTGGAAAGACCGATTCGATCGATTGAGGGAGAGAGAGACTTCTGAGATAGAGGGAATTGGGGGAGTCGTGAGAGAATGTGAGAGAGGGTGAGAGATACTGCTGAATAACCTCGTAAAACGTGTTGGTGGGAATTAATATTTTATTCCCTCCTTACAATTTGGGAGTGCGGGAAACATCAATTATTTACCCTCCAATTTTTTAAAGCATGAGTTGAAAATAAGATATGTCACTATGTAAGTAGATGTCAAAATCAAATAAATACTCATAATATATTGACCACATTATTTGGTAGAATAAAATAAAAACTAAAAGGTCGACAAAAAATATCATGTGCATCGACAAACACAAATATTGTCGATTAATCGCGCAACTAGCTACATAAAACCGTCTGTCAACAAAAAAACTTTCAACAAATGTCATATTTGTTGTATTGTAGTTCAAGGCATTGAAGCTTTCTGTTTTCCTTAGAAAGTTTCTGACTAGTTTTGTAAAATCTCAAGGCCTTGAGATTTGAGTTTCTCACATATTAACTTAGTTAAAGTTTGTTTATAGCAAAAATTTTCCATACTCTATTCAAACCCCCCCCCCCCCCTTCTAGAGTATTGTGGTCCTGTATTTAGTCTACATTACAAACTTTCAGTCTTCTTTTATTATAATAAAACTAGCAAGTACTCAAAGATATCCAGACTTTTTGAAATTATCAAAATGACCCCAAACGAAATACTTGATAATCATAAATGCCAAATGATACCCCTATACTTTAGAAACTTACAATAAGTCAGGGATAAATTTGAAATAGTAATTTATTGAAATCCTCAAAACTTTTTGAAATTATAAAAATGACCCCCAAAATAAAATACGGGATATTTCACCAGGACCATTCGCACGAAAGAAAACAATTCACTGCAAATTCTTAGGAACATGGGTCTAGAACACAGTAATAGTTATTTCCTAATTTGTTAGGTAGGTTTGGGGACGATTAGGGCCCTATAAATAGGTTATTTGGGGTCTCGAACTGGTATACAATCATTGTACCCCATTTATCTCTCGTGGACGTAGGGAGCATAATTTTTGTTATCGAACCAAGTAATTCTTATGTTTTGCTTTTTCGTTCATTATTTGGTGAGGTGGTTTGTCGTAACAAGTACTATAAATTATTCTTTTAAGGACACTTCACTTCATCTCAGTTGATGCAATCCCTTGTGGTTACGTTGAGGTAACCTTAAATTATAATCACTCAGTTCTCGACAAGAATAAAGAAATATCGGCTGTATGGATTTGATTTCGTGCATTACATGTGATATTGTATAAAAATACTCTATATTTATGGTAATATGCTAGCTGAATAATATTGTCACCTCGTGTATATTATACTGCTATTAACGTGGCCTAATTTTTAATGCAAGACCATAATTGGATTGTAAATTTGAATTTAGTTGGATTCTTTTTTTTTATTAAATAAGTGATGTACAGAATTATGTATTGTCCAAAATAGCTCACCAAAACATTCCATTTCTATTCCAGTATTGGTAGTACATGGTTATCACATGGTCTGGATTTTCTACGTGTTAGTTTTTGGTGATTCAAAAACCTAGCATAGAAATGTATTTGGTCCAAGGCGGTTAAGGATTGTTTCCTTGTCCGTTTTGGAATTGTTTCCTTGTTGTTTTGGCAACGTTTGGACGTTTCTTTGGGCACAAGTCACTAGTTTAGGCCTATATATGGGTGTAGGACTCTTCTATTGACATGTGTGGTGTGTCTTGGATTGTAATTGGCTCTCTCATCAATAAATTAGTTCGTTTTGGTCGTGGATGTAGCTAGCCTAAAAGCTAGTGAACCACGTTATATCGTTGTGTTGTTCTTCATCTTCTTCTTCGTCTAATAACTCTTCTTGGTCCCCAACAACTGGCATTGTGCTTCCACATGCGTTTTCTAACACTATGGTTGAAAACCTTACGTTTGTTGTGCAGTTCATATCGGATGGAAACAATTAAGCCACGTCGCAATCATCAAACAGAACCTGATAGCTACAAACGCATTCATCAGATCCTGGCAGCTACAAAAATTCTCACACTTACCTCACACGCGACTCTGTCTGTTCAACAAGTTCTCGTTCAGTCGATGCTTCATACTTTTGCTTCTTCAAATTGAACAATAGTCTTGGTTAACTCTGTCCACGACAACGTGCATATTCACCGGTCTCAATAAAGAATACAGATACAATTTCCAAGTGACATTCGACAAAGCTTCAGTTTTTACAAAATGAAGACAATAATCTTCAGATCGTGCCCAAACCTTTTATGTAACAAGAAACATGAAGTTAGCACAAAAGAGATGCTGTGAATCTAGTCTAAGCCTCCTTTCAACAGATGATTTAGTGATCCCTATTAACCTGTATAAATATAATCAATATAAATTATCCTGTCCTGGTCACCGGTTTCTGATTAATATAATAGACTAGGGATATTTAAGATAAACAAACACATTTGTAATCTAAAGACTTCATTATATTAAATATCTCCATAAATAATATAATGAATGTTCTAGCCAAAAACGTTGTTTATACTAAATAAGATTGCCTCTAGGCATCTATTCCAACAAAATTATCAGTCCATATATAATATAAAAGGATCAGGAACGTACTGCATGTAACTGAGCATGCTAACAAAGATTGTTTCCATCGTAGCAATGTACTTAGTTCTTATTGACGAATGCCTACGAATGTGAGGCCAATAAGATGATTTAGTGGGGCTCCGGTTTTACGTGGTGCTTTACACCACTGACATTTCTACATCTATAGTCATCGCAACAACAAAAATTGTCATTTATGCTTGTTTATTTTGTCATTTCTTCATTTTGTTTGGTATCCTCTCTCTCACTTCCTTTCCTACTAAACCCTAGACGGAAAGGCTATAAATAGTGCCCTCCAAGTACCAATATTCTTCACTCCATCTATACCTAGTTCACTCTCGCTCTCACTCTCATGTTCTCCACTGAAATGGCAGCCGATCTCAACAATAACGGCGTCTAATTTCTTATCGACAATTATAAAGAGTGCCATCACAACCATGGCAACCCTGAGGTAGTTGACGGTTGTCATGGATTCCTTATGAAAAACCCCGGCGACGTAGTTCTAACATGTGAACCCTACCCCAGGGTTCGCATACCATAACTCCGATGCCGGGATTTTTCCTAAGGAATCCGTGATAACCGTCAACCACCTCAAGTTTGCCATAGTTGTGATGGAACTCTTTGTAATCGTTGATAAGAAAGAAGACGTTGTTATTGCTGGGATCGACTGCCATTTAAGTGGAGAACCTAAGAATGAGAGTGAGAGTGGATTAGTTATTGATGGAGTGAAGAAGATTGATACTCGGAGGGCAATATTTATACCATCTCTGTCTAGGTTTATACGGAAAGGAAGTGACAGATGATATCAAACATATTGAAAAAATGACAAAGTAGACTTGCAGAAATGACAATTTTTGTTGTTGCAATGATTATGAATGTCAAAATATGAGTGGTGTAAAGCAGCACGTACAACCGTCAACCACCTAGGGTTGTCATTGTTGTGATGGCACTCTTTGTACTTGGAGATAAGGAGAAGACGTCGTTGTTGTTGGGCTCGGCTGCCAGTTCAATGGAGAACCTGAGAGTCAGAGGGAGAATAAACTAGTTATCGATGGAGTGACGAATATTGATAGTTGGAGGTCACTATTTATACTAGCTATGTCTAAGGTTTTATAAAAAAAGGAAATGAGAAAAAGAGATATTGAATCAACACGTATGAAGACGTGCAAGTAATTACAAAACATTTTATTTTTTGCTATTGTTGCTATTGATCCAAGAACAGCACGTTCAACACTATTCATTAACCGACAACCAAATATTAAGTTAAATTAAAAAAAAAAACTATAACATTTTAGAGTACGACATAACAAATGTATTAATAATGAGGATACAAGTTGATGATTCATTTATAAATGCTTAGGTGTAAAATAAATAGTTAGTACAATACATATCGGCCATTGGAATTGGCTAAATATCTTACTTAGAATTTGTCTTACTTACAAACTGGGTTAGGAATTTTTGACCAAGTCAAATTTATAAGTAAAATGTGCCAAATGGCCAATTTTAACCTGGAATGGGATCGAGTTGGCTTAGTTGAGCCCACCGAAGTTGAAGTCATAGTCGGGGCGGATATCCTAGGCATTGGTCACGTGGGCCGACCAACTCGTCCAACCAAGCCCGAAACTTTACGAGTTTGGGCTCAACAAATTTCAACCCTACACCGGTATGAAAACTATGCCCGAAAACATTTGAATTGATCTTTGGTTATGTAATTAGGGCTCAAGCCCCATCCGGACATTTTATTACGTTTTATTATTTATAAAAAAAATATACTTACAAATAAAAATATGACTTTCACAATAGTTTGACTAGTGCTCCGTAGTTTTCGGACGAAAGTTGAGGCGACGGCTAGGGTTTCTGAGGTATTTTCAGATTCCGGTCCGGCGACGCTATACGGCGAGCATCAGTGGGTGCGAAGAAATAGAAGGAAATCACAGTTATCAATGGCCAGCACAGACTACACGAAGAAGGAGAAGTAGAGTTTTGTCTTAGACGACAACTTCTGTAAGGAGGCCGAACTAGGGTTTCAACATGTCCTCATCGGATTTTTTGTTTCTGAAGAAAAAGTGGTGAGTGCGACGATGAGACCTGTGTTCCGAAAGATATGGAATAAAGGGAATGAAGTCAAGATGATTGAAGTCGATCCTAACACCTTCCTGTTCGTATTCCCTGACCAAGCCAGTATGGAGAGAGTTGCGTCGGGTGGACCATGGGCCTTCAACGGCAGTATCCTTCTCCTGAAGACATGGAGCTTAGGGGACCAAACCAGATCAGTGGACTTCTCTTCCTTTGATGCATTGGTTCAACTAAGCAATATACCCATTCACTTGATGAAGAAAGAGACAGGTAAGCTTATTATGAACTCTGTGGCAGAAACTTTGTTTGTTGATGATCAGATTGAAAGTGAAGATGTTATCAATTACATACGTGCTTAGGGCTCGGTTCCCGATAAACAAACCTATCCCTAGAGGAGTGAACTTGGTCGTTAAAGGCGAGGAGATCTGGATTGATTTCAAGTACGAGCGTGTGCCATACGTTTGTAGATGGTGCAGAGACAATACCCATTCTAGTGATGAATGGGAGGTTTACCCAAAGGATTTTGGATGAGATGGAACCGGGTTACGGGGACTACCTCCTTAGCCATCCACAAAGTTAACGTCGAGCTGCATTAAAGAAAAGCCAGTCCCCGAAAGGAGGAACACAGGAGCAGGGAGGCTCACAGACGAAACAAACTGAGAATGAAGATAATAGAACAAAATATAACGACCAGAGTGGGGGGTCGGATGAAACAGCAGATTCACGTGCTCCAACTGGAAGCCCTAAGGGGAAAGGGAAGCTGGGAACTTCGGCACCAAACCAGCAGGAAGCTTTAAAAGACTTGTGTCCGAGTGGAGGGGAGATTTTAAACCGACCAAAGTCCAGGTCAAAGAAAGGTACTGGTGAGGTCTTAGCAACTACAGAGGAGGGAATCTTGGGAAAGATTAATTTGTTTAATGCTGCTGCTTTGAAGTCCCCAGTTAACCTAATGAAGAATGACTTGGGAAAAGGAAAAACCACGTGATGAATTTCAGTCCTCCTTCTCATCCATCTAAAACAACGGTCATTGAAGATGATAACACTTCAGATCAGCTCTCTATTGAAGATGCGCGCAGCTTGGATGGTATGGTCACAGACAAGAGTATTGCAAGGTCACTTAATTCTGGTTTGGCGGCGGCTGCAAGGAAGCCCCGCCAATCCCAATGAATCTCTTGAGTTGGAACTTGCGGGGATTGGGAAACCCCGACACGGTCCGTACTCTAAATGACGTTGTAAGACTTCATTCCCCCCCCCCCCCAACTAGTCTTTCTCATGGAGACTAAGTTGGCATCCAGTGACATGGAGTACGTGAGAAAGAAAATCTGTTTCGCTAGAGGTGTGTATGTTGATCCAAGAGGGAGAAGAGGGTGTTTAGCGATCATGTGGAAGGACATGGTGAAGATAACATTTCAGAACTCCAGTGATCATTATATAGATGTACTCGTTGAGGAACCAGATTCGCAGAAGTTGTGGAAATTTACCGGTTTTTACGGGGATCCAATCAGAGAGGAAAGGAGGAACTCGTGGGAGCTTCTCCGTAGACTAGCACCACCGCATGATTATCCTTGGTTAGTGGTTGGCAATTTTAATTCCATCACTTCGCAAGGAGAAAAAGAAGGCGAAAGAGATTTAAGTTTCAGTCAGGTAAGAGAATTTACAGAAGTTTTACAAGAACTCGAACTCTTTGATATGGGTTTTGCAGGTAACCCGTTTACATGGTCGAACCACCAAGCTGATGATGCAAATATCAGGGAGAGACTTGATCGTGCAGTGAGTAATTTGTGTTGGTTGGATCAGTATAGGGGGGCAAAAGTCACCCATCTTGTTGGTCCAAATTCGTATCATTCTCCCTTGATAGTAGAATGGATACCGAAACCAAAAAGGAGCCCGGGAAAATGCCGATTCGTGGTCGAGAATATGTGGTGCCGACACCAAACATTCCAGCAAACAATTGAGGAACAGTGGCTATTGATGGAAGAGCGAGGTATGGGAGATAAACTGACCGGGTTGGCTAACAGGTTGTCGAAGTGGGCTCAAACAGATTTTGGCAGTATCAAAAAGAAAAAGGAGGAGTTGATACAAAGAATAGGACAGTTGGAGAGGCTTGTGCGGACTACTGAACGGGTGGAACAAATCCGGGTTGCAACTAGAGAACTCAACGAAGTCATGGCTAGGGAGTAAACTCTGTGGCATCAACGGTCGAGACTAGATTGGTTGAAGTCGGGTGATAAAAATACCCATTTTTTTCATCAAAAAGCGACGATTAGAAGGGCCCGAAATACTATTAATGGTATTGAAACCGAAGAAGGCAGATGGGTGACAGATGATACTGAAGTCGTACAGAATCTTGAGAGCTACTTCTCAAAACCTTTTACATCGTGCCGCCCCACAATGGAGGTTATTGAACCTCTTCTTCATCACAAAGCCGAAATGATTTCCCCAAATGATCAGCACTGGATTGAAAGTGATTATTCGGACGAAGAGGTACGAACTGCACTCTTTCAAATGGGGGCCGACAAGGCTCCCGGAGTACACGGGTTCACAGCTGGTTTCTTTCAAAAACAGTGGGTTGTGATAGGTGAAGATGTCACCAAGGTTTGTCTATTGATTCTTAATAACGGTCACTGTGTTAAAGAGTACAATGCTACTTTAATTGCTTTAATTCCGAAAATTAAGCAGCCACGTCGTGCTAGTGATTTCATACCTATTAGTTTATGCAATGTGATTTATAAGATAGTTTCTAAAGCTATGGCTAATCGGCTCAAGAGAGTCTTAAGTGGTCTGATTGCAGAAAATCAAAGCGCGTTTGGCCCAGGTAGATTGTTCTCGGACAACATATTAACAGCGTTTGAGGTGATTCATTCTCTCAAAACGCGAAATAAGGGGAAGGAGGGTTGCTTGGCCCTCAAGATTGATATGAGTAAGGCCTATGATAGAGTTGAATGGAAATTCTTGCATGAAGCCATGACACATATGGGATTCGGCCCTAGGTTCATTACGAGTGTGATGCATTGTGTTTCTACGGTATCTTACAAATTTGTTCGCAACGGCATGGTGGAGGGTGAGGTTATTCCTGAAAGGGGGCTGAGACAGGGGTGTCCGCTTTCCCCCTATCTCTTCCTTCTTTGCAGTGAATTACTCTCCAGATCTATCTCAGCAGCTGTAGACGATGGGGACCTATCTGGGTCACAGCCTCTAGAGGAGGACCGGTGGTCTCGCATTTTTTTTTTCTGACGACAGTCTCTTTTTTACGCAGGCCAATTCAGACGATGTAACAAAGCTTCTGAGTATCATTCGTATGTACGAGCGGGCCTCTGGAAAACAAATAAATCTTGCAAAATCAGCACTTGTTTTCTCTTCAAACACAAGTGACGCCACAAAGACGGAGATCATGGCATTATGTGGGGTTGACGAAGTCTCCCAATATGAAGGAAGAAGGTGGTAAATTTTTCTCATCTTATTGTTAGACTTGTCTCTAAACTTAAGGGATGGAAAGAGCGCACTTTATCGATGGGTGGTAAAGAGGTCTTGATCCGGGCAGTGGCACAAGCCCTACCGACGTATGCTATGTCTTGTTTCAAATTGCCGGATAGTACGGGCGATCGAATGGAGAAACTTATTCGTCTGTTTTGGTGGAGCAAAGCAGAAAAACAACGAGGTATCATCTGGATTAAGTGGGAACAGATTCAACAACAAAAGGAGTATGGGGGATTAGCTTTCAAAGACCTCAAACTCTTTAATGATGCGTTGCTCGCCAAACAAAGCTGGAGGATCCTGAGGTACCCCAATTCTCTCCTTTCCAGAGTTTTGAAAGCTAAATATTTCCGCCATTTGGATTTTTTGAAAGCAGAATTGGGTAGCACTCCATCTTATGCGTGGCGTAGTATTTTGGAGGGGCGTAAATTTTTGAACTGCGGTCTAAGGTGGAGAGTGGGTGATGGTAAAAATATCCTTAGTTTGGACAAGTGGATCCCATGGGAACAATCCTTAAGCCTAATAGTTCAACCAGCTAATCAATAATAAAGTGGCTGATTTGATCTTACAAGACAAGACGTGGAATAGAGATGTTTCCATAATGGTCTTCCCACAGCAGAAAACCTATGTAGAAGAGCAATTCAAGTTCCGAATTTCTGCCAAGCCTGCGGAGAATGGGGAGAAACGATGGACCATGTTTTCAGTTTCTGTTCCAAGACAAAGAGCATTTCGAGAGGAATAGCTCATGGCCTTTTCCTCACACGGCAGTACAGAAATTTTGTTGATTGGGCTGGGTTTTGGATGGGGAAACTCAACCCAGATGATCTAGTTGTTTTTGCAGCTACGGTGTGGTGGATTTGGAGAGCGCGAAGTAGCTCATTGTTTAGAAATAGAGCCTTCTCTTCCCGAGAAATCATCGTTGAAATCAATCGGTTTGTCGAGGAGCTTGGAGGTATATTAAATATGGAAGAGCAACTCTTTCTACTGGGCAAAGGATGAAGATTTCATGGGTGAGGCCAAGACCCACATGGGTTAAGATCAACTTTGACGGCGCATGGTGTCCGATATCTTCTCGACCTGGAATTGGCATTTTAATTCGCGACTCAGAGGGCAAATGCCTGGCTGGGGTGTCTAAATCTATGAGTTTTGCTTCGTCGGCTAAGTTTGTTGAAGCACTTGCTGCAGTATATGCGATTAAATTGGCACGGGAAACGAACACCAATCAAGCTATCATTGAGGGGGACGCGAAAGTTCTCATTGACCAGATAAACAGGGGACTAAAAGGCAAGCAAGGGGAGGACCTGTCTGAGGTAGGAGACTGTGTGCATGAATTTGTGGAAATAGCAAAGCAAAGACGCAATCTGGAAGTTACTTATCAAGCTAGATCAGGCAATGAAGCAGCTCATCTCCTTGCGCAGAAAAGAAAAAGAATGACAAAGGGATGCTTTGTTTGGAGTAGATGATATTCGTAGCTGGATTCAGAACCAGTTAGATAGGGATAAACAGATTGTATCGCCTCCTGGTTGATTTAATACAAGTCTTTTTCTCAAAAAAATATATATATACTTGCATATACATACTTCTAACGTATATAAGTGTTTTCCATAAATCATACGTTAAATTTTTTAATTAGTTAGAGAACATAGAACACATGATAAAAATGGTCAGACTTGCTCAAGCTTAAGCTTGAGTGTGAAGATCGTAATTGCCTAATTGGTACAAAATATGGGTAATTTTGGAAAGAAAATGTGACATTTTATCCCCTTTTTTGTTTGGGAAGGTACCACTAATCCTATTTTTCTGGTTTTGACACAACAAACGTTGTTGACTCGGTTAAGACATAGTACCATGTAGCAATGACTATCCTAAACCAAGACAGTACTTCTTGTTCTTCTTCTAGTTCCGACAGTAATCAGTTTTGAAGAATTATTTTGACATTAAACATTCCTGATAATATAAAAATAATTATTTGCGACTTTCCAACAATTATTTTCCTGTTAAGCTAAATCTTATCAGGAAAAAAATAATGATGTATCCATTGTTTGTATATACTACAGAGCAGAAGAAGATGAATCGAACCTTTCTTACCTGATGTTCATGGGCTCTTTCGGTTTGGGGATCTCCTCTTCTTGACCTCTAAAACAATCAATGTAAACCGTCCAATTCAGATCCAAATGATGCAACTTGCAGAATCGTTCTCTAGAAAAGCGGGATCTAATCTCCTTCTTCTTATGGGAAATATAGAGATCTGGCAACAGAAAATATTTGATTCAGAATCAACTGAAAATAAGGAAACAATATCAGCCACGACCCTAGGTCCTTATATAGGCCTAGGATACCAGCTTGGTGCCCAAGAAACAAATAAGTAACCAAAAACGAACAAGGAAACAATATCAGCCGCCCTATCGAACTATTCGGACCCGTCATTATCGAACTATTCCCAGACCCGTCGAACTGCTACTTCTTTGTCTTCCTTGCTTCGTTGTTGCATCGCCGTTTCGACCGAATGCTAGCTTTGAATCATTACCAACAGAACACTTTGAATTTTGAGTGTTAGACCATGTGATTTTGATCTATCAGCTATGTTGAGTCATTAGGAAAGTTCTAGGAGAGTTTGACACCTCCTTGCTGAGGTGTCTTGTGATTAAATGGTGAATCATGCATTAGAGATAGGCTATGTGCATTTTAGGGTACTTTGTGATATTTTTCAAATTTTAGGGTTAGTTTTAGGATTAGGTAGAGACTTCAACTTCCTGAAAGTATATTTTTGCCCCCATTACTTCTAGCAGTTATAATTCAAGCCCAAAATAACATGAAGTCCCTTTGCTGCCCAAACTACTATGAGTTACGTAACTTGAATTAATTCACGAATTTGTTAAGAAAATTATGATATTACACTCTTTTTTTAGGAGGGGGGGGCGTTGATATTGCACTTGGATCATGCTTGAAATCTAGAGGTATTACAGTTGGTATTCCAATAGGGATGAAATTGCCTGCGCGTATTGTGTTGTGGGGTTGGGCTTTTAAAAATTCGGCTTTGTGTCTTGGGAAATGAGTTGATTTTGATAAATGAAGATATGCAATATGTAATCTAGCTTAAGTTAAAATATACTCCGATATTCTCATTATAACTACATAATTCTTTGATTATCTCAAAAGACTTGTTCTCATCTCTTAAGGATAGTAACTTAGTGAATTCAGTAACTGAGTCTTCTTGTACTATAAAATTTCTTGATCTCTTATATAATCGTACCAGGGTTTATATATAAGGAACCATAAGATGGCCCCTTCGCCTATGCATATCAACAGCTTTGTTACAGCTCTATGCACCTCTAGTGACAAGTATCTCAAAGCCATTGCTTTACTTTCAGATATATTTGATTCTTATGTCAAAGAGATGTTTCTTCAATTATGTACTTTGAGAAATTTAATATTTGTCATTGTTTGTATGGCCCTGAGTGATTTGCAGGTTTTTTCTTGTTAAATTTATAGAAACAAAATCCTGTAAGTGTAATTTGTAAATACCAGTATCGGCGCTCCGAATGGCCCCAACACCACTAAACGGAGCAAAAAAGTTACTTAAATAAAAAAATAAAGTGCAAAGTGAAGTCTCAAAAAAAAAAGATACATTAAGAATAAATTTGGAACAAATTACATGAGAGACTCCTTATTATACATGTTACAACAAATACTCCTTCCATTGTCAGCAGAATGCAGTATTTGGATCCAATTCCTTCCCTACAACCCCAACTTCTCCACCACCTATACTGGATCTTGAGAGCCCTATAGGGTTGAAAAAACCAGATAACAAACATGGTGAAAAATTAATAACCAAATTTAGGGGAAAACGAGCGTCAATCAATCAATCGTGTTTCTCTAGTCACCACCTCCAGTGAGTCACCTGCCAAAATACCATCATAACTTATCGACACAGACTACCGGGCGCACATACATTTTTGGCTAAAAGAGACGGCCAATGATCTAGGCCTACATCAAGATCAATCGATAGTATACTGTGATAGCTTGAGTGAAATATGCTTGACTAAAGATCAAGTCTCAGGTATCATTTTCCGAGAAACGAGAGCAGTATGCGGGTCAAGAAGGTCGAGACAGTTTACAACTCTGGGGATATGTTCACCTAGCCAATTACGGGGAGCACGCTTTAGATATGTCTGGAGTTGCTCAACGTGTTGATCCATTAGATCCATTCGGAGCTGTCGGAACCGGTGCGGGTCTAGTGAGTCTTTGTCAAGAGAGACATTTGGGTACGGAAAAAGCGTGGCGTGTCTACGAGAAGATAAATAAACGTTTTAAGGTGGAGATTTGTTGGAAATATGACTAGATTGAAGATTGTAGGGTTTTGATTCATTGATGCGCAACGGAAACACAAACAATCATAAAACCATGCAAAACCCTCCAAGGATCACAAGTCAAGAGACATAACGATGGTAAGCGTAAGAAATCAATAACACACCTTAGGGTTCTCCTTTGATGACTTCAAACGCGAATTGTGTCACGTTCTCTATAGTTGATCCACGCCTAGAGTTGATCCTAGAATCTCCCAAGTCCTTGGTGCTAGCCCGGAAGAGGAAGAGGAAGAAGAATCACGCAAAACGAGACCCAAAAGGAGGGTCTCGGCCTCCTAGTGGCCGACGGGGACGGGCGGAGGCAAAGGGGCGGTCGGCTCCCTTTGTTGCTTGCTCTCTCTCCTTTTGTTCTCTCCCACTCTTTGTTATGTTCAATGATGAGCATAAGTTATGTGGGAAGGAAGGAAGGAAGGTCCTTTATATAGTCCAACAACTCCTTGCCAACTACCTAAAGGACTTATTCTAGTCCTACTAGAATTCAATTTAGTCCCTTCCTTGCAAATTAGTCCCTACTAAGTTTGCAAGTTTTTGCAAAGTGATCCTTCTAATTAATTAATCCAATTAATTAATTCCCAAATCTAGTTCAACTCTATATAGCGTGTGACCCCATAGGTTCCATCTAGTTGGTTGCAACTATTTGCTAATATGGAGCGGTCTCTAGCAAAACATCCATTCTAGCCAACTAATAGAATAGTCATCTTGACAACCTTTGTACAAGTAATTGTCTCATCCCTTTGTCTCTATATCCGGATTGGACACGAGACATACAAGTCACACTCGTATATCCAATCAATAGTTTCTCGATCCATGGGAATAGCCTTATTCGTGCAAATAACATCAATATCCCATATTGATTTATTTGAGTCTGGCCAGACATTCTATAAGCACTATCCCTCGAGTGGCCTAGGATATTTGCTCCCGTTATGTGGGAGGGACAAATTCTATCTACGTCCACTACGATCTCTAAGCTTGATTCTTATTGTATCCAGTACACGCCTTTATAACTACCCAGTTACGGTGTAGCGCTTAACGCTACCAAAATCACAATAATCCACAACTAGAATATCTAGTGACTTCAAGTCTAAGGATGACAATACCATTGCACCTCGAGAAGCGCTTGTGACTCAACATAACGTGTATGTAGCCTTCTCGGAGATGGTTCAATCCAGTGCATCATTCCCTAATGCACACCTATGTGTTGGATCGTGATATCTCCATATCCCGACTGTGATCTAAAGTCATCTCTGTCGGTTTGGAAGCTTGCATCAGTTTAACCCCTTACACGCAACTCTTCCTCACCGCCAAATATCAAGAAAGCATCCTTAGTTCTTCTCAAGTACTTTCGGATGTTCTTGACTGCAATCCAGTGACTCTCACCCGGATTGGATTGGTATCTGCTTGTCATACTCAAGGCATATGACACATCTGGTCTAGTACATAACATGGCGTACATGATAGATCCTATGGCCGAGGCATAGGGGATTCTACTCATGCGTTCCTTCTCAATCTCATTGGAGGGACAACCACTCTTCGAAAGAGTGATTCCATGTGACATGGGCAAGAATCCCTTCTTGGAATCTTGCATGTTGAACCGTTTCAATACCTTGTCAATATATGTACTTTGACTTAGGCCTAGCAACCTCTTAGATCTATCTCTATAGATCTTTATACCGAGTATATAGGCTGCTTCTCCTAAGTCCTTCATTGAGAAACACTTTCCTAGCCAATCTTTAACAGATTGCAGCATGGGAATGTCGTTTGCAATGAGTAGTATGTCATCCATATACAAGACCAGAAAAGCTACATAGCTCTTACTAACCTTCTTGTAGACACAAGACTCATCTTCGTTTCTGATGAAGCCAAACTCTTTGACCACTTCATCAAAACGTTGATTCCAACTCCTAGAAGCTTGCTTCAATCCATAAATGGATCGTTGCAGTTTACAGACTTTGTTGGCTTGCTTTGGATCCTCAAAACCCTCCGGCTGTATCATATACACGTCCTCGAGGAGATTCCCATAAAGGAATGCTGTTTTGACATCCATCTGCCAAATCTCATAGTCGTGGTATGCTGCAATCGCAAGTAGGATTCGGATGGATTTGGTCATTGCGACTGGTGAAAAGGTTTCATCATAGTCAATACCATGAATCTGTCTAAATCCTTTAGCCACCAATCGGCCCTTATAGGTAATCACATTACCATCCATGTCGATCTTCTTCTTGAAGACCCACTTGCACCCTATGGGCCGCGCCCCATCGGGTGGTTCCACCAAAGTCCATACTTTGTTGGTATACATGGATTCCATCTCGGATCTCATGGCCTCCAACCACTTCTGAGAGTCTGGGCCACTCATGGCCTCCTCATAGGTAGTAGGCTCATCACCTATGAGCATCGTGTCACCGAAATCGGTTACGAGAAGTCCATACCTCTCGGGTTCCTGCCGCACTCTACTAGATCTACGAAGCTCTTGTGTTACCTGAACAGGTTGCTCCACAACTACTTGTGGTTCCTGTTCATGTTCCATAATCGGTTCAGTGATTTTTGGTTCTTGAACCTCTTCAAGTTCTACATTCCTCCCACTTGCTTCTTTAGAGACAAATTCTCTTTCTAGAAACACGCCGGTCCGAGCAACAAACACTTTGTTCTCGGTTGGATTGTAGAAGTAGTATCCCTTAGTTTCCTTAGGGTACCCCACAAATTTACACTTATCCGATTTCGGCCCCAGCTTGTCTGATTGTAAACGTTTTACATAGACATCGCAGCCCCAAATCCTCATGAACGACAGTGTGGGACGACTCCCACTCCACATCTCATATGGTGTCTTCATGACTGATTTAGATGGAACACGGTTAATGGTGAAAGCTGCACTTAATAGAGCGTAGCCCCAAAATGATAATGGAAGATCGGTTTGACACATCATAGATCGAACCATATCCAATAGGGTTCGATTCCTCCTCTCGGACACGCCATTCCATTGTGGCGTTCCGGGTGGAGTTAGTTGGGACACGATCTCACACTCTCTAAGATAGTCGTCAAACTCTTGGCTCAAGTATTCTCCTCCACGATCCGATCGTAGAGCCTTGATACTTTTGCCAAGTTGCTTCTCTACTTCATTCTTGAATTCTTTGAACACTTAAAAGGATTCGGATTTTGCCCTCATAAGGTACACAAATCCGTATCTACTGTAATCATCAGTAAATGTAATGAAGTAGACATAACCACCCCTGGCAGGCGTGGCAAATGGCCCACACACATCGGTATGTATGAGAGCCAATTGCTCACTAGTCCTCTTACCTTTCTTATTGAAAGGGGACTTTGTCATTTTTCCCAATAAACAAGCCTCACATGTCTCATATGATTCAAAATCAAATGAGTTTAGTAATCCATCCTTATGGAGTCTAGACACACGTTTCTCATTTATGTGGCCTAAAAAACAGTGCCATAAATAAGCAGGATTTAAATCATTTATTTTAATCCGCTTGGTATTAATGTTGTAGACAGGATTGCTTAGATCAAGGACATAAAGTCCATTAAATAATTGACCACTAAAATAGTGAATATTATTTAAATAAAAGGAACAACAATTGTTCTTTATTGAAATAATAAAACCATCCTTGTCCAAACAAGAAATAGAAATAATGTTTCTGCTCATAGAAGGCACAAAATAGCAATTATTTAATTGTAAAACTAATCCTGAAGGCAGAGATAGCTCGCACACGCCTATGGCCAACGCAGCAACCTTTGCTCCATTCCCAACGCGCAGATCTACCTCTCCTTTAGCCAATCTTCTACTTCTCTTTATATCCTGCATATTTCGACAAATATGAGATCCACATCCAGTATCTAATACCCATGATGTAGAGACAGTTAAATTGACATCTACAACAAAAATACCTGGTGGTGGTGGAATCACTATTCCAAGCCTCTTGTCCTCCAGATATTTTGGGCAGTTCCTCCTACAGTGTCCAGGCTGGCTGCAGTAGTGACACTCACCTTTAGTCACACCTTTGGCAATGCCACCAACAGGCTTAAGGGCAGGTTCCTTGGACTTGGCAACTGACTTGCCTTTGCCCTAGGAGGAAGAGGCAAACCTTTTGCCCTTTCCTTTTTGTACCATCATTATGGTCTTGCCCTTACCCTTGTTGATGCTCTGTTCAGCCGTCCTCAACATATTGAGTAAATCTGGCAGTGGCTTAACGATCTCGTTCATGTTATAGTTCATAATGATTTGTCCATAACTCTCGGGCAACGATTTCAACACGAGATCGGTTGCCAACTCTTGGCCGACCGGAAACCCTAGTCGGGCGAGATTCTCCAAGTACCCGATCATTCGGAGTACATGGGGTCCCACCGGGTTCCCTTCTGCCAGATGACACTAGAACAGTGCCTTAGAGACTTCATACCTCTCTACCCTCGCCTGCTCTTGGAAGAGCTGCTTTAGATGTTCGATCATATCGACAACATTCATGTTTTCGTGTTGCTTCTGAAGCTCAGAAGTCATGGTGCAAAGCATAAGGCTGGCCGCATCATTAGCGTCATCAACACGCTTTTGATACGCCTTTAGGGCAGCAGGTGTTTGGTTCTCTGGACCTTCTGGAACATGCTCCTCTATTGCGTACAGTTTCTTCTCTTGCTTGAGAACAATTCTCAAGTTTCTGTACCAATCAAGAAAGTTGGTTCCAGAGAGCTTGTCCTTCTCAAGGACAGATCGTAGGGAATGTTGTGAACTCGATGAGTTGTTTGCCATTTGGAATTCTACAAAAAGGAAAATACGCAAGTTTTAGTATTTGTGAATTTTTGACTATATTCAATAATGGCTAGTTTATCAAATATAGCTCCCACTATTTTTCTACGGATTAATAACCCTCAAGATATTAATGCGGAAAATATCCTAATATTTTCTAGTGGGCCAAGATCCATCTTTCATCTCCTTATGAGCTTGCTTTTGCAAGTCACCCATAATTTGACTACTTTAGGTAGAAACAATTCCAATTGCATCCCATATGCAACTCTTGGTTCACTTGGGCAAATAACTCCTTATTTATCCATCCATATGGATAATCCCAATTGATTGCCTCTAGGTTTCTTAATCAAATTAATAGCCTAGTTGTGTTCAACCTCTTATCTAAACAATTGCACTTTGTTACGTGCCATCGCATTCCATCATTATGAACCAAGTCGCCATGCTTTGGCACGCACGAACTTGATAAATAATGATGATAATGAGTGTTTAAATAACGAAAAGGCAAGAACACAATATTTGAATTTTGAGGGATTTTAAATTCAATTTTTAATTGTTTTGTTGATCAATATCAACTAATCTATCTATTTGAGTTTGGGCACAACTCCAAATAATAGATCCGGGTTGTCTAATTATCGTATTATCCTAATTGCATGCATCATCCATACACCAACCACACAATAATAAGACAATAAAATAAACAACCACAAAACAGAAATTAAATGTGATGTGGATATGGCCTTTTCTAGACTAAGATAATTCCAAGCCAATGGAATTATCTATGAACCCTAAAAAAAACACATCTCCATGCGTCTTGATCTTTTGGTCAATCCTTCAGAGTCATGTGGAATGCTCCATGCTCCATGCTCCATATTTTGTGGCTTCTTTGGCTTTGGGCTTCTTTTCTTCAATCTTGGCTAACAATCTACTTTATCTAGCATTAGCTAATATCTATACAAAATAAAATAAATCTCACAAGTTGAGAAAAAAATGGCACGCAGGCCATAAAACCCTAATTAATTAGTACAATTAATTGATCAGCTCGCAGGCCGTAAACCAAACCACAAAATTAAACATCCACATCAAACCACATCCTAAGGCCATATCCAATCACCATGCGATTTGCACATAAACAGTTAAAATCCAATTTTAACGCGCTTGGTCAATTTTAATAAATTTTAGGATTTCTAGGGATAAAACGGTCCATGGGCCCAACAATCAAATTGCCCGGGCTTAATAAGGTGAACCACAAGGCCCTAGGGCCGGCCCGGCCCAAAACCCACAAGCCTAGGCCGCGGGTTAGGGCCGCCCAGCCCCTAGGGCGGCCAAGCTTGGGCGGCAAGCAAGGGGGGCGGTCCCTAGGGCGGCCGAACCTCCTTATGGGAGTTGTTTCCAAAACAACTCCCTTGCTTGGTGCCCAAGTTTGGTTGTTTCCTTGTTTTGGAAGAACTCCTTCTTCCCAAAGGATGCCCAAACCCTAGATCTAAGATCCTAAAATTTCTCAAACTCACCAATTCATGCATCCAATGCAAAAATTGGATCTTGTTATGATTAATTATTGACAAATTGCATCCCATGCTTGATTTGTCTTGTTTTACGCGATAAACAATCAAATTAAGGTGTAAAACAACTAAAACGTAACACATAAACCACGTTTATGCTCTACGACCTATGGTTCTGATACCACTGTAGGGTTTTGATTCATGGATGCGCAACGGAAACACAAACAATCATAAAACCATGCAAAACCCTCCAAGGATCACAAGTCAAGAGACATAACGATGGTAAGGGTAAGAAATCAATAACACACCTTAGGGTTCTCCTTTGATGACTTCAAACGCGAATTGTGTCACGTTCTCTATAGTTGATCCACGCCTAGAGTTGATCCTAGAATCTCCCAAGTCCTTGGTGCTAGCCCGGAAGATGAAGAGGAAGAAGAATCATGCAAAACGAGACCCAAAAGGAGGGTCTCGGCCTCCTTGTGGCCGACGGGGACGGGCGGCGGCAAAGGGGCGGTCGACTCCCTTTGTTGCTTGCTCTCTCTCCTTTTGTTCTCTCCCACTCTTTGTTATGTTCAATAATGAGCATAAGTTATGTGGGAAGGAAGGAAGGAAGGTCCTTTATATAGTCCAACAACTCCTTGCCAACTAACTAAATGACTTATTCTAGTCCTACTAGAATTCAATTTAGTCCCTTCCTTGCAAATTAGTCCCTACTAAGTTTGCAAGGTTTTACAAAGTGATCCTTCTAATTAATTAATCCAATTAATTAATTCCCAAATCTAGTTCAACTCTATATAGCGTGTGACCCCATAGGTTCTATCTAGTTGGTTGCAACTATTTGCTAATATGGAGCGGTCTCTAGCAAAACATCCATTCTAGCCAACTAATAGAATAGTCATCTTGACAACCTTTGTACAAGTAATTGTCTCATCCCTTTGTCTCTATATCCGGATTGGACACGAGACATAAAAGTCACACTCGTATATCCAATCAATAGTTTCTCGATCCATGGGAATAGCCTTATTCGTGCAAATAACATCAATATCCCATATTGATTAATTTGAGTCTGGCCAGACATTCTATAAGCACTATCCCTCGAGTGGCCTAGGATATTTGCTCCCGTTATGTGGGAGGGACAAATTCTATCTACGTCCACTACGATCTCTAAGCTTGATTCTTATTGTATCCAGTACACGCCTTTATAACTACCCAGTTACGGTGTAGCGCTTAACGCTACCAAAATCACAATAATCCACAACTAGAATATCTAGTGACTTCAAGTCTAAGGATGAAAATACCATTGCACCTCGAGAAGCGCATGTGACTCAACATAACGTGTATGTAGCCTTCTCGGAGATGGTTCAATCCAGTGCATCATTCCCTAATGCACACCTATGTGTTGGATCGTGATATCTCCATATCAATCCAACCCCATACTAGTCTATAGATGATTGTCCCATTAATCATTACACTTGACTAGGGATGTTTAAGATAAACAACACAATTGTAAATCTAAGGACTTCATTATATTTAATATCCAATAAATAATATATGAATTTCTAGCCACAAATAATTCATACTAAACTAGATTGCCTCTAGGGCATCTATTCCAACAAAGATATCACCCAAAAGCAACTAAGATGGTCCAGGTGTAACACCCCGGCATCCTCGTTCAGGGTTAATGCAACTAGGTCCCAAAAGTAGACTAGTAAGATTACATTTCAGTAAATGCATACAGCAAATCTTGCGGAAATAAGTTTTAAAAAGTGAAATGTGAAATGATTTCAACTACCATTTTTACAAAAAAGTGAAATGATTTCAACTACAATTTTTACAATATATTAAATAAAAAGAGAGAGATGATTCGTACTAAATAGCCTTTCGAGGGCTTTGAGAAGATGTATGTATGCTTGAAATCATGGACTCATCAAGAACTTGAAGCTTCTTCAATTGAGGGAGAGAATATAGGTCTTGAGGCAGTGAATAAGTGTTGAAGAAGAAGAAGAAACTGATGGTGGCTCTTAATATGAGCAAGCAAAGAATAAAAAATAGGAATTAGAGTGTGAGATATAGAGAGAAGTGTGTGGAGAGGTGTAGGAAGTGATGGAGAAAGAGTGAAATGATGTGATAAGTGTAGGAGAGTGTGTTTATATATATAGGGGTAGTAATGATGATGAGGGTAAATAATATTTTAATAGGGTAAACTTAGTTAGTGGTTGAGGGGTTGGAGCGGAATAACTAGAAATTGGACTATCAAGACAATGATGTTTGATATGCAAATATTGGAAACTAATGGTAACTACAAAATTACACATACAAGAGTGTTATTTTCGGAGTTCGATAGTAACTAATAAAAATTAACATAAAATTGTCTTTGTTGACTCAAAGACTTCTAAGTGTGTTTTGAGAAGTATCTGTTTTGAGTGATGAAAGACAAAGACAAAGTATTTCTAAGGCTCCAAGGCCTTGAGATATTGATCAGAGCTTCAAAGATTTGAGAGTAGCTTTATTATACTGTATGATCTAATAATCTTGTGATGCATTGCTGCAAATATATGTGTTATATATTCTTTATACATCTAACACACTTGCAGATATCCTGATCAGAGTGAATCAAAGATTTCTGGTCTTAATATAGAAAGACTGTGAAGCATGTTCAGAGCTTCAAGGCCTTGAGATGTGCCTTAAGCTGCTGACAGTTTTACAGAATTAATTTGATTCTCTCTTGCAGGATTTGATATTTATTATTATGGTTTTTTAATGACTTCTATAAGTCTTTAACTAGTTTATCATGAGTTATATGTTTCAGAAATTAATAAGATTATTGTTTTATTCACTTGATCCATTTTTTATTTAGAAACTGGAAATCCGAACAGACTTAGTGCTGTTATATTTCTGGATTTTGTTGTTGCTGTGTTTAAATGCTGTTGCAGGTTTTTCAAACGTGCAAATGCAATCTCAACAAACTCCAACGGATATCTACTCAAAACTATTTTAAATTGCAATTAGAAAGGATGAGCATTTCCAGGAACTGAGATCCTAAAATCTCTCATTCAATTGCAGAGAGTAGATAAAAGACTGGTTTGAATATTGAAAGAAAAGAGAAGCTTACAGAGAACTGAGAGAGGTGTGAAAAAATTCATGGAAGACCACACATTCAAACACACACACATTCAGGCTTCAATTACATCTTTCAGAAGATCAATCATTCCAGTTTCCTGAAGAACATATCCAGGCCTTCACAAGCTCATTCTTCTACTGTGTTCTTCTTCTGTTTTGTAATCTTCTTATATTTTGTATATCTAAAACCTCACAAAAACCTAGTGGTTGGTTGTTCAAGTGAACAACAAGAGGTTTTTGTTAGCTCAAAAGTTAGTAGGTGATACTAGATAGGTTTGGAACCACAAGCTTTATAGGTGTAAGGGAATTCACTTAGGCTTGGAGACCTAGGGCTGTTTCTTTGTGAGTAATAAGAAGTGTTTGCCCAATCCTGGTCGGATTAGATCCCTCAGGCAGAGATTAGGTCTATTGGGACTGAACTCTATAAATTGCCTTGTGTTCTTTACTTTACAGTTTTGTTATTTCCTTCTTCAAGCAAATAAAATCAAACTAGGGTGTATAAACTGTTTAAAAACTGGTTGTAGTTCAAGGCCTTGAAGCTTTCTGTTTGCCTTAGAAAGTTTATGAATAGTTTTGTAAAATCTCAAGGCCTTGAGATTTGAGTTTCTCACATGTTCACTTAGTTAAAATTTGTTTTTAGCAAAAAGTTTCCATACTCTATTCAACCCCCCCCCCCCTTCTAGAGTATTTTGGTCCTGTATTTAGTCTACATTACAAACTTTTAATTGGTATCAGATCTTGGGTCACTAATATAGATCTAACAATCTTGTGACTATGAGTAATGTAGGAGATGGTGGATTCTCACAAGGAAGGGCAGCATACTGACCTCCATTGTTTTGTGGTGATAACTTCATGCATTGGAAGGCATTGATGAAGATGTTCATCATAGATGAAGACATGGAACTGTGGTCAATAGTTCAGAATGGTCCTCATGAGTATTACACTACCATAGATGGAGTTAGATGCATCAAGTCTGGGGAAAATCTCTCAGTTACTGAACTGGAAAAGGTATTAAAAAAATTACAAGGCTATGAATCTGTTATATTGTGCTCTTAATGCAGATGAGTTCAATAGAATGTTAAATTGCAAAAGTACCAAAGAATTATGGGACAAACTGGTTGTGAAATATGAAGGAACAAGTCAGGTTAAACAGACCAAGATTAACATACTTCTGAGGCAATATGAGCTGTTCAAGATGAACTCAGATGAGACCATCAAGGAGTGTTCAAAAGATTCACTGATGTGGTGAATAATCTGGAGTCATTGGGAAAGAAGTTTTCAAATGAGGAAAAGGTCAGGAAAATTCTGAGGAGCTTGCCAAAAGCCAAGTGGGAGCCAAAGACAACAGCTATTGAGGAAGCTCAGGATTTGAGTCTTCGTCAGCTAGATGATCTACAAGGAAATATGCTCACTGATGAAATGTCTATGAAAGATATAGAAGGTGATCTGAGTGAAAAAATTAAGAACTTAGCACTCAAGGCTAAAGACAATGAAAAACTTCAAAGCCTTGACTGAAGATGAGCATGATGATGAAGAGGCTTTAGCATTGATCTCCAACGCCTTGGCCAGGATTCTCAAAAAGAAAAGAAACTCTGGTAACAGGGACTACAACAGAGAGAGATCAAGACCTTCAAGCAGCAAGGACTACAAAGGTAGGTCTTCATCACAGTCACATAAAACTAAAGTAATGAATTGTTTTGAATGTGGTGATGCAGATCATTTAGTAAGGTATTGTCCACAAAAGAAGAAGAACAGGAAATTTCAAAAGAAAGACAGTGACAACAGAAGGAAGAAAGCCATGATGACCTCTTGGAGTGATTCTGATTCATCAAGTGACTCAGACACAGAAGAAGACCAAGCAAATTTATACTTTATGGCTAAACATGATGAAGAAAAGTCCTCAGACAGACATATTGAGGAAATGGTAAAAAATCTTCTTGCTAGTCCTTCAAATGTACTTCCTGAAATTCTCAAGAGTATGTTTTTAGATGAGGAAAGTTATAGAAATGAGATTTCTTCTTTAAAGATTAAGATTCATGAGCAGGTAAAAGAAAACATGGACCTAGTTTTTGCCAACAAAACTGTTGAAGCTTCTAAAACAAAAATTGAAAAGGACTTCAAGGCCTTGGACAGAAAGTTCAAAGCCTTTAAGGCACAGACAAAAGAGATTGTTGATCAAAACACTCTCTTAACTGAAAAGGTATGCTGATCTAAAGACTCATTCAGAGGATTTAGAACAACAAATCTTTTCTTTGACTGATAAACTTTAAGAGTCTAATAAGGTCCTAGCCAGTTTAACAGTCTCAGAACATAATCTAAATCTCATTCTTGGAGGAAGTCTGAAATCAATGCATAAAAGTGGGATTGGCTATTATCCAAATTTTCCAAAGAAAAGCCAAACTACTTTTGTCAAATCTGGTACCAAACATTCTCCAAAATGTCATTACTGTGGAAAAATTGGTCATATCAGATTAACTTGTCCCTTCAGAAGATCAGAACCTCACATTATGAGGAATACTTATCCTTATCAGCTTAAGGGACAGGTTAGGCAGATTTGGGTTCCAAAAGGAATTAGACCACCAAACGTGGCTGATTCTGAGTATGACTCAAAGTTCTACACTTGGTCTAACAGCCTGTTAAGGAAATAATTTACTTTTGCAGGACATCACCAAGGCCTTGAAAGATCAGAAATTGATATTAGATAGTGGTTGTTCCAGACATATGAGTGGAAATAAATCTCTCTTCACTGAGCTCACAGAAAAATCTGAAGGAACAATTACACTTGGTGAAAAAGCAAAATGCAATATTATTGGTATAGGTAGTATTTGTAATGGTTCTACCAACTCTATCTATGATGTTTATCTTGTGGATGGACTTAAATATAATCTGCTTAGTATCTCTCAGTAATGTGATAAAGGTTATAAAGCTATATTTGACAAGGAGAAATGTGTGGTGCAAGATGAGAAATATGGAGATTGCATACTCACTGCTCCTAGTTCATATAATCTACATGTTATGAGTACTAACAGTGTTGCAGGTGACAAGCTGAAATGCCTCAAGGCCTTGAAGGAAGATTCAAAGCTTTGGCATATAAAGCTTGGGCATATTAGCATACACACCTTTAATAAACTCATCTCAAAGGATTTGGTAAGAGGATTACCATCATAAAAAATTTCAGATGATGAGGTCTGCAAGGCATGTGTACAAGGTAAACAAACAAGAAGCTCATTCAAGCCAAAGAACTTTGTAAGTACTTCTAGACCCTTAGAACTGTTGCATATGGACTTGTGTGGTCCTATGAGAGTTCAGACCCCAAAAGGTAAGAGGTATATGCTTGTTATAGTAGATGATTATTCTAGATTTACATGGGTGATGTTTATTAGAGATAAAACTGAAGCTTTATCTGAATTTTCTAGACTGTGCAAAGAGCTTCAAACTATGAAAAATTTGCCTGTTGAATCTATTAGAAGTGATCATGGTAGGGAGTTTGATCAACTTGAATTTGATTTATTTTGTGCAAAGCATGGCATATCACACAACTTTTCTGCACCTAGAACTCCACAGCAAAATGGAGTAGTTGAAAGGAAAAATAAGACACTTGAGGATATGTCTAGAACCATGCTACTTGAAAGTAATTTGCCAAAGTTCTTGTGGGCAGAAGATGTTAATACTGCCAATTATGTGCTGAATAGATGTTTGATTAGGCCTATTTTGAAAAAGACTCATTATGAACTGTTTAAAGGTAGGAAGCCTAGTGTCTGTTATTTCAAACCTTTTGGTTGTATCTGTTTTGTGCATAATAATGGTAGAGACAATCTTGGTAAATTTGATGCTAGAAGTGATGAAGGTGTATTTCTTGGATATTCTCAGACTAGCAAAGCTTATAGAATTTACAATAGAAAAACTAAGATTGTGGAAGAGAGTATTCATGTGTTTTTTTATGAAAGTACTAAGGATTGTATGAGTGAAAGTTTTGCAGATCTAAATTTGAACAAGCATGAGTCTGATGATGATGCTGTGAAAGAGGACAAAGGCAAAACTAAAGTGCAGAATCAATCAGTAGAATCTCAAGGTCTTGAACCTCCTGCAGAGCCAAAATCTCAAAGCCTTGAGACTGAAACTGAGACTTTTCATGATGCTCCCTCTACTGTTTCAAGAACTCAAAGCCTTGAAGGAACATATTTCGGGATACCAAGGAAGAAGTTTAAGTATCTTGCAGATCATCCAGCTGACAATATCATATCTGATCAACCAACTGGAACTCAGACAAGAGGACGGTTGAAGAACTTGTGTGCTTTTATTTCTTTTGTATCATTGATTGAGCCTAAGAATACTATGGAAGCACTGGAAGATGCAGACTGGATCATTGCAATGCAAAGTGAGCTGAATGAATTTGAAAGAAACAAGGTATGGAATCTGGTTCCCAGACCAAAAGACAAATCAGTTATTGGAACCAGATGGGTGTTCAGAAATAAGCTTGATGAGAATGGCAAAGTGGTAAGGAACAAAGCCAGACCGGTGGCACAGGGATACAATCAGGAAGAAGGTATAGACTATGAGGAGACATTTGCTCATGTTGCCAGGTTAGAAGCTATTAGAATACTTCTTCCATTTGCATCTCACAATCAAATAAAGCTTTATCAAATAAATGTCAAATGTGCTTTTCTGAATGGTTATTTACAAGACGATATTTTTGTAGCACAACCTCCTTATTTTGAAGATGAAAACTTCCCTGATCATGTTTACAAACTATACAAAGCTCTTTATGGTTTAAAACAAGCTCAAAGGGCTTGGTATGATAGACTTTCAAAAATTTTACTTGACAATAATTTCAAGAGAGGTCTAGTAGATAAAACTCTTTTTATTAAACATCATGAAACTGATTTGTTAGTAGTTCAGATCTATGTGGATGATATTTTGTTTGGTGCTACTAATGATGCTCTTTCAAAAGAGTTCTCTAGTCTGATGTGCAGGGAGTTTGAGATGAGCTTAATGGGAGAACTGAATTTCTTTCTTGGACTTCATATTTTACAAATAAAGAAAGGGATATTTGTACATCAAGGAAAATATACCAAGGACTTGTTGAACAAGTACAATATGACACAGTCCAAGGTACTTAAAACTCCTATGAGTTCTTCACTCTCATTAGACAAGGATTCAAATGGTAAGAGTGTAAATCAAAAGGAATATAGAGGTATGATTGGATCATTGTTTTATTTAACTGGTAGTAGACCTAATATTATGTTTAGTGTTTGCATGTGTGCAAGATTTCAGGCAGATCCTAAGGAAAGTCATTTAACTGCTGTCAAAAGAATTTTTAGATATGTAAATGGAACCAAAGACTTGGGGCTTTGGTATCCATGGAGATCTAATTTTATGTTGAGTGGCTATTCTGATGCAGATTTTGCAGGATATAAAGTATATAGGAAGAGTACTTCTGGATGTTTCCAATTTCTTGGATCTTCACTGATCAGTTGGCATTCTAAGAAGCAAAATTCTGTAGTATTATCAACTGCAGAAGCTGAATACATTGCAGCTGGAGCTTGCTGTTCACAAGTGTTGTGGATTGCTCAACAACTTAGAGATCTTGGCTATAATTTCAGAAATGTGCCTATTCATTGTGACAACACAAGTGCTATTTCGATCTCTAAGAATCCAGTACAGAACTCAAGAACCAAGCATGTAGATGTGAGACATCACTTTCTTAGAGATCATGCAGAAAAAGGTGATGTTGCCCTATCTTTTATTTCCACTTCTATGCAGATTGCTGATACTTTCACTAAACCTCTGCCAGATGATAGGTTTTCATCCCTAAGGCTGGAACTGGGTATGTTAAACAAGGATTCATTGGTTTAGGGGGAGTATTAGTACTTACTTGTGTTTATGTGTTGAAATTTCAAAGCCTTGAGATTATACTTTCCAAATCCTTGAAAGTATAGTTCAAAGCTTTGAAATTTCTAAGACTGCAGAAAATCTCAAGGCCGTGAGATTGATCTACAAGCTCTTGAAACATCTGTATTTTTTTTAAAAAAATGGATCATCAAATATTATATGTTATCTCTTAAGATAATTGTATAATATTTGAATTACTCAGGGAATTTTCTAAGATATCCAAAAATATTTTAAAGATTCGTTTTGCATGTTGATTTCAGTAGAGTCTTATTATAACTCATTCTTTCAACCTACTTAAGCTGAAATTTAGGGCTTTTCTTCTTCATTATCTCTCAATTCTCTACGTCTCTCTGCTCTCTCTCATTTTTCTCAATCTCATTCTTCTCTCAAAACCCTAAACTTTCAATGGAGCGCAAATCAGCCAGGATTCAACAACAGGGAATGCCTTCTGGTAGATCTAAGAAAAGGGCAAACAAGAAAGAGAAGATTGTGATCTCTGATTCAGATTCAGAAAACACTCAAAGTTTGCATGAGGTCTCTCGTCTTACAAAGAAGATCATAACAGATAAGGGATATGAAGGTTCAAGTGTTGATCCAGAGAAGGAGACAGAGGCTCAGGGTGATGATCAACCTAGGTCATACAAGAAGAAAGGGGGAGAGAAGAAAAAGGTTGTTGAAGAAGAAAAAGGGAAATCTGCTAAGGAAAGCAAAAAGAAGTCCACTGAAGGAGAACCAGAGAAGGATAAACCTGCTAAGGGAAATAAACGGTTAAGCAAGTTGCTGCTGCAACCAAAAAGGGTTATCCAGGTAAAAATGTACTTCCTTCATATTGGTTTGTTAGTTCTGAAGTTAGGACAGTTTGGATGCAAGGGTATGCATCATCTAAGGTTGCTTTCTGTAGTTTGATCTCTGAAGAGTTATTTGATAAACTGGATATTGATTGTATGAGAAAGTTAAGGGATTCTGCAGTTTGGAAGGTTTTAAATCCTAGTTGTAAAGCTTATCCTAGGTTAACTAGGTTGTTTTATCTGAATTTGGTTCAAGAAGGGGGACGATAAATTGGTGTTAACCTCTAAGGTGGCAGGGATAAACTTAAGGCTAGACCATAGGACTTTTGCCAAAGTCTTGGGAATTCCTAAGAAGTATAATGTTGGTGATCATCCTGATAGGAAGGAGTGTCTAGAAAAAGCCAAAGCTATGTTCTTCACTGATGGTGTTCCTACTGGTCCCAAACAGTAGACACACTTTCTGCTCAACTGTGAAGCTAAAATTTCGTTTACAATTCTGATGAGAAGTGTTGTTCCTAGGGAAAACTCAAGATATTTGGTTACTGATAAAGTTCTTATCCTGATGTACCTGATATGTCAATGGTTTGAGATTGACTTGCCAACAGTGATTATGGAGCATATGATCTACTGTGCTACTAGAACTAGAAACCATCATCCTCCCTATGCCAACCTATTACCTCTTTTCTTTGAGCATTTTGAAGTACCTGTAAAAAGAGAGGAGAAGATAAATGGTGGTTTTGGGTTAATTGATGAGACTGCTTTACGGAGGATTGGAGTGGTTCAAACAGGAAAAGGTCATTGGAATTTCTATTCAGAGTTGTTTAAAGCTGAGCTTGAGGAGAAAGATTTTGTTAAACCTAATGGGGCTACAACAACAAGGGGACAAGCAAATGAGGATTACTCTATGTTGGTTGAGAAGTTTGAAGAACAGCAGGTTGAGATTGAAGATCTTAGACAAAGGCTGTTTGATCTATCTTCTGAGTTTAATCAGTTCAAGGGTTTGATGAATGTGATGAATGGCAAACTGGATGTTGTCATCAAAGGTTTGAATTCGGATAAGATTCCTTCTGCTACTAGTCATGACACTAGTGTTGACTTAGATGAAAGGCTAGGAGAATTCTTGAAGAAGAAGAAGAAGAAGTCTATTCCGGTGGTGCTCACTTCAAAGGATCTACATGAGCAAACTGATGAAGAAGAAGCTGGTGAAGACACATGTGTTGATGCAGCTACAGAGGGTGATTCAGTGAAGATTAAGAACAAGAAAGTGGATGAGATCATTGAGGAAGTTGTTGCTGAGGTGGAAGCTGAACAAGAAGAGAATCAGTCTGCTGAAGATGTTGAAAGTGATGAATAGGTTGGAGAAGGCTCAGAGAAAGGCCACGCATCAAAGAAGAAGTGAAGATTTGAGAAAACCAAAGCCTTGATCCTTTCTTTCTTTTGTTTTTTCTTTTCTGTTCTCAAGGCCTTGACATTCAGTAGGAACTTATTTTTTTAAGTTTTTTTTAAGACTCTGAGTAATGATCCAACATTTCTTTACCTTTATTTGATGAAAGTTAAAAAGGGGGAGAAATTATGTGCTATTTGTGGTTACTCTTCAGTGTTTAGATAATAATATTTTGAATTTTTTGTGTTAATCAGTTGCGTTCTGTGATTACTGATGATCTGTGATTACTGGTTATTGTGTTCTGTGATTATTGATGATCTGTTATTACTGGTTATCTGTGTTAATTTAGTTTAACTAGTATTACTGTTTATTATTTCTGCAAATGATGATATCTAATTCTTACAAGAAGTTGCAGGGATATTTACACAAGATTATGGGTATTGTCTTTCATCAAGGGGGAGATTTTTGACTCAAATACTTCTAAGTTTCTTTTGAGAAGTAACTGTTGTGAGTGATGAAAGACAAAAACAAAGTATTACTAAGGCTCCAAGGCCTGGAGATACTGATCAGAGCTTCAAAGCTTTGAGAGTAACTTAATCATACTGTATGATCTAATAATCTTGTGATGCATTGCTGCAAATATCAGTGTTATATATTCTTTATACATCTAACACAATTTCAGATATCCTGATCAGAGTGAATCAAAGGGTTCTGGTCTTAATATTGAAAGACTGTGAAGCATGTTCAGAGTTTCAAGGCCTTGAGATGTGCCTTAAGCTGCTAAGAGTTTTACAGAATTAATGTGATTCTCTCTTGCAGGATTTGAACTTTATTATTATGGTTGTTTAATGACTTCTATAAGTCTTAAACTAGTTTATCATGAGTTATATGTTTCAGAAGTTAATGAGATTATTGTTTTATTCACTTGATCCAGTTTTTATTTAGAAACTGGAAATCCAAACAGACTTAAAGCTGTTATATTTTTGGATTTTTTTGTTGCTGTGTTTTAATGTTGTTGTAGGTTTTTCAAACGTGCAAATGCAATCTCAACAAACTCCAAATGATATCTACTCAAAGCTGTTTTAAATTTCAGTTAGAAGGTTGAGGATTTGCGAGAGCTGAGATCCTAAAATCTCTCATTCAGTTGCAGAGAGTGGATAAAAGACTGGTTTGAATTTTTAAAGAAAAGAGAAGCTTACAGAGAACTGAGAGAGGTGTGAAAAAATTCGTAGAAGACCAGACATTCAAACATACACACATTCAGGCTTCAATTACAGCTTTCTGAAGATCAATCATTCCACTTTCCTGAAGAACACATCCAGGCATTCACAAGCACATTATTCTACTGTTTTCTTCTTCTATTTTGTTATCTCCTTATCTTTTGTACATCTAAAACCTCACAAAAACCTAGTGGTTGGTCGTTCAAGTGAACAACAAGAGGTTCTTGTTAGCTCAACAGTTAGTAGCTGATACTAG
Source organism: Linanthus parryae (assembly GCA_023055425.1). NCBI lineage: Eukaryota > Viridiplantae > Streptophyta > Magnoliopsida > Ericales > Polemoniaceae > Linanthus > Linanthus parryae. The sequence goes on along the minus strand of JALGPY010000010.1, from coordinate 46,261,485 downwards.
ATAGGTTTGGAACCACAAGTTGTATAGAAGTAAGGGAATTAACTTAGGCTTGGAGATCTGGGGTTGTTTTTGTGTGAGTAATAAGAAGTTTTTGCCCATTCTTGGTGGGATTAGATCCCTCAGGCATAGATTAGGTCCATTGGGACTGAACTCTGTAAATTGCATTGTGTTCTTTACTTTACAGTTTTGTTATTTCCTTCTTCAAGCAACTCAAATCAAACTAGGGTTTATAAACTGTTTAAGAACTGGTGGTAGCACTAAAACAAATTCTGCCTCCGTTGACAGCAAAAATTGTCGCTAGAAAGGCCAAAAATGTCGGTAAAAATTCTACCGAAAAATAATCTTTTGACGGAAAATGGTCACTACAAGTCGGTCGTTAGTATTAAGGCCGATAAATCTCAATTATGTCGGCAAGAAAAAAAAAAAAAAAAAATAGGGACATCAGTTTTTGTCGACAGTTTAAATCTAACAACAAAACTTTTCTGTCTCTAGTATAACGACCGACAAGTAAATTTGGTAGTTTATGTACATAGGTGACAAGTTCTGTTTGTCACCAGTAGACATGTTTTCTCACTTTTACATCTTCCTTGCGACATACATGTTTGTCGCCTGTGTCACGACGAAATAAAAAAAAAATATGGAGATTTTTACATATATGCAGATCTGAAAGTCAAGATCAACCATATATGCGCCCAAAATATAAACATACTCAAATTTATATGCCCCACTGTGCTGAAATCCAAGAACAACCCTTCAACAGCGGGATGTTTTAACAAGCTTGCATCCTTAGTGACCGTCCAGTACGGTCACTCTAATTCAACAGTCGTACAAATCAAAACAGTACTATTAAGTTACTTTACAAAACACTTAGTTTGCTGATTGTTTCAAAGTTCAAAAAGTTCAGAAAGTATCACGTGCCCAGAGAATGAAAACATCTACGACGTGTTATATGATCGAACTGCATGTCCAGAATCACCGGCCAGTGGGTCCTTCGATGCCCTGAACCTGTGCAATGCAAGAGACGATAAACCTGCAAACAATGAAATAAATAATCATAAACTTGTGGCTGTATGGTTTAACAACAGTGAATATCGTCTACGATACACATCAATAGCCTGCCTAGTTAGGTAAATACTCATGCTGTCGTTGAATATATGTTTTCACACATTGGATTTACAATTACTGTATACGGCATATAGGGCAGCCAATGTACAAGTACAGTTTTATGTTAGAATACCTCCTTAAATATGCAGACATCATACTTGTCAAAATCTCACATTATTACGGATTCTACGAGCACAGTACGTTGAACACATTTCAGCACAAAATGTGTTGAATAGAAAGCAAAAAATGGTGGCTAGCACGAATAACATTTTTTAAAGTGAACTCTTTCGAAATTTTCCTAGCAACCTAAGTTCAGGTCAAAGAAGCCCTCAAATACATTTTCAGGTATATACCGTTTTCTGCGAATAGAGCACAATATGAATATGCATGATGGCAGATATCATACTTGTCAAAAAATAACATTATTAAGTATTCTGGAATTGAAGCAGACTAGAACACATTTCAGAAAAGAAGCTGTCTTCAATACGTAGTCGAATTGACTTTAATTCCGACGTATCAAAAAAAAATTCGAAGAGACTTCAGCCATTGCAAAATTAACAAAGCTGGAAATGGTGGGCTAGCACGGCTGACTCTTCGTACACATTCTCGAAGTGGAAGGCTTTTCAAATTGCCTAGAAACCTAAGTTCAGGTCCTACAGTGGACGAATTCAATTGCAAGCCACAATCTACAGAACTGTACAGCCCATTCGCATCCAGCAGCCATCTTAATTAACGTATTCAGTAGTGAATTTGGTAAAAGTACAAGCAATACAGGATACTCTAATCAAATTTATTAAAAGTAGTCAATCTCTTACGTATTAAGTACAGGCACTACATGAAACTGGAATCGAATTTCTTAATAGAAAATGTGTTGTCTAAACTCAATTTGTTACGTATTAAAAGTACACTGTTGTCTAAACTCGAATCGAATTTCTTAAAAGTAGTCAATTAACAGCAAATCTGTTTTCTAATAATTTATACATTACAATTCCATTCGTTACAGCATGCTTGTTTCGTAACTGGTGAGGTTATGCATATACGTATATTATGTATATAAGCATATTGAAGTAATAACATGAAAGCATTCACGTAATGTAATGTATGAACATGTCATGTGTATATGGTAAAGAAGTACACGCATTCAATTTTTCTCTTACCTCATTGACTTTCTGAACTGAAAGATTCGGACCCCTCCTCGGATTCCTTCTCAGATTCCTCCTCTGATTGTGTTTCATAATCCTGTTGAAGTTGCACGCCCTTCAAAATCAGTCTCTCGACATTGGATATCCTCTTCTCGATCGCCTCATTATGCCTTTCTACAGCCTCTGCCCTTTGTCGTTCAGCTTCAGCTCTTCTTCTATATGCAATTGCCTTCTTTTCTGCTGCTTCAGCCCTTGCTAGCGATTCAGACACGCCGTCATCGTAAGTCCATGCAGTCTTTGGGACCTCACCTCCACCATAGCCAGCAACAACACCCGGCCTTCTTCCAAGTACTGCCTCCACAATCTCTTCTTCAGTTAGGTCATGATCCACGTCATTGTCTCTCATTTCTTTCATTTGATTCTGTTATTTGAAAACATTTCATTAAGGCTCAGATATAGGTTTGGAAAATAAGATGTTTTTGTAAGAAACCAATACCAAACTTACATATTTTTGCAAGGCTTCATGCGACAGCCAGACAAATGTGCCACTTTTGCAATGCGTGATCTTGTAGTTTTCAATGAGTGAGGGTTCTTCCTACAAATTTTTTTTGACTGACTGTTACACATATACATGAATGCGTATTATAAACGGATGAGATCAAGTTAAACAAATTACCATCTCGTGCAGGCGCTGGACAAATGTCTTCGAACCGGAACTGTGCAGATTCTTAACATGCTCTCGGTTTGTAGTACCTCTTCTACTCTTAACCTGTGAATACATCATAACAAAATTGTGAAAGGAACTCCATAATATAGTACATACATAAATTCCATACCATTTCTTATATCGGTTTTACCTTGCAGGGCTCGGACTGAAAGTACGAACACAAGATCTCCCAATCACTTTGGGTTACAAGTGGGGATGGATGACGCCTTGCTTCAGCATGGCTTTGGAAACTCTTGTAATGTCTATGCAGCTTGTATCTGTAGTCACTGTATGCTCTACTGCACATGGAATTAATGGCATGAACAATATGCTTCTTCGAAAAATCAAGATTAAACATCCCCTAAACGATAAAATACAGAGAATCAAGGTTCATGCGCATTTCAATTACTAATTCACTTTTCAAGTCAAATCCAACAACTGAGAGAGAACTAACAAATAAAGACATAGCAAATCCTTATTAACGTAAAAAAACATGAACCATGCAATAGCTGCACTCACAAGTAGGTGATCGAATATGGGTTTCCTGTGATGATCCTCCATTTTCTTCCATGACGGACTTCTAGCCTGTGCATGCATGCGTACAGCAACACCAACCTCAGCCGTGAGCTCCAAACGGCCATCAACCACTGGTCTCCGCTTCCCCAGGGGAATGTACACATCAATCTTACCTCCTATTTTTTTGGTCTTACTTTTGATACTTAGCCCACGCGTCACTCCTCTTCCAGTTCTAGTTATTTGGGGAGCTACGTACGAGAGAAGAATTAATACATTAGGAAAAGCATCCAATTTCAAGTAAATAAAAATATTAATAACTAGTATGCTACCGTATTAAAGAATCAACATAACTTCTACGATACATACATTTGGAAGCCACGTTCTCAGCATGTCCCGCATCATTTGGTGGTGTTCGTTCCCCTGTTCTGGATTTCAAACGACGCGAACTTCTAGACGAACCACAAGGCACCACATTCTACAATAAAACATTACATAAGACACAACCAAACAGTAGCTGACTGTTGAAAAGAAATACGTACAACTGCTACTTACATCACCAGCAATCTCATCGTCTGACTGATCTAACCCTTCCATTTCAGCATCTCTGACGGATTTGTTCCGAGCAGTTGTCCTGGGGTTTGGTGCTGCATGTTTTCTCTTTAGCAACCTCCTAGGCGTCGATCGATTCGATCTTCTTACACCAACATCCTGTCTCGTAACATGCACCACATTCTACCATAAATTAGACACATTACCCGTTTGTATGTTAAGTTCAAAATGAAAAAATTTTACTGCTACTTACAGCAGGATCCATGTCATCGTCAGAACGAAGCGAGTCCACTTCAAAATTTGTACCATTGCTGTTACGAGCAGTCATCCTGGAATTTGACAATGGTTTTTTCCTGGTCAGCCTAGTAGGCGTTAACCAATGGGATCTTCTTTCGCCAACAACCCGTGTCGTAACCTGCGTCACAGTTTTAAATAAAATTGCACAATAAAAAGTTAAGGAATAGACAAACAGTTTGTAGATGATTTTTAAGAAATAAAACGTTTTAATTATACTTACATCAGGATCTACGTCATCCAAAGACAGATCCCACACCTCCCTTTCCACATCTGTTAAGGAGTTGTTACGAGGATTCGTCCTGGGTTTCGACGCTGCTGTTTTTTTTATACACGTTCCTGTTTGCTGTTAATCAATGCGATCTTCTGATGCCAACATCCCTTCTCGTACCCTGCATCGCATATTGATACAGAAGCTAACAACTACAAATTTTGCCAAGTATGTTGAACAATAAATATTTCAGAAGCCGTATGAACAGTACCTCATCGCTGACATGGACATTTTCCACTTCCATTTGAAGACTTGTAACGGTGTTCTTCCGAGCCTTCTTCCTGGTTTGTGATGTTATGTTTGGTTCTTGGGAGTTTCTTCTACGCACTCTGCCCTCGGCACGTTGAGCTGCAGCTAGTCTCGAAACCAACTGTTCGGGTGGAAGCCGAAAGAATTCCTTGATGGCATATACAGGACATTTGTAAGACAAGGTAAGGAATGAAATAGGATGAAATGCAGTAACAACATATGCATACGACAATAAAATCTTGAACATTACCACATCGCTGTCATCATCGACGTTTTCCTCTTCCATTTGAACACTGCTTGTAACGGTTTTCTTCCGAGATTTGTCGATGGAGTGTGTTCCTGCATTTTCTTTTTCCAGGGAGTTTCTGCTGTGAACTACGCTGTCACCACCCAACGCCGCAGGTATTTTCAGTGTCAGTCTCTGAGGTGTTGTTCGTATGGACTCGTCTACTCCAACATCCTGTGGCATAACCTACGTCACATTTGGAACAAAGTGTTACACATTTTAGCGTACAAATCATCCAAAGTTTGAAAGCACTTGCAACTACCTCGCAACTTTCGGCTACATTTTCCTCTAACCCTCCAATTTCAGGAGTAGCATCTTCCCTTGTGTCACTAGTGTTAGCTCTGTCGGTTCTCAATCTAGGGGATCTTCTTATGCGCCTTTGGGAGTCAGTTACATGTATGCGATATACACATAAAGGATGTCATGTTATGAAAACTCTATGGGACGGTCGTTTACATTTAACTTCAAACAGCTACGTACCTCAGTGTCAACCAGTACTTCGTTTGTCCTTCCAACATTATTCGAGGTGTTTGTCCTCGTCATAGTCGACATTGTAGCTTGTGACTGCTGGTCATCCAAGCATACATCATTACCAGCTGCATCTCCAGAAGGATGGTCCCATGGAACAGTTCCAACCACATTTTCCTTCTTTTTGGCATTCTTTGTAGTGGACATTCCTGCGTGCACGCGTTCAATATAAATTACAAAACAATTATACGGAGTAGACCCATATTACCTTTATTGGCAGGCAACCATCCGGGGGGTAGTGACACTGCAGATTTCTTATTTGTTGTTGAAACAGCTTTCGGATTCTGGGAATTGCCAAGCTTTTTCTGCATTACAGATCGCGACGATACTACAAGGCAATAAATGAGGCAATCATAAGAAGTTAGACCGCAGTGTAAGAACAACTATAAAATTTTAATAAAATACGAAATTTAGAAAAGTGATACTGATTTCATTTAGCTTGTTGCTGGTGTCTCCCTCCAAACACTGGCACTCGGGACAGATTGCGCCTCCTGGATATTACGTGCTGCTCCACTAGGCGTGCGTCGAGGGGACTTTCTTGCGCTACTACGAGGGCCTGCATTCTTAGAACATGAACATACAAAATTAAGTCACCGCAGTTCAACATACGTAAATTCTTAATTACATTGTTTTGTTTAAATGCAGAACCCTTACCTCCACCGTAATATCCTTTTCAGGATCTTGGAGTCCACGTACGCTGCTCGTAGACTTCGAAGGAGTTAACCGGAGAGATCGCCTGACCTTTGCATATGTTTCCATGGCCTACAGTAATCCACAAATTCAAGTGTAACAAAATGCTATGCGACATTAATTTCGGGTAAGAATGCATACAGACAATAACGTTTCATTCATCTAAAAATTGAAAAAACTAATTAATACCCCAAATAACTGGAATCCAAGTAGCTAAAAAAAATAATACCCAAAGAACAGAAATCCAAATAAACCAAATACTGGTCAACCATAATTATAATAATGCAGTTATCTGAACTCCCCCAAATCTATATCGTAATCGTCGTCGTCATCGCCATCATCATCATCACCTATGTGAGTAGCGTCGCTGCTGTAGTCCTCACCACCGTCGTCATCACTGTCGTCGTCGTCATCGTCGGCGTCATCGTCATCTTCGTCATTCATATCTTCTTCTCCCTCACTTAGTAAAAAATTATCTTCAGGATCAAATTCAGTGACAGGACTCTTACAAGTCGAAAATGATTGTTGATACGCATCATTATCTATGTCACGATAACTTGTTTCTTCGGTTTCAGATATGTTGTACCAATTTCTAGGTTGAATCTTCTGAACTATTCTGTAGTTCTTACCTAGAATAACATCAGGGACATAGAACACTTGTTGAGCCTGCGACGCAAGTATATAAGGTTCCCCTTTATACCAAGTACGACTAATGTTCACGCTAGTGAAGTACTTATCTTTCCTAAATCCTGTCTTTGTATCTCCTGTATTAAACCAATTGCACTTAAAAATAAAAACACGATACCCTCCTTAATATGTCAGCTCAATGATATGAGTCAGTTGACCATAGAAATCAATTTATGTGCCTTCATGGTCTGCTCGCACCAAAACACCAGAGTTCTGAGTCACTCGTCGTTCGTCACGTGCAGTTGTGTGAAATCTCATGCCATTAATAACACATCCCGTATACCGTTTAATATGTCTATCAGGCCCACAGGCAAGCGAGTAAAGGTCATCAGTTGCCTCTACAGACTTGTCAATGCGCTTTTTAACAATCTGATCAAACATATATATAAACGTTTCAGAACATATTCAATATAATTTATATATTACAAAATGACAAGCTATGTAACAAGATCTCTTACAAGATTCTTAAACCAATCAGCAAACTCACGCTGATGTGTTTTCTCGACATGTGAAGACTCCCGCAACTCAATTTCCTCAAGATGCTTACTGCGCCCATATGAATGTCAACAGTATTTAAACATTTGACTAAATTATTGACCAAGGTACATCAAGTTTTCCTAACAAAAATACTTACTTCATATATGTATCGATCTCTTCGCAGTTGTGTAAAACAAACCATCGAACAATCTCATATTCTGAAGGTGTCAGCCTTTCAACCTGCGAGGCACTCAAAGGACGAACAAGACGAGAAAATATAGACAAGCTACTATTTTGGCTGATATTAACTCCTTCATGGTTTCTGTCCGCACGATTATATCTTGTTTCAACGCCGTCAAGATACATCGAACAAAAATTTAAACATTCATTGTCGATGTATGCTTCGGCAATTGAACCTTCAGGTCGAGCCTTATTTCTCACATATTGCCTTAGCGTATATAGAAATCTGTTTACACGACATATATATGAATGATAAATTTGTTGAGGGATTACATAATGCAAAACCTCATAAATTACGAAAGGCCTAACCTTTCAATGGGATACATCCAGCGATATTGAATTGGTCCTCCATACAATACCTCTCGAGGAAGGTGGACTGGCAGGTGCATCATAACATCAAAGAACGATGGAGGAAAAATCAACTCCAATTTACAGAGTATCAACACGATATCCCTTTCTAATCCCTCCAAGCACTCCACCGTCAAAGTTCGCGAAGACAGATCTTTGAAGAACATACTAAGCTCAGTTAATGCATCACAAATTTGTTTGTTCAAGTTCCCACGTATAGCAAGTGGAAGCAACCCTTGTAACAGCACATGATAATCATGGATTTTCATGCCAATTATCTTGTTATCATTGCTGCTCACACAACGAGATATATTTGACGCGTAACCGTCAGGGAATTTAATATTTTTTAACCATTCACAAAATTTTTCCTTCCACCGAAATCTAGACTGTAGGGTGCATGGGGAATGACATCCCTATCACCATCTTTGCGTACATGCAGCTCTTTCATAATACCCAGTTCCGCCAAATCCTTACGTGAGTTTTCAGTATCTTTTGTTTTCCCATCAATACTCCTCAAAGTCCCAAGCACACTCTCACAAACATTTTTCTCTACATGCATGACATCCAAGTTATGTCTGATCTTAAGTGTTTTCCAATAGATCAATTCGAAAAATATACTTTTTTTTCCTCCAGTTTAATTCTTTGTCGGGTCGTTTTCTCTTCTTGTTAGTTAAAGTCTTTCCCAAATTCAAACATGAAGGAAGTGACTTTAACTGATCAAGAACATCATCTCCAGATAACTCCTTCGGCTTAGGTTTAGGCTCAAATTTACCATTAAATTTTTTATTCCGTCGCCATGGATGATTGAGTGGTAAGAACCGACGATGACCCATGTAAACCTGTTTCTTACTATGCTTCAATCTTATATGGTGAGTTTGCTTGTTACACGGTGGACACGCTAATTTCCCTTTGGTACCCCATCCGGAAAACATACCATATGCAGGGAAATCATTTATTGTCCACAAGAGTGCAGCATGCAACATAAATCTTTCACCAGAATAAGCATCATACGTTTCTATACCTTCTTCCCACAAGTCTTTCCAGTCATCAATTAATGGACGGAAGAATACATCAATATCATTTCCCGGTGAATGCGGCCCTGGTATTAATAGCGGCATAATAATAAACGGGTCTTTCATAACCTGTGTAGCCCCCACATTGTATATAACAAGCATTACAGGCCACATACTATACGTACTACTCATATTACTGAAAGGATTAAAACCATCACTGGCTAATCCCAACCTAATATTACGAGGATCTTGAGCAAACCATTCATGTTCTTTGTCAAAATCTTGCCATTGCTTAGCATCAGCCGGGTGCGCAATGACATTGTCGTCATGCACACGCCGATCCTTGTTCCAACGCATATCCTTGGCAATGTTTTTAGACATGAACAATTTTTGAAGCCTGGGTTTCACAGGGAAGTATCTAAGAACCTTCCGAGGAATTTTCTTCCCATTGCGACATTCCTTCCACCTAGATTCCTTACAGTCAGAATTGGGACAGTGATCCAAAGTCTCATTTTCCTTCCAATACAGAGCACAATTGTTTGGACATGCATGGATATTGACATAACCAAGCCCAAGTTCACGTAAAATATTTTTAGCTTCATAAAACGACTTTGGTAGAGTGTGACCCGGAGGCACTAACTCTCTAAGAAGATCTAACACCATGTTCACCGATTTATTACTCCATTTACAAAGCGTCTTAATATGAAACAACCTTATTATTAGTGACAGATTAGAGAACTTCCGACACCCTGGGTATCCCTCACATTGTGCATCGCTTAATAGCTTAGCAAATGTGTCACCCTCCCCGTTTTTTAAATGTGTTTCATCGGATGATATATCATCCCCAACATTACCATGAAACCTACCCTCTTGTAAGTCCCCTATCAAGCCCTCAACGTCAACGCGTGTCTCAGGTATGTCATCTACACAGTCACCGGAAACATTCTCGGCAACCTCACCTAATCCGTAACCCTCCCCATGAAATATCCACTTCATATAGCCTTCAAGAATCCCATTCTGATGCTACATCAGTAAGAGATCTAAAGGTCACGTTAACACACCTAGAACATGGACAACGTATCCTATTTCTTCCATCAGCATGACGACTCGCAAACTTAATGAAGTTTGAAACACCATTAACATATTCATCACACCATTTATCATTCAACCCAATCCAACTTCAATCCATCACTACCTACACGTTATATATATAACTATCAATACTTTTATTAAAAACAAATCCATAAATAACAGAAACAGTTATGTCACCTTTAACACAGTTGACAGTTGAACAAACTCATTATTTTCAAACAAGACAAGAACATGTTACGAGATTATGCAGTACATTATCCCTAACTGCTTCATAACAAAGTCATGATTTTAAAGTAAGAACTTTCTGTAATGACTGAAACGTAAATAAAACACTACACTAAAGCAGCAAGAAACAAGCACGTATCGGTTCATACTCATACAACTACAGTACATGAAACAAAACAACCGAGTATCGGATTCTTAATTACGTAAACTTATCGATAGCAACAATGTAGATACGAAACAATATTAACAGTAAATACTTAGAAGATGCAAGTACATGTCAATTTCTACAGGACACAGAGAGATGAAACGAAAACAAGTCACAGGCGAAAAAAAGAAATGCAGAGAGAACAATAATAAATGTGAAGTAACATACTCACAGAGTGGAGGTCCAAAATTTGGAACGAGAAGAGGCAGCCATGTATGTAACAGTCCGACAAACTTCAATCTCCTCAAGCTTTACAGTCACCACCTGCAAAAATTACTTCAACTGGTCAGAACTGACAATAAAGAGATATTGTAATATCAATATACTATCTAACATAACCGCAATAAGACTCTGTAACAAAAAACACGTAATGATATGCACAACAGGTAACCTATATGCAGTGCACCGAACATAAGTACTTGTAGGTATGCGTCAATTAGCTTGTCCTATATGCAGAAGAGGTAATCCTATATGAACAACTGAAATGTTTAATTATCTGTGTATATCCTAGTTTGATCATAATAGTTTCGTACCTAATTTAATCATTCTAATTCATTATAGTATCAACTTGAAGTTTACATAAGTACTTCTAGGTATGCGTCAATCACCTTGTCCTTTTTCTTTTTGTGCTTTGAGATCTCGTTAGTTTGGACTAGTTTTAGGCACCAATGATTTTGTTATGTCCTGCATTTCATTCATGAATCTATCAATTGCTACATGACTTTAGATTGATTGAGAGTGAGTACTAGAGTGCTTTTCTGATTTCTGTTTACATGGAACAACTGAAATTTTTAATGAGTTGTGTATATCACTATGCTGAGGAAGTCGATAACTCACTGTTTCAGGTTGCTAAGTAAATCAAGACATGTTTACGCAAATACAATACACATTCCGGAAACAATAACCAAAAACAATGCAGAATATAGCATAACCTTTCAGGGCAATCAAAGCTGGATTTTAACCACACATTCAATCAGCAAGAAAGAATAAATACATGACAGCAAACCCTAGAACATGAACACATACAGGACAGAAGAAATTTAAAGAGGCCAAACCCTAGAACATAAATTACCCATCTGCAGAAACCTAGAACATGAACACATACATGTCAGAAGAAATTGTAAGAGGACAAACCCTAGAACATGAACCCATCCGCAGAAAACCCTAGAACTTTCAATAGAAGACCAAATCATACAAACATACATCTCATAAATCAATAGAAGATGGAAGAATCAACCGGAACAACACAGAATAGAACATGCAAATCATCAGACAGATGGAAGAAGACAAGAAATTGAAAGATGCCATTACAGAGAGATGGAACAAGAAAATCAAACGGAAGAAGAAGAAGAAGATGAAATAGGCGATTCCACAGAGATTAAAGAAGAAGAAGATGAAAGAGTCCCATACCTGAAATCGATTGAAGAGGCGTTCACAGCATCTCCGGCAAAGATTAAAGAGGCCTTCACAGCATCTCCGGCGAAGATTGTTGAAGGATTCGATCGATTGAGAGACTGGAAGGATCGATTCGATCGATTGAGGGTGAGAGAGACTTCTGAGAGAGAGGGATTTGGGGGAGTCGTGAGAGAATGTGACAAAGGGTGAGAGAGACTGCTGAATAACCTCGTAAAACGTGTTGGTGGGAATTAATTTTTTATTCCCTCCTTACAATTTGGGAGTGCAGTAAACATCAATTATTTACCCTCCAATTTTTTAAAGCATGAGTTGACAATAAGATATGTCACTATGTAAGTAGATGTCAAAATCAAATAAATACTCACAATATATTGACCACATTATTGGGTAGAATAAAATAAAAACTAAAAGGTCGACAAAAAATATCATGTGCATCGACAAACACAAATATTGTCGATTAATCGCGCAACTAGCTACATAAAACCGTCTGTCAACAAAAAAACTTTCAACAAATGTCATATTTTTTGTATTGTAGTTCAAGGCATTGAAGCTTTCTGTTTGCCTTAGAAAGTTTCTGACTAGTTTTGTAAAATCTCAAGGCCTTGAGATTTGAGTTTCTCACATATTAACTTAGTTAAAATTTGTTTATAGCAAAAAATTTCCATACTCTATTCAACCCCCCCCCCCCCTTCTAGAGTATTGTGGTCCTGTATTTAGTCTACATTACAAACTTTCAGTCTTCTTTTATTATAATAAAACTAGCAAGTACTCAAAGATATCCAGAATTTTTGAAATTATCAAAATGACCCCAAACGAAATACTTGATAATCATAAATGCCACATGATACCCCTATACTTTAGAAACTTACAATAAGTCAAGGATAAATTTGAAATAGTAATTTATTGAAATCCTCAAAACTTTTTGAAATTATAAAAATGACCCCCAAAATAAAATACGGGATATTTCACCAGGACCATTCGCACGAAAGAAAACAATTCACTGCAAATTCTTAGGAACATGGGTCTAGAACACAGTAATAGTTATTTCCTAATTTGTTAGGTAGGTTTGGGGACGATTAGGGCCCTATAAATAGGTTATTTGGGGTCTCGAACTGGTATACAATCATTGTACCCCATTTATCTCTCGTGGACGTAGGGAGCATAATTTTTGTTATCGAACCAAGTAATTCTTATGTTTTGCTTTTTCGTTCATTATTTGGTGAGGTGGTTTGTCGTAACAAGTACTATAAATTATTCTTTTAAGGACACTTCACTTCATCTCAGTTGATGCAATCCCTTGTGGTTACGTTGAGGTAACCTTAAATTATAATCACTCAGTTCTCGACAAGAATAAAGAAATATCGGCTGTATGGATTTGATTTCGTGTATTGCATGTGATATTGTATAAAAATACTCTATATTTATGGTAATATGCTAGCTGAATAATATTGTCACCTCGTGTATATTATACTGCTATTAACGTGTCCTAATTTTTAATGCAAGACCATAATTGGATTGTAAATTTGAATTTAGTTGGATTCTTTTTTTTTATTAAATAAGTGATGTAAAGAATTATGTATTGTCCAAAATAGCTCACCAAAACATTCCATTTCTATTCCAGTATTGGTAGTACATGGTTATCACATGGTCTGGATTTTCTACGTGTTAGTTTTTGGTGATTCAAAAACCTAGCATAGATTTGGTCCAAGGCGGTTAAGGATTGTTTCCTTGTCCGTTTTGGAATTGTTTCCTTGTTCATTTTGGCAACGTTTGGACGTTGCTTTGGGCACAAGTCACTAGTTTAGGCCTATATATGGGTGTAGGACTCTTCTATTGACATGTGTGGTGTGTCTTGGATTGTAATTGGCTCTCTCATCAATAAATTAGTTCGTTTTGGTCGTGGATGTAGCTAGCCTAAAAGCTAGTGAACCACGTTATATCGTTGTGTTGTTCTTGATCTTCTTCTTCGTCTAATAACTCTTCTTGGTCCCCAACAACTGGCATTGTGCTTCCACGTGCGTTTTCTAACACTACGGTTGAAAACCTTACGTTTGTTGTGCAGTTCATATCGGATGGAAACAATTAAGCCACGTCGCAATCATCAAACAGAACCTGATAGCTACAAACGTATTCATCAGATCCTGGCAGCTACAAAAATTCTCACACTTGCCTCACACGCGACTCTGTCTGTTCAACAAGTTCTCGTTCAGTCGATGCTTCATACTTTTGCTTCTTCAAATTGAACAATAGACTTGGTTAACTCTGTCCACGACAACGTGCATATTCACCGGTCTCAATAAAGAATACAGATACAATTTCCAAGTGACATTCGACAATGCTTCAGTTTTTACAAAATGAAGACAATAATCTTCAGATCGTGCCCAAACCTTTTATGTAACAAGAAACATGAAGTTAGCACAAAAGAGATGCTGTGAATCTAGTCTAAGCCTCCTTTCAACAGATGATTTAGTGATCCCTATTAACCTGTATAAATATAATCAATATAAATTATCCTGTCCTGGTCACCGGTTTCTGATTAATATAATTGACTAGGGATATTTAAGATAAACAAACACATTTGTAATCTAAAGACTTCATTATATTAAATATCTCCATAAATAATATAATGAATGTTCTAGCCAAAAACGTTGTTTATACTAAATAAGATTGCCTCTAGGCATCTATTCCAACAAAATTATCAGTCCATATATAATATAAAAGGATCAGGAACGTACTGCATGTAACTGAGCATGCTAACAAAGATTGTTTCCATCGTAGCAATGTACTTAGTTCTTATTGACGAATGCCACGAATGTGAGGCCAATAAGATGATTTAGTGGGGCTCCGGTTTTACGTGGTGCTTTACACCACTGATATTTCTACATCTATAGTCATCGCAACAACAAAAATTGTCATTTATGCAAGTTTATTTTGTCATTTCTTCATTTTGTTTGGTATCCTCTCTCTCACTTCCTTTCCTACTAAACCCTAGACGGAAAGGCTATAAATAGTGCCCTCCAAGTACCAATATTCTTCACTCCATCTATACCTAGTTCACTCTCGCTCTCACTCTCATGTTCTCCACTGAAATGGCAGCCGATCTCAACAATAACGGCGTCTAATTTCTTATCGACGATTATAAAGAGTGCCATCACAACCATGGCAACCCTGAGGTAGTTGACGGTTGTCATGGATTCCTTATGAAAAACCCCGGCGACGTAGTTCTAACATGTGAACCCTGCCCCAGGGTTCGCATACCATAACTCCGTTGCCGGGATTTTTCCTAAGGAATCCGTGATAACCGTCAACCACCTCAAGTTTTCCATAGTTGTGATGGAACTCTTTGTAATCGTTGATAAGAAAGAAGACGTTGTTATTGCTAGGATCGACTGCCATTTAAGTGGAGAACCTAAGAATGAGAGTGAGAGTGGATTAGTTATTGATGGAGTGAAGAAGATTGATACTCAGAGGGCAATATTTATACCATCTCTGTCTAGGTTTATTCGGAAAGGAAGTGACAGATGATATCAAACATATTGAAAAAATGACAAAGTAGACATGCAGAAATGACAATTTTTGTTGTTGCAATGATTATGAATGTCAAAATATGAGTGGTGTAAAGCAGCACGTACAACCGTCAACCACCTAGGGTTGTCATTGTTGTGATGGCACTCTTTGTACTTGGAGATAAGGAGAAGACGTCGTTGTTGTTGGGCTCGGCTGCCATTTCAGTGGAGAACCTGAGAGTCAGAGGGAGAATAAACTAGTTATCGATGGAGTGACGAAGATTGATAGTTGGAGGTCACTATTTATACTAGCTATGTCTAAGGTTTTACAAAAAAAGGAAATGAGAAAAAGAGATATTGAATCAACACGTATGAAGACGTGCAAGTAATTACAAAACATTTTATTTTTTGCTATTGTTGCTATTGATCCAAGAACAGCACGTTCAACACTATTCATTAACCGACAACCAAATATTAAGTTAAATTAAAAAAACTATAACATTTTAGAGTACGACATAACAAATGTAATAATAATGAGGATACAAGTTGATGATTCATTTATAAATGCTTAGGTGTAAAATAAATAGTTAGTACAATACATATCGGCCATTGAAATTGGCTAAATATCTTACTTAGAATTTGTCTAAATTACAAACTGGGTTAGGAATTTTTGACCAAGTCAAATTTATAAGTAAAATGTGCCAAATGGCCAATTTTAACCTGGAATGGGATCGAGTTGGCTTAGTTGAGCCCACCGAAGTTGAAGTCATAGTCGGGGCGGATATCCTAGGCATTGGTCACGTGGGCCGACAAACTCGTCCAACCAAGCCCGAAACTTTACGAGTTTGGGCTCAACAAATTTCAACCCTACACCGGTATGAAAACTATGCCCGAAAACATTTGAATTGATCTTTGGTTATGTAATTAGGGCTCAAGCCCCATCCGGACATTTTATTACGTTTTATTATTTAT
This sequence comes from Linanthus parryae, assembly GCA_023055425.1. Taxonomy (NCBI): domain Eukaryota; kingdom Viridiplantae; phylum Streptophyta; class Magnoliopsida; order Ericales; family Polemoniaceae; genus Linanthus; species Linanthus parryae. The sequence goes on along the minus strand of JALGPY010000010.1, from coordinate 46,244,969 downwards.
ACAAAAATATACTTACAAATAAAAATATGACTTTCACAATAGTTTGACTAGTGCTCCGTAGTTTTCGGACGAAAGTTGAGGCGACGGCTAGGGTTTCTGAGGTACTTTCAGATTCCGGTCCGGCGACGCTATACGGCGAGCATCAGTGGGTGCGAAGAAACAGAAGGAAATCACAGTTATCAATGGCCAGCACAGACAACACGAAGAAGGAGAAGTAGAGAGTTGTCTTAGACGACGACTTCTGTAACGAGGCCGAACTAGGTTTTCAACATGTCCTCATCGGATTTTTTGTTTCTGAAGAAAAAGTGGTGAGTGCGACGATGAGACCTGTGTTCCGAAAGATCTGGAATAAAGGGAATGAAGTCAAGATGATTGAAGTCGATCCTAACACCTTCCTGTTCGTATTCCCTGACCAAGCCAGTATGGAGAGAGTTGCGTCGGGTGGACCATGGGCCTTCAACGGCAGTATCCTTATCCTGAAGCCATGGAACTTAGGGGACCAAACCAGATCAGTGGACTTCTCTTCCTTTGATGCATGGGTTCAACTAAGCAATATACCCATTCACTTGATGAAGAAAGAGACAGGTAAGCTTATTATGAACTCTGTGGCAGAAACTTTGTTTGTTGATGATCGGATTGAAAGTGAAGATGGTATCAATTACATACGTGCTTAGGGCTCGGTTCCCGATAAACGAACCTATCCCTAGAGGAGTGAACTTGGTCGTTAAAGGCGAGGAGATCTGGATTGATTTCAAGTACGAGCGTGTGCCATACGTTTGTAGATGGTGCAGAGACAATACCCATTCTAGTGATGAATGGGAGGTTTACCCAAAGGATGTTTTGGATGAGATGGAACCGGGTTACGGGGACTACCTCCTTAGCCATCCACAAAGTTAACGTCGAGCTGCATTAAATAAAAGCCAGTCCCCGAAAGGAGGAACACAAGAGCAGGGAGGCTCACAGACAAAACAAACTGAGAATGAAGATAATAGAACAAAATATAACGACCAGAGTGGGGGGTCGGATGAAACAGCAGATTCATGTGCTCAAACTGGAAGCCCTAAGGGGAAAGGGAAGCTGGGAACTTTGGCACCAAACCAGCAGGAAGCTTCAAAAGACTCGTGTCCGAGTGGAGGGGAGATTTTAAACCGACCAAATTCCAGGTCAAAGAAAGGTACTGGTGAGGTCTTAGCAACTACAGAGGAGGGAATCTTGGGAAAGATTAATTTGTTTAATGTTGCTGCTTTGAAGTCCCCAGTTAACCTAATGAACAATGACTTGGGAAAAAGGAAAAACCACGTGATGAATTTCATTCCTCCTTCTCATCCATCTAAAACAACGGTCATTGAAGATGATAACACTTCAGATCAGCTCTCTATTGAAGATGCGGGCAGCTTGGATGGTATGGTCACAGACAAGATTATTGCAAGGTCACTTAATTCTGATTTGGCGGCGGCTGCAAGGAAGCCCCGCCAATCCCAATGAATCTCTTGAGTTGGAACGTGCGGGGATTGGGAAAACCCGACACGGTCCGTACCCTAAACGACGTTGTAAGACTTCATTCCCCCCCCCCCCCAACTAGTCTTTCTCATGGAGACTAAGTTGGCATCCAATGACATGGAGTACGTGAGAAAGAAAATCGGTTTCGCTATAGGTGTGTATGTTGATCCAAGAGGGAGAAGAGGGGGTTTAGCGATCATGTGGAAGGACATGGTGAAGATAACATTTCAGAACTCCAGTGATCATTATATAGATGTACTCGTTGAGGAACCAGATTCGCAGAAGATGTGGAAATTTACCGGTTTTTACGGGCATCCAATCAGAGAGGAAAGGAGGAACTCGTGGGAGCTTCTCCGTAGACTAGCACAACCGCATGATTATCCTTGGTTAGTGGTTGATAATTTCGATTCCATCACTTCGCAAGGAGAAAAATAAGGCGGAAGAGATTTAAGTTTCAGTCAGGTAAGAGAATTTACAGAAGTTTTACAGGAACTCGAAGTCTTTGATATGGGTTTTGCAGGTAACCCGTTTACATGGTAGAACCACCAAGCTGATGATGCAAATATCTGGGAGAGACTTGATCGTGCAGTGAGTAATTTGTGTTGGTTGGATCAGTATAGGGGGGCAAAATTCACCCATCTTGTGGGTCCAAATTCGTATCATTCTCCCTTGATAGTAGAATGGATACCGAAACCAAAAAGGAGCCCGGGAAAATGCCGATTCGTGGTCGAGAATATGTGGTGCCGACACCAAACATACCAGCAAACAATTGAGGAACAGTGGCTATTGATGGAAGAGCAAGGTATGGGAGATAAACTGACCGGGTTGGCTAACAGGTTGTCGAACTGGGCTCAAACAGATTTTGGCAGTATCAAAAAGAAGAAGGATGAGTTGATCCAAAGAATAGGACAGTTGGAGAGGCTTGTGCAGACTACTGAACGGGTGGAACAAATCTGGGTTGCAACTAGAGAACTCAACGAAGTCATGGCTAGGGAGTAAACTCTGTGGCATCAACGGTCGAGACTAGATTGGTTGAAGTCGGGTGATAAAAATACCCATTTTTTTCATCAAAAAGCGACGATTAGAAGGGCCCGAAATACTATTAATGGTATTGAAACCGAAGAAGGCAGATGGGTGACAGGTGATACCGAAGTCGTACAGAATCTTGAGAGCTACTTCTCAAAACCTTTTTCATCGTGCCGCCCCACAATGGAGGTTATTGAACCTCTTCTTCATCACACAGCCGAAATGATTTCCCCTAATGATCAGCACTGGATTGAAAGTGATTATTCGGACGAAGAGGTACGAACTGCACTATTTCAAATGGGGGCCGACAAGGCTCCCGGAGTACACGGGTTCACGGCTGGTTTCTTTCAAAAACAGTGGGTTGTGATAGGTGAAGATGTCACCAAGGTTTGTCTATTGATTCTTAATAACGGTCACTGTGTTAAAGAGTACAATGCTACTTTAATTGCTTTAATTCCGAAAATTAAGCAGCCACGTCGTGCTAGTGATTTCAGACCTATTAGTTTATGCAATGTGATTTATAAGATAGTTTCTGAAGCTATGGCTAATCGGCTCAAGAGAGTCTTAAGTGGTCTGATTGCAGAAAATCAAAGCGCGTTTGTCCCAGGTAGATTGTTCTCGGACAACATATTAACAGCGTTTGAGGTGATTCATTCTCTTAAAACGCGAAATAAGGGGAAGGAGGGTTGCTTGGCCCTCAAGATTGATATGAGTAAGGCCTATGATAGAGTTGAATGGAAATTCTTGCATGAAGCCATGACACATATGGGATTCGGCCCTAGGTTCATTACGAGTGTGATGCATTGTGTTTCTACGGTATCTTACAAATTTGTTCGCAACGGCATGGTGGAGGGTGAGGTTATTCCTGAAAGGGGGCTGAGACAGGGGTGTCCGCTTTCCCCCTATCTCTTCCTTCTTTGCAGTGAATTACTCTCCAGATCTATCTCAGCAGCTGAAGACGATGGGGACCTATCTGGGTCACAACCTCTAGAGGAGGACCGGTGGTCTCGCATTTGTTTTTTTCTGACGACAGTCTCTTTTTTACGCAGGCCAATTCAGACGATGTAACAAAGCTTCTGAGTATCATTCGTATGTACGAGCGGGCCTCTGGAAAACAAATAAATCTTGAAAAATCAGCACTTGTTTTCTCTTCAAACACAAGTGAGGCCACAAAGACGGAGATCATGGCATTATGTGGGGTTGACGAAGTCTCCCAATATGACAAGTACTTGGGGCTGCCAACTACTATGGGAAGGAAGAAGGTGGTAACTTTTTCTCATCTTATTGTTAGACTTGTCTCTAAACTTATGGGATGGAAAGAGCGCACTTTATCGATGAGTGGTAAAGAGGTCTTGATCCGGGCAGTGGCACAAGCCCTACCGACGTATGCTATGTCTTGTTTCAAATTGCCGGATAGTACGTGCGATCGAATGGAGAAACTTATTCGTCAGTTTTGGTGGAGCAAAGCAGAAAAACAACGAGGTATCAGCTGGATTAAGTGGGAACAGATTCAACAACAAAAGGAGTATGGGGGATTAGCTTTCAAAGACCTCAAACTCTATAATGATGCGTTGCTCGCCAAACAAAGCTGGAGGATCCTGAGGTATCCCAATTCTCTCCTTTCCAGAGTTTTGAAAGCTAAATATTTCCGCCACTTAGATTTTTTGAAAGCAGAATTGGGTAGCACTCCATCTTATGCGTGGCGTAGTATTTTGGAGGGGCGTAAATTGTTGAACTGCGGTCTAAGGTGGAGAGTGGGTGATGGTAAAAATATCCTTAGTTTGGACAAGTGGATCCCATGGGAACAATCCTTAAGACTAATATTTCAACCAGCTAATCAAGAATAAAGTGGCTGATTTGATCTTACAAGACAAGACGTGGAATAGAGCAGTGTTGGAGGCCCAATTAGCTCCCGTTGATGTTCATGAGATCCTGAAAATCCCGCTAGGGAGCTTGGACAGGGGGGATGAACTCATATGGCACTTCACAGAAAATGGGCACTACACAGTACGAACGGAATACGAAAAATCCTTGCAGACCAAAAATCAACTGCCGGGAGAAGCTACCTCACAGCCCTTTTTGAAGGAGATGAAGAAGCTTTGGAGAATAAAAGTCCCAAAGAAATTGCAGCACCCTCTATAGAGATGTTTCCATAATGGTCTTCCCACAGCAGAAAACCTATGTAGAAGAGCAATTCAAGTTCCAAATTTCTGCCAAGCCTACGGAGAATGGTGAGAAACGATGGACCATGTTTTCAGTTTCTGTTCCAAGACAAAGAGCATTTCGAGAGGATTAGCTCATGGCCTTTTCCTCACACGGCAGTATAGAAATTTTGTTGATTTGGCTGGGTTTTGGATGGGGAAACTCAACCCAGATGATCTAGTTGTTTTTGCAGCTACGGTGTGGTGGATTTGGAGAGCGCGAAATAGCTCATTGTTTAGAAATAGAGCCTTCTCTTCCCGAGAAATCATCGTTGAAATCAATCGGTTTGTCGAGGAGCTTGGAGGTATATCAAATATGGAAGAGCAACTCTTTCTACTGGGCAAAGGATGAAGATTTCATGGGTGAGGCCAAGACCCAACTGGGTTAAGATCAACTTTGACGGCGCATGGTGTCCGATATCTTCTCGAGCTGGAATTGGCATTTTAATTCGCGACTCAGAGGGCAAATGCCTGGCTGGGGTGTCTAAATCTATGAGTTTTCTTCGTCGGCTAAGTTTGTTAAAGCACTTGCTGCAGTATATGCGATTAAATTGGCACGGGAAACGAACACCAATCAAGCAATCATCGAGGGGGACGCGAAAGTTCTCATTGACCAGATCAATAGGGGACTAAAAGGCAAGCAAGGGGAGGACCTGTCTGAGGTAGGAGACTGTGTGCATGAATTTGTGGAAATAGCAAAGCAAAGACGCAATCTGGAATTTACTTATCAAGCTAGATCAGGCAATGAAGCAGCTCATCTCCTTGCGCAGAAAAGAAAAATAATGACAAAGGGATGCTCTGTTTGGAGTAGATGATATTCGTAGCTGGATTCAGAACCAGTTAGATAGGGATAAACAGATTGTATCGCCTCCTGGTTGATTTAATACAAGTCTTTTTCTCAAAAAAATATATGTATACTTGCATATGCATACTTCTAACGTATATAAGTGTTTTCCATAAATCATACGTTAAATTTTTTAGTTAGTTAGAGAACATAGAACACATGATAAAAATGGTCAGACTTGCTCAACCTTGAGTGTGAAGATCGTAATTGCCTACTTGGTACAAAATATGGGTAATTTTGGAAAGAAAATGTGACATTTTATCCCCTTTTTGTTTGGGAAGGTACCACTAATCCTATTTTTCTGGTTTTGACACAACAAACGTTGCTGACTCGGTTAAGACATAGTACCATGTAGCAATGACTATCCTAAACCAAGACAGTACTTCTTGTTCTTCTTCTAGTTCCGACAGTAATCAGTTTTGAAAAATTATTTTGACATTGAACATTCCTAATAATATAAAAATAAATTATTTGCGACTTTCCAACAATTATTTTCCTGTTAAGCTAAATCTTATCAGGAAAAAAATAATGATGTATCCATTGTTTGTATATACTACAGAGCAGAAGAAGATGAATCGAACCTTTCTTACCTGATGTTCATGGGCTCCTTCGATTTGGGGATCTCCTCTTCTTGACCTCTAAAACAATCAATGTAAACCGTCCAATTCAGATCCAAATGATGCAACTTGCAGAATCGTTCTCTAGAAAAGCGGGATCTAATCTCCTTCTTCTTATGGGAAATATAGAGATCTCGCAACAGAAAATATTTGATTCAGAATCAATTGAAAATGATTCTCTAGTTCCAAATGATATTGATTATCTAACAGAACTTCACGATACTACTAACCCTGGTCTTAGAAATGGTGTTGCATGTTCGGATCAGGAGCGAAAGCGATGCCAGCTGTTATCAGTCGGTCGTTTGAGGATGAATATGGATGGCTCGACTTGCGACGAATTGGGGGTTGCATGTGGAGAATCTGTGATAAGAAGCTCAAAAGGGAACTTTTTTTTAGCCTTTCTATTTCTGATTCCGTCAAGCAAAAACTCTTCATCGCGAAGATGTGCGCCATGAGATCAACAATTAGATATGCTCGGAGTTATGGGTTTCAAGATCCTCTCATCGAAACCTACTGTATGGATCTCTCACATCATCTCTCAAGGCGGTGATTTTTTGGAGCAGAAGTTGAAAGAGTGCTTAAGGAACTCACAATGCAGACAGATGGAGAGAGAGGATGTGATTTATATCTAGGAGGCAAAAAAACCTAATTGATAGGATGTTATCTAATGTGCCTAGAGTACCAGAGTTTATGAGTTGGGTAGTGATTTGTCCACAAAGATTAATATCTACTTAGCTGTCAGGCAAGAGTCTGATTTAATTAATAAATAAAGTCCAAGTAACAAAAACCCTAATGGGTTTAAGAGAGAATGAAACAGTAAGGGTGAAGATGAAAAAGATTCATGGTATTTACACACTAAATCGATAAAGAAGTTTCAAGAGAGATATGAATAGGGCTACATCCAACGGTCATAAGCCAGCCGCACAATCTAACGGTAATACATCTATTAGGGCAACGTCTATTAAAAAAGAAAAAAAAAAAACATACATTCCTTGACAAATATCGTTGGGCTTCTTATGAATAAACAAATAAGGTTGGGCTTGGACAGCAGAGAAACCCATAGAAGAATCGAAGCCCAAACACTAGAAATGAGAGACCCAATATGTGATAGCTTCTATTACGCCCCCTTAAACTAAAGGTGGTCAGACCAACAGTTTAAATTTGAGATCTTCGAAGCGAGTGGTTGATAGGCCTTTGGTGAAGATGTCGGCGATTTGATCTGCACTTGAGACAAAGGAGACAATAAGTTGACGAAGGAGAGCCTTTTCACACATATAGTGATAATCAAGTTTGATATGTTTGGTACGTGCGTGAAGAAGGTGATTAGATGTTAAGGCTAAGGAGGATAAATTATCAGTCTATAATATAGGAGGGAGGATCAAGAATAGTAAACTTTTAATCATAAAACAACAATTTAAACCAAGAAATTTCAGCCGCGGCGGTGGCAAGAACCCGATATTCGGCTTCCGTAGAAGACCGGGACACAGTGGGCTTGATACACGAGTGTATCGGGTTGTTAGGTTTTACCTAACATTATAGTAATTCTAGACACTATCAAGTCTCCACACACACGAGCACTGGGTTTTTAACCCAACAAACACTATAATTTCTTATTTTATTGATTGATAAAATAATGAAACTACAAATTTTAAATAGAAAAATGATTAACCCTAACTAGACGATTTGACGTAACGGGCTCGGCCCTGTCTACTAACTAATTAAATAAATATACTGAGTAATAAAAATAATTAATTAAATAAATAAACGGTACTACTTAACGACAGTATTACTAGTGACTCGTACGAAAGGTTGACCCCTATCAACTCTCCCGCGGTTGAATCACCTTGTCCTCAAGGTGAAAGCGGAAAAAAATTGTGATAGGATCTCAGCTCTCCGATGGCCGGAAATGGCCTTGTAACGATGTTAGACCTAGATTTGAGAAGAAGAGAGAAGACGAGAGAGAAGAAATTGAGAGAAAGAGAGAACTGCAGAGAGAAAGGGGAGGAAATTGATATTTTCATTCATAACCACAAACTACACTCAGTACCCCCTTATATACTAGCAGGGGAGGCAATTGTAAATACAATAAACTAGTAACAGCTAGCTGACTCAGCAGCCGTTACTAGTGGACCAATCACAAGCCACGGAAGAGCCAAGCTGGATCACTCAGTGGCGCCACTTCAATACGACACCGTTCCATTTAATAATTCAAATGGAACGGTCAAAGATGAATGAACGGCGTAGATCTCCCCGGTTGTCTGATCGGACGGTATCTGCTCTTCCTCATTTCACGACCACAGTTTGTCCCACTTTGCACTTCAGTCCTAATTAGACAACCACCGTTTGTGAGTGGTTGCAGTTTAGTCCCTGCCATGAAACCTGACAAGTCCCTCCCCCTTACAAAAAGCTTGTCCTCAAGCTTTAAACTGAGGGAATTGATCCCTCAGCTTGTAATAATCCTCCCAAGTGGCTTCTTCAGGAGAAAGATTGAGCCACTGTACCAACACTTGGACAGAAGAAGAATTGCCCTGCTTGACCAATCTCCTTTCCAAAATAGCTACAGGCTCCACCAAGAACTGTCCTTCAGGACCCACAGGAGGCAATGTAGGAGAAACAGAGTAATTTCCCACAGCTTGCTTCAGCTGAGATACATGGAAAACTGGATGCACCTTTGAACTGTCAGGAAGCTTAAGCTTATAGGCCACTTTTCCCACCTTGAGCACAATCTGAAAAGGCCCATAAAACCTAGCAGAAAGCTTGTAATTGCTCCTGAGCTGAATGGAACTCTGTCTATAAGGTTGCAGTTTGAGAAAGACCCAATCCCCAACTTGAAAAGTCCTCTCTGTCCTGTGTTTGTTAGCATAAGTGACCATCCTCTCTTGAGCTTTGGAAAGATTGTCTTTTAGAAAATGCAGTAACTTAGCTCTATCCCTCACAAACTCATCCACCTCAGTAATGCCAGTGCTATTGAGCTGATGAAAATTGTAATGCTGGGGAGGAAATCCATATAATGCTTGAAAGGGAGTCATTTGCAGAGCAGTGTGATAATTGGTGTTATACCACCATTCAGCTAAGCTCAGCCACTTAGCCCATTTCTTAGGTCTATCACCAGTCAAACACCTGAGGTAGACTTCCAAGCATTGATTCAATCTTTCACTCTGACCATCTGTTTGAGGGTGGTAAGCAGTAGTATACTTCAGCTGAGTTCCCATAGCTTTGAACAATTTATTCCAGAAATGGCTGAGAAAAATGGGATCCCTGTCACTGACTATGGAACTAGGAAGACCATGTAGCTTGCATACATTTTGGAAGAAGACTTCAGCTACACCAGCAGCAGTATAAGGGTGAGTTAAAGCAATAAAATGTCCATATTTAGTCAACCTGTCAATCACTACCAGAATAGTGGTTTTGCCTTCTGAAACTGGTAAACCCTCCACAAAGTCCATAGCAATGTGATTCCAAGACTGATCTGGAATTGGTAAAGGTTGCAGCAACCCTGGATAAGGAAGATGCTCAAATTTCATTATTTGACATATGTCACACTGTTTAACCCAAGCTTTCACTTGTTTCTTCATCCCACTCCAAGTGAATAATGATTTTATCCTCTTATAAGTACCAAGGATACCAGAGTGTCCACCCACCCCAGTATTGTGCAGCTCTTTTATGATTTGTGCCCTGAGGTCAGTTTGTTCTCCCACATACAACAACTTACCTTGTTTAAGAACTCCATCTTCCAAAGAATACCCTGGTACCCCCCACTGGATCTATAGCTAGCACCACCATCTGAGCTTGTACCCAAGCATCACCTTTATAGCTGTCTTTGAGGTCATTCAACCACTTAGGAGTCACATTGGATACAGCTGCACACTGAGCTTGCTCTTCTTGTAATAACACAGCACTTCTAGACAAAGCATCAGCAGCCTTGTTATCTTGCCCCTTCTTGTAATGAATTTCATATTGCAACCCTAGGAGCTTGGAGATCCACTTCTGCTGCAAGACTGTTGTCAATTTTTGTTCCAACAAATATTTGAGACTGTGATGATCAGTGTTGATAATGAATTTAGCCCCTTCCAAATAAGGTCTCCATTTTGCTATTGCATGTACCAATGCTAGCAATTCTTTCTCATAAGTTGATAGCCCCAAATGCCTTGCAGAAAGTGCCTTACTGTAATAGGTTATTGGTTTGTGCTGCTGCATAAGCACAGCCCCAATTCCATCATGACAAGCATCAGTTTCCACCACAAACATTTCTTTGAAGTTTGGCAATGCTAAAACAGGAGCTGTTAGCATTGCTTGTTTGAGTTTCTCAAATGCTCTAGTAGCTTCTTCACACCATATAAAACTTCCCTTTTTCAGTAGTTGAGTGAGAGGTCTAGCTATTGCTCCATAACCTCTGACAAATCTTCTGTAATAGCCAGTAAGTCCCAAAAATCCCCTGAGCTCTTTAATGTTTCTAGGAGTAGGCCAATCAGCCATGGCATTCAGCTTCTTGGGGTCTGTTTGTACTCCTTCTTTACTGATGATGTGACCCAAATATTCCACTGAACTCATTCCAAAACAGCACTTACTCATTTTAGCAAAGAGCTGGTGATGTCTCATAGTGTCAAACACTAGTTTGAGATGGTGCTGATGCTCATGCATATTAGTACTGTAGATCAAAATGTCATCCAAAAATACTAGCACCATTTTTCTTAGGAAATCTTTGAATACTTCATTCATGAGACATTGAAATGTGGCTGGGGCATTAGTAAGCCCAAATGGCATTACCTTAAACTCATATAGACCTTGATGAGTTCTGAATGCAGTCTTGTAGATGTCATGATCTGCCATTCTCACCTGATGATAACCAGCTCTTAAATCCAACTTTGTGAACACAGTGGCATCTCTCAATTCATCCATCAACTCATCTATAACTGGTATTGGAAATTTGTTCTTGATGGTAATGTCATTTAACCCCCTATAATCCACACAGAACCTCCAAGTTCCATCCTTCTTCTTGACCAAGAGAACAGGTGCTGCAAATGGACTAGTACTGGGTTGTATTGTACCACTTTCCAGCATTTCCTTAACCATTTTCTCCATTTCATTCTTCTATAAAAATGGATATCTATAAGGCCTCAAACAAACTGGATTTGCTCCTTCTTTGAGTGGAATTTGGTGGTCCTGAGCTCTCTTGGGAGGTAATTGAGTGGGTTCAGCAAAAATGTCCTGGTATTGTTGTATTAGTGGCTGCAATTGTGCTGGTATCTCTGGCTTTTCATCAATGGAATTAATGGTGTATAGTTGAGCTGACATGAGTGGTAGCTGTTGATTGTAGTACTTCTGCATCACTTGAAGTTGCACTTCAGCCACATAATTGCCTGTAGTACTAGCTGGTAATATCACCTCCCTTCCTTGATATGTGAAACCAAAAGCTCTAGTGTTGAAATCCAGAGAGATGGGGGTCACTTCCTTCAGCCATTGGGCTCCTAGTACCAAATCACATCCCCCCAGTGGCAGCACTCTCAAATCAGTTTGAATGGTACATTTTTGCAGCTGAATTTTCACTTGTTGACACACTCCTTTGCTATCAATAACACTCCCATCAGCCACTGAAACTTGCATTGTTTTGTCACCAGAAATCTTGCAATCCACCTTTCTAGCTGTATTTTGGTCAATGAAATTATGTGTACTCCCAGTATCAATTAAAATGTGCACCACTTTCCCATTAATATGGCCAACAATTCTAATGGTGTCAGCAGCTGTCATACCAGACATAGCATGCACTGAAATACTAGGAGTTAATTCAGCACTCACCATTTCAACTGTTTCTGGAAGCTCCCCAATGTTGTTTTCCTCAGCTGCAATAACCTCTTTGTCATCCTCCTCTTCATTACCAATTAGCAAATACAAGGTCTTCTTAGTGCATTTATGTCCTGGGGTATAAGCTTCATCACAATAGAAACAAAGTTTTTTGTCTCTTTTTTCCTTCATTTCTGCTGCAGACAATCTTTTGAACACTGGTGGACTTTTTTGTACTGTGCTAGCTTCTTTCAAGGTGGAATGTTGCTCATCCTTGGTTTGCCACCAACTCCCATTCTTGCTCTTGTTAACATTGGAGCTAATAGAACTATGTTTCAGCCATCCCTTCATGTTGTTTTGAATAGTCATCTCCACTGAGTTAATGTGCATTTCTTGTAATCTAGCCATAGCCTTGGCCTGAGATAAAGTTTGAGGAAATTGCAGTTGAACAGCACTTTGTATGTCACTTTTGAGTCCACTCAGAAATATTTTGATAAAATATCTGTCATCCATCCAGGGAAACATAGCTTTCACTCTAGGTCTTAGAGTCTCAAACCTGTTTTGGTACTCCAACACAGTGGTTTGTTGCACCAATTTGCTAAACTCTCCTAACAAATTCTCATGACCAGGCTCAGCAAACTCTCCACAAATCATTTCACCAAATTGTGTCCAAGTTAGTTTCTCAAGCTCAGCAATCTCAGATCTGTACCAGCTCTCAGCTTCTCCTTCCATGTGTAGTGACACTAGTACTAATTTCTGTTGATCAGTCATCTTATAGATCTGAAAATACCTCTCAACCTTCTGTAACCATCCCAAAGGATCTTGTCCATTAAACCTAGGGCACTCCAATTTAGGCATTGGAATTGTGGAGTTTGTATATTTCTTAACACATACATTTTCTTCTTCTTTCATAACACCTTTCAACACTGAATTAGGTATGAAATCAGGCCTTCTAAACAATCCATCACCACAAGAAGTACTCTCATGATCCATTTCTATCTTCTCTTTACATTTCGGAGTGTTCAAATTCCTCTGATTATTCAACAACTTCCTAAACTGCTCATAACTTGTGCTCAATTCTCTCAATTCCAGAATCTAACTCAAGCTTCAAATTCATAGAAATTTCTGTAAATTTGTGATTAATACCTTCACCGAGGCTCACGAATTGAACTCGTAGATCATCCAGCGTTTGTTCCACCTCGTTGATTCGCTCCTCCATCACATCAACCCTAACCACTGGATCTGAAGAATCCATCTGTTGATCCTTCTTCCTTGTCACCATTTCTGCTCCGCCGTGGTTCGAAACCTGGCTCTGATACCAACTTGATAGGATCTCAGCTCTCCGATGGCTGGAAATGGCCTTGTAACGATGTTAGACCTAGATTTGAGAAGAAGAGAGAAGACGAGAGAGAAGAAATTGAGAGAAAGAGAGAACTGCAGAGAGAAAGGGGAGGAAATTGATATTTTCATTCATAACCACAAACTACACTCAGTACCCCCTTATATACTAGCAGGGGGAGGCAATTGTAAATACAATAAACTAGTAACAGCTAGCTGACTCAGCAGCCGTTACTAGTGGACCAATCACAAGCCACGGAAGAGCCACGCTGGATCACTCAGTGGCGCCACTTCAATACGACACCGTTCCATTTAATAATTCAAATGGAACGGTCAAAGATGAATGAACGGCGTAGATCTCCCCGGTTGTCTGATCGGACGGTATCTGCTCTTCCTCATTTCACGACCACAGTTTGTCCCACTTTGCACTTCAGTCCTAATTAGACAACCACCGTTTGTGAGTGGTTGCAGTTTAGTCCCTGCCATGAAACCTGACAAGTCCCTCCCCCTTACAAAAAGCTTGTCCTCAAGCTTTAAACTGAGGGAATTGATCCCTCAGCTTGTAATAATCCTCCCAAGTGGCTTCTTCAGGAGAAAGATTGAGCCACTGTACCAACACTTGGACAGAAGAAGAATTGCCCTGCTTGACCAATCTCCTTTCCAAAATAGCTACAGGCTCCACCAAGAACTGTCCTTCAGGACCCACAGGAGGCAATGTAGGAGAAACAGAGTAATTTCCCACAGCTTGCTTCAGCTGAGATACATGGAAAACTGGATGCACCTTTGAACTGTCAGGAAGCTTAAGCTTATAGGCCACTTTTCCCACCTTGAGCACAATCTGAAAAGGCCCATAAAACCTAGCAGAAAGCTTGTAATTGCTCCTGAGCTGAATGGAACTCTGTCTATAAGGTTGCAGTTTGAGAAAGACCCAATCCCCAACTTGAAAAGTCCTCTATGTCCTGTGTTTGTTAGCATAAGTGACCATCCTCTCTTGAGCTTTGGAAAGATTGTCTTTTAGAAAATGCAGTAACTTAGCTCTATCCCTCACAAACTCATCCACCTCAGTAATGCCAGTGCTGTTGAGCTGATGAAAATTGTAATGCTGGGGAGGAAATCCATATAATGCTTGAAAGGGAGTCATTTGCAGAGCAGTGTGATAATTGGTGTTATACCACCATTCAGCTAAGCTCAGCCACTTAGCCCATTTCTTAGGTCTATCACCAGTCAAACACCTGAGGTAGACTTCCAAGCATTGATTCAATCTTTCACTCTGACCATCTGTTTGAGGGTGGTAAGCAGTAGTATACTTCAGCTGAGTTCCCATAGCTTTGAACAATTTATTCCAGAAATGGCTGAGAAAAATGGGATCCCTGTCACTGACTATGGAACTAGGAAGACCATGTAGCTTGCATACATTTTGGAAGAAGACTTCAGCTACACCAGCAGCAGTATAAGGGTGAGTTAGAGCAATAAAATGTCCATATTTAGTCAACCTGTCAATCACTACCAGAATAGTGGTTTTGCCTTCTGAAACTGGTAAACCCTCCACAAAGTCCATAGCAATGTGATTCCAAGACTGATCTGGAATTGGTAAAGGTTGCAGCAACCCTGGATAAGGAAGATGCTCAGATTTCATTCTTTGACATATGTCACACTGTTTAACCCAGGATTTCACTTGTTTCTTCATCCCACTCCAAGTGAATAATGATTTTATCCTCTTATAAGTACCAAGGATACCAGAGTGTCCACCCACCCCAGTATTGTGCAGCTCTTTTATGATTTGTGCCCTGAGGTCAGTTTGTTCTCCCACATACAACAACTTACCTTGTTTAAGAACTCCATCTTCCAAAGAATACCTTGGTACCCCCCACTGGATCTATAGCTAGCACCACCATCTGAGCTTGTACCCAAGCATCACCTTTATAGCTGTCTTTGAGGTCATTCAACCACTTAGGAGTCACATTGGATACAGCTGCACACTGAGCTTGCTCTTCTTGTAATAACACAGCACTTCTAGACAAAGCATCAGCAGCCTTGTTATCTTGCCCCTTCTTGTAATGAATTTCATATTGCAACCCTAGGAGCTTGGAGATCCACTTCTGCTGCAAGACTGTTGTCAATTTTTGTTCCAACAAATATTTGAGACTGTGATGATCAGTGTTGATAATGAATTTAGCCCCTTCCAAATAAGGTCTCCATTTTGCTATTGCATGTACGAATGCTAGCAATTCTTTCTCATAAGTTGATAGCCCCAAATGCCTTGCAGAAAGTGCCTTACTGTAATAGGCTATTGGTTTGTGCTGCTGCATAAGCACAGCCCCAATTCCATCATGACAAGCATCAGTTTCCACCACAAACATTTCTTTGAAGTTTGGCAATGCTAAAACAGGAGCTGTTAGCATTGCTTGTTTGAGTTTCTCAAATGCTCTAGTAGCTTCTTCACACCATATAAAACTTCCCTTTTTCAGTAGTTGAGTGAGAGGTCTAGCTATTGCTCCATAACCTCTGACAAATCTTCTGTAATAGCCAGTAAGTCCCAAAAATCCCCTGAGCTCTTTAATGTTTCTAGGAGTAGGCCAATCAGCCATGGCATTCAGCTTCTTGAGGTCTGTTTGTACTCCTTCTTTACTGATGATGTGACCCAAATATTCCACTGAACTCATTCCAAAACAGCACTTACTCATTTTAGCAAAGAGCTGGTGATGTCTCATAGTGTCAAACACTAGTTTGAGATGGTGCTGATGCTCATGCATATTAGTACTGTAGATCAAAATGTCATCAAAAATACTAGCACCATTTTTCTTAGGAAATCTTTGAATACTTCATTCATGAGACATTGAAATGTGGCTGGGGCATTAGTAAGCCCAAATGGCATTACCTTAAACTCATATAGACCTTGATGAGTTCTGAATGCAGTCTTGTAGATGTCATGATCTGCCATTCTCACCTGATGATAACCAGCTCATAAATCCAACTTTGTGAACACAGTGGCATCTCTCAATTCATCCATCAACTCATCTATAACTGGTATTGGAAATTTGTTCTTGATGGTAATGTCATTTAACCCCCTATAATCCACACAGAACCTCCAAGTTCCATCCTTCTTCTTGACCAAGAGAACAGGTGCTGCAAATGGACTAGTACTGGGTTGTATTGTACCACTTTCCAGCATTTCCTTAACCATTTTCTCCATTTCATTCTTCTATAAAAATTGATATCTATAAGGCCTCAAACAAAGTGGATTTGCTCCTTCTTTGAGTGGAATTTGGTGGTCCTGAGCTCTCTTGGGAGGTAATTGAGTGGGTTCAGCAAAAATGTCCTGGTATTGTTGTATTAGTGGCTGCAATTGTGCTGGTATCTCTGGCTTTTCATCAATGGAATTAATGGTGTATAGTTGAGCTGACATGAGTGGTAGCTGTTGATTGTAGTACTTCTGCATCACTTGAAGTTGCACTTCAGCCACATAATTGCCTGTAGTACTAGCTGGTAATATCACCTCCCTTCCTTGATATGTGAAACCAAAAGCTCTAGTGTTGAAATCCAGAGAGATGGGGCTCACTTCCTTCAGCCATTGGGCTCCTAGTACCAAATCACATCCCCCCAGTGGCAGCACTCTCAAATCAGTTTGAATGGTACATTTTTGCAGCTGAATTTTCACTTGTTGACACACTCCTTTGCTATCAATCATACTCCCATCAGCCACTGAAACTTGCATTGTTTTGTCACCAGAAATCTTGCAATCCACCTTTCTAGCTGTATTTTGGTCAATGAAATTATGTGTACTCCCAGTATCAATTAAAATGTGCACCACTTTCCCATTAATATGGCCAACAATTCTAATGGTGTCAGCAGCTGTCATACCAGACATAGCATGCACTGAAATACTAGGAGTTAATTCAGCACTCACCATTTCAACTGTTTCTGGAAGCTCCCCAATGTTGTTTTCCTCAGCTGCAATAACCTCTTTGTCATCCTCCTCTTCATTACCAATTAGCAAATACAAGGTCTTCTTAGTGCATTTATGTCCTGGGGTATAAGCTTCATCACAATAGAAACAAAGTTTTTTGTCTCTTTTTTCCTTCATTTCTGCTGCAGACAATCTTTTGAACACTGGTGGACTTTTTTGTACTGTGCTAGCTTCTTTCAAGGTGGAATGTTGCTCATCCTTGGTTTGCCACCAACTCCCATTCTTGCTCTTGTTAACATTGGAGCTAATAGAACTATGTTTCAGCCATCCCTTCATGTTGTTTTGAATAGTCATCTCCACTGAGTTAATGTGCATTTCTTGTAATCTAGCCATAGCCTTGGCCTGAGATAAAGTTTGAGGAAATTGCAGTTGAACAGCACTTTGTATGTCACTTTTGAGTCCACTCAGAAATATTTTGATAAAATATCTGTCATCCATCCAGGGAAACATAGCTTTCACTCTAGGTCTTAGAGTCTCAAACCTGTTTTGGTACTCCAACACAGTGGTTTGTTGCACCAATTTGCTAAACTCTCCTAACAAATTCTCATGACCAGGCTCAGCAAACTCTCCACAAATCATTTCACCAAATTGTGTCCAAGTTAGTTTCTCAAGCTCAGCAATCTCAGATCTGTACCAGCTCTCAGCTTCTCCTTCCATGTGTAGTGACACTAGTACTAATTTCTGTTGATCAGTCATCTTATAGATCTGAAAATACCTCTCAACCTTCTGTAACCATCCCAAAGGATCTTGTCCATTAAACCTAGGGCACTCCAATTTAGGCATTGGAATTGTGGAGTTTGTATATTTCTTAACACATACATTTTCTTCTTCTTTCATAACACCTTTCAACACTGTATTAGGTATGAAATCAGGCCTTCTAAACAATCCATCACCACAAGAAGTACTCTCATGATCCATTTCTATCTTCTCTTTACATTTCGGAGTGTTCAAATTCCTCTGATTATTCAACAACTTCCTAAACTGCTCATAACTTGTGCTCAATTCTCTCAATTCCAGAATCTAACTCAAGCTTCAAATTCATAGAAATTTCTGTAAATTTGTGATTAATACCTTCACCGAGGCTCACGAATTGAACTCGTAGATCATCCAGCGTCTGTTCCACCTCGTTGATTCGCTCCTCCATCACATCAACCCTAACCACTAGATCTGAAGAATCCATATGTTGATCCTTCTTCCTTGTCACCATTTCTGCTCCGACGTGGTTCGAAACCTGGCTCTGATACCAACTTGATAGGATCTCAGCTCTCGGATGGCCGGAAATGGCCTTGTAACGATGTTAGACCTAGATTTGAGAAGAAGAGAGAAGACGAGAGAGAAGAAATTGAGAGAAAGAGAGAACTGCAGAGAGAAAGGGGAGGAAATTGATATTTTCATTCATAACCACAAACTACACTCAGTACCCCCTTATATACTAGCAGGGGGAGGCAATTGTAAATACAATAAACTAGTAACAGCTAGCTGACTCAGCAGCCGTTACTAGTGGACCAATCACAAGCCACGGAAGAGCCACGCTGGATCACTCAGTGGCGCCACTTCAATACGACACCGTTCCATTTAATAATTCAAATGGAACGGTCAAAGATGAATGAACGGCGTAGATCTCCCCGGTTGTCTGATCGGACGGTATCTGCTCTTCCTCATTTCACGACCACAGTTTATCCCACTTTGCACTTCAGTCCTAATTAGACAACCACCGTTTGTGAGTGGTTGCAGTTTAGTCCCTGCCATGAAACCTGACAAATTGTCAACACGTCCACCAAAATTTTTTCCCGGATCATATTGACGGAAAACAAGTCGGAAAAACTCACTGTTAAGTCCCAAAATCAGCACTAACCCGACATACGTCTCCACCAAAATAATTCGGCCCGAAGAAAATTTACTTCCAATTGAATGAGTGAGCCCAATTGGAGATTGTGGGCTGGGATAGTGTTGTTTATCAACACCCACAAGTTTGCCCAACTTTTGACCCACAACCACATGTTGGCCACCTGTTGGTAGGGCTCGCGTGAGTTCCGATTCTAAGTAACCAAGTGCGCTGCTGCTCCAGAATGCGCGTGGATGGCGCTGCAATGGACGGAGGTCAACCGGTGATTGAAAGGCGGGCCGTAGCTCGACGTCGGATCTTTGAGAGGAGGTGCACGCAGGAACTCCGACGGAATGGGTTGTCGTTTCAGCGATGGAGGAGACGACCATGGAGGCAGAACGACGATTGTTGATGATTATTGTCGCGATGGTGGCGTGGGCGGCTTGGTTTTACCGGCAAATCGAGGGTCGTCCGTTGATTGAGGTTTTTTGTGGATGGCTGTGAATTGGGGCGGTGCTAGAAGAAAGGTTGGACTTGGGTTCGCTGTAATCAATGGCGGTGGCGTGGTTGGCGGCGTTTATTTAACCGGTGTCTGCTGATTTTGCTCTTGCGTTGGCGGCGGTGGTTCTCTGTCTAGCGGCGGCAGGTTCTCTGCAAGGTCCGGTGGCTTTGGTGGGTCTGGCGAAATCACCAGTTTCTCTTCGAGCAGGTCCGGCGGTAATGGTGGAATGGATGACTGGCGGCCGCGACCGGAATCTGCATTGACTATAGAAGCATCCAATAACTCTTTGATTTGTTTCCGTTCATCTTTCTTCCTTCGCTGCTTGATTTTCTGTGTGAAGTCTTTCATGTTCGGCAATTGGCGTCTTCTGCTCCGGCTTGATTGGCGATTGCTGAACCTGTTTGATCGCCGGTTGTTCTTTGGATCTGATTATGTCCTGGAGCCGAAAAAATTCCTCTATGGAAATCAATCGATATTGTGTCCCACTAAGAGATATTTGTCTCCCACTTGCTTTGAGGTATGCAAAGTCAGGGATGTCCTCGATGTCAAGAACGGGGAAAAGGTAATTACACATGTCTGCCATTAAGTCAATGCATGCGCCAGTTGATACATGAATGTGTCGGGTTGTTAGGGTTTACCTAACGTAATAGTAATTCTAGACACTATAAAGTCTCCACAAACACGAACACTTGGTTTTTAACCCAACACACACTTTAATTTCTTCTTTATTGATTGATAAAGTAATGAAACTACAACGTTTAAATACAAAAATGACTAACCATAACTAGACAATTTGACCTAAAAGGTTCGGCCCGGTCTACTAACTAATTATATAAATAAACTATGTGATAAAAATAATTAATAAAATAAATAAACAGTACTACTTAACGATAGTAATACTAGTGACCCGTACAATACGGTTGACCCGTACCATGGCTACTTTTTCGAGGCCCAGTGGATAGGATTTAAGCTGAGAATGACAACTAATTAGGTGGTACATGACCGTTTTGCGAGCGTTTCGGTATATTTATGTGAGAAATTGACCAAATTCGAGTTTTTTTGAGCATACGTGAGTTATTGAGCTTTATTTCATAATCCGGGCGTTTTTCGTATGATTTATATATTGTTTATCGCATGTGATCTTCCGGGTTGTTTAGTGTTGTGTATCACAGGTAAAATAGGTGCATTGGAGCTTATGAGATGCTTGGATATGCTTGGAATGGAGCTAGATGAAGAGGAGAAAAGGAGACTCAAAAACTAAGCAAAGTTGGAAAAGTCACAGAGGACCAGCCTGCACTCTTTTCGATGCTCAGGAAAATCTACATATAATTTTGGAGCAAGGCCTGCTGCACTGGAATGTAGACATCCGTATCTTTCCAACGATATATGGTAGGCCCGAAGACGAGTCCGTATGAGGGAGATACAGCCCGCGTAAGATCAGCTTACAATTCTGTCCGAGAATTACAAACTCGAGGGGCTGAAGTGCAATTTCGGCCAAATTTTATTAAAAAGCGTGCCCAGGCCTTATGAAACGAATTCTCAGACCTAAAAACGAAGGGGACAACCTAAGAAGAAGACATTCACGTATCTTTGAAGTCTTGGGAGCTAGGGAAGAAGGGAGACAAAGCTTGGAGCTTGGAAGATCATCAACATTGAAGATTTTAGCGTTTGATCATCTTTTGTTCTTCTATTCTTCATGAACTTCAAAATTTTGTTTATGTTGAACACTATTATGTCTAGCTAAACACTTTAAGCTAGGTGATTGATGAAAACTAGGGTTTGATGACGTTTTTCCGGATTTTGGACATGATGCATGCATTAGCTTAAAGTTTATGAACGCTCTTGTTATCCAAACTATTCTTGTTCTTTATTTATTAGTGTTCTTGGCTTGATCACCCGTAGGACGCTACTTGTTGATAGAATTGCATGAAAGTGAATTCTTTGAGACGTGTTAAAGAATAGTTAGGTGATCTGGTAGTTTCTTGAGACCGAGAGGAGATAGAAACTTGATTAATCGTGTGAGGGTAGTTTCAATTGATTTTTGTTAGAACTTAGTGAAATCGGTGGACCGATAGGACCCAGTGAACAAGCCTAAAAAATCAAGTAGATTGTATTAATAGACGGAGGTGGACCGATAGGACCCGAAATCTATTGTTTACACAAATTCACGTGAGATCGAGAGAAGATCGTGATGAGCATTACCCGATATAACAAGAACGTGAGTAGAGTGTTTCATGCATAATTATGGAACTCGTTAACAACCCTAGGGACATCAATTTCCTAGTTCATTCTCATTAATCGTAGTCAATCTCAATTTATTTTCGTTTAAAAGTGAAAAACTTACAAAAATATTTTGTTACTTGTCATTTAATTTATGTCGCTTGTTTGTGGGCGACAACGTTACAAAATCAAACACCATTTTTACTTGTTACTTAGATATCGTAGAGTTAATTTCTAGTTAGTTAGTAATCGTAATTTCCCTTGGGTTCGATACTCGGAGTCGTAAAATACTCCAAAATACTACTTGACCGTATACTTGCGTTTAAGCGCGTAAAGAATTAGCGTCAAGTTTTTGGCGCCGTTGCCGGGGAATTTAACGGTTTATTAGTTAGTATAAATTGATTAAGGATATCTCTTTTACTTTTTGTTTAATTAGCTACTTGTTTTCTCACTTGTATTTGATTCTGCTTTTCAGGTCATGAGTGTATGTCCAGGATCCCTAGAGAACATGTGCCCCCACTTGAAGACCCATAGCAGTTATTCAGAGATCAGAGGAGAAGACAGAAACAGAGCACTATGGGTGATCAATTGACCAAAGCGCAACTCAATCAGCGGGTGGAAGAGTTGTCTAAACTTGTGAATGATCGCAACGCCCAGACACCATACAACAAGTCTTGACAGGCTATTGTGGAGAAGTTTCAGTCGTCCACCTATGGACACAATCCGGCAATTGTAGTGCCAGAGATACAGGCCGAGCACTTTGATCTTAAGCCTGCGACAATTCAGACGGTGACCAATCAGTTCCAATTCTATGGGAACAGGGATGAAGACCCCAATGAATTTATTCGGAGGTTCAACGCGTACATAAAGACTACCAAGTACAAGGATGTAACAGCAGAGGCGTTGAAGCTAATTCTTTTCCCTTACTGTCTGAAGGGTGCAGCTGAGAAGTGGCTACATTCAAGAGCTCCTGATTCGATAACTACATGGGCCCAGTGTGTGGATGAGTTCATGGCCAAGTTTTATCCAGTTCAACCGGTGATTGAGCTACAGGGTGATATTCGAGGCTTTCGGCAACATGCCGATGAAACTGTAGTAGATGCATGGGACCGTTTTTATGCATTTGATCAGGAAGTGCCCAAACCATGATTTTGGGGATTACAAAATTTTGCAAGTCTTCTACTATGGTCTAGAACGTCACAATCAGGAGCTGGTTAATAGAGAAGCTGGAGGCAATTTTCTGTACTCTGTTGACAAGGAAGGAGCCTATGCGCTCATGAAGCAGCTCGCTAAGCAGGACTCACAACTCTATGATTCCAGAAGATTATCGGCATTGCTTGAACCTAGAGATGATGAATGGAAGACTGTGATCAGCAAGATGGTGTCATATTTAGCCAAGCATGTGTATCGGGATAGGAAGCCAGTTGCAAGAGTAGAGGAGCAGGAATTTTATTCAGCCTTGGCCCAGATTGCAAGTGAAGATGTGAACTTTGTGGGGGCACAAGGACAGCGGCAGAATTGGAACCAAGGGAACTACAGACCAGGAACAAGAGATCATCCAGGTTTCAGGTATGGGGATCAGTCTGGAGCTATATAAGCACCTGGGTTTCAGCACATGCCACAAGCACCAATGTCGCAGGCTCCACCACCGGCTGTTGTAGCGCCAAACCCAGAGATTTCTGTACTCACTAAGGCGTTGACACAGCTGAGTAACAACATGAACGATATGACCACAACGGTCAATGCTATGTCTTTTGATTTGCAGGCTACGAAGACTTCTCTTAGTGCACTAGAGGTTCAAGTTGGGCAAATTGCAACGCAATTATCTGCTAGAGCACCTGGTTCTCTACCGTCTGACACAGAGAATGTGCACCAGGTAAATGCCATTACCACTCACAGCGGGATTTCGTTGACTGATCAACCATACCCGAGCCATGCCAGAGCTGAAGCATCAAAGGCTAAGGAGCATGAGGTCTTCTATTCTGAGAAGACACCTGTCATGGTACCCTAATCAAAGGGCATGACTCCACATGATGAGGAAAATTCCAATGAGGTATTACCACCATCCTCTTCTTCTAAAGATGTACCTTTTCCATTGAAAACTAGAAAGAAGAAGGATGAATCTGAGGAGTACAGGAGATTTCTCAGTATTTTCTCGAAACTGCACATAAACATTCCTTTGATTGAGTCGCTGCAGAAAATGCCTAAGTATGTGCGGTTTATCAAGGATGCAATCTATGGGAGAAAAGCTATGGATAAATTTCAGACAGTGAAGCTGAACGAGCATGTGAGTTCATGTGTCTTGCATGGATTGCCTAAGAAGAAGAAAGATCCATGTAGTTTTGTGATTGAAGCTACACTTGGCGGGGCATATACAGGCAGGGCCTTGTGCGATCTGGGGGCGAGTGTCAACTTAATGCCGCTTTCAGTATTTAAAAAGCTAGGTGTGGGGGAGCCTCGTAAAACTTGGATCAATCTTCAATTTGCAGATAACTCATCCAAGAAGACCACTGGGGTGGTAGAAGACCTTCTTGTGAGGGTTGGTAGTTTGATCATGCCAGCCGATTTCGTGATATTGGACATGCCAGTTGGTGACGTTCCGATCATTCTTGGTAGGCCCTTTCTGGCTACCGGTCGGACGTTAATTGATGTAGAGAATGGGGAGTTGATCATGAGGGTCAACGACACTGTGGAGACCTTCGGGTTTTTAAACCGACTCCTCAGTATACTCATGAGGTAAAGCAAGGATTGCCATTTCCCGTTCAAGTTAAGTGCGGAATCCCAAAGCTGACACAGGATGATCCACTGAAACTTAAGGGCAAAGCATCGAGTGTGCAGGTGCATGAGGTAGTTATGAACATCCACGCCAAAAATTGGATGCAGAACGACCTGCCAAACCACCATTCTGAGCTTCATGAGGTAACTGGGTCGGGCCGTCGACCGTAAATTACAAGCGCTCGTTGGGAGGCAACCCAACGTACTTTTCTGCTTTAGTTTAGAGAGTGTGTTTTAAATACTGTTGTGTGCGTTTTTAATTCCGTTTTGTTATCTGAGGGGTGAGAGAGCGAGAATTCGACATTTCAATTGAGTCTCCGCAGGATTACAGGTTATTACGCGATTCGGACTCCCCTTCTTGATGTGCGTAGACATGGAAAAGCGCGCATCGGAGTCCGGACGTAAAATAAATGCGGAATTTGAGCGAGGTATGATCACGACAAGATTCCCGAGGATGTTGGGAAGTGTTTCGCGAAAAATTGGCTCATGAACAAAAAGTGGAACAAGGAATTCAAAGCTTAGGAACCTCGAAGATAAAGCAAACGAAGCGGATCGAAAAAAAAATAATAATAATTTGAAGTTGGAGTCTGGGGTGTTCGCACGAACACCCCCTGTGTTCGCAGGAACAAAAAGAAGCCAAAAAGATTCTGCTGGATATTAAGAACATGAAAGTTGGCTCACACGAACAGGGGTAAAAAGGGGAAAACAGCGGCTTTTTGAGGGTAAGAAAGGGAATTCGGGCAAATTGTGTTGTTTCATCGGGGTGTACCAGCGTGTTTCTCCCTCTGTCGAACACAAAACCCTCAGTCCTCCTTCCTCCCTCTCTCAATTCCGACCAATTTTCCGGCGATTTCCTCGATTTTCAGTCGGCTCTCAGGCCGCCCTTCACTTCGGCAGTCTCTCTCTTCACTCCGGCGATTCTAGCAGCGGCAGCACCACCCTTCTCTCTCCCCGACGGACTTCATCGCCGACCTCCACAAGAACCACCATCACCATCTTTCAATCGACCCCTGAACCACCCTCTGCCTCAACCTCCTCTGATCAATTGTAACCCACGACCTCAACCCACTTCGACCAGAACCACGACCCCGTCCCTTCACCGCTTCTCTCTGATTGCCCATCTCTGCCCTACACCGCCCTCTCCTCTCTCACCTCCTTTCACCCGTCACCGAACCCAGACACCACCGTCTCTTCCCAACCAGTCTCTCTCTCAAACCTCCTCTGATTTCATCATCGCCATATCCACCAACCTGCAACCGAACACATAAATCTACGCCTTCAACCAGCGACTCCACCTCGCAGCAAACACTGACTTCACTCGAAACCACCCACACAGCCAGTATCCACAACCACCCGCCATTAATTCCGACCCAATGTCACAACCACCCGCCATTGACAAAATCACCAGTTACCACCGCCTTCTGCCCAATTGGCATAACCCGATTAATCCCAGCACAGCAACCCATACGCCGGTGAAGTCGCCGGCAAGAACCCAGAGCTTCTACACTCGCCGTAACCCAACCCGACGAGTTCTCTCCTCCCCCCTTTCAGCCATAAACTCCGCCCAGTTCACACCCTGATTAAAAGAAATCCAGAAAAAACAACCTAGCTTACCAATTGAGAGAAACTTGATCTGAAACCCACCCTCAATCAGTCTCTCTATCTTCCAATTGAATCTGAATTTGAACTACTTCGATTGTGGGTTTGTTTGCTGGTAATTGCTATGGTGGTTGGCCTCAATAATATTGATAAATTGAGGATGGGTTATTCGCCCAGTTGGTACTGAGTTTGTGTATTTGAAGAATGAGTTGAGTTTGATAAACTCCATGAGTATTTCAGGAAAAAGCAACCAACAACCAGTTGGCATAACCCAATTGACAATGGAAGCAAGACACAACCACAATTCTATACTATACAAAAGAAATCAGGGTGCAGCTCTTATAGATTAGTCCGAGTTCGAAACTGGATGAAAAGTCTGGCGGAGACATCGACCCCGGTGTGCTACTTGCGCACTCGACCGTTACGGGAGCTTACATCACAAGCTTGGGGATTTTTCGCACTATTTCCGTTTTCTCCAACTGATCAATCGACCCCGGTGTGTTTCACATGCTCGACCGCAAGGGAGCTTGCATTGATGCGCACAATGCTCGCTTGGGGATTGTTCTTGCTATCTCAGTCAGGACCTATCGGATTTCGTCCCCGACCTTGTGTCGGTTGTGAGTATTATTTTCTCTCTCTTTACTTACCGTTTAGGCACATCGTACTTGCTCTAGGATTTTATTTCTAGAATTCTAGGTAATTACTTGAGTACTTGCTTAATTTCGGTACACACAACTCGTTCATGTGCACGTAGCTTGAATTATCTCTAAATTTATTGCAACTACCTTCTTGTGCCATGACATGACCCCGAGTAGATCCACCGCCCCTCACATTAGAGATGCTGAGTCCTCGGTTTTACTTCTAAATTCGTTGAGGACAACGACGATTTCTAGTGTGGGGGGAGTTTTAGTCTTAACTAGCCAGTCAGTGTTTGCATCGCCATGTCTGCATATAGTTGTTCGTGTCGTATTGTGTCTAATTTTGTAGTCCGTGTTGTGATATTGTGATAGTATATCGTTTTGTGATTTGTTAGTCGTGTATATACTTGTTTGTGTTTGTATTTGTGTTTAATATTGCACGTTTTCTTGTTTGAGTCTACCTACCCTATTGAATGTTTTGTGTAGTTTAGTTCGTGTCGGCTTGCATGTAGAGTAGGAGTTATATGGAAAAAATCAAAAAATTGAAAAATCCAAAAAAATTAAAAAAAAAATCGAAAATTTTGAGAAAAGGGCAATCGAAAGAGGCTAAAGTTTGATAAATTGCGAAGTGTGAGGATTTTAGGCGTAGAGCATGATTTGCGTCCGAGAGTGACGACGTGAGTCTCCCCTAGTAGGTAAAGAGAGACTTTCTTTACGGGAGTGCCTACCTATTTTTAATACTTACGTGATTTTCAAAGTCAAAGTGTGTGCCTATTTTCTCACAAAAGCTGAGCTAGGTGTGAGCTAAACAAGTCGAACATCCATGTGTACGTCTTAGGTGGTCGCCAACCGGCCTCGTAGTGGCACACGAAACAGCTGTGCGAGGTGTGTATTAGAGCACTCACTGCTTTTAGAACTCACCTTGTACGACCATTAGACGCCCCGATTTGAACTTTGGATTCTTTGCTAGCCTTCGGACCTAGGGTGACGATTCTTGGCCTTCATCACAAATTGATTAGAATCACCACTTTATTGCGTCACGAGGGGGTTGTGTAGTTGAGGGGGTTAGATGACGGAGTGATTATACAATACGTTGAGTTCTACATCTCGCTTGCACTTCATTGATTATCTACGAGGGGATGCAAGGGTGAGTGAGTAGGCTTGCGCACTTCGGTGTGGCGGTGATCCATGCCATTACATCATGGACACAGTTGTGGAGAGCCGTGAGTGTGTGAATCTAGTACGCACGGAATTGGGTTGGGAGAACTTAATTGGTGGATTGTGCTAGGTACCGGTTTTGATTACTTTAGTGTAGGAGGATCGGTTGGATTAGGCACAAGATACGTTCATTTTCGGGACTACTTGAGAGGGGATATGGTTACATTCGAGTGTGGGGTTGTCGACTTTTGACTCCGGATAT
Source organism: Linanthus parryae (assembly GCA_023055425.1). Taxonomy (NCBI): domain Eukaryota; kingdom Viridiplantae; phylum Streptophyta; class Magnoliopsida; order Ericales; family Polemoniaceae; genus Linanthus; species Linanthus parryae. The sequence goes on along the minus strand of JALGPY010000010.1, from coordinate 46,216,716 downwards.
TGAGTGCGAGCTTGCGACGACTCCACTCCCACACATGTACTTCATTGATTTTGCGGCTTGGACTTGACATGGACTTTGATTGAGTTAGGATGAGATGATACTTCTATGTGATACTCATTCATCAATTTACGTGCTTCCTTCTCCTAGCATATTTGATTATTATTTGAATACCACTCGGATATTTGTGATGATTTTTGCATTGTGAGAGAATGTATTATATATTGTGAAAAAAAAATATAAAATGAAATGAAAAAAAAAGAGAGAAAAAGAAAAAGGAGAGGCGAAATAAAGTTTGAGTTGGAATTGAATTGAAACGAGTGGTGGAGCTACTTTGACGACGACGGTTCATGTTTCATGCACAACAAACGACGATGGCCACAGAGATCACTAGTGTACCGGGGTTTGAGGGAATTGAGGGCCGGAGGTGGCGAGCTTTGGGTTTTGGTTCCTATCATCGTGGTGAGGGTGTGTGAGATGTGGGATTTGATGTGAGAATGTGACGCTTCGAACTTGATTTCGACGAGATTATCTATATGTCCCTAAGCCTCATAATGTGAAAACCGTTAGCGGATTAGGAGCTCGGGCCTTGGATGTGGCTTTGCCTAGCGTAGTCTCTTATTTCGTGGCACACACGAAGAGGTAGCGTACTCTTGTACGTAGTAAAGTTAGGCTTTCTATACTAACTAGGGGAGAGTCTCGTTGTCGAATTTAGTTTCAACTCATGCTTTGTTCCTATGATTCTCATCACTTCATGATAATCGATTAAAGCCAATGGAGATTGCCCGATCTCAACCAAAAAGATAAAAAACTTGTTTTGTGTATATATGTGTTTGTGTAGGATCGAGTCGTAGTTTGCATTTGCATCATATTGTTGCATTGTCGAGTCTTGTGTCTTTATTGAGTCGGCTAGTTAGGATTTGTATGCAACGGTGTTTCTAGTAAGTATGCAATTCTTGACTCGTATCACTTGTGGGGTTGTGTTTCATTGGAGATATTTTGGTTGGATTGTGGCCGGATTTTGGTTGTACTTTGATTGGATTGCTCGGGACGCACAATAGGTTTGTGTGGGGGTGTTTGATAACTCCACATTAGGAGTTATATTGTTTATGATCCATGACCGTTTTGCGAGCTTTTCGGTATATTTATGTGAGAAATTGACCAAATCCGAGTTGTTTTGAGCATACGTGAGTTATTGAGCTTTATTTCGTAATCCGGGCGTTTTTCGTATGATTTATATATGGTTTATCGCATGTGATCTTCCGGGTTGTTTAGTGTTGTGTATCTCAGGTAAAAGAGTTGCATTGGAGCTTATGAGATGCTTGTATATGCTTGGAATGGAGCTAGATGAAGAGGAGAAAAGGAGACGCAAAAACGAAGCAAAGTTGGAAAAGTCACACAGGACCAGCCTGCACTCTTTTCTATGCTCAGGAAAATTTACAAATAATTTTGGAGCAAGGCCTGCAGCACTGGAAAGTAGACATCCGTAGCTGTCCAACGATATATGGTAGTCCCAAATATGAGTCCGTATGAGGGAGATACAGCCCGCGCAAAATCAACTTACAATTCTGTCCGAGAATTACAAACTGGAGGGGCTGAAGTGCAATTTCGGCCAAATTTCATTAAAAAGCGTGCCCAGGCCTTATGAAACGAATTATCAGACCTAAAAAAGAAGGGGACAACCTAAGAAGAAGACATTCACGTATCTTTGAAGTCTTGGGAGCTAGGAAAGAAGGGAGACAAAGCTTGGAGCTTGGAAGATCATCAACATTGAAGATTTTAGCGTTTGATCATTTTTTGTTCTTCTATTCTTCATGAACTTCATTATTTTGTTTATGTTGAACACTATTATGTCTAGCTAAACACTTTAAGCTAGGTGATTGATGAAAACTAGGGTTTGATGACGTTTTTCCGGATTTTGGACATGATGCATGCATTAGCTTAAAGTTTATGAACGCTCTTGTTATCCAAACTATTCTTGTTCTTTATTTATTAGTGTTCTTGGCTTGATCACCCGTAGGAAGCTACTTGTTGAAAGAATTGCACGAAAGTGAATTCTTTGAGACGTGTTAAAGAATAGTTAGGTGATCTTGTAGTTTCTTAAGACCGAGAGGAGATAGAAACTTGATTAATCGTGTGAGGGTAGTTTCAATTGATTTTTGTTAGCACTTAGTAAAATCGGTGGACCGATAGAACCCAGTGAATGAGCCTAACAAATCAATTAGATTGTATTAATAGACGGAGGTGGACCGAGAGGACCCGAAATCTATTGTTTACACAAATTCACGTGAGATCGAGAGAAGATCGTGATGAGCATTACCCGATATGAATAGAACGTGAGTAGAGTGTTTCATGCATAATTCTGAAAATCGTTAACAACCCTAGGGACATCAATTGCCTAGTCTTTCTCACTAATCGTAGTCAATATCAATTTATTTTCGTTTAAAAGTGAAAAACTTACAAAAATATTTAGTTACTTGTCATTTAATTTACATCGCTTGTTAGTGGGCGACAACGTTAAAAAATCAAACACCATTTTTACTTGTTACTTAGATATCGTAGAGTTAATTTCTAGTTAGCTAGTAATCGTAATTTCCCTTGGGTTCGATAATCGGAGTCGTAAAATACTCCTAAATACTACTTGACCAGTTGACCGTATACTTGCGTTTAAGCGCGTAAAGAATTCTCGTCAACTGCGTCGGTCGGCAGCATTGTCGGCCCAATCTGCATCCTTAAAAACTTGAAAAGGTAAGTGACCATATTGATAAAACAAATCGTGAGTTTGGGTCCCTTGTAAGTAGTGAAGAACACTTTTAGCACCACTTAAGTGATGCTCAGGCGAAGAGTGCATACATTGACAGAGCAAATTGACTGCAAAGACAACATTTGGGCGATTTGAGCTTTAAGACATGTGTCAGAGAGGATGAAATGAAGTACTAACTCCCAACTTTACATAGAATAAATAAGAAATGAATTCCATTGAATGCATTGCAAGATATGATCATTCAAAAATGATTGTTTTCACTAATGATTCATCCCCTTTAGTCAAATTTTCCAGCATGACAGACTTCCAGATTCAAGAATTCACTTTGCTGACCAACTCCAGGGTGATTAAGAACAAGGTTTGTATTAATCCAAACATGGATTTGCAGTCTGGATCACAGCTTCATATAGGGTAAAATTAAATTCTAAAAGAACTACGTATTGAGCAAGATATGATCTCTGAAAGTTAGAAAAAATTCACAAGTGATGTTCTTGACAGTCAAGAACCTTGTAAATTATTTCAGAAGAAATAATAAAATGAAACTTGTAGTTTGACATAAAGAAGAAAAGCAGCGACAACTAGTTTCTCAAACCAGTCAATAGAGAGTGAGATATTGGCTCAGGGTACGGTCATTGCCGAAAAAAATGAAGACATGCAAGAATCAAATTCAATGCAAATGATATTACGGGAAAATTATTAATGACTATTAGACATGTTCTATAGCATCAATTGATCAAATAGAAAAAGTCATAATGGAATATTAAGAATAAATTTGGAATAAATTTGGAACAAATTACATGAGAGACTCCTTATTATACATGTTACAACAAATACTCCTTCCATTGTCAGCAGAATGCAGCATTTTGATCCTATTCATTCCCTACAACCCCAACTTGTCACCACCTATACTGGATCTCGAGAGCCCTTTGGGGTTGAAAAAACCAAATAACAAACATGGTGAAAAGATAATAACCAAATTTAGGGGAAAGACGAGTGTCAATCAATCAATCATGTTTCTCTAGTCACCACCTCCAGTGAGTCACCTGCCAAAATACCATCATAACTTATTGTCACAGACTACCAGGCGCACATACATTTTTGGCTTAAAGAGATAACCAATGATCTAGGCCTACATCAAGATAAATTGATAGTATATTGTGTTAGCTTGGGTGCAATATGCTTGACTAAAGATCAAGTCTCAGGTATCATTTTCAGAGAACCAGAGCAGAATGCAGGTCAAGAAGGTGGAGATAGTTGGCAACTCTGGGGATATGTTCACCAAGCCAATTACGGGGAGCACGCTTTAGAATTGTATGGAATTGCACAACGTTTTGAGCCATTAGATCCATTCCGAGCTGGCGTAGCCGGTGCGGGTCTAGTGAGTCTTTATCACGAGAGATATTGGAGTACGGAGAATGTGTAGCTTTGTTTACGAGAAGAGAAATAGTCATTTTAAGGTGGAGATTTGTTGGAAATATGACTTGATTGAAGATATCACCCAAAAGCAACTAAGATGGCTCTAGGTGTAACACCCCGGCATCTTCGTTCAGGGTTAACACAACTGGGTCCCAAAAGTAGAATTTGAACTACTAAGATTACATTTAAGTAAAAGTATACATCAAATCTTGCGAAAATAAGTTTTAAAAAGTGAAATGTGAATGATTTCAACTACCATTTTTACAAAAAAGTGAAATGATTTCAACTACAATTTTTACAATATACTAAATAAAAAGAGAGAGATGATTCATACTAAATAGCTTTGGAGGGCTTAGAGAGGATGTATGTATGCATGGAAGCTTGGACTCCTAACGAACTTGAAGCTTCTTCAATGGAGGGAGAGAAGATAGGTCTTGAGGCAGTGAATTAATGTTGAAGAAGATAAAGAAACTGATGGTTGCTCTTGATATGACAAACCAAAGAATGAAAAATAGGAATTAGAGTGTGAGAGATAGAGAGAAGTGTGTAGAGATAGAAAAAGAGTGAAATGATGTGATGAGTGTGTTTATATATAGGGGTAGCAATGATGATGAGGGTAAATAATATTTTAATAGTGTAAACTTAGTTATTGGTTTAGGGGTTGGAGCGGAATTACTAGAAATTGGAATATCAAGAAAATGATGGTTGATATGTAAATATTGGAAGCTAATGGTAACTACAAAATTACACATACAAGAGTTTTATTTTCAGAGTTCGATAGTAACTAATAAAAATTAACACAAAATTGTCTTCCTTTCTAATAATAAAACTAGCAAGTACTCAAAGATATCCGAACTTTTTGAATTTATCAAAATGACCCCAAACGAAATACTTGATAATCATAAATGCCACATGATACCCCTATACTTTAGAAACTTGCAATAAGTCAAGAATAAATTTGAAATTGTAATTTATTGAAATCCTCAAAACATTTAGAGATTATCAAAATGACCCCCCAAAATAAAATATGGGATATTTCACCAGGACCATTCGCACGAAAGAAAACAACTCAATGCAAATTCTTAGGAACTTGGGTCTAGAACACAGTAAATTAGTTATTTCCTAATTTGTTAGGTAGGTTAGGGGACGATTAGGGCCCTGTAAATAGGTTCTTTGGGACCTAAAACTGGTATACAATCATTTTACCCCATTTATCTCACGTGAACGTAGTGAGCATAATTTGTGTTAGCGAACCAAGTAATTCTTATGTTTTGCCTTTTCGTTCATTAATTAGTGTGGTGGTTTGTCATAACAAGTACTATAAGTTATTCTTTTAAGGAAACTTCACTTCATCTCATTTGATGCAATCCCCTGTGGTTTACGTTGTGGAAACCTTAAATTATAATCATTCTGTTCTCTACAAGAATAAAGAAATATCAGTTGAATGGATTTGATACCGTGCATTACATGTGATATTGTGTAAAAATACTCTATAATGTCACCTCGTGTATATTATACTGCTATTAACGTGGCCTAATTTTTTTATGCAATACCGTAATTGGATTGTAAATTGTAATTTAGTTGGATTCTTTTTATTAAATAAGGGATGTATACAATTATGTATTGTCCAAAATAGCTCACCAAAACATTTCATTTCTATTCTAGTATTGGTAGTACATGGTTATCACATTTGCTACGGTTCAAAACCTTACGGTTGTTGTGCCGTTCATGTCGGATGGAAACAATTAAGCCACGTCGCATTCATCAAACAGATCCTGACAGCTACAAACGCATTCATCATACAGATTTTGACAGCTACAAAAATTCTAACACTTACCTCACACGCGACTCTGTCTGTTCAACAAGTTCTCGTTCAGTCGATGGTTCATACTTAAGCTTCTTCAAATTGATTAAGAAACTTGGTTAACTCCGGCCACGCTAACGTGAATATTCACCAGTCTCAATGACGAATACAAATACAATTTCCAAGTGACATTCGACAATGCTTAAGTTTTTACAAAATGAAGACAATACTCTTCGGATCGTGCCAAAACTTTTTATGTAACAAGAACCATGAAATTAGCACAAAAGAGATGCTGCGAATCTAGTCTAAGCCTGCTTTCAACAGATGATTTAGTGAACCCTAAAAATATGTATAAATATAGGGATCATTAATCAGTATAAATTATACTGTCCTGATCACCGATTTCTGATTAATATAATTGACTAGGGATATTAAGATAAACAAACACATTTGTAATCTAAAGATTTCATTATATTCAATATCTCCATAAATAATACAATGAATGTTCTAACTAAAAACATTGTTCATAATAAAGAAGATTGCCTCTAGGCATCTATTCCAACAAAATTATCAGCCCATATATAATATAAGAGGATCAAGAACATACTGCATGTAACTGAGCGTGCCAACAAAGATTTTTTCCATCGTAGCAACTTACTTACTTCTTATTGAAGAAGGACACGAATGTGAGGCCAATAAGATGATTTAGTGGGGCTCCGGTTTTACGTGGTGCTTTACACCACTGACATTTCGACATCTATAGTCATTGCAACAACAAAAATTGTCATTTTTGCATGTTTAGTTTGTCATTTCGTCAATGTTCTTGATATTCCTCTCTCTCTCACTTCCTTTCCTACTAAACCCTAGACGGAAAGGCTATAAATAGTGCCCTCCAAGTATCAATATTCTTCACTCCATGTATAACTAGTTCACTCTCGCTCTCACTCTCATTTTCTCTACTGAAATGGTTGTCGATATTAACAATAACGACGTCTCATTTCTTATCTACGATTACAAAGAGTGCCATCACAACTATGGAAACCCTGAGGTAGTTGATGGTTGTCATGGATTCCTTATGAAAAACCCCGGCGACGTAGTTATAACATGTGAACCCTGCCCCAGGGTTCGCATACCAGAACTCCGTTGTCGGGATTTTTCCTAAGGAATCCATGATAACCGTCAACCACCTCAAGGTTGCCATAGTTGTGATTGCACTCTTTGTAATCGTCGATAAGAAAGAAGGCATAGTTATTGTTGGGATGGACTGCCATTTCAGTGGACAAACTGAGAATGAGAGTCAGAGTGGATTAGTTATTGATGGAGTAAAGAAGATTGATACTCGGAGGGCAATATTTATAGCATCTCTGTCTAGGTTTAGTCGGAAAGGAAATGAGAGAGATGATATCAGACATATTGAAAAAATGACAAAGTAGACATGCAGAAATGACATTTTTTTGTTGTTGCAATTATTATGAATGTCAAAATATGAGTGGTGTAAAGCAGCACGTACAACCGTCAACCACCTAGGGTTGTCGTTGTTGTGATGGCACTATTTGTACTTGGCGATAAGAAACAAGACGTCGTTGTTGTTGGGCTCGGCTGCCAGTTCAGTGGAGAACCTGAGAGTCAGAGGGAGAGTGAACTAGTTATCGATGGAGTGACTAAGATTAATAGTTGGAGGTCACTATTTATACTTGCTATGTCTAAGGTTCTATAAAAAAAAGAAATGAGAAAAATAGATATTGAATCAACACGTTTGAAGACATGCAAGTAATTACAAAACATTTTATTTTTTGCTTTTGTTGCACTTGATCCAAGAACAGCACGTTCAACACTATTCATTAACCGACAACCAAATATTAAGTTAAATTAAAAAAAACTGCAACATTTTAGAGTACGATATAACAAATTTATTAATAATGAGGATACAAGTTGATGATTCATTTATAAATGCTTAGGTGTAATATAAATAGTTACCACAATACATATCGGCCATTGAAAGTTGCTAAAAATCTTACATAGAAATTGTCTTACTTACAAACTGGGTTAGGAATTTTTGACCAAGTCAAATTTATAAGTAAAATGTGCCAAATGGCCAATTTTAACCCGGAATGGGATCGAGTTGTCTTAGTTGAGCCCAGTGAAGTTAAAGTCATAGTCGGGGCGATATCCTAGGCATTGGTTAAGTGGGCCGACCAACTCGTCCAACCAAGCCTGAAACTTTACGAGTTTGGGCTCAACAAATTTCAACCTTACACCGGTTTGAAAACTAAGCCCGTAAACATTTGAATTGGGATTTGGTTATGTAATTAGGGCTCAAGCCCGATCCGGACATTATATTACGTTTTATTATTTATACAAAAATATACTTACATATACATACTTCTATAGTATGTAAGTGTTATTCATAAATCATACGTTAATTTTTTTTATTAATTCGAGAACATACACATGATAAAAAAATGGCCAGACTCGCTCAAGCTTGAGTGTGAAGATCGTAATTGCCTAATTGGTACAAAATATGGGTAATTTTGGAAAGAAAATGTGACATTTTATCCCTTTTTTGTTTGGGCAGGTACCACTAATCCTATTTTTAATAGTCTGGTTTTGACACAAACAAACGTGGATGACTCGGTTAAGACATAGTACCATGTAGAAATGACTATCCTGAACCAAGGCAGCACTTCCAATTACTGTTCTTCTTCTAGTTCCGACAGTAATCAGTTTTGAAAAAATATTTTGACATTAAACATTCTTGATAATGTAAAAATAATTATTTGCGACTTTCCAACAATTATTTACCTTTTAAGCTAAATCTTATCAAGAAAAAAATAATGATGTATCCATTGTTTGTATATACTACTGAGCAGAAGATGAATTGCACCTTTCTTACCTGATGTTCATGGGCTCCTTCAGTTTGGGGATCTCCTCTTCTTGACCTCCAAAACTATCAATGTAAACCGTCCAATTCAGTTCCAAATGAAGCAACTTGCAGAATCGTTCTCAGAAAAGCGGGATCTAATCTCCTTCTTCTTCTGAGAAATATAGAGATCTCGCATCTGAAAATATTTGATTCAGAATCAATTGTAAAAGATTCTCTAGTTACAAATGATATTGATCATCTAACATAACCTCATGATACTACTAACCCTGGTCTTAGAAATGGTGTTGCATGTTCGGATTAGGAGCCAAAGCAATGGCAACTGTCATCAGTCGGTCGTTTGAGGATGAATATGGATGCCTCGACTTGCGACGAATTGGGGATTGCATGTGGAGAATCTGTGATAAGAAACTCAAAAGGGAATTGTTTTTTGAGACTTTCTATTTCTGATTCCGTCAAGCAAAAAACTCTTCATCGCGTAGATGTGCGCTATGAGATCAGCAATTAGATATGCTCGGAGTTATGGGTTTCAAGATCCTCTCATCGAAACCAACTGTATGGATCTCTCACGTCATCTCTCAAGACGGTGATTTCTGGATCGGAAGTGGAAAGAGTGCTTAAGGAACTCACAATGGAGACGATGGAGAGAGAGGAGGTGATTTATATCGAGGACGTCAAAAAACCTAATTGATAGGATGTTATCTAATGTGCCTAGAGTACCAGAGTTTATGAGTTGGGTAGTGATTTGTCCATAAGAATTAATATCTACTTAGCTGTCAGGCAAGAGTCTGATTAATTTAATAAATAAAGTCCAAGTAACAAAAACCCTAATGGGTTTAAGAGAGACTGAAATAGTAAGGCAGAAGATGAAAAAGATGCATTGTATTTACACATTGAATCGATAAAGATGTTTCCAGAGAGATATGAATAGGGCTACATCCAACGGTCATAAGCCAGCCGCACAATCTAACGGTAATACATCTATTAGGGCAACGTCTATAAAACAGAAAAAAAAAAAAAAAAAAAACCATACATTCCTTGACAAATCGTTGGGCTTCCTATGGATAAACAAATAAGGTTGGGCTTGGACAACACAAGAAGCCCATAGCAGAATCAAAGCCCAAACACTAGAAATGAGAGACCCAATATGTGATAGCTTCTATTACGCCGCCTTAAACTGAAGGTGGTCGGACCAACATTTTAAATTTGAGATCTTCGAAGTGAGTGGTTTATAGTCCTTTTGGTGAAGATGTCGTCTATTTGATCTGCACTTGAGACAAAGGAGACAGTAAGTTGACGAACGAGAGCCTTTTCACACATATAGTGATAATCAAGTTTGATATGTTTGGTACGTGCGTGAAAAAGGGTATTAGATGTTAAGGCAAAGGAGGATAAATTATCGGTCCATAATATAGGAGGATCAGGAATAGTAAATTTTTAATCATAAAACAACAATTTAAACAAGAAATTCCAGCCGCGGCGGTGGCAAGAGCCCGATATTCGGCTTTCGTAGAAGACCGGGCCACAGTGGGCTTGATACATGAATGTATCGGGTTGTTAATATTTACCTAACGTGATAGTAATTCTAGAGACTATCAAGTCTCCACACACACGAGCACTAGGTTCTTAACCCAACACACACTTTAATTTCTTATTTTATCGATTGATAAAATAATGGAACTACAACGTTTAAATAGAAAAATGATTAACCCTAACTAGACGATTTGACGAAACGGGCTTGGCCCGGTCTACTAACTAATCAAATAAATATACTAAGTAATAAAAATAATTAATTAAATAAATAAACGGTACTACTTAACGATAGTATTACTAGTGACCCGTACGATACGGTTGACCCGTATCAGGGCTACTTTTTCGAGGCCCAGTGCATAGGATTTGGGCTGAGAATGACAACTAATTTGGTGGTACTGCGTCGGTCGGTAGCATTGTCCGCCCAATCTGCATCCTTAAAAACTTGAAAAGGCAAGTGACCATATTTATAAAACAAACTATGAGATTGTGTCCCTTGTAAGTAGTGAAGAACACTTTTAGCACAACTTAAATGATGATCAGGCGGACAGTGCATAAATTGAAAGAGCAAATTGACTGCATAGACAACATTTAGGCGATTTGAGCTTTAAGACACGAGTCACAGAGGATGAAATGAAGTACTAACTCCCAACTTTACATAGAATAAAGAAGAAATGATTCCTTTAAATGCATTGCAAGATATGATCATTCAAAAATGATTGTTTTCACTAATGCTTCATCCCATTTAGTAAAATTTTCCAGCCTGACAGACTTCCAGATTCACAAGGGTCACTTTGCTGACCAACTCCAGGGTGATTAAGAACAAGGTTTGTAGTAATCCAAACATGGATTTGCAGACTGGATATAGAATAAAATTAAATTCGAAAGAACTACGTATTGAGCAAGATATGATCTCTGAAAGTTAGAAAAAAATCACAAGTAATGTTCTTGACAGTCAAGAGCCATATAGATGATTTCAGAAGAAATAATAAAATGAAACTTTTAATTTGACCTAAAGAAAAAAAGCAGCGACAACTAGTTTCTCAAACCAGTCAATAGAGAGTGAGATATTGGCTCAGGAACAGGGTACGGTCATTGCTGAAAAAAATGAAGACATGCAAGAATCAAATTCAAAGCACATGATGTTACGGGAAAATTATTAATGAATAGACATGTTCTATAGCTTAAAGTGATCACATAGAAAAGCCATAATGGAAATTGACCAAAGATTGAGTGCTTTATCAAATTCCTTATTGGGATGAGTTTTCCCCTGACTGCAACCCTGATTTATTGTGATGACTAGGTGAGTTCCAATAGGTCAGCAAGGTTGGCTACAACCCTCCGGATTCCAAAGAAGCCAATTAGAGGTCATGAATTCTCTCCCAAAATTGAGTTGGAGTTTTGATTAAGCGATATCGCTCTATGACATCCTGTCATGTCAGGAAGATAAGAGAAACTGAGAGATACTAAACCTCTTTTGAAATCATTTTCAAGTAAAAACTTTGACAGTCTTTCATACCAAGCCCTTGGAGCTTGTTTCAAACCATAAAGAGTTTTGTCAAGTTTGTAAACATGATCAAGAAAATTGTCATTTTCAAAACCAGGTGGTTGTGCAACATAAACTTCTTCTTGTAAGTAGTCATTCAAGAAAGCACATTTCAAATACATTTGAAATAGTTTCATGTTCTTGTAGGATGCAAATGCAAGCAAAATTCTAATTGCTTCTAACCTTGCAACTGGAGCAAAAATTTCCACATAATCTATGCCTTCTTCTTGATTCTAACCTTGAGCAACTAACATTTCTTTGTTTCTGATTACATTGCCACTTTCATCCCACTTGTTTCTGAATACCCATCTGGTACCAATGACAGTCTGGTTTGTTGGTGCAGGAACCAGGTTCCAAAGCTTATTCCTCTCAAACTCATTGAGTTCACTTTGCATAGCAATGATCCAGTCTGCTTCTTGTAAAGCTTCCTTCACAGTTTTTGGTTCCACAAGAGAAACAAAAGCTTTAAAAGCACATAAGTTCTTCAACTGTGATCTGGTTTGTGTACCAGTAGTTGGATCTGATATGATATTATCAGCTGGATGGGATGAGATATATTTGAATCTCTTTCTTGGAGACCATGGTTCAGGTTCACCATAGATATTTTCTGGTCTTGAAGTAGTGGCTTTGTCACTTGAATCCTTCTGATCATCTTTTTCAAGGCTTTGAGCTGTATTTTCAAGGTCTTGAAAATGTCTTCTATTTTCTTCTGAGCCTTTCTTGAATCCAAGTGGATTCTCAGTCTCTTCCTCTGATTCATGCTTGTTCAAATTCAAATATGCAAAACTTTCACTCAAAGAACCATCATAGCTTTCATCAAAAATAACATGAATGCTCTCTTCAACCAGTTTGGGTCTTTTATTGTAAACTCTATAAGCTTTGCTATTCAGAGAGTAACCAAGAAATATACCTTCATCACTTCTTGCATCAAACTTACCAAGATTGTCTTCTCCATTGTTATGGATGAGACAAGTACATCCAAAGGGTCTGAAGTAAGAGATGTTTGGCTTCCTCCCTTTGAATAGTTCATAGGGAGTCTTCTTTAGAATAGGTCTGATCAAGCACATGTTCAAATATAATTTGCTGTATTCATAACTTCTGCCCAGTAATGTTTTGGCAACTTGTTCTGAAGAAGCATTGTCCTTGACATATCTTCAAGAGTCCTGTTCTTTCTTCCAACAACACCATTCTGTTGAGGAGTACTTGGAGAAGAAAAGTTGTGAGAAATACCATGCTTATCACAGAATAAATCAAACTCTAATTGATCAAATTCTCTACCATGATCACTTCTGAATGAAGCTTCAGATAGGTTTTTCATGTTTTGAAGTTCTCTGCAAAGCTTTTAAAATTCAGAGAAAGCTTCTGATTTTTCTTTGAGAAACATAACCCAAGTGTATCTAGAAAAATCATCTACCACAACTAGCATATAACTTTTATCTTTTGGAGTAGGAGTCCTCATAGGACCACAGAGATCCATATGAAGTAATTCAATAGGTCTAGTTGTACTTACAAACTTCTTTGGCTTGAAGGAGCTTCTGGTCTGCTTTCCTCGTGCAAAGGCTTTGCATAACTCATCTTCTTTGAACTTGGTGGATGGCAATCCTCTTACAAAGTCTTAAGAAATCAATTTGTTCAAAGTATGCAAACTGATATGACCAAGTTTCATATGCCAAATCTTTGAATCCTCTTTCAAGGCCTTGAGACACTTCAAACTTTCACCAACTTTTCCAATACCAATAATATTGCATTTTCCTTTGTTATCAAGTGTTATTGAACCTTCTGATTGCTCCTTTAATTCTGAGAATAGAGATCTCTTTCCACTCATGTGTCTTGAGCAACCACTGTCCATGAACCACTTCTGTTCTTTGGTGATAACCTGCAAGCACCAATCACTGCCTTACCCAAATGTTACACCAAGTGTGGAATTTGGATTCATATTCAGGATCAACCATGTTAGGTGGTCTAACCCCTTTAGGAACCCAAATCTGCTTAACCTGTGCTTTAAGTTGAAAAGGAAAAGTGTTCCTCATTATGTGAGGGTATTTTCTTCTAAAAGGACAAGTCATTTTAACATGACCAGTTTTACAACAGTAATGACAAGTAGGAGAGGTTTTGTTTCTAGCTTTCACAAATCTGGTACTGTTTCTTCTTGGAAAGTTTGGATTGAATCCAATACCAACTTTGTGAACAGACTGTGAACTTCCTCCAAGAATCAAGTTCAACTTATGTTCTGATCCAACAAGCTAGATTTTGACTAATTCAGATTCTTGAAGTTTCTCAGTAAGAGTAATCTTTTGTTTTTCTAAATCATCAACCTGATGTCTTAGACTAACAAGGTTGTCCCTCATAGTGGAGTTTTCAGTGACTACTTCGTTGACTTGTGTTTTCAAGGTTTTGAAACTGATTTTCAATGCCTTGAAATCACTTTCAGTTTTCTTCTAAGAGATTTCAAGATTCTGATTTAGGCAAACAAGTTGTATATTTTCTCTTGCTTGCTCATGAACTTTCTCTCTCAAAAGCCTGATCTCTTTCAGATAATCTTCCTCATTTAAAAACATTGTTCTGAGATATTCTGAAAGAGCTTCTTTTGGCTTTGAAATTAAACAGTTTACCATTACCTCAATGTTCTTTTCAGAACTGTTGATTCAAAGACCCTTGAATGTGTTTTGGGTGGTAATTATTTTTAGTGATGAAAGAAAAAGACAGATACATAAGCAGAAAAGAATTTCAAATACTCCAAGGCCTTGAGATGTTGACAGAGCTTTAAAGCCTTGAGAGTTGTTTTATCCTGCTATATGTTCTAACAGTTTTGTGTTGCAGATTGGATATCTGATTATACAGATCACGGATTTACTGCATATAATTATAGTTTACACTATTTACATATCTAACACAATTGCAGATGATCAGAACAGGAAGAATCAAAGTCTTCTGGATTTAACTTTGAATATCTGTGAAGCAAGTTCAGAGCTCCAAGACCTTGAGATGTGCCTTGAGCTGCTGACAGTCTTTACAGAACTAAGTTGATTCTTTCTTGCAGGTTGTGATTCTTATTATTGTGATTATTCATTGACTTCTAAGAGTCTTAAAATTGTTTTTTCATGATTTATATGTATTAGAAGTTAAACAGATTACTGTTCCAATCTTTTAACCAATTTTATCAGAAATTGGAAAACCAAACAGTCATAGCACTGTTATCTTTCTGGATTTTGTTGTTGCTGTGTTTTAATGTTATTACAGGTTTGTTAAACGTGCAAGAGCTATCTCAACAAACTCCAACGGATATCCACTTAGATCTGTTTGAATTTCAGTTGAATAAAGAAGGAGGATTTGTAGGAACTGAGATCCTAAAATCTCTCAATCAGTTGCAGCTGTGGAAAAAAGAGACTGGTTTGAATTTTGAAGGCAAAGAGGCTTGCAGAATACTCAAAAAGGTGTGCCAAATTCGTGGGAGATCATTCATTCAAACACACACAAGGATTCAAGCTTCAATCCAGATTTCAGAAGATCAAATCAATCCAGTTTCCAGAAGAACACATCCAGGCTTCTATAGCTTATCTCTTCTACTGTGTTCTTCACTCATTCTGTAATCTCTGTATCTTTTTATATATCTCAAACCTCACTTAACCTAGTGGTTGGTTGTTCAAGTGAACAACAGAGGTTCTTGTTAGCTCAACAGTTAGTAGCTGGAACTAGATAGGTTTGGAACCACAAGCTGTATAGGTGTAAGGGAAATCACTTAGGCTTGAAGATCTAGGGCTGTTTCTGTGTGAGTAATAAGAAGTGTTTGCCCAATCCTGGTGGGATTAGATCCCCCAGGCAGAGATTAGGTCCATTGGGACTGAACTCTGTAAATTGCTTAGTGTTCTTTACTTTACAGTTAGATTATTATTTGCTGCATACAACACAAATCAAACTAGGGTTCATAAGCTGTTTGGAACTGGTAATTGTTCAAGGCCTTGAAGCTTTCTATTTTGCCTTTAAAAGTTTCAGACAGTTTTCTAAAATCTCAAGGCCTTGAGATTTGAGATTCACACAAAGCTAATCTGTTAAGTTTTGAGTTTTGAAAAAAGTTTCCATATTCTATTCAACCCCCCCCCCCCCTTCTAGAGTATTTAGGTCATGTATTTAGTCTACATTACACACTTTCAATTGGTATCAGAGCTTGTGTCACTGTTCTAGATCTAACAATCTGGTGACTATGAGTAATGTAGGAGATGGTGGATTCTCACAAGGAAGGGCAGCCAACAGACCTTCATTGTTCTGTGGTGATAACTTCATGCACTGGAAGGCGTTGATGAAGATGTTCATCATAGATCAAGACATGAAACTGTGGTCAATAGTTCAGAATGGTCCTCATGAGTACTATACTACAATTGATGGAGTCAGATGTATCAAGCCTGAGGAAAATCTTTCAATTACTGAACTGGAAAAGGTATCAAAAAATTACAAGGCTATGAATCTGTTATACTGTGCTCTTAATGCAGATGGGTTCAACAGAGTGTCAAATTTCAAGAGTGCCAAAGAAGTATGGGATAAAGTGGTGGTTACATATGAAGGAACTAGCCAGGTTAAGCAGACCAAAATCAACATACTTCTGAGGCAATACGAGTTGTTCAAGATGAATTCAGATGAGACCATCAAGGAGATGTTCAAAAGATTCACTGATGTGGTGAACAATCAAGAGTCATTGGGAAAGAAGTTCTCAAATGAGGAGAAGGTCAGAAATATTCTGAGAAGCTTGCCAAAAGCCAAGTGGGAGCGAAAGACAACAGCCATTGAGGAAGCTCAGGATTTAAGTCTTCTTCAGCTAGATGATCTACAAGGAAAGCTGCTCACTCATGAAAGGTCTATGAAGGATGTGGAAGGTGATTTGAGTGAAAATATCATGAACTTAGCACTTAAGGCAAAATGCAGTGAAAAGTCTCAAAGCCTTGAGACTGAAGATGAGCATGATGATGAAGAGGCCTTAGCATTGATTTCCAAGGCCTTGGCCAGGATTCTCAAGAAGAAAAGAAACTTTGGTAACAAGAATTACAACAGAGAGAGATCAAGACCTTCAGGCAGCAAGGACTACAAAGGTAAACCTTCATCACAGTCACATAAAACTAAAGTAATGAATTGTTTTGGGTGTGGTGATGCAGATTATTTAGTAAGGGACTGTCCACAAAGAAAAAAAAACAGGAACCTTCAGAAGCAAGACAGTGAAAACAGAAGGAAGAAAGCCATGATGTCTTCATGGAGTGATTCTGATTCATCAAGTGACTCATACACAGAAGAAGATCAAGCAAACTTATGCTTCATGGCAAGGCATGATGAGGAAAAATCATCAGACAAACATATTGAAGATATGGTAAAAAATCTACTTGCTAGTCCATCTGATGTACTACTGAAATTCTTAAAAGTATGTTTTTAAGGAAAGTTATAGAAATGAGATTTCTGCTTTAAAGATTAAGATTCATGAGCAGGTAAAAGAAAACCTGGACCTAGTTTTTTCAAACAAAACTGTTGAAGTTTCTAAGAAAAATCTTGAAAAGGACTACGGTCTTGGAAAGCAGGTTCAAAACCTTGAAGACACAGATAAAAGAGGTTGTTGATCAAAACACTCTTTTGACTGAAAGATATGTTGATCTAAAGAATCATTCTGAGAATCTAGAACAACAGATCTGTTCTTTAACTGATAAACTTCAAGAGTCCAAGAAGGTCCTAGCTAGTTTTAAAGGCTCAGAACATATTCTAAATCTCATTCTTGGAGGAAGTCTGAAACTAATGCATAAAAGTGGGATTGGCTATAATCCAAATTTTCAAAGAAAGGCCAAACTACTTTTGTCAAATCTGGTAGCAGACATTCTCCAAAATGTCATTATTGTGGAAAAATTGGTCATGTCAGATTAACTTGTCCCTTCAGAAGATCAGAACCTCACATTATGAGGAATACTTATCCTTAACAGCTTAAGGGACAGGTTAGGCAGATTTGGGTTCCAAAAGGAATTATGCCACCAAACATGGTTGATTCTGAGTATGGCTGAGGATATTAGACAGTGGATGTTCCAGACATATGAGTGGAAAGAAGTCTCTCTTTACGGAACTTACAAAAAAATCTAGAGGAACAATCACACTTGGTGACACAGCAAAATACAATATCATTTGTATAGGTAGTATTGGTAATGGTTCTACTAATTCTATATCTGATGTTTATCTGGTAGATGGACTTAAGCATAATCTGCTTAGTATCTCTCAGTTATGTGATAAAGGTTATAAAGCTATATTTGACAAGGAGAAATGTGTGGTGCAAGATGAGAAATCTGGTGATTGCATACTCACTGCTCCTAGATCAAATAATCTATATGCTATGAGTACTAACAGTCTTGCAGGTGACAAGCTAAAATGTCTCAAGGCCTTGAAAGAAGATTCAAAGCTTTGGCACAGAAAGCTTGGGCATATTAGTATACATACCTTGAATAAACTCATCTCAAAGGACTTGGTAAGAGGTTTACCATCACTTAAATTTTCAGATGATGAGGTTTGCAAGGCATGTGTACAAGGTAAGCAAACCAGAAGATCATTCAAGCCAAAGACTTTTGTAAGTACTTCTAGACCCTTAGAACTGCTGTATATGGACTTTTGTGGTCCTATGAGAGTTCAAACCCCAAAAGGTAAGAGGTATATGCTTGTTATAATTGGTTATTATTCTAGATTTACTTGGGTGATTTTTATTAGAGATAAAACTGAAGCTTTATCTGAATTTTCTAGATTGTGCAAAGAGCTTCAAACTTTGAAAAATTTACCTGTTGCATCTATTAGAAGTGACCATGGTAGGGAGTTTGATCAACTTGACTTTGATTTGTTTTGTGAAAAGCATGGCATTTCACACAACTTTTCTGCACCTAGAACTCCACAGAAAAATGGAGTAGTTAAAAGGAAGAATAGGACACTTGAGGATATGTCTAGAACCATGCTTCTTGAAAGTAATTTGCCAAAGTTCTTATGGGCAGAAGTTGTTAACACTGCCAATTATGTGCTGAATAGATGCTTGATTAGACCTATTTTGAAAAAGACTCCTTATGAACTGTTTAAAGGTAGAAAGCCTACTGTTTCTTATTTTAAACCTTTTGGTTGTATCTGCTTTGTGCATAATAATGGTAGAGACAATCTTGGTAAGTTTGATGCTAGAAGTGATGAAGGAGTGTTTCTTGGATATTCTCAAACTAGCAAAGCTTATAGAGTTTATAATAGAAAAACCAAGATTGTGGAAGAGAGTATTCATGTAATCTTTGATGAAAGTACTAAGGATTCTCTAAGTGAAAGTTTTGCAGATCTAGATTTGAACAAGCATGAATCAGATGATGATGCTGTGAAAGAAGACAAAGGCAAAACTAATGTGCAGAATCAATCAGTAGAATCTCAAGGACTTGAACCTCCTGCAGAACCAAAATCTCAAAGCCTTGAGACAGAAGCTGAAACTTTCTATGATGCTCCCTCTACTGTTTCAAGGACTCAAAGCCTTGAAGGAAAATATTCCTGGGTACCAAGAAAGAAGTTTAAGTACCTTGCAGATCATCCACCTGATAACATCATATCAGATCCATCAAATGAAACTCAGACAAGAGGATAGTTGAAGAACTTGTCTGCTTTTAGTGCATTTGTATCCTTGATTGAGTCTAAAAATACCAAGGAAGCACTAGAAGATGCAGACTGGATCATTGCAATGAAGAGTGAGCTGAATGAGTTTGAAAGGAACAAGGTATGGAATCTGAATCCCAGACCTAAAGAGAATTCAATTATTGGAACCAGATGGGTATTCAGAAACAAGATTGATGAGAATGGCAAATTGGTAAGAAATAAAACCAGACTGGTAGCTCAAGGATATAATCAGGAAGAAGGTATAGATTAAGTTTGCTCCTGTTGCCACGTTAGAAGTTATTAGAATACTTCTTGCATTTGCATCTCACAATCACATAAAGATTTATCAAATGGATGTCAAATGTGCTTTTCTAAATGGATATTTACAAGAAGATGTTTTTGTAGCACAACCACCTGGTTTTGAAGATGAAAACTTTCCTGATCATGTTTATAAACTGGAAAAAACTCTTTATGGATTAAAACAAGCTCCAAGGGCTTGGTATGACTGGTTTTCAAAATTTCTACTTGAAAATAATTTCAAAAGCGGCCTAGTTGACAAAACTCTTTTCATTAAACATCATCAAAGTGATTTGTTAGTAGTTTAGATTTATGTAGATGATATTCTATTTGGTGCTACTAATTATGCTCTTTCAAAAGAGTTTTCTAGTCTGATGTGCAGGGAGTTTGAGATGAGCTTAATGGGTGAACTTAATTTCTTTCTTGGACTTCATATCTTACAAATGAAGAAAGGAATTTATGTACATCAAGGAAAGTATACCAAGGACTTATTGAACAAGTACAATATGTCACAGTCCAAGGTGCTTAAAACCCCTATGATTTCATCATTCTCTTTAGACAAAGATTCAAATGGTAAGAGTGTGAACCAAAAGGAATACAGAGGTATGATTGGATCACTGTTGTATTTAACTGCTAGTAGACCTGATATATGTATGTATGTGTGCTAGATTCCAAGCAGATCCTAAGGAAATTCATTTAACTGCAGTCAAAAGAATTTTTAGATATTTGAATGGAACCAGAGACTTAGGGCTTTGGTATCCAAGAAGATCTAATTTTATGTTGAGTGGCTATTCAGATGCAGATTTTGCAGGATATAAAGTAGACAGGAAAAGTACTTCTGGATGCTGTCAATTTCTTGGATCTTCATTGATCAGTTGGCATTCCAAAAAGCAAAATTCTGTAGCATTATCAACTGCAGAAGCTGAATACATTGCAGCTGGTGCTTGCTGTTCACAAGTGTTAAGGATTGCTCAGCAACTTAGAGATATTGGCTACAATTTCAGAAATGTGCCTATTCATTGTGACAACACAAGTGCTATCTCAATCTCTAAGAATTCAGTCCAGCACTCAATAACCAAGAACATAGATGTGAGACATCATTTCGTTAGAGACCATGCAGAACAAGGTGCTGTTGTTTTAAAACTTATTTCTACTTCAATGCAGATTGCTGATATTTTCACTAAACCTTTGCCAGATGATAGGTTTTCATCTCTAAAGCTTGAATTGGGGATGTTAAACAAGGATGCATTGGTTTAGGGGGAGTATTAGTACTTATATGTGATTATGTGCTAAAATCTCAAAGCCTTGAGATTATACTTTCCAAAGCGTTGAAAGTATAGCTCAAAGCATTGAAGTTTCTCACACTGCAGAAAATCTCATGGCCTTGAGATTGTTCTCCAGGTTTTGAAAATATCTGTAATTTTTTTAAAAAAAAATGGATCATCAAATATTATATCTTACCTTTTTAGATAACTTTATAATATTTGAATTGCACAGATAATTTTCTAAAATATCCAAAAATATTTTTTCAAGATTCTATTTTGCATGTTGATTTAGTAGAGTCCTTTTATGACTCATCCTTTTCAACCTACTTAAGCTGAAATTCAGGGCTTTTTCCTCTCATTCTCTCTCAATTCTCTACGACTTTCCTCTCTCTCTCTCTCTCTCTCTCTCTCTCTCTCTCTCTCTCTCTCTCTCTCTCTCTCTCTCTCTCTCTCTCTCAGTTTCTATCAATCACATTCTCTTCTTAAAATCCTAAACCCTAAAATGGAGCGCAAATTAGCCAGAATTCAGCAACAAGGAAAGCCTTCTTGCAGATCCAAGAAGAGGGCAAATAAGAAGGAGAAGATAGTGATTTCTGATTCAGATTCAGAAAACACTCAGAGCTTGCATGAGGACACTCCTCCTGCAAAGAAGTCCATAACTGAGAAGGGAGATGAAGGCTCAAGCATTGATCCACAGCAGGAGACACAGACTCAGGGTGGTGATCAACCTAGGTCAGAGAAGAAGAAAGGGGGAGAAAAGAAAAAGACTGGTGAAGAGGAAAAGGGGAAATCTGCTCAAGAAAGCAAGAAGAAACCATCTGAAGGAGAACAAGAAAAGAGAAAACCCTCAGAGAAGAAAACTAGGGTTAAGCAGGTTGCTGCTGCAACCAAGAAAGGTTATCAAGGTAAGAATGTACTTCCTACAGACCGGTTTGTTAGTTCTGAGGTTAGAACTGTATGGATGCAAGGTTATGCTTCATCTAAGGTAGCTTTCTGTAGTATGGTTTCTATAGAATTGTTGGATAAATTGGATATTGACTGCATGAGAAAGTTAAGAGAAACTGATGTTTGGAAGGTGTTAAATCCTAGTTCAAAGGCCTATCTTAGGTTAACTAGGTTATTTTATCTGAATTTGGTTTCTGAAGGTGATGATAAAATGGTGTTAACTTCAAAAGTGGCTGGGGTAGACTTGAGGTTAGATCATAGGACTTTTGCCAAAGTCTTGGGCATTCCTAGGATTATAATGTTGGAGATTACCCTGATAGGAAGGAGTGTCTGGATAAGGCAAAGGATATGTTTTTCATTGATGGTGTACCCTCTGGTCCAAAGCAGTTGACACACTATGTGCTCAACTATGAAGCCAAAATCATGTTTACAATTCTGATGAGAAGTGTAGTTCCTAGGGAGAAATCAAGGGAGTTAGTGACTAATAAGGTTCTTTTTTTATGTATCTGATATCTCAAGGGTTTGAAATAGACTTGCCAATAGTTGTTATGGAGCATATGATTTATTGTGCAACCAGAACTAGAAACCATCATCTTCCATATGCCAACCTGTTACCTCTTTTCTTTGAATACTTTGATGTACCTGTGAAAGGAGAAGAAAATATTACTGGAGGCTTTGGGTTGATTGATGAGACTGCACTTCAGAGGATTAGGGTAGTTCAGACTGGGAAAGGACATTGGAAGTTTTATTCAGATTTGTCAAAGGAGGAACTTGCAGAGAAGGAGTATGTGAAGCCAAAGGGGACTACATCAAGGAAAGGACAAGCCAATGAGGATTACTCTTTGTTGGTTGAGAAGTTTGAAGATCAGCAGGTTGAGATTGAAGATCTCAGACAAAGGTTATTTGACCTGTCAGCTAAATTCAACCAGTTCAAAGGCTTGATGAATGTTATGAATGGAAAGCTGGATGTTGTCATCAAGGATTTGAACTTGGAAAATATACCTTCTGCTACTAGTCATGACACCAGTGTGCATTCAAATGAAAGGATGGGAGATTTTCTGAAGAAGAAAAAGAAGCCAATTCCAGTGGTGCTTACTTCAAAGAATTTGTATGAACAAACTAATGAAGAAGATGCTGGTGAAGACACAGGTGTTGATGCAGCTACAGAGGGGGATTCAGTACAGGTTAAGAAGAAAGTGGATGAAATAATTCAAGAAGTTGTTGCAGAAGTGGAAGCTGAACAAGAAGGTAATCAGTCTGCTGAAGATGCTGCAAGTGAAGAAGAAGTTGGAGAAGGCTCAGAGAAAGGCCAGACATCAAAGACGAAGTGAAGATAAGAGAATGCCAAAGTCTTGACCTTCTATTTCTTTCTCTTCTTCTTTTCTGTTCTCAAGGCCTTGACTTTTTAGCAATAATTTTGTACAAGTTTTTTTAATGACTCTGAGTAATGATCCAACATTTATTCATCCTTATTTGATGAAAGTCAAAAAGGGAGAAATTTAAATTATGTGTTTTTGTGTTTCAGTATTTTAATAATAATAATGCTCAGTTGCTTTGGTTTAATCAGTTGTGTTATTATATTACTGTGGTTATATGTAAATTTTTTGCTGATATATGTGGTATACTGGTTATCTATCTGGTATTATTGTCTAATGTATCTGCATTTTGTGGTTATCTAATTTTCATAATGAGTGGCAGGAAATCTATACAAGACTATAGGTTTTGTCTTTCATCAAGGGGGAGATTGTTGATTCAAAGACCCTTGAATGTGTTTTGGATGGTAATTGTTTTGATTGATGAAAGAAAAAGACAAAGACATAAGCAGCAAAGCATTTCAGATACTCCAAGGCCTTGAGATGCTGACAGAGATTCAAATCCTTGAGAGTTGTTTTATCCTGCTATATGTTCTAACAGTTCTGTGTTACAGATTGGATATCTGATTATACAGATCAGGGATTTACTGCACATACTTATAGTTTACACTATTTACATATCTAACACAATTGCAGATGATCAAAACAGGAAGAATCAAAGTCTCCTGGATTTAACTTTGAATATCTGTGAAGCAGGTTCAGAGCTCCAAGGCCTTGAGATGTGCCTTGAGCTGCTGACAGTTTTTACAGAACTAAGTTGATTCTTTCTTGCAGGTTGTGATTCTTATTATTGTGATTATTTATTGACTTCCAAGAGTCTTAAACTTGTTTTTCATGATTTATATGTATTATAAGTTAAACAGATTACTGTTCTAATCTTTTAACAATTTTTATAAAAAACTGGAAAACCAAACAGTCATAGCACTGTTATCTTTCTGGATTTTTTTGTTCCTGTGTTTTAATGTTATTTCAGGTTTGTTAAACGTGCAAGAGCTATCTCAACAAACTCCAAGGGATATCCACTTAGAGCTGTTTGGATTTCAGGTGAAAACAGAAGGAGGATTTATAGGAACTGAGATCCTAAAATCTCTCAATCAGTTGCAGCTGTGGATAAAAGAGACTGGTTTAAATTTTGAACGCAGAGAGGCTTGCAGAATACTCAGAAAAGTGTAAAAAATTCGTGGGAGGTCATTCATTCAAACACACACAAGGATTCAAGCTTCAATCCAGATTTCAGAAGATCAAATCAATCCAGTTTCCAGAAGAACACATCCAGGCTTCTATATCTTATCTCTTCTACTGTGTTCTTCACTCATTCTGTAATCTGTGTATCTTTTTACATATCTCAAACCTCACTTAACCTAGTGGTTGGTTGTTCAAATGAACAACAGGAGGTTCTTGTTAGCTCAACAGTTAGTAGCTGGAACTAGATAGGTTTGGAACCACAAGCTGTATAGGTGTAAGGGAAATCACTTAGGCTTGAAGATCTAGGGTTGTTTCTGTGTGAGTAATAAGAAGTGTTTGCCCAATCCTTGTGGGATTTGATCCCTCAGGCAGAGATTAGGTCCATTGGGACTGAACTCTGTAAATTGCTTTGTGTTCTTTACTTTACAGTTTGATTATTATTTGCTGCATAAAACTCAAATCAAACTGGGGTTCATAAGCTGTTTAGAACTGGTAATTGTTCAAGGCCTTGAAGCTTTCTATTTTGCCTTTGAAAGTTTTAGACAGTTTTCTAAAATCTCGAGGCCTTGAGATTTGAGTTTCACACAAAGCTAATCTGTTAAGTTTTGAGTTTTGAAAAAAGTTTCCATACTCTATTCAACCCCACCCCCCCCCCTTCCTGCCCTTCTAGAGTTTTTAGGTCCTGTATTTAGTCTACATTACACACTTTCAAGAACTATCATCATGCTTGGCCATGAAGCATAGATTGGCATGTTCTTCTTCAGATTCAGATTCACTGGAGCTATCTGAATCACTCCATGAAGCTATCATGGATTTATTTCTTCTGTCATAATCGTTCTTCTGAAAGTTCTTGCTCCTTTTTTTGTGGACAATATCTTATCAAGTGTTCTGCATCACCACACTCAAATCAGTTCATAAATTTTGAATTGTTCTCTGAAGAGGACTTACCTTTGTAATCCTTGCTGCAGGATGGTCTATGCCTTTCTCTGTTAAATGCTTTGTTTCCAAATTTTCTCTTCATTTTGAGAATCCTTGTCAAGGCTTTGGAAATCAAGGCAATTGGATCTTCATCATCGCCATCCTCAGTTTCAAGGCTTTGAATTCTCTCATTCTATTTGGATTTGAGGGCTAGATTTTTGACACCTTCTGGGAGTTCTCCATCAACTTCATTCATAGATATCTCATGTGTTTGTAGGTCATCAAGTTGTAAAGTTGAGAGATTCTGAGCTTCTTCAATAGCTGTGGTTTTTGGTTACCATTTTGCCTTTGGAAGACTTTTGAGAATCTTCCTCACTTTTTCTTCATTGGAAAAGTGTTTTCCCAGCGAGTCAAGGTTGTTGACAATATCAGTGAATCTCTTGAACATATCTCTGATGGACTCATCTGCATTCATCTTGAATAACTAATATTGTCTAAGATAAATGTTGATCTTGGTCTGCTTGACCTGACTGGTTCCTTCAAAGGTAACCACAAGTTTATCCCTGATTTCATTAGCAGTTGTGCATCCAGAGATCCTGTAGAATTCATCTGTACTCAAAGCACAATACAAAATGTTAATAGCCTTGTAGTTCATAGAAAATTGCTCTAATTCAGAAAAGGAGAGTGAGTCTTCTGTTTTGGGAGTTTTGATCCCATCTTTCTCTGTGTTGAAAGTATGAGGTCCATTTTGGATAATGTTCCAAAGCTCTAGATCTTGATCAATAATAAATATTTTCATGAGAGCTTTCCAGTGAGCAAAATTTTCTCCACAGGATAGAGGAGGTCTGTTAGCAGCTCTTCCTTGTGAGAAACCACCAACACCTGCAGTACTCATGATCACCAGATGGTTAAATCTTATACAGTGATACAAGCTTTGATATCAATTGAAAGTGTGAGTATGCAAATGTATAAGCAACTAAGATACTTTAGAAGGGGGGGGCTTGAATATAGTATGCCAACTTTTTGCAGAGCTTGCTAACAAGAAGAAAAACTTTGTGCAGACAATGAATTTCAAGGCCTTGAACACAGGTTCAAGCCTTTGAAAATATGCAGAGAGTTTAGAATAAGTATGCCTTTTTCAAGGCCTTGAAAACAAGTTCAAACCCTTGAAAATAAACAGTTTGTATGCTGCAAAAGCTTTGAAAGTAAATGAACTAAAAAAGCACAAGACAAGTGATTTATAGAGTTCAATCCACTTGGACCTACGTATCTACCTCAGGGATTAGATCCCTACAGGATTTTCAACTCAATTCTTATTAATCAAAAGCTAAGCCCCAGAACTCAAGCACATAGAGTTCCCTTACTCTGTTACAGCTTGTGGTTTTCCCTAACCTGTCTAGTACCTGCTCTAGCTAACTGATTAAATAAGAATTCTCTATTGCTTACTTTGAAAAATCCTTGATAATGAATGTAGAAATAATATAGAAATGATCTACCAATATAGCTCTATACAGAAGATCACTTAAGAGTAGAAAAACTGCAGTGAAATGCAGTGAACTTCAGTGAATGGATTGGAAGAGATGAAGAACTTCTTTGATGCTTGTCAATCCAGAATACTTTCTATGTATTTGCCCGTTGAGTATTGTGTTGTTGTTGCTTCGAATTTGAGCTCTTTAAATACTTCAAACAGCTATGCAAATCTCCCCGGATTTTCAGCAACAACCTTCCTATTTTGTAGGCAACAGAGTTTGACTACTTTGAATTCTTCTCCAACGGTTGAATGATCACAATCTTCAGAGATATTGTTGTAATCTTTCATTTAACCACCATGAGAAGCTGTCATACATGTCTGATTGATCAAACGATCAAAGTATTCAAGTGTTTCCAAATCCGCAGCAATTCAGTTTAGGAAATAATCCTGCAAAACTTAGAAACAAAATTTCCTGTATTATCATGGTCAAACAGATGATATATTGCGATTCAAAAAGTGTTTAACAATTTGTCTTTCATCATCTAACAATAGGTAATCAAACATATGCAAGAGAGATAATAAAACAGATCATAGAGTTAGCATAAAAACTCCCCCAGAGAATATGCATTCAGGTTAAACAGTTTCAAGGCTTTGAATCCAGTTTCAAGGCCTTGAAAATAGCCAAACTATTTTCAAGCCTATGAAGCATATTCAAGGCTTTGAAAGCTGTTTCAAGGCCTTGAAATAGCCAAGATATTTCAAGTCTTGAAGAATCTGAGCTTTCACGTAGAAAAATAGTGGGAGCTATATTTGATAAACTAGCCATTATTGGATATAGTCAAAAATTCACAAACACTAAAACTTTTATATTTTCCTTTTGTAGAATTCCAAATGGAAAACAACTCATCGAGTTCACAACATTCCCTACGACCTGTCCTTGAGAAGGATAAGCTCTCCGGAACCAACTTCCTTTATTGGTACAGAAACTTGAGAATCGTTCTCAAGCAAGAGAAGAAACTGTACGCAATAGAGGAGCAAGTTCCAGCAGGTCCAGAGAACAATACCCCGGCAGCCCTATCAAAAGCGTGTTGATGACGCTAACGATGCGGCCTGCCTTATGCTATGCACCATGACCTCTGAGCTTCAGAAGCAACACGAGAATATGAATGTTGTCGATATGATCGAGTATTTGAAGCAGCTCTTCCAACAGCAGACAAGGGTTGAGAGGTATGAGGTCTCTAAGGCATCGTTCAAGTGTCATCTAGCTGAAGGAAACCCTGTGGAACCTCACGTACTCCGTATGATTGGGTACTTGGAGAATCTCGCGCGAATGGAGTTTCCGGCCGGCCAAGATTTGGCCACCGATCTTGTGCTGCAATCGTTGCCATATAGTTATGGACGGTTCATCATGAACTATAACATGAACGAGATCGTGAAACCACTGCCATATTTACTCAATATGTTGAGGACAGCTGAACAAAGCATCAACAAGGGTAAGGGCAAGGCCATTATGATGGTGCAGAAAGGAAAGGGCAAAAGGTTTGCCTCATCCTCAAAGGGCAAAGTCAAGTCAGTTGCCAAGTCCAAATAACCTGCCCTTTAGCCTGTTGCTGGTATTGCCAAAGGTGTGACAAAAGGTGAGTGTCACTACGGCAGTCAGCCTGGACACTGGAGAAGGAACTGCCCAAAATATCTGGTGGACAAGAGGCTTGGAATAGTGATTCCACCACCACCAGGTATTTTTGTTGTAGATGTCAATTTAACTATCTTTACATCATGGGTATTAGATAGTGGATGTGGATCTCACATTTATCGAAATGTTCAGGATCTAAAGAGAAGTAGAAGATTGGCTAAAGGAGAGATAGACATGCACGTTGGGAATGGAGAAAAAGTTGTTGCATTAGCCGTCGGCGTGTGCGAGCTGTCTCTACCTTCAGTATTAGTTTTAAAATTAAATAATTGCTATTTTGTGCCTGCTATGAGCAGAAACATTATTTCAATTTCTTGTTGAGACAAGGAAGGTTTTATTATTTCAATAAAGAACAATTGTTGTTCCTTTTATTTTAATAATATTCACTATTGTAGTGCGCAATTATTTAATGGACTATATGTCCTTGATCTAAGCAATACCAAGAGGATTAAAATAATTAATTTAGATCCTGCTTACTTATGGCACTGTCATTTAGGCCACATAAACGAGAAACATGTATCTAGACTCCATAAGGATTCATTTCTGGACTCATTTTATTTCGAATCATATGAGACATGTGAGGCTTGTTTATTGGGAAAAATGAAAGTCCCCTTTCAATAAGAAAGGTGAGACTACTAGTGAGCAATTGGCACTCATACATACTGATGTGTGTGGGCCATTTGCCACGCCTGCCAGGGGTGGTTACGTCTACTTCATTACGTGTACTAATGATTTCAGTAGATATGGATTTGTGTACCTCATGAGGGCCATGTCTGAATCCTTTGAAAGGTTCAAAGAATTCAAAAGTGAAGTAGAGAAGCAACTTGGCAAAATTATCAAGGCTCTACGATCGGATCGTGGAGGAGAATACTTGAGACAAGAGTCTGACGACTATCTTAGAGAGTGTGGGATCGTGTCCCAACTCACTCCACCCGGAACACCACAATGGAATGGCGTGTCCGAGAGGAGGAATCGAACACTATTGGATATGGTTCGATCTATGATGTGTCAAACTGATCTTTCGTTATCATTTTGAGGCTATGCTCTATTAAGTGCAGTTTTCACCATTAACCGTGTTCCATCTAAATCAGTCATGAAGACACCACATGAGATGTGGAGTGGGAGGCATCCCACACTGTCGTTCATGAAGATTTGGGGCTGCGATGTCTATGTAAAGCGTTTACAATCAGACAAGCTAGGGCCAAAGTCGGATAAGTGTAAATTTGTGGGGTACCCTAAGGAAACTAATGGTTACTATTTCTACAATCCAACTGAGAACAAAGTGTTTGTTGCTCGGTCCGGCGTGTTTCTAGAATGAGAGTTTGTCTCTAAAGAATCAAGTGGGAGGACTGTAGAACTTGAAGAAATTAAAGAACCACAAATCACTAAACCAACTATGGAACATGAACAGGATTCACAAGAAGTTGTGGAACAGCCTGTTCAGGTAACACAAGAGCTTCGTAGATCTAGTAGAGTGTGCCAGGAACTCGAGAGGTATGGACTTCTCGTGACTGATTTCGGTGATACGATGCTCATAGATGATGAGCCTACTACCTATGAATAGGCCATTAAAAGGCCGGACTCTCAGAAGTGGCTTGAAGCCATGAGATCTTAGATGGAATCCATGTATACCAACAAAGTATGAACATTGGTGGAACCACCCGAAGGGGCGCGGCCCATAGGGTGCAAATGGGTCTTCAAGAAGAAGATCGGCATGGATGGTAATGTGATTACCTATAAGGGCCGATTGGTGGCTAAAGGATTCAGACAGATTCATGGTATTGACTATGATGAAACCTTTTCACTAGTCGCTATGACCAAATTCATCCGAATCCTACTTGCCATTGCAGCATACTACGACAATGAGATTTGGCAGATGGATGTCAAAACAGCATTCCTCTATGGGAATCTCCTTAAGGACGTGTATATGATACAGCCGGAGGGTTTTGAAGATCCAAAGAAATCCAACAAATTTTGTAAGCTGCAACGATCCATTTATGGATTGAAGCAAGCTTGTAGGAGTTGGAATCGACGTTTTGATGAAGTAGTCAAAGATTTTGGCTTCATCAGAAACGAAGATGAGTCTTGTGTCTACATGAAGGTTAGTGGGAGCTCTATAGCATTTCTGGTCTTGTATGTGGATGACATACTACTCATTGGAAACGACGTTCCCATGCTTCAATCTGTTAAAGATTGGCTAGGAAAGTGTTTCTCTATGAAAGACTTAGGGGAAGCAGCATATATACTTGGTATAAAGATTTATAGAGATAGATCTAAGAGACTGCTAGGCCTAAGTCAAAGTACATATATTGACAAGGTGTTGAAGCGGTTCAACATGCAATATTCCAAGAAGGGATTCTTGCCCATGTCACATGGAATTACTCTTTCGAAGAGTGGTTGTCCTTCCAATGAGATTGAGAAAGAACGCATGAGTAGAATTCCCTATGCCTCGACCATAGGATCTATCATGTACGTCATGTTGTTTACTAGACCAGATGTGTCATATTCCTTGAGTATGACAAACAGATACCAATCCAATACAGGTGAGAGTCACTGGATTGCAGTCAAGAATATCCTAAAGTACTTAAGAAGAACTAAGGATGCTTTCTTGATATTTGGCGGTGAGGAAGAGTTGCGTGTAAGGGGTTACACAGATGCAAGCTTCCAAACCGATAGAGATGACTTTAGATCACAATCAGGATATGTGTTTTGCCTGAATGGAGCAGCGGTGAGCTGGAAGAGTTCCAAGCAAGAGACAGTGGCTGATTCTACAACAAAGGCTGAGTACATTGCTGCAAATGGCGCAGCAAATGAAGCTATTTGGATCAGAAAATTTGTTTCTGAACTTGGTGTGGTTCCTAGCATTTCGGATCCAGTAAAGTTGTACTATGACAACACTGGGACGATCACGCAATCAAAGGAGCCCAGGTCGCACCAGAAAACCAAGCTCGTGCTCAGGAAGTTTCATCTTATTCGAGATATTATCGATAGAGGAGACGTTCGGATATGCAAGATTCCTACAGATGAGAATCTGTCAGATCCACTTACAAAGCCGCTTGTTCAGTGGAAGCATGAAGGGCACACTAGGAGCATTGGCATACGAGATGCATCAGATTGGCTCTAGTGCAAGTGGGAGACTGTTGGAATAGATGCCCTAGAGGCAATATAGTTTAGTATGAATTTATTTTGGGTATAACATTCATTGTATTATTTATTGGATATTTAATATAACGAAGTCCTTAGACTTACAACTGTGTCGTTTATCTTAAATATCCCTAGTCCAGTATAATGATTAATAGGACAATCATCTATAGAATAGTATGGGGTTGGATTGATATGGAGATATCATGATCCAACACATGGGTGTGCATTAAGGGTAATGGCGCACTGGATTGACCCATCTCCGAGAAGGCTACATACACATTATTTCAAGTCACAAGCGCTTCTCGTGGTGACAACGGTATTGTTATTCTTAGACTTGAAGTCACTAGATTGTCTAGTAGTGGATTATTGTGATTTTGGTAGCGTCAAACGCCACACCGTAACTGGGTAGATATAAAGGCGTGTACTCGATACAATAAGAAGCAAGCTTAGAAGTCGTAGTAGACGTAGATAGAATTTTTCCCTCCCACATAACGGGAGCAAATATCCGAGGCCACTCGAGGGATAGTGCTTATAGAATGTCTGGCCAGACTCAAATAAATCAATATGGATATTGATGTTATTGCACGAATAAGGCTATTCCCCGGGTCGAGAAACTATGGATTGGATATACGAGTGTGACTTTTATGTCTCGTGTCCAATCCGGATATGGAGACAAAGGGATGTGACAATTACTTGCACAAGTTTTGTCGGATGACTATTCTATTAGTTGGCTAGAATGGATGTCTTGCTAAAGACCGCTCCATATTAGCCAATTGTTGCTACCAACTAGATAGAACCTATGGAGTCACACGCTGTATAGAGTTGAACTAGATTTGGGAATTAATTAATATAATTAATTAATTAGAAGGATCACTTTGCAACACCTTGCAAACTTAGTAGGACTAATTTGCAAGGAAGGGACTAAACCGAATTCTAGTAGGACTAGAATATGTCCTTTAGGTAGTTAACAAGGATTTGTTGGACTATATAAAGAATTCTCCTTCCTTCCTTCCCACACTTGTGAACTTATTATTCATAACTTGAGTAAGAGAGAACAAAGGAGAGAGAGCAAGCAACAAGAGGGCCGAACAGACCCCTTTGCCGCCGCCCCGTCCCCGTCGGCCAAAAAAGGAGGCCGAACCTCCTTGTTGCCTCGTGTTGTGTGATTTCTTCTTCCTCTTCCTCTGGTCCAAGCTAGAACAAAGGAGAAGGAAGATCTGGATCTCAACTCTAGGCGTGGATCAACCGTAGAGACGTGACACAATTCACATTACAACTCATCACAGGAGAAGCCCTAAGGTGTGTAACATGATTCTTCCTTTACCATTGTTATGCTTCTCTTTTTGTGATCCTTGGAGGATATTGAATGGATAAATTATATTTTTTCGCTGCGTAGCCATGATCAAAACCCTACAAAGTGTCCTTAAAAGAATAATTTATAGTACTTGTTATGACAAACTACCTCACTAAATAATGAACGAAAGAGCAAAACACAAGAATTACTTGGTTCGCTAACACAAATTATGCTCACTACGTCCACGGAAGATAAATGGGGTACAATGAATGTATACAAGTTCTAGACCCCAAAGAATCTATTTATAGGGCCCTAATCGTCAGCAAACCTACCTAACAAATTAGGAAATAACTAATTTACTGTGTTCTAGACCCAAGTTCCTAAGAATTTGCAGTGAGTTGTTTTCTTTCGTGCGAATGGTCCTGGTGAAATATCCCGCATTTTATTTGGGGGGTCATTTTTATAATTTCAAAAAGTTTTGAGGATTTCAATAAATTATTATTTCAAATTTATTCTTGACTTATTGTAAGTTTCTAAAGTATAGGGGTATCATGTGGCATTTATGATTATCAAGTATTTCGTTTGGGGTCATTTTGATAATTTCAAAAAGTTCGGGTATCTTTGAGTACTTACTAGTTTTATTATAAGAAAGAAGACAAATTTGTGTTAAGTTTTATTAGTTACTATCGAACTCCGAAAATAACACACTTGTATGCGTAATTTTGTATAGTTACCATTAGTTTCCAATATTTGAATATCAATTATCATTGTCTTGGTATTCCAATTTCTAGTTATTCTCTCCAACCCCTCAACCACTAACTAAGTTTACCCTATTAAAATATTATTTACCCTCATCACCATTACTACCCCTATATATATAAACACACTCTCACACACTCATTACATCATTTCACTCTTTCTCCATCACTTCCTACACCTCTCCACACACTTCTCTCTATCTCTCACACTCTAATTCTATTTTTTGTTCTTTGGTTGGTCATATCAAGAGTCACCAACAGGTTCTTCATCTTCTTCAACACTTATTCACTGCTTCAAGTCCTATTTTCTCTCCCTCCATTGAAGAAGCTTCAAGTTCTTGAGGAGTCCAAGCTTCCATGCATACATAAATCCTCTCTAAGCCCTCCAAAGGCTATTTAGTACGAATCATCTCTCTCTTTTTATTTAGTATATTGTAAAAATTGTAATTGAACTCATTTTACTTTTTTTGTAAAAATGGTAGTTGAAATCATTTCACATTTTACTTTTTAAAACTTATTTCCGCAAGATTTGTTGTATGCTTTTACTGAAATGTAACCTTAGTAGTTCAAATTATACTTTTGGGACCCAATTGCGTTAACCCTGAACGAAGATTCCGGGGTGTTACACCTGGAGCCATCTTAGTTGCTTTTGGGTGATATCTTCAATCCAGTCATATTTCCAACAAATCTCCACCTTGAAACGACTATTTCTCTTCTCATAAACAAAGCTACGCATTCTCCATACCCAAATGTCTCTCGTGACAAAGACTCACTAGACCCGCACCGGGTCCGACAGCTCCGAATGGATCTAATGGCTCAATATGTTGAGTAATTACGGACAATTCTAAAGCGTGCACCCCGTAATTGGCTTGGTGAACTTATCCGCAGAGTTGTCAAGTGTCTCCACTTTCTTGACCCGCATTCTGCTCTCGTTTCTCAGAAATTGATACCTCAGCTATCACAGTATACTATCACAGTATACTATCGATTGATCTTTATGTAGTTTTAGATCATTGGCCATCTCTTTAAACCAAAAATGTATGTGCGCCTGGTATTCTGTGCCGATAAGTTATGATGGTATTTTTGCAGGTGACTCACTGGAGGTGGTGACTAAAGAAACATGATTGATTGATTGACGCTCGTCTTTTCCCAAAATTTGGTGATTATTTTTTCCCCATGTTTGTTATCTGGTTTTTTCAAACCCATAGGGCTCTTCAGATCTAGCATAGGTGGTGGACAAGTTGGGGTTGGAGGGAGGGAATTGGATCCAAAGGCTGCATTCTGCTAACAATAGAAGGAGTATTTGTTATAACATGTATAATAAGGAGATTGTCATGTATTTTGTTCCAAATTTATTCTTAACATATTTGTTTTGAGTCTTCACTTTGCTATTTATTTTTTTTATTTTAGTAACTTTTTTTCTCCGTTTAGTGCGGTTGAGGCCATTCGGAGCGCCGATACCCGTATTTTCAAATTACCCTTTTAGGATTTTGTTTTTGTAAATTTAACAAGAAAAAACCTGCAAATCGCTCAGGGGTCATACAAACAATGACAAATATTAAATATCTCAAAATACATAATTGAAGAAACATCTCTTTTAACTTAAGAATCACAAATTCTGAAAGTAAAGCCATGGCTTTGAGATACTTGTCACTAGAGGTGCGGAGAGCGGTAACAAAGTTGTAGATGCATATGCAAAGGGGCCGTCTTATGGTTCGTTATATATGACCCTGATACTATTATGTACGAGATCAAGAAATTTCATAGTACAAGAAGACTCAGTTACTAAATTCACTAAGTTACTATTCTTGAGAGACGAAGTTACTATTCTTAAGAGATGAGAAAAAGTCTTTTGAGATAATCAAAGAGTTATGTAGTTATAATGACAATATCGGAGTATACTTTAACTTAAGCTAGATTATATGTTGCATATCTTCATTTATCAAAATCTTTTGACTCATTTCTCAAGACAAATAGCCGAATTATTAAAAGCCCAGCCCCACGACACAATGCGCGCAGGTAATTTCATCCCTTTTGGAATACCAACTGTAATACCTCTAGATTTTAAGCATGATCAGTGTGCAATATCACCCCCCTAAAAGAATAATGTAATATCATAAAATTTGGAACAAATTCGTGAATAAAATTCAAGTTACCTAACTGATAGTAGTTTGGGCAGTAAAGGGATTTCGGGTTATTATGGGTTCGAATTATAACTGCTAGAAGTAATGGGGGGCATAAATATACTTTCAGGAAGTTGAAGTCTCTACCTAATCCTAAAACTAACCATAAAATTTGAAAAATATCACAAAGTACCCTAAAATGCACATAGCCTATCTCTAATGCATGAGTCACCATTTAATCACGAGACACCTCAACAAGGACGTGTCAAACTCTCCTAGAACTTTCCTAATGACTCAACATAGCTGATAGATCAAAATCACATGGTCTAACACTCAAAATTCAAAGTGTTCATCAAGCTTCAAAGAGCTATCTCTCAGATTCTCTTATCTTCCTGACATGACAGGATGTCATAGAGCAATATCGCTGAATCAAAACTCCAACTCAATTTTTTGAGATAATTCATGACCTATAATTGGTTTATATGGACTCCTGAGAGTTGTAGCCAACTTAGCTGACCTATTGGAACTCACCTAGTCATCACAATCAATCAGGGTTGCAGTCGGGGGAAAACTCATCTCCAATAAGGAATTTGATAAAGCACTCAATCTTTCGCCGATTTCCATTATGACTTTTTCTATGTGATCACTTGATGCTATAGAACATGTCTATTCATTAATAATTTTCCTGTAACATCATTTGCATTGAACTTGATTCTTGCATGTCTTCATTCTTTTCGGCAATGACCGTACCATGAGCCAATATCTCTTTCCCTATTGACTGGTTTGAGAAACTAGTCGTCGCTGCTTTTTTTCTTTATGTCAAACTACAAGTTTCATTTTATTATTTCTTCTGAAATCATCTATAAGGCTCTTGACTGTCAAGAACATCACTTGTGATTTTTTTTCTAACTTTCAGAGATCATATCTTGCTCAATATGTAGTTCTTTAGAATTTAATTTTATCGTATATGCAGTTGTGATCCATTCTGCAAATTCATGTTTGGATTACTACAGACCTTGTTCTTAATCACCCTGGAGTTGGTCAGCAAAGTGACCCCTGTGAATCTGGAAGTCTGTCATGCTGGAAAATTTGACTAAAGGAGATGAAGCATTAGTGAAAACAATCATTTTTGAATGATCATATCTTGCAATGCATTCAAGGGAATTCATTTCTTCTTTATTATATGTAAAGTTGGGAGTTAGTACTTCATTTCAGCGTCTCGGGCTCATGTCTTAAATCTCAAATCGCCTGAATGTTGTCTTTGCAGTCAATTTGCTCTGTCAATTTATGTACTCTCCGCCTAATCATCACTTAAGTGGTGCTAAAAGTGTTCTTCACTACTTACAAGGGACACAAACCCACGGTTTGTTTTATCAATATGGTCACTTACCTTTTAGAGTTTTTAAGGATGCAGATTGGGCCGACAATGCTACCGACCGACGCAGTACCACCAAATTAGTTGTCATTCTCAGCCCAAATCCTATCCACTGAGCCTCGAAAAAGTAGCCCTGATACGAGTCAACCGTATCGTACGGGTCACTAGTATTACTATCGTTAAGAAGTACCGTTTATTTATTTCATTAATTATTCTTATTACTTAGTTTATTTATTTAATTAGTTAGTAGACTGGGCCGAGCCTGTTAGGTCAAATTGTTTAGTTATGGTTAGTCATTTTTCTATTTACACGTTGTAGTTTCATTACTTTATCAATCAATAAAAGAAGAAATTAAAGTGTGTGTATGGTTAAAAACCAAGTGTTCGTGTTTGTGGAGACTTGATTGTGTCTAGAATTACTATCACGTTAGGTAAACCCTAACAACCTGATACATTCATGTATCAAGCCCACTGTGGCCCGGTCGTCTACGAAAGCCGAATATCAGGCTCTTATCACCGCCGCGACTGAAATTTCTTAGTTTAAATTGTTGTTTTATGACTAAAAGTTTATTATTCCTGATCCTCCAATATTATGGACTGATAATTTATCCTCCTTAGCCTTAACATCTAATCCCCTTATTCATGCACGTACCAAACATATGAAACTTGATTATTACTATATGTGTGAAAAGGCTCCCCTTCGTCGACTTACAGTCTCCTTTGTCTCAAGTGCAGATCAAATCTCCAACATCTTCACCAAAGGCCTATAAACCACTCACTTCAAAGATCTCAAATTTAAACTGTTGGTCTGAGGACCTTCAGTTTAAGGGGGCGTAATAGAAGCTATCACATATTGGGTCTCTCATTTCTAGTGTTTGGTCTTTGATTCTGCTATGGGCTTCCTCTGCTGTCCAAGCCCAACCTTATTTGTTTATTCACAAGAAGCCCAACGATATTTGTCAAGGAATGTATGGGTTTTTTTTCTGTTTTATAGACGTTGCCCTAATAGATGTATTACCGTTAGATTGTGCAGCTGGCTTATGACCGTTGGATGTAGCCCTATTCATATCTCTCTGGAAACTTCTTTATCAATTCAGTGTGTAACTACAATGCATCGTTTTCATCTTCTGCCTTACTGTTTCATTCTCTCTTAAACCCATTAGGGTTTTTGTTACTTGAACTTTATTTATTAATTTAATCAGACTCTTGCCTTACAGCTAAGTAGATATTAATCCTTGTGGACAAATAACTACCCAACTCATAAACTCTGGTACTCTAGGCACATTAGATAACATCCTATCAATTAGGTTTTTTTGCGTCCTCGATATAAATCACCTCCTCTCTCTCCATCGTCTCCATTGTGAGTTCCTAAAGCACTCTTTCCACTTCCGCTCCAGGAAATCACCGCCCTGAGAGATGATGTGAGAGATCCATACAGAAGGTTTCAATGAGAGGATCTTGAAACCCATAACTCCTAGCATATCTAATTGCTCATCTCATGGCGCACATCTTCGCGATGAAGAGTTTTTGCTTGACGGAATCAAAAATAGAAATGCTCAAAAAGAAATTCCCTTTTGAGTTTCTTATCACAGATTCTCCACACGCAATCCCCAGTTCGTCGCAAGTCGAGGCATCCATACTCATCCTCAAACGACCGACCCATGGCAGCTGCCATCGCTTTTGCTCCTGATCCGAACTGCAACACCATTTCTAAGACCAGAGTTAGTAGTATCGTGAAGTTCTGTTAGATGATCAATATCATTTAGAACAAGAGAATCTTTTTCAATTGATTATGAATCAAATATTTTCTTTTGCGACACCTCGATATTTCCCAGAAGAAGAAGGAGATTAGATCACGCTTTTCTGAGAACGATTCTGCAAGTTGCTTCATTTGGATTTGAATTGGACGGTTTAAATTGATTGTTTTGGAGGTCAAGAAGAGGAGATCCCCAAACCGAAGGAGCTTATGAACATCAGGAAAGAAAGGTGCGATTCATCTTCTTCTGCTCTGTAGTATATACAAACAATGGATACATCATTATTTTTTTCCTGATAAGATTTAGCGTAACAGGTAAATAATTGTTGGAAAGTCGCCTATAATTATTTTATTATTATCAAGAATGTTTAATGTCAAAATAAATTTTCAAAACTGATTACTGTCGGAACTAGAAGAAGAACAATAATTGGAAGACTATCTTGGTTTAGGATAGTCATTGCTACATGGTACTATGTCTAAACCGAGTCACCAACGTTTGTTTGTGTCAAAACCATACTATTAAAAATAGGATTAGTGGTACCTGCCCAAACAAAAAAGGGGATAAAATGTCACATTGTTTTCCCCAAATTACCCATATTTTGTACCAATTAGGCAATTACAATCTTCACACTCAAGCTTGAGTGAGTCTGACATTTTTTTTATCATGTGTTCTATGTTCTCTAATTAATTAAAAAGTTTAACGTATGATTTATGGATAACACTTATATACGTTTAGAAGTATGTATATGTAAGAATATTTTTGTATAAATAATAAAAC
This sequence comes from Linanthus parryae, assembly GCA_023055425.1. Taxonomy (NCBI): domain Eukaryota; kingdom Viridiplantae; phylum Streptophyta; class Magnoliopsida; order Ericales; family Polemoniaceae; genus Linanthus; species Linanthus parryae. The sequence continues at coordinate 46,176,784 of JALGPY010000010.1, read as the reverse complement.
GTAATAAAATGTCTGGATCGGGCTTGAGCCCTAATTACATAACCAAAGCCCAATTCAAATGTTTTGGGGCTTAGTTTTCAAACCGGTGTAGGGCTGAAATTTGTTGAGCCCAAACTCGTAAAGTTTCGGGCTTGGTTGGACGAGTTGGTCGGCCCACTTGACCAATGCCTAGGATATCCGCCCCGACTATGACTGCAACTTCGGCGGGCTCAACTTAGCCAACTCGGTCCCATTCCGGGTTAAAATTGGCCATTTGGCACATTTTACTTATAAATTTGACTTAGTCGAAAATTCCTAACCCAGTTTGTAAGTAAGACAATTTCTAACTAAGATATTAGCCACTTTCAATGGCCGATATGTATTGTACTAACTAGTGATTTTACACCTAAGCATTTATAAATGAATCATCAACTTGTATCCTCATTATTAATACATTTGTTATATCGTACTCTATAATGTTGTAGTTTTTTTAATTTAACTTAATATTTGGTTGTCGGTTAATAAATAGTGTGAACGTGATGTTCTTGGATCAATTGCAACAAAAGCAAAATATAATATTTTTTGTAATTACTTGCATGTCTTCATACGTGTTGATTCAATATCTCTTTTTGTCATTTCCCTTTTTTATATAACCTTAGAAAGAGCAAGTATAAATAGTGACCTCCAACTATCAATCTTCGTCACTCCATCGATAACTAGTTCACTCTCCCTTTGACTCTCAGGTTCTCCACTGAACTCGCAGCCGAGCCCAACAACAACGACGTCTTCTTTCTTATTGCCAAGTAAAAATAGTGCCATCACAACAATCACAACCCTAGGTGGTTGATGGTTGTACGTGCTGCTTTACACCACTCATATTTTGACATTCATAATCATTGCAACAACAAAAAATTGTCATTTCTGTAGGTCTACTTTGTCATTTTTTCAATATGTTTGATATCATTTCTCTCATTTCCTTTCCGACTAAACCTAGACGGAGATGCTATAAATATTTCCCTACGAGTATCAATCTTCTTCACTCCATCAATAACAAATCCACTCTCACTCTCATTCTCAGGTTCTCCACTGAAATTAAGCCGATCCCAACAATAACAGCGTCTTCTTTCTTACCGACGATTACAAAGAGTGTTGTCACAACTATGGAAACCTTGAGGTGGTTGACGGTTATCATGAATTCCTTAGGAAAAATCCCGGCAACAGAGTTCAGGTATGCGAACCCTGGGGCAGGGTTCACATGTTAGAACTACGTCGCCGGGGGTTTTCATAAGAAATCCATGACAACCGTCAACTACCTCAGGGTTGCCATAGTTGTGATGGCACTCTTTGTAATCGTCGATAAGAAATGAGACGCTGTTATTGTTGAGATTGGCTGCCATTTCAGTGGAGAATATAAAAGAGTGAGAGCGAGAGTGAACTAGTTATAGATGGAGTGAAGAATATTGATACTTGGAGGGCACTATTTATAGTCTTTCCATCTAGGGTTTACTAGGAAAGGAAGTGAGAGACAGGATATCAAACACGTTGAAGAAATGTCAAACTAAACATGCAGAAATGACAATTTTTGTTGTTTCAATGACTATAGATGTCGAAATGTCAGTGGTGTATAGCACTACGTAAAACCGAGCCCCGCTAAATCATCTTATTGGCCTCACATTCGTGGAATTCGTCAATAAGAACCGAGTACATTGCTACAATGGAAACAATCTTTGTTAGCACGCTCAGTTACATGCAATATGTTCATGATCCTCTTATATTATATATGGACTGATAATTTTGTTGGAATTGATTCCTAGAGCCGATCTTATTTAGTATGAACAACATTTTTGGCTAGAACATTCTTTGTAATATTTATGGAGATATTTAATATAATCAAGTCTTTAGATTACAAATGTGTTTATTTATCTTAAATATCCCTAGTCAATTATATTAATCAGAAATCGGTGATCAGGAAAGGATAATTTATACTGATTAATGATCCCTATATTTATACAAATTAATAGGGATCACTAAATCATCTGTTGAAAGCAGGCTTAGACTAGATTCACAACATCTCTTTTGTGCTAACTTCATGTCTCTTGTTACCTAAAAGGTTTTGGCACGGTTTGAAGAGCATTGTCTTCATTTTGTAAAAACTGAAGCATTGTCCAATGTCACTTGGAAATTGTATCAGTATTCGTCATTGAGACCGGTGAATATGCACGTTGTAGTGGCCAGAGTTAACCAAGTCTCTTGTTCATTTTGAAGAAGCAAAAGTATGAACCATAGACTGAACGAGAACTTGTTGAACAGACAGAGTCGCGTGTGAGGTAAGTGTGAGAATTTGTGTAGCTGTTAGGATCTGTTTGATGAATGCATTTGTAGCTGTCAGGATCTGTTTGATGAATGCGACGTGGCTTAATTATTCCCATCCGATATGAACTGCACAACAACCGTAAGGTTTTGAACCATAGCAAATCCAGACCATGTGATAACCATGTACTACCAACACTGAATAGAAATGGAATGTTTTGGTGAGCTAATTTGGACAATACATAATTTTATACATCACTTATTTAATAAAAAAGAATCCAACTAAATTCAAATTTACAATCCAATTATGGTATTGCATAAAACATTAGGCCACGTTAATAGCAGTATAATATACACGAGGTGACAATATTATTCAGCTAGCATATTACCATAAATATAGAGTATTTTTATACAATATCACATGTAATGCACGAAATCAAATCCATTTGAACGGATATTTCTTTATTCTTGTAGAGAACTGAATGATTATAATTTAAGGTTACCACAACGTAAACCACAAGGGATGAATCAAATGAGATGAAGTGAAGTGTCCTTAAAAGAATAATTTATAGTACTTGTTATGACAAACCACCTCACTAAATAATGAAGGAAAAAGAAAAACATAAGAATTACTTGGTTCGCTAACACAAATTATGCTCACTACGTCCACGGGAGATAAATGGGGTACAATGATTGTATACCAGTTCTACACCCCAAAGAACCTATTTATAGGTCCCTAATCGTCCCCAAACCTACCTCACAAATTAGGAAATAACTAGTTTATTGTGTTCTAGACCCATGTCCCTAAGAATTTGCAGCGAGTTGTTTTCTTTCGTGCGAATGGTTCTGTTGAAATATCCTGTATTTTATTTTGGGGGGTCATTTTGATAATTTCAAAAAGTTTTGAGGATTTCAATAAATTACTATTTCAAATTTATTCTTGACTTATTGTAAGTTTCTAAAGTATAGGGGTATCATGTGACATTTATGATTATCAATTATTTCGTTTGGGGTCATTTTGATAATTTCAAATAGTTCGGATATCTTTGACTACTTGCTAGTTTTATTATAAGAAAAGAAGACAATTATGTGTTAATTTTTATTAGTTACTATCAAACTCCAAAAATAACACTCTTGTATGTGTAATTTGTGAGTTACCATTAGTTTCCATTATTTGCATATCAACCATCACTTTCTTGATATTCTAATTTCTAGTTATTCTGCTCCAACCCCTCAACCACTAACTAAGTTTACCCGATTAAAATATTATTTACCCTCATCATCATTACTACCCCTATATATAAACACACTCTCACACACTCATCACATCATTTAACTCTTTCTCCATCACTTCCTGGACCTCTCCACACACTTCTCTCTATCTCTCACACCCTAATTCATATTTTTTGTTCTTTGGTTGGTCAGATCAAGAGCCACCATCAGTTTCTTCATCTTCTTCAACACTTATTCACTGCTTCAAGACCTATCTTCTCTCCCTCCATTGAAGAAGCTTCAATTTCTTGAGGAGTTCAAGCTTCCATGAATACATACATCCTCTCTAAGCCCTTCAAAGATATTTAGTATGTATTATCTCTCTCTTTTTATTTAGTATATTGTAAAAATTGTAGTTGAAATCATTTCACTTTTTTGTAAAAATGGTAGTTGAAATCATTTCACATTTCACTTTTTAAAACTTATTTCCTCAAGATTTGTTGTATGCTTTTACTGAAATGTAATCTTAGTGGTTTAAATTCTACTTTTGGGACCCAGTTGCGTTAACCCTGAACGAAGATGCCGGGGTGTTACACCTGGAGTCATCTTAGTTGCTTATGGTGATATCTTCAATCAAGTCATATTTCCAACAAATCTCCACCTTAAAACGTCTATTTCTCTTCTCGTAAACAAAGCTACGCATTCTACGTACCCAGATGTCGCTCGTGAAAAAGACTCACTAGACCCGCACCGGCTCCGACAGCTCCGAATGGATCCAATGGCTCAAAGTGTTGAGCAATTCCAATCAATTCTAAAGCGTGCTCCCCGTAATTGGCTTGGTGAACATATCCCCAGAGTTGTCAACTGTCTCCACCTTCTTGACCCGCATTATGCTTTCGTTTCTCAGAAAATGATACGTGAGACTTGATCTGTAGTCAAGCATATTGCACTCAAGCTATCACAGTATACTATCGATTGATCTTGATGTAGGCCTAGATCATTGCCCATATATTTAAGCCAAAAATGTATGTGCGCCTGGTACTCTATGCCGATGAGTTATGATGGTATTTTGGCAGGTGAGTCACTGGAGGTAGTGACTAGAGAAACATGATTGATTGATTGACGCTCGTCTTTCCCCTAAATTTGGTTATTATTTTTTCACCATGTTTGTTATCTGGTTTTTTCAACGCCATAGGGCTCTTGAGATCCTGTATAGGTGGTGGACAAGTTGGGGTTGTAGGGAAGGAATTGGATCCAAATGCTGCATTCTGCTGACAATGGAAGGAGTATTTGTTGTAACATGTATAATAAGGAATCTCTCATGTAATTTGTTCCAAATTTATTCTTAATATATCTTGTTTTGAGCCTTCACTTTGCTCTTTATTTTTTTATTTTAGTAACTTTTCTGCTCCGTTTAGTGCGGTTGAGGCCATTCGGAGCACCGATACTCGTATATACAAATTACACTTATAGGATTTTGTTTTTGAAAATATAACAAGAAGAAACCTGCAAATCGCTCAGGGGCCATACAAACAATGACAAATATTAAATATCTCAAAGTACATAATTGAAGAAACATCTCTTTAACTTAAGAATCACAAATTCTAGAAAGTAAAGCCTTGGCTTTGAGATACTTGTCACTAGAGGTGCAGAGAGCTGTAACAAAGCAGTTGATATGCATATGCGAAGGGACCATCTTATGGTTCCTTACATATGAACCCTGGTACTATTATATACGAGATCAAGAAATTTTGTAGTACAAGAACACTCAGTTACTGAATTCACTAAGTTACTATTCTTAAGAGATGAGAAAAAGTCTTTTGAGATAATCAAAGAATTATGTAGTTATAATGAGAATATCATAGTATATTTCAACTTAAGCTAGATTACATATTGCATATCTTCATTTATCAAAATCTTTTGACTCATTTCCCAGGACACAGAGCCGAATTATTAAAAGCCCAAAACACAATGCGTGCAGGCAATTTCATCCCTATAGGAATACCAACTGTAATACCTCTAGATTTCAAGCATGATCCAAGTGCAATATCACCCCCCTACAAAAAAGTGTAATATCAGAAAATTTTGGAACAAATTTGTGAATAAAATTCAAGTTACCTAACTGATACTAGTTTGGGCAATAAAGGGATTTCATGTTATTATGGGTTTGAATTATAACTGCTAGAAGTAATGGGGGAAAAAATATACTTTCAGGAAGTTTAAGTCTCTACCTAATCCTAAAACTAACCATAAAATTTGAAAAATCTCACAAAGTACCCTAAAATACACATAGCCTATCTCTAATGCATGCATGATTCACCCATTTAATCACCAGACACCTCAACAAGGAGGTGTCAAACTCTCCTAGAACTTTCCTAATGACTCAACATAGCTGATAGATCAAAATCACATGGTCTAACACTCAAAATTCAAAGTGTTCATCAAGCTTCAAAGAGCTATGTCTCAGTTTCTCTTATCTTCCTGACATGACAGGATATCATAGAGCAATATCGCTGAATCAAAACTCCAACTCAATTTTGTGAGAGAATTCATGACCTCTAATTGGTTCTTTGGACTCCTGAGGGTTGTAGCCAACCTAGCTAACCTATTGGAACTCACCTAGTCATCACAATCAATCAGGGTTGCAGTCGGGGTTAAACTCATCCCAATAAGGAATTTGATAAAGCACTCAATCTTTCGTCTATTTCCATTATGACTTTTTCTATGTGATCACTTGATGCTATAGAACATGTCTATTCATTAATAATTTTCCCGTGACATCATTTTTATTGAATTTTATTCTTGCATGTCTTCATTTTTTTCGGCAATGACCGTACCCTGAGCCAATATCTCGCTGTCTATTGACTGGTTTGAGAAACTAGTTGTCGCTGCTTTTTTTCTTTATGTGAAACTACAAGTTTCATTTTATCATTTCTTCTGAAATCATCTATAACTGTCAAGAACATCACTTGTGAATATTTTCTAACTTTCACTTGTGAACATCACTTTGAGGATCCCGAAACAACATCACAACATTTATCTCTCAAGCATTTCTATTCAATTGTTGCATGGCAAGCAACTGCGACCACCTCTTTGTCTCTTTCATATTTGTTTGATGGGTAATAGACACTTGCAGTCTATCAGGAGTGATGCAAAATAGTTTCACCCCTTCTTGTAAAAGGACACTTTTATCCCTTTTGTGCTCCAAAATTTAGGACATTTACATCTCATATCGTACTCTAAGAGAGAAAATTTGTCCCCAAAACTACTACATTGACAGACAATTGCCCCTAGACTAACTATGACACAATTGAGGACGGTATATTTTGAAATTTGATAGACAAATGGGAACAAGTGTCATTTTGTAAACTTAGGGGGGTGGGTGAAAGTGTCTTTTACTTATACTATTACTTTTTTTTTTGAGAAATTGTTTTGTCGTCTACCGGGTTTGAACTTGGGACCTGATGCAGGGGCTTCCAACGCTCTACCACTTGAGCTACCACCCTAGCTGCACTTATGCTATTACTTAAAGAGATGAAAGATGGTTTTGGATCCAAATGTACCTAGTATAATTTAGAATTTTTGACAGAAAATACCCTCGCAGTTTCGCCTCGCTGACACTTAGCTACATGCAGTATCGATTTTCTCACTTATCGTCTCTTGAATTTGTAAAATTGCGACACTTAGGTTAAAATTGATTAACAGCGTTAACTTTCTGTTAAATAAATATGAAGAAGAAAAAGAAGAAAAAAAATAAGAGAAAAGATAAAAGAGAGAAAAACGAAAGAGAAAAATAAAAAAAAAAAGGAGAAAAGACCACATTGTCCATTGTGAAGTGCTAAAATACTAAAAGGACACTCACTTATCTAACGGAAGTTAGCAGTGTTAGTCCATTTTGACATAAGTGTCGCAATTTTACAAACTACAGAGACGATAAGTGGTAATACCAATACTGCATGTAGCTAAGTGTCAGCTAGGGGTGAGCAAAACTTACCCAAACCCGCTCACATCAAACCGGTCCGAATTTAACACCCGTTCATGCTACTTAATTGGGTACGATTATAAAATCGCAAACCCGAACTAACTTTAATTGATCATGGTTTTAAACTTAGCAAAATCGTTTAAGACTGGTCCGGTCCGACTGAATTTTTACATGAAAATATTACATATTGTAGTTAGACAACACCGTCAGATAACTAAATTTATATCCCGAATAATAGTTGTAGTTGATTTTCCTCAAATAACTCATCTTTTTAACAAACTATGTTAATATTTTCAATTCCAAACACGAAGCTTATGCATCTTTATTTTTTTTAAACTAAATTAATACATTTTTCAAATAAGTTATCTAGATTTATCAACCCGTTTAACCCGGTCCGAATCGGGCCGAGTCGATAAGTTAAAGTTTGATTTGGGTATCGAGAACAATTGATTGGGTTTGAGTTAAACGTTCTCCAACCCGTACCTATTGGGTAGGGGCAAATTATTTGACAATACCCGCCCAAACCGGTCCGTGCTCACCCCTAGTGTCGGCGAAGCTGAATTTATGTCAAAAAGTTCATATTTTACGTAAAGAGGTAGTATTGGTTATTAAAAAGTCGGGTATCATTTTCTAAAAAAAATGCAAAACAAAAACAAAACAAGGACAAAAGAAAAGTCATGTATCAAAATGTAACAAAAGTTAAAACATGAGTACGATGGGTGCAATTTTGCCAAAAGTCTTTTCTTTTGAGGAAACAATTTCGCCAAAAGTCTATTATTAGTACATTTTCTGCAAATAAATGCTTCTGTACAATTTCAAAAAAAAAAAAAAAAAAATGCTTCTGTACAATAACCTAGAGCACAACAGAAGAAGAACGAAATGGGGTTTGTTGCGGGGAGCACAGCACAAGGGCAGAGCAGCAGATTCGTTTTTCTTTGGCTAATCAAATTAAATAAGTCTTCAGGGTAATCGATCTTCTTCGCTAAATCGTTCTTTTCTCATCATTCTATGGTTTGTTACTGTTGTATTTTGTCGTCTTAACCCCATTATTTAGATTTGATATGAGACTTCAATCAACAGAAATGAAACTGTAATCTGGCTGTTCGATCTTCAAAAATTTCCATCACAGCCAAATTAGAATTATCAACAAGTTTTCTCTACTAGTCATAATTAAACAAGGTTATAGGCTATAGCCCAATCAAATCAACTACTTATCAATAAAATGTGAAAATAGCTCATATCAATTCTCAAGTACTACATGATCAAGAACACTCAAGTCTCTTAATCAAAGAATCAAGTTTATTTTGTTTTGATTAGAGGCTTCAATCAACCGGAAGGAAGCGGTTCATAGACTTAGTTGCATGTGTGGTTAATTAGCTTGTTTTGTAAACAAGTTCGCTGCAAAATATTGTTTTAAAGCTTGTTTGGTATGAGTTTTGGCTTAATAAACACGGGCGGTGATGAAAGTCGAACCTTAAGACACATAAAGAAAATTTAAATTTTCTAATCTTTCTGATCGGACATGTGATTAAGTTGAAAAAAATGAATTTTCCCTTTGAATAAGTTTCCATTTTCGTTCCGTACTTGGATTAAGTTTTTATGATCTGAATATTCCTCAAACCCAACTTCTCAATAATGTTTTATGCGGGTGCAACGTTTCATTAAATGTTAACCAAGTATGTTAAATTTTCGTTTACTACCAGGTTAAATGTGGTGTAGTTTTTGGTTATCTGGAGCTCAATGTATAAGGTACGCACGGAGAAAATGAGGCCAAGGCACTCACCACCAGCGTATATCAGTGCCATGTCTGAGGCGTAGTAATGTGTTAATCATAATATTATCAGACTTGGTGCTTCGCTGGTTCCCAGGTTGCAATGCTGGGGTATGTATCTGTTTTGCTGCTCAGTTTCCGTCATGTTTTCAGTCTCATCTAACTGCTATTTAAGAACTTACTATATATGCTGTACTCAGTGGGTGTATAACCTTGCTGCAGAAAAACAAAATTGAAAATGACTATTTTCATCCATTGTTTTGCAGTTTTTTCTCCCGTGCAACTGGGCAGGCGAACATTGGATCATTATTCTGCAGATTCGTTGCGGTTAAAAAGGCTCAACTGCTAGAACGTTTAGAAGAATGTGCGTCCCTTTTTCTGTTACTCTATACCTTTTGATGAATGCAACTCCATCGTATGAATGTTGAACATGATTTTGTGTGTGTGTTGCTGTCATAGTTGTCGCCGGTGGTTACAACGGTTTTTGTGTGTGTTGCCCTCCATGTTGCAGGAAAAATAAATAAATGCCAAAACCTGTAGTGTAATGTCACTTAGTAGACTTGTTAAGATTAGCAATTATTGTTTCTCTTTTCAAAGAGAAATGTTGCTTTTTTTGTTTTTTTGTTTTTTTTGTTTTGTTTTTTTTTTTTGTTTTCACATCGCTATTCGCTACCTCCCATTTATGGAAACTGTCACACTACAAGCCCCCTTCCCAAAGCTCACTGATTGCAAGCCCCATTTACAATTTATATGACAATGTGCAATCTCTAAATTTGTTCCGTTACAAAACTAACGGAACCTACATTTAATGGAAGGCTAAGCCCTATTTGGAAATTGCCTTCATAATATTAAATCCACACATAAAATTAGCTAGGGTTTCTCTTGTCTCTACAAAGCTCGATCAATTCTCCAGACTTGTGAGATTCGTTGATTTTTGTCGCATTCTTTTGAATTTGACAATGTTGTGTCCCTTTGTGAATTTACACATGTACTACTTCGGGCTCTTTGATTCACAGACAAAAGTTGATTCTTTGATAGTGTGAGTTTTCTTTCTTCAAGGTGTTCTTGGGTCACATGAGCTTCATTTTTTTTTTTTTTTCCCTTGGACCATTCTGCCTCGACTTGTTTGTTTTTTCTTTTCTTTTTTTAAAGCCTCTGTTTTTTTTTTTTTTTTTTTTTTTTTTTTTTTTTTAATGAAAGCATCAGTTTGATTCTATTAAATATGACAAGCACTATGCCGCAGAAAAATCTTGAACTTGTAGATTTTATCTGATTGAAAATGAAAAAAAAAAACTTGGCTAATTTGAGTATTTCTCCATGTCTTGGTCGGTATATTCTTTTACATGCGGATTTTATATCACGAAGGCAATTATACCCCACAAAAAAGAATCAAAATGAAGAACAAAGAAGAAGATGATCGAAGAAGAAAGAATCTTCAACTATGATCGAGGGAGATTGATTTCTCATAACCAAGAATGAGAGTGCAAACATTGCTTATACAACGGCAGATGAAACCGAGCCAATCAAAGAAGGACAAGTATTCAAAAAGTAACAAATTCGATAGCTAATTTTGTCTTGAGACAGTTGCACATTTAGTGAAACGACGTCGTCATACTTGACATGAGCCCGTATTAGCAAATAACAAAGGTCACTTAATTTATTTCCTACTCCAGCATTCTTATTATTTTTGATAGTCCCCCTCAAGTTGGAGAGTAGTGAGTTGTCATTCCCAACTTGCTAGACAGTGACTAAAAATCATGTGGAGGGAGAGGTTTCGTTCGAATTTCTGCCCGTTGTTCATTTCCTGGAGCATGTTGAACCAAATCTCTAACAAAAATATCATTTCTATATGCTTGGTTCTCTCATGAAATATTGGGTTGCTTGCAATGTGGGTTGCTGAATCGCTGTCACATTTGATAATGGGAACTCCTAGCAACTAAACTTCTAATTCTATAAATAGTGACATGCAGTAAGAGCTAAGCTCCTGTACTCTACTTTAGCAGAGCTTCTTGACTCAACAGGCTGCTTTTTAGACTTCCAAGAAATAAGAGATGATCCAAGATAACTGGAACTCGAGATGTGGATCTTTTTGTGTCTACACGAATCAAAATCTGAGTAGGCAGTGATGAGAGAGGTGTTCTCTGTAGGAAAACAAATTCCTTTTCCTAGTGAGTTCTTGACATACCTGAAGATATGATGAATACCCTTGAAATGCTCATAACTTGGTTTTTAAAGAAATTGGTTTAATTTATGAACAACATTGCAAATGTCTGGCCTGGAGTTGCATAGAAAAAGCAGCTTTCCAATTAGCATTCTGTATAGAGAGGCACCATCTTCGTCGAAGGGAACTCCATCATTGACAATGAGCTGAGAAGAAGCCTTCATTGTTGTCACTGAGGGCTTGCAGTTCAAGTATCCATGACAGTGTACTAATGGCAATTTTTTGCAGACACATGAATAATCCTTGAGCCTTTTTGATGAAATCAAATCCCAGGAAATAATGAAGGTTGCCAAGATCTTTTTTTTACTGAAACTTCTCATTCAACAAGACTTTGAAATGCTCCAACTCTGTTCCATTTTCCCTAACTAACAGTATATCATCGACATGTATTAATAAGTATATAACATAGCTTTTGTACATTTTTGCAAATAGAGAGTAATCAACCTTGCATTGCAATACGGTATTTGAGATGCTTGTTTCAGCTCCATATAAAGCTTTGTTGAGCTTACATACCACATGTTTTCTAGATTGATCATGTGCTCCATAACCTTGAAGCAGCTCCATCTAGACTTCCTCCGTCAAAATGCCATGTAGAACGGCATTATTGGCAATTTGGCATCCATTTGTATAATGTGATTTCCTTGAGTCACTGCATAAGCCAGAATACATTTGAGAGTAGGTCGTTTGGCCAGAGGTGAGAGGTGAGAATGTCTGAATATAATCAATGCCCTCAACTTGGGTGTATCCCTTTGCAACCAACCTGGCCTTATGCCATTCAAAAGTCCCATCTGCCTTATACTTGGTCTTATAGACACATTTGCAGCCAACTGCTTTCGAATTCTATGGTTTCAATGCTCAAAGTTATCAATGCCCTCAATCTTCTTCGATGATTCGTTCCGTTCTAATCATTCAATGGTTTCTTACTGTTTTTTTTGTGACGTCTCAAATTCATTCTATTTGCACAGCCACCCATTATTTTGATTTGATTTGAGACTTCAATCAACATGAATGACTCCATATTAATTTTCCAAGTCTCTTAATCAAAGAATCAAGTTCACTTGTTTATTTATTTTGTTCCGATTAGAGCTTCAATCAACAGAAAATAAGAGGTTCATAAGCTTAGTTGTATGTGTGGTTATGTTGTTCTGTAAACAAGTTTGATGCGAACATTGTTTTGGTAATTTTTATGAGTTTTGGCTTAATGAACCCCGATGATTATGAAAGTCAAATGAATAATGTTGGAAACAGAAACACCCTAACAAGCATAAAGAAAACTCAACTTCTTTAAATCCTACCGATCGGACATGTGATAAGGTTGAAAAAATGAATTTGCCGTTGGATTAAGTTTCCATTTCTGTTTCCGTACTTGGATCAATTTTTTTTTTTAATCTGAATATTCCTCCAACCCAACTTCGCAATTATGTTTTACGTGGGTGCAACGATTCATAAAATGTTAACCAAGTTTGTTAAATTTTCGTGACTACCAGGTTAAATTTAAAGGTGGTGCAGTTTTCCGGCTATCTGGATATCAATTTATACTGCACACACGGAGAATATGAGGCCAAGGCTCTCACCACCAGCGCATATTTAATTTCACATATAAATGATACTCAATTATGTTTTACATGGTGCCTAGCTGGTTGGCAGGTTGCAATGCTGGGGTAAGTATCTGTTTTTCAGTTCAATTTCCGTCATATTCAGTCTCATCGAACTGCTATTAGAGAACTTACTAAATATGCTGTACTTAGTCGGTGTCTAGCCTTACTGCAGAGAGATTATAGACAAAGCATGTTAATTTGAAAACGAGCATGTTGGGCATACGCTATTGCTTTTTGCCAGAAAAAGTAAAATTGAAGATGAATATTTGCTTCCATTATTTTGCAGATATTTGCAACTGCTCTTGCGATCATCGAATCATTATTTTGCAGATTCGTTGCGGTAAAAAAGGCTCAACTGTCGGAACGTTTAGAAGAATGTACGTCCCTTTTTGTGTTACTTTTTTTTATACTTTTTGATGAAAGTAACTCCATCGTATGAATGTTGAACAGGATGTCGTGTGTGTGTTGCTGTCATAATTGTCACTGCTGGTTGCAACTGGTTTTAGTTTTCCGTGTATTTAGTATTGTTCTTCTCCTCGTGCTGCTTCTGTTGTAGCCCTCCATGCAACCAAGGAAAATAAATAAATGCTTAAACCTGTAGTGTAATGTCACTTGGATGGATTTGATATTATTAACCATTATAGTTTCTGCCTTCAAAGATAATGGATTTTTTTAAAAAGATCTATGGAGAGATTGTTAGCTAGATCAAATGTACTACAATTTATTTTCTAAGATAGATGGTAAAAGAATTTAATAGTGAGCCTCTCAAATGTATGTATGTTCCAGAACAACCTAAGCTATAGATCTCCAAGGGAATATGTTCCAAATATAGGATTAATTTGCAAGATAAATTGCATTTCAAAAATACGTAACCAAACAACACCTTCAGCTAATGGAACAAACCAAGGTTACCTGATCTTGTAGGAATGAGGTTAACCAGTGGTAGGCTATTTCGATAGATTAGTTAGATTAAAGTTCGACTCTCTAGATCGATTACTTAAATGCAGGAATCTGGTGTAAAAAGATGTACTGCTATAGAATTGCCAAGTACAACTATTGATCTGTAATTGTGTAAATCTATCTTGGCCTTTCTATCGTACATATGAAAAGTTAGTGAGAAAAGTTAGTGGGAAAAATGTGACTTACATTATTATGTTATTGTGTAAGAGAGTACATAGTAACATATTGGGTTTCTGTACAAAAAGTAGCATTATGGTGATTTGAAGTGGTTGACACTCCATAATTCCACAGATACATTTGTTCCTTTTTCCAGATTTCTATTAACTGTCAAGTATGTTTTTCTTTGTAAACTTTGATGGAATACACCAACTCCAACACTGGTGGATATATCCTGTAAATCTTCCAAAGTAAACATGTTTACGTATGTTACATGTTCACTATATCTGGCCTGTAAGCAAACCGCCATGTGATATATGCATTTGGGGTTCATTGATGTGGGTAGATATAAATTATGTTTATCAAACCCTTTCAGATGTATAGGGAAACTTACGAGTAACCAACCTGCATTGGGTTGAGTTTACTTAGAATGCCTCTTTCACCTCTCCTATTTTCATCACCAACCCAACATCAAAAGCCGATTTCACATCCGACCACTTCGGGACCGCGTCGTACCGCCGCGCTCGGAGACACCAGCTGCTTGGTTCGGCACATGAGAAAGGTGCTTGGTTCGGTGCATGGGAGAATCACCCATGCTTGTGGATGTGTGAAAAGAAATAAATAAGTAAAACATAAATTCAATAAAACAGTCAAGGGCGTTAAGCATCTAGGGTAAAACTAAAGAAGCAACACCGTTGAAGATCCACTGTAGTATTTCTTCTATGATAACCACTAAGCCTGGTGGTGTTTACTTAATTTTAGAAACTAGAGTATTGCCCGTGTCCGAGGGCACTATCCCTAAATTGAATTGTTTTTAAATTTAGAGTTGTCTTTTTTAAATGAATTTAGAGGTGTTATCCAAAAATTATATGTACAAATGTGGTGAAAAAAAAAAACAACTTCCAAGTATGGGATGAGCGTTATTAATGGACGTGGGAATCACTCACAACCTATCTCCTATTAGTTAGGGATGTACTTGAGAAAAACCTCTCTCATATTAGTTAGGGATGTACAAAGAGAGTGGGTAGTTAGAGATGTAACAAGTATGTTTGATCTAATGGTGGGGATGTGGTTGATTTAATCTAACGATTGAAAATCATAAGTTAGTTAAACCATGCTAGTTTATAATATAGATGTTAAAACCACGCGCTGAATGGTGTCGTTTATGAATGGAAAAATCTCAAACTGCAGAAAACAAAAACCAAACCTATTAAACCGAATCATACAATATGAAGAAATTACACTATTGCCATTCCATTCAATTGAGAGCCGCTTCACAAGTAACTACCACGAAAGTTTAGCAGTTTGAGCCAATAAATTACCAATCGTGTTTGTGTAATTAAGCAATAATGTTGGTGCATTTCAGGAAATTAAAACTTTAGCAATACTAGTACAAATCTGACTGAAAAAAATTAGACGGAACAGCTTATGGTGCTTCAGTGAGGACCCAACATCCACTGTTGGTGCTTACTAAGCCGAGCTTGTCCGGGATTTCTTTTCAACTCAAACTTGAAGACATGTCTTGCATGGGCAGCTTATTATTACCAAAATTTAACCACTGTGTAAAGCCCATCATAGGCATAAAATCCAACATCTTGTCTTTTGTTACCTTGAATAACACTCACTGAATTCCCAATTTCAAGCCTGGTTTCTGAGCAAGGTTGCCTTTCTTATTAAGTGTTTGGTCTTCATACTTTTTCGTTGTATGTCCCGTATTCCCTCCTTGCCCAAAGAATGTTATGAAGTCGACCCTCTTCATTTGTGTAATGCCTACCCTCAGTAGCTACAATTGAGATGCGTACTACCCTTGTTCCGTTATGCATGATGTCTATGCCAACTACCACTTGCTAATGCAGGCCAACAAGATAGGCCTCTCTTATATAATGGAAGAGAGGGAGTATGCATCTCAATTGTAGTGAGGGTGGGAATTACACAAATGATATGAAGAGTGCTAACTTCATAACTTTCTTTTGGCATGGAGGCAATATGGGGCGTACGGGGAAAGAGTATGACGACCAAACCCTTTATAAGAAAGGCAACATTGCTCGGAAAAACAGCTTCGAAATTGAGAATCCGGCGAAGGTTATTCGAGGAGGCAAAAGATAAGTTGGTAGGCTCTATGTCTACGATGGGCTTTACAAAGTGGTTAAATATTGGCAATTAAAAACTGTCAATGGAAGATGTTCAAGTTTTAGTTGAAAAGAAAACAGGTCAAGCTCGGCTTAGTTAGCTCCAACGGTGGATGTTGAGTGCTCACTGAAGCACCGTATGTTTTTCCGCTTAATCATTTTTCAATCAACTTTGTACTAGTACCACTCCGATTCTTCTCTTTCTCCCCATTGGGGAGTGGCACAAGATTTAAGGAAATGGTGTTTTTAACCATTTTGCCCCTGAGTGGAAGGTTCATTTACAAAAGGCAGACCTCATAAAAAAGTACCTACCAAATTATTGAATAACATCAAACACAACCAAAACAACAAAAAACACACCACCATCACCTGTCAACCACCACCATCAGTCCACCACCACCAGATCTACTACACAAAAATTTAAAAGTCTGAACGAAGAACAGAAGAAGAATTTGCAAATCAAACATTAAAAAACATGTCTTATCTTAAAAAAAATCAGATCTAACCAAGTACTGAACCACCATTTGGATTTAACCTACAAAAATTAGAAGAGAAAGAAGAAGAAAAATGAGAAGAGAATAACAGAGGAAGAGCAGAGAGGGAGGGGAAGATGGATCTCGTTCCAGGTGAAACAGAACCACCATTCTGATCTCGTCTAAAGCCATTCGGAGCCAATTGTAGAACCACCGTCCGGATCTTGTTCGGCGCCATTCGGAGTCTCCATTGAACAACCAGTCAACACCGGCCATTTTACCACCACCGCCAACGAGCTACTGCTGTTGGCAGCTTCTCCTTCATCCTGCAATAGCACTGGACATCAGAGAGGGGGGGGGGGGGGAGATTCAGAGAGAGAAAACTCACCAAATCTCAGAAATTGAACAATATATATCCTTCATTTTTACCCTCTCTGCAACCATGTAACCCCAAGATGATGATGTATCTGATGAAGATCAAGAGGAGAATACCAGTTGATGCGATTCTGAGAGAGGGGAAGGAGAGAGAGAGAGAGATAGAGAGAGAGAGAGAGAGAGAGAGAGAGAGAGAGAGAACTCACCACATCCAGGTCCTCATCGCCGCTGTTCGGAGCCTCCTTGAGCCACCAACTACGTTACCTGGACTTGTCACTTTCGCGAAAGTACCCGGGTCGATATGATACGATCCGGGTACGGGTATGGTTTCCGTGTCGATCCGGTCGTCTTCCTCGTGGACGCGGCTGACTGTCAGTCCTCGTGTAAATCCGGTTGTCGTTCAATCGCCATCGTTTGATGCGTCAAACTTCCACCAACGTCTCCGCCCTCTGTTTTCTATCAGAAGGTCGTCTTCTTCGTCGTTCAGACATGGAACCCTGATTTCTTTTGGCTCGTGAGTTATATGAATTATGTTGGGCTTCATCCGTTTTATTGATTAAATATCATACGCTTGGTTGGGCTTCTTATGACAAGTATCCCAAATGTAATATTTATTATCAGGGCCTTATTATTCATACTGTCTCAGCCCAAAAAGCCATTATTATTGATAAAAAGCTCTTTATAAAGTTCTTTTATTTCAGAATAGTCCTTGATATGATAAGAAAAAAGTTATTGGACTCCTTCTCTACACTAAAATGGATGCACAACTTGCACAAGGACATACACTTAAATATAAGAGTATACATATCCCCGCACCCGTGTCCAAAATTTGGGTACTTTTCAGCCGAGTCCCCGGGTCTTAAATTTCAACAAAAAGTCAAATCCGACCCTCGGATACACACCCGACATGACACCCGCACCCGAGTCCAGGTAACGTAGGCCACCAGTCAACACTAGCATCAAGAACAACTCTCTGCCTCTGGGTTATGTCTCGGGAAGAACAAGAGAGAGGGAGAGGTAAAGAGACATAGAAGAGAGGTAGAGAGAGGAGATGATTGTTGACGAAAAGTGGGGTCTTTTAAGAGGGTAAAATTGTCATTTGCCTTCATTAAATTTGCCAAATATGAAAATGGGGAGAAAGAAGAATCGTCCCAAAAAGGAAAATGGGAAGAAAGAGAAGAATCGGAGTGGTATTACTTGATTTCCTTAAATGCACCAACATTATTGCTTACTAATACTACACTATCCTTATTGGTTTTAGCTCAAGTGCCAAACTTTTGTGGTAGTTGCTTAGGAAGCGGCTCTCAATTAAATGACAACCGAACAATTGGTTTATGTCATTTGATTTTAATAGGTTTGGTTTGTGTTTTCTGCGGTGTGAGATTAATAACCACCAGATTTTTCAACCGTGCAACTAGTCTGGGATGATTGGATCATTATTTTGCAGATTTGTTGTGGTCAAGACAAGGGTACCAGTGACGCATTTATGCCTTTTTTTGAGGTAACAAATGCGGTTTCCAAGTTCCATACAAGAAGGGGTCTGTCTCTCTTTGGTTTGTGTTCTCTTGTGGTTTACTCTGAGAACCCAAATCGACAACCGCAACAGAATGTTTCAGAAGGTAGGACGGAGCTGATAGCAAACTCTCCTTTGCGCTTCTCCTTTCCTGTCTACCTTCCTCGCCATCTCTCTCGACGGTTCTCAAGCGGGTTTTCTTATCTCAGGTGGGTTTTTAACTGGATCGGTAAGTCCTCGCCGTTTTGAGCTATATCGCTTAAATTGTGAATGCTCGAAATTCGTAATTGTTGTATCTTCGATAACATATTGGTGAGTCTGGGTCTTCTTATTGTTCACTGATTTCTTCGATCATGGTGATTTTGCTTACGTTTACCTGTTATTTGGAGTAGGAAGCAGTAAAACACTATCTCGGTTGGTACTAGCTGGGGAAACCGTGAAAGTTCTTTTTTTTTACGAAGTCAACTAATGTGAAGTGCATGAGCTAATTAAGACTAGTAGTAGTGGATTTTTCCATTCACAAGATAGGAGAAAGTGATTGGAATAGAATTTTGCTATAATTTTGATTAGTCATGTCCTAGATGTTGGTTTCGAGAGAAAAGAAGGGAAAACTATCCATCATGTTATTGACTGATTTGTTTGGTTGGTTTGATGCCTATTCATCTCGAGACAGTTCTTAAAAATTGTTTGTCCGTTGCATTCACACTGGCTTTACAATTCTTGAGAGAGCAGTAATAGAAGCATAATGGTTTACGAACTGTGCCGTCCACTTCTACTTTCAGACACAGGGTCGTCCTTATGGAGAGAAATAACTTGCACACACTCTTTCTCATGTCTTAGAATCAGACAGTGTGTGCAAGTTATTTCTCCTCCATAAGGACAACCCTGTGTTTGAAAGTATCATAGGCTCGCACAAACCCTTGATGCTTCTGATACTGCTTTCTCAACAACTGTAAAGCCAGTGTGAATGCAACGGACAAACAATTTTTACAAACTGTCTCAGGATGAATAGGCATCAATCTAACCAAACGAAGCAGTCAACAACGTGATGGATGGTTTTCCTTCTTTTCTCTCAAAACCAACATCTAGGACATGACAGTAACCAAATTTATACCAAAATTCTATTCAATCACTTTCTCCTACCTTGTGAATGATTGATGCCACTACTATTAGTCTTAATTAGCTCAGGCACTTCACAGTAGTTGACTTTGTCAAAAAAAAGGAACTTTCACGGTTTCCCCAGCTAATAACAACCGAGATAGTGTTTTACTGCTTCCTACCTCAAATAACAGGTAAACGTAAGCAAGATCACCACCATAGAAGAAATCAGTGAACAATAAGAAGACCCAGATTCACCAATATGCTATCGAATATACAACAATTACCAATTCCGTGCATTCACAATTTGAGCGATATAGCTTCGAGACGGCGAGGGCTTACCGACCCAGTTGAAAACCCACCTGAGACAATCAAACCCGCTTGAGAACCGTTGAGATAGAGAGGAACGTCAACGGTAAAGGAGAAGCGCAAAGGAGAGTGTGCTATCAGCTTTGTCCTTCCTTCTGAAATGTTCTGTTACGGTTGTCTATTTGGGTTCTCAGAGTAAACCACGAGAGAACACAAATCAAAGAGTGACAGCCTCCTTCTTGTATAGAACTTGGAAACCGCATTTATTACCCCCCAAAAAGGCAAAACATTTAGAAGAATGTATGTTCCTTTTTGTGTTACTCTGTTTATACTGTTTGTGAACGTAACTCCATCGTCTGAATGCTGAACATGATGTTCTGTGTTTGTTGCTGTCATAATTGTCACTGGTGGTTTTCTTTTCTTTAGGATAGTTCTTCTACTCTCGCTGCTGCTGTTGTTGTAGCCCTCCATATTGCAAGAAAAATAAATAAATGCCAAAACCTGTAGTGTAATGTCACTTAGATAGACTTGTTAAGATTAGCCAATATAGTTTCTCTTTTCAAAGAGAATATTTTTTTTTCACATTGTACCTCCAATATATGTAAACTGTCACATTACAGCCCCCTTCCCGAAATCCCCGATTGGAAGCCCAATTGCAAATTATATGACAATGTGCAACCTCTAACTTTGTACCTTTACAAAACTAACGGAACCTACAGTTTATGGATGTTAAGCCCTATCTGGAAATTGTCTTCATACTATTAAATCCACACATAAAATTGGCTAGGGTTTCTCTTGTCTCTACAAAGCTCGATCAATTCTCAAGAGACTCGTGGTATTCCTTGATTCTTGTCATATTCTTTTGAATTTGACAAAGTTGTGTCCCTTTCTTTGTGAACTAACACATGGACGACTTCGCGCTCTTTGATTCAGAGACAAAAGTTGATTCTTTGATAGTGTGTTTTTCTTTTCTTCAAAGCGTTCTAGGGTCACATGAGCTTCATATTTTTGCCCTTGGACCTTTATGCCTCAACTTGTTTGTTCTTTCCTTTTTTTTAAAAGCCTCTGTCTGTCTCTTTTTTTCTTTTTAAATGAAAGCATGGGTTTGACTCCATTAAAGATGACAAGAACTATAAAGTAGAAAATTTTGAACTTGTAGATTTTATATGATTAAAATTTTAAAAAAGTTATCTTGGCTAATTTGAGTTTTTCTCCAAGTTTACCCAACAAAAATCTTATATTACGAAGAAAATTTTACCCAACAATAATAATCAAATTAAAGAACAGAGAAGAAGAAGAGACGATGAATGAAGAAGAAAGAATCTTAAATAGCTATGAATGAGGGAGATTAATTTTTCATTAACCAAGAAGGAGATCAAACAATGCTTATACCACGGCAGATGAAACCAAGCCAATCAAAGAAGGACAAGTGTCCAAAAAAGTGACAAATTCAATAACTAATTTTGTCTTGACACAGTTGCACATAGAGTGATACTTGATATGAGCCCTTATTTGAAAATAACGAATGTCACTTAATTTATTTCCTATCCCATCGTTCGTATTATTTCTGATAGTCCCCTTCAAGTTGGAGAGTATTGAGTTACCACTCTCAACTTGCTAGACCGTGACTGAAAAGCTTGTGGAAGGTGAGGTTTCGTCATAATTTTAGCTCGTTGCTAATTGCCTGGAGCATGTTGCAGCTGAAGAATTCCTCCTTGAACCAAATCTCTAACAAACATATCATTTCGATATGCTTGGTTCTCTCATGAAATATTGCCGAATCCCTATCACATTTGAGAGTGGAACTCCCTGCCACCAGGGCCGGCCTCAACCCTAGGCAACTTAGGCACTCGCCTAAGGCCTCGGATTTTGGCAGGCCTCATATTATGGGGTCGTTATAACTAATTTTATGTAAATCTAATTAATTAAGGAGAATTATTAGTATAAAAAGGCAGTAAAATTAATGTAATATTTAGAACGATGCGAGAGCGGATTTTTAGGAGATAAAAAAGGTTGATTTAACGTGTGAAAGAGTGTAAGTAGGAGAGTACTTTGTTGTTATCGATTTATATTAATATTAAGATGACAACAAGAATATTTAACAACGGTGTTTATAAGGATATACATGGAGATAAAAGAGGAGATAATGGTGGAAGTGGGTTGTGATGAGAGAGTATTTTGGGATCCGTTGTTGATATTAATTCTCCCAAAATTGGTAATGTTTTTTATCTTCCCAATTCTGCAGAGATTTTTTATCGTTTTCTTTTTTTCTTTTTACTGTTTGGGTAAACATTTCTGTGTATTCCATTTTTTCTCCTTTACATTTTCTTTAATGTCTACAAAAATCAATCTTCTTCAACCTGTACGTGTTCTTGATACTAGCATGTGTTTGATTATCACTGAGTTTCTTCGGGTAACTCATAGAGCACATATTATTGGGCTTCACTTACTGGGTTTTGATAACTGTTTAGGCCCATTTGTTCACTTATCCTCATAGTTGTGTAAAGGCCCATCTCTATGGCCCGTTAGCTTAGGTCCAGTAGTTTACTTAACCTAATTCTATCCGACCGTTCGGTCTATTGTATATAAGCTCTCTTTCTGCCGTTTGGTGAATACAATGAATCATCTTCATTTTCTCTCATCCTCTCTTTCTCTCACTTCACAAACCCTAATACCTTCAATCATGGTATCAGAGCTTTGATATGGCTCTCGCCACCACCACTCCGGCTACCACGCTGATGTATCTCCTATCCAATATACACAACCTCTTACCCTTCAAATTAGATGGGTCCAATTTTGTTTTGTGGCGACATCAGATCAGTTCGATTCTTCGAACCCATTCTCTGTTTGGGTATCTCGATGGCTCGATCTCTGCTCCGGCTGAATTTCTCTCTTCTCCCGACGGCTCCACCACACCAAATCCGGCGTTTACCGCCTGGACCTCACAGGACCAAGCGGTCCTCACGATCCTCAACTCTACTCTCTCTCAAGAGGCCTTAACCAAGGTTCTGGGCTCTCACACCTCTAGATCTGCTTGGCTCGTCCTCGAGCGTCGATATGCTTCACTCACCCGTTCAAATATTCTTCAACTTAAATCAGAACTGCAGACTCTCCGTAAACGCTCCGACTCTATTGATTCATATATGCAGCGATTCAAACTGATTCACAACAAATTAGCAGTCTCCTCGGTTCTAATCGATGATGAAGACATGTTGTTGTATGTCCTCAATGGACTCCCACCTTCATACAACTCTTTTCGATCCTCTTTACGCACCAGATCTGACCCGATGTCCTTTGAGGAGCTCCATGTTCTCTTGAAAGCTGAAGAAGCTATGCATGAATCGCAATCTCACCAGTCTGAAGCCTCTAACCCTAATCCGACGGCGTTCTATACCACCAAAGGGGGTCGTGGTGGCCGTTCTCCTTACGGTCACCGTGGCGGTGGTGGTCGATCTGGTTCGCGAGGCTACGGTGGTGGTCGATTTGAATCTCGTGGCTGCCGTTCGGGTTTTGGATCTGGATCCCATTCCAACTACAACTACGGTTTCGGTTCGGACTCGGATTCCGGATATGGTTATGGTCATGGATCCGGGTATGGGTCGGGTCCAGCTGGTGGTTCGGGTTACGGATCGGGTCGAGGACATTCGGGTCGGTTCGGATCACGGGGGAGAACCGGTGGATCCGGAAGAGGTAGCTCCGGTCCGATAACTTGTCAAATCTGCGGCAACGATTACCATACTGCTCTTGACTGCTGGCATCGTATGGACTATTCTTATCAAGGCAGAATGCCACCTGATCAGCTCTCTGCAATGACAGCTTCCTCTTCTCAGCTCCCTTCTCCCGATATATGGCTGACAGACACCGGAGCCTCCAACCACATGACGGATGACTTCCGGAATCTCACTCTATCCGAACCCTACACAGGACTTGATCAGGTGACAGTCGGTAATGGCTCCACTTTGCCCATACAAAACTCTGGTACTGTCTACCTCTCAACTTCAAATTGTGCCTTTACTTTATCAAATACTCTTCATGTTCCTTCATTATCTGCAAACTTGCTTTCTGTAAATAAATTTTGCAATGAACACAACACACGATTAATTTTTGATAAAACTTCATTCTGCATCCAGGATGTGGAAACTGGCAGAATCATGTATCAGGGTCTCAGTAGAAATGGTGTTTACCCTATGTCGTCTCTTCCTGTCAAATCTGGCCCACAGGCCTTTCTGGGTCAAAGAATTCAAGCTAATTTGTGGCACTCTCGCCTTGGTCACCCTTCTAACTCAATTTTGCATCAATGTGTCAAGTGTCTTAAGTCTGGTTCTGTTAAAAATATTGGTACAATTTGTGAGGCCTGTCTTGCTGGGAAAATGTTGCGGTTACCTTATACACCTTCTTCTAATACTGCTACTGCTACTGCTCCTTTACATTTACTGCATTCAGATGTTTGGGGACCTGCATCTACCTTATCTCTTGCTGGATATAAATATTACGTCTTGTTTATTGATGATTACTCTAAATTTACGTGGTTATTCCCATTACAACTGAAATCTGATGTGCAAAATGTCTTCATGTCCTACAAACTGTTTGTGGAAAAATTACTTGGCTATTCCATAAAAATCCTTCGTTCTGACGGAGGTGGTGAGTTTACTGTCTTTCTCTTCCAAAAATTACTTGCTGATAGTGGAATTTCTCACCAAAAATCCTGTCCCTAACACCGCAGCAAAATGGTGTTGCTGAACGCAAACACCGGCACATTATAGAAACAGCGGTAACTCTCTTGCACAATGCATCTTTACCTAATTTTTTTTGGCACCACGCTGTAGCTACGGCTACATACTTGATAAATCGCATGCCTAGTCAAAATACGTCAAATAAATCACCTTTTTGAGATTTTGTTCAAAGTTAAACCTGATTACTATGCTCTAAAGGTGTTTGGTTGCGCTTGTTATCCAAACTTACGTCACTACAACAACTCTAAACTTGACCCTAAGACTCAACAATGTGTTTTTCTTGGGTATGCCTCTGGTTATAAGGGCTTTCTGTGTTACAATCGTAAAACTCAGAAATTTTACATTAGTCGAGACGTAATATTTGATGAGTTTGTATTTCCATATGCTACTGCTATTCATACCTCTTCTCAAAACTCACATTTTACTTCTGTTGATGTTTCAGGCTCATTTGATTGGGTTCCTGATCTCAGTTCCCCAGCTGGTCCTAACCATGGCCCTTGCCCCTTTTCTGGTCCAGGTGCTCAGGCCAGTCCCCCCTGGTCCTGGCCCTAGGATCAGCCCTTCCCCTGGTCCAGATGTTCTGGTCAGTCCCCATCCTGGCCCGAATCATAGGACCAGGCCCCTGCCTAGCCCAGGAGTTCAGGTCAGTTCCCCTGCTGGTCCTGGCCCTGGGTCGTGCCCCCAAACTGAGGGATCTAGTATGGTGCAGCCACCCATTGATTCTGCTGAGACTCCTACTTCAGATACTACATTTACAGATGCTACACTTGCAGCCCCTCCTCAGCAGATCCCTGGTCTTGGCATGGCACCTGCTACCCCGATGATGGCTTCAACTCAACCTCAACCCCAATCCATTTTGGGTCCACATCCGATGCAAACTCGTAGTAAATCGGGTATAAGTAAAAAGAAAGTATTGTTTCACACTACTTCTCCCTCACATGCTGGTTTTACTGCTGCTGCACACACTCACAATACACTTTCTGATCCTGTTTCATTTAAAGAGGCTTCTCAACACCCTCAATGGAAAAATGCAATGGTTGAGGAGTTTGAGAGCCTCTTACAGCAAAACACTTGGAGTTTAGTTCCTAAACCCCCTTTTGCTAATATCATTGGTAATAAGTGGGTTTACAAAACAAAATTTAATCCTAACGGTACAGTTTCTCGATTTAAGGCCCGTCTTGTGGCTAAGGGGTTTCACCAAACCCCTGGCCTAGATTTTGACGAAACGTATAGTCCAGTTGTAAAACACGCAACAGTTCGCTGTATTTTGGCCTTAGCTACCTCCTTTTCTTGGCCGTTACAACAACTGGACGTCAAAAACGCTTTCTTACATGGCACCTTACGAGAAACTGTTTATATGAGTCAACCCACCGGGTTTGTGAATTTTCAGTTTCCTCACCACGTGTGTACACTCCATAAATCCATTTACGGGCTCAAACAGGCCCCCCGGGCCTGGTTTGAGCGTTTCACCACTTACCTTCTTGGACTTGGTTTTGTTTCTTCATATGCTGATACTTCTCTTTTTATACGTCACAGTCACAATCGTATTACTTTACTTCTTTTATATGTCGACGACATTATTTTAACCGGCAACGATCCTACTTATATTTCTTCTCTTGTTACTCAATTAAGCTCTGAATTTGCAATGACCAATCTTGGTCCATTGACGTACTTTCTAGGGCTTCAAATTACTCGCTGCAGTTCTGGGTTATTAATACACCAGGAGAAATACATAGTAGACTTACTTGCACGCTTTAACATGAGCACTTGTAAACCTGCACCTACACCTTTACCCGCAGGTTCCGAATTTCATATTTTAGATGGTGTACAACTCTCCGATCCAACTGTGTATAGACAATTATTAGGTGGCTTACAATACTTGTCTTTTAGTCATCCTGATATTGCATATGCCGTTAATCATTTATGCCAATTCATGCATCAACCCACACAATCACATTTCACTGGTGCAAAACGCATCTTTCGGTACCTACAAGGTACTAAAACACATGGGCTTTTCTACACTAAAGGCCATCTCCCCTTTCATGTGTTTACCGACGCCGATTGGGCTGGAGACCCAACTGATCGTCGCAGTACCTCTGGGTCATTTATTTTTCTTGGGCCCAATCCCATACATTGGGCCTCCAAAAAGCAGCCCACTGTGGCCCGCTCTTCAACTGAGGCCGAATATAGGGCCCTAGCCATTGGGGCTGCAGAAATCTCTTGGTTCAAATTACTTTTTCATGATTTACGATTTTGCATTCCTCAACCTCCTGTCCTTAGGACAGACAACTATTCTGCCCTCGCTTTAACGGCCAACCCACGAAACACATCGAACTTGACTATCACTATGTCCTGGAAAAGGCACTTCGTCATGAACTAATTGTTTCTTTTATTTCAGGTGCTGATCAAGTCGCCGATATCTTCACCAAGTCTCTGCCTATTGCACATTTCGAGCAGCTAAAGCATAAACTGATGGTTACAGCTCCACCATCAGTTTAGGGGGGGATCATAGAGCACATATTATTGGGCTTCACTTACTGGGTTTTGATAACTGTTTAGGCCCATTTGTTCACTTATCCTCATAGTTGTGTAAAGGCCCATCTCTATGGCCCGTTGGCTTAGGTCCAGTAGTTTACTTAACCTAATTCTATCTGACCGTTCGGTCTATTGTATATAAGCTCTCTTTCTGCCGTTTGGTGAATACAATGAATCATCTTCATTTTCTCTCATCCTCTCTTTCTCTCACTGCACAAACCCTAATACCTTCAATCAGTAACCTCAAACTGAAAAATAGTGAGTTCTACCATCTACAATCCAAGCTTTGCGTCGAATTCATTCCCTCTCCCTCGCATGTAAGTCCAGTACTTCAAATAATCTGAACAGGTTCAATTCCGGGTTCATTTGGTAGTACTTCATTTTCTAACCTCGCACCATTTTAATACTTTTACGTTACTGTATTGCTTTATGCTCTTTTTTTATAATGTAAGCTAGGAAATTGGAATTTAATCACGAAAAACATAAGAAAAAAGAAGAATACAAAATCTGATAAATTCTCGCAAGAACGATTAACCGGACATGCTATTCCTCGGCAGACTTGCTATTCATCAATTTGAGAATGTGATGTTTGAAAAATAATGATCTTGAAACTCCAATTATCAAATTTGCATCCAATAACGCAAGAAATGTAAGCTTAAACTAATGTTATAAATATTTTCATCAAGGCCTCAATAACAAATTGGCCTAAGGCCTCCGAGTTTCTTGAGACGGTCCTGCATGCCACTAAACTTCTAATTCTACAAATAGTGACAACTGTCATTTGATCTCACATGCAGTAAGAGCTAAGCTCATGTACTCTATTTTAGCAGAGCTTCTTGACACCACAAGTTGCTTTTTAGACTTCTATGAAATAAGAGATCCAAGATAAATGGAAATCCAGAGGTGGATATTCTAGTGTCTTCAAACCCGCTATCTGAATCAAAATCTGAGTAGGCTGTGGTGAGAGAGGAGTTCCCTGTAGGAAAACAAATTTCTTTTCAAGGTGAGTTTTTGACATGCATGAGGATATGATGAATATCCTTCAAATGCTCATCACTTGGTTTTGAAAGAAATTGGCTTATTTATGAACAACATAGCAAGTGTCTGTCCTGGAGTTGCATAGGTAAGGCAGCTTTCCAATTAGCATTCTGTATAGACAGGAACCATCTTCATTAAAGGGAACTCCATCATTAACAATGAATTGAGAAGAATCCTTCATTGGTGTCACTTGTGGCTTGCAGTTCAAGTATAATAGCAAATTTTTGCTGATACATGAATAGTCCTTGAGCCTTTCTAATGAAATCAAATCCCAAGAAATAATGAAGGTTGCTAAGATCTTTTGACTGAAACTTATCATTGAACAAGACTTTGAAATGCTCCAACTCTATTTCATTGTCCCCAACTAATAGTAGTATATCTTCATGTGCTCATAAGTATATAACATATTATCATGTACTATTAAGTATATAACATAGCTTATATCATCATGTACTAATAAATATATAACATAGCTTTTGTCCCTTTTTTGCAAATAGAGTGTAAATTGCTGCTGGGTTGCTCTAACAAAGCTCTACTCAATGCTATGGTAAGGTTTTTGCAGGTCAAGCTTTAGAATAAAGTCCCCAATCTTCCCTTTTTTAAGCGTAAAGTCAAGGACAATGTCTTGCACAATGATGATATTATCATTGCCTCTTCTACCAACTATAAACCTTGATTGGAAAGGGGAGATCAATCTATCAAGGAGGCATTTGTGATGTGTTTGTTTGTTTGAACCGTTGTGCTGTTTATGACAATACAACTATCAATTGTAAGGAAAGGTGTAATGAAACATCTCATGTTTGACATGCATGTTCCTCGTGTCTAAAGGCCCCGATGCGCCTACAAAAGCACTATTGATGAACTCAAAAAAAAAGTCATTCAATGAGTTACTATAGTCTATAAATATAATATCTAGTACATTCATTTTCTTTTGACGTGGGATAAAAAACACTGAGAAATTGTAAGTAATCTCAAGTCTATGGGCTCCCTTCCAAGTGAGGAAATATTACCATTTCAAATCTTGGTTTCTTTGTTTCGTGAAATATTACCAT
This sequence comes from Linanthus parryae, assembly GCA_023055425.1. Taxonomy (NCBI): domain Eukaryota; kingdom Viridiplantae; phylum Streptophyta; class Magnoliopsida; order Ericales; family Polemoniaceae; genus Linanthus; species Linanthus parryae. Next base: position 46,147,340 of record JALGPY010000010.1, on the reverse strand, counting down.
TTTAATTTCTTGAAGGCCAAAACTAGGTTTCTCATGATGTGTAGATCCGAAAGAAATTACAACAAGTTAATTAAATAAAGGAATATATCCTTTCAGGTACAGAGTGCATTGATACACACATAGGTATATTTTACAGTGCAGTGCCTAGCTATTCTTTCTCCTTCAAGAAAACTGGAATTCTATAAATGGATCATAGGCTAATTAGTTGCATTGAGTATTTATGAACCTCTAGTTCACGATGCTAGAGTATTTTTTAACTCTTCTTCTGAATCTCCCCCTAACAAAGAAAGAGGTTAAGGATTAGAAGTGAAGCCAATACCTCAGGTTACGTGTAGGATTAATAGAAACTGTCCACATGCTTAGAGCTTTGTTCATCAATCTGATGTGTATCCAGGAATGTAGTTGGGTTGGTTTGATTCTCTAATATGTTTGTGTTTTGCAATTTAGTGCGGCAGGTTCATGGGTAACGAAGAAACAGACACTTGGTGAATGAGAACGACATACTATTGGTTCAAAAAGGGAAAGTCAGCATCAAAGTGAAGGGTTCAATGCCATCGTTGGAGAAATGGTTTTGTACCAGAAGAGCTTTTTCCATAAACACTATGTTCTTTTGTTAGGTTCCGTGTTCTCTTTATTTTTTTTGGGGGTTATGCTCCATGTCAATTCTCATCACTGATTTCGTGTTATTCATGTGGAGTTTGATTAGTTCATTCGTATTCATTGATTTACCGGGGATGAAGCATTCTGATTCGTCGTCGGGAACGAGAATGGAATTCTGATTTCTTCGTTTTCTCACGGCATCTCTTTGCTTTTTTGCGGAGATCAAAGCTTGAAAATGAAGTTCGGATTCGATTGTTTTTTATGTCTCTCTTTGTTTTATTTTCACTGTGTGTTTTCCTTGTATTTGTGCTAGATTTGTTACCAAACCGTATGTATACGGAGCTATGAAAAGCTTGTGCAGGACCTTTTGTTGAGGGCTCTTGAATGTGGAATGGAGTGTGAACCGCGATTTTTGCATTGTAAGTCAGCTCTAAATCTGCAATTTTGGACCAAAAATGCATATATAGAGCTGACTTAGAGCATCTCCAACAGATCATGCCAATCAACATTTTATGCAAATTATAAAGGATTTGGTAAAAAATAAGACTCCAACAGTACATGCATCTTGAGAGGCAAAATGCAGAACATGCAAAACCCTCGCCAAACTTGGCGATGATTATTGGTTCTGCAAAATATTTTGAACATGTTTCCTATTTTTTCTCAACCCATGTTCCTACAATTATTACATGATGATATATGTCTTCCTACAATTTAGTTTTCTCTCTCATCCACAATTCATCATTTGCACGTGTTGTGAGTGAAGATTAAATAGAAAAAACATATTTTGCATAACTTTTACAAATCATTGTTGGAGTAGGACACATTTTGCAAAATGCAAAACAACATTATTATGTAAAATTTGCATTAAAAATACATATTACTGTTGGAGATGCTCTTACAATGCAATAATGGCAGTTCACACTGCCACATTCAAGAGCGAGGTATATCAACAAAAGGTCCTGCACAAGCTTTCCATAGCTCCGTATACATACTGTTTGGTATGGCTGTAAACGAGCCGAACCGAACCGAATATCGCTTTTTTGAGTTTGGATCGTTTAAGTCGGCTACTAAACGAATCGAACGCGAACTCGAGTCGAACAAAAAAAGTTTGTTTGAGTTCGGCTCGTTAAGGGCTCGAGTTGTTCGTTGTTCGGCTCGTGGCTCGTATAATTAGCTCGTTTACGGGCTCGAATTCGGTTCGACGAACTTTTATTTCTCTTGGATGGATATGAAAATATATAATTCTTGAATTAAAATGTCATGTGTTAGTAATTAAGATAAAATTCTTAAATGAAACAACTATAATAAAATGAATTAGTATAGAAATATGATTTATTTGTGCTAATGATAGATTCAAAGCATCCAATTTTATTCTTATATAGTAAATAGTTATGGTACTATAAATTATAGAATTAACTTTTGAAACCCTAATTAAGAGGTCAAACCCCTATTAAATAGAGATTATGCACTAATTATGCATAATTTTAGAAATTACTCATAAATAAGACAAAATAATTTAATTATTTCAAACTATATATACATATATACTACCACATATATACTACTAATTTGTTCGCGAACACTAACGAACGAGCTCCTTATTCGGCTCGTGTTCGGCTCGTTTTGCAAATGAACACATTTTCATGTTTGAGTTTGTTTGATTAATAAGTCGAATCAAACTCGAACGAGCTTTTACCGAATCGAACGCGAATTGTTTACGAACGGCTTGGTTCGTTTACAGCCCTACTGTTTGGTAACAAATCTAGCGCTACTCAAGGAAGACACACATTGAAAATAAAAAGAGAGATAGCAGAAACAATCAAATTGGAACTTCATTTCAAGCTTTGATCGCCGCAAAAAAGCAAAAAGATGCTTTGAGAATGCGAAGAAATCAGAATTCCATTCTCTTTGACGACGAATCAGAATGCTTCGGCCCCGGTAAATCAACGAACACGAACAGAACTAATCAAATTCCACATGAACAACACGAAATCAGTGATGACAATTAACAGTGAACATAACCCCAAAGAAAATATAGAACATGGAACCTAACAAAAGAGCATAGCATTTATGGGAAAAGCTCTTCTTGTACAAACCCATTTCTTCAACAGTAGCATTAAACCCTTCACTTTGATGCTGACTTCCCATTTCCATTTTTGAACCAGTAGTAGTATGTCGTTCCCATTCTGGTTCTTCGTTACCCAGGACGCACTAAAGAGGAAAAGACATACATATTAGAAAACCAACCCAACTACATTCACGGATACTCTACCAAGCTCTATGCATGTGCGCACTTTCTATGACTCCTACGATTAACCTGAGGTATTGGCTTCACATCTCACCCTTAACCTCTTTCTTTGTTAGGGGGAGATAAGGAAGAAGAGGACTTTGGAGTCCTCTTCTTGACTTATGTTCTCAAAGTTCATACACACTTGTCTTTTTTGTGTGGATATATTACCATGCATATCTTGGGTTCTTTGTTTCGTGATCTCGGGGAGCGGGTTTTCTGCAGCGACGATGCTTTATTTCTTTAATTTTGTTTCATCAATGATTTTCCAAATTCACATTCCTTTTCCCTCATATCACAAGTACTCTCATCACGGGGAGAAAGACTACCTAAGATAGAAAATTCTTTGCTTGATCCATATCAATGTACTAGTGAATTTCATGCCATAGTTTCTCCAATTCCGGATGAAAAGCATAGAACACAATGCGTGGAATGTTTGACAAACACTGGACTGGGCAACATGTCTCCACATTCTAATGAGAGAGGAATAGAGTTAGAAATCTTGAGATACTGACTCATGCTACTACTTACTACTAAATGCACGACTTAAATCTTGTTTATCATTTCAATTTTTAGAGGAAATAATGTAGACATGGATAAGAACAACTATGCTTTGCTTAATAATGCTTATGCATACTCGTCTCTCCGCAGCTAGGAACAACAAAAGGGAGAGATTATATTGTTAAGATAGTACTGTGTATCTTTGAATCTGTGTATGGATTTTCATTAAGAGTATAATTCGGATTACTATAGTTGTTGTCTTCTAAATTAGTATAATCTTTTTACAAAAAGTATAAAATATAGATAGAAATAAAGTCGCCGCACCTCGCCGCACCCTTGATTTTCGGGAATTTGCCGCCCGCACCCCAGTTCTGCACGCACCCGTGCTACATAGGTGCTAACAATAACATATTCAAAATGAAGATCAAAGTCCATTCCGAGACAAAAAAGAATAGCAGGGGCTTGAGCAATCACACGAGAAGCTGCAGCAGCCTGTACACTAAACCAGCAGTCCATTTACCGGAAACATCTCTGAGAACTCTCAGAACACCCCCAATACCAGCTGCGTTCAGGGACCATGCTACATGGGGGTTCAGTTTCACCCAATAAGGAGAGGGTTGGATCCACTTGGAGACCCTGGGGAGGGAGGGGGTCTGCAACTATAATTATCCATGTAGAAATCCCAGCAAGACACTTCACATTTATAGGCCAAATAAGGGGCATTCATAACTGAGGTGGTATGTCCAAAAACAAGATCATTCCTCCTATTCCAAATCAACCAGCAACCAAAGAGGAAGGTGAGTAAGGTGGCTTGCCTGTGGCTCTTCAAAGGGGCTTTAGTAGAGTCATTGGCAAGCAACCAATGCAGAAAAGAGGGGGGGGGGGGGGGGTCTAGGAGGGACCAAAGGTTGGGGGGAGGGGGGGGGGGGGGGGTAAGAGGGACCAAAGGTTTTTCAGCTTAGTGCAATCTCTGAAAAGAGGACACATGGTTTTGGGTTCCAAACACACACAGCATATAAAGTTGTGATCAGGCAAAATGGCATTGAGGAAAAAGTTTGTGCAATTTTTATGGGCAAGGAGCCAAGTAAAGAAGTCAATCTTGGGAGGTACAGGGAGCCAAGTATGGGAAGCTATCAATAGCGTATAACATTTTAATTGTTGATCGAAAGAAAACTTTTCATATGATGTGGCTGACAAAAGTCACAAAGTAATAATTTAATTATTAGTTGTTATTTTTGCTATAATTTTATTTATATTTTAAAATGTACAATTCCTCATAAAGAACGTACAACAACATTGAAATTGAAGTGATGAGTTAGTATGCATCATTACCTTCCTTTTCGATGTTTGCATTTATAGGAAAAGATAACCGATATGTGCCACAAAACTAAAAGAGATATTTTGGAGAATTTTTGTGTGAATCTATTACTTTATACATATGTCTCATTAAATTACCATTGTCATTAAATTTGTAAGATGAAAGAAAAAGAATAAATTTGTAAGCTTAAATTATCAATGGGATATAAAACATTTGTTTGAGAATATAGTTTGATACGATATTTTTGTTGATATTTAGTTTATATATGGGATTTTAACATATATTATCAAAATGTGAGAACAATATAACATATTTTAATTATTATTGTTTAAGTACTTATTATTGATTTGTCACGAATAAAAAGAATACATATGAAACGTCTATGTTCATTTTTTTCAGTAAGCTCATTGTGATACTACGATATATATTTACATTAACAATTTAAAAAAATTATACCAATGAAATTAAATTGTTGGTTACTTTTTTACATCCTACAATGAGATTTAGTAGGATGCTCATTTATGACAAATGGACTACCATTACAACATAAAAATGGGAAATATATGCTCATGAGTTGCAAATATTAAAAGTATCATTAAAATTGTAATGACAAAGCAATGTGTGATTATATGTTAAGTTTCTATTGGTTTTTTATGTGCAATGACATGTAGGATAACACATGTCACATTTATAATGTTTCTTAAAAGACAAATGACGTCTTCTGGTTTCTACTTCGGACTTTCCTGCTTTTATATATTACTAGGCGATACCCCGCGCTAAAGCGCAGGGCTTTATACCATATCTTGATTTGAAATTTAGACATTATAACAACCTAATAACTAAACCTCGACTAAAACAAATGATGCATAAATGAACTTTATTTCAAATCAAATGAAAATTTATAGAGCTCTATATATGTTTGGTACATCTCCATTATAATGTCACGAAGCCGACATTCTTCCTTTGGAATTGGAAATTGGTCCGGGTGTTTTACGTTTTTCTTCTTTTATTTTAAGATAAAAAAAAAAATTTGATTCTTCTAAAAAAGTGTAGACATTAGTGAGTGTTGTAGTGATCTTATTTGAAATAATAAGAAAAGTCTCTACACATTCAAATTTGTATCGAATTCTTCTAATGCAAATGGCTTATTGATCTAAGGGTCAAGTTTGACCAAGTTTGACTCTTTGGAAACCCCAGTTGAGTTGAGATGGCTATGAGGGGTAAAACAGTAATCTCACAGTTTCGTCAGTCAAACAATCAAATCCTGATGCAAACGGCTTATTTTAATGCAGGATTTGTTCATCATTTTTTTAAACATAATTGAAACCATTTCGTCATTTTACATAGCAATTTGTCAGAATAGTGAGATTGATAAACAAATTGGTTCAAGAAGATTCTAATAATATTTTTCTATAATAAGCAAAATGGCTTCTAAGTTTATGAACTTATTGTATTCTATATTTATTGCACTTATTATAATATTATCATACACGCTTTACATCATTATAAAATAAATTTCATATTCACATAATAAGATCTAGCAACCTTAAGCGTATTTTCTAACATAAATTACGCAGGATAAAAATCGAGGAAATTAGGATGGGCCAATTAGTGCGGAAAATTTGTGAAAAAAACATACGATGTCATCTACATACATGTAGATGCATAAATGCATGCAACATATGCTTTTAAGAATATCAATTCTTACAATTATTTGCATGAACATTTAATTGAAATATGAGATCATAATTTATTTTTTAAAGTTTCAGCAATATAATATACATCAACCAAACACTCACTGAAGAATAATAATTTTTAAATGATAATAAAAGTTACTACTAAAGCTCTGTACCTATACACTTTTTTGCATTCATTATGCTATTATCATATACATTTTGTGCTAATATTTAAAATATATTAATATTCAAGTCATAAAAGTAATTCATATTATTACATAGAATGAAAATATCATTTTCATATTCCGACATATGTGTTATATCAAAAACATCGTAAGGTGGTTTATACTTTTAAATGATACGTGGATTTATTATGCTATTAATATATGTATTTTGCACTAATAGGTAAAATATATTTATATTCATGTCACAAAATTAAACATGATTATTCAATGCTAAATTATCATTCTCTAAAAAAAATGCTAATTTACCATTATAATATTGAGATGAGTATTGATTGTTCATGAGTTACAAACTAAATAGTAACCTTCAAATCATAATGACAAAGTAATAGATAAGTACATGTCGATTTCTCATTGGTTGATTATGAGAAAATGGACACGTATGATTACACATGTCATATTAATATTGCTTAAATAATGACAAATGTCGAAAGGTGGTTTCACCTGGAGACTTTTCTGCTTTTATATTATATATAAGATAAGACTAGACGATACCCCGCGCAAACGCGCCGAGCGGCTTTTATATTGTCCGTGCGTAAGTGATCAGAAGATAAATTCGGAAAACTCGCAATGACAAAAAAAAAATGGTTTCACCAATATCTCTACCACACATAATGTTATGATTATTGAACATACAGCAAAATCACCGGCCTTATTCATAACAATATCCATGAGAACATTGTTAATAACGATGGTCCATATCATGCAATTATCTAATAAAAACATGTTTTTGCATATTGTAACATTATAGAAGTTGTAGACTCAGAATTCTTGTAAGCATGACGTTGACAACATGTGGGAGTAATCTCAACCGACTTTGTACTATTGCATTAAATTTTGACTCATTTGAAAGTAGAAGAAGCCAGGAATGATGTTACTCTAGCATCATCGAAGGAAGCATTAAAAAGGCCTTATTCCAAGCTCTGTGATCTTTAAGGCTAAGGACAAAGTTGGGCCAATATGTCGTTAGAACTTACCAACACTATGTCTACACGAATTCAGAGTCGACAATAAAATTGCAGTAGATCCTAGATGGTAGTGTGACATATTAAAGTGGCACATGTTTGTGATTCAATATTCATTTTTGTTATATAGTTTTTTTATCCCAGATTTAGAGAGGCTATATGCCAAACATTGTCTTGCATATAAATGTACCACCCCTACTATTTTATCATCGGCAATGTAATGTAACAACTTGATTGAGTTGAATGACAACATCATAAGTCTTGTTCCCATCATTTGAATCAATATTTGTCTTTGAACTTAGTATTCGTTTGACGTAGGCTTTCCCACAAAACAACATCGCTATCCTTCTAATGAATGTAACAAAAGGAAGCTTTCAAAACAATCAATTTAGTGTAATAACTCGGTGATTATAAAATGGACAATCCTAACACTATTAGATATATCGTTCTCCTCCTTAGCTACTTACTTTCTCTTTTGAAGTAGTGTTCGTTAACTATGGGTGTTTCTGGTCCGAGCAAGTTTTTGGGAGGTGTTCGAAAAAGTAACTTCATGATCATTTGTGTAAATGTACCAACAACTATTTTTCTAGCAAAACAACGCAGAAAACTTGATAAATTGAAACTAAAGTAAACTGAACTAACAATATCATATATGTCGTTTATTTTACATTCAGCACTACCTCAAAGAATGAAGTACAACTTTCTGTTTTGTATACTCAAAGCACAAAATGAGAGGATTAGGTTGCATGAATGTAAAATAAGCATGTCATTTTGCTCGTTGTAGTATCTGAAGAGACAATTTATAATATCGTTGGCTCAACTGAAAAGTCGCATACTCTGTTGTATATTTGGACTTCCAATTTACGAGAAATTATTATATAAGATCAGCTAACATAAAATAACGCTGAGAGATTTACCCAGTCATAAAAAATTTAGAAATTTAAAACTAAAACGTTTTCTTTTAACTTTTGATCATTACTTACCAAGAAGAGAAAAATCATGTGAAAATAAAAGAAGGGCATACACATTTCGCTCATGGAGACAGTTTCATGATCACAATAATCCCTCTTAAACCTGAACTATTTTCTTCGAACAAAAACCAAAAAATACTTGTGTCTAAAACAGTACACTCTTCTCTATTCTTCTAGTGAAGTGGAAAAATGACTACGAACGGAAGAAACATACTTATGTCTTAAATTTTAAGGTGTCAACGATTTTGTAAACGTTCTATTTCTCTTCATATTGAGTAAAACGTCAAAGAAAACATGTGTCTAAACTTCAACACTCCCAAAGTTTTTCATGTGCAGTGGCTCCATAATTCATTATCTTCTTACTTCAACTTTATTTGGAGTTGCGCACGTGAGCGGTCATTCAAAAATGTACCCGATATGTGATTCTTTTTCCACATATTCACTACTAGAAACATAACCATTGATCGACTTCATTAATTGTGCATCGGGCATGTTCATATCACTAAAGCGAATATGACAACATCTTTATCCCGGGAAATCTTCTGTGAATTAATGTAGAATCTATTGCATAAAAATCTACTGAAGTATTTTACACTTCATGCAGGACCGAGCGAAGGTCGCTCTTTATATTCTTGGATGTCTTACCTCTACAAATCGGTAGTAATTTCCTACATGTATTCGACAAAGGTTTGGGACTATATCCTCTAACTAATTTGAAGTCGGCACATTCTTCATCAACTTTTCAGAGCAACTATCAAAATAAAAAGAAGACAATCACATAAAGAAAATGAACATTGTACTTAATGAAGTCATGTAGTAAAACACATGGATGGAATGTGAAAAAGAAAGCTAAAACAAATGAACACAACCATCTATAATGATAGCAGTACAATAGTTGTAAGGAAAATGAAAATAAAAATTAACACATAATGCTTAGAGAGTCTCAATTAGTGCAAATGGAGGATTTGCATTTTCTTTTAATTGTTAAACCTAGAAGATCACATTGTATAGAAAGGGTTTCCAAGTGTATGTCCAGTACGTTTATGCATATTTTGTCCCTCTAACCTAAATCAATCACATTTAGCCAAATTTGGGGATTTACACCTCAAATTAATGGGCAACGTTGCAAGGAAATCCATATTTTTCCAACTGGAATATCTACGCAAAATCAAACAATAACCCAAGAAAAAACGTGACATAACGAATCCACAAAAAGTAAAATATGTTAACGTCAATGGTGTGCACTCAGTTGCTATATTTGCTTGATGTCCTTGAAGTGGCTAATTTGTTACCTTTAATGCATTGTCCTATTTAAGATTTGGATGTATCTGACAATTCATTCTTAGTTTGGACTAAGAAGTAAAGGTGGCTGGCAAAGTAAACGACATTGGAGTGCAATTCAAGGACATCAAAGAGTAACATTTGTACGTGTGTCACCAACATCTCTCACGCTGGTGTGACCATCATAGCACCAACATAGTTGGAACACTCCAGAAAATAGCACCAAACCTTAATTTCTACCAAATTTGGAACATATAGCATACCAAGTCTCATATAGTGCAAAAAATTAATAGGCCTCTTTGCTTTGCTTTGCTTTGTTATCTCCCTTGAATAGAGTTTCGAAGGTATGACCCTGTGGATTTTGTCATCTAATCTAACCAATCACATTCAACCAAAAGAAAATAATTTTCAAATTGATACATAGATTTAAAAGGAACTCCACCATTTCTCTAATTGAAAATAATAAAAAAATAAAAACAAAAAACAATCTGAAAATCAATGATGAAGTGCGATTTTAAAAAATTCACACACATATCGTTTTTCTAACTTCAGGGTGTGAGCCCTTCTGATTTTCTCTGATAGATTTATTTGAGGTTTGTAATTTCTTACATTAAAGCATTATTTTCTTTTGAATTTTGATCTGTCTAACAATGTGTCTCTTGTTCAGGTAGGGAAAAATCAGTACCTTACCACAAAATTGCTAACTTGATTACGGCACACCATAAATAACTAAAATTAGGCATGGATTCAATGGCTATTAAGAAAGAAGATGTAGGAACAAACATACAGTGTTATTTGAGGATGAATAAATTATAATTTGGGACAGAGATATTACCCGTGGATAAGCTGTTATACATACTTGTAAGGAACATCCCATCCCTCTAGCTGAATTCTTTAAGCAAACTAAACAAAAACCAACAATAAACTGCAACTTGACCAAGCCACAAATGGCAAACGATGGATTATTTGAGCCCTGATGTTTGTATGTAGTTTCCTTACTTATTTTCCAAGCATTCAATAAAATTAGTGGAATACAATCAAAACCAATAACATCGAGCACACATTCAGTTGAGGTATGTAGTCCAACAGCGGGTTACCTTGAACACCCTTAGGCTTAGAATGGGAGAAATCGAATAATATAGCACATCTTCATTCATTCATTTATGACACTCTGCTTTCTTCCCGGTAGATAAAGCGGCCATTTTCCTTCGTCCTATTCTCTTATCGAACTGATGTTGTCTTCACCAAAGATTTTTTTCCTCCTAACCTTTCATCGAACTTATCACCGATTAAGAGAGATACTTGAGGGAATGAAGAGACTGAAATGAAAATGTAAGGAGGCCGTTTTATTTAGAAAAAGATAGGGAACGGTTGCATCTTCTTATGTCCCTCTAATTTATTTGCATTTATTTCCATAAAAAAATTGAACAAAAAATGAAAACATTAAGGAAGGAGTGTAAGAAGAGTACATACTGGACGACAAAATACTTATAACGGCTCAAATCTTATTTATGATTCTGCAAGTCAAGAGTGGGGTCTTTTAATAAAAAAATCAGTTTCAAAAAATAGCCATTAGTACGATATTGAAGTAATTACTAATTATTCATAAGTTATGAAAATATAGAGCAATGTTATCATTGAAATGACTAAGCATGACAGGGATAAATGTCAAATTTAATTGGTTTCAATGACATGTAGATTTTAAATATGCCAAATGGCCTAATTGTGCTATTTTTTCAATGACAAATGGCGATACGTGGTTAATTCTGAACACTTGCCTGCTTTTATATAGAATATATATAGATATAAGATTATCCCGGGCTTTCCTTTACAATTTACCCGTCGTTGATTAGTTTCCCAGCCATTTGAGAGTTCTGTTATGTACTCACCCATCTATGCTTCTCCTTTCACCCACCTGCCACGTGACAAGGGGGTTACAATACAAACATCACCCACGCGGCCAAACCTGCAGAGGGATTTCAATTGAACTAGAACTAACGACTGACTCAGAAAACATCACTCTGTTGTCTCTCTCTTACCACGGAAATCCCTCGCATGAAATTTTTCTTCTTCTGTCGAGGAATTGTAACGAACGATTCATCGATGGAACCTCCGGTGTCAGTCCCTGGTTTTGGAAGCACCCAGTTTACAAACGATAGCAGTGGAACGACTATTTGAGAGGCACTGATGAAATGGCTCCCCGGCAATCGATTCTAGCTCGGTGGTCTAGCAATTTAATCCCAAATATGGGAAACAGGAAAAGGTATTTTCAATTCCCTACTTCCATTTCCCTTTTCCCATCGATTGCTGTTATATTTTGTTGTTTCAGACATATTTTAAGATCGTGCTGCTACTAATTTTTTTCCCCTCCTTTGAGTTGTGATTAGAGATTGATATTCTCTGATGCTTTTCCTTAGATATGATCTTTAAATGTCTCTATTTTGAATGATTAGGTTGGTATTATTAACCCTCTGTGACATGTCATGTTACTTAAAATCTTGACTGATTAGGTTTGGAATCTTATTTTCTTTTTCAGTAAAAGAGGGCAAAAACATTCAACTATTCAACGGCTATGCTGTTCTTGCCCTCTTTTACTGATCAAGAAAACTCAGATTCCAAAGCTAATCAGTCAAGATCTTAAGTAACATGACAAGTCACACAGGGTCAATACTACCAACCTAATCATTCAGAAGAGAGACATTTAAAGATCAGATCTAAAGAAAAATATCATAGAATCAATCAATCTCTGATCACAACACAAAGGAGAAGGAAAAAATTTAGTAGCAGCACGAGCTTACAATAAGTCTGAAACAACAAAATTTAACAACAATTGATGGGAATATGGAAATGGACGTAGGGAGTTGAAAATACCTTTTCCTGTTTCCCAGTTTTGGGATTCAATCACTCGATCTTCGACGACCCAGCTGGAATCGCTTTCCGGGGAGCCATTTTTTCCCTGTCTCTCGGACAATCGTTCCACTGCTATCGTATGTAAACTGGATGACTCCAAAACCACAGACTGATACCAGTGGTTCCATCGATGAATCGTCCGTTACAATTCCTCGACATAAGAAGACGAATTTCGTGTGAGGGAATTCCGCGGTTAGAGAGTGTGAGAGCAGGGTGATGTCTACGCGTGGGTGATTTTGTATTGTAACCGCCATGTCAGGTGGCGGGTGAATGAAAGGAGGAGAAGCACAGAGTACATGAGAGAACGCTAAATTGCAAAGGAAGCCCCGGTATAATGTTCTATTATAGTCGAGTCGACCCATTTATATTTTGATTCAATTGCAGGTCAGTGTCAAAATATCTTTCAAATTCTAAAACAAATGTTGGACGGTGATAGTATTTCCACCCGTGGCGGACGCAGAAAAATTATTGTGCGAAGGTGAATCGTTACAGCAAGACCTGGCAAAATGGGTACTAATCTATTGGGTTGTGCTCTTTAACCAACTAATAAATAGACCGGCTCTATTTATTAGTTGGTTAAACAGCACAACCCTATAGATAACTTACCCAATTTAGGTCTGAAACAAATCTCGCCATGGGTTCGAAATCAAGTAAAACACAGAACTCATAAACCACAAAGACCCAACTGAATTTGATGATTGCACAATCTCCACTAAATTGAATCAAACCCAAAATCAGATATCATAAGAATAACTAAAAAAATAACACTAACACTACAACTACTCTGAGAAAACCCCAATTTGGGTCTGAAATCAATCACAAAATTGGTTTGAAATCAAGAAACATGAAGCCTATCCATAACCCCGAAACTACATATGCCCAACTTAAGTTAGTGATCAACCAAAAGCGAAAAATGTAACCAAAACCTAGAACTCAAAAGAGAAACACAAAGCCAGTTAAAGTAAGATAGTTAAACCCATAACAGATACTACAAGAAATCAAGAAAAATGTGCTAGAATTTGGTTCTGAAACCAATTGCTTCATGGGGTTGTGAAATCAAGAGAATTAGCAACCAAAACCCAGAATAGATAACAGGTTGACAGATACGCCGAGAACATGTAGTGTATTAGACAGAACATAAGAACCATTAGAGGTATAGAGAAAAGCAATACCTGAATGCTGAATAGGGAGAGAAGAGCCGTTACCGACTGTGACTGAGTCTTTTCCAGAATATGCTTCAGCTATAGACAAGTTGCGAAAATCAGCGGTCAGATGATTGGATGCGCTAGTGTCCGTTACCCAGAGGTTAGAGGTGGGTTGCTGTGCTTGATGAGAAGAGGTAGAAGCTGCCATTGCAGAGAGCTGTTCGGGTGGTAACTTACCTTGGTAAGCCTAATCCATCCTATGGTTGCAACCGATGGCGGAGTGGTAGTCGTACCCGCAAATTCGGCAGTTGACTGGACCCGAGCGATCTCGACCTGAACCACCTCTGCCGCGGTAACCGAAGAGACCCAAACCACAACCAGAACACGACTTGTATCCATACCCGTTTTCATACCCTGAACCGAATCCATTTTCAAACCCGGATCAGTAGTTAGGGTTAGACCCATACCCAAACCCAGAATAGGAACGACCGCCTCTGGAATCCGATCGGCCACCGCAACCATCTCAATGACCGAATTGACCACCCCGCTGGCCGGAGGAGTTTCGACCGCCTGTGCGATCAACACGTTGATGATAGAACGCAGTAGGGTTCGGGAGATTGGATGTCGGGATCTGGAGAGCATTAATCTGTTCTTCGGCTTTGAGCAAGACATGCAATTTTTCAAAGGGTGCGCAAGGAGGATTTGAAGGATTTGAAATCCGGTGGAAGACCGTTGAGAGCATAAAGCAGAAGATCTTCGTCTCCGGTAACAACACCAGCAACAACCAGTTTTTCTCTTATCGATTTAAGCCTCTGCGTGTATAGATCGATCGAGTCAGAGCCTTTATTAGGTTATGAAACTCAACTTTGAGGGAGAGTATGTGGGATCTGGTCAAGGATCCGTAGCGGCGCTTAAGAACAACCCAAGCATCACGAGAAGTTAGAGATCCAATAAAAAGCGTAAGGATTCTTGAGACAAAGTGGCGTTCAAAATGGTTAAAACAACCTGGTCTTGGAGTTGCCAACCATTTTGGTCTTGGCGTTCAAAATGGTATGCCGGATTGACAATCGGAGCACCGTCAGAGGTGTTGAGCACTAGAGAAGGAAAGGGAATGGATCCATTAAGATACCCGTATAAGGTATGTGTGCGGAAAATGGAAAAGATCTGTTGCTTCCATAAGACATTATTGGAAGAATCTAAATTGAAAGGGAGAAGATTGTGTATGTTAGAGAGGAGATAGAGAGGTTGTGAAGCCTGTGTAGTATTGGCAAGAGCCATGGATAGGCTCAGATACGATGAACAAACCCTTAGGGTTTCGCAGAGAGAAGACGAGAGAGAACGGCGAGAAGACGAAGCAAAACTTGTATTTACATAATAATGAATTACTGAGATAAGAGGCTTATATAGTCCTCATCTAACGGTAGGATTTGTAAAATCTAGATCTGACGGTAGGATTATTATTAGGGTTTCTGATAACAATTTTACCCTTATAATAGTTGGGCAATTACAAGAGAATAAAAGAGATAGTCTGGGCTAAGAAATAAGCTATGGGCCAGACAATAAGATGATATTTAGAGGCCCACTATAATAATCTGGTTAATATTTTGAACATGTTTTTATTTATTTTTCCACATCAGGTTCATAATACAAACTTGTCAAAGGACAAATAACTCTATTAGATCATTCACTGCAGCTTTAACATGAGCCTCCTCTCTTATACCCGATCGCAAGCATCTCCTCTTCTGTCAGTTCACTTGAGTTGAATCGAGCACGATCTGATGCAATAACTTAGCAGCCCATCTTAAGATAACTGCTAAGTGGAGAATTCTTATTAGCAAATATTCCACATCACAGAAGGCATGTTTGATGTTCTTGACCCAATCTAGAATCTGCTAGGACCTGTATTGATATTTGATTCGGGTACAGGTGATTTCTACATTTGAGGGTCTTGCTAGTTTTGACATTACCTATAACTGTTATCAACTTGTTCAACTTGACT
The DNA here is from genome assembly GCA_023055425.1 of Linanthus parryae. NCBI lineage: Eukaryota > Viridiplantae > Streptophyta > Magnoliopsida > Ericales > Polemoniaceae > Linanthus > Linanthus parryae. Next base: position 46,131,445 of record JALGPY010000010.1, on the reverse strand, counting down.
ACTTTGAGTACGTGGAGAGAGACGAGAAGCAGAGGTATATCGGGTGCGATCCATTGTTGCTTAAATCAGTTCTACTCTTTTATTTGATAATTGCCATCCTTATGTTTTAAATCAAAAAAAAAAAAAAAAAAAATAGGGTCTGCTATTGATCGTAAATCTATATGATTTTTTTAGAGAACCCGTGATTTATTTGTTGGACAGATCTCCAGGATTGGTATGGAAGAAAGTTTAGATCGAATTTCAGAATTACCAGAAGGTATTATGCACCACACTTATTCTTTTCTGCTCACCAAAGATGTTATTCAAGCTGCTGCTACATTCAGGAGACTGTACCAGATCTGGACTACCCTCCCTTACTTGGATCTCGGTCTAGGCTTCTTCCTGCCCGTCTTGCCGTCTCCAGTGGAGGAGAAATCAGCGGAGGAGGTCGAGGAGGGCGAGAATAAGGATGTGGAGTTGTCAGAAGATGATGTATCAGATGATAATGTCGAGGATGTGGAGGAGGAGACTGATGTTGTTGTGTCGGAGTCAGAATCGGATGACAATGACAAAAAGGATGACAAGGATATTCAAATTGTTGGATCCGAATTAGATTCTGACACGGAAGTGGAGGACTACGACTCGGAGGTGGAGGACTACGAAGGGAATGTGAGTAAGAGGGACAAATTATTGGCAAAAACTTTGTTGCGTCCCTGTGCTAACCGGCTAAGCCGGTACTTGCCGATTATTACAAAAGTGCTAGCTACCGGACAAAAACAGTAGTCCCAGGGAAGATTCATTTTTAAACTAGATAGTATTAATAACACTTTAGAATGAACAAAGCTCAATAAGATGATTTAAGGATAACACTGATTAAGCCTTAGTTAGGGAGATTAATATTCAAGATAATAACTTTTTCATTTAAGATAAAATGAAAGATAAAATTGTTAAGAAAACTTAAATCCTTGACTAAACACATCAGAATTACAATTAAATAGAGGAGAAACTATCTTACTTTGAAATTAAAACGATAAAAATGATAAAAATCACAACATACAACAGTTACACATGAAAATAGTGGGCTTTTGAAGCATTCTCGACCCCTTTGAGTCTCCTACTTAACTAAACACAGCAAAATTTGAATTAAATAGAGGAGAAACTATCTTACTTTGAAATTAAAACGATGAAAATGACAAAAATCACAACATACAACAATTTCACATGAAAAGAGTGGGCTTTTGAAGCATTCTCGACCCCTAAGAGTCTCCTACTCAACGTTGTTACCTCCTCCTGAATTTGTTGGAGATCTAGAGCACAACACGGACTGGGATATTCATCTTCCCAGTAGAAATAGTTGCATTTGTAACCTCTAGGCTTGGCACAATTCCAAAACAAAGACCTTAAGTCTAAAGTTAGAACATTTAATTCAATTACCTCAGTCTCAGAGCTGACTTCGCCGACCACCTCCAACGAAGTGTTAACCTCGTCATGATCCATCTTCTGCTTCTTCTCAGGAGGTTCTTCTTCTTTATCCTCTTCACCCATTCTTCTTTTCCCCTCCTTCCTCTTCCTCCTTCTTTTCATCCCCCTTCTTCTTTCCCCTCCTTCACATTCCTGCTTCTTGTCATCTTCTTCTTTCTTGCTCTCCTCATCCTTTTCATCTTTCTTCCATCTTCCCTCTCCTCCTCAGATTGAGCCTCTCTCTTTGTTGTTTCCAGTTGCGAACATGGCCAAAAAGGTCTGCGGGTCATCCATCTCCGCCAACTGTCCCGCAATCTCCTTCAAATAATCCCCTGGTGGAAGAATTAATTGAATTACAGGTGCAACAACCGTCTCACTAATTGTCTCTTCATCACTTTTTTTTCAGCTTTAACTACAAAAAACAACAGAATATAGAGCTTAACAGGTAAGATAAGGACATTAGCAGGTAAAACTGATCACATCAGGTTACTGTTAAATGTGAATCACATTATTGTTCAAAGAGACATACTTACATCTCTTTGATACATAAGATGTCTCCCAAAATTTCAACCTGGGAGTTGCTTTCTTGTCTTTGTATCCTTTTGATTGTCCAGAAATTTGGGAAAAAACTTTTCCAAGTACAAAAGCTAGAAAATATAATCAAATTAGATTTTAAGAATGAGTTATTAAATTATTAAACAACGTGATCAAAATAAAGGACAAAGACTTGGAAAATTACCAGAAGAATGAGAACGCAACCATTTCCGCGTAAGCTTTCCCCAGTCTGGGCCTTCACTTGTTGTGTCCTGAAGTGATCAAGCCACAAGGCTTCCCAGTTCACCTCTGTCAGGTGCTGCAAATCAACAACAAGTTTGGTCAACCCAGACCGGACTCCTTGTCTCCCGATCGGCATCCCTAGGGCCCCCAAATTAAACAAACAACCCAGACCGGACTCATTGTCTTCTTGAACCACGGAAAATAGTGAAGTGCGAGATGAGTCGCGTCAGATAGTTCGGCCTCGTCTGGTTCATCTGCGAGATTAGTCGCATCTGACAGCTTGGCGTGATTAGTCGCGTCTGGTTCATCTGCTCCTGCATCAAGGGCCCTACAAGACTCCCACCTATGTTGGTTACAAATATTTTCTTACTCTTATGGATGATGTTACGAGAATGACATGGGTCTACCTTCTTGCTCATAAATCATAAGCAGAAACGGTTATTTCTCAATTTTATCAGTTAGTTGAGACTCAGTTTAAGACCAAAATACAGAAGTTTAGAAGTGATAATGCTAAAGAGCTAGCTTTGGTAGAGTTTATGCTCTCAAAAGGAATTGTGCATCCGTTTAGTTGTTCGGAAGCTCACCAGCAGAACTCAGTGGTTGAAAGAAAACATCAACTTTTGCTGAATGTTAGCAAAGCCTTAATGATCCAATTTTCTTGGCTCTGAAGTTTTGGGGTGATAGCATTATGACTGCTGCTTATTTAATTAATAGGGTTCCTGCAGTTGTCTTAAAGAACAAGTCCACTTTTGAATGTCTATATGGTTGTGCTCCAGACTATGACTCACTCAGAGGTTTTGGCTGTTTATGCTACAGCTCTACTCTCATGCAAGGAAGGACCAAGTTTGATCCAAGAGCCGTCCCTTGTGTGTTTCTGGATATGTTTTTGGGATGAAGGGTTACGGGCTTTACAATTTGAAGGAAGGCAATTTTCTGGTTTCTAGAAATGTTACATTTCATGAAATTGTATTTCCTTTCTCTAATTCATCTCTTTGGCCTAAACTCTTAGATGATATTGTGTTGCCAGCTGTTTGTGAGAACACTCTCAATTATGGCAGTGATATGTTGAGGACCTTAGAACCTAGAGATGAAACAGTTGCTATTGTCCAACAAACTCAAAGTTCACAGCCTAGAAGAAGTGTCAGGGAGACAAGAACTCCAAGTTATCTGAGAGACTATGTTACTAATAAACCAAGAATGGTGTCAGCTTGCTTATTTCCAGTGGTTTTTATTTATCTCCAGGTAACACCTCTGTGTATTCACAACTGAATTCTATGAGTTATTTCTGTGAACCTGATACTTATCAAGAAGCTTTTAAGGATCTGAAATGGATCAAGGCAATGCAGACATAATTGAATGCTCTTGACCTTAATAGTACCTGGAAAGTTGTTGTTCTACCCCCAGGACATGATCCTGTTAGGTGTAAGTGGGTGTACAAGGTCAAGCTTAACTCTAATGAAACAGTTGAGTGGTATAAAGCTAGGCATGTTGCAAAGGGGAATACTCAAACTGAAGGAATAGATTACAATGATACATTTTCTCCAGTTTCCAAGCTACCAACTTTAAAATGCATTTTGGCTCTTACACTTATAAAAGGGTGGCATTTACTACAACTTGATGTTATTAAAGCTTTCCTACATGTAGAGCTAGATGAAGAAGTTTATATAAGTTTACTTTTAGGGTACAATCCTCCTACTCATTTGTCTTCTCAAGGCAGTGGCAAGATAGTTTGTCATTTGCAGAAGTCTCTTTATGGTTTAAATCAGGCATCAAGACCCTAATATAGCAAATTCTCAGCCACTCTTATTGCTTTGAGTTTTGAACAATGCAAGACTGACTATACTCTCTTTGTGAAGAAATCTTGTGACTCTTTCATCTGCATTTTTAGTTTATGTGGATGATATAGTTCTTGGAGGTACTCATTTGTCACAGTTACATGATCCCAAAACTGCTCTAAACAACAAGTTTCAATTGAAGGATTTGTGGTTTCTCAAATATTTTCTTGGCTTTGAAATAGCAAGGACTGATCATGGTATTAGTTTGTGTAAAAGGAAGTTTGCAATGGATATTTTGGAAGAATATGAATATAGCAAGTGCAAGTCAGCTTCAGTTCCCATGAATCATCTTTTGAAGCTTACAGCCATAGCTGGTGACACTCTCTCTAGTAAAGACATTATGGAGTATAGAAAGCTCGTAGGTAAGTTGCTGTATTTGTGCAATTCAAGGTCAGATATGTGTGTTGCTGTACACAAACTGTCTCAATATATCTCTAAGACTACAACTATTCATCTCAAAACAGCACATCATGTCTTCAGATATCTCAGCAATGCTCCCTCTCAAGTACTTTTCTTTGCATCTTCTTCATATCTTGATCTTGTGGGTTATTCTGATGCTGACTGGGCAGGTTGTTTAGATACCAGAAAGTCTACTTCTGGGTTCTTGTTTTACATAGGAGATTCTTTGGTTTCTTGGAAATCCAAGAAGTAGAAAGTGATCTCACGGAGCTGAACATAATTAGAGTATAGAGCTCTTTCTACAATATCTTGTGAAGTACAATGGTTTATATATTTTCTCTCATATTTTGGAATTTCTTTGAACAAAGGACCAGTGTCTTCTGTGATAGTAACTCAGCACTTCAATTGGCTGCAAACCCTGTGTTTCACGACAAGACTATGCTTATTGACATTGATCGTCAATTGGTAAGTGATCTTGTGCAGAAAGGGGTATTCTCTTTGAGGTATGTTCACACTTCTCACCAGCTAGCATATATTCTCACTAAGGCTTTACACCCAGCTATTTTTAACTTCTTACTGTCCAAGTTGGGAGTTAGACTTGTGCGCTCTCCACTTGAGGAGGGGTCTTGAAGTATTGAAGCCAGAGGGACTGGATTGAAATGAAAAAGTTAATGTTAATTTGGTATTTCATTTACCAAATGAACAATACTCTCACATACAACATATGTCGTTGGTGTTGGAATTGTGCCCTAGATGCAATCAATTTATTGTGACAAATATATGGATTTACGATTTATTATGTTATCAATATGGAGATATGTTAACATGAGTGAAGTCCTTAGAATATAAGTATTATATTCTTAAATATCCCTAGTCAATTATAATTATTAATGGGACGATCATCTATAGTCTAGTATGGGGTTGGATTGATATGGAGATATCACGATCCAACACATGGGTATGCATTAAGAGTAATGGCATACTAGATTGACCCACAACGAGAAGGATACATTATGTTAAAGTAACAATCGCTTCTCGTAGTGCTAATAATATTGCAATCCTTAGACTTGAAGTCACTAGATAATCTAGTTGTGAAATATTGTGCTTTGATGTTATCAAACATTACACCGTAACTGGGTAATCATAAAGGTAGCTATCGGGCATGATAGGAAGCAAGCTTAGAGATCGTAGTGATGTAGAGAGGATTTGTCCCTCCCACATAATGGGAGTAAATATCCACAGCCACTCGAGGGATGAGACTTATTGAATGTCTGGCCAGACTCTGATAAATCAATATAGATATATTGATGTTATCTGCTTGAATAAGCATATTTCCATAATCGATGAACTATGGATTGGATATACAAGTGTGAATATTTATGTCTCGTGTCCAATACGGATATGGAGACAAAATGATAGTACAATATGAGATATTGGGCACAAGAGGTTTGTCGGGATCACTGACTATATTTCCATTAGTTGGATGGAATGGATGTGTTGCTAGACACCGCTCCATGTTAATAATAAGTTACTACCAACAAAGTAGAAACATATGGGGTCACACGTCAAATAGAGTTGAACTAGATTTGGGATTTATTAATATGGTTAATTAATTAGAAGGATCACTTTGCAATACCTTGCAAACTTATTAGGACTAATTTGAAAGGAAGGGACTAATCCAAGTTCATGTAGAACTAGGAAGGGCCTTTATGTAGTTAAGGAGTTGTTGGACTATATAAATGATGCTTAAGCTTCATTCCCACAAATAATGCTCATAACATAAGTGAGTGGGAGAGAGAGCAAAAGAGAGAGCAAGAGACAAGCCAAGTGGCCGAAGCCACCTAGCCGTCCCCTACCCGTCGGCCACACAAGAGAGGGCCGAACATCTCTTGGTGTGTTGGTTGCTTGATTCCTTCTTCCCTCTTCCTCCGGTCGAAGATAGCACTAGGAGAAGGAAGAATCTAGATCTCACCTCTATACGTGGATCAACCTTAGAGACGAGGACACTATTCTTCGTGTGATCTCCCAAATCACAAGGTACACAATTACTATGTCCCTTCATCAATTATGAATGACTCTTCCTGTGATCCTTGGTGGGTTTTGAGTAGGAATTAAAATTTTGTTATTCCGCTGCGTAACCTACGTCAAAACCCAACAGTTGGATCAAAAGGAAAGAAGCTTCAGTTGCCGTTGGATTGCAACGTTTAGTTCTTTCAAATTGTCTAAGTGGAAAGGTGGAGTTTAGCCTTAACCTTTAGCTTTTCTTCTTAATATTTTTAATTAGTAGTTAATCTCTTCATTTAGCTGACTCATCCTCTTAGACACGTGGTGTGTCCTGATTGGGTGATTCACTACTGAATGATGTAATTTCTAGCTTTTTTTCTTTTCTGTTATTTTCCTTTTCGTTTGGGATATTAGGGTCTGTAACTATCATTTGCAAAGTTGAATTTTAATCTCATCCTTGAGGCAAATTTCATCTTTTCTCTAAAATTCAATACAAAATAATAAATGGGTCGACTATAATAGAACATTAGTCGTAACCCCGCACCAATGGTGCACGATACAACTCAATATGATATGCATTTCCAACTTTGTATTCATAATTTTATATTATTTTCTTCTTTGATTTCTTCCAATGATTTTACTAATCCATGTTCGAATGTTTTGTTAATGTATTTTTTTCTGAAAGTTGTATTATAGTTTTAATGACCTTGATAAGCTGAAGAGGAAGTATTTCAAGAAATTCTTTAATATGCTTATTTTGGTGTATAACGGTCATATCAAAACTTTTATTGTTGTGAACAATTTTTTTCAGTCTAGCTATGCATTATGATGATATTAAGTTGTAAAGTTTAGGGATGCGTTCTTCCATTTTGGTTTAGTTTCTTATAAATGTTGTTCTTCTATATTTTAATTATTAACAGACAACATTTTTCTTCAAATAAACTATTATTCTACCAAAATAAGTAGTTAATAAAATAAAAAACAATTAGGAGCATGACCTCAAGATTTGGATAATGATATCATGAAACAAAAAAGTTTATTGCTGCAGAGAAAAGTAACTATCTTGAAGTCATTTTTGAGATACAAAACACAATTTGTATAAATTATTTCCTTTTCCAATAGTCCTAATGGGAATCTATCAATAGCGTGTAACATTTTAATTGGTGATCGTAAGAAACTTTTCTTATGATGTAGCTGACAAAAGTCACAAAGTAATAATTCAATTATTAGTTGTTATTTTTGTTATAATTTTATTTATATTTTAAAGTGTACAATTCCTCATAAAGAACGTACAACAACATTGAAATTGAAGTGATGAGTTAGTATGTATCGTTACCTTCCTTTTCAATGTTCGCAACTATAGGAAAAGATAACCGATCTGTGCCACATAAAACTAAAAGAGATATTTTGGAGAATTTTTGTGTGAATCTATTACTTTATACATATGTCTCATTAAATTACCAATGTCATTAAATTTGTAAGATGAAAGAAAAAAATAAATTTGTAAGCTTAAATTACCAATGGGATATAAAATCTTTGTTTGAGAATATAGTTTGATACGATATTCTTGTAGATATTTAGTTTATATATGGGATTTTAACATATATTCTCAAAATGTGAGAACAATATAACATATTGTAATTATTATTGTCTAAGTACTTATTATTGATTTGTCACGAATAAAATGAATACATGTGAAACGCCTATGTTCATTTTGTTCAGTAAGCTCTTTGTGATACTACAATATATATTTACATTAACAATTTAAACAAATTATAACAATGAAATTCAATTGTTGGTTACTTTTTTACATCCTACTGATCGGAATAATACAGTGCGAATAAATGTGCGAAATAACCAACTTTAAATATTCTTCTATCACACGTTAATGTGACTCGAGAGTCGAACCCAAGGGATCGGGGCAATTGCAAATAAACGAAGCTAGGTATCCTAAGACAATGCACAAGTAAGAGTGATTGATTTTTTTTTTTGGTGATTCAAACTAGTTAACTAAGGCCTAATGTAAACTACTTAACGATTTTAAGAGAGAAAAAGTAAAATAAGAGTGCAAGCAAATTGATTTGAGTTTAAGAAATAATAGAGAACGGTGGGTTAGGGTATTGAATCTTGTTTGAGCATCTTGGGTTGATGTTAATATCAACATTTCAATCCAGACTAGCTACAAGCTCTAGTCACAATTCGGCAATCCAACAAGAACGAACACAGTGGTCTATATCAACGGCATAAACTAACTGCTGAGAGAAAGCTTAATCTATCTTTGAGATTATAAACCATTTAATCTTGAAGAGAAAATCACATGTAAGCTGAATAAACTATTTTGATTGCATAGACCATCTCTTAGAATGACCTATCTAATCGGAAACAATATATTCCTGGCAGTAAGAGCAAAATAATCCTTCTTGCAACTCAAAAATTGAACATAAAATTTGATGCATCCATCACAATCCACACAAATCACATCAGAGTATGTATGAAATTGGATTGCACATCACCATCATATGTTCTAAGCCAATATTCAAGAATTGCAATACTACGATTGAAAGTCTAAACTGAACATCAAACCCAATTCACTCAAACATTCATCAATATCCTAAGGCCTCGTTTGGGTAGAGGATATGATATGCAGGGATAAGGCTTATGCTGGGATATGAGCAAGGATATGAATGCTGTCAGATAAGCCCTGATAAGATATGCTGGCTGTCTGTGTTTGGGTGTTGTCGGATATGATGCAGGATTTGAAGCAGGATATGTGCCAAAATGACTGTAACACCCTCGGTGCTGTTAGTTTGTATAAAAGATTGTATATTTAAAATTGATGAGGAAAAATATATACAAAATGTATCAGTATTTATGTTTTTATATTTTCATACTCTTTTTTCTACACAATAGTTATGTTGTCAAAATGTATACAAAATGTATATTAATATGCAGAATAAACTTGTAGTAACATGCAAACATAACAAATATTCATGGGTACAACATGACCATAGCTTAATATGGGGTAGAAATTACTAGTACATATTGGCATATTGGCATGGTGTTACAAACCTACAATAAACAAGTTAAATTAAACGAACAAAATTCCAGCAAGCACGGTAAAATGTCTACATATTTATCTCAACCATGCATACTCAAATAAAGTTATGCAATCCAAAAATAGTACTACCAAACCAATGAGGACCTCCTCCAAAATAAAGGTACCAAAACGTTGAGCTAGTTCACATAGATATGCAATCCCAAAATAAAGTTACCAATGTAAGGAATCATAGTTCACATAGTTTGTGGGGGTATTTTTGTCAACCGACTAGCATGTTAATATGCTATATTTCTTATCCGAGCTTATACCCCCATGTTGGTGGTATAAAATTTGTTCATTTAAAGCTCCATCAACATAAGGCAACATAACTTATCCCCTCTCTTATCCGACACCCAAAAACTTGATAAAACAAGAGAGGGTATAAGTTATCTTATGCTCCCTCCTTATCCTCTACCCAAACGAGGCCTAAACCCATATTAGTTTAGTTGAGAGACACAAAAACTGAAGCAATAACAAAGCTGAATTGAGAAGAAGAAGAAGGAAAGAAATTACTTATTGTCTAGAAAGTTTGGCGTGCTTGGTGTCCGTCGAATCCGATCCCAGCAGCCCCTTCTTCTCCCTCTTCTTTCTCTGCCTTTTTCCGCTGCTACTGCTGCGTTTTACACCCCAACACAGCCGCTGTCCAGGTCTGAAACAGCTGCTGTCCAGGTCCAATTTCTACCGCATAAGTTCAATCACCTGCGTTTGATCGTCCTCTCCAAACGTCCAGGTCTGATCCTCCTCCTCCTCTACGCTGCCCCCTTTTCTTCTCTTTTCTCTCTGCGATTTCTTCTTGTTTTTTTTTTTTTCTTTTTTTCTCTTCTGTCCAGCACTCCGTTTCAAATCAGCCCCAAATAGGCTTCTTAAAAAAAAGATCAAAACAGCCCCCTTTACTTTCACCTATCACAAAACAGCCTCACTCCTCCTCTAGTTTGCAAATAGGCCTTCTTTACTTCATTCACTTTGCATCTGAACCCACATTAAGTTTATGCTGCTTCTAACACATTGCTCCTTTCATTCCTGCGGCAAGAAATTTTGTGAATAAATTATTTTGAACATTGAAAGCACATTATTCAAAGTAACTAAGTGTACAAGAATAGCACATTTTATGCAAAATTCGCACAGACCGCGTACTTCAAAATAAGCAAGGCAATGCATCATTTTCAGAATAATTGCACTAACAATTACACCAAATTAAGCCTAAAATAGCCATCAAATAGATAGCTATCAACACCCCCACACTTGCTCTTTTGCTAGTCCTCGAGCAAAATAAAATAGAAAGAATTGCAGAACATAGTTTATTAAGCTAGCAGCCTATACCCAACAGTACTACATCCAATCCTCAAATATTAAAGCTAATAGGAGATTCACTTCATCAAACTGATGGAGTTTCACAGTGGTCTCAGACACTCTTTATTTCCACCTTGATTCAAAACATATACAAGTGCATAGCAAGCCCTCGAATTAAAACATTAACAACTCCCGTTCTTAGAAGTGTGTCACGCCATCAATAAAAAAGTTTAAGTAGTTGTGCACAAGAGATTCCGGCAGGGAGACCTCCGTGTACACCGTACGTAGTGGATCAGGGATCGCACAGGAAGAATAGGGGTGTGTGTAGGGAGAGAGTAAGTCAGTAGTAATGTCTGAGAGAGAGACAGAGGTTTGGCAGAGCTTCCGCGTATGGCAGTGTTGTTTTTTTTGTATGGAAAGAGTAACGATATATATATACTGGAGAACGTGGCCGTTGTAGTGTAGTTAATGCGCCCATTAATGGCGGCTTAATTAGCTTAACCGTAACGGCACGTTCGTCCGAGTATATAGGAACCGTTAGAGCACGTGGTGCGCGAGTACCGGAACCGTTACGAGGTTGACCGGGTTTGACCGGATTGACCGGGTCTAGGGAGCTCGTGCCATAGATCTCTCAAAACAGTTACTAAAGGTCGCGCGCGGGCTTGGCTCGCACGCGACAGGGCTTACCCTAGCCTCCAAACCACAAATCCCTACAAGTCCCGTGCAGTGGTATGCGAGGGCTCTGTCTCGCAGCCCCCACATGGATCAGCTCGGCTGGTGATCCTGTGTGTGTGGAGCACAATATGGTGTGCTGGATGATCGCCACGTGGCTAAGATTAGCCATGTCAGAAAGCAGTATCTACATTAGCCCCCTTTCTGCGCGTGAAGGCTTGTAGCTGTATAGGCTTCCATGCGCGGAAACCAACATGCGCGTCGTCGTCACGCACCAATTCAAATACGGGTAAGTTCAGCCCCCGTGCGTGTCATTATGACCTAAAACCCCTAGAGTCGTGCCGTCTGACCTTTAGGGTTTTAGGCGTGACGTCAGCCCGTCCTGTGATTGCGCGACACGACGGTGACGGTTGCGATTCGACTACTGAAGGGACGCAACCCCTCATTCTTTTGGATAAATACCTTGTATCCCATTATTGCAGAGCATCACTTCTTTCTCTTAAAGTGAATGGTACCCGGAGATCTTCGAGAGCAGATCCAGATAATCAATCATCAGTTCAGGACTGCAAATCGTATTCTTCAATTGTGCATCTCCAAGCAGGCTTCAAGGAAACAAGGTTGGCCTCGTTTACTCTTGATTTAAACTACCAGTGTTTGCCTTGAATCGCATTGAATCTGTAAACCCATGAAATGTGTGAAGAGGCTTTGATCTCTAAACCTGCTTCGTTCTTAATCTTTCAACAATATTGGATCTTGCAACTCCCCAATTTCTGAAATCGGCACTGGAACTGTTTGCTTCCTGTTGCATAGATCTCGAATTCCAAAATTCAAACTGACTGGTGTGGTATTTCTCCCCCCTTTTTTTTGCTCTTTCGCAGGAATGGCCAAAACAAGAGTAACCAGACCTGTCAAGGAAGATGAAGAGATGCCGGAGCTTCCGCGGTCTCTGTGGCGAAAAGCCCCCTTTCTGGGTGGGAAAGATTTTTACCACGCGAGGGTGAAGGCGAAGAGGATGCCTGATCCTGTTCCCGTTGAGCAGTTGTTAACCCTGACTCGCCCAGTTAACTCAGCCTTGCTCGAGTTAGTTGGCTCCGAGGATGTGGTTCGATTGGGAATTGAGAACGGGCACTTCCCATACACTGCGATTTCTACTCAGGCGTTTGTCCAGAAGTTGGACTATATGGATGAGTGGACTGACCACGTGTTGGGTAATTACGCCGAAACTCTTGATGAAGCCGGCATTTTCTTCGCTGTTCGTGCTATGAAGGGTGCTGCCGTGAAGTTGGATCAGTCCATGCTTCTAGACCTTCTGTCCCGCTATTCGCCTGCGACTCACACGTTTCACTTTGCTGAGTTCGAGGCTGCCCCCACGCTCGAGGACGTTCAAATGCTGTATGAGCTTTCCCCCATGGGTGAGGTGGACCCCTTGAGTCACTTAAGGACATCTGCGGAATTAACCTGGAACAAGTGGTTGCAGTACTTCTTCCGAGACTATGCGAGCAGCAGCATCACTAAGAAGCTTTTGAGCGCGAACCCGGAGGCCGAGAATTACATAGAGGGCAAGGGTTATCACCTGACCCTTTGTGCTTTTCTTTGCGCTTGGCTGTCGAGATTTCTGATTGATGGTCACCCCCATGACGGGGTCTTCTACCATGTGCTGCCACTTGCGGTGAGGCTCGCTCTCGGCCAGAGAGTCGCACTTGGACCCTTGGTCTTGGGCACGCTTTATTACAGGCTGGATCAGCTGGTTCTGGCGATGAAGGAATCGCGCGGCCGTCTCGATGTTCTGACCTTTGTCAATATCAGCTTTTTGACAATGTGGGTTTTTGAGCGCTGGCCGTCTTATGCTCCAATTCCCCTCCCACTTGAGAAGTGGTGTCCCCCAGGCGAGACGAAAGCGCTTAACAGCGGAAGGGCTGCGAGATGGTTTGGGGCAAGCAACACCAAGTGCACTTGGAGCTTGATATGCGACAAGCGAAGGGAGTTCACTGCCAGGCCTTACGCCACACGTGTTGAGAATGTGCGGTGGTTTCCGAAGCTATACCCCTCCGAAGGCATGGTCTTGTCAGAAGACCTTCTCTTTGAAAAGGGATCGCATTTCCACGAGCGCTATCGTGAGTTCTTTTGCTGGTGTCTGCGAGGTTCTCTTCCTGCACTTGCAGAGCATATTCGTGAGCTCGCGCCACGATATGAAAGGCTTACAGTGGATGTTGACCCCACTCGGGTCTCTCCTCAGTTTGGTTTCGATGCGGTGGCCCCATCAATCTGGCCCCAGTCTATCGTTAGAGGGTGCTACAAGCGCTTGCTGGCAAAGGAGTGCAAGACGGTCCTCATGAGCAATCTTCCCTTCGAGCAGCCTGCGGGAACTCGCAATGGTGGTTATTCCCAGAACTGGATCGCATACTGGCTTGCCCAGCAAACGAGGAGGGAGACCGAGGCGGCGGCACAGCCAGGAAGGGCCCCCTTGATCAAGAGAAACTCTTTTCCGTTTCGTCCCAATTGCAGTTTGAGCGAGTCTGAGTACGGTTGCTACTCGTTGTTGGACCGCGAGAACCATTTGTGCCCTGATTTCATTCTGAAGGAACAAGTCGATGCCATCAGGAAAGGTGACACGCAGGTCGTCAAATATAGCAAGGCGTTTGCTGAGGTAAGCAATTTCCTCGCGTGCTTTAAGCTTTTTGATTTCCTTGTACTGATGCTTTCATTCTGTATTATTCAGTGCCATGTGCGGAGGTTCGCAGCTGGTGATCGCTCCAAAGCGCTGGTGGACACTATTGTTGCCACCAGAAGGAAGGGGGAGGCGTACCGGTTAGCATGGAGGATGGATGCCGAGGTTGAAACGAAGGTTCGCGCAGCCATGAATACTTTTGCTGACTCGCTGATAGACAACCCTCCGGCTCCGTCTCCTCCTAGAGATGACCCGTCCCCTCCAGCGACTGCGGCGCCGAGAGTGAAAAGACCTAGGCAAAAGGGAATTACGATTTCTTCCCCTAGGAGTGCTCCAGTCTCGCCCCCAGCGAGGTCCCATTCTGTCAAGGACAAGGGCAAGGGTCGTATGCCCAGCAAAGTGCGAAAAGATCTCGCAGTCGAGACCTTCGTTCCATTCAACCAAGAGGAAGAGGAAGAGAGGCAGGAGCCCCAGGCAAGTAATGGAGAAGAAGAAGGAACAGTTGTAATGTGCGAGGAAGAGTCAGGAGGTACCTCCGTCGCATTGCTTTGTCCTTTATCACAACTTCCATACAGTTCTTTTCTTTGAACCAAAAATGTATTCGCAGATGATGATGATGAAGCCGTTGGTGGCCTTGTGACCAAGAGGCAAAAGAGAGATGCCCAATCTGGCATTTCAGATGATCCTATAAGCGAGGATGTTCTTGCTGAGTCCCGGAGGACAGCCGCGGAGGCTGCTGAAAGAAGAAGGCAGCGAGAGGAAGAGGAACTCGAGCGTGTGAAGCAGCGGAGCCTCGAAGAGCAGCATGTCGACAACTTAGTGCGTCCAACTGGCGAGGAAGACGAGCTTCCCGAAGAAGTGGCTCCTCATGTGGAGGAGGAAGATGAGGTTCCCGGAGGGGATGCAGCAGAGCTAGAGCAAGCCCAAGCGGACTTCGCAGAGATCGCGGGTGGCGACAAAGGTGAGATCTTCAATCTCGCAGTTACTTATAGAGATGTAATTGTGGGTGCATTAAAGCACGGTGTGTCAAAGCCTGACATTCGCCGTTGGTTGGTAAGCAAATGCGGAGAACCCTCAGGTAATCATTTTGAGTGACATACACATGCTAGGCTGTAGCCACTTGAGGCAATATCATGACTGGTTTATTCGCATCCCAGGTCACGCCTCTCTTAAAGATTTGCTTAGTGAAGATACACTGATAGGGCACGGTTCCACGTCCCTAGTGTATGATGAGGATACCTCTATCCCACCCTCGCGTGGAGGTGCTTATTCTTGGCTTTAGTAAAAAAATAGCGAAATAACTTTTAACACAAGTTACCTCATGTTATCGCATTCGATATCGCAGGTCATGCTGAGGAACCTGAGCTGGAACAGCGAAGCCAGACTTCTGCGTTTCATGTCCCAATTTCGAGCTCCCATACCGAGAAACCCGTCGCAGCTGCTGGACACGCAAGTGAGCATCTCGAGGATGTCATTGAACTCTCCGATGATGTCGAAGCTGATGCTGTGCCGATGGACGAAGGCGTCCGTACCGGTGGCGGGGAAGAAAGGACAAGTGATGCTAATGTTTTCGCACCTGAGAATGTCTTTCGCCCAACGACTTCGGCTGTTCCTGTGCCTCCGGCAATGACTGAGCCAGAAGCACCTATTCCTGCGTGGAGCATTTGGGGCTCGCAGGTTGGGAACGTAGTCGCAGCTGGTGCGGCCTACACTCTTCCTCCTGACTATGAGAGGTTGGAGCTCGCAGCTGATAGGAGAGCCATGGAGCGAGGGCAGTCTTCGAACAACCCGGTGGCTCGCATTCCCTCTATTCACCAAATTCTGGAAGGCACTGGTAAGTAGAGATTTACCATTCGCACGTCGTATTATTTGCTTGCGAGTTCTGACATTACAACTCGTTTTTGATGTCTCAGGTTTGAAGCAAACCGATGTAGACTGGGTGGTTCGAATGCGCCTCAGATACCCCCGCTCGTTCGTGAGGTGTCTGGAGATCGTTCCTTTTGACAGGAGGCTATTCCTTACTGAAGCCATTTGGATACTGGAACAGCTATGTGCGGCTACACCTGCGACCATTTCGGCCCAGAGTGCTGAATTGCTGTGTGGCATGTGCCAAAATCTCGTGCTCAAAGTCCAAGGCAGACTTGGTTTGAAATTCCTCAAGGACAGAGTTACACTGATTCGCGCAGCTGTAACCTTGAATCTTGGGCACCAGAATCTCGCAGCTGAGATGCAGAAGGTGGAGCAGCAAAAGCAAAAGGTTGATGAAGCTTTGAAGCTGTATGACGAAATGAATGCCAAGTGCGAGCAGCTAAAGCAAGAAGTGCAACAAGTGGAGAGGCTGATCGAGCAGTTCGAGCCCCAGGACTCCTTAGTCAAAAATTTGTTTTGACTTTTCGTATTTTTGAAAAGAAAGGAAAATGGCTGAGACATTAATGTAATGTTTTGAAACATTAATGTAATGTTGCTAGGGTTTCTCCCCCCTCTTTTTTTTGACAACAAACAATGAGTTTGCCCGTTTTGCCCTTTTCGGGATTTGATTGGACATTTTCTGTGCATATCCAATTATGACATCAGCAATTGATTCTTTGCTTGATTTTCGCGCTAATTTCGCGGCAGATAAGCACGCTTCCGTTGGGAAGTCCATCCGAATCATGACTATCCGTCATTTATTAGGATACGCAACCGAATCGTCGTAGCCTTTAGTAGGGTAATTGATTGTTACCGCTTTTCAAGGCGTAAGTGATTGAACTTACCCTCTTTTTGAATTTTGCTGACTCATCTTAAGCAACCGAAGAGTCTCCACAGGGCCTATATAAACCCCGTCTTTGCCATTTGGGTTCTTCATCCCAAACATGTGCTTTGCCGTGAGTCCTTACGACTGCTGGCTTCAACGCTTGTTTTTCGTTGATTCATGGCAACTTCAAGTTTTGAATCCTGAGTTTGCGCTTTGTGCTATAGAAATAGTTTCCAAGATCCACTTTATGAGGCTTATTGCTGTTTATAACCATCATAGAGAGGATGCAGATAATACCTCATGTGTGTTCGAAGAATTTTCTTCGTGTATTATGTGTGCAGGTCATGTTTCCGGCCGCCTCGTGGCGAGGTGCAGCGCCGTAGTGACCGTACTACCGTCTCGTAATGAACGGCGTGATTCTTCTTCGGCAGTAATGAAGAAGAATCCGTCACTTTCATGTTTGTGAGCCCGGGGTGATGAACCGTCGCGTTCATCCCCGTCTACAAGGAGCCCTTGCCCTTTGGAGCTGCTGCTTGCCTGTAGATTGCCGGAACCGGTGGCTCCTTGGGCAAATGTTATGGGGAGCCTATCTGACAACGGTCTTGTCGGATAGCAGAATGTCGAGCGTATGGTTTCATGTGGCTCTTTTCAGAGCGAGATCCCCTTTGCTACAGATGTCACCCACAGATTTGGGCATCGTGTAGCCGGCGCTCGAAGCCAGGGCGGTTCATTCTTTGCAGTCCGGGTTTCCGTACCGTGTCTCTGCTGGCTGATCAGCCATTTTTCGAATGTATTGCAAGCCATGTTGGCTGTGTAGTTAGATGCGAGCTTTTCGCTTGTAAGCTGCTATCTAGATAGATAAAGTGTAAGTCATTTGACTCATAATGATAAATAGCTCTTGTACTATCTGTTCTTTGCAACAAAATACAATTTCGCATGCGTTTCGGCTTGTTTTGCCTTGCATAATTCCATGTAATGATTTCTCATATGCGATGTCAATTCGCAGACGTTTCGCTAGATCATTTGAGATCGTAATTTCGCAGCTGTGCCATCTTGACGGATGGGCTTGTAGTTGGTCATTGTATATCGTATGAGATCACGTTCACAACTTTGTTATCGTTCCAGATAATTTTCCAGAGATCAATCAAGATCGTTGTGCAAATTGCTATCATAGAAGATAGGCTTTGTCTGAGATCGTTTCTCGCATAAACTGCTATCATAGCAGACAGATCTTTAGAAGATCTAATAAAATGATGCTGCACGTGCGTTGCCATCATAACAGACGGGCTTGGGTACTTAACCAAAATTACTTTGCGTAGAAATTGCTATCGTAATAGATAGGCTTAAGAAGACCATTATAAGATCGCATCTGTAGAACCTGCTATCTTCGATAGATAGGCTTTAGATGATCGATTGAGATCATTTTGCATTTTCGCTGCTATTGCAAAAGATAGACTTTGGATGATCTTTTAAGATCGCATTTTGTTTGGCTGCTATCGTAAGAGATAGGCTTCAGATGATCACTTAAGCTCGTATTTGTGCGGACTGCTATCGCAGAGGATAGGCTTCAACAGTCATTCAAGATAGCATTCGCGCTTGACTGCTATTGTAAAAGATAAACTTTGCATGATCACTTAAGATCGCATTTGCATTTGATTGCTACCATAAGAAGTAGGCTTTATATGATCAATTGAGATCACATTCGCATTGGCTGCTATCGTGAGAGATAGGCTTTGATGATCAACTAGGATCGCATTTGTATTTGGCTGCTATCGTAAGAGATAGGCTTTAGTGATCAATTAAGACCGCATTGATTTTTGGCTGCTATCGTAAAAGATAGGCTTTAGTGATCAATTAAGATCGCATTTGTATTTGGCTGCTATCGTAAGAGATAGGCTTTAGTGATCAATTAAGATCGCGTTTGTATTTGGCTGCTATCGTAAGAGATAGGCTTTAGTGATCAATTAAGATCGCGACTGTATTCGTTGCTATCGTAACAGATAGGCTTTGCATGATCACTTAAGATCGTATTTGCATTGATTGCTATCGTTAGAGATAGGCTTAGATGATCACTTAAGATCGCATTTGCATTGGTTGCTATCGTGAGAGATAGGCTTAGATGATCACTTAGGATCGCATTGCATTGGTTGCTATCGTGAGAGATAGGCTTAGATGATCACTTAGGATCGCATTGCATTGGCCGCTATCGTGAGAGATAGGCTTAAATGATCACTTAGGATCGCATTGCATTGGCTGCTATCGTGAGAGATAGGCTTAGATGATCACTTAGGATCGCATTGCATTGGCTGCTATCGTAGAGATAGGCTTTGATGATCAGTTAAGATCGCGTTTGCATTTGCTGCTATCGTAGAGATAGGCTTTGATGATCAATAAAGATCGCGTTTGCGTTTGCTGCTATCGTAGAGATAGGCTTTGATGATCAATAAAGATCGCATTTGCGTTTGCTGCTATCGTAGAGATAGGCTTTGATGATCAATAAAGATCGCATTTGTGTTTGCTGCTATCATAGAGATAGGCTTTTTGATGATCAATAAAGATCGCGTTTGCGTTTGCTGCTATCGTAGAGATAGGCTTTGATGATCAGTAAAGATCGCATTTGCGTTTGCTATTTGCAGCAAATAAATCATGGTCAACAGTAATATCAAATAAAATAGAGCAATATAAGCGGCTAGAAATATGAACTTCTCATTTGGGAGAATTCTTTTATTACATCGCTCTCATATGGGAGAGGTAGAATTACAATCCCTTCATATGGGAGGGGAGATTGCATTAATCGTAGCCACATGAGATATTAAGCAACGTTATCATAAAACGTATAAAATAAGAGGAGTCAAGGATAGTACTTCTTGATCCAGCGCATGTTGACTGAGCTCGGAGTTGAGGTTGTGCCGTGCAACCTTCGTATGCTGCAGTAGCCACTATCGAAGACTTCTGTGACTTCGAAGGGTCCTTCCCAATTGGCTGCGAACTTCGGATGAGTTGCTTCTCGCATGCAGTGGTCGGATGCGCGCAAGACCAGGTCGCCAACTGCGAAATCTCGCCGCTGAACTGTCTTGTTGTAGGCGCGAGCGATTCTTTCTTGGTATCGCTTGTTAGTCCTTTTGGCTTGTTCTCGCTTTTCTTCCAGCAAGACTAAATCGTGATCGCGTTGATTTTCATAAAGCGCGTGGAAGGCCAGCCGTGCCGAATTGACTCTGACCTCCGCAGGTACTACAGCTTCGGCCCCATAACATAAAAGAAATGGCGAAGCCCCTGTGGGTGTTCTTGGAGAGGTCCTGTAGGCCCACAGAGCTATGTTAAGAGAGTCGGCCCACTTCTTGTGGTCGTCTGCGACCATCTTGCTCAGAATTCTCAGCAGCGTTTTGTTAGTCGCCTCGGCTTGTCCGTTTCCCTTTGGATAATAGGGAGTAGAGCATATTTGCCTGATATTGTACTCCGCAAGTTTCGTAGCTACCTGACGATTAACGAAAGGAGTACCGTTATCTGAAAGAATAGTATTCGGGATTCCGAACCTGCATACGATGTTTTCCTGAATGAAGTTGACCACAGCCAGCGCGTTTGCCGTCTTTAGTGGTATTGCTTCCACCCATTTGGTGAACAGCTCAGTTGCGGTGAGAATGAAATGGTTCCCATGTGACGTTGGTCGGATGGGGCCAATGAAATCCAAAGCCCACGTGTGAAATGGCCATGGCGTCCCTAATGCATGTAGATCCACGGCGGGAGCGTGCACCAGGTTCCCTTTGAATTGACATTCTTGGCAGCGTCGCACCTTGGTGCGGCAATCGACTTCCATCGTGGGCCAGAAGTATCCGATTGAGAGGAGCTGTCTGCATAATTTCGCACCTCCCTGGTGTTCCACCTGATGAGAGAGGTCCATGACTTCTTGTGCTTCCCTATCGTCCAGGCATCGCAGCAAGTTGCCCTCGTGGCCTTTTCGCCAAAGCAGGTTTTCCTGAACCATGTATCGAGAAGCTTTCCTTCTCAATTTGTCGGCCTCTTTTCTTGATTCAGGTACGGTGCCCTGGGTGAGGAATTCGAACAATGGCTTCCTCCAGTCCGTGTCGTCGTCGGTTAGAGCGACAAGTAGAGAATCCTTGATCAGTGCGCAACTTTCGCACTTCCCTTGTATCAGGGCTGCAGCTGTAGACATGTCTGGCCAATGAATGCCATATCTCTGAGCTTTCCTGTAGATTGACACCTCGCTTTCTCCGCAAGCGTGTTGGTGAATCTTTTCTAACAGCTGTTGTCCCTCTTGCTCGGAAACACATCGCATGAGTATCCCTCCAGGACCCTTGTAGTAAAGGGTATTGTCGTGGATGCAGTATCCTTTCGTGAGTGCCCAGCCCTCGCTGCTGGTGCCTTTCGCAATAGCTTGCAGGATTGCTTTTCGCCAATCTGCGTCATCTATGTGTTCATCGTCGCACGCATCTTCTGTTAATGCCGACGATGTTCGCACTTCGATGGAAATCCTCGCGGGGCATTTGTCTATGCTGACCTTAGATCCCAGAGTTGCTAAGGCGTCTGCATGCCTGTTGTCCGCTCGGGGCTTGTGCTCGTATTTCACGTCGCAGAATTGCTGCATCAGCTTTTGCACTAGAGTGCGGTATGACAGGAGGTTGATTTCCTTCAGACCGTACTCGCCCGAGGCTTGCTTAACAATCAGCTTGGAGTCTCCCATGACTGTTAAGTTGCTCACTTCCAGAGCTTTTGCTGCACGAAGTCCCGCGATAAGAGCTTCGTATTCCGCCTCGTTGTTCGTGACTGCGAAGTTGAGTTTTGCGGACATCTGTATGACTTCCCCGTCGGGCTTTGTCAAGACTATCCCAATGCCTCCACCTTTTCTGGTTGACGAACCGTCGAAGTGGAGGGTCCAATAGGGCACGTCGATCGCGTAGATTTCAGGGCCTTCGAGCTCTTCTTCGATCACAGGTTCGTGGCTGTTGTCGGGAAACTGCGCCAGCAGATCTGCTACCGCCTGCGACTTGATCGCCCTTGGCTTCACGCATGTAATATCGTATTGAGAGATGGTCATGTACCATTTCGCCAATCTCCCGCCCGGAGTAGTGTGAGTTAGCAAGTATCTTATGGGGTCGCTTTTGGTGACCACCACTACTTTGTGCGATGCAAAATAGTGTCTCAACTTCTCTATCACAAAGAATAAGGCAAGGCAGTGACGTTCGATGTCTGTGTACCTTGACTCAGCAGGCTGCACAATGCGAGAGATGTAATAGATAGGCCTCTCTTGTCCCTCATATACCTGGGCCAAGAGTGCTCCTATAGATCTCCTTGTTGATGTAAGATATAGCAGCAGCGGTGATCCCAGTTGAGGCGCGATCATGATCTTTGGGGATGTAAGTATCTCCTTTAGCTTTTCGAATGCGGCTTCATGGTCAGGAGCCCAGTTGTACGCAGCGTCCTTCTTGAGAAGAGTGCTGAAACAGCATGTGATTTCGGCGATTGCTGGGATGAATCTCCGCAAATATGACAACTTTCCCAAGAATGTTTTCAAGGCGCTTTGGTTGTGAGGTGGCGTCATGCTGGTGATGGCTGACACTTTCGCAGGGTCAGGCTCGATCCCTTGGCGATGGACCACGCACCCCAAAAACTTCCCCGAGGTCACGCCGAATGCGCATTTCATAGGGTTCATTTTCAGTTGAAAGCTCCTGCATCTGTTGAACACTTTTCGCAGGTCTGCAAGGTGATCTGCTTCATGCTTGGATTTGACTACCAGATCATCCACATAGAATTCGACTTCTTTGTGC
Organism: Linanthus parryae; assembly: GCA_023055425.1. Classification (NCBI taxonomy): domain Eukaryota; kingdom Viridiplantae; phylum Streptophyta; class Magnoliopsida; order Ericales; family Polemoniaceae; genus Linanthus; species Linanthus parryae. The sequence continues at coordinate 46,108,746 of JALGPY010000010.1, read as the reverse complement.
ATCATATCATGGAATAGAGCCATCATGGCTCGCTGATAGGTTGCGCCTGCGTTCTTAAGACCGAATGGCATTACCGTGTAGTTGAATACCCCCACGGGAGTGATGAATGCAGTTTTCTGTGCATCGTCGGGATCCATCTTGATTTGATTGTACCCACTGAAGCCGTCCATGAAACTGAACATGCGATGGCCTGCCGTCGAATCGATAAGCAAGTCAATGTTAGGCAGTGGGAAATCGTCCTTAGGGCAGAAACGGTTGAGATCGCGGAAGTCCACGCAGATGCGGAGCTGTCCGTTCTTCTTCACCACCGGCACGATGTTGGCCAACCATGTAGGATGGTGATTTGGCTCTATGAACTTGGCGTCTAGGAGTTTAACGATCTCCTGCTTGATCTTGACGTTGAGCTCTGGTCTGAAGCTCCTGGTGCTTTGCTTGACCGGTTTAGACCCTGGGATGATGTCTAAACGGTGCATGGTGATGCTCGTGTCCAGACCTGGCATTTCGTCGTATTCCCATGCGAATACGTCCTTGTACTCCGTTAGGAGCTGCAGCAGCCCTTGTTCCTCTTCGCTTGTGAGGTCCGCACTCAAGAAGACTGGCCTCCCCTTTTCCTCGTTCGGGCTGAGGAACGCTTCCTTTAGCTCTTGCTTTTGTGGTCGTGGCCTGTCTTCCATGCATTCGGGCGCTTCTTTGAGTTTCTCGTCTGAAACGATCTGTGTTGGCTCTTCTGTCAGCGCAACTTGCTCGATTTGATTGATTTGCCCAGGGACACCCTCATGCCCGTGTGAGGACGTCCCCGCGCACCTTCATATGCGATAGCATTTCTTCCCGTTGGCGTAGAAGCTCTCTATCTCCTTACCCTCGGGGTCGTGCTTTGCAATCCTCTTAAGAGTGTACACATTCTTCCGATGATATGCGATGCGCGGCGCCTCTTCGTGTGTAGGCGGCTTTTCGTTTGCATCTCCCCTTGTCACCATCACGCCCGCAGGTGACTGGTCCTTGATGTCCTCCCAGAGAGGCAAAGGAGTAGGGTTGAATGGTCCGGGTGTTTGCTCGTCCGCCATCTCGGTGAACCACACCGCCTCGCTGAGATGTGCTTCGTCCAAGTTGAACGGGTTAGTTGAGGCTGGTATCTCGACAATCCTGTCGTTCCAGATAGCTTTCATCACTTGGTGAGCCGTCAAAGGGATTGCGTCGAAGCGATGAATCCAGGCTCGACCGATGATCATGTGATATGTGGTGTTCGCATCTATGACATAGAACTTCGCCGAACACTTGATCTTACCAATCTGAACGCCTAGGCGGATCCATCCGATCGTCATTCTAGAGTCGCTTCCGAATCCCACCAGCGGGGATGGACGTTTGACCACTTTGTGCTCGGGGATCCCTGCTAGCTTCAGTGTGTGGAGTGGAACAACATTGACCGCTGCTCCTCCATCGACGAATGCTCGCTTGAATTCGACGCCGTTGATGATGGCGGTCACGTACAGGGGCCTCTGATGGCTCGCATCTGTCTTCTTGTCGCTGGCAGAAAAGGTCATAATCTTTTCTGTGGGACGGGACGCCCTGATGACCTTCCCGTTGGAGACCACAAGTTCCTCTTCGTAGTCCTCCGCTATCCTTAAGATTGCCTTTGTCATATCCGATCTGCATTTTTCGGAGAAGTTCATTTCGTCGAAGAATTTGTTGAAGCCGTGCGACCCTTTCATGCGGTCGGCACGCTCATCCTCCGTGTCCATGCTATAGTCTTCCTCTTCATGGACTTCAGCAATGATGGGTAGACCATCCTCTGCGACTTCTTCCAAGTCCACTATTGAGATCATGGCGACCTCCTTGCCTTTTGAGCCCGAATCTGTATGGGCAGGCAGTGGGTTGTTGCGCACATCCTTTCGGTGGTCGCTGACGATGAGTTCGCCGTTCTTCATCTTCTGGTCGAACGCGAATCTGAGCTTCTTGCACTCGGCTGTGGGGTGCATGACCTTGCCGTGGTATTCGCACCACTTGGGGTCCCTCGTCATCTCCTTGGAGGGTTTTTGCTCTAGCGGTGGCAGGATGCCATCCTTACGCCACTGTCTGCAGAGATCGCTTGCCTCCTCCACCGAGCAGGGCAGGGGCGGTGCGTCGAAGTTTGTAACTTTTGCTTGCTTCTGGGGCGAAACTGCATTGACCTCAGCTTCGCGTCCTCGCTTGTAGCCGAATCTGCCGATCTTGTAGGTGGTGCCGCTCGCAGGTCGTTCTGGAGCGCTCTTCTTTCTCTGTCTCTCGACGATGGGCTCGATGTTCATCGTGCACTCGATGAGCTTTGAGAACGTGGGTGTTTGCAAATTGATTAGCATGCTCTTGTACTCATCTCGCATGCACTGCAGGCATATCTCTACGAGTCGGCTTTCGAGCATGGGATCCTTGCACTCCAGAGACTTCGCTCTGAATTTCTTGATGAAAGTGATCCCATCCTCCTCGCGTTTCTGATACATCCGCGAGAGATGGATCATCGTCACCTTCTCCTCCATCTGGAAGAACTTAGTGTAGAACTTCTGGACCATGTCGTCCCAGGTCTTCACGGATCCGGCCTCCAATGTTCGGTACCATTTGTATGCTACATTCCCAAGAGTCTTTGGGAATTCTCGCATCAGCAGCTTGGGATCGGCTCCATACGGACCCATGACATCAATGAAACGCATGACATGCTCATGGGCGTTTCCATTGACGTCTTCGAACTTATCCCATTTAGGAGCCTTGTACCCCACTGGGTTGGGCATGAGATAGATCTCCCGTGGAATGGGCGGATCGTTGTCCAGCTTCGGGATGATGGTATCCGCGAGCGACTGATGAGCCAAGATGGAGTCCACGCGCTTCTGCAAAGACGTCATGCATTCCGGAATGCTCCCCTCTGTAGCTGGCGGAGGGGTTGCCGTAGGCGGTGGTGGCACATATGTCGCCGGAGGATTGGGAGTGTATTGACTGCCCGCGTTTCCCCAGATCGTTGCTGGTGGAGGCAGAGTGTATTGCAAAGTTGGGTTGGACGCCAAAGCCGTGGGCTGAGAGGCGTGAGCAGCAGGGGGTAGCATCTGCGCCGTTGACCCTTGGACCGAAGGCAGCTGCGTGGCCGACGGTGGAGTCTGCAGATGAGGATTGGGGGGCGTGGCCGATACTCCCAATCCTGGAGCGGTAGGGGTACCTCCTCCCTGAGGGATAGCGGTAACCGGTGGAGGATTTGGTGCAAGGGTGTTCAGAACGACCAAAATCCGTTCCAATTGCGCAGATTGAGACTTGAGAGTTTTTGCCTGACTTTGGACAGTGGCGTCCAAAGACTCTAAAGTCGGTGCCTCGCCGGGTGTCGTCGGAGTACGGCGGACTTCTTCTCCTGAGGGAGTTTCGGCGGAAGGCGATCGGTTGCTGACATCGTCCTCCTGAGACATGGTTGCTTTTGCTGGTAAGTTCACGTCGGGTTCACCAAAATGTGCACAAGAGATTCCGGCAGGGAGACCTCCGTGTACACCGTACGTAGTGGATCAGGGATCGCACAGGAAGAATAGGGGTGTGTGTAGGGAGAGAGTAAGTCAGTAGTAATGTCTGAGAGAGAGACAGAGGTTTGGCAGAGCTTCCGCGTATGGCAGTGTTGTTTTTTTTGTATGGAAAGAGTAACGATATATATATACTGGAGAACGTGGCCGTTGTAGTGTAGTTAATGCGCCCATTAATGGCGGCTTAATTAGCTTAACCGTAACGGCACGTTCGTCCGAGTATATAGGAACCGTTAGAGCACGTGGTGCGCGAGTACCGGAACCGTTACGAGGTTGACCGGGTTTGACCGGATTGACCGGGTCTAGGGAGCTCGTGCCATAGATCTCTCAAAACAGTTACTAAAGGTCGCGCGCGGGCTTGGCTCGCACGCGACAGGGCTTACCCTAGCCTCCAAACCACAAATCCCTACAAGTCCCGTGCAGTGGTATGCGAGGGCTCTGTCTCGCAGCCCCCACATGGATCAGCTCGGCTGGTGATCCTGTGTGTGTGGAGCACAATATGGTGTGCTGGATGATCGCCACGTGGCTAAGATTAGCCATGTCAGAAAGCAGTATCTACAGTAGTCTAACCGCTTCCTCCTTCCATTTGTAACCTTCTCATTTGACTCGAAATTGACAAGCATCCGAAAAGGTACACACCTCTCAAGTTTCACTACGACTCCATATTTCAGTAATTTTTCTGACTTTAAACAATGTCAAACCATTAGATCTACTTAGCCCTTGTAACGGATGCAGGTGCCAGTGACTCCCAGCTAAATTCAAAGCTTAGGGCACTAAGATTTGATACTCTCCTACGGGCTCGCATCCGAGCTAAGCACCCCCGGAACGACTAAAAACAATTAAGCACATTAGTGCAACTTTTTTCCTCTTTTTTTTTAGTTTTTTTTTTTTTTTCAATTTTAATATCACAATTGAACCAAGCATAAAATAAATGAAATACTGCACCTTTCAAAACATGCTTATCAATCTCGAGTCAATTGAAAATTTTACAAAGCTCAGGAGCAAATGAATAGAATCATCTCACCGTGATGTTAATGAAATGAATCTTACAGATGTGCATGAAGGACTAATCCTAAGCAAGGGTTCATTTATGATATCTACTCAAATTTGCTATAATCCTGTGTATGTCTCAAATCAAAATAATCAGATAAAGACTGAATATCCTGATTCACTGTTGGAAACTCCAACACTTTATTTATTTACATCTCCTGTGTACCAGATATCTTTGTACTTTTATTTCAAACTAGTTATATGTTTGTTTGTTTGTTTTTTTCAAACTCCACTCCAACTTCAGAGATACCAACACCCCCACACTTGAACTGTGCAGTGTCCACAGTGCACAATGCAGCAACAATGAGAAACAAAAGGGTGTAGCAACAGTAACAAAGCAAGCAGACAACTAGAGACTTGTAAGAAAATTAAATAAAAGTAAAGCAAGAGAGGGTTTTTCGGACTTCCCTTTCAGGTGACTGAAAACATCACTGGGGCTCAATAGAATGTGGCCGTGCGGAAGCACCAGGGTTGTCGAGTCATTTCTGCAATCCATTCAAATTTTCCCACATGCCATCAGTAGAATTTTCATCGACCTTTCCCAGACTGTGATGATGATAATACTGCTGTTTTTCTCCCTTCTTTTTTTTCTTTGATGAAAACATGCAAAAGTTTCTTGTATTTCTCAAAAATCTTCATAAAAGAAAGTTGTTTTCATCCTCTCATGAAGCAGGTGCTGCAGCCTTATGCTAGCTCGGACAATTTGTCCCTTCTTCACATTTGAAACCATATTAATACCATCCATCATCCTAATCATCCCAAATCCAGCCACAAAGGCTCTATCCATGCACTACTATCATAAACCAGAGAACCAGCAGCAGCAGACTTCTTTTATAAAGAATTTGGATACTTCTCTTGTTTTTCATTAATTGCAGCAAGAAGTGAGCTGAATGCTTGCAAGAACCTGATAATAGCTGCACCATCTGATGATTTGGTACGTGACAACAATTACACTTTACCGCACCATGCTCTGCCCAATACATGAAGCATTCAGACCGTGTCAGATTTTCATGGACTAGTAACCAGCTCCGTGCTAAGCAGATGCAGTGAATATGGGCAAGCATGGTCAACTTCTAGTGAATTATTCGCCTTCACGTCATCTTCTCACCCCACCTCCTAAAAAGCAATGGAAACAGTCCATGTAGCTAGGATGCTTGAGCTTGAGCTCCCCACGACACTCTGCTTGTTATTTGATCATTCTTTATTTTTTAACTTTGTGCTCATCTGTTCACCTGCAAACACAACACGAGCAGACCAATCAATAGCATCTGTTCGACTCACTGTTAGCAACTAACTCAATCAAATTAAATGACTCAATCCTAACTAACTCTAACAATGGGAAAATCACATAAACAATAGCTAAATAACGAAATAAATAATCAACTAACTAAAAGAAATCTGGGCTGCCTCCCAGTAGCGCTAAGTTTAACGTCTTTAGCCAGACGTGTTCTAAATCAGATCTTCTTATCATAAACTGGGTCAACTAAATGGAGTGTTTCAATATTTGTGGTCTGCTCAAGGGGACCTATAAGTGGTTTAAGCATCTGAAAATTGACAACTAAGACACTACCATCACCAAGATTACGGATACGGACTGCTCCAGAAGGAAATACTTCGACAACCTCAAATGGCCCTGTCCGTCTAGACCTCAATTTACCAGGGAACAACCGTAACTTGGCGTTGAACAACCAAACTTTCTGGTTCGGCTCAAAAGATTTCCTCGAAATCATTTTATCGTGAATACGCTTCATCTTTTCTTTATAAAGTTTGGAATTTTTATATGCCTCATATCGCATCTCTTCAAGTTCATTAAGTTGGAGCTTTCGATGTTCTCCAGTAGCTTGCACATCAAAATTAAATGCTTTAATTGCCCAATATGCACGGTGTTCTAGCTCTACAGGCAAGTGACATGGTTTCCCAAAGACTAAACGGTACGGAGACATGCCAATAGGTGTTTTATAGGCTGTTCTATACGCCCAAAGTGCATCTGTAAGTCGTAAGGACCAGTCCTTACGATCTGGCCTAACAGTTTTCTCTAGAATGGATTTGATTTCACGATTTGAGACCTCAACTTGCCCACTAGTCTGGGGGTGGCATGGAGCAGCCAACTTATGGGTGACAGAGTACTTTCTAAGCAAGGCTTCAAAGGCCCTATGAATGAAATGACTCCCTCCATCACTGATTACAACTCGCGGGGTTCCAAAACGACTAAATATATGGTCTCTCATAAACTGAACTACTACCTTGTGATCATTTGTCCTAGTGGCAGCAGCCTCCACCCACTTAGAAACGTAATCAACCGCGACAAGAATATACACAAATCCAAAAGACGGCGGGAAGGGTCCCATGAAATCAATTCCCCAAACATCAAAAATTTCACACACTAGGATGGGGCTCAGGGGCATCATATCCCTCTTAGACATGTTTCATGTACATTGACACTTTTCGCACCTCTTACAAAATTCATGTGCATCTTGAAAGAGAGTAGGCCAAAAGAATCCGCTTTGAAGAACCTTTGCCGCTGTACGGCGCCCACCAAAATGTCCCCCACAAGTTGAGGAGTGACAAAAAGACAATATACTCTCTTTCTCGCACTCTGGAATGCATCTCCTCAGTATTTGGTCTGAACACATTTTAAACAAGTGAGGATCCTCCCAAAAATATTGTTTAACTTGATAGAAAAACCTATCCTTTTCCACCGTAGACCAATGAGTAGGAATTTGACCTATGGCGAGATAATTAACGATGTGACGAAACCATGGAGCTTGTGAATGTGAGACAGCGAAGAGCTGCTCATCAGGGCATCGTTCTCTAAACGGAGGAGAGTCAGGAGGCTCGACATCTAGGATTCGAGATAAGTGGTCAGCCACCACATTCTCAGTCCCTTTTCAGTCCCTAATTTCCACATCGAACTCTTGAAGAAATAATACCCAACGGATTAGCCGCGTTTTTGTATCCTTTTTGGCAAAAAGATACCTAAGAGCGGCATGATCAGTAAAAACAACCACCTTAGAACCAAAAATGTATGACCTGAATTTATCTAGAGCAAATAACACAGCAAGCAACTCTTTTTCAGTAGTCGTATAATTCTTTTGAGCTTCATCTAGAGTTTTACTTGCATAATAAATTACAACAGGCAACCTATCTCTCCTCTGACCTAACACTGCCCCGATAGCATAATCTGAAGCATCACACATTATTTCAAATGGTAGGGAATAATCAGGGGGTTGGATGATTGGAGCGGTGGTCAACGCAGCCCTTAGAGTTTCGAATGCCTTAGTGCATTCCTCACCAAAATGAAATGAAGTGTCATTCGCAAGAAGGGAGCATAATGGTCGCGAGATCTTGCTGAAATCTTTTATAAAACGCCGTTAAAAACCAGCATGCCCTAAGAATGATCTAACTTGTTTCACCGTTTTCGGTGGTGGGAGACTAGATATCAACTCAACCTTAGCCTTATCGACTGAAATTCCCTCTTTTGACACTATGTGTCCCAAGACAATCCCCTGTTTTACCATGAAATGACTCTTCTCCCAACTCAAGACCAAATTTGACTCCTGACATCGCTTTAAAACTAGGGAAAGATTACTAAGACACTCATCAAATGATGAAGCAAAAACAGAAAAATCGTCCATGAATACTTCTAAAAATTTATCAATCATGTCAGAAAAATGGCCATCATGCACCGTTGAAAAGTTGCAGGGGCATTACATAACCCGAATGGCATTCTACGATATGCAAATGTGCCGAACGGACATGTAAACGTTGTTTTTTCTTGGTCCTCTGGGTACACGGCAACTTGATTGTAACATGAGTACCCGTCAAGGAAGCAATAATAACTCTGTCCTGACAATCTATCTAGAATTTGGTCAATGAATGGGAGAGGAAAGTGGTCCTTTCTAGTGCAAGCATTCAACTTCCTATAATCTATGCATACACGCCAGCCAGTGGTTGTGCGAGTTGGAACTAACTCTCCCTGTGCATTGGGAACTACAGTGATTCCTGATTTCTTAGGAACCACTTGAATGGGGCTCACCCAAGGGCTGTCCGAGATGGGATATATGATTCCCGCATCCAAGAGTTTCACTACCTCTTTCTTAACAACATCTCTCATGTTAGGGTTCAGTATTCTTTGCATCTCGCGAGAAGTCTTAGAACCCTCTTCTATATGAATTTTATGCATACAAACTGAAGGATCTATCCCTTTTAAGTCGGCCACAGACAACCCGATTGCTTTCTTATTTTCACGCAGAACCTCTACAAGCCTAGACTCTTGATCAAAACTCAAATCAGAAGCTATGATGATAGGTAAGCTATTTTCGGAACCTAGGTATGCGTATTTAAGGCTTGAGGGTAAGGGTTTGAGTTCCAACTGTGGTGGATCCTCAATTGACGGTGGCATAGTGGTGGCTGAAAGAGGAGGAAGAGACTCAAAATTAGGCATCCTAAAATATGATTCCGTCTTACACTATGACCCTAACAATGCTTGAATCTCTTCAATATAAGAAGCTACTTTAGAATGATTAACCTCAAAAAGAGAAAGCAAAAGCCTCAAAAGGGTCTGTAGACAACAAACTTGGGAGAGACTCCTCCACAAGTGAATCAAATGCATCAATAAAGAAGCACTCACCATCGTCAGAATGGTTCAGACTTTTCATTGCATTAGCCAAATTTAGTTTAACCCTCATATTCCCGAAGGCAACTTCCATCACTCCAGTCCTACAACGAATGGTAGCATCGGCCGTAGCCAAGAAAGGACGCCCTAAGATAACTGGAGTGTTTGTATTTGATGTTTCTGGATCCATGTCAAGAACAATAAAGTCAACAGGGAAGAAAAATTTATCAACTTTAAGAATGACATCCTCGACAATACCGCAAGGAACTCTCACTGACCGATCAGTGAGTTGAAGTGTCACAAGGGTAGGTTTTAACTCTCCTATATTTAACTTCTCAAACAAAGCGTATGGGAGTAAATTAACACTAGCTCCTAGGTCAAGAAGTGCCCTGTCAATGCAATGTTCTCCTATGACACGTGATATTGTGAAAGTCCCTGGATCTTTCAGTTTTGGAGGTGTGCTATAAGTCAAAATACAACTAACTTTTTCAGTTAAGCGCACTTTCTTTGGGACATGAGATTGAATACGCCTCTTTTGAACACACAAATCCTTCACAAATTTAGCATATGCACGGATTTGTTTAATAACATCAAGTAATGGTAAATTTATTTTAACTTGCTTAAGTAATTCCATGAACTCTTCCCTTTTTCCCTCTTTTGATGGCTTAGATTCGTTCAGAGCATTAGGAAAGGGAACTTTTGGGACGTACTTAGTTCTTGGAATTGGTCCATCAAATGAAGGCAATGGAGAATCAGACTTAGCACTAGAAGACTCGGGAAAATCAGATTCATGCTCAGACTCTACAACTTTATTTTCGTCTAAACCGACTCCATTATCAATAAGTTTACCACTTCTTAGAACTGTCACCTCTTTAACTTGGCCATGGTTTACCTCATTTGTTGAGGCACCATTACGACCCCTAGGATTATCTTGAGGTTGAGAAGGCAAGGTGCCCTCCTCCCTACGACTCAATGTGGACGCTAACTGTCCTAGCTGGGTTTCTAGCCTACTTATAGCATGAGTGTGAATACTGAAAATTTGGCTGGTCTCATCTAACCTACTTAGTGCTTTTAGAACTTTCTCCTCAAATCAGAATTATACTTGGGTGACTCTCGCATGGGGTTGTGTTGTGCATATTGAGTGGAAGAATCATACCTGTGCCCAGTTGAAAAACTGGGTGGATATAACATACCACTCTCATTACTACCTTGCTGCATTTGCTGCAATGGAGCCTCCTGTCCTTGTTGTTTCCATGAGAAATTTGGATGGTTCCTCCAACCTGGATTGTAGGTATTCGAATAAGGGTTGTTGTTCCTATTGTACCCTTGAGCCGCGAACGCTTGATCCTGCATACCTGAGTACATTGAAGGACATTCATTAGTGACATGCGAATTTCTAGAACAAGTTGCACAAATATCAAGTGAAGATGCAAAAGATGCAATTGAGTTTACTGGGGAACTTTTAGCTACCAACATCTTATCAAATCTCTCTGTTAATGCGTCTATCTTCCCCTCTAAATGAGAATAATGAGCAACCTCATGAACATCTCTTTTCAGTACCATACTCCCATTTCTACCAGTTTCTACTTGCATTGTCACAGCACGTTGTTTAGAATTACGACTTAGGCTTTCAAAGAGATCCCATGCTTCATTCTCATTCATTTGTAAAAACTGGCCTTTACATGCAGAGTCTACTACAGTTTGGTGTCGCTCTGAGAGCCCATCATAGAAACTATTACATAGTGCCCATTTCGGAATCTCATGGTGGGGGCAACTTTTAATTAGATTCTTGAATCTCTTCCAACTCTCATGTAATTGTTCACTATCTAATTGGCGGAAGCGGCTGATTGCGTGTCTAACTTGGGAGGTCTTGGCAAATGGGAAAAACTGTGCAAGGAATTTCTTTTTCATATCCTCCCATGATGCGATACTTCCTGCAGGTAGAGAGGTAAGCCACTCCTTCGCTTTGTCCCTCAAAGAGAAAGGAAAAGCTCGAAGGCACAAATTATCGTCACTCACTCCCCTCACCTTATATGTCATGAATACTTCTGCAACTCCGTCTATATGTGTATAAGGATTTTCAGAGACAAGACCCCTAAATATAGGAAGCATGGCTAAGACTTGTGGCTTAATTTCGAAGTGAGTCTCATCTAGGTCAGGAAAGACAATACTACTAGGTGAAGTGTATGCAGAGGGGATAAAGTGGTCAGCCATGGGTCGAATACCATTATTACCCATGGTGATTATATGTGGTGTCCGAGAGTTTTTAAGTCTACGCAAAGTTCGCTCTAACTCAGGATCAACGGGAAGTAATGCAAGTTTCAGTGAACGTCGACCAAACATGAAAGAATGAAACACAATATAAAGAACAGGAGAGAAACAAGTATTGAAACAAACAAACTATTTCTTTATTTTTTTTTAACTAGATTAAAAAAAGTCCTAAATTACTCAAGTAAAGATAACTAACTAGCCTATATGCAAGTGTGTGCCAATCCCCGGCAACGGCGCCAAAAAGTTGATTGGAATAATATAGTGTGAATAAATGTGCGAAATAACCAACTTTAAATATTCTTCTATCACACGTTAATGTGTCTCGAGAGTCGAACCCAAGGGATCGGGGCAATTGCAAATAAACGAAGCTAGGTATTCTAAGACAATGCACAAGTAAGAGTGATTGATTTTTTTTTGGTGATTCAAACTAGTTAACTAAGGCCTAATGTAAACTACTTAACGATTTTAAGAGAGAAAAAGTAAAATAAGAGTGCAAGCAAATTAATTTGAGTTTAAGAAATAATAGAGAACGGTGGGTTAGGGTATTGAATCTTGTTTAAGCATCTTGGGTTGATGTTAATTTCAACATTTCAATCCAGACTAGCTACAAGCTCTAGTCACAATTCGACAATCCAACAAGAACGGACACAGTGGTCTATATCAACGACATAAACTAACTGCTGAGAGAAAGCTTAATCTATCTCAGAGATTATAAACCATTTAATCTTGAAGATAAAATCACATGTAAGTTGAATAAACTATTTTGATTGCATAGACCATCTCTTAGAATGACCTATCTAATCTGAAACAATATATTCCTGGCAGTAAGAGCAAAATAATCCTTCTTGCAACTCAAAAATTGAACATAAAATTTGATGCATCCATCACAGCCCACACAAATCACATCAGAGTATGTATGGAATTGGATTGGACATCACCATCATATGTTCTAAGCCAATATTCTGGAATTGCATTACTACGATTGAAAGTCTAAACTGAACATCAAACCCAATTCACTCAAACATTCATCAATACCCTAAACCCATATTAGTTTAGTTGAGAGACATTGAAACTAAAGCAATAACAAAGCTGAATTGAGAAGAAGAAGAAGAAGAAGGAAAGAAATTTCTCATTGTCCAGAAAGTTTGGCGTGCTTGGTGTCCGTCGAATCCGATCCCGGCAGCCCCTTCTTCTCCCTCTTCTTTCTCTGCCTTTTTCCGCTGCCACTGCTGCGTTTTACACCCCAACACAGCCGCTGTCCAGGTCTGAAACAGCTGCTGTCCAGGTCTAATTTCTAGCGCATAAGTTCAATCACCTGCGTTTGATCGTCCTCTCCAAACGTCCAGGTCTGATCCTCCTCCTCTACGCTGCCCCTTTTTCTTCTCTTTTCTCTCTGCAATTTCTTCTAGGTTTTTTTTTTCTTTTTTTCTCTTCTGTCCAGCACTCCGTTTCAAATCAGCCCCAAATAGGCTTCTTAAAAAGAAGATCAAAACAGCCCCCTTTACTTTCAGCTATCACAAAACAGCCTCACTCCTCCTCTAGTTTGCAAATAGGCCTTCTTTACTTCATTCACTTTGCATCTGAACCCACATTAAGTTTATGCTGCTTCTAACACATTGCTCCTTTCATTCCTGCGGCAAGAAATTTTGTGAATAAATTATTTTGAACATTGAAAGCACATTATTCAAAGTAACTAAGTGTACAAGAATAGCACATTTTATGCAAAATTCGCACAGACCGCGTACTTCAAAATAAGGAAGGCAATGCATCATTTTCAGAATAATTGCACTAACAAATACACCAAATTAAGCCTAAAATAGCCATCAAATAGATAGATATTACCTACAATGAGATTTAGTAGGATGCTCATTTATGACAAATGGACTACCATTACAACATAAAAATGGGAAATATATGCTCATGAGTTGCAAATATTAAAAGTATCATTAAAATTGTAATGACAAAGCAATGTGTGATTATATGTTAAGCTTCTATTGGTTGTTTATGTGCACTGACATGTAGGATAACACATGTCACAGTAATAATGATTCTTAAAAGACAAATTGCGTCTTCTGGTTTCTACTTGGACTTTCTGCTTTTATATATTACTAGACGATACCCCGCGCAAACGCGCCGAGCGGCTTTTATATTGTCCGTGCATAGGTGATCAGATGATAAATTCGGAAAATTCCGAGTGACAAAAAAAATGGTTTCACCAATATATCCACCACACATAATGTTATGATTATTGAACATACTGCAAAAGCAACGACCTTATTCATCACAATATCCATGAGAAAATTGTTAATAACCATGGTCCATATCATGCAATTATCTAATAAAAATATGTGTTTGCATATTGTAACATTATAGAAGTTGTAGACTTAGAATTCTTGTAAGCATGACAATGACAACATGTGGGAGTAATCTCAACCGACTTGTACTATTGCATTAAATTTCCACTCATTTGAAAGTAGAAGAAGCGAGGAATGATGTTACTCTATCATCATCGAAGGAAGCATTAAAAAGGTCTTATTCCACAAATTAGTAAGATCTGTGATCTTTAAGGCTAAGGACAAAGTTGGGCCAATATGTCGTTAGAACTTACCAACACTATGTCGACACGAATTCATAGTCGACAATAAAATTGCAGCAGATCCTAGATGATAGTGTGACATATTAAAGTGGCACATGTTTGTGATTTAATATTCATTTTTGTTATATAGTTTTTTTATCCCAGTTCAAGAGAGGCTGTACGCCAAACATTTTTATGCATATAAATGTACCACCCCTAATATTTTATCATCGGCAATGTAATGTAACAACTTGATTGAGTTGAATGACAACATCATAAATCTTGTTCCCATCACTTGAATCAATGTTTGTCTTTGAACTTAGTATTCGTTTGACGTAGGATTTCCCACAAAACAACATCGCTATCCTTCTTATGAATGTAACAAAAGGAAGCTTTCAAAACGATCAATTTAGTGTAATAACTCGGTGATTATAAAATGGAGAATCCTAACACTATTAGTTATATCGTTCTCCTCCTTAGCTACTAATTTTCTCTTTTTAAGTAGTGTTCGTTAACTATGGGTGTTTCTGGTCCGAGCACGTTTTTGGGAGGTGTTCGGAAAAGTAACTTCAAGATCATTTGTGTAAATGTACGAACACCTATTTTTCTAGCAAAACAACGCAGAAAACTTGATAAATTGAAACTAAAGTAAACTGAACTAACAATATCATATATGCCGTTCATTTTACATTCAGCACTACCTCAAAGAATGAAGTACAACTTTTGGTTTTGTTTACACAAACCACAAAATGAGAGGATTAGGTTGCATGAATCTAAAATAATCATGTCATTTTGCTCGTTGTAGTATTTGAAGAGACAATTTATAATATCGTTGGGTCAACTGAAAAGTCGCATACTCTGTTGTATATTTGGACCTCCAATTTATGAGACATTATTTTATAAGATCAGGTAACATAAAATAACGCTAGTATATTTACCCAGTCATAAAAAAAATTAGAAATTTAAAACTAAAATGTTTCCTTTTAACGTTTGATCATTACTTACCAATACGAGGAAAATCATGTGAAAATAAAAGAAGGGAAGACACATTTCGCTCATGGAGACAGTTTCATGATCACAATAATCCCTCTTAAACCTGAACAATTTTCTTCGAACAAAAAGCAAAAAATACTTATGTCTAAAACAGTACACTCTTCTCTATTCTTCCAGTGAAGTGGAAAAATGACTACGAACGGAAGAAACATACTTATGTATTAAATTTTAAGGTGTCAACGATTTTCTAAACGTTCTATTTCTCTTAATATTGAGTAAAACGTCAAAGAAAACATGTGTCTAAACTTCAACACTCTCAAAGTTTTTCATCTGCAGTGACTC
Organism: Linanthus parryae; assembly: GCA_023055425.1. Taxonomy (NCBI): domain Eukaryota; kingdom Viridiplantae; phylum Streptophyta; class Magnoliopsida; order Ericales; family Polemoniaceae; genus Linanthus; species Linanthus parryae. Next base: position 46,093,376 of record JALGPY010000010.1, on the reverse strand, counting down.
CATAATTCATTATCTTGTTACTTCAACTTTATTTGGAGTTGCGCACGTGAGCGGTCATTCAAAAATGTACCCGATATGTGATTCTTTTTCCACATATTCACTACTATCAACATAACCATTGACTGACTTCATTAATGTGCATCGGGCATGTTCATATCACAAAAGAGAGTATACGACAACATCTTTATCCCGGAAATCTTATGTGAATTAATGTAGAATCTATTGCATAACAAATCTACTGAAGTATTTTACACTTCATGCAGGACCGAGCGAAGGTCGCTCTTTATATTCTTGGATGTCTTACCTCTACAAATTGGTCGTAATTTCCTACAGGTATTCGACAAAGGTTTGGGACTATATCATCTTACTAATTTGAAGTCGGCACATTCTTCATCAACTTTTCTGAGCAACTATCAAAATAAAAAGAAGACAATCACGTAAAGATAATGAACATTGTACTTAATGGAGTCATGTAGTAAAACACATGGATGGAATGGGAAAAAGGAAGCTAAAATAAAGGAACACAACCATCTATAATGATAGCAGTACAATAGTTGTAAGGAAAATCAAAATAAAAATTACAACCATTTTAGGATGGTACCTAATTTTTTTAAAAGATCTTGGAATGTCATTCAATAAGCAGCACCAAATCTCCATAATGTTATCAAATGTGACACATAATGCTTAGAGAGCCTCAATTAGTGCAAATGTAGGATTTAAATTTTTCTTTAATTGTTAAACCTAGAAGATCACATTGTACAGAAAGGGTTTCGAAAGGTATGTCCAGTACGTTTCTGCGTATTTTGTCCCTCTAAGCTAAATCAATCACATTTAGCCAAATTTAGAGATTTACACCTCAAATTGATGGGCAACGTTGCAAGGAAATCCATATTTTTCGAACAGGAATATCTATGCAAAATCAAACAATAACTCAAGGAAAAAACGTGACATAACGAATCCACAAAAAGTAAAATATGTTAACGTCAATGGTGTGCACTCAGTTGCTATATTTGCTTGATGTCCTTGAAGTGGCTAATTTGTTACCTTTAATGCATTGTCCTATTTAATATTGGGATTTATCTGACAATGCATTCTTAGTTTGGACTAAGAAGTAAAGGTGGCTGACAAAGTAAACGACATTGGAGTGCAATTCAAGGACATTAAATAGTAACATTTGTACGTGTGTCACCAACATCTCTCACACAGGTGTGACCATCATAGCACCAACATAGTTGGAACACTCCAGAAAATAGCACCAAACCTTAAATTTCTACCAAATTTGGAACATATAGCATACCAAGTCTCATATAGTGCAAAAAATTAATAGGCCTCTTTGCTTTGCTTTGTTATCTCCCTTGAATAGAGTTTCCAAGGTATAACCCTGCGTATTTTGTCCTCTAATCTAACCAATCACATTCAACCAAAAGAAAATAAATTTCAAATTGATACATAGATTTAAAAGGAACTCCACCATTTCTCCAATTGAAAAAAAAATATGAAAACCAATGATGAAGTGCGATTTAAAAAATTCACACACATATCGTTTTCTAACTTCAGTGGTGTGAGCCCTTCTGATTTTCTCTGATAGATTTATTTGAGGTTTGTAATTTCTCAAATTAAAGCATTATTTTCTTTTGAATTTTGATCTGTCTAACAATGTGTCTCTTGTTCAGGTAGGGAAAAATCAGTACCTTACCACAAAATTCCAAACCTGATTACGCCACACCACTAATAACTGAAATTAGGCATGGATTCAATGGTTATCAAGAAAGGAGATGTAGGAACAAACATACAGTGTTACTTGAGGATGACTAAATTATGATTCGGGACAGAGATATTACCCGTGGATAAGCTTTTAAACATACTTGTAAGCAAACTAAACAAAAACCAACAATAAACTGCAACTTTGACCAACCCACAAATGGCAAACGATGGATTATTTGAGCCCTGATGTTTGTATATAGTTTCCTTACTTATTTTCCAAGCATTCAATAAAATTAGTGGAACACAATCAAAACCAATAACATCGAGCACACATTCAGTTGAGGTATGTAGTCAAAAAGCGGATTACCTTGAACACCCTTAGGCTTAGAATGAGAGAAATCGAATAATATAGCATATCTTCATTCATTCATTCATTTATGACACTCTGCTTTCTTCCCGGTAGATAAAGCGGCCATTTTCCTTCGTCCTATTCTCTTATCGAACTGATGTTGTCTTCACCAAGGATTTTTTTCCTCCTAACCTTTCATCGAACTCATCACCGATTAAGAGAGATACTTGAGGGAATGATGAGACTGAAATGAAAATGTAAGAAGGCCATTTTATTTAGAAAAAGATAGGGAACGGTTGCATCTTCTTATGTTCCTCTAATTTATTTTCATTTATTTCCATAAAAAAATGGAACAAAAAATGAAAACATTAAGGAGTGTAAGAAGAGTACATACTGGAGGACAAAATACTTATAACGGCTCAAATCTTATTTATGATTCTGCAAGTCAAGAGTGGGGTCTTTTAATCAGTTTTAAAAAATGGCCATTAGTACTTATTAGCATTATGATATTGAATTAATTACTAATTATTCATAAGTTATGAAAATATAGAGCAATGTTATCATTGAAATGACTAAGCATGACATGGATAAATGTCAAATTTTAATTGGTTCCAATGACATGTAGATTTTAAATATGCCAAATGGCATAATTATGCTATTTTTTCAATGACAAATGGCGATAAGTGGTTAATTCTGAGCACTTGCCTGCTTTTATATAGAATATATATAGATATAAGATTATCCCAGGGCTTCCTTTACAATTTACCGGTCGTTGATTAGTTTCCCAGCGATTTGAGAGTTCTGTTATGTACTCGCCGATCAATGCTTCTCCTTTCACCCACCTGCCACGTGACAAGGGGGTTACAATACAAACATCACCCACGCGGCCAAACCTGCAGAGGAATTTCAATTGAACTAGAACTAACGACTGATTCAGAAAACATCACTCTGTTGTCTCTCTCTTACCACGAAAATCCCTCGCATAAATTTTTCTTCTTCTGTCGAGGAATTGTAACGAACGATTCATCGATGGAACCTCCGGTGCCAGTCCCTGGTTTCGGAAGCACCCAGTTTACAAACGATAGCAGTGGAACGACTATTTGAGAAGCACTGAAGAAATGGCTCCCCGGCAATCGATTCTAGCTCGGTGGTCTAGCAATTTATTCCCAAAAATGGCAAACAGGAAAAGGTATTTTCAATTCCCTACTTCCATTTCCCTTTTCCCATCGATTGCTGTTATATTTTGTTGTTTCAGACATATTTTAAGATCGTGCTGCTACTAATTTTTTTCCCCCTCCTTTGAGTTGTGATTAGAGATTGATATTCTCTGATGTTTTTCGTTAGATATGAGCTTTAAATATCTCTGTTTTGAATGATTATGTTGGTATTATTAACCCTCTGTGACATGTCATGTTACTTAAAATCTTGACTGATTAGGTTTGGAATCTTATTTTCTTGTTCAGTAAAAGAGGGAAAAAAATTCAACTATTCAACGGCTATGCTGTTCTTGACCGCTTTTACTGATTAAAAAAAAAGATTCCAAAGCTAATCAGTCAAGATTTTAAGTAACATGACAAGTCACACAGGGTCAATACTACCAACCTAACAGTCAGAAGAGAGACATTTAAAGATCAGATCTGAAGAAAAATATCATAGAATCAATCAATCTCTGATCACAACACAAAGGAGAAGGAAAAAAATTAGTAGCAGCACGAGCTTAAAATAAGTCTGAAACAACAAAATTTAACAACAATTGATGGGAAAATGGAAATGGACGTAGGGAGTTGAAAATACCTTTACCTGTTTCCCAGTTTTGGGATTCAATCGCTCGATCTTGGACCACCCAGCTGGAATCGATATCCGGGGAGCCATTTTTTCCCTGTCTCTCAGACAATCGTTCCACTGCTATCGTATGTAAACTGGATGATTCCAAAACCACGGACTGATACCAGTGGTTCCATCGATGAATCATCCGTTACAATTCCTCGACATAAGAAGACGAATTTCGTGTGAGGGAATTCCGCGGTTAGAGAGTGTGAGAGCAGGGTGATGTCTCCCGAATCAATCTTTAGTTCTAGTTCAATTGAAATCCCTCCGCAGGTGTGTCCGCGTGGGTGATTTTGTATTGTAACGGCCATGTCAGGTGGCGGGTGGGTGAAAGGAGGAGAAGCACAGAGTACATGAGAGAACGCGCAAATGGGTGGGAAACTAAACAAAGACGGGTAAATTGCAAAGGAAGCCCCGGTATAATGTTCTATTATAGTCGAGTCGACCCATTTATTATCTATATCTATATATATATAAAAGCAAGAAAGTGCTCAGGTTAAACCACAATCTGCCATTTGTCATTCATTGTTTATTGTGATAATGCCACATAAATGCACACTTGGACAACTCAACCAATGAGAATTATACACGTGCTCATTCAACCAATGAGAATTATACACATGTCACATTATAATGATTCTTAAAAGACAAATGGCGTCTTCTGGTTTCTACTTCGGACTTTCCTGCTTTTATATATTATTACTAGACGATACCCCGCGCAAACGCGCCGAGCGGATTTTATATTGTCCGTGCATAGTTGATCAGAAGATAAATTCGGAAAACTCCCACTGACAAAAAAAATGGTTTCACCAATATCTCTACCACACATAATGTTATGATTATTGAACATACTGCAAAATCACCGGCCTTATTCATAACAATATCCATGAGAACATTGTTAATAAAGATGGTCCATATCATGCAATTATCTAATAAAAATATGATTTTACATATTGTAACATTATAGAAGTTGTAGACTCAGAATTCTAGTAAGCATGACGTTGACAACATGTGGGAGTTATCTCAACCGACTTGTACTATTGCATTAAATTTTCACTCATTTGAAAGTAGAAGAAGCCAGGAATGATGTTACTCTAGCATCATCGAAGGAAGCATTTAAAAGGCCTTATTCCACAAAGTTAGTAAGATCTGTGATCTTTAAGGCTACGGACAAAGTTGGGCCAATATTCCGTTAGAACTTACCAACACTATGTCTACACGAATTCAGAGTCGACAATAAAATTGCAGTAGATCCTAAATGATAGTGTGACATATTAAAGTGGCACATGTTTGTGATTTAATATTCATTTTTGTTATATAGTTTTTTTTATCCCAGTTTTAAAGAGGCTATACGCCAAACATTGTTCTGCATATAAATGTACCACCCCTAATATTTTATCATCGGCAATGTAATGTAACAACTTGATTGATTTGAATGACAACATCATAAATCTTGTTCCCATCATTTTGAATCAATATTTGTCTTTGTACTTAGTATTCGTTTGACGTAGGCTTTCCCACAAAACAACATCGCTATCTTTCTTATGAATGTAACAAAAGGAAGCTTTCAAAACGATCAATTTAGTGTAATAACTCAGTGATTATAAAATGGACAATCCTAACACTATTAGTTATAGCGTTCTCCTCCTTAGCTACTTATTTTCTCTTTTGAAGTAGTGTTCGTTAACTATGGGTGTTTCTGGTCCGAGCAAGTTTTTGGGAGGTGTTCGAAAAAGTAACTTCATGATCATTTGTGTAAATGTACGAACAACTATATTTCTAGCAAAACAAAGCAGAAAACTTGATAAAACTAAAGTAAACTGAACTAACAATATCATATATGCCGTTCATTTTACATTCAGCACTACCTCAAAGAATGAAGTACAACTTTCTGTTTTGTTTACACAAACCACAAAATGAGAGGATTAGGTTGCATGAATCTAAAATAATCATGTCATTTTGCTCGTTGTAGTATTTGAAGAGACAATTTATAATATCGTTGGCTCAACTGAAAAGTCGCATACTCTGTTGTATATTTGAACTTCCAATTTATGAGACATCTATATATATATATATATATATATATATATATATAAAAGCAGGAAAGTGCTCAGGTTAAACCACAATCTGCCATTTGTCATTCATTGTTTATTGAGGTAATGCCACATAAATGCACACTTGGACAACTCAACCAATGAGAATTATACACGTGCTCATTTATCCGCTAATGTATGACTTGGCACATTTGACATCACTAATTAATGGTGTAACTTACAATATAAACATGGAAATCAGGCGTTTAATTTTGGTTATTAATGCACCAAGTATATGTGAATGTTTTGAAGAGCTAATCTTACGGAATGTGAAATGAAACCATTAGTAACGGCTGTAGATTTAATCACCATTTAATAAGGACAAAAGTAGTAAATGAATTGTGGTTGGTACAGCAGTTTTGCTAAAAGGATTTTTCTCTTGGCTTCACAAAAATATACGAGGATGTTTTGAAGAGCTAATCTGACGGAATGGGAAAGCAAACCATTAGTAACGTCTCTAGATTTAATCACCATTTAATAAGGAGAAAAGTACCATCAGATAAATGAATTGTGGTTGGTACAGTAGTTTTGGTAAAAGGATTTTTTCTTCGCTTCACAAGAAATTTGGAATCTAGGATTTCCAATCATCATTGAATTAAGCCGGTTAGTTTTGTTTGATGTCCTAGTTAGGTGTACTTTCGTTTGATCTACTTCTTCTACTGAGATTTTGCTAACCTGAGCTATCTTTGTTTCGCAAACAGAAATCTGGGCATCGTAAGATTCCAACCATCATGGACCATATCTGGCAAGTTTGTTTTGGTGTCCAATTATGGTGTAGTTTTGTTTGTCCTATTTGCAAAATTTATGTCTTATACAGTTACGGGGTGCATAGTTTGCTAATTCTCAATTTCATTTTTGGAAATTTACAGGGTGCGTACCTTGCTAATTGAAATTTGAGTTTCGTTCTTTTCGTGGTTTGTTTATTTATTTTCTTCTTCTTTTTTAGTTGTTTCCTCAACCACTTCTGTATATTTCTTTGATGAATCATTTCTTTTGGAAGTTATACATTGGACATAAATAATAATACCACAATGAATTCGAAATTTAACGCCAATCCATACCTTAGATTATTTGATATGTTTAGTAAACTTACGTTTCAAGACTTCAATCACTATTGCTACAAATTTTAGGTATAATATTCAATCAGTTTGTTTCCTATAGTCAAATAATGCATGATGGTTTGACAAAAATAAATAAATAAATAATAATGCATGATGCGTGTATGTGCGAGAAGTGAAGCTGAGAAATGTGAACGCTATAACACAATGCATTAGGAAAACCATACAATTATTTAGGTTGCTTCTAAAAGATGTTTGGACTCTTCAATAATTTTGAGTTTGCATATTTTTGTATGGTGCGACATGTGACATTTTGAATATTGGAACTTCAAGCAGCTATTAAACATATCAACAATCTGGTACGATATCAAACTACTTGTATGGTGCGACATGTGACATTTTGAATATTGGAACTTCAAGCAGCTATTAAACATATCAACAATCTGGTACGATATTCAAACTACATGAATCAGACTTTTGATTTGTGAGGTTTTTTACATTGAACAACTTATGAGATTTTCTTTCTTTTGAAATCCTTTCAGAAAAGCAGAGAATTCACACATCATGAGCCTAATGATTGAAGGAGACACTGTAGTAAGCCACATATCTCCGGAAACTTTATAATTCTCTATATAACTATATATGTGGCTTTAGCGTCTCCACTTTGAAGGCAAAATAAACTTCATATTAAAGAATACGAGAACATACACAGGACATACACAGTAATAAAGCTAATGAATATAACTAATTGAAGAAGAGTAAGATATCATTATTTGAAGTGTTGAGTGTGAGTGCTTCTTAGTACATTCTGGTAATGTTGGTGAACAAAGCAAATCCTACTGAATGTCTTCATCGAATTTTGGGACTGTGACAGAAAATGTGATATATACTATCAAGTTGTTTAACCTACGAAACTTCACCTCATTTAAATTCCCGTTAAGGTTGGAGTGAGAAAAGAATAAGTTATGACTAAAAATAGTAGTTGATCTGTATTATTGTACTAGGACTTCATTTAGACATAGATTGCAGAACTTCTGGGCTTACATTATATGCACTTAGGCTTCTTAATTGTAAATAACAACATTTAGTAAAATTAATTTCTTTCACTTGAATTTTTTAATTTTTTTCATCATTCATTATGCTTATATATCCCTTATTTGGTAGCTAACTTTCATCACATTGTTATTCATTGATACATTTCTTGAACAATATAGATTGAAAAACCTCCGGGCTTACAATATAATTTTTTCATTCAATATAAATTTACTATTGAGTTGACTTAGGTAGCTTGAAGGAAGTCAAAGAAGATGACTGGCTCTAAACTATCTAGCAATAAGAGGGCCACTAATAAATGGCGAAATTTTACTGGATAAATGAGATACATATAACAAAAGTCGCAGCAGGTCAAGTTATATCATAAAGAAGTCAGGTTCTATCATAAAGAAGATGGATGTATCGGGTATCATATCAATTATATCCTACATGATTAGCTTGGCATATATATAGATGTGTTATAATAACAAAAAGTATAGAACTTTTTTTTTTTTTTTTGAAATAACAAAAAGGATAGAACTTAATAAAGATGGATACTACAATGTATTAAATCTTTAAGGATAGACAAAACCCCGCGCCTACGCGCGGGTCAACTTCTATTTGATAAGAAAAATCGGAAAGAAATAAACATGATTTGATTGGATTAATTTTTTTAAAGAATGAACAATTTTTCGAAATTATAAACCAAGTTTCTCTTGCATATTTCACATTCATATAAGTGACTTCATTTCATGAAACATATATATGCACTCGCCCCGCGCCTTTGCGCGGGGTCACACCTAGTTTTGATTCAATTGCAGGTCAGTGTCAAAATATCTTTCAAATTCTAAAACAAATATTGGAAGGTGATAGTATTTCCACCCGTGGCGGACCCAGAAAAATTATTGTGCGAAGGTCAATCGTTACAGCAAGACCTGGCAAAATGGGTACTAATCTTTCGGGTTGTGCTCTTTAACCAACTAATAAATAGACCGGCTCTATTTATTAGTAGGTTAAACAGCACAACCCAATAGATAACTTACCCAATTTAGGTCTGAAACAAATCTCGCCATGGGTTCGAAATCAAGTTAAACACGGAACTCATAAACCACAAAGACCCAACTGAATTTGATGATTGCACAATCTCCACTAAATTGAATCAAACCCAAAACAGATATCATAAGAAAAACTAAAAAAATTACACTAACACTACAACTACTCTGAGAAAACCCCAATTTGGGTCTGAAATCAATCACAAAATTGGTTTGAAATCAAGAAACATGAAGCGAAATCCATAACCCAGAAACTACATATGCCCAACTTAAGTTAGTGATCAACCAAAAGCGAAAAATGTAACCAAAACCTAGAACTCAAAAGAGAAAATCAAAGCCAGTTAAAGTAAGATAGTTAAACCCATAACACATACACAAGAAATCAAGAAAAATGTGCTAGAATTTGGTTCTGAAACCAATTGCTTCATGGGGTGTGAATCAAGAAAATTAGCAACCAAAACCCAGAATAGATAACAGGTTGACAGATAGGTCAGAAACATGTAGTGTATTAGACAGAACACAAGAACCATTAGAGGTATAGAGAAAAGCAATACCTGAATGCTGAATAGGGAGAGAAGAGCCGTTACCGACTGTGACTGAGTCTTTTCCCGAATATGGTTCAGCTAGAGACAAGTTGCGAAAATCAGCCGTCAGATGATTGGATGCGCCAGTGTCCGTTAGCCAGAGGTTAGAGGTGGGTTGCTAGGCTTGATGAGAAGAGGTAGAAGATGCCGTTGCAGAGAGTTGTTCGGGTAGTAACTTACCTTGGTAAGCCTAATCCATCCTATGGTTGCAACTGATGGCGGAGTGGTAGTCGTACACGCAAATTCGGCAGTTGACTTGACCCGAGCGATCTCGACCTGAACCACCTCTGCCTTGGTAACCGAAGAGACCCAAATCACAACCAGAACCAGAACACGACTTGTATCCATACCCGGTTTCATACCCCGAACCGAATCCATTTTCAAACCCGTATCCATAGTTAGGGTTAGACCCATAATAGGAACGGCCGCCTCAGGAATCCGATCGGCCACCGCAACCATCTCAATGACCGAATTGACCACCCCGCTGGCCGGAGGAGTTTCGACCGCCTGTGCCATCAACGCGTTGATGATAGAACGCAGTAGGGTTCGGGAGATCGGATGTCGGGATCTGGAGAGCTTTAATCTGCTGTGAGCAAGACATGCAATTTTTCAAACAGTGCGCAAGGAGGATTTGAAGGATTGGAAATCCGGTGGAAGACCGTTGAGAGCATAAAGCAGAAGATCTTCGTCTCCGGTAACAACACCAGCAACAACCAGTTTTTCTCTTATCGATTTAAGCCTCTACATGTATAGATCGATCGAGTCAGAGCCTTTATTAGGTTATGAAACTCAACTTTGAGGGAGAGTATTTTGGATCTGGTCAAGGATCCGTAGCGGCGCTTAAGAACAACCCAAGCATCACGAGAAGTTAGAGATCCAATAAAAAGCGTAAGGATTCTTGAGACAACGTGGCGTTCAAAATGGTTAAAACAACCTGGTCTTGGAGTTGCCAAGCTGTGTACGCCGGATTGAAAATCGGAGCAACGTCAGAGGTGTTGAGCACTAGAGAAGGAAAGGGAATGAATCCATCAAGATACCCGTATAAGGTATGTGTGCGGAAAATGGAAAATATCTGATGCTTCCATAAGACATTATCGGAATAATCTAAATTGAAAGGGAGAAGATTGTGTATGTTAGAGAGGAGATAGAGAGGTTGTGAAGCCTGTGTAGTATTCGCAAGATCCATGGATAGGCTCAGATACGATGAACAAACCCATAGGGTTTCGCAGAGAGAAGACGAGAGAGAACGGCGAGAAGACGAAGCAAAACTTGTATTTACATAATAATGAATTACTGAGATAATAGGCTTACAAAGTCCTCATCTAATGGTAGGATTTGTAAAATCTAGATCTGATGGTAGGATTATTATTAGGGTTTGTGATGACAGTTTTACCCTTATATTAGTTGGGCAATTACAAGAAAATAAAAGAGATAGTCTGTGCTAAGAAATAAACTATGGGCCAGACAATAAGATGATATTTAGAGGCCCAATATAATGATCCGGTTAATATTTTGAACACGTTTTTATTTATTTTTCCACATCAGGTTCATAATACAAACTTGTCAAAGGACAAATAACTCTATTAGATCATTCACTGCAGCTTTAACATGAGCCTCCTCTCTTATACCAGATCGCAAGAATCTCTTCTGTCAGTTCACTTTAGTTGAATCGAGCACGATCTGATGCAATAACTTAGCAGCCATCTTAAGATAACTGCTAAGTGGAGAATTCTTATTAGAAAATATTCCACATCACAGAAGGCAAGTTTGATGTTCTTGACCCAATCTCGAATTTGCTAGGAACTGTATTGATATTTGATTCGGGTACTGGTGATTTCTACATTTGAGGGTCTTGCTAGTTTTGACATTACCTATAACTGTTATCAACTTGTTCAAGTTGACTACTTTGAGTACCAGGAGAGAGACGAGAAGCAGAGGTATATCGGGTGCGATCCATTGTTGCTTAAATCAGTTCTACTCTTTTATTTGATAATTGCCATCCTTATGTTTTTAATCAGAAAAAATAGGGTCTGCTATTGATCGTAAATCTATATGATTTTTTTTTAGAGAACCTATGATTTATTTGTTGGACAGATCTCCATGATTGGTATGGAAGAAAGTTTAGATCGAATTTCTGAATTACCAGAAGGTATTATGCACCACACGTTTTCTATTCTGCTCACCAAAGATGTTATTCGAGCTGCTGCTACATTCAAGAGACTGTACCAGGTCTGGACTACCCTCCCTTACTTGGATCTCGGTCTAGCTTCTTCCTGCCCGTCTTGCCGTCTCCAGTGGAGGAGAACGCAGCGGAGGAGGTCGAGGAGGGTGAGAATAAGGATGTGGAGTTGACAGAAGATGATGTATCAGATGATGATGTCGAGGATGTGGAGGAGGAGACTGATGTTGTTGTGCCGGAGTCAGAATCGGATGACAATGACAAAAAGAATGACAAGGATATTCAAATTGTTGGATCAAAATTAGATTCTGACTCGGAGGTGGAGGACTATGACTTGGAGGTGGAGGACTATGAAGGCAATGTGATTAAGAGGGACAAATTATTGGCAAAAACTTTGTTGCGTCCCTGTGGTAACCGGCTAAGCCGGTACTTGCCAATTATTACGAAAATGCTAGCTACCGGACAAAAATAGTAGTCCCAGGGAAGATTCATTTTTAAACTAGATAGTATTAATAACACTTTAGAATGAACAAAGATCAATAAGATAATTTAAGGATAACACTGATTAAGCCTTAGTTAGGGAGATTAATATTCAAGATAATAACTACTTCATTTAAGATAAAATGAAAGATAACATTGTTAAGAAAACTTAAATCCTTGACTAAGCACATCAGAATTAGAATTAAATAGAGGAGAGATACTATCTTACTTTGAAATTAAAATGATAAAAATGATAAAAATCACAACATACAACAGTTACACATGAAAATAGTGGGCTTTTGAAGCATTCTCGACCCCTTTGAGTCTCCTACTTAACTAAACACAGCAGAATTTGAATTAAATAGAGAAGAAACTATCTTACTTTGAAATTAAAACGATGAAAATGACAAAAATCACAACATACAACAATTTCACATGAAAAGAGTGGGCTTTTGAAGCATTCTCGGCCCCTAAGAGTCTCCTACTCAACGTTGCTACCTCCTCCTGAAGTTTTTGGAGATATAGAGCACAACACGGACTGGGATATTCATCTTCCCAGTAGAAATAGTTGCATTGGTAACCTCTAGGCTTGGCACAATTCCAAAACAGAGACCTTAAGTCTAAATTTAGAACAGTTAATTCAATTACCTCAGTGTCAGAGCTGACTTCGCCGACCACCTCCAACAAAGTGTTAACCTCATCCTGATCCATCTTCTGCTTCTTCTCAGGAGGTTCTTCTTCTTTATCCTCTTCACCCCTTCTTCTTTTCCCCTCCTTCCTCTTCCTCCTTCTTTTCATCCCCCTTCTTCTTTCCCCTTCTTAACATTCCTGCTTCTTGTCATCTTCTTCTTTCTTGCTCTCCTCATCCTTCATCATCTTTCTTCCATCTTCCCTCTCCTCCTCAGATTGAGCCTCTCTCTTGTTGTTTCCAGTTGCGATCATGGCCAAAAAAGTTTGCGGGTCAACCATCTCCGCCAACTGTCCCGCAATCTTCATCAAATAATCCCCCGGTGGAAGAATTAATTGAATTACAGGTGCAACAACTTTCTCACTAATTGTCTCTTCATCAATATTTTCAGCTTTAACTACAAAGAACAACAGAATATAGAGCTTAACAGGTAAGATAAGGAAATTAACATGTAAAAATGATCACATCAGGTTACTGTTAAATGTGACTCACATTCTTGTTCAAAGAGACATACTTACATCTCTTTGATACATAAGATGTCTCCCGAAATTCAAACCTGGGACTTGCTTTCTTGTCTTTGCATCCTTTTGGATTGTCCAGAAATTTGGGGAAAAACTTTTCCAAGTACAAAAGCTAGAAAATATAATCAAATTAGATTTTAAGAATGAGTTATTAAATTATTAAACAACGTGATCAAAATAATGGACAAAGACTTAGAAAATTACTAGCAGAATGAGAACGCAACCATTTCCGCGTAAGCTTTCCCCAGTCTGGGCCTTCACTTGTTGTTTCCTTAAGTGATCAAGCCACAAGCTTCCCTGTTCACCTCTGTCAGGTGCTCCAAATCAACAACAAGTTTGGTCAACCCAGACCGGACTCCTTGTCTCCCGATAGGCATCCCTATGGCCCCCAAATTAAACAAACAACCCATACCGGACTCCTTGTCTTCTCTAACCACGAAAGATAGTGAAGTGCGAGATTAGTCGCGTCTGATAGTTCGGCCTTTGTCTGGTTCATCTGCGAGATTAGTCGCATCTGACAGCTTGGCGTGATTAGTCGCGTCTGGTTCATCTTCTCCTGCATCAGTGGCCCTACAAGACTCCCACCTATGTTGCTTACATATATTTTCTTACTCTTGTGGATGATGTTACGAGAATGACATGGGTCTACCTTCTTTCTCATAAATCATAAGCACAAACGGTTATTGCTCAATTTTATCAGTTAATTGAGACCCAGTTTAAGACCAAAATACAGAAGTTTAGAAGTGATAATGCTAAAGATCTAGCTTTGGTAGAGTTTATGCTCTCAAAAGGAATTGTGAATCAGTTGAGTTGTTCGGAAGCTCCCCAGCAGAACTCAGTGGTTGAAAGAAAACATCAACTTTTGTTGAATATTAGCAGAGCCTTAATGTTCCAATCTTCTTTGGCTCTGAATTTTTGGGGTGATAGCATTAGGACTGCTGCTTATTTAATTAATAGGGTTCCTGCAGTTGTCTTAAAGAACAAATCCACTTTTGAAAGTCTATATGGTTGTGCTCCAGACTATGACTCACTCAGAGTTTTTGGTTTTTTATGCTAAATCTCTACTCTCATGCAAGGAAGGACCAAGTTTGATCCAAGATCCGCCATTGTGTGTTTCTTGGATATGTTTTTGGGATGAAGGGTTAGGGGCTTTACAATTTGAAGGAAGGAAATTTTCTGGTTTCTAGGAATGTTACATTTCATGAAACTGTATTTCCTTTCTTTAATTCATCTCTTTGGCCTAAACTCTTAGATGATATTGTGTTGCCAGCTGTTTGTGAGAACACTCTCAATTATGGAAGTGATATGTTGAGGACCTTAGAACCTAGAGATGAAAGAGTTGCTATTGTCCAGCAAACTCAAAGTTCACAGCCTAGATGAAGTGCCAGGGAGACAAGAACTCCAAGTTATCTTAGAGATGATGTTACTAATAAACCAAGAATGGTGTCAGCTTGCTTATTTCCAGTGATTTTTATTCATCTCCAGGTAACACCTTTGTGTGTTCACAATGTCTGAATTCTATTAGTGATTTATGTGAACCTGTTACTTATCAAGAAGCTTTTAAGGATCCGAAATGGATCAAGGCAATGCAGACATAATTGAATGCTCTTGAGCTTAATAGTACCTGTAAAGTTGTTGTTCTACCCCCAGGACATGATCCTGTTAGATCTAAGTGGGTGTACAAGGTCAAGCTTAACTCTAATGGAACAGTTGAGTGGTATAAAGCTAGGCATGTTGCAAAGGGGAATACTCAAACTGAAGGAATAGATTATAATGAGACATTTTCTCCAGTTTCTAAGCTACCAACTTTAAAATGCATGTTGACTCTTACAGCTATAAAAGGGTGGCATTTACTACAGCTTGATGTTATTAATGCTTTCCTACATGGAGAGCTAGAAGAAGAAGTTTATATGAGTTTACCTTTAGGGTAAAATCCTCCTACTCATTTGTCTTCTCAAGGCAGTGGCAAGATAGTGTGTCATTTGCAGAAGTCTCTTTATGGTTTAAAGCAGGCATCAAGACCCTGATATAGCAAATTCTCAGCCACTCTTATTGCTTTGAGTTTTGAACAATGCAAGACTGACTATACTCTCTTTGTGAAGAAATCTTGTGACTCTTTCATCTGCATTTTTAGCTTATGTGGATGATATAGTTCTTGGAGGTACTCATTTGTCACATTTACATGATCTCAAAACTGCTCTAAACAACAAGTTTCAATTGAAGGATTTGTGGTTTCTCAAATATTTTCTTGGCTTTGAAATAGAAAGGACTAATCATGGTATTAGTTTGTGTGAAAGGAAGTTTGCAATGGATATTTTGGAAGAATATGAATATAGCAAGTGCAAGTCAGCTTCATTTCCCATGAATCATCTTTTGAAGCTTACAGCCATAGCTGGTGACACTCTCTCTAGTAAAGACATTATGGAGTATAGAAAGCTCGTAGGTAAGTTGTTGTATTTGTGCAATTCAAGGCCAGATATGTGTTTTGCTGTACACAAACTGTCTCAATATATCTCTAAGCCTACAATTATTCATCTCAAAACAGCACATCATGTCTTCAGATATCTCAGCATTGCTCCCTCTCAAGGAATTTTCTTTGCAGCTTCTTCATATCTTGATCTTGTGGGTTATTCTGATGCTGACTGGGCAGGTTGTTTAGATACCATAAAGTCTACTTCTGGGTTCTTTTTTTAAATAGGATATTCTTTGGTTTCTTGGAAATCCAAGAAGCAGAAAGTGATCTCACGGAGTTGAACAAAATTAGAGTATAGAGCTCTTGCTACAATATCTTTTTAAGTACAATGGTTTCTGTATTTTCCCTCATATTATGGAATTTCTTTGAACAAAGCACCAGTGGTCTTCTGTGATAGTAACTCAGCACTTCAATTGGCTGCAAACCCTGTGTTTCACAACAAGACTAAGCTTATTGACATTGATCGTCATTTGGTAAGAGATCTTGTGCAGAAAGGGGTATTCTCTTTGAGGTATGTTCACACTTCTCACCAACTAGCATATAATCTCACTAAGGCTTTACATCCAGCTATTTTTAGCTTCTTGCTGTCCAAGTTGGGAGTTAGACTTGTGCTATCTCCAACTTGAGGAGGGGTCTTGAAGTAGTGAAGCCTGAGGGACTGGATTGAAATGAAAAAGTTACTGTTAATTTGGTATTTCATTTACCAATTGAACAGTACTCTCACATATAGCAGATGTAGTTGGTGTTTGAATTGTGCCCTAGAAGCAATCAATTTATTGTGAAAAATATATGGATTTACGATTTATTATGTTATCGATTTGGAGATATGTTAACATGAGTGAAGTCCTTAGAATATAAGTATTATATTCTTAAATATCCCTAGTCAATTATAATGATTAATGGGACGATCATCTATAGACTAGTATGTGGTTGGATTGATATGTAGATATCACGATCCAACACATGGGTATGCATTAGGATTAATGGCATACTGGATTGACCCACAACGAGAAGGATAAATTATGTTAAAGTCACAATCGCTTCTCGTAGTGCTACTAATATTGCAATCCTTAGACTTGAAGTCACTAGATACTCTAGTTGTGAAATATTGTGCTTTGATGTTATCAAACGTTACACCGTAACTGGGTAATCATAAAGGTAGCTATCGTGCATGATAGGAAGCAAGCTTAGAGATCGTAGTGATGTAGAGAGGATTTGTCCCTCCTACATAATGGGAGTAAATATCCACGACCACTCGAGGGATGAGACTTCTTGAATGTCTGACCAGACTCAGATAAATCAATATAGAGATATTGATGTTATCTCCTTGAATAAGCATATTCCCATGATCGATGACCTATGGATTGGATATCTATTTATGTCTCGTGTACAATCCGGATATGGAGACAAAGGGATAGTGCAATATGAGATATTGGGCACAAGAGGTTTGTCGGGATCACTGACTATATTTCTATTAGTTGGATGACATGGATGTTTTGCTAGACACCGCTCCATGTTAATAATAAGTTACTACCAACTAAGTAGAAACCTATGGGGTCACACGTGAAATAGAGTTGTACTAGATTTGGGATTAATTAATATGGTTAATTAATTAGAAGGATCACTTTGCAACGCCTTGCAAACTTATTAGAACTAATTTGCAAGGAATGGACTAATCCAAGTTCATGTAGAACTAGGAAGGGCCTTTATGTAGTTAAGTAGGAGTTGTTGGACTATATAAAGGATGCTCTAGCTTCCTTCCCACAAACAATGCTCATAACATAAGTGAGTGGGAGAGAGAGCAAGAGACAAGCCAAGTGGCCGAAGCCACCTAGTCGTCCCCTACCCGTCGGCCACACAAGAGAGCGCCGAACATCTCTTGGTGTGTTGGTTGCTTGATTCCTTCTTCCCTCTTCCTCCGGTCCAAGATAGCACTAGGAGAAGGAAGAATCTAGATCTCACCTCTAGACGTGGATCAACCGTAGAGACGAGGATACTATTCTTCGTGTGATCTCCCAAATCACAAGGTACACAATTACTATGTCCCTTCATCATGTTATGAATGACTCTTCCTGTGATCCTTGCTGGGCTTTGAGTAGGAATTAAAATTTTGTTATTTCCGCTGCATAACCTACGTCAAAACCCAACAGTTGGATTAAAAGGAAAGAAGCTTCAGTTGCCGTTGGAATGCAACGTTTAGTTCTTTCAAATTGTCTAAGTGGAACGGTGGAGTTTAGCCTTAACCTTTAGCTTTTCTTCTTAATATTTTTAATTAGAAGTTAATCTCTTCATTTAGCTGACTCATCCTCTTAGATACGTGGTGTGTCCTGATTGGGTGATTCACTACTGAATGATGTAATTTATAGCTTTTTTTCTTTACTGTTATTTTCCTTTTCGTTTGGGATATTAGGGTCTGTAACTATCATTTTCAAACTTGAATTTGAATCTCATCCTTGAGGCAAATTTCATCTTTTCTCTAAAATTCAATACAAAATAATAAATGGGTCGACTATAATAGAACATTAGTCGTAACCCCGCACCAATGGTGCGCGATACAAGTCACTATGATATGCATTTCTTACTTTGTATTCTTAATTTTATATTCTTTTTGTTCTTCGATTTATTACCATGATTTTACTAATCCATGTTCGAATGTTTTGTTAATGTTTTTTTTTTTTTTTTTTTTTTTTTTTTTTTTTTTTTTTTTTTTTTTTTTTTCTGAAAGTTGTATTATAGTTTCAGTGACCTTGATAAGCTGAAGAGGAAGTATTTCAAGAAATTCTTTAATATGCTTATTTTGGTGTATAACGGTCATATCAAAACTTTTATTGTTGTGAACAATTTTTTTCAGTCTAGCTATGCATATTTGATGATATTAAGTTGTAAAGTTTAGGGATGCCTCCTTCTATTTTGTTTTAGTTTCTTCTAAATGTTGTTCTTCTATATTTTAATTATTAACAGACAAATTTTTTCTTCAAATAAACTATTATTCTACCAAAGAAAGCAGTTAATAAAATAAAAACAATTAGGAGCATGGCCTCAAGATTGGGATAATGATATCATGAAACAAAAAAGTTTATTGCGGCAGAGAAAAGTAACTATCTTGAAGTCATTTTTGAGATACGAACCACAATTTGTTTAAATTATTTCCTTTTCCAAAAGTCCTAATGGGAATCTATCAATAGCGTGTAACATTTTAATTGGTGATCGTAAGAAACTTTTCATATGATGTAGCTGAAAAAAGTCACGAAGTAATAATTCAATTATTAGTTGTTATTTTTGGTATAATTTTATTTATATTTTAAAGTGTACAATTCCTCATAAATAACGTACAATAACATTGAAATTGAAGTGATGAGTTAGTATTTATTGTTACCTTCCTTTTCAATGTTTGCAATTATAGGAAAAGATAACCGATCTGTGCCACATAAAACTAAAAGAGATATTTTGGAGAATTTTTGTGTGAATATATTACTTTATACATATGTCTCATCAAATTACCAATGTCATTAAATTTGTAAGATGAAAGAAAAAAATAAATTTTAAGCTTAAATTACCAATGGGATATGAAACCTTTGTTTGAGAATATATTTTGATACGATATTTTTGTAGATATTTAGTTTATATATGGGATTTTAACATATATTCTCAAAATGTGAGAACAATGTAACATATTGTAATTATTATTGTCTACGTACTTATTATTGATTTGTCACGCATAAAAGAATACATATGAAACGCCTATGTTCATTTTGTTCAGTAAGCTCTTTGTGATACTACAATATATATTTACATTAACAATTTAAACAAGTTATACCAATGAAATTCAATTGTTGGTGACTTTTTTAAATCCTACAATGAGATTTAGTAGAATGCTCATTTATGAAAAATGGACTACCATTACAAAATAAAAATGGGAAATATATGCTCATGAGTTGCAAATATTAAAAGTATCATTAAGATTGTAATGACAAAGCAATGTGTGATTATATATTAAGTTTCTATTGGTTGTTTATGTGCAATGACATGTAGGATAACACATGTCACATTTATAATGATTCTTAAAAGACAAATGACGTCTCCTGGTTTCTACTTCGGACTTTCCTGCTTTTATATATTACTAGACGATACCCCGCGCAAACGCGCCGAGCGAATTTTATATTGTCCGTGCATAAGTGATCAGAAGATAAATTTGGAAAAGTCCCGGTGACAAAAAAAAAATGGTTTCACCAATATCTCTACCACACATAATGTTATGATTATTGAACATACTACAAAATCACCGGCCTTATTCATAACAATATCCATGAGAACATTGTTAATAACGATGGTCCATATCATGAAATTATCTAATAAAAATATGTTTTTGTATATTGTAACATTATAGAAGTTGTAGACTCAGAATTCTTGTAAGCATGACGATGACAACATGTGGGAGTAATCTCAACCGACTTGTACTATTGCATTAAATTTTCAATGATTTGAAAGTTGAAGAAGCCAGGAATGATGTTACTCTAGCATCATCGAAGGAAGCATTAAAAAGACCTTATTCCACAAATTAGTAAGATCTGTGATCTTTAAGGCTAAGGAAAAAGTTGGGCCAATATGCCGTTAGAACTTACCAACACTATGTCTACACGAATTCAGAGTCGACAATAAAATTGCAGTAGATTCTAGATGATAGTGTGACATATTAAAGTGGCACATGTTGGTGATTCAATATTCATTTTTGTTATATAGTTTTTTTATCCCAGTTCTAGAGAGGCTATACGCCAAACATTGTTCTGCATATAAATGTACCACCCCTAATATTTTATCATCGGCAATGTAATGTAACAACTTGATGAGTTGAATGACAACATCATAAATCTTGTTCCCATCATTTGAATCAATATTTGTCTTTGAACTTAGTATTCGTTTGACGTAGGCTTTCCCACAAAACAACATCGCTATCCTTCTTAAGAATGTAACAAAAGGAAGCTTTCAAAACGATCAATTTAGTGTAATAACTCGGTGATTATAAAATGGAAAATCCTAACACTATTAGTTATATCGTTCTCCTCCTTAGCTACTAATTTTATCTTTTGAAGTAGTGTTCGTTAACTATGGGTGTTTCTGTTCCGAGCATGTTTTTGGGAGGTGTTTGGAAAAGTAACTTCATGATCATTTGTGTAAATGTACGAACAACTATTTTTTTAGCAAAACAACGCAGAAAACTTGATAAATTGAAACTAAAGTAAACTGAACTAACAATATCATATATGTCGTTCATTTTACATTCAGCACTACCTCAAAGAATGAAGTACAACTTTCTGTTTTGTTTACACAAACCACAAAATGAGAGGATTAGGTTGCATGAATCTAAAATAATCATGTCATTTTGCTCGTTGTAGTATTTGAAGAGACAATTTATAATATCGTTGGCTCAATTGAAAAGTCGCATACTCTGTTGTATATTTGGACTTCCAATTTATGAGACATTATTATATAAGATCAGGTAACATAAAATAACGCTGAGAGATTTACCCAGTAATAAAAAAAATTTAGAAATTTAAAACTAAAACATTTCCTTTTAACTTTTGATAATTACTTACAAAGAAGAGGAAAATCATGTGAAAATAAAAGAAGGGAAGACACATTTCGCTCATGGAGACAGTTTCATGATCACAATAATCCCTCTTAAACCTGAACTATTTTCTTTGAACAAAAAGCAAAAAATACTTATGTCTAAAACACTACACTCTTCTCTATTCTTCCAGTGAAGTGGAAAAATGACTACGAACGGAAGAAACATACTTATGTCTTAAATTTTAAGGTGTCAACGATTTTGTAAACGTTCTATTTCTCTTAATATTGAGTAAAACGTCAAAGAAAACATGTGTCTAAACTTCAACACTCTCAAAGTTTTTCATCTGCAGTGGCTCCATAATTTATTATCTTCTTACTTCAACTTTATTTGGAGTTGCGCATGTGAGCGGTCATTCAAAAATGTACCCGATATGTGATTCTTTTTCCACATATTCACTACTGGCAACATAACCATTGTCTGACTTCATTAATGTGCATCGGGCATGTTCATATCACAAAAGAAAGTATATGACAACATCTTTATCTCGGGAAATATTATGTGAAGTAATGTAGAATCTATTGCATAACAAATCTACTGAAGTATTTTACACTTCACGCAGGACCAAGCGACGGTCGCTCTTTATATTCTTGGATGTCTTACCTCTACAAATTGGTCGTAATTTCCTACATGTATTCGACAAAGGTTTGGGACTATTTCCTCTTACTAATTTGAAGTCGGCACATTCTTCATCAACTTTTCTGAGCAACTATCAAAATAAAAAGAAGACAATCACATAAAGATAATGAACATTGTACTTAATGGAGTCATGTAGTAAAACACATGGATGGAATGTGACAAAGAAAGCTAAAATAAAGGAACACAACCATCAATAATGATAGCAGTACAATAGTTGTAAGGAAAATCAAAACAAAAATTACAACCATTTTAGGATGGTACCTAATTTTTGTAAAAAATCTTGGAATGTCATTCAATAAGCAGCACCAAATCTCCATAACGTTATCAAATGTGAGACATAATGCTTAGAGAGTCTCAATTAGTGCAAATGGAGGATTTGCATTTTCCTTTAATTGTTAAACCTAGAAGATCACATTGTCTATAAAGGGTTTCCAAGGGTATGTCTAGTACGTTTATGCGTATTTTGTCCCTCTAAGCTAAATCAATCACATTTAGCCAAATTTAGAGATTTACACCTCAAATTGATGGGCAACGTTGCAAGGAAATCCATATTTTTCGAACTGGAATACCTATGCAAAATCAAACAATAACTCAAGGAAAAAACGTGACATAACGAATCCACAAAAAGTAAAATATGTTAACGTCAATGGTGTGCACTTAGTTGCTATATTTGCTTGATGTCCTTGAAGTGGCTAATTTGTTACCTTTAATGCATTGTCCTATTTAAGATTTGGATTTATCTAACAATGCATTCTTAGTTTGGACTAAGAAGTAAAGGTGGCTGACAAAGTAAACGACATTGGAGTGCAATTCAAGGACATTAAATAGTAACATTTGCACGTGTGTCACCAACATCTCTCACACAGGTGCGACCATCATAGCACCAACATAGTTGGAACATTCCAGAAAATAGCACCAAACCTTAAATTTCTGCCAAATTTGGAACATATAGCATACCAAGTCTCATATAGTGCAAAAAATTAATAGGCCTCTTTGCTTTGCTTTGTTATCTCCCTTGAATAGAGTTTCCAAGGTATGACCCTGCGTATTTTGTCCTCTAATCTAACAAATCACATTCAACCAAAAGAAAATAAATTTCAAATTAATACATAGATTTAAAAGGAACTCCACCATTTCTCCAATTGAAAAAAATAAAAAAATAAAACACAGTCTGAAAACCAATGATGAAGTGCGATTTAAAAAATTCACACACATATCGTTTTCTAACTTCAGTGGTGTGAGCCCTTCTGATTTTCTCTGATAGATTTATTTGAGGTTTGCAATTTCTTACATTAAAGCATTATTTTCTTTGAATTTTGATCTGTCTAACAATGTGTCTCTTGTTCAGGTAGGGAAAAATCAGTACCTTACCGCCAAATTCCTAACCTGATTTTAACTCACGATAAATAATTGAAATTAGGCATGGATTCAATGGTTATTAAGCAAGGAGATGTAGGAACAAACATACAGTGTTACATGAGGATGAATAAATTATGATTCGGGACAGAGATATTACCCGTGGATAAGCTGTTATACATACTTGTAAGTAACATCCCATCCCTCTATTGAATTCTTTAAGCAAACTAAACAAAAACCAACAATAAACTGCAACTTTGACCAACCCACAAATGGCAAACGATGGATTATTTAAACCCTGATGTTTGTATGTAGTTTCCTTACTTATTTTCCAAGCATTCAATAAAATTAGTGCTGTTAGAATTTCCAATACGCGAGAGAACAAGAGAAAGCAAGAAAACAAAAGCAAGATCAAGAACGCAAGAATTTACGTGGTTCACTAGTTTTGAGACTAGCTAATCCACGGCCAAACCAACCAATTTATTGATGAGTAGACAACCCAATTACAAGCACACCCCAAGTAATGACCCTAGCATCTACTTATATAGTAGTGCAAGACTTGGGGCCAAAGCAAACAACCAAAACTAATCCGAGACGAACTTTGAAATACGAAGCCGTCCAAGCAAAAACAACCCGTCAAAATATTGTTTCCAAAACAATAATTGGAAACAATTATTCCCGAAACAACCTACTGCCGACTTTAGCACCACCGCCCCAATAGTTATTTCCAATCCTTTGACAAAACAAAGTCCTAAAGCCTAACACACTAAAGTCCAACGTAGCAGTTCATCAATTGTAGCCACACATGCACACATGCATGCACATGGCCCCACCTAGCAACTTGGTTGCTTTGCTGCTTTGCCCATGGCATGGCTAATTCCTCAAAGCCACGACTTGAATCAAATAAACCCAACAATCCTCCCCCTTGATTCAAACCCCATAGCCAATTCTTCTCATCAATCCAACGAACCCAAATACGAGTGTATTCCCAATTTGCGGAATTGAACACACTCCCAATGCGTCCCAACAAACGCCTCTCCAATGCACCATGACTAATGCATACCCCCAACGTCGCACCAATGACACTTTGCGACAAAGTGCCTATCAAACGATGTCATGCCAATTTGCGCCGCCAACCGCACCAATGCGTAAAACAAATAACCGAAGCGCCTATCCAAGATCCAATCGCGCTACCAACCGATGTGTGCACAATAACACACCACCAATCCACGTGCGCAATAACACGTGTCCATGCTCCATGCCTGTAGCCCGAACCGCCCCCCAGGGGCCTAGAGAGTTACATCGTCCTTGGGCGTCCTTCCTCCTCCACCTGAAGCGAGATCTACAGGTGCACGATTCTTCGGACACTCCCTTTTCCAATTATGTTTCTCCCTCAATTTGCTAGTTGATTCGAGTCGCCTCCACCTAGACTTGAATCCTCCTAGCTCCCAAATCCAGATAGAGATCCAGATCACTCGCCGGGTTGAGAAAGCCATATCGATTGACGCATGCCGGAACCGAAAGCGTGCCGGATGTACTAAAGCTAGATCCAAAATTTTGATGCTCCACAACAAGAGCCCGATAGCTCCCCCAACAAGGAACTCGATAGCCTCCCAACAAAGGCATGGTGTGCTTGAACCCCCTGTTTCAGAGGTCAGCCAGCGGAAACCCAATCTTCCCATCAAACCCGATAGATCTTGATCACGAACTCGCCAAAATCCTCTTGAATCTCAACGGAACCAGGCTCTGATACCACTTGTTAGGATTCCAATACGCGTGAGAACAAGAGAAAGCAAGAAAACAAAATCAAGATCAAGAACACAAGAATTTACGTGGTTCACTAGTTTTGAGACTAGCTAATCCACGGCCAAACCAACCAATTTATTGATGAGTAGACAACCCAATTACAAGCACACCCCAAGTAATGACCCTAGCATCTACTTATATAGTAGTGCAAGACTTGGGGCCAAAGCAAACAACCAAAACTAATCCGAGACGAACTTTGAAATACGAAGCCGTCCAAGCAAAAACAACCCGTCAAAATATTGTTTCCAAAACAATAATTGGAAACAATTATTCCCGAAACAACCTACTGCCGACTTTAGCACCACCGCCCCAATATTTATTTCCAATCCTTTGACAAAACAAAGTCCTAAAGCCTAACACACTAAAGTCCAACGTAGCAGTTCATCAATTGTAGCCACACATGCACACATGCATGCACATGGCCCCACCTAGAAACTTGGTTGCTTTGCTGCTTTGCCCATGGCATGGCTAATTCCTCAAAGCCACGACTTGAATCAAATAAACCCAACAAGTGGAACACAATAAAAACCAATAACATCGAGCACACATTCTGTTGAGGTATGTAGTCAAACAGCAGGTTACGTTGAACACCCTTAGGCTTAGAATGAGAGAAATCGAATAATATAGCACATCTTCATTCATTCATTTATGACATTCTGCTTTGTTCCCGGTAGATAAAGCGACCGTTTTCCTTCGTCCTATTCTCTTATCGAACTGATGTTGTCTTCACCAAGGATTTTTTTCCTCCTAACCTTTCATCGAACTCATCACCGATTAAGAGAGATACTTGAGGGAATGATGAGACTGAAATGAAAATGTAAGAAGGGCATTTTATTTAGAAAAAGATAGGGAACGGTTGTATCTTCTTATGTTCCTCTAATTTAGTTGCATTTATTTCCATAAAAAATGGAACAAAAAATGAAAACATTAAGGAGTGTAAGAAGAGTACATACTGGAGGACAAAATACTTATAACAGCTCAAATCTTATTTATGATTCTGCAAGTCAAGAGTGGGGTCTTTTAGTCAGTTTAAAAAAATGGCCATTAGTACTTATTAGCATTATGATATTGAAGTAATTACTAATTATTCATAAGTTATGAAAATATAGAGCAATGTTATCATTGAAATGACTAAGCATGACATGGATAAATGTCAAATTTTTATTGGTTCCAATGACATATAGATTTTAAATATGCCAAATGGCATAATTATGCTATTTTTTCAATGACAGATGGCGAAAAGTGGTTAATTCTGAGTACTTGCCTGCTTTTATATAGATTATATATAGATATAAGATTATACCGGGGCTTCCTTTACAATTAACCCATCGTTGATTAGTTTCCCAGCGATTTGAGAGTTCTGTTATGTACTCACCGATCCATGCTTCTCCATTCACCCACCTGCCACGTGACAAGGGGGTTACAATACAAACATCATCCACGCGGCCAAACCTTCAGAGGGATTTCAATTGAACTAGAACTAACGACTGATTCAGAAAACATCACTCTGTTGTCTATCTCTTACCACGAAAGTCCCTCGCATAAAAATTTTCTTCTTCTGTCGAGGAATTGTAACGAACGATTCATCGATGGAACCTCCGGTGTCAGTCCCTGGTTTTGGAAGCACACAGTTTACAAACGATAGCAGTGGAACGACTATTTGAGAAGCACTGAAGAAATGGCTCCCCGGCAATCGATTCTAGCTCGGTGGTCTAGCAATTTAATCCCAATAATGGGAAACAGGAAAAGGTATTTTCAATTCCCTACTTCCATTTCCCTTTTCCCATCGATTGCTGTTATGTTTTGTTGTTTCAGACATATTTTAAGATCGTGCTGCTACTAATTTTTTTCCCCCTCCTTTGAGTTGTGATTAGAGATTGATATTCTCTGATGTTTTTCCTTAGATATGATCTTTAAATGTCTCTGTTTTGAATGATTAGGTTGGTATTATTAACCCTCTGTGACATGTCATGTTACTCAAAATTTTCACTGATTAGGTTTGGAATCTTATTTTCTTGTTCAGTAAAAGACGGCAAGAACAGCATAGCTGTTGAACATTTAGGTAGATGCCGTCTACCTAAATGTTCAACGGCTATGTTGTTCTTGCCCTCTCTTACTGATCAAGAAAAATAAGATTCCAAAGTTAATCAGTCAAGATTTTAAGTAACATGACAAGTCACACAGGGTCAATAATACCAACCTAATCATTCTAAGAGAGACATTTAAAGATCAGATCTAAAGAAAAATGTCATAAATCAATCAATCTCTGATCACAAACAAAGGAGATGGAAAAAATTTATTAGCAGCACGAGCTTAAAATAACTCTGAAACAACAAAATTTAACAACAATTGATGGGAAAATGGAAATGGACGTAGGGAATTGAAAATACCTTTTCCTGTTTCCCAGTTTTGGGATTCAATCGCTCGATCTTGGACCACCCAGCTGGAATCGATTGCCGGGGAGCCATTTCTTCACGGTCTCTCGGACAATCGTTCCACTGCTATAGTATGTAAACTGGATTATTTCAAAACCAGGGTATCAGTGGTTCCATCGATGAATCGTCCGTTACAATTCCTCGACAGAAGAAGACGAATTTCGTGTGAGGAAATTCCGCGGTTAGAGAGTGTGATAGCAGGGTGATGTTTCCCGAATCAATATTTAGTTATAGTTCAATTGAAACCCCTCCGCAGTTGTGTCCGCTTGGGTGATGTTTGTATTGTAACCGCCATGTCAGGTGGCGGGTGGGTGAAAGAAGAAGCACAGAGTACATGAGAGAACGCTCAACTGGGTGGGAAACTAAACAATGACGGGTAAATTGCAAAGGAAGCCCCGGTATAATGTTCTATTACAGTCGAGTCGACCCGTTTATTATTTGGATTCAATTGCAGGTCAGTATCAAAATATCTTTCAAATTCTAAAAAAAGTGTTGGACGGTGATGGTATTTCCATCCGTGGCAGAGGCAGAAAAATTATTGTGTGAAGGTCAATCGTTACAGCAAGACCTGGCAAAATGGGTATTAATCTATTGGGTTGTGCTGTTTAACCAACTGATAAATATACCGGCTCTATTTATTAGTTGGTTAAACAGCACAACCCAATAGATAGCTGACCCAATTTAGGTCTGAAACCAATCGCGCCATGGGTTCGAAATCAGCAAAACACAGAACTCATAAACCACAAAGACCCAACTGAAGTTGATGATTGCACAATGTCCACTAAATTCAATCAAACCCAAAACAGATAGCATAAGAAAAACTAAGAAAATAACACTAGCACTATTACTACTCTGAGAAAACCCCAATTTGGGTCTGAAATCAATCACAAAATTGGTTTGAAATCAAGAAACATGAAGCGAAATCCATAACCCCGAAACTACATATGCCCAACCTAAGTTAGTGATCAACCCAAAAGAAAAAAATGTAGCCAAAACCCAGAACTCAAAAGAGAAACACAAAGCCAGTTAAAGTCAGATAGTTAAACCCATAACAGATACCACAAGAAATCAAGAAAAATGTGCTAGAATTTGGTTCTGAAACCAATTGCTTCATGGGGTTGTGAAATCAAGAAATTAGCAACCGAAACCCAGGATAGATAACAGGTTGACAGATAGGCCAGGAACATGTAGTGTATTAGACAGAACATAAGAACCATTAGAGGTATAGAGAAAAGCAATACCCGAATGCTGAATAGGGAGAGAAGAGCCGTTACCGACTGTGACTAAGTCTTTTCCAGAATATGGTTCAGCTAGAGACAAGTTGCGAAATCAGCAGTCAGATGATTGGATGCGCCAGTGTCCGTTAGCCAGAGGTTAGAGGTGGGTTGCTGTGCTTGATGAGAAGAGGTAGAAGCTGCCATTGCAGAGAGCTGCTCGGGTGGTAACTTCCCTTGGTAAGCCTAATCCATCTTGTGGTTGCAACTGATGGCGGAGTGGTAGTCGTACCCGCAAATTCGGCAGTTGACTTGACCCGAGCGACTTCGACTTGAACCACCTCTGTCGCGGTAACCGAAGTGACCCGAACCACAACCAGAACCAGAACACAAATTTTACCCAGACCCGTTTTCATACCCCGAACCGGATCCATAGTTAGGTTTAGACCAATACCCAAACCCAGAATAGGAACGGCCGCCTCTGGAATCCGATCGGCCACCGCCACCACCTCAATGACAGAATTGACCACCCCGGCGGCCGGAAGAGTTCCGACCGCGTGTGCGATCACCGCGTTGATGATAGAACGCAATAGGGTTCGGGATATCGGATGCCAGGATTTGGAGAGCATGCATCTGTTCTTCGGCTTTGAGCAAGACATGCAATTTTCAAAGGGTGCGCATGGAGGATCTGAAGGAGTTGTAATCCGGTGGAAGACTGTTGAGAGCATAAAGCAGAAGATCTTCGTCTCCGGTAACAACACCACCAACAACCTGTTTTTCTCTTATCGATTACAGCCTATTCATGTATAGATCGATCGAGTCAGAGCCTTTTATTAGGTTATGAAACTCAGCTTTGAGGGGGAGTATGTTGGATCTGGTCAAGGATTCATTGCGGCGCTCAAGAAAAACCCAAGCATCACGAGAAGTTAGAGATCCAATAACAAGCGTTAAGGATTCTTGTGACAAAGTGGCGTTCAAAATAGTTAAAACAACCTGGTCTTGGATTTGCCAAGCTGTGTACGCCGGATTGACAGTCGGAGCACCGTTGGAGGTGTTGAGCACTAGAGAAGAAAAGGGAATGGATCCATCAAGATAACCGTATAATGTATGTGTGCGAAATAGAAAATATCTGAAGCTTCCATAAGACATTATTGGAAGAATCTAACTTGAAAGGGAGGAGATTGTGTATGTTAGAGAGGAGATAGAGAGGTTGTGAAGCCTGTGTAGTATTGGCAAGAGCCATGGATAGGCTCTGATACCATGAACAAACCCTTAGGGTTTCGCAGAGAGAAGACGAGCGAGAACGGCGAGAAGATGAAGCAAAACTTGTATTTACATAATAATTAATTACTTAGATAAGAGGCTTATACAGTCCTCATCTAACGGTAGGATTTGTAAAATCTAGATCTAACGGTTGGATTATGATTAGGGTTTCTGATGACAATTTTACCCTTATACTAGTTGGGCAATTACAAGAGAATAAAAGAGATAATCTGAGCTAGGAAATAAGCCATGGGCCAGACAATAAGATGGGATTTAGAGGCCCAATATAATGATCCAGTTAATATTTTGAACATGTTTTTATTTATTTTTCCACATCAGGTTCATAATACAAACTTGTCAAAGGAAAAATAACTCTATTAGGTCATTCACTTCATCTTTAACATGATCCTCCGCTCTTATACCATATCGCAAGCATCTCCTCTTCTGTCAGTTCACTTGAGTTGAATCGAGCACGATCTGATGCAATAACTTAGCAGCCCATCTTAAGATATCTGCTAAGTGGAGAATTCTTATTAGCAAATATTCCTCATCACAGAAGGCAAGTTTGATGTTCTTGACCCAATCTCGAACCTGCTAGGAACTGTATTGATGTTTGATTCGGGTACGGTGATTTCTACATTTGAGGGTCTTGCTAGTTTTGACATTTACTTATAAGTGTTATCAACGTGTTCAAGTTGACTGCTTTGAGTATCTGGAGAGAGACGAGAAGCAGAGGTATATCGGGTGCGATCCATTGTTGCTTAAAACAGTTATACTCTTTTATTTTATGACTGCCATCCTTATGTTTTAAATCAGAAAAATATAGGGTCCGCTATTGATCGGAAATCTATATGATTTTTTTTTTTTGCTTAGAGAACCTGTGATTTATTTGTTGGACAGATCTCTAGGATTGGATTGGAAGAAAGTTTAGATCGAATTTCTGAATTACCAGAAGGTATTATGGACCACACTTTTTTTTCTGCTCACACCAAAGATGTTATTCGAGCTGATGCTACATGCAAGAGACTGTACCAGGTCTGAACTACCCTCCCTTACTTGGATCTCGGTCTAGACTTCTTCCCGCCCGCCTTGCCGTGTCCAGTGGAGGTGAACGCAACGGAGGAGGTCGAGGAGGGTGTGAATAAGGATGTGACAGTTGTATCGAAAGATGATGTATCAGATGATGATGTCGAGGAGGTGGAGGAGCATACTGATGTTGTTGTGTCAGAGTCAAAGTCGGATGACAATGACAAAAAGGAAGACAAGGATATTCAAATTGTTGGATCCGAATAAGATTCTGACTAAGAGGTGGAGGACTACGATTCAGAGGTGGAGGACTACGAAGGGAATGTGAGTAAGAGGGAGAAATTATTGGAAAAAACTTTGGTGCCTCCCTGTGGTAACCGGCTAAGCCGGTACTTGCCTGTTATTACAAAAATGCCAGCTACCGGAAAAAAACACTAGTCCCAGGGAAGATTCATTTTTAACCTAGATAGTATTGTTAACATTTTAGAATGAACAAAGCTTAATAAGATAATTTAGGGATAACACTGATTAAGCCTTAGTTAGGTAGATTAATATTAAAGATAATAACTATTTCATTTAAGATAAAATGTAAGATAACATTGTTAACAAAACTTAAATCCTTAACTAAACACAGCAGAATTAGAATTAAAAAGAGGAGAAACTATCTTAACTTGAAATTAAAACGATGGAAATGACAAAGATCACAACATACAACAGTTTCACATGAAAATAGTGGGCTTTTGAAGCATTCTCGGCCCCTTCGAGTCTCCTGCTTAACTAAAAACAGCAGTATTTGAATTATATATAGGAGAACTATCTTACTTTGAAATTAAACTGATGGAAATGACAGAAATCACAACATAAAACAGTTTCACATGAAAAGAGTGGGCTTTTGAAGCGTTCTCGGCCCCTACGAGTCTCCTACTCAACGTTGTTACCTCCTCCTGAAATTGTTGGAGAAATAGAGCACAGCACGGATTGGGAACTTCATCCTCCCAGTAGAAATAGTTGCATTGGTAACCTCTAAGCTTGGCACAATTCCAAAATGTGCGTCCATCATTTTCGGGCGTATGTGCGGTACAACTTACCGGGTAACGGCCACAGTAACACTGCCCAGGCCTACACCCTGACCTCCGGGATGCAGCTCCTATTGAAAATGAAGTTGGGTTGCTTGGTGAGGGTGAAGAGGTACAACTATGTTGAGACATTTGTTAGAGAGAAAGAAGAGAAGGGTGAATGAGAAGGAGAACTGATGAACTCAGATAGTGAAGAGAGAAATAAAGAGTTAGCTGTGGTGAGGGAGGAGTTCCATGTAGGAAAACAAATTTCTTTTCAAGGTGAGTTTTTCACATACATGAGGATATGATGAATATCCTTCAAATGCTCATCACTTGGTTTTGAAATAAATTGGCTTATTTATGAACAACATAGCAAGTGTCTGTCCTGGAGTTGCATAGGTAAGGTAGCTTTCCAATTAGCATTCTGTATAGACAGGAACCATCTTCATTAAGGGGAACTCCATCATTAACAATGAATTGAGAAGAATCCTTCATTGGTGTCACTTGTGGCTTGCAGTTCAAGTATAATAGCAAATTTTTGCTGACACATGAATAGTCCTTGAGCCTTTCTAATGAAATCAAATCCCAAGAAATAATGAAGGTTGCTAAGATCTTTTGACTGAAACTTCTCATTGAACAAGACTTTGAAATGCTCCAACTCTATTTCATTGTCCCCAACTAATAGTAGTATATCTTCATGTGCTCATAAGTATATAACATATTATCATGTACTATTAAGTATATAACATAGCTTATATCATCATGTACTAATAAGTATATAACATAGCTTTTGTACCTTTTTTGCAAATAGAGTGTAAATTGCTGCTGGGTTGCTCTAACAAAGCTCCACTCAATGCTATGGTAAGGTTTTTGAAGGTCAAGCTTTAGAATAAAGTCCCCAATCTTCCCTTTTTTTAGCGTAAAGTTATGGACAATGTCTTGCACAATGATGATATTATCATTGCCTCTTCTACCAACTATAAACCTTGATTGGAAAGGGGAGATCAATCTATCAAGGAGGCATTTGTGATGTGTTTGTTTGTTTGAACCGTTGTGCTGTTTATGACAATACAACTATCAATAGTAAGGAAAGGTGTAATGAAACATCTCATGTTTGACATGCATGTTCCTAGTGTCTAAAGGCCCCGATGCGCCTACAAAAGCACTATTGATGAACTCAAAAAAAAAGTCATTCGATGAGTTACTATAGTCTATAAATATAATATCTAGTACATTCATTTTCTTTTGATGTGGGATAAAAAACACTGAGAAATTGTAAGTAATCTCAAGTCTATGGGCTCCCTTCCCAAGTGAGGAAATATTACCATTTCATATCTTGGTTTCTTTGTTTCGTGAAATATTACCATTTTAATTTCTTGAAGGCCAAAACTAGGTTTCTCATGATGTGTAGATCAGAAAGAAATTACAACAAGTTAATTAAATAAAGGAATATATCCTTTCAGGTACAGAGTGCATTGATACACACATAGGTATATTTAACAGTGCAGTGCCTAGCTATTCTTTCTCCTTCAAGAAAACTGGAATTCTATAAATGGATCATAGGCTAATTAGTTGCATTGAGTATTTATGAACCTCTAGTTCACGAATGCTAGAGTATTTTTTTAACTCTTCTTCTGAATCTCCCCTTAACAAAGAAAGAGGTTAAGGATGAGAAGTGAAGCCAATACCTCAGGTTACTTGTAGGATTAATAGAAACTGTCCACATGCTTAGAGCTTTGTTCATCAATCTGATGTGTATCCGGGAATGTAGTTGGGTTGGTTTGATTCTCTAATATGTTTGTGTTTTGCAATTTAGTGCGGCAGGTTCATGGGTAACGAAGAAACAGACACTTGGTGAATGGGAACGACATACTATTGGTTCAAAAAGGGAAAGTCAGCGTCAAAGTGAAGGGTTCAATGCCATCGTTGGAGAAATGGTTTTGTACCAGAAGAGCTTTTTCCATAAACACTATGTTCTTTTGTTAGGTTCCGTGTTCTCTTTATTTTTTTGGGGGGTTATGCTCCATGTCAATTCTCATCACTGATTTCGTGTTATTCATGTGGAGTATGATTAGTTCATTTGTATTCATTGATTTACCGGGGATGAAGCATTCTGATTCGTCGTCGGCAATGAGAATGGAATTCTGATTTCTTCGTTTTCTCACGGCATCTCTTTGCTTTTTTGCGGAGATCAAAGCTTGAAAATGAAGTTCGGATTCGATTGTTTTTTATGTCTCTCTTTGTTTTATTTTCACTGTGTGTTTTCCTTGAATTTGTGCTAGATTTGTTACCAAACCGTATGTATACGGACCTATGAAAAGCTTGTGCAGGACCTTTTGTTGAGGGCTCTTGAATGTGGAATGGAGTGTGAACCGCGATTTTTGCATTGTAAGTCAGCTCTAAATCTGCAATTTTGGACCAAAAATGCATATATAGAGCTGACTTACAATGCAATGATGGCAGTTCATACTCCCACATTCAAGAGCGAGATATATCAACAAAAGGTCCTGCACAAGCTTTCCATAGCTCCGTATACATACTGTTTGGTAACAAATCTAGCGCTACTCAAGGAAGACACACATTGAAAATAAAAAGAGAGACAGCAGAAACAATCAAATTGGAACTTCATTTCAAGCTTTGATCGCCGCAAAAAAGCAAAAAGATGCTTTGAGAAAGCGAAGAAATCAGAATTCCATTCTCTTTGACGACGAATCAGAATGCTCGGCCCCGGTAAATCAACGAACACGAACAGAACTGATCAAATTCCACATGAACAACACGAAATCAGTGATGACAATTAACACGGAACATAACCCCAAAGAAAATATAGAACATGGAACCTAACAAAAGAACATTGCGTTTATGGGAAAAGCTCTTCTTGTACAAACCCATTTCTTCAACAGTAGCATTAAACCCTTCACTTTGATGCTGACTTCCCATTTCCATTTTTGAACCAGTAGTAGTATGTCGTTCCCATTCTGGTTCTTCGTTACCCAGGACGCACTAAAGAGGAAAAGACAGACATATTAGAAAACCAACCCAACTACATTCACGGATACTCTACCAAGCTCTATGCATGTGCGCACTTTCTATGACTCCTACGATTAACCTGATGTATTGGCTTCACATCTCACCCTTAACCTCTTTCTTTGTTAGGGGGAGATAAGGAAGAAGAGGACTTTGGAGTCCTCTTCTTGACTTATGTTCTCAAAGTTCATACACACTTGTCTTTTTTGTGTGGATATATTACCATGCATATCTTGGGTTCTTTGTTTCGTGATCTCGGGGAGCGGGTTTTCTGCAGCGACGATGCTTTATTTCTTTAATTTTGTTTCATCAATGTACTAGTGATTTTCCAAATTCACATTCCTTTTCCCTCATATCACAAGTACTCTCATCACGGGGAGAAAGACTACCTAAGATAGAAAATTCTTTGTTTGATCCATATCAATGTACTAGTGAATTTCATGCCATCGTTTCTCCAATTCCGGATGAAAAGCATAGAACACAATGCGTGGAATGTTTGACCAAACACTGGACTGGGCAACATGTCTCTCCATTCTAATGAGAGAGGAATAGAGTTAGAAATCTTGAGATACTGACCCATGCTACTACTTACTACTAAATGCACGACTTAGATCTTATTTATCATTTCAATTTTTAGAGAAAATAATGTAGACATGGATAAGACCAACTATGCTTTGCTTAATAATGCTTATGCATTGATTACTCGTCTCTCCGCAGCTAGGAACAACAAAAGGGAGAGATTATATTGTTGATATAGTACTGTGTATCTTTGAATCTGTGTATGGATTTTCATTAAGGGTATAATTCGGATTACTATAGTTGTTGTCTTCTAAATTAGTATAATGTTATTACAAAAAGTATAAAATATAGATAGAAATAAAGTCGCCGCACCCTTGATTTTCGGGAATTTGCCGCCCGCACCCCAGTTCTGCACGCACCCGTGCTACATAGGTGCTAACAATAACATATTCAAAATGAAGATCAAAGTCCATTCCGAGACAAAAAAGAATAGCAGGGGCTTGAGCAATCACACGAGAAGCTGCAGCAGCCTGTACACTAAACCAGCAGTCCATTTACCGGAAACATCTCTGAGAACTCTCAGTACCCAATACCAGCTGCGTTCAGGGACCATGTTACATGGGGGTTCAGTTTCACCCAATAAGGAGAGGGTTGGATCCACTTGGAGACCGTGGGGAGGGAGGGGGTCTGCAACTATATTTATCCATGTAGAAATCCCAGCAAGACACTTCACATTTGATTCTATAGGCCAAATAAGGGGCATTCATAACTGAGGTGTTATGTCCAAAAACAAGATCATTCCTCCTATTTCAAATCAACCAGCAACCAAAGAGGAAGGTGGGTAAGGTGGCTTGCCAGTGGCTCTTCAAAGAAGCTTTAGTAGAGTCATTGGCAAGCAACCAATGCAGAAAAGAGGGGGGGGGGGGGGGGGGGGGGGTCTAGGAGGGACCAAAGGTTAGGGGGGAGGGGGGAGGTGGGGGGGGGGGGGGGACCAAAGGTTTTTCAGCTTAGTGCAATCTCTGAAAAGAGGACACATGGTTTTGGGTTCCAAACACACACAGCATATAAAGTTGTGATCAGGCAAAATGGCATTGAGGAAAAAGTTTGTGCAATTTTTATGGGCAAGGAGCCAAGTAAAGAAGTAGATCTTGGGAGGTATAGGGAGCCAAGTATGGGAAGCTATCAATAGCGTATAACATTTTAATTGTTGATCGTAAGAAAACTTTTCATATGATGTGGCTGACAAAAGTCACAAAGTAATAATTCAATTATTAGTTGTTATTTTTGCTATAATTTTATTTATATTTTAAAATGTACAATTCCTCATCAAGAACGTACAACAACATTGAAGTTGATGTGATGAGTTAGTATGTATCATTACCTTCATTTGCAATGTTTGCATTTATAGGAAAAGATAACCGATCTGTGCCACAAAACTAAAAGAGATATTTTGGAGAATTTTTGTGTGAATCTATTACTTTATACATATGTCTCATTAAATTACCATTGTCATTAAATTTGTAAGATGAAAGAAAAAAAATAAATTTGTAAGCTTAAATTACTAAAGGGATGTAAAACATTTGTTTGAGAATATAGTTTGATACGATATTTTTGTAGAAATTTAGGTTATATATGGGATTTTAACATATATTCTCAAAATGTGAGAACAATATAACATATTGTAATTATTATTGTTTAAGTACTTATTATTGATTTGTCACGAATAAAAAGAATACATATGAAACGTCTATGTTCATTTTGTTCAGTAAGCTCATTGTGATACTACAATATATATTTACATTAACAATTTAAATAAATTATACCAATGAAATTAAATTGTTGGTTACTTTTTTACATCCTACAATGAGATTTAGTAGGATGCTCATTTATGACAAATGGACTACCATTACAACATAAAAATGGGAAATATATGCTCATGAGTTGCAAATATTAAAAGTATCATTAAAATTGTAATGACAAAGCAATGTGTGAATATATGTTAAGTTTCTATAGGTTTTTTATGTGCAATGACATGTAGGATAACACATGTCACATTTATAATGATTCTTAAAAGACAAATGGCGTCTTCTGGTTTCTACTTCGGACTTTCCTGCTTTTATATATTACTAGACGATACCCCGCGCAAACGCGCCGAGCGGCTTTTATATTGTTCGTGCATAAGTGATCAGAAGATAAATTAGGAAAACTCCCAATGACATAAAAAAATGGTTTCACCAAAATCTCTACCACACATAATGTTATGATCATTGAACATACAGCAAAATCACCGGCCTTATTCATAACAATATCCATGAGAACATTGTTAATAACGATGGTCCATATCATGCAATTATCTAATAAAAACATGTTTTTGCATATTGTAACATTATAGAAGTTGTAGGCTCGGAATTCTTGTAAGCATGACGTTGACAACATGTGGGAGTAATCTCAACCGACTTTGTACTATTGCATTAAATATTCACTCATTTGAAAGTTGAAGAAGTCAGGAATGATGTTACTCTAGCATCATCGAAGGAAGCATTAAAAAGGCCTTATTCCAAGCTCTGTGATCTTTAAGGCTAAGGACAAAGTTGGGCCAATATGTCGTTAGAACTTACCAACACTATGTCTACACGAATTTAGAGTCGACAATAAAATTGCAGTAGATCCTAGATGGTAGTGTGACATATTAAAGTGGCACATGTTTGTGATTCAATATTCATTTTTGTTATATAGTTTTTTTATCCAGATTTAGAGAGGCTATATGCCAAACATTGTCCTGCATATAAATGTACCACCCCTAATATTTTATCATCGGCAATGTAATGTAACAACTTGATTGAGTTGAATGACAACATCATAAGTCTTGGTCCCATCATTTGAATCAATATTTGTCTTTGAACTTAGTATTCGTTTGACGTAGTCTTTCCCACAAAACAACATCGCTATCCTTCTAATGAATGTAACAAAAGGAAGCTTTCAAAACGATCAATTTAGTGTAATAACTCGGTGATTATAAAATGGACAATCCTAACACTATTAGATATATCGTTCTCCTCCTTAGCTACTTACTTTCTCTTTTGAAGTAGTGTTCGTTAACTATGGGTGTTTCTGGTCCGAGCAAGTTTTTGGGAGGTGTTCGAAAAAGTAACTTCATGATCATTTGCGTAAATGTACCAACAACTATTTTTCTAGCAAAACAACGCAGAAAACTTGATAAATTGAAACTAAAGTAAATTGAACTAACAACATCATATATGCCGTTCATTTTACATTCAGCACTACCTCAAAGAATGAAGTACAACTTTCTGTTTTGTTTACTCAAAGCACAAAATGAGAGGATTAGGTTGCATGAATCTAAAATAAGCATGTCATTTTGCTCGTTCTAGTATCTGAAGAGACAATTTATAATATCGTTGGCTCAACTGAAAAGTCGCATACTCTGTTGTATATTTGGACTTCCAATTTATGAGAAATTATTATATAAGATCACGTAACATAAAATAATGCTGAGAGATTTACCCGGTCATAAAAAAAAATTAGAAATTTAAAACTAAAACGTTTCCTTTTAACTTTTGATCATTACTTACCAAGAAGAGGCAAATCATGTGAAAATAAAAGAAGGGCATACACATTTCACTCATGGAGACAGTTTCATGATCACAATAATCCCTCTTAAACCAGAACTATTTTCTTCGAACAAAAACCAAAAAATACTTATGTCTAAAAAAGTACACTCTTCTCTATTCTTCTAGTGAAGTGGAAAAATGTCTACGAACGGAAGAAACATACTTATGTATTAAATTTTTAGGTGTCAACGATTTTGTAAACGTTCTATTTCTCTTCATATTGAGTAAAACGTCAAAGAAAACATGTTTCTAAACTTCAACACTCCCAAAGTTTTTCATGTGCAGTGGCTCCATAATTCATTATCTTCTTACTTCAACTTTATTTGGAGTTGCGCACGTGAGCGGTCATTCAAAAATGTACCCGGTATGTGATTCTTTTTCCACATATTCACTACTAGCAACATAACCATTGACCGACTTCATTAATGTGCATTGGGCATGTTCATATCACTAAAGCGAATATGACAACACCTTCATCCCGGGAAATCTTCTGTGAATTAATGTAGAATCTATTGCATAAAAAATCTACTGAAGTATTTTACACTTCATGCAGGACCGAGCGAAGGTCGCTCTTTATATTCTTGGATGTCTTACCTCTACAGATTTGTAGTAATTTCCTACATGTATTCGACAAAGGTTTGGGACTATATCCTCTAACTAATTTGAAGTCGGCACATTCTTCATCAACTTTTCAGAGCAACTATCAAAATAAAAAGAAGACAATCACATAAAGAAAATTAACATTGTACTTAATGGAGTCATGTAGTAAAACACATGGATGGAATGTGAAAAAGAAAGATAAAACAAAGGAACACAACCATCTATAATGATAGCAGTACAATTGTTGTAAGGAAAATGAAAATAAAAATTAGGCTTAATTACTTAATGCATGCCCCCAGTATAACGAAACTATCACTTTGCAATATCCATTTTGAAAACTTGCTGAAAATCTACCCCGTTTGCAAATAATAAGTCAATTTGAAACGGGGAAACATTTCCATCTAAACACCATCATCACAATAAGGGCAATGTTGTCAATGTCAAAAAAATAATTTTAACAATAAAAACAATTATTAAAAGAAAGGAAGAAAATTTCGAAAAGAAAAAGAAGATAAGGATTGGCACTGAATCTTTCTGGCATCTCTCTCTGTTCGTCTCCCGATGAATTACGTCCCTCCCTCTTCCTCTGTCTCAGCCTCCATCTCAGTCACCCGTCCCTCTGTCTCGGCCTCATATCAATCCTCAATCCTTTGCTCTCTTGCTCGCATCTCTCGCTCTCTTTCTCTACGAATCTTTCCTGTCTCTCCATCTCTGAATCAATCTTGATTTGTGATTGAGTTTTGAGTCGAGTGAGTTGTGAGTTCTGGGTTAGAAGCGAGGAGTGTGTGGGTTCGATTGGAGGAGTTCCTGGGTTTCAATTGGGCAGGAATCTTTTCGATGCCATTCGTTATGAGTGGAATTAGTGTCGACGGCGGCCCTTGGGTCTAGGTTGTTGGTGGCGTCGAGAAGAGAGGCTGCTAGGGTTACAGGGGGTTTTGACGGCAATGTTGGTGGTGCTGGGAGGTTTGGGTGGTTTTCAAGTTCCAGTTTTGAAACCAAAATTGGTTCATGTACTTTGTGTTCGGTGATTCAACCGGTATCTTGCATAAAAAAAAACTAATTTAGTTTAACAAAATTGTCACAGTTGCTGAATTATGTGTTTTCTTCTTCATCTTCCCCCCTGAATTAGTTTTCATTTCTGCTCAATTTGGCAGTAAAAGTGGTGGGATGACAGGATTCCGGGTCCATGCCGCGGTGATGGCGGTGGGGTGGCCGGATTCTGGGTCCATGTGGTGGCGGTGTTGTGGTAATTGTTATGATGTTCTTAGTGTTCATCAATAAAATTCAATTGACAATTTTACCCTTGAACAAAAGGACATCAAAGTCAACTAACGGCTTGTTCCGTTAAGTGATGGACGGAATATTTTTCTGAGTTTCAAAGTGACTGATTAATTGCAAATGGGGAACATTATCAGCAAGTTTTGATAGTGGGTAGTGCAATGTGATAGTTTCACTATACTGGGGGTATCCATTAAGTAATTAAGCCTAAAAATTAACACATAATGCTTAGTGAGTCTCAATTTGTGCAAATGGAGGATTTGCATTTTCCTTTAATTGTTAAACCTAGAAGATCACATTGTATAGAAAGGGTTTCCAAGGGTATGTCCAGTACGTTTATGCGTATTTTGTCCCTCTAACCTAAATCAATCACATTTAGCCAAATTTAGGGATTTACACCTCAAATTAATGGGCAACGTTGTAAGGAAATCCATATTTTTCCAACTGGAATATCTATGCAAAATCAAACAATAACCCAAGAAAAAAACGTGACATAACAAATCCACAAAAAGTAAAATATGTTAACGTCAATGGTGTACACTCAGTTGCTATATTTGCTTGATGTCCTTGAAGT
Organism: Linanthus parryae; assembly: GCA_023055425.1. Classification (NCBI taxonomy): domain Eukaryota; kingdom Viridiplantae; phylum Streptophyta; class Magnoliopsida; order Ericales; family Polemoniaceae; genus Linanthus; species Linanthus parryae. The sequence goes on along the minus strand of JALGPY010000010.1, from coordinate 46,051,286 downwards.
TAGGGATGGCAATATGGTCCGATCCGATCTGAGAACCGAGCGATCCGGGCCGAATGGATCGGATCCGAATCCGATCCAATTGAAAATGGATCGGATTTGGATCTGGAAAGCCAGATCCGATCGGATTTGGATCTGGATTTGGATCTAGGGGCAGATCCACCGGGTTCCGACCCGATCCGATCCGATGTATATGTGTGCTTTACAAATATATTCATATTACCTCCCCACTTTCACTCCCAAAAAGAATAAAATAGTAATTCCAACCTACAAAGCTATTTATGTTGTGTTTTAGGCTTCATAACTTGCGAACATGCCTTAGCGTATGAAAATAGTGTTTATTTTTTATGTTATTTTTTGTATTTTATTGCAAACACAAGTCAGATCCGATCCGAATCCGATCCGACCACGTACTATATGGATCTACGGATCGGATTTGGATCAGCTGGATGAAACCCGATCCGATCTGATCCGAATCCGGTGACGATCCGAACGGATCTGGATCGGATCTGGATCCCATCTCTCCTAGTCGGATCTGGATCGGATCATGCCTGATCCAATCCAAATCCGACCCGTTGCCATCCCTACTTGAAGTAGCTAATTTGATACCTTTAATGCATTGTCCTATTTAAGATTTTGATGTATCTGACAATTCATTCTTAGTTTGGACTAAGAAGTAAAGGTGGCTGGCAAAGTAAACGACATTGGAGTGAAATTCAAGGACATCAAAGAGTAATATTTGTACGTGTGTCACCAACATCTCTCACGCTGGTGTGACCATCATAGCACCAACATAGTTGGAACACTCCAGAAAATAGCACCAAACCTTAATTTCTACCAAATTTGGAACAGATAGCATACCAAGTCTCATATAGTGCAAAAAATTAATAGGCCTCTTTGCTTTGCTTTGCTTTGTTATCTCCCATGAATAGAGTTTCGAAGGTATGACCCTGTGTATTTTGTCATCTAATCTAACCAATCACATTCAACCAAAAGAAAATAAATTTCAAATTGATACATAGATTTAAAAGGAACTCAACCATTTCTCTAATTGAAAATAATAAAAAAAATAAAAAACAAATAAAAATCTGAAAACCAATGATGAAGTGCGATTTAAAAAATTCACACAACTATCATTTTTCTAACTTCAGTGGTGTGTGCCCTTCTGATTTTCTCTGATAGATTTATTTGAGGTTTGTAATTTCTTACATTAAAGCATTATTTTCTTTTGAATTTTGATCTGTCTAACAATGTTTCTCTTGTTCAGGTAGGGAAAAATCAGTACCTTACCACAAAATTGCTAACGTGATTACGGCACACCATAAATAACTAAAATTAGGCATGGATTCAATGGTTATTAAGAAAGAAGATGTAGGAACAAACATACAGTGTTACTTGAGGATGAATAAATTATAATTCAAGACAGAGATATTACCCGTTGATAAGCTGTTATACATACTTGTAAGGAACATCCCATCTCTCTAACTGAATTCTTTAAGCAAACTAAACAAAACCAACAATAAACTGCAACTTGACCAAGCCAAAAATGGCAAACGATGGATTATTTGAGCCCTGATGTTTGTATGTAGTTTCCTTACTTATTTTTTAAGCATTCAATAAAATTAGTGGAATACAATCAAAACCAATAACATCGAGCACACATTCAGTTGAGGTATGTAGTCCAACAGCGGGTTACCTTGAACACCCTTAGCCTTAGAATGGGAGAAATTGAATAATATAGCACATCTTCATTCATTCATTTATGACACTCTGCTTTCTTCCCGGTAGATAAAGCGGCCATTTTCCTTCGTCCTATTCTCTTATCGAAGTGATGTTGTCTTCACCAAATATTTTTTTTCCTCCTAACCTTTCATCGAACTTATCACCGATTAAGAGAGATACTTGAGGGAATGAAGAGACTGAAATGAAAATGTAAGGAGGCCGTTTTATTTAGAAAAAGATAGGGAACGGTTTCATCTTCTTTTGTCCCTCTAATTAATTTGCATTTATTTCCATAAAAAAATTGAACAAAAAATGAAAACATTAAGGAAGGAGTGTAAGAAGAGTACATACTGGACGACAAAATACTTATAACGGCTCAAATCTTATTTATGATTCTGCAAGTCAAGAGTGGGGTCTTTTAATAAAAAAAATTTGTTTCAAAAAATAGCCATTAGTACTTATTAGCATTATGATATTGAAGTAATTACTAATTATTCATAAGTTATGAAAATATAGAGCAATGTTATCATTGAAATGACTAAGCATGACATGGATAAATGTCAAATTTAATTGGTTTCAATGACATGTAGATTTTAAATATGCCAAATGGCATAATTGTGCTATTTTTTCAATGACAAATGGCGATACGTGGTTAATTCTGAACACTTGCCTGCTTTCATATAGAATATATATAGATATAAGATTATCCCGGGGATTCCTTTACAATTTACCCGTCGTTGATTAGTTTCCCAGCCATTTGAGAGTTCTGTTATGTACTCACCCATCTATGCTTCTCCTTTCACCCACCTGCCACGTGACAAGGGGGTTACAATTCAAACATCACCCAGGCGGCCAAACCTGCAGAGGGATTTCAATTGAACTAGAACTAACGACTGATTCAGAAAACATCACTCTGTTGTCTCTCTCTTACCACGGAAATCCCTCGCATGAAATTTTTCTTCTTCTGTCGAGGAATTGTAACGAACGATTCATCGATGGAACCTCCGGTGTCAGTCCCTGGTTTTGGAAGCACCCAGTTTACATACGATAGAAGTGGAACGACTATTTGAGAGGCACTGAAAAAATGGCTCCCGGGAAATCGATTCCAGCTGGGTGGTCCAAGATCGAGCGATTGAATCCCAAAATGGGAAACAGGAAAAGGTATTTTCAGTTTCCTACTTCCATTTCCCTTTTCCCATCGATTGCTGTTAGATTCTGTTGTTTCAGACATATTTTAAGATCGTGCTGCTACTAATTTTTTTCCCCCTCCTTTGAGTTGTGATAAGAGATTGATATTCTCTGATGTTTTTCCTTAGATATGATCTTTAAATGTCTCTGTTTTGAATGATTAGGTTGGTATTATTAACCCTCTGTGACATGTTATGTTACTTAAAATCTTGACTGATAAGGTTTGGAATCTTATTTTCTTGTTCAGTAAAAGAGGGCAAAAACATTCAACTATTCAACGGCTATGCTGATCAAGAAAAATAAGATTCCAATGCTAATCAGTCAAGATTTTAAGTAACACGACAAGTCACACAAGGTCAATACTACCAACCTAATCATTAAGAAGAGAGACATTTGAAGATCAGATCTAAAGAAAAATATCATAGAATCAATCAATCTCTGATCACAACACAAAGGAGAAGGAAAAAATTTAGTAGCAGCACGAGCTTAAAATAAGTCTGAAACAACAAAATTTAACAACAATTGATGGGAAAATGGAAATGGACGTAGGGAATTGAAAATACCTTTTCCTGTTTCCCAGTTTTGGGATTCAATCGCTCGATCTTGGACCACCCAGCTGGAATCGATTTCCCGGGAGCCATTTTTTCCTTGTGTCTCGGACAATCGTTCCACTGCTATCGTATGTAAACTGGATGATTCCAAAACCACGAACTGATACCAGTGGTTCCATCGAGGAATCGTCCGTTACAATTCCTCGACATAAGAAGACGAATTTCGTGTGAGGGAATTCCGCGGTTAGAGAGTGTGAGAGCAGGGTGATGTTTCCCGAATCAATCTTTAGTTCTAGTTCAATTGAAATCCCTCCGCAGGTGTGTCCGCGTGGGTGATTTTGTATTGTAACCGCCATGTCAGGTGGCAGGTGGGTGAAAGGAGAAGCACAGAGTACATGAGAGAACGCTCAAATGGGTGGTGGGAAACTAAACAATGACGGGTAAATTGCAAAGGAAGCCCCGGTATAATGTTCTATTACAGTCGAGTCGACCCGTTTATTATTTTGATTCAATTGCAGATCAGTGTCAAAATATCTTCCAAATTCTAAAACAAATGTTGGACGGTGATAGTATTTCCACCCGTGGCGGACGCAAAAACATTATTGTGTGAAGGTCAATCATTACAGCAAGACCTGGCAAAATGGGTACTAATCTATCGGGTTGTGCTGTTTAACCAACTAATAAATAGACCGGCTCTTTTTATTAGTTGGTTAAACAGCACAGCCCAATAGATAGCTTACCCACTTTAGGTCTGAAACCAATCGCGCCATGGGTTCGAAATCAAGTAAAACATAGAACTCATAAACCACAAAGACCCAACTGAAGTTGATGATTGCACAATGTCCACTAAATTCAATCAAACCCAAAACAGAGAAAACCCGAATTTGGGTCTGAAATCAATCACAAAATTGGTTTGAAATCAAGAAACATGAAGCGAAATCCATAACCCCGAAATTACATATGCCCAACTTAAGTTAGTGATCAACCCAAAGCAAAAAATGTAACCAAAACCGAGAACTCAAAAGAGAAACACAAAGCCAGTTAAAGTCAGATAGTTAAACCCATGACAGATACCACAAGAAATCAAGAAAAATGTGCTAGAAATTGGTTCTGAAACCAATTGCTTCATGGGGTTGTGAAATCAAGAAATTAGCAACCGAAACCCAGAATAGATAACAGGTTGACAGATAGGCCAGGAACATGTAGTGTATTAGACAGAACATAAGAACCATTAGAGGTATAGAGAAAAGCAATACCCGAATGCTGAATAGGGAGAGTAGAGCCGTTACCGACTGTGAAAGAGTCTTTTCTAGAATATGGTTCATCTAGAGACAAGTTGCGAAAATCAGCGGTCAGATGATTGGATGCGCCAGTGTCCGTTAGCCAGAGGTTATAGGTGGGTTGCTGTGCTTGATGAGAAGAGGTAGAAGTTGCCATTGCAGAGAGCTGCTCGGGTGGTAACTTACCTTGCTAAGCCTAATCCATCTTGTGGTTGCAAACGATGGCAGAGTGGTAGTCGTACCCGCAAATTCGGCAGTTGACTGGACCCGAGCGACTTCGACCTGAACCACCTCTGTCGCGGTAACCGAAGTGACCCAAACCACAACCAGAACCAGAAAACGAATTTGACCCAGACTCGTTTTAATACCCCGAACCGGATCCATTTTCATACCCAGATCCATAGTTAGGGTTAGACCAATACCCAAACCCAGAATAGGAACGGTCGCCTCTGGAATCCGATCGGCCACCGCCACCACCTCAATGACCGAATTGACCACCCCGCTGGCCGGAGGAGTTCCGACCGTGTGTGCGATCACCGCGTTGATGATAGAACGCAGTAGGATTCGGGAGATCGGATGTCGGGATTTGGAGAGCATGCATCTGTTCTTCGGCTTTGAGCAAGATATGCAATTTTTCAAAGGGTGCGCATGGAGGATCTGAAGGAGTTGTAATCCGGTGGAAGACCGTTGAGAGCATAAAGCAGAAGATCTTCGTCTCCGGTAACAACACCACCAACAACCAATTTTTCTCTTATCGATTTAAGCCTCTGCATGTATAGATCGATCGAGTCAGAGCCCTTTATTAGGTTATGAAACTCAGCTTTGAGGGAGAGTATGTTTGATCTGGTCAACGATCCATAGCGGCGCTCAAGAACAACCCAAGAATCACGAGAAGTTAGAGATCCAATAACAAGAGTTAAGGATTCTTGAGACAAAGTGGCGTTCAAAATAGTTAAAACAACCTGGTAATGGAGTTGCCAAGCTGTGTACGCCGGATTGACAGTCGGAGCACCGTCAGAGGTGTTGAGCACTAGAGAGGAAAGAGAATGGATCCATCAAGATAACTATATAATGTATGTGTGCGAAAAATGGAAAATATCTGAAGCTTCCATAAGACATTATTGGAAGAATCTAACTTGAAAGGGCGGAGATTGTGTATGTCAGAGAGGAGATAGAGAGGTTGTGAAGCCTGTGTAGTATTGGCAAGAGCCATGGATAGGCTCTGATACCATGAACAAACCCTTAGGGTTTCGCAGAGAGAAGACGAGCGAGAACGGCGAGAAGATGAAGCAAAACTTGAATTTACATAATAATTAATTACTAAGATAAGAGGCTTATATAGTCCTCATCTATCTGTAGGATTTGTAAAATCTAGATCTGACGGTAGGATTATGATTAGGGTTTCTGATGACAATTTTAACCTTATACTAGTTGGGAAATTACAAGAGAATAAAAGAGATAATCTGAGCTAAGAAATAAGCCATGGGCCACACAATAAGATGGGATTTAGAGGCCCAATATAATGACCCAGTTGATATTTTGAACATGTTTTTATTTATTTTTCCACATCAGGTTCATAATACAAACTTGTAAAAGGAAAAATAACTCTATTAGATCATTCACTTCAACTTTAACATGAGCCTCCGCTCTTATACCATATCGCAAGCATCTCCTCTTCTGTCAGTTCACTTGAGTTGAATCGAGCACGATCTGATGCAATAACTTAGCAGCCCATCTTAAGATAACTCCTAAGTGGAGAATTCTTATTAGCAAATATTCCACATCACATAAGGCACGTTTGATGTTCTTGACCCAATCTCGAACCTGCTAGGAACTATATTGATGTTTGATTCAGGTACGGTGATTTCTACATTTGAGGGTCTTGCTAGTTTTGACATTTACTTATAAGTGTTATCAACTTGTTCAAGTTGACTGCTTTGAGTATCTGGAGAGAGACGAGAAGCAGAGGTTTATCGGGTGCGATCCATTGTTGCTCAAATCAGTTCTACTCTTTTATTTTATGATTGCCATCCTTATGTTTTAAATCAGAAAAAAATAAGGTCGTCTATTGATCGTAAATCTATATGTTTTTTTTTCTTAGAGAACCTGTGATTTATTTGTTGGACAGATCTCCAGGATTGGAATGGAAGAAAGTTTAGATCGAATTTCTGAATTACGAGAAGGTATTATGCACCACACTTTTTTTTTTTTCCTGCTCGCCAAAGATGTTATTCGAGCTGGTGCCACATGCAAGAGACTGCACCAGGTCTGGACTACCCTCCCTTACTTGGATCTCGGTCTAGACTTCTTCCCGCCTGTCTTGCCGTCTCCATTGGAGGTGAACGCAACGGATGAGGTCGAGGAGGGTGAGAATAAGGATGTGACAATTGTATCAAAAGATGATGTATCATATGATGATGTCGAGGAGCTGGAGGAGGATACTGATGTTGTTGTGTCAGAGTCAAAGTCGGATGACAATGACAAAAAGGAAGACAAGGATATTCAAATTGTTGGATCCGAATAAGATTCTGACTTAGAGGTGGAGGACTACGACTCGGAGGTGGAGGACTACGAAGGGAATGTAAGTAAGAGGGAGAAATTATTGGCAAAAACTTTGGTGCCTCCCTGTAGTAACCGGCTAAGCCGGTACTTGCCTGTTATTACGAAAATGCTAGCTACCGGACAAAAACAGTAGTCCCAGGAAGATTCCTTTTTAACCTAGATAGTATTGTTAACATTTTAGAATGAATAAATCTCAATAAGATAATTTAGGGATAACACTGATTAAGCCTTAGTTAGAGAGATAAATATCAAAGATAATAACTATTTCATTTAAGATAAAATGAAAGATAACATTGTTAACAAAACTTAAATCCTTAACTAAACACAACAGAATTAGAATTAAATAGAGGAGAAACTATCTTAATTTGAAATTAAAACGATGAAAATGACAAAAATCACAACATACAACAGTTTCACATGAAAAAGTGGGCTTTTGAAGCATTCTTGGCCCCTTCGAGTCTGCTTCTTAACTAAACACAATAGTATTTGAAATAAATATAGGAGAAACTATCTTACTTTGAAATTAAAATGATGAAAATGACAGAAATCACAACATAAAACAGTTTCACATGAAAAAGAGTGGGCTTTTGAAGCATTCTCGGCCCCTACGAGTCTCCCACTCAACGTTGTTACCTCCTCCTGAAATTGTTGGAGATATAGAGAACAACACGGACTGGGAACTTCATCTTCCCAGTAGAAATATTTTCATTGGTAACCTCTAAGATTGGCATAATTCCAAAACGTGTGTCCATCATTTTCGGGCGTATGTGCGGCACAACTTACCAGGTAACGGCCACAGTAACACTGCCAAGGCCTACACCTGACCTCCGGGATGCATCTCCTCTTGAATATGAAGTTGGGTTGCTTGGTGAGGGTGAAGAGCTACAACTATGTTGAGACATTTGTTAGAGAGAAAGAAGAGAAGGGTGAATGAGAAGGAGAACTGATGAAATCAGATAGTGAAGAGAGAAATAAAGAGTTAGTTGAGAGTTGTTGGATATAGTATTAAAAGAGGGCAGTGGGTAGGTAGGAAGATATTAATGCAGAGATGTGCAGTTAAGATATAAACCTTAACAATTTAGAATGGAAAAATAATAACCTAGTAGTGCATTTATTGATTAAGTTTTGGTAGGTGAGGGTAGTTGGCCAACACCAAATGCACATTAAATAAACTTTTATAGACAAATTTTTTTAACAAAAAAAAACACAAGCCATTTTTCAGAAAACAACACAAGCCATCAAAAAATAAGCCAAAAATATTGTCTCATCAAACTTTAGGAAACATTGTACAAAACATACATTCTCCCAAACAACCCACAACATGTACTGACAGGAATAATTTTCATATTACCAAACCCCCCCAACAACATAACAAACAATTTTACTTTTTTCACTTCTTCCCGCTGACTTCCCCGCCGACTTCCCCACCGACTTCCTCGTCTGCACCCTGGACTTCAATGAAACATTAGGAACAGTAGGAAATTTCTAGTACATTTTCTGGAACTCGTAGACATTCTCATCAACAGACATGAAGTTCATTAACTTCTTAAAAAGCTGGCCAAAGTCCATGTTTTAGTCTGATCTAGCCATTACATTGCCAACCCAGATTCTGAGCTGCTCCACTTGGACATAGAAATTCTTCTTTGGAGTTGGAATCAGGTCCCTCAAGTGGGTCATGAAAAAAGCAGATATGAGGCCCACAATCATTCCTGATAGATTAAACAAGAATACAATTATAATATATAAGATAGGAATTTTAAGACATTAGTAATAATAAGTAATGCATTAGATTATCACCCGTTCGGTTGTTGGAGAACGTAGTCGTTCATGTACCACACAACCCACTTTCTAATGTCTTCCTGGTACTCTGGGTAGGAGGATAGCACCTTGTGCATTTGATTAAATTTTCCAGCTACATTCCTCTCATCCTACCCAAATCCAGACTCCGAGTCCAATATGAATATTTCCTTGTCGACGAAGGAAATGACCATCATGAACCAGTGGGTCCGATGGACATTCATCGGCAGGGCAGTCTATTTCATTAATAATTCAAAATAAAATAAGTTCAACAAAATATGAAAGTATAAAGCAACTTTTATTGATAAAAATCGTAAAACTTACTTATCCCATCTCGGTCCACGTTCCTCCATAATGATCGAGCACTTTGAAAAATTCAAGACCCTTCGTGGGCTGAAAAAGAATTATAATTAATGATGCCATTTTGTAGATGAATTTTAAATTGAGTGATATTATCCAATGAGAAGGGAATGAACTTACGGCATAAACTGTGCCGAGGTACCAAATCTACTTGATTCCACCAAATTCGCGGCTGCTTTCTTGGAGATGAAGGAATTGCAAGTATGCATCCATCATCTAATTGTTTAAAAAGTGAATAGAACACTGTTTTGATGATGGAAGAGGATTATATGTCGTAAGAAACTGTGTTAAATCAACAAAAATAAATACTCTTCGCTGTCAAAGCACTTTTCATTTCTAAGGTGCCACGCGGAATACCTCATCAGCTTTTTGTAACCACCCATGTGAACAAGCAACTCACTTCAGAGTTAATAACAAATCAAACCATAAATACAAACAAAATTTATGTGTCTTATACAAATTATTTAGATAATTTGAATGTTTACACTTACTCTCGCAATCTTTGTGGAACTCTGGGATTCCTGTTTTTATCATCGTACTGAGGCTCGTATTCGTGGTTCATAAAGAAGTGGAGCCAGCATTGTTCCAGGGAAGGCATCTTTGGGAGAATGGTCAATTCCTCAATATTCGTCTGTTTCGTAAGCCGCGATACCCTATTAGACCCTCTAATGATCCACAGGGCCTTTCCCCGCACAGGCCCATTAAGTTTCTCCTTGGTTTCTAAGAAACCTATGATGCCACTTAATAAATCAAGAAAGTAATTAGAGATGTGAAAATTATAATGATAGACCTTAAATCTAAAGTTAAAGCAGTTAATTCAATTATCTCAGTGTCAAAGCTGACTTCGCCGACCACCACCAACGAAGAGTTAACCTCATCCTGATCCATCTTCTGCTTCTTCTCAGGAGGTTCTTCTTCTTTATCCTTTTCACCCCCTTCTTCTTTTCCCCTCCTTCCTCTTCCTCCTTCTTTTCCCCTCCTTCATCTTCCTGCTTCTTCTCATCTTCTTCTTTCTTGCTCTCCTCATACTTCATCATCTTTCTTCCGTCTTCCCTCTCCTCCTCAGAATAAGCCTTTCTCTTGTTGTTTCCAGTTGCGAACATGGCCAAAAAAGTATGCGGGTCAACCTTCTCCGCCAGTTGTCTCGCAATCTCCTTCAAATAATCCCCTGGTGAAAGGATGAATTGATTTACAGGTGCAGCAACCTTCTCACTAAATGGCTCTTCATCACCTTTTTTTCAGCTTCAACTACAAAGAACAACATACATTACTAGAATATGTGGTAATAGTGGCTATTTTTTTGAGGCGGACAAAAAAATAGCCGCACATGTATAAATTTTAACGAAATAAAAAATTTATTTTAAGGTGGATATTCTTCGCCTGATGTAGGGTTCCCTCTCTATCCAGCCCTACTTCTCTCTCTCTCTCTCGCTAGTCGCTACTCTCTCTCTCTCTCTCTCTTCATCGGCGGCAGAAAGCTTCATCGGACGATCCCTCGTCACCGCGCTCTTGAAACTCGGTGGTGGCTGGGCAGTTTGAATCGCCGACTCCGATCAGTTCCTCCACCTCGATCCCTCCGACCACTCCTCCCTCCGCCCGGACGCCATCTCTTCCGGCCACGCTTCCTATTTCCATGCCAATGTTCGCGACAAATCTCAAATCCTTCAAGGTAAACCGCTCATTTGTCTTCTGTAATTGCTTTATCTATGTGCTGTGTACGATCTTCCTTCGAACGGATTGGCCAATCGGTCTGGTTCACATAATTTCCGCGATTAGGGATTATTTGGTAACTGTGTGTTGATTTTTGTTCTATCAATGTTTCAATATATGCATATACTCAGTGATCAGATTAAGTATACTGGAACATACAATTATGAATCTCACTCTGCATTTGGAAATTTTACAGCTCTTATTATGTAATTGCTTAATATATGTACTGTGCACTCATTACGGGATGATCTTCCTTAGAATGGATTGCCCAATTGGTCTGGTTTACATAATTTCCGCGATTAGGCAATTATGCATACCCAGTGATCTGCAGATTAAGTATACAATTGTGAGTAATGTGACGTGGGATTCAGTTTGTTCATCTCAGGGTTACAATATTCGATTTTTTTTAGGCGGGCCAAAAAAATAGCCGAACATGAATAAATTTTGACTAAAGATAAAAGTTATTTTAAGCGTCGTGGGTATTCTTCTGCCTGATGTACGCTTCCCTCTCTATCCAGCCCAAATGGAATATTGTAACACTGAGATGTGAATTTGGTCGCGGCTGCTTCATCGTCCGATCAGAGAAGCACTATTGTCGGTGGTCAGAGATCCACGAGGTACGTTTCTTTTTATTTACCCTTATTTAATCTCCTCTATCTTTATCTTCCAATCCCTAGATTGTAAATCTTGTAGCGGCATGGTTTTTGTAGATCGAACTGCGAAGAACCAACTCTGACGGTTAGAGATTAAGATCAAGATTGACGAGATGCGTTTCAATTAAAATGGTGCTACTATGATTGATGTGTAGATAGCCATTACTATTTGTAAGTTACATTTCCTCACGTTTTTTTTTTTTTTTTTTTTTTTTTTTTTTTTTTTTCCTTTTTTAACAAGTTGCCATGTTCTGCCTTCTCAAAAATCTGAACACCTTATTGGTGGAAGAGAGCACCATCATTGAAATTGATGGAGAATGGTTGCACCAGCTTGCTTTAAACAACATTGTTCTCGAAACATGAAATTTACATGGACAATCTATCCAAGTCAGGTATCAGGAACTTGAACTTGTAGCGAGATATTTTCGATCTTTCCTATAGGTGAAAATAAGTGAGTGTGAATTGTTGGACCTGTAAGCTTTTCAAGTGTAAAACTATGTAAAAGAGAATTTAAAAACCTATGAGTTGCAAAGTTAGGGCTAGCGTATGAGGTTATCTTCAGTATTCTTAATTTATGTCTTCATTTTTTGTCCTTTAGTATAGTGTGTGAGCATTTTTTTTATTGATGGGATATCTATGTTTAATACATACAGAGATTTGCTGAGAAGAGAACACGGCACGAGCGGCATACACATGGGTAATCTGCTATTTCTATGGAGGTATTCTCTGTGATCTCTTTGTCATATGCCACTCAAACTTTTACACATTTTTTCACTTGAAATACTTACATGTTTGATTCTGATTGATTCCATTTCTCTTTAAATCCAATCTTTTAAGATTTGTTTCGTTAGCTTCAATCAGAAATTTAGGGTCAGTTTGCTGATTTATTCACATTAGGCTGACTATGTTAGATTCTTTAAGTTTGTAATATGAGTGGTCAAAGTTCATTTTGTGTCGATGCCTTTAGTTTTAGTACTCCTAGACTAAAGCCTGTGTGCTGCAAATTTTTTAGTCCCTTCTATATTACCCTAAAGTTAAGTTTCATAATTTAGTGCACCTAAAATGACTGAATGAAAAATATGTACTTTAATATTTACAGGCATGTCCTCTTTCACTGTGCTCTTGGAAGTATTGGTGGACTTCTATAACAACTTTTAATATTAACTTATTATTTGTAGCTCCTTGTTGTGCTTTCATCATAGGAACAATCTCCGTGCTTAATGTGTAAAGAAGAACCAAATTGAATTTAAAAAGAGGACCCAGACCATATATTTCATATTGAGGGAAAAAGGATATCGTTCAATTTTCATTTTATAGGCTTTGCAATTGCAATGAATTTATTCCTCAATCATACAAACTATTTCAATGTTGTTATCTAGACAGGCAAATGCTCTCATTTTGTAGCATCTATACCAGGGGGCCATGCACTCCTCATACTTATGCTCTGTAAAGAAATTTGAAGGCTTATAAATACTACCAAGATTCTAAAATTCTATTTAGAATTCGTGGCCAAGACCATATGAAACTAATTTCACCACCATGTAATAATCTCGTAACTAAGTTTAGCCGAATAAGGACACTTTCTTGGGTCAGCTCAGTGTACGTGTGAAAACGCGTGAGTCAGGTATATCAGAAAAAGCAATCTCTGAATTCTCTCTCGGTGCGCTCTGGCTAACATCATAATATCATGAAGCACTAGAAGTTTAAATGTCTAGAAGCCCTTGGTCATAAATCCACTATTTTTAGTAGTGATTTATGAATAGTCTTCATTGGACAGCCCTATCACGACTTAAAAAATAACCCTGACAGGGACTAAAAGCCTACAAAAGTAAACTAAACTTGTGTTAAAAGTAGCTAGACCTCTTGCTAAACAGGTCATGAAGATGCGTGACTTCACTTACTAAACAGCCCCATTAGTTGGGCACAAGCATAAACCAAGTTGCTAATATATTTCCAGTATGTGTACAATCAATTGTAATATAGAAGCCTCACTTTTAGAAACAGCTCTATTTGTCATGTTCCAAAACAGCTCTATTTGTCATGTTGACATATGCTTACTGGTTGACATGATATTTGTTCCATTTTTAGGGGAAATTATGACCATTAGTTATCTACATGTACCCTTTATCTTTAGTTTCTTTCTTATGAGACTAATTCACATAGTAGTTTAACTTTCGAAGTATATATCATTTTTATTTTTGACCAGTTACCGGTTTCCTTAGAATTACTTCTTTCCTAGCTCTGGTTCACATAATACAGAGATTGAATTAAACTTTAACTTCTTTTTTTGTATCGTTTTCTCGCAGGTTCAATTTCAATTTTCTCTTGTTACACACTTAAAACAGAAGAATCCAGTTTCTCCATCAAATGTAGTAGTTCCAGACAATTTATATCCATATTTTGGTTCATTCATAGTGTGATGAAGACTCTTATATATATCTTCTAAGTTATGTAATACGCGAATAGATTCACAATACTTATTTTTGTGTTGTTGGTTCCAAGAATTCAAACCCTTGAAAGTTAATATACAAATTCAATTTTTAAAAATTATCATTCTTGTTGAATATTACATAATATGTGCACACACTTTCTAATATCGGGGAATAGTTGCAGTAGATTTACAATCTCAAATCTGAGCAAGTAGTTGTTCTAGCAAAACGATACTATTTATTCAATTGTTGTGGCGGAAGATCATTTTGTTGTGGTGGGAGGTTACTGCAGCCAAAGAAATTATTTGGCGCCAAATAATTACTTTTGTGGCGGGTCAAAACTGCCGCCTCAACAGCAACAAAAAGTATTTGTGGCGGGAGGAAACCGTCACTGACTTTTTACGACGGAAGTTGATGAGGCGGATGAAGAACCGCCACAAGTACAGCCACAAAAACTTTTTGTGGCGGTTTTTGAAGTATTTGTGGCGGTTTTCACCCGCCGCAAAAGCTAATATTTTTAGTAGTGATAATATGGAGCTTAACAAGTAAGACAAGAACATTAACAGGTAAAAAAGATCACATAAGGTTACTGTTAAATGTGACCCACATTCTTGTTCAGAGAGACATACTTCCATCTCTTTGATACATCAGATGTCTCCAAAAATTTCAACGTGGGACGTGCGTTCTTGTCTTTTCAGCCTTTTAGATTGTCCAGAAATTTGGAGCAAAACTTTTCCAAGTATAAAAGCTAGAAAATATAATCACAAAATTAGATTTTAAGAATTAATTATTAAAGTATCAAACTACATGATCAAAATAAAGGACAAAGTCTTAGAAAATTACCACAAGAATGAGCACGCAACCATTTCCGAGTAAGGTTTCCCAATCTGGGCCTTCACTTGTTGTGTCCGGAAGTGATCAAGCCACAAGGCTGCCCAGTTAACCTCTGTCAGGTGCTCCAATTCAACAACAAGTTTGGCCAACCCAGACCGGACTCCTTGGAACTTGGAAAATGTGTTGGAAAATAAAGATTTTGCATCAACATTTCTCTATTTTTCTTGTGTTTGGTAACAAATTAAAATTTACACGAAAATAAATTACTTTACTATATCTAATTGTTTATGTTTCTTCTGGTTAAGTAATTTATTGTTTTACAGTACTTTGTGGACTAATTCAAATTTGAATGATTTTATTCATCTTTTGTTTTACGACCCCTATATTTAAGGTTATTACAAGATAACTCCCACAATGTTATGAAATATATTCTTAATTTCAAAACAAGCCCTTTAACTATTCCCAATGTCTTCCCAGATGTTCCTCGTGCCCTTATGATCATACCTTTGGCAACTTGACTTCTATCATAGTGTGCTTTGCCCATCTGTTACCTACAAACATGAGTTCATCAAGTTCCTATCTTACCATTCGCTGTACGTGGAAGATAAAGGTATCGTGTAGATAAAAAAAATTGGAAGGCAAAATCATCCATCTCAAGTTAGCAGTGATGAAAGTTCAATTAAAATCTAAGAAAACTATAAATCTCTTGACACAAAATAAGAAAGGGTAAAAGACACTGACCACCCCTGATTTTAGGGTTAATTCCACCTCGCTATCCTGGGTTTTGGAAAAAGACACTCCGCACCCATTTGACGGAATATTCTGTGGACACTTAGCACCCTTCCGTCATGTTCCGTTAGAAAAGCGAGAATTACTGTTTTTTGAGACCATATTACCCCTGAGTATTTTTATGACTTTATTACCCCTGTTTTTGTCAATAACATGAAGAACATCTATGAACACACCAAGAACATCCAGAAAACACTATGAACATCAAGAACATTGATGAACACACAATTAAAGAATGCATATTCAAACTAATCTACAATATTCTGTTAGTAACCATGTATGCAGATTCAAACTAATCTACAATATTATGAGCAGCAACATTCTTGGATTACTTCACAATTCAGCTTCATCCCTTATCTTTATCTTCCCTGCTCCAACACTACCCAGAACATCAAATGAAGAAAAAACCCAGGCCCCAGCTGCATACAATCAAAGATCCCTTGCTCCTCCATCACTTCCAACTCTTGGCCACCATAAACATCCACCAGCGTCTCTCTCTCTCTCTCTCTCTCTCTCTCTCTCTCTCTCTCTCTCTCTCTCTCTCAGAGACCAAATCGACCGAAATTAAACCCAACAGTGCGATTCATTTGAGGTTGGACTACGACCGGTGAGGTTGGAATTTGAGGTTGGAATCCCAAGCATGACAAACAAAAATCGAACTATTTCCGATTACCTTGGGGTCAAATTTCATTTGCCAAACTTCAGATTGTGGGGCTTCGAGAGTGGCGATGGTTGTTGTTTTTAACTTGTGGCCACATCGAAGACCCTGATGAAGCTATCGAGGGAAGCAGAAGCGGGGATGACATCGGAAGGGTGAGCGGCAACAGGGACGACGCCGAGAGAACCGGCGAGGAGGAGCGCCTGGCGGTCTTCGGTCGCCGGAACCCAAGTTGCGGCCCAGATTGAGTCGTGGTGGGCGTTTTCGATCGATTCGAGGCCGGCGAGCTTCTTACTCCCCATCGATTTCGGATTTAGCATGCCGTAGCTTCGATTCAGCAATTGCTAACCCCGGATGGGGAGATCGGAGTGGAGGAGAGGCTCGTCGTCGAGTGGCTCGTCGTCTTCGGCGTCGAAACCCTCAAAATGGGAGTAGGCGGCGAGGGTTGAGATGGTGAGGTTGTGGACGAAGAGGGAGAAGATGGAGTGGACGGCGATGAGGTACTAGAGTGTGTCGCCGCGTGGGAGGAAGATGGAGAACAAGAGAGGAGAGGAGTGCCTCTTTGCCATGGTTGTTGCTCCGCAGAGAGATTGAGATGGAGTCAACTGTTAGTCTCCATGGAGGAGGCGGTTGTGACCCGTGAGAGAAAGAGGGGAAGAGAGAGAGAGATTAGGGTTAGAATGAGGGGGAATGAGAGATGAGGGTAATATATAGGACGTAATTTAATCACATTTCAGGGGTAAAATAGTCGTTTTCCCCGTACAGTTAGCCAACTGTTAGTCTCCATCCAAAAAAAGGTGTGGAGTGGAATTATGCCTAAACTCAGGGGTGGTCAGTGTCTTGGGACCAGAAGAAACAGAAACATTCAAACATTCAAATTTGATTTAGGCCACAAAGTACCGTAAAACAAAAGATGAATAAAAACATTCAAATTTCACATTGTCTTAAAATTGTCCGGTAAGACCAGAAAAAATTTCTTGCAGATCAAATAAATAGTTCAGCTTCGCCTCTATGTTAGAGTGAGACTTTCTATACTGAAGCTAGAAGATGTTAGGTGAACCCAAAACCTAATTAAAGTTAGAAAACAAATAAAAAATAGTAAGACAGTTCCAAAAACTTACAGAAGACATAAGCGACATAAGAGGGGGATGATTAGAGTTAAGCTCTCTTTGCTTTGGTTCATGGTTGCCTGGTAGGGGGAGAGACTCATAGAATACATAGAAGAGAGTTCTTTACTTGGTAACCCATAAAAATGGGAAAAAAGAAAAAAACTACACGTTTTAAATTAGGAGTACTACGGTGTTCACTTTACCAATACCAAAACCGATTGTCGAACTCGATACCTGCTAGGTGGTATAATTGTCTAGTATGCCGCTGGTGGTATAACCGTCCGCCAGGAGTGAAGTATGGGTATTAAAAGTGCTGCCCCACTGGTTGTGGTTACGGAATGAACAAACAACTTGACACTCCACAAAGATGGGTTTGCAGTTATAAGAGGCTTTTCAGGAAGAAGAAAAAGTTTCTCAAAACCATACCAATAGAACTTCTGAAACCTATTTCAAGAACTAAACCAATGGACTTATTTTCTTGAAGAAGATCGGTTTCTGTGAGAGGAGAACAAAAATCAAATATTGTATGTGAAGGGCAGGAAGGATCTATCACATACAGATCTACAACATGAATTATAGCGGAAGATTCATGTGTTTACCTTGTCTTCCTAAGCTCCTTAATGCAGCGGATGATCGGTTGTTGCTTGCTTTCACGCGCCTCCTCCTTGATCTTGCTCCCACCAATCTAGTGTGAATCTCGAGGACGAACACTGATTTCCACACCACGTTCCACCTCCTTGGATGAAGTTGGAGAGAGACTAGGGTATTCTACAACTAGTATGAATCTAGACAGAGTAACTTTATTCTCTGGAATAGCCAATATAATATGTAGGAGGCTGCCTCCTTATATAGGCAAAACTTCTCCTAGGTTTGCACATAAACCCCTAGGGTTTGAGCCTTAGCTACTAACCCCTCTAGTTTGTGCATTAGTGCAACTAACCCCATAAGGTTATGATAATTGCATTGGGCACCCCACATGGGCGCACCAATTGCTAACATCTCCCACTCGCACAGTGGGGTTGCACAATCTATCCAGTCTCTATCAATCTCCAACTTTCTATCATCTACAAAAGAGTATTGTGTGGCCGTGGCGTGTGACCGGTGAGAGTACCTGCAATTCGGGAGATCCGTACACCAAACTCGTATAGCCAGCATGGGAAGGCACCCTCTCGGGAGATCAACATACCAAACTCGTATAGCCAGCGCAGGAAGGCACCCTTAAAACATATAACAGTAATAATGCTCTCCGTAACTCTCGTATTCCCCAGATTCCTCCGATTGTCATCTCGTGGATCATGAGCACCTGCCTTGTCCCGAAGGCCATGCTCCAATGAGTCCACATCTCCTTTATATTTTCATATCCTACATGATCCCATAAGATCTTGCAGGTGGGCCCAATGAAGATAATAAAGAGCGATGCAACGAGAATCTTTCCTTACATACATGTGTCACTCAGATTCGGCTCAGCTGCTTTCCCAGCAGTGTCCGGAAGGCCGAATCATCCATAGCCATAAGGTGTCACGCCAAATTAGCACCACCGACCCGTCTCCTCATGACACAGATGTAAGTGCAAAGGGTATACAGTGTCAATCATCTTTATATGATCGACGAGGCTCACACGATGAGGAATCCCAGGGACTAATTCTACTCATCACCTCATGGTCACTCATAAGCGTGCGTTATTCAAGGGGGAATATGCGCCATAGTGTTTAGACTCTGATCAGAGCGCATGTCTTATCCTTGCAAAGGACCACTATGCAGATGTCTATCCGGTAGCCCTTATGGCCACCAGCCCGAGTGCTGCGACGTCACACTATTGTGAACAATTATCAACTCTCGCATCTGGCTTCTTCTACACAGACTATACATGATTCGGGGTAATAACCATGTTCGATTGGCCATAACCAACCTCACCTTGGAACTTATTTCCAATGCGACAGTTGAATCCGTCTGACAGGCTCCTAGCTCTACTGATAGGCATCTAGCTCTTATCATAGGCCATATGCTCGTATGATAGGCATCTCATATCCTATCGCAGGCTTTCAGCGCTTATCGGGATTCTGTCTCATCTTCCGCCACACCCAGACATATCCAGGATATTGCGAAGGCGGTCGCTCGTGTGAGTGAGCCGACCTAGTGTCTGCGTGACATGCTCTATGCTAGTACCGGAAATGTAACATATCATACATGTATCAAACAACATGCTGCTTAAAACAAATCCAATTAAAATCCAGTCAATCAATGTCTCGTGTGTTCATCAATCATATTGCTAGTTATCGACTACTAAGTCCCAATTTTCTGAAGAAATCCCCAAAGACAATTCTTAAGTGGTTTAGGAATGGGATGAGCCAACATCCTGGCCATAGTCGACCCGCTCCAGGATTATTCTCTAGGTATTCATTTCACCTTTTGTGAAATAGTACCCTCGACTATGCGTTTGTCTTTACCGCAATGTTGTAGCCGTATGCTAGCACTACTCATGGTAATAGGTTTGTTGATAGCTCATAAGCTTACAAGAAACCTTTTCAGTTTAAACACATTTCTGCCCTACGGCAGAACAGGCAATCGTGCTTCGCTTCCATGGTCAATGGAGCGGTCCAATACGATCATTCAACACTTATATTGCATTTGTTCCATGCGAGTCTATCATCGAGCATGGACGATAGCCTGAGTCGGATCCAAGTGCATCTAGGTCCCCACCCTAGTTAGCATATGTGGCTAACTAGTCGAAGCATCATCTTCGATAGTCATAGCACGTGATCCATCATATAGAGTATCCTGGTTACAATCTTGTGTCTTAAATTGGAATATCCTGGAATCCAATTCTTCCGATTGCATAGCGTTCGTTAGGTCTGAGTATACACCATAGTGAATATAAGACTCATACTGCATCAGGCACTCTGGTTATCTGGTCATTCTTATATGGTGTCTCTCAGGGCACATGCCTAGGCTCGTAAAGTCTTGCGCTGAGCTACAGGAGTACAATTACTCCTTAGGGGACTCGAACAATCCTTAAGCTCCACTAGCCAATGGTGTGTCATCGATATTAAGAGACGTGATTATTAACTCTCTACTAGTAAGAGTGATCTACAGCGGTTTCCATTTGTTATCGTAAACATATAGTAAACGATCCCTGATGAAATACCAGTGTCCAGAGGACTAGCTAAGATCCCACATGGACTTAGTTAGCTTGCACAAATTCTGTGCATTTTTGACCTTAGTCACCTCTAGGATTTCTCCATTGAGAAATTCAGCTGTCACGTCTATCGAGAATGGATCCACAACTATTGATGCTACCAAGCGAATCAACGTAACCCTTACAACCCAAAGCCTTGGGAAGGATACCTCGTTTAACCAACGCAAATTCGTCGGATCAACTCAAATTCGTCGATGTCTACTCTCAGAATGAGTGTAGGCTTATTCGCTTCTACGCAATTCGTATGCCTTACCACGCTTCCGTCTGGGTCTCTGATTGACCTTGGAAATCAATTAATCTCCAATAGTCTTTCATCCAGTTGGATAGTCAACCTAGTTCTTAAACTTGGTTGGCCCCTTATAGACTCTAATTTATCCTGTAAAGCTTACTATTCATTCTTCATAATCAGGGAACGATAAGGCCTAGGATTCTATCCTATCGTTTTATGAAAGGTGATCATTAAGATCATCCCTTCGATCTCAAGTAGTCGATCGGGTATGCTCCTATGAGCAATTCCTTTGCATAGGAGGATCATCATTTGCTTTCATCCCTTATGGATGGAGCATCCTGCTTGGAAAGTCACTCCCACTGGTCAAAGAATCCTTGAGGAACAAATTCCTCATAATCAACTAAGGAACAGGGTATCTTCCAGCGGTTCCTCCATGCTCGTGGAGATCATCATCTCTACGAACATATCCCTTAATTATGGACATCTCCTATGAGAAATCATATATCTCGTGAATCCATTTATGTTACACTACTTATCGGCTAATGCGTTTCAAATACGAAACCCCTAGGATGCTCCGAATAGCATGAGAAGATACGTTACTCCATGAAGATACGTTTCTTCCATCTAGGGTCTAACTTCCAATTCCTTCTTGTCAGGTGATGAAAGATCCTGGGACAAACATCCTAGGTTCATCATTGTCTTGCGTGATGACCCTTATGGTCTTCCTTTCGAAGTCAATTCATCGACAGGGTACGCTCCAAAGAACGTTCCTACGCAAAGAGGGTTCCTCCTGATAGTCATAATCTATGATGGGCTTGTTCACTAGGCGAGTTACTCCCACTGTCCTGAAGATCCGTAGGAACTATTTCCTGTTGATCATTCAGGGATGGAGTGTCATCCAGTGAAGCCTTTATTTCGTAGAGACTTATTTCTCAACGAACCTCTTCCTGACTTGAAATTTAGTTAGTACATAAGCTGCCGATCCCCATGGCCTAAGGTGACCTCATTCAGGTTGCCTTTTGGTCCACATCTCGTAGGGTGTAATGGCTACAGACTTGGTGGACTTATGGTTGCATATGTTGATAGTCTTTTAGCAAAGTTTCTCCTCCGAATAGGGAAGTTGTACTTTGCACGCTCTATCATACATCAGACCACAGTAACCTATTCCTCTTATCCTCTACAGCATATTGCTGGGGCGTGGGGATAGCCAACTGCCTTACTATTTCTCTCCATCACATAGCTCTTGCTAAGATAGATGCTTCCAGTCTCATTCTGGCCAAGGACATATCCTTTTATCCAGACGGTTTTCTACCTTTTGTAGAGACCTGTCTGAAGCACCCTTGTGCCTCAGACTTGTGTGGCCCAAGCACACACAGTTGAGACGCGAACAATCATCTACGAATGTGATGGAACAGTAAGCACCATGTCCTAGCTCTCACAAATAATGGAATACAACAACGGAATGAATAATAAATAAGGGCCCAGTAGTCCTTAAGGCTCTACTAGATGATTTGCGTGTTGCCTTTCATGTCCGGCAAGAACCACACACAGGTAAGGGTACCTTGGGCAAAATCCAAGCAGGCATGTCGTAGCTAGCCTGAACATCCTTTCCTGTCCTCGTGTGTCTTAATCTAGCGCCCCACATATCAGAATCTTAAGTCATACTCATAATTTGACATCTAAGAATTATGAGGCGTCACTCATGCTAGAATCTTAAGAACGCAAACACCATGATATAACCATATCCAAAGTTAAAACTGTGACCAAAACAAATTTTGGTGGCTACTCCCTCAAAGATAATCCTACGGATCCTTAGACGAGAAGTTATTTGCCAGGTCTGGCCCTTTCTCTTGTCTCAGGAAAACTCCTTTGCTCCTTTTGCGTTTCCCAGTCTTGGGTAAAATCGGTCTTATACCAATATTGCCCCTAAATTCCCTTATCCTTGCCCCACCTGTTGCCTTGGTCCTAATACCGGGCTAGGGACTATATCTGCCTATCATACTTCACTAAGTATGATCATACTTCTCCAACAGCCTTTAGCAATCATATATTGCTTAGACATCCGAAGTATGCTGGACTAGTATTCTTAGCAAACTCCTTTTTGCTTAGATCCTAGAACAGGGTGATGTTTGGCCTTATCCAAACATCCTGACACGTACAAAGTGTGTCATATAACGTGGCAGAGATTGCAACATATTGCAAATCGGATAGCTTGTACCTGACAACCCTTAACTCTATTATCATACATGGCATCAATCTCAGACGGTAAAGTCGAGTGCTCAATATTATGACATGAGCCATAACTCATAGTAGAGGTAGGATTATTATGAGCCAATGCTCAGAATTTATGTACGCAAATGGCTAAGATGGATCCAAGATTCTTCTTTGGCGTCCTACAATTTTAAAAGTGGTCTAGAACATGCTGATGAGGTCATTTCCCCACCTTTTCATAGCATGCTCTATGACATTATCTTGACTGCTGCCTCCCACTATTGGTGAGCCTAAAGATAATGTCTATGTGCTGCTGTGACAACTTATTCATCACATGTTCGACCATGTTTGTAGGTGGCTGACAACCTATGTCCAACGGATGGTTATATAGTACGACGACTTATCATGTCGTTGTTGTCACCATTTAGCCTTTACAGTTTATATTTAGACACGATTGATAGAGACATTGTGGAAGTTAATCACTAGCATTTACTTAGCTCCAAAATAACATGTTACATCGATTACACTTAATAGTTTCTCACAAGGACTCCACCAAAACCTAGCGTATATCCTAGGAATCAAATCTCATCACTTGTGATTTCCTATCAATTTTAATCATGTCATCATGTGAGCTCTTTTGTTTTAGTTCTTTAGCATGCGAGGTTAAACATATATATCTAATCACACGCAGTTATAACATAAAACAAGCATAAGCATAAATAAATATGCAATGGATGTGGCCCCTAAGGTGCACTCACACTATTGAGAGTACTTCTTGAGCAAGTCTTGAAATCCATCTCATGCCGTCTCGCCTACTTGAGGACTCCAAGCTTGAGGCTCCTTTAGACCGTCTAATTGCTCCATGCACCTTGCGCCATAGCTTTTGGTTTGGCCACCTCTCTTGAAGCTTCAATCTTCAATCTCTACTAACTATCTTATTTCTAATAAGAGGTAACCTCATAGAGGCGAGTGGATGAGAAGAGAAGACACTAGAGTATAGAGAGGCACGACACGCAGGCCGTATTTTGATTACATATTCAAAAACCAAAACCAAAACCAAAATATAAAACATCTATGCCACATCCATGCACCAAACACATCCACTCAACCCACAACAGCATGTATAACAATATAATAAACATACTGGAATTTTCTGGAAATTTCCGGAATTAAGCAATAATTACTGGAAATTAATAAGCAATAATCTAATCAACTAAAAAGATCGAAAATTGCTCGCTATCACTTAGGGTCTCACCACCTATGGCAAAACGTAGGGAAAAATGACCTAAGTCTCCAGAAAAAATTTGGGCTCCAAACAGTGTGTTTAAGGTCGTCAAACTGCCTCGGGAAGTGTGCTAAACACTAATTAATTAATATAGAAATTACTAAAATTTTCCGTCGCTCCAAAAATTATGAAAAAATACCCATAAAATAGGAAATTTAATATGGAGTCCCTAGGAAAAAACCGGACGAAAAATGACGGCGGGAGGAGGCCGCACGCGCCCTCATGCGCCGCCGCGCGTGGGCGCGTCCGCCTCCGCGACGCGCCGACGTCGCCCATGTGCCACATCAGCATGCCACGCTAGCACCTATGCTGACGTCAGTTGACACGTCACCATGCCACGGCATCGCCATGTCAGCTGCCACGTCAGCTGCCACGTGGCTACCACATCATCGCCACGTAAGCCATTTGCCGACGTGGCACCGCCACGTCATCTGCCACGTCAGCCCTAGGGCCACGTCATCTGCCACCGCCAGCCCTTTGGCGCATGCGGCGCGTGGAGGCGGCGTCGGTGGCGCGTGAAGCCCACGCGCCGCCTTCATGTGCTCCGTTCCCGACGAAATTAATTTTTCCGGGATCGTCTTTTCGTCCTGATCCCGATTATGTGGTCAAAATCCAATTTTAACAAGTTTTGAAAAATGTGTTCTACTGATTGGATCTAGCAATCCAGATTAATACAGTTCTGAAACTTTGAAAAATCATAACTAATTCATCGTAAATCCAAAAAATATAAAATTTATATATCTGGAATCCTCGTGAAAAACCCTACCTAACCATATAGGTTTCGTCTACTGGTTATGAAATTTCAGAAACTCGATTTTTTAATACAGTTTCGGGAACGCTTATCGAGGCACGAAAAACAAGCCTAAGGCTCTGATACCAATGAAGGGTAGGAAGGATCTATCACATACAGATCTACAACATGAATTATAGCGGAAGATTCATGTGTTTACCTTGTCTTCCTAAGCTCCTTAATGCAGCGGATGATCGGTTGTTGCTTGCTTTCACGCGCCTCCTCCTTGATCTTGCTCCCACCAATCTAGTGTGAATCTCGAGGACGAACACTGATTTCCACACCACGTTCCACCTCCTTGGATGAAGTTGGAGAGAGACTAGGGTTCTCTACAACTAGTATGAATCTAGACAGAGTAACTTTATTCTCTGGAATAGCCAATATAATATGTAGGAGGCTGCCTCCTTATATAGGCAAAACTTCTCCTAGGTTTGCACATAAACCCCTAGGGTTTGAGCCTTAGCTACTAACCCCTCTAGTTTGTGAATTAGTGCAACTAACCCCATAAGGTTATGATAATTGCATTGGGCACCCCACATGGGCGCACCAATTGCTAACAGTATATAAATGGGCATGGTAAGTAAAAGAAATGAATTGTTAGAACTTTGGCTCCATCAGTACCTAGATGATTTTTTGTTTTTTTAAATAGAACATGGACGTGAAGTACTTGTATGCAGGGTATTCAGGAAGGACTTATCAGGTTACATGTTTGCAATGGAATCAAAATCATTTGGCTACCTAGCTAAATCAAGCAACGACTAACAATAAGAACCTGTAGGCAACAAATAAGAGATTTTGCAAGGATTTTCCAATAGAAGGAAACTAATTATCTTAGTTAACCAAGACTCACTGTATTACTTGGCTATGTTGACATATGTAAACTCAGTACTTTTTGGGGGCTATTTTGTAAAATAGGGAAACCTAGTAGCTAAGTTAGTAATTATGATAAGTTTATCTCTTTAGCTTTAGAAATAGTTAACATTTGCGGGCTGCTTTGGCTCTGTTCCGGACACTAACTACACATACACGAAGATAGCTACCGCAGCAGGAGATGTGCAGCAGTAGAGGCGGCAAGAAGGGAGGTTTTCCCTCCTGTTGAAGGAAGCTCAATCAAGCGGTTAGGACATGCTACAAGAGAAGGCCTCTGTGTGTGAAATGCGATTCTATGAGTTGTGTGAAATTATAGAGAAGAAGAATCATAGCTATGTTAGAGCAACTCCAACAGAGGGAGCAAACTCCCATTCTGACCAAAATATGCTCCACATCAGGTAAAATTCAGCTCCAGCAGAAGGAGCATCTGCTAGAGCAAAACTAAGGACAATGAATTTGAGGACCAAACTTGGGACAAACTGTTCAGAGGAGCAAAAAATAAAAAAATGATTTTTAATCAAAAAATGATTCCTCCTTCCATTTCAAACAATCCAATGGGTATATTTACAGAAATCTAATCATATACTGTAAAACTTGAGATATGTATTGGAATATGACCGTTGAAAAATAGGCCGATGGAAATAGTGATCAGAAAACAAAATAAATTATATATTATTTTTTATTTATAAATTTAAGTCTTTTTAAGTAAATGATTACAATATTCTATTCTATTAATTACATCTATTTTTTTAAAGAAACAATACTTAGTTAGTTTAGACTAATTAATATAGAATTTAGATTAATTAATAACAATAACAAAAATTAATAAAATACAATTATTAGTGTCCAAGGACAATTTTTGCTCCTCACTGTTGGAGCTCAAGCAAAAAAGTGGAGGAGCAAATTTTGCTCCAGGACCAAATTTGGTCCAAGGACAATTTTTTTTCCTCCTTCTCTTGGAGATGCTCTTATAGCAGATGTAAACTGAAGTACACTGTTGGACGGTGATGCCTTGAAAGTCAAATGCTAGTATGGAAACAAATTCGAGCTAAGCTTGAATTGGTCAAAGGCAGATTGTTTTGGTGTTAAATTGGGGCGGCTAGTGGGTTAGGAAACAAGTGAGATTTGGTAACAAAAGGTTTTGGGCGTGGTTTTTTGTCCATGCCCGTGATTCCTTTTTTTGGGTTTCTAAAGTACTATATAAATAACCTATTAGCAATATTACTGGGTATGCAAAAACAATCTTGTAGTCTTGTTACTTTTAAGTGAATACAGGGTGATTTTCGCCGTGCAGGTAGTTAGCAAATATTTTGCTAGCGAACCACGTCAAATTTCGTGTTCTTCTTTATTCTTTCAACGTTCGTGAGGTGGTTTGACATAACAAACTGGTATCAGAGCCAGGTTGACGGTGTTTCAAGATCAAGATCAAGGCGGAGCAAAGCTAGGGTTTCACAGCTTGGTGAAATCAAAGCTAGGGTTTTGCGATGCAGGTGGAGCACGCAACTAGGGTCTTTGTGGTTTCTTAGTTCTAGGTTTTACTTGATTTCGAACCCATGGCGCGATAGGTTTCAGACCCAAATTGGGTCACCTATTTATTAAATAGACAAGACCCGCTCTATTTATTAGTTGGTTAAACAGCATAACCCAATAGATTAATACCCATTTTGCTAGATCTAGTATAATAATTGACCCTCACACAATACTTTTTCTGCGTCTTCCACGGGTGGATATACCATCACTGTCAAACATTTGTTTTAGAATTTGAAAGGTATTTTGGCACTGAGACCTGCAAATGACTCAAAATCTTGAAGTATTGAAGCCTGAGGGGCTGGATTGAAATGGAAAAGTTACTTTTCATTTGGTATTTCATTTACCAAATGAACAGTACTCTCACATATAGCAGATGCCGTTGGATCAAAAGGAAAGAAGTTTTAGTTGCCGTTGGATTGCAACGTTTAGTTCTTTCAAATTGTCTAAGTGGAACGGTGGCGTTTAGCCTTAACCGTTAGCTTTTCTTCTTAATATTTTTAATTAGTAGTTAATCTCTTTGTTTAGCTGACTCATCCTCTCAGTCACGTGGTGTATCCTGATTGGGTGATTCACTACTGAATGATGTAATTTCTAGCTTTTTTCATTTCTGTTATTTTCCTTTTCGTTTGGGATATTAGGGTTTGTAACTCTCATTTGCAGACTTGAATTTGAATCTCATCTTTGAGGAAAATTTCATCTTCTCTCTAAAATGCAATAGGGTATCAGAGCCTGGTTTCTCTCGCCATCGCTGTTGCTATGGTTTCTCTCTGTAGCACCGATTTAATTGTTTTCTTTCACCATGGTTTTACTTGAAGCAGAGCACTCTTCTTCTGGTTCTGGATCTCGCGCTATGGATGGTTCTTCTCCCTATTTTCTCCACAATTCAGACTCGCCTGGTATGATCTTAGTCTCTCAAGTTCCTAACAGTGATCATTTAAATTTATGGTATCGATCCATTATTGTTTCACTCGAAGCTAAGAATAAGTTAGATTTTGTTACTGGTGTGATTGTGGAGCCTGATAGGATTTCTGAGTTTAGACTTGTGGAAGCGCTGTGATCGTATGGTTATGTCCTGGTTGTTGAACTCAGTTAGCAAATAAATTGCTTCTAGTGTTGTTTATTACTCCACAGCCAAGGATATTTGCTTTGATATTGTTGAGAGATTTTCTCAAAGAACTTGCCTAAGATTTTTCAGCTTTGCAGTGCTATTGTCAATCTTAAGCAAGGTAAACTTAGTGTTACTTCCTATTACACTAGGCTTAAATCCTAATGGGATGAACTTGAGAATTACACAGAGATGCCTGGATGCACTTGTGGAGCTCTACACTCTTGTACTTTCAATGTTTTAGGATGATTCATAACAAGGTTCAACAAGAACATGTTATGCAGTTTTTGATGGGGCTTAATTCTGGTTACTCTTCTGTTAGAGACCAAGTCTTGATCATGGATCTCCTACCAAGTCTAAATAGATTTTTTTTCCAAAATAGTTCAACAAGAGATGCAGTGAGCTATCTTTGAGTCCTCTTCTGTTTCAATGCCTTCTATGGAAATGTATTCTTCTCCTTTTCATAATGGTCACTTTTATGGTGGACCACCTCATGGAGACTCTGATGTTCACTCTAGTGTTCTTGTTAAGTCTAAACTCACTCGTCACCATTGTGGGGGGACTGGTCATGTTAAAGCCAAATTCTAGAAGTTACATGTCTATCCTGCAAATTTTAAGAGCAAGCACAAATCACAAGCACACAATGTGTCAAGTGAAGGTCATTCTAATCAGGACAAGTCAGAGGGTAAAGTTGCATTTCCTTTCACACAGAGTACGTGTCAAAAAATGATGCAGTATATCAATAAATAAATGCAACACTCCACATCTCTTGGCACCATAAGTGATACTGGTTCAGTTTCTCCATCTCACAACAACCATTCAATGGAAAGTCATGTTCATCAATATCAAAAAGGAGATTGAACTTATGGTCATCACTTAATGGGAAGTGCTATGCACTCTTTGTGCTTCAATATCTCTCTTAAGAAGGAGTGATGAAAAAGGTGTTTGAATCATTGATAGTGGAGCTACTGATCATATGTGCTCCTTTTTGAGTGTTTTGTTGAATCTTGTTGAAATGACAGAGATATATGTTTTTTTACCTAAGGGAAAGAAAGTCAAGGCTTCCCATACCGGTTCTGTTCAGTTTCATCCTCTTTTGGAGCTGCAGGGAGTTCTCTATATACTTGAATTCCAATTTAATTTGATGCTTATGAATCAATTGGAAAAGCAGCAAGGCTGTGTGTTTCTGTGTGATGCAGAAAAATGGTAGATTCTTCATGCTGACATTGAAGTTGTCTTGGGAAGGGTAACAAATCAAATGGATTGTATCTTTCACAAACAGATTGTGTAAAAGTGTGTCATGCTTCTACAAATACAATTGTTTCAAATGAAATTTGGCATAAAAGACTTGGTCATTTGTCTGATATAAAGCTGAAATGGATGCAGCAAATTTTGGAAAGGAAGCTTCCATATCCTAGCATTGTTAAAATGGATTCTTCTCCCTTTGCTCTTATACACTGTGATATTTGGGGGCCC
The DNA here is from genome assembly GCA_023055425.1 of Linanthus parryae. NCBI lineage: Eukaryota > Viridiplantae > Streptophyta > Magnoliopsida > Ericales > Polemoniaceae > Linanthus > Linanthus parryae. The sequence goes on along the minus strand of JALGPY010000010.1, from coordinate 46,020,955 downwards.
TAGAATACTCCCACCTATGTTGGTTACATATATTTTCTCTCTTGTGGATGATGCTACAAGAATGACATGGGTCTACCTTCTTGTTCATAAATCATAAGCACAAATGGTTATTCCTCAATTTTATCAGTTAATTGAGACTCAGTTTAAGACCAAAATACAGAAGTTTAGAAGTGATAATGCTAAAGAGCTAGCTTTGGTAGACTTTATGCTTTCAAAAGGAATTGTGCATCAGTTGAGTTGTTCGGAAGCTCACCAGCAGAACTCAATGGTTGAAAGAAAACGTCAACTTTTGTTGAATGTTAGCAGATCCTTAATGTTCCAATCTTCTTTGCCTCTGAAGTTTTAGAGTGATAGCATTATGACTGCTGCTTATTTAATTAATAGGGTTCCTGCAACTGTCTTAAAGAACAAGTCCACTTTTGAATGTCTATATGGTTGTGCTCCAGAAAATGACTCACTCAGAGTTTTTGGCTGTTTATGCTACAGTTCTACTCTCATGCAAGGAAGGACCAAGTTTGATCCAAGAGACGTCCCTTGTGTGTATCTTGGATATGTTTTTGGGATGAAGGGTTACGGGCTTTACAATTTGAAGACAATTTTATGGTTTCTAGGAATGTTATATTTCATGAAACTGTATTTCCTTTCTCTAATTCATCTCTTTGGCCTAAACTCTCAGATGATATTGTGTTGCCAGCTGTTTGTGAGAACACTCTCAATTATGGCAGTGATATGTTGAGGACCTCAGAACCTAGAGATGAAACAGTTGCTATTGTCCAGCAAGCTCAAAGTTCACAACCTAGAAGAAGTTCCAGGGAGACAAGAACTCCAAGTTATCTGAGAGACTATGTTACTAATAAACCAAGAATGGTGTCAGCTTGCTTATTTCCAGTGGTTTTTTATTCATCTCCAGGTAACACCTCTGTGTATTCACAATGTCTAAATTCTATTAGTGATTTCTGTGAACCTGATACTTATCAAGAAGCTTTTAAGGATTCGAAATGGATCAAGGCAATGAAGGCATAATTGAATGCTCTTGAGCTTAATAGTACCTGGAACGTTGTTGTTCTACCCCACGACATGATCCTGTTAGATGTAAGTGGGTGTACAAGGTCAAGCTTAACTCTAATGGAACAGTTGAGTGGTATAAAGCTATACATGTTGCAACAAACTGAAGGAATAGATTACAATGAGACATTTTCTCCAGTTGCTAAGCTACCAACTTTAAAATACATGTTGGCTCTTACTGCTATGAAAGGGTGGCATTTATCACAGCTTGATGTTATTAATGCTTTCCTACATGGAGAGCTAGAAGAAGAAGTTTATATGAGTTTACCTTTAGGGTACAATCCTCCTACTCATTTATCTTCTCAAGGCAGTGGCAAGATAGTGTGTCATTTGCAGAAGTCTCTTTATGGTTTAAAGCAGGCATCAAGACAATGATATAGCAAATTCTCAGCCACTCTTATTGCTTTCGGTTTTGAACAATTCAAGACTGACTATACTCTCTATGTGAAGAAATCTTGTGACTCTTTCATCTGCATTTTTAGTTTATGTGGATGATATAGTTCTTGGAGGTACTCATTTGTCACAGTTACATGATCTCAAAACTGCTGTAAACAACAAGTTTCAATTGAAGTATTTGGGGTTTCTCAAATATTTTCTTGGCTTCGAAATAGCAAGGACTGATTATTGTATTAGTTTGTGTCAAAGGAAGTTTGAAATGGATATTTTGAAAGAATATGAATATAGCAAGTGCAAGTCAGCTTCAGTCCTCATGAATCCTCTTTTGAAGCTTATAGCCATAGCTGGTGACACTCTCTCTAGTACAGACAGTATGGAGTATAGAAAGCTTGTGGGTAAGTTGCTGTATTTGTGCAATTCAAGGCCAGATATGTGTTTTGCTATACACAAACTGTCTCAATATATCTCTAAGAATATAACTATTCTTCTCAAAGCAGCACATCATGTCTTGAGATATCTCAGCAATGCTCCCTCTCAAGGACTTTTCTTTGCAGCTTTTTCATTTCTTGATCTTGTGGGTTATTCTGATGCTGACTAGGCATGTTGTTTAGATACCAGAAAGTATACTTCTGGATTCTTGTTTTACATAGGAGATTCTTTGGTTTCTTGGAAATCCAAGAAGCAGAAAGTGATCTCACGGAGCTCAACAAAATCAAAGTATAGAGCTCTTGCTACAATATCTTGTGAAGTACAATGGTTTCTGTATTTGCTCTCAGATTTTGGAATTTCTTTGAACAAAGCACCAATGGTCTTATGTGATAGTAACTCAGCACTTCAATTGGCTGCGAACCCTGTGTTTCACGATGAGACTAAGCTTATTGACATTGATCGTCATTTGGTAAGAGATGTTGTGCAGAAAGGGGTATTCTCTTTGAGGTATGTTCACACTTCTCACCAGCTAGCAGATATTCTCATTAAGGCTTTACATCCAGCTATTTTTGGCTTCTTGCTGTCCAAGTTGGGAGTTAGACTTGTGCACTCTCCAACTTGAGGACGGGTCTTGAAGTATTGAAGTCTGAGGGACTAGATTGAAATGAAAAAGTTACTGTTAATTTGGTATTTCGTTTACCAATTGAACATTACCCTCACATATAGCAGATGTCGTTGGATCAAAAGGAAAGAAGCTTCAGTTGCCGTTGGATTGCAACATTTAGTTCTTTCAAATTGTCTAAGTGGAACGGTGGAGTTTAGCCTTAACCGTTAGCTTTTCTTCTTAATATTTTTAATTAGTAGTTAATCTCTTCATTTAGCTGACTCATCCTCTTAGACACGTGGTGTGTCCTGATTGGGTGATTCACTACCGAATGATGTAATTTCTAGCTTTTTTCTTTTCTGTTGTTTTCCTTTTGGTTTGGGATATTAGGGTTTGTAACTCTCATTTGCAAACTTAATTTTGAATCTCATCCTTGAGGAAAATTTCATCTTTTCTCTAAAATTCAATACAAAATAATAAACGGGTCGACTATAATAGAACATTAGTAGTAACCCCGCACGAATGGTGCGGGATACAACTCACTGTGATATGCATTTCCTACTTTGTATTCTTAATTTTATATTCTTTTTGTTCTTTGATTTCTTCCCATGATTTTACTAATCCATGTTCGAATGTTTTGTCTGCAGCAATAAACTTTTTTATTTCACTATATCATTATCCAAATCTTGAGGCCCTGCTCCTAATTGTTTTTTATTTTATTAACTACTTATTTTGGTAGAATAATAGTTTTTTTGAAGAAAAATGTTGTCTGTTAATAATTAAAATATAGAAGAACAACATTTAGAAGCAACTAAACCAAAATAGAAGAAGTCATCCCTAAACTTTACAACTTAATATCATCAAATATGAATAGCTAGAATGAAAAAATTTGTTCACAACAATAAAATTATTGATATGACCGTTATACACCAAAAGAAGCATATTAAAGAATTTCTTGAAATACTTCCTCTTCAGCTTATCAAGGTCATTAAAACAATAATATTACTTTCAGAAAAAAATACATGATAGTGTGACATATCATCGAAGGAAGCATTAAAAAGGCCTTATTCCACAAATTAGTAAGATCTGTGATCTTTAAGACTAAGGACAAAGTTGGGCCAATATGTCGTTAGAACTTACCAACACTATGTCTACATGAATGCAGAGTCGACAATAAAATCGCAGTAGATCCTAGATGATAGTGTGACATATTAAAGTGGCACATGTTTGTGATTCAATATTCATTTTTGTTATATATTTTTTATCCCAGTTTTAGATAGGCTATACGCCAAACATTGTCCTGCATATAAATGTACCACCCCTACTATTTTATCCTCGTCAATGTAATGTAACAACTTGATTGAGTTGAATGACAACATTATAAGTCTTGTTCCCATCATTTGAATCAATATTTGTCTTTGAATTTAGTATTCGTTTGACGCGGGCTTTCCCACAAAACAACATCGCTATCCTTCTTAAGAATGTAACAAAAGGAATCTTTCAAAACGATCAATTTAGTGTAATAACTCGGTGATTATAAAATGGACAATCCTAACACTATTAGTTATATCGTTCTCCTCCTTAGCTACTAATTTTCTCTTTTGAAGTAGTGTTCGTTAACTATGGGTGTTTCTGGTCCGAGCAAATATTTGGGAGGTGTTCGAAAAAATAACTTCATGATCATTTGTGTAAATGTACCAACAACTATTTTTCTAGCAAAACAACGCTGAAAACTTGATAAATTGAAACTAAAGTAAACTGATCTAACAATATCATATATGCCGTTCATTTTACATTCAGCACAACCTCAAAGAATGAAGCACAACTTTCTGTTTTGTTTACTCAAACCACAAAAAGAGAGGATTAGGTTGCATGAATCTAAAATAAGCATGTCATTTTGCTCGTTGTAGTATTTGAAGAGACAATTTATAATATCGTTAGCTCAACTGAAAAGTCGCATACTCTGTTGTATATTTGGACTTTCAATTTATGAGAAATTATTATATAAGATCAGGTAACATAAAATAACGCTGAGAGATTTACCCAGTCATAAAAAAAATTATAAATTTAAAACTAAAACGTTTCCTTTTAACTTTTGATCATTACTTACCAAGAAGAGGCAAATCATGTGAAAATAAAATAAGGGCATACACATTTCGCTCATGGAGACAGTTTCATGATCACAATAATCCCTCTTAAACCTGAACTATTTTCTTCGAACAAAAAGCAAAAAATACTTATGTCTAAAACAGTACACTCTTCTCTATTCTTCTAGTGAAGTGTAAAAATGACTACGAACGGAAGAAACATACTTATGTCTTAAATTTTAAGGTGTCAACGATTTTGTAAACGTTCTATTTCTCTTAATATTGAGTAAAACGTCAAAGAAAACATGTGTCTAAACTTCAACACTCTCAAAGTTTTTCATCTGCAGTGGCTCCATAATTCATTATCTTCTTACTTCAACATTATTTGGAGTTGCGCACGTGAGCGGTCATTCAAAAATGTACCCGATATGTGATTCTTTTTCCACATATTCACTACTGGCAACATAACCATTGACTGACTTCATTAATGTGCATCGGGAATGTTCATATCACTAAAGCGAATATGACAACATCTTTATCCCGGGAAATCTTCTGTGAATTAATGTAGAATCTATTGCATAACAAATCTACTGAAGTATTTTACACTTCATGCAGGACCGAGCGAAGGTCGCTCTTTATATTCTTGGATATCTTACCTCTACAAATTGGTAGTAATTTCCTACATGTATTCGACAAAGGTTTGGGACTATATGCTCTAACTAATTTGAAGTCGGCACATTCTTCATCAACTTTTCTGAGCAACTATCAAAATAAAAAGAAGACACTTTCCAACTATCAACATAAAAACAATCATCTACAATATTTGTGAAATTTGAAGTTAATTATGATTTTATTGTAAAATGTAAATTAAGTCATTGTATTTACTTATTAATAGCATTTTTTATAGTATTTTAGACACTTTCCAACATTACATTTCTTCTTCTAAAAAAAACATTACATTTCTGTTAGTCTTTTTATTTCAAAATTATCTTTTTTAATACCAACTTGGACACTTTCCAACACTACATTTCATGTACTCCACATCTCTATTGCAATTTTTTTTTTAGAAATCCGTATTGCTATTTTGAAAACAATCATCTATATTATTTTTATACTTTCTATACATTTATTAAGATTATCCATTTTGGAGAAGTCAACAATACTTCCAGTTCCTCAATTTCTGAAGTTTGAAGTTAATTATGATTTTACTGCAAAATTTAAATTAATTCGCCGTATTTCATTATTTGTAGATTTTTTATACTAATTTGGACACTTTCCAACATTACATTTCTGTTAGCATTTTTATTTCAAAATCTACGTTTTTTAATATCAATTTGGACACTTTCCAACAATACATTTCCAGTACACCATATCTCTATTGTAATTTTCTTTTGAGGAATTTATATTGCGATTTTGAATCCTATCATCAACATTATTTTTCTATACACTTATTTGAATCATTGTATTTTATTTACAATGAATTAATTAGTAGTTTTTTTTTATTCACTATTCATTATTATACAACTAAGTTTTCATCCTAAAAGAGGGATGAAGAACAAACAACTACTAAAAATAAATAATACATATTGTAAGAATTCACGGGCTCAATTCTAGTCTAATTAAACAACCAACGTACAAATAAGATCGAAATGTAAACGTAAAATAGAGTTGAAGTCCAAAGGCCCATACCGTTGTGTTGAACTGTGTCCCCCAAAGCAGAAGATTCTCCGACATCACCAAAGAATCGATGTTAGTAAATGAAACACCAATCGATTTCTTATAGAACAGTCTGAAAAACATGTAATCAAACATTGCTCTGTAGTATTTCCTATACGGGGATGGCGAGTGACCCTCTCGCGCAAGTGAATGCATTTGGTGGCGGCCATGAGAACTGAAGCTTTCACAGATACAAAGCATATATTTTTTCAGGAATAATATAGTTTGATTTGTAAAACAACTTGCTAGCAGCGGGAAAAAATACATTCAAAGCAAAACTCGCACAACACCGTGAGACTATACTACTGTAAAAACTCACCAATATGCGGGCGTGTCTTTGCTCTTTTAATTTCCTCTTGCGCGCCAAGCGAGCTAACCTAGAACGTTCTCTCCACTCATCATTTTCGTCAATCACTAAAAAGAACCCTACAATGGGTATGAAAACCACCAAAAGATTATGTTAGTTAGAAACCCTCCAATGATGTTTTGATTCCGTCATTGGTAAACCTCCAGTAATATAAATTTGATTCATTCTTTGCTATTTTGGTAACGCCAATAATTGACTATCAACTTTTATGAAGAATTCCTTCATCATAACAATTTTTTGATGGAAGTTTCCTTATTGACTAACAATTAACTTACCGATTTGATTTCTGCCATAAATATTGTAAATAACTTTCGTTATTTTTGGTATGTGTTGTTTATAGACTTCCCTGAACAGATTCAATTAATTTAAACGTCGACGCCATTTTTTTCATTTTCAGTTTAAATTTTGTAGATGTGATTTTAATTTAAATTTCAAGCTTTTTTTTCTACATTAATTAACTGTAACTTCCACGTGACAATTCCTCATGCAAAGCTTGAGAGGACATTCTCAAATAGCATGGAAAATCACCAGTAATATAAATTGATTCATTCCTTGCTATTTTGTTAACGTGAATAATTGAATATCAACGCTTATGAAGAATTCCTTTATCATAACAATTTTGTGATGGAAGTTTCCTTATTGACTAAAATGTTAACTTACCGATTTGATTTCTGCCATGAATATTGTAAATAACTTTCGTTATTTTTGGTATGTGTTGGTTATAGACTTTCCTAAACAGATTCAATTAATCTAAACGTCTGCGCCATTTTATTCATTTTGAGTTTAAATTCTGCAGATGTGATTTAAATTTAAATTTCAAACAAATTTTTTTTACATTAATTAACTGTAACTTCCACGTGGCAATTCCTCATGCAAAGCTTGAGAGGACATTCTCAAATAGTATATGGATTAGGATCCCCTCCAGCCCCATTTAACCTCCAGCCCCTCCAGTGCGAATTATGAGCCGTCGGATGCCAGCAGACCCTGAGATTAAAACACGTGGATTAGGTTATTAGCCCACTAACGGCAGCCAGAAAACGACGTTACCGTCAATTTCTCCAGTTAGCTATTTTATCAATTCTTTTAATTTTAATTTTACTCCTCTCACGTCTCTTCACACGTTTCCTGAAACGAACGTAAATCTCGCGTGGACGATTGCTTTGGCTTCATTCTTCTGTGGAAAACCCTAGCCCGAAGCAATACATCTCAACCATGGCAGAATAGCTTCCTACAAAGAGACCTCTATAAAAGGTATGCAGCCATTGGAGAAAGTAGTGCTTATCTAATTGCATCCATGAAATTCCAATGTTTTGAATGATTGTTTGAAACTGTCCAGTTTATTAGATGAATAATAGAAGCTTTTTCATCAAGTTTTTGTGTATATCCATCTATACATGCTCATAATGGATATGCAATGATGAAACTACACTGACTTAGTAATCTTCTTATACCTTGTAAACTCAAACTGTGACTTTTCGTCACTCACATGAGACTAAGTAGGTTTGATTGATACTGCTCTTCTACAAAATACTAACTTTATATCAATTGAGTTATAACTCAATATAGAGTTTCATTGTCTGATTCATATATGTATACACTGTTTTCTTGTAGATTTGTTTCAAAAATGGAAGAGCATCATGATATCCCCGACAATGCAACAAAGACGCCGTCTGTAGGTATGAATACTCTGTTTTCTAGTAGATTCTTTTATAAAAATGTAAGAGCATTATGACCATCATCTTCTTTGTCCCAGGCTCCCAGTTATGACCTTTTGAAACACAAAGATTGACTTTTTTTCTTCGTAAATTGTTGTTGTCTAATTTATATTTTATACTCTGTTGTTTTGTAGATTCATTTGTTGCTATGGAAGAGCATCATGAAATTCCCAACGATGCAACAAATATGGCCTCTCTAGGTATGACATTTGATTTTGTACAAGAAGCTCAGAACTATTATAACGAGTATGGTCGGACAACTGGATTTAGCATACGAATTCAGTATTCACATACAGTAAAGAGCACAGGAAAGATAACATCAATAACGTATGTTTGTGCGAAGGAGGGCTTTAGAAAGATCGACAAAAAAAGAGGACATCTCGTCACCAATCCCAGGGAGGAGACTAGAATGGGTTGTGGTGCATTATTCGGAGTTCGGTTTGAGAAAAGAATACAAAAGTATGTGGTTCACAAGTTTGTAAAGGAACATACCCATGAACTTGTGGTCAAAGGACTTGCTAATATGTTGCCTTCACAACGCGACGTAACTGCAGCTCAAGCTATTGAAATTGAATTGGCTGCAGATTCAGGAATAGCTCTTCGGTCACCTTACGAATTACTGAGTAGACAATCAGGAGGTAAAGAGAGTGTCGGCTTCTTGAAAATTGATCAAAAGAATTATCTTCGAACTAGAAGACAAAGGATGATGGCTTTTGGAGAAGTGGGTTGCATATTAAACTATTTTTCAGACAAAAGACGTGAAAATCCTTCATTTTTTCATGATTTTTAGTTAGACAGTGAAGAGCAAGTGACGAATGTTATTTGGGCAGACGCACGTATGATCGCTGACTACCATAACTTTGGGGATGTTGTTACGTTTGATACGACATATAAGATTAATATAGAAAACCGTCCATTTGCATTGTTCGTTGGGTTCAATAACCATAGACAGACTATAATTTTTGGGGTTGCACTAATGTATGATGAGACGGTTGACTCATTCTCTTGGTTATTTGATACTTTCTTGAAAGCCATGTCAAACAAGTACCCCAAGACAATATTCACAGATCAAGATGCTGCTATGGCCAAGGCTATCTCGATCGTTATGCCTAATACGTACCACATACTTTGTAAGTGGCATATGATGCAAAATGCTTTTAAGCACCTGAATACAATATTCAGAACTTCAGATGGTGTAGCAAATGTGCTCGCGCCTTTCTTTGACGATTACGAGGATGATCATGAATTTATGATGATGTGGGATGTCTTGTTAGATGACTATTCTTTGCACGATAATACATGGATGCAGAGCATACTCAATCTAAGGCATAAATGGGGACGCGCGTATGTTAGATGGCATTGGTCAGCAGGCATGAAAAGTACGCAACTTAGTGAAAGCTTGAATGCTACATTAAAAGAATATTTGAGAGCTGACTATAACTTGGTCCAGTTCTTCACTCATTTTGACACGGCAATAGATGATATTCGTTATAATGAGAAGATTGCTCAGTTTTCATTTTCTTATAAATTGCCGATGGTTAAAATGAAGAGCATCCGAATGTTGGTTCAAGCAGGGGAGATTTACACTAAAGCTATATTTGTAGAGTTTCAGGATGAATATGAATCGTCCCTTCAACTCCATGTAAAGAAACCATATGAAGAGGATGGATGTTGCATAATTTACACGGTTGCGTCCCCCATACAACCGAAGCCTCGAAGAGTGATGAAAGCAGGAGATGGCATCTTATACTGTGAATGCAGGTTGTTCGAGATGAGGGGTGTGGTATGTAGGCATGTGATAAAAGTCCTTAAGGACGTGTTATGTTTTCTTGAGCTCCCAGAACACTATATCTTGAAATGATGGACGAAAAGTGTTAGAGCAGAAACGGTGATGGATAGCAATGGTCGCGAAATATATGTGGATCCCAAGTTGGCTCGAAACACACGTTATAAAGAGCTATGTTCCATGTTAATTCGTTTAGCTGGAAGAGCTTGTCAGACCGAGCTTACTAGTGATGTGTTGTGACAATATGGAAAAGAAGCTTCAAAAAAGATCGAAGAATTGTTGCATTCACATATTATGGATCAAAACCCACAATCAAATGAAGCCGCTAATGAGGATGACCGTGGGAGTATGGCTGAAGCAGGTGCTCTGCAGGCAAAAGGTTTTAAAATAAAACCTTGCGTTGGACCCCGCAAAAATAGACGCATTAAAGGGTGTTTGGAGAAGACAAAGAATCCAAAAAAGAGAAAGAATACTCGTGCAGAGGTAACGAAATATCAATTTCTATTCTTCATATATATATATATATATATATTTCGTTCGTTATGTTAAACTATTCACTTCAACTCGTATGCAGGAGTTCAGCCCGTCATTGCCAAATGTGCTTTCGAATGAGTGTCACACTTCTGTACAAAATTACAAATCATCTCAGGTATTATCTGCTTGAAAGTTTGTATATGCTTTATGTTATCTTTTAAACTCAAATACTTCTTGTACTGGTTGTACCATGGTCCGTAGAAAGTAAATTTTGGTAATTAGGTGGAGAGGCCTGGCTGGGACCATGTCGTGAAGGCAGAGTGCGAGAGGGCTGAGTTAGAGGGGGAATAGAATGAACTCCACACCCCTTGTACATCACCCAAGACAAACATGTCTGCTTTCCAAATTAGAATTCTAGCTTTGTCTCTTTAATTGAATTTGAAGGTTCTGGCTTTTATGATTTATCACAACTTGGGTTAATGATTTTAGAAAAAAATTGTGGTTTGACCTGTTTTGAAATAGGCATAAGCCACCACCATAACTGCAAAACAGAGTTTCATTGTAAAAAGAACATATTTTCTATGATTTCAGAAACTCTGGCATGTCCTAATCTTGAGCTTTTATGAAAGATCTGCTTTGAAATTCTACTTCAACTCGTATGCAGGAGTTGAGACCTTCATTGCCAAATGTGGTTCCGCATGAGTGTCACACTTCCGTACAAAATTACAAATCATCTCAGGTATTATCCGCTTGAAAGTTGTATATGCTTTATGTTATCTTTCAATCTCAAATGCTTCTTGTACTGGTTGTAGGTTTCGGACATGACACATATTTCAAGTTTGCTTCCGTATTCTCCCGGGTCGTGGGATACAAATTCACAGATTAATGGACCAGGAATCCACATTGGAGGATCATCACATCAGAATAATCAAGATCAACAAAAAACGGCTTGGGATTATGCGTTTGATCTCAACGCCAAGTATGATAATTTCACAATAGAACCATGAGATTGATGGGAAGCGTGGTTTCTTGAAGACATAGAGTGGAAGTTTATTTTTTGCATTTTTCTCTTCTTTGAATCCAAATAAATTCGATTGGATTAAGTAATCTTGCAATTATTTATTGCTTAGGATACTGAGTCACTGTTTTAATATTCAGGAGAAGTTTTTTAGAAATTTTCACATGCACCTGTAGTTGTTTTTGAGTGCTGATATGCACATGTAGTATACATTCAGAATGCATAAATTCATTGTTAGCACTTTGAATTCACTGGTTTAGCAATCCAACTTACCATTTTCTATCAAATCAAAATGTTGTATGGAAATGGTGAAAGGTGAAGTCAGTTATGTCATTCTTGCTTCCAGTAGACACTTCCAGTTTTCAAATACTGATAATTTGATCTGTACTGTGCGGAAGATGGAGCTTTGAGCATTAGTTTGTATCATCATACATCAGAGAAAGTGAAGTGCTGATGGTTTGGCACACTGACTCACAATGGTAGAGCAATTGAAGTATCCATATCCGAAGTGCAGGAACCAGTCGAAGTGGTCTTAACCGATTGCGCCTTCCGTTAAAGTGAATTTCGACAGCGGTTTGGAACGATCAGGGAGAAAATATTGCGGGTTGGTATCATTCTATTATAGACTTTCGGCTAATGAAGCTGAGGCCAAACCTGGAAATTCAGCTGTCGATCAGGTTATACGCAGAGAATGTATAAGTATAATCCTTGAAGGTGGTGGTAAGGTTCTTCTAACGAAATCAGAACAATTTGATGGGAAAGATGGCGATTGGTAGGTCTGAGGTGGAGGATGGAACACTCTTATTGACGAAATGGGAGTCTTTCGATCAGGTTTCAATAAATTTCACATATTGGACCTCACATGATCCATACATTATGGTTTTACAAATTCTACAATTTGTCTTATCTTGTTACCCCTGTATTACCAATCTTTACTGATAGACGTCAATCACCCAACAATAAGAATCAGCCAAATATTTAAACAATACTAGTTTTCCATTCTAAAAAAAAATCCTTACAAAGTAAAATGTATGAAAAACAAACAATTTATGTCAAGTTAAGAACTTCTGGGCACACATGTGCTACTATTGATGGAGTTCTATCTTTCACTATGTGAGTAAATCGCAAGTTAAACCACTCTATCAGGTTCTCTGAGAAGCCCTTGACCACTACCAGGTTTATGTGATTCTGAATTAAACATGATGGATATTAGCACTGCTTCAGTGGGGCAGGTTTCCTGAAAGCTTCCTCAAAACTCCAAAAGTCAGCTTCCGTTATGGCTACTGAGAACACCACCAGGTCCGACATTTTGAGAACACGTATGCGAAGTAGAAGTAGCTACCATTCCTTGACCTCAAACTAGTATGTCAAGTTCAGTTTCCCAGGGATAGAGCATGTAGTGCTCAGAACACGATCTTGCCAAATAGATCGTCGCATCTGCACCCCGGGCCTGTCAAAAGAGCATATATCTTAGATTACCTAGAAAGCCTCACATACTCTACTTAAATTTAAAAAGAGGAAGCAGAGGAAGAATATAGCATAAGTAACCAGATGAATCCTACCAGATGATAAGGATATCCTCATCAATTTGATCTTAACATTTACCACAACATTGTTATCAATGGTGACATTAAGAACTAGACCAGGAAAGTTGCCATTCACAGCTATGACCTACAAAACCCAAGTGAAGATTGAAAAGTTTAAAAATCAGTCCCCATTAACAATTTTCATCAGCTTTGGAAACCCTCCAGAACAATTTTCATCAGTCCCCATTAATGCAAGCCACAACATAGCAATGGATACAAGATAAAAAATATAAAAATAAACAACCTTTGATCAGTAAAGATTAGTGATTGAGTATCGAAAATACAACATGAAAATAACAGCTTTCACATCTTTATGTGAATTTTTCTATTACTTACGTAAAGGCATTGATGATGGTGTACCCTGTATGGACCCAGAAAATCAAAGCCACCCCCAAAGAAATATAAGAAGGCATCAGTGGTTTTAGTTTCTGAGTAAGGTCTCAAATTAGGCTATTTATAATTCTGATTTCCTCTGTACTTCATACAAAATTCAAAGCACAATAAAAACAAAGAAATTTTTCATCATCATATCTACAAAACAGATGGATTTAAGTTACCCGTTAACCGGAAACAAATCGACAAGATTGAAAAAAAAAAAAAACTGAACGAAGAAAATACCCACTTACAGAGTGATGAAGTTCTGTCGAGTCTTCAGAAGTTGTGAGAAGAAGTTGTGAGAAGAATATCCAGGAGCACAAAGTACAGGGTTAATGACAGTTCCAACTCAGGACGAATGACAACAAGATTGGGAGTAATCGATTTTTAGTTTATCGACTGCTATTCCATCTCAGAGATATGTGATCTTCCGATACAAGAATCGTATGAAGGAAGGACATTTGTTTCAGAAACTTGAATTAATAACAATAAGTAAACGGCAGCAGAGGGTTAACGTTATTTGTCGCTGCCGTTAGTGGGCTAATAACCTAATCCACGTGTTTTAGTCTCAGGGTCTGTTGGCATCCGACGGCTCAGAATTAGCACTGGAGGGGCTGGAGGTTAAATGGGGCTGGAGGGGATCCTAATCCCTATGCTTCTCCTTTCACCCACCTGCCACGTGACAAGGGGGTTACAATACAAACATCACCCACGCGGCCAAACCTGCAGAGGGATTTCAATTGAACTAGAACTAGCGACTGATTCAGAAAACATCACTCTGTTGTCTCTCTCTTACCACGGAATCCCTCGCATGAAATTTTTCTTCTTCTGTCGAGGAATTGTAACGAACGATTCATCGATGGAACCTCCGGTGTCAGTCCCTGGTTTTGGAAGCACCCATTTTACAAACGATAGCAGTGGAACGACTATTTGAGAGGCACTGAAGAAATGGCTCCCCGGCAATCGATTCTAGCTCGGTGGTCGAGCAATTTAATCCCAAAAATGGGAAACAGGAAAAGATATTTTCAATTTCCTACTTCCATTTCCCTTTTCCCATCGATTGCTGTTAGATTTTGTTGTTTCAGACATATTTTAAGATCGTGCTGCTACTAATTTTTCCCCCCTCCTTTGAGTTGTGATTAGAGATTGATATTCTCTGATGTTTTTCCTTAGATATGATCTTTAAATGTCTCTGTTTTGAATGATTAGGTTGGTATTATTAACCCTCTGTGACATGTCATGTTACTTAAAATCTTGACTGATTAGGTTTGGAATCTTATTTTCTTGTTAAGTAAAAGAGGGCAAAAACATTCAACTATTCAACGGCTATGCTGATCAAGAAAAATAAGATTCCAAAGCTAATCAGTCAAGATTTTAAGTAACATGACAAGTCACACAGGGTCAATACTACCAACCTAATCATTCAGAAGAGAGACATTTAAAGATCAGATCTAAAGAAAAATATCATAGAATCAATCAATCTCTGATCACAACACAAAGGAGAAGGAAAAAATTTAGTAGCAGCACGAGCTTAAAATAAGTCTGAAACAACAAAATTTAACAACAATTGATGGGAAAATGGAAATGGACGTAGGGAACTGAAAATACCTTTTCCTGTTTCCCATTTTTGGGATTCAATCGCTCGATCTTGGACCACCCAGCTGGAATCGATTTCCCGGGAGCCATTTTTTCCCTGTCTCTCGGACAATCGTTCCACTGCTATCGTATGTAAACTGGATGATTCCAAAACCACGGACTGATACCAGTGGTTCCATCGATGAATCGTCCGTTACAATTCCTCGACATAAGAAGACGAATTTCGTGTGAGGGAATTCCGCAGTTAGAGAGTGTGAGAGCAGGGTGATGTTTCCCGAATCAATCTTTAGTTCTAGTTCAATTGAAATACCTCCGCAGGTGTGTCCGCGTGGGTGATTTTGTATTGTAACCGCCATGTCAGGTGGCAGGTGGGTGAAAGGAGAAGCACAGAGTACATGAGAGAACGCTCAAATGGGTGGTGGGAAACTAAACAACGACGGGTAAATTGCAAAGGAAGCCCCGGTATAATGTTCTATTACAGTCGAGTGGACCCGTTTATTATTTTGATTCAATTGCAGATCAGTGTCAAAATATCTTCCAAATTCTAAAACAAATGTTGGACGGTGATAGTATTTCCACCCGTGGCGGACGCAAAAACATTATTGTGTGAAGGTCAATCGTTACAGCAAGACCTGGCAAAATGGGTACTAATCTATTGGGTTGTGCTGTTTAACCAACTAGTAAATAGACCGGCTCTTTTTATTAGTTGGTTAAACAGCACAACCCAATAGATAGCTTACCCACTTTAGGTCTGAAACCAATCGCGCCATGGGTTCGAAATCAAGTAAAACATAGAACTCATAAACCACAAAGACCTAACTGAAGTTGATGATTGCACAATGTCCACTAAATTCAATCAAACCCAAAACAGAGAAAACCCCAATTTGGGTCTGAAATCAATCACAAAATTGGTTTGAAATCAAGAAACATGAAGCGAAATCCATAAACCCGAAACTACATATGCCCAACTTAAGTTAGTGATCATTCCAAAGCAAAAAATGTAACCATGTAACCAAAACCGAGAACTCAAAAGAGAAACACAAAGCCAGTTAAAGTCAGATAGTTAAACCCATAACAGATACCACAAGAAATCAAGAAAAATGTGCTAGAAATTGGTTCTGAAACCAATTGCTTCATGGGGTTGTGAAATCAAGAAATTAGCAACCGAAACCCAGAATAGATAACAGGTTGACAGATAGGCCAGGAACATGTAGTGTATTAGACAGAACATAAGAACCATTAGAGGTATAGAGAAAAGCAATACCTAAATGCTGAATAGGGAGAGAAGAGTCGTTACCGACTGTGACTGAGTCTTCTCCAGAATATGGTTCAACTAGAGACAAGTTGCGAAAATCAGCGGTCAGTTATTAGATGCGCCAGTGTCCGTTAGCCAGAGGTTAGAGGTGGGTTGCTGTGCTTGATGAGAAGAGGTAGAAGCTGCCATTGCAGAGAGCTGTTCGGGTGGTAACTTACCTTGGTAAGCCTAATCCATCCTATGGTTGCAACCGATGGCGGAGTGGTAGTCGTACCCGCAAATTCGGCAGTTGACTGGACCCGAGCGATCTCGACCTGAACCACCTCTGCCGTGGTAACCGAAGAGACCCAAACCACAACCAGAACCAGAACACGAATTGTATCTATACCCGTTTTCATACCCCGAACCGAATCCATTTTCATACCCGGATCTATAGTTAGGGTTAGACCCATACCCAAACCAATAATAGGAACGGCGGCCTCTGGAATCCGATCGGCCACCGCAACCATCTCAATGACCGAATTGACCACCCCGCTGGCCGGAGGAGTTTCGACCGCCTGTGCGATCAACGCGTTGATGATAGAACGCAGTAGGGTTCGGGAGATCGGATGTCGGGATCTGGAGAGCATGCATATGTTCTTCGGCTTTGAGCAAGACATGCAATTTTTCAAAGGGTGCGCAAGGAGGATCTGAAGGATTTGAAATCCGGTGGAAGACCGTTGAGAGCATGAAGCAGAAGATCTTCGTCTTCGGTAACAACACCAGCAACAACCAGTTTTTCTCTTATCGATTTAAGCCTCTGCATGTATAGATCGATCGAGTCATAGCCTTTATTAGGTTATGAAACTCAGCTTTGAGGGAGAGTATGTTGGATCTGGTCAAGGATCTGTAGCGGCGCTTAAGGACTACCCAAGCATCACGAGAAGTTAGAGATCCAATAAAAAGCGTAAGGATTCTTGAGACAAAGTGGCGTTCAAAATGGTTAAAACAACCTGGTCTTGGAGTTGCCAAGCTGTGTACGCCGGATTGAAAATCGGAGCACCGTCAGAGGTGTTGAGCACTAGAGAAGGAAAGGGAATAGATCCATCGAGATACCCGTATAAGGTATGTGTGCAGAAAATGGAAAAGATCTGATGCTTCCATAAGACATTATTGGAAGAATCTAAATTTAAAGGAAGAAGATTGTGTATGTTAGAGAGGAGATAGAGAGGTTGTGAAGCCTGTGTAGTATTGGCAAGAGGCTCAGATACGATGAACAAACCCATAGGGTTTCGCAGAGAGAAGACGAGAGAGAACGGCGAGAAGACGAAGCAAAACTTGTATTTACATAATAATGAATTACTGAGATAAGAGGCTTATATAGTCCTCATCTAATGGTAGGATTTGTAAAATCTAGATCTGACGGTAGGATTATTATTAGGGTTTCTGATGACAATTTTACCCTTATAATAGTTGGGCAATTACAAGAGAATAAAAGAGATAGTCTGGGCTAAGAAATAAGCTATGGGCCAGAAAATAAGATGATATTTAGAGGCCCAATATAATGATTCGGTTAATATTTTGAACATGTTTTTATTTATTTTTCCACATCAGGTTCATAATACAAACTTGTCAAAGGAAAAATAACTCTATTAGATCATTCACTGCAGCTTTAACATGAGCCTCCTCTCTTATACCAGATCGCAAGCATCTCCTCTTCTGTCAGTTCACTTGAGTTGAATCGAGCACGATCTGATGCAATTACTTAGCAGCCCATCTTAAGATAACTGCTAAGTGGAGAATTCTTATTAGCAAATATTCCACATCACAGAGGACAAGTTTGATTTTCTTGACCCGACCTCGAATCTAGGAACTTTATTGATATTTTATTCGGGTACTGGTGATTTCTACATTTGAGGGTCTTGCTAGTTTTGACATTACCTATAACTGTTATCAACTTGTTCAAGTTGACTACTTTGAGTACCTGGAGAGAGACGAGAAGCAGAGGTATATCGGGTGCGATCCATTGTTGCTTAAATCAGTTCTACTCTTTTATTTGATAATTGCCATCCTTATGTTTTAAATTAGAAAAAAATAGGGTCTGCAATTGATCATAAATCTATATGATTTTTTTTAGAGAACTTGTGATTTATTTGTTGGACAGATCTCCAGGATTGGTATGGAAGAAAGTTTAGATCGAACTTCTGAATTACCAGAAGGTATTATGCACCACACTTTTTCTTTTCTGCTCACCAAAGATGTTATTCGAGTTGCTGCTACATTCAAGAGACTGTACCAGGTCTGGACTACCCTCCCTTACATGGATCTCGGTCTAGTCTTCTTCCTGCCCGTCTTGCCGTCTCCAGTGGAGGAGAACGCAGCGGAGGAGGTCGATGAGGGTGAGAATAAGGACGTGGAGTTGTTAGAAGATGATGTATCAGATGATGATGTCGAGGATGTGGAGGAGGAGACTGATGTTGTGTCGGAGTCAGAATCGGTTGAAAATGACAAAAAGGATGACAAGGATATTCAAATTGTTGGATCCGAATTAGATTCTGACTCGGAGGTGGAGGACTACGACTCGAAGGTGGAGGACTACGAAGGGAATGTGATTAAGAGGGACTTATTATTGGCAAAAAATTTGTTGCGTCCCTGTGGTAACCGGCTAAGCCGGTACTTGCCGATTATTACGAAAATGCTAGCTACCAGACAAAAACAGTAGTCCCAGGGAAGATTCATTTTTAAACTAGATAGTATTGATAACACTTTAGAATGAACAAAGCTCAATAAGATAATTTAAGGATAACACTGATTAAGCCTTAGTTAGGGAGATTAATATTCAAGATAATAACTATTTCATTTAAGATAAAATGAAAGATAACATTGTTAAGAAAACTTAAATCCTTGACTAAACACATCAGAATTAGAATTAAATAGAGGAGAAACTATCTTACTTTGAAATTAAAACGATAAAAATGATAAAAATCACAACATACAACAGTTACACATGAAAATAGTGGGCTTTTGAAGCATTCTCGACCCCTTTGAGTCTCCTACTTAACAAAACACAGCAGAATTTGAATTAAATAGAGGATAAACTATGTTACTTTGAAATTAAAACGATGAAAATGACAAAAATCACAACATACAAAAATTTCACAAGAAAAGAGTGGGCTTTTGAAGCATTCTCGGCCCCTAAGAGTCTCCTACTCAACGTTGTTACCTCCTCCTGAAGTTGTTGGAGATCTAGAGCACAACACGGACTGGGATATTCATCTTCCCAGTAGAAATAGTTGCATTTGTAACCTCTATGCTTGGCACAATTCCAAAACAGAGACCTTAAGTCTAAAGTTAGAACAGTTAATTCAATTACCTCAGTGTCAGAGCTGACTTCGCCGACCACCTCCAACGAAGTGTTAACCTCATCCTGATCCATCTTTTGCTTCTTCTCAGGAGGTTCTTCTTCTTTATCCTCTTCACCCCTTCTTCTTTTCCCCTCCTTCCTCTTCCTCCTTATTTTCATCCCCCTTCTTCTTTCCCCTCCTTCACATTCCTGCTTCTTGTCATCTTCTTCTTTCTTGCTCTCCTGATCCTTCATCATCTTTCTTCCATCTTCCCTCTCCTCCACAGATTGAGCCTCTCTCTTGTTGTTTCCAGTTGCGAATATTACCAAAAAAGTCTTCGGGTCAACCATCTCCGCCAACTGTCCCGCAATCTTCTTCAAATAATCCCCTGGTGGAAGAATTAATTGAATTACAGGTGCAACAAACTTCTCACTAATTGGCTCTTCATCACTTTTTTCAGCTTTAACTACAAAGAACAACAAAATATAGAGCTTAACAGGTAAGATAAGGACATTAACAGGTAAAAATGATCACATCAGGTTACTGTTAAATGTGACTCACATTCTTTTTCAAAGAGACATACTTACATCTCTTTGATACATAATATGTCTCCCGAAATTTCAACCGGGGACTTGCTTTCTTGTCTTTGCATCCTTTTGGATTGTCCAGAAATTTGGGGAAAAACTTTTCCAAGTACAAAAGCTAGAAAATACAATCAAATTAGATTTTAAGAATGAGTTATTAAATTATTAAACAACGTGATCAAAATAAAGGACAAAGACTTAGAAAATTACCAGAAGAATGAGAACTCAACCATTTCCGCGTAAGCTTTCCCCAGTCTGGGCCTTCACTTGTTGTGTCCTTAAGTGATCAAGCCACAAGGCTTCCCAGTTAACCTCTGTCAGGTGCTCCAAATCAAAAACAAGTTTGGTCAACCCAGACCGGACTCCTTGTCTCCCGATCGGCATCCCTATGGCCCCCAAATTAAACAAACAACTAAGATCGAACTCCTTGTCTTCTTCAACCACGAAAGATAGTGAAGTGCAAGATTAGTCGCGTCTGACAGTTCGGCCTCGTCTGGTTCATCTACAAGATTAGTCGCATCTGACAGCTTGGCGTGATTAGTCGCGTCTGGTTCATCTGCTCCTGCATCAGTGGCAATACAAGACTCGAACCTATGTTGCTTACATATATTTTCTTACTCTTGTGGATGATGTTACGAGAATGACATGGGTCTACCTTCTTGGTCATAAATCATAAGCACAAACGGTTATTGCTCAATTTTATTAGTTAATTGAGACTCGGTTTAAGACCAAAATACAGAAGTTTAGAAGTGATAATGCTAAAGAGCTAGCTTTTGTAGAGTTTGTGCTCTCAAAAGGAATTGTGCATCAGTTGAGTTGTTCGGAAGCTCACCAGCAGAACTCAGTGGTTGAAAGAAAACATCAACTTTTGCTGAATGTTAGCAGAGCCTTAATGTTCCAATCTTCTTTGGCTCTGAAGTTTTGGGGTGATAGCATTATGACTGCTGCTTATTTAATTAATAGGGTTCCTGCAGTTGTCTTAAAGAACAAGTCCACTTTTGAATGTCTATATGGTTGTGCTCCAGAAAATGACTCACTCTGAGTTTTTGGTTGTTTATGCTACAGCTCTACTCTCATGCAAGGAAGGACCGAGTTTGATCCAAGAGCCATCCCTTGTGTGTTTCTTGGATATGTTTTTTCGGATGAAGGGTTACAGGCTTTACAATTTGAAGGAAGGCAATTTTCTGGTTTCTAGGAATGTTACATTTCATGAAACTGTATTTCCTTTCTATAATTCATCTCTTTGGTCTAAACTCTTAGATGATATTGTGTTGCCAGCTGTTTGTGAGAACACTCTCAATTATGGCAGTGATATGTTGAGGACCTTAGAATCTAGAGATGAAACAGTTGCTATTGTCCAGCAAACTCAAAGTTCACAGCCTAGAAGAAGTGCCAGGGAGACAAGAACTCCAAGTTATCTGAGAGACTATGTTACTAATAAACCAAGAATGGTGTCAGCTTGCTTATTTCCAGTGGTTTTTATTCATCTCCAGGAAACACCTCTGTGTATTCACAATGTCTGAATTCTATTAGTGATTTATGTGAACCTGATACTTATCAAGAAGCTTTTAAGGATCCGAAATGGATCAAGGCAATGCAGACATAATTGAATGCTCTTGAGCTTAATAGTACCTGGAAAATTGTTGTTCTACCCCCAGGACATGATCCTGTTAGATGTAAGTGGGTGTACAAGGTCAAGCTTAACTCTAATGGAACAGTTGAGTGGTATAAAGCTAGGCATGTTGCAAAGGGGAATACGCAAACTGAAGGAATAGATTATAATGAGACATTTTCTCCTGTTGCTAAGCTACCAACTTTAAAATGCATGTTGGCTCTTACAGCTATAAAAGGGTGGCATTTACTACGGCTTGATGTTTTTAATGCTTTCCTACATGGAGAGCTAGAAGAAGAAGTTTATATGAGTTTGCCTTTAGGGTACAATCCTTCTACTCATTTGTCTTCTCAAGGCAGTGGCAAGATAGTGTGTCATTTGCAGAAGTCTCTTTATGGTTTAAAGCAGGCATCAAGACCCTGATATAGCGAATTCTCAGCCACTCTTATTGCTTTGAGTTTTGAACAATGCAAGACTGACTATACTCTCTTTGTGAAGAAATCTTGTGACTCTTTCATCTGCATTTTTAGTTTATGTGGATGATATAGTTCTTAGAGGTACTCATTTGTCACAGTTACATGATCTCAAAACTGATCTATACAACAAGTTTCAATTGAAGGATTTGTGGTTTCTCAAATATTTCTTGGCTTTGAAATAGCAAGGACTGATCATGGTATTAGTTTGTGTCAAAGGAAGTTTGCAATGGATATTTTGGAAGAATATGAATATAGCAAGTGCAAGTCAGCTTCAGTTCCCATGAATTATCTTTTGAAGCTTACAGCCATAGCTGGTGACACTCTCTCTAGTAAAGACATTATGGAGTATAGTAAGCTCGTAGGTAAGTTGTTGTATTTGTGCAATTCAAGGCCAGATATGTGTTTTGTTGTACACAAACTGTCTCA
Source organism: Linanthus parryae (assembly GCA_023055425.1). NCBI lineage: Eukaryota > Viridiplantae > Streptophyta > Magnoliopsida > Ericales > Polemoniaceae > Linanthus > Linanthus parryae. The sequence continues at coordinate 45,998,065 of JALGPY010000010.1, read as the reverse complement.
ATATATCTCTAAGCCTACAACTATTCATCTCAAAACAGCACATCATGTCTTCAGATATCTTAGCAATGCTCCCTCTCAAGGAATTTTCTTTGCAGCTTCTTCATATCTTGATCTTGTGGGTTATTCTGATGCTGACTGGGCAGGTTGTTTAGATACCAGAAAGTCTACTTCTGGCTTCTTGTTTTACATAGGATATTCTTCGGTTTCATGGAAATCCAAGGAGCAGAAAGTGATCTCACGGAGCTGAACAAAATTAGAGTATAGAGCTCTTGCTACAATATCTTGTGAAGTACAATGGTTTCTGTATTTTCTCTCATATTTTGGAATTTATTTGAACAAAGCACCAGTGGTCTTCTGTGATAGTAACTCAGCACTTCAATTGGTTGCAAACCCTGTGTTTCACGACAAGACTAAGCTTATTGACATTGAAATTGAACGTACACCAACATTGAAATTGAAGTAATGAGTTAGTATGTATCGTTACCTTCCTTTTCAATGTTTGCAATTATAGGAAAATATAACCGATCTGTGCCACATAAAACTAAAAGAGATATTTTGGAGAATTTTTGTGTGAATCTATTACTTTATACATATGTCTCATTAAATTACCAATGTCATTAAATTTGTAAGATGAAAGAAAAAAATAAATTTGTAAGCTTAAATTACCAATGGGATATAAAACCTTTGTTTGAGAATATAGTTTGATACGATATTTTTGTAGATATTTAGTTTTTATATGGGATTTTAACATATATTCTCAAAATGTGAGAACAATATAACATATTGTAATTATTATTGTCTAAGTACTTATTATTGATTTGTCAGGAATAAAAAGAACACATATGAAACTCCTATGTTCATTTTGTTCAGTAAGCTCTTTGTGATACTACAATATATATTTACATTAACAATTTAAACAAATTATACCAATGAAATTCAATTGTTGGTTATTTTTTTACATCCTACAATGAGATTTAGTAGAATGCTCATTTATGACAAATTGACTACCATTACAACATAAAAATGGGAAAAATATGCTCATGAGTTGCAAATATAAAAAGTATCATTAAAATTGTAATGACAAAGCAATGTGTGATTATATGTTAAGTTTCTATTGGTTGTTTATGTGCAATTACATGTAGGATAACACATGTCACATTTATAATGATTCTTAAAAGACAAATGGCGTCTTCTGGTTTCTACTTCGGACTTTCCTGCTTTTATATATTACTAGACGATACCCCGCGCAAACGCGCCGAGCGGCTTTTATATTGTCCGTGCATAGGTGATCAGAAGATAAATTCGGAAAACTCCCAGTGACAAAAAAAAAAAAATGGTTTCACCAATATCTCTACCACACATAATGTTATGATTATTGAACAAACTGCAAAATCACCGGCCTTATTCATAACAATATCCATGAGAACATTGTTAATAACGATGATCCATATCATGCAATTATCTAATAAAAATATGTTTTTTCATATTGTAACATTATAGAAGTTGTAGACTCAGAACACTTGTAAGCATGACGTTGACAACATGTGGGAGTAATCTCAACCGACTTGTACTATTGCATTAAATTTTCACTCATTTGAAAGTAGAAGAAGCCAGGATTTTTAATCTATCATCATCGAAGGAAGCATTAAAAAGGTCTTATTCCACAAATTAGTAAGATCTATGATCTTTAAGGCTAAGGACAAAGTTGGGCCAATATGTCGATAGAAGTTACCAACACTATGTCTACACGAATTCAGAGTCGACAAAAAAAATTGCAGTAGATCCTAGATGATAGTGTGACATATTAAAGTGGCACATGTTGGTGATTCAATATTCATTTTTGTTATATAGTTTTTTTATCCCAGTTCTAGAGAGGCTATACGCCAAACATTGTTCTGCATATAAATATACAACCCCTAATATTTTATCATCGGCAATGTATTGTAACAACTTGATTGAGTTGAATGACAACATCATAAATCTTGTTCCCATCATTTGAATCAATATTTGTCTTTTAACTTAGTATTCGTTTGACGTAGGCTTTCCCACAAAACAACATCGCTATCCTTCTTATGAATGTAACAAAAGCTTTCAAAACGATCAATTTAGTGTAATAACTCGGTGATTATAAAATGGACAATCCTAACACTATTAGTTATATCGTTCTCCTCCTTAGCTACTAATCTCTTTTGAAGTGGTGTTCGTTAACTATGGGTGTTTCTGGTCCGAGCAAGTTTTTGGGAGGTGTTCGGAAAAGTAACTTCATGATCATTTGTGTAAATGTACGAACAACTATTTTTCTAGCAAAACAATGCAGAAAACTTGATAAATTGAAACTAAAGTAAACGGAACTAACAATATCATATATGCCGTTCATTTTATATTCAGCACTACCTCAAAGAATGAAGTACAACTTTCTGTTTTATTTACACAAACCACAAAATGAGAGGATTAGGTTGCATGAATCTAAAATAATCATGTCATTTTGCTCGTTGTAGTATTTGAAGAGACAATTTATAATATCGTTGGCTCAACTGAAAAGTCGCAAACTCTGTTGTATATTTGGACTTCCAATTTATGAGACATTATTATATAAGATCAGGTAACATAAAATAACGCTGAGAGATTTACCCAGTCATAAAAAAAATTCGAATTTTAAAACTAAAACGTTTCCTTTTAACTTTTGATGATTACGTACCAAGAAGAGGAAAATCATGTGAAAATAAAAGAAAGGAAGACACATTTCACTCATGGAGACAGTTTCATGATCACAAAAGTCCCTCTTAAACCTGAACTATTTTCTTCGAACAAAAAGCAAAAAATACTTATGTCTAAAACAGTACACTCTTCTCTATTCTTCCAGTGAAGTGGAAAAATGACTACGAACGGAAGAAACATACTTATGTCTTAAATTTTAATATGTCAACGATTTTGTAAACGTTCTATTTCTTTTAATATTGAGTAAAACGTCAAAGAAAACATGTGTCTAAACTTCAACACTCTCAAAGTTTTTCATCTGCAGTGGCTCCATAATTCATTATCTTCTTACTTCAACTTCATTTTGAGTTGCGCACGTGAGCGGTCATTCAAAAATGGACCCGATATGTGATTCTTTTTCCACATATTCACTACTGGCAACATAACCATTGACTGACTTCATGAATGTGCATCGGGCATGTTCATATCACAAAAGCGAATATGACAACATCTTTATCCCGAGAAATCTTCTGTTAATTAATGTTGAATCTATTGCATAACAAATCTACTGAAGTATTTTACACTTCATGCAGGACCGAGCGAAGGTCGCTCTTTATATTCTTGGATGTCTTACCTCTACAAATTGGTCGTAATTTCCTACATGTATTCGACAAAGGTTTGGGACTATATCCTCTTACTAATTTGAAGTAGGCACATTCTTCATCAACTTTTCTGAGCACCTATATATAAAAATAAAAAGAAGACAATCACATAAAGATAATGAACATTGTACTTAATGGAGTCATGTAGTAAAACACATGGATGGAATGTGAAAAAGAAAGCTAAAATAAAGGAACACAACCATCTATAATGATAGCAGTACAATAGTTGTAAGGAAAATCAAAATAAAAATTACAACCATTTTAGGATGGTACCTAACTTTTGTAAAAAATCCTTGAATGTCATTCAGTAAGCAGCACCAAATCTCCATAATGTTATCAAATGTGACACATAATGCTTAGAGAGTCTCAATTAGTGCAAATTGAGGATTTGCATTTTCCTTTAATTTTTAAACCTAGAAGATCACATTGTATATAAAGGGTTTCCAAGGGTATGTCCAGTACGTTTATGCGTATTTTGTCCCTCTAAGCTAAATCAATCACATTAAGCCAAATTTAGAGATTTACACCTCAAATTCATGGGCAACATTGCAAGGAAATCCATATTTTTCCAATTGGAATATCTATGCAAAATCAAACAATAACCCAAGGAAAAAACGTGACATAACGAATCCACAAAAAGTAAAATATGTTAATGTCAATGGTGTGCACTCAGTTGCTATATTTGCTTGATGTCCTTGAAGTGGCTAATTTGTTACCTTTAATGCATTGTCCTATTTAAGATTTGGATTTATCTGACAATGTATTCTTAGTTTGGACTCAGAAGTAAAGGTGGCTGACAAAGTACACGACATTGGAGTGCAATTCAAGGACATCAAAGAGTAACATTTGTACGTGTGTCACCAACATCTCTCACGCAGGTGTGACCATCATAGCACCAACCTAGTTGGAACACTCCTGAAAATAGCACCAAACCTTAATTTCTACCAAATTGGGAACATATAGCATACCAAGTCTCATATAGTGCAAAAAATTAATAGGCCTCTTTTCTTGGCTTTGTTATCTCCCTTGACTAGAGTTTCCAAGGTATGACCCTGCGTATTTTGTCCTCTAATCTAACCAATCACATTCAACCAAAAGAAAATTAAATTCAAATTGATACATAGATTTAAAAGGAACTCCACCATTTCTCCAATTGAAAAAAAAAACACAATCTGAAAACCAATGATGAAGTGCGATTTAAAAAATTCACACACATATCGTTTTCTAACTTCAGTGGTGTGAGCCCTTCTGATTTTCTCTGATAGATTTATTTGAGGTTTGTAATTTCTTACATTAAAGCATTATTTTCTTTTGAATTTTGATCTGTCTAACAATGTGTCTCTTGTTCAGGTAGGGAAAAATCAGTACCTTACCACAAAATTCCTAACCTGATTACGACACACCATAAATAACTGAAATTAGGCATGGATTCAATGGTTATTAAGAAAGGAGATGTAGGAACAAACATACAGTGTTACTTGAGGATGAATAAATTATGATTCGGGACAGAGATATACCCGTGGATAAGCTGTTATACATACTTGTAAGGAACATCCCATCCCTCTAACTGAATTCTTTAAGCAAACTAAACAAAAACCAACAATAAACTGCAACTTGACCAACCCACAAATGGCAAACGATGGATTATTTGAGCCCTGATGTTTGTATGTAGTTTCCTTACTTATTTTCCAAGCATTCAATAAAATTAGTGGAACACAACCAAAACCAATAACATCGAGCACACATTCAGTTGAGGTATGTAGTCAAACAGCGGGTTACGTTGAACACCCTTAAGCTTAGAATGAGAGAAATCAAATAATATAGCACATCTTCATTCATTCATTTATGACACTCTGCTTTCTTCCATGTAGATAAAGCGGCCATTTTCCTTCGTCCTATTCTCTTATCGAACTGATGTTGTCTTCACAAAGGATTTTTTTCCTCCTAACCTTTCATCGAACTCATCACCGATTAAGAGAGATACTTGAGGGAATGACGAGACTGAAATGAAAATGTAAGAAGGCTATTATATTTGGAAAAAGATAGGGAACATTTGTATCTTCTTATGTTCCTCTAATTTAGTTGCATTTATTTCCATAAATAATGGAACAAATAATGAAAACATTAAGGAAGGAGTGTAAGAAGAGTACATACTGGAGGACAAAATACTTATAACGGCTCAAATCTTATTTATGATTCTGCAAGTCAAGAGTGGGGTCTTTTAATCAGTTTAAAAAAATGGCCATTAGTACTTATTAGCATTAGGATATTGAAGTAATTACTAATTATTCATAAGTTATGAAAATATAGAGCAATGTTATCATTGAAATGACTAAGCATGACATGGATAAATGTCAAATTTTAATTGGTTCCAATGACATGTAGATTTTAAATATGCCAAATGGCATAATTATGCTATTTTTTCAATGACAAATGGCGATAAGTGAAAAATTCGGAGCACTTTCCTGCTTTTATATAGAACGAGGCGATACCCCGCGCGATGCGCGGGTCTGCCATAAGTTAATAATGAAATAAATGTATCTAATTGTATTAGATAAAATATTATAAAAAAAATTGACCAGGATTCCTTGGAAGTAAGATCTAAGAAGAGGAATATTTTTTTTACCAATCGTGTTGCTGAAATTTAACTCTAATTGAATCTCAGTCGCAAGAAGCAAATAAAATCACAACATGATCGAGTATACATATAAGAAAAATAAGTTAAATTTAAACTATTATAAAACTTTCTCACCAAATCACTTTCATTTAGTAAAAAATCTATTTGAAAACTATCAAAACATTTATTTTATATTCTTTCATTTTTGAGGCAGTATTGCTTTATTATTGTTTTGAGGTAAGAAAATTTCTTACTTTATGATGGTTAATAAGCAATTATTTTCATTTTTTCCAAGTAAAGTGACACAATATGTATTATAAAATACTTTTCGTGTCTTCTGTCTCTGAATAACATGAAATTATTCAAAAATCACCAAGAGAAACATTGAAGTGAAAACTACGCATAACGTGATCCATATTTTTCACATAAAATAATATCGAAAAGTGTGTCAATGTCGACGTGGTTTGATGTACTAAAGCATAGGAAGACAAATCAATCCAATGTCCTTTTCATAAAAGGAATGACTTCAAATATTTTATGAAACGTTTGATTTGTGTTGCTCAAAATGTAGATATTTGCAAAAAAATACTAATAATTTCTTACTTGTGTAGTCTCAATGATGATTATGATGTGGATAGTGAATTTTACCTGAGAGATCGCATACAACTGATTGTCAAGACGACAATCATTATGAGTTACTAATGGTGTTGATATTCCTCTAAATAAGAATACAACGGTTCTATGTTTATTTAATAGTAATTAAAATTTATCGTTTAAATACGGTTTAGGTGATAGACAATTTTAAAATTCATGCTTATCAATCATAGTGAAATACTAAGTGTAAACGTAAGTCATCAATATATAATACTTACTTATAATAATGTGCAGAGTCATAATGCTGCCACAATTATACGTTTTTATCTCATTTTGGAAACGGAATGGGAGTAATATCCATCGTGATATTTTTCATCACGTGATTTAATTTTTTACATTGCTAAAGTTATTACAATATTTGTATGCAAATTTTCTATTTATATAAGTTATCAAATATTCTTGTATAACAGATGATTTTCTATTGGTAATTCTAAATTTTATTTAACTTATAAAATCAATATTTTTCTCTTTTTCAACCATTAATGATCATGATCCTGCATATGAATGTGACGATAGAAATATTTAAAAGCTAACAATTTAGAGATGAACCAATTTTTCTTTATCAAACACAGTCTTCCTTTGTTAGGTGGCAGAAAATCCTGAAATAATAACTTTTATCGAATATTTTATGTTGCAAAAGTTCTCTTGCAAAAATTGAATTTGAGAAAGTGGAATTATTAATGCAAGTATAGGAGTGACGGGAATGTAATTAAACAATTGATGCTATAACGTACCTTTAAGGGAAATGATGAAAAGATTTGGTACCTGCGGAGAAGAGATACGAGATAAATTGATAATCATGGAAGAAATTATTATGATCTAAAGTGAAAAGAGCGAATCAAAACAATTTCACCTGAATGGAGAAAAAAAATTCAGTCGACACCGATATTTGGTACCTCCAAAGAAGAGAAGAAATTATCCTACGGAAAAAAGCTCGAACTTGATAATCTCTACAAAGAAAGAACACGGGAAAGTGAGGAGTGTCGCATAATGGGAGAAGAGCAAGCAATTTGACTATTACCTTGAAACGATTGATTTGTTCTAATTGATTGTTCTTCCTTCTGAAAGAGAGAAATTATCCCTTCTTCTCATCAGTGATAGTATGCTCTTTTGATTTCCGAATTCTTTTGGGGTGGGACTGGAAGAGATGCTGGTTATGGTGACTTTTTTTTGGCAAATCTTTTTTTATATGAAATCAAATCTTAATTCTGTGAGAAGTATAATTGTTTTGGGTTTTTGACTCTGCACCCATTGTAGCCCTCTATCATGCATGAACAATTCCAACATTTTTGGATTGTCAGCATTAATTATTTTGTACATTTTAGTTGCTACTTTTCCCATTTCTTCCACACTTGTTTTTGACTATTTATAACTAAATATGTTACACACCTCTTAGTGACTATTTTTAATAAAAAAAAGACATAACACTACTTTTTATTTGAATTTCATTACTGCTTATTTAAAAACATTTTTTTCTTTTAGGCCGTCAATGTCAGTTTATAAAACTTATGGTTTCGCGAAAGTTCTTTTAGAAGCTTTTTTTTTTTTCAATTTCCATGTTTTTATATTTAATTTTTCAATTTAACTATTTAAAACAAACTTAATACTTTTTCTCAAAAAAATAAAACTTAATACCGCTTAAATTATATTACAACTCATTTAATTTTTTTCTTATTAGGACGCCAATGGCAGTGTATGAAACTTATTATTTTGTGGAAGTCCACAAAATTATAAGGTTGTAATCTTTGTAATAATAATTTTCTGAAACAGTTGTGGCTTTTAATGAAAATAATTGTTTAATAATTTTTTATATGAAATCAAATCTTAATTCTGTGAGAAGTATAATTGTTTTGGTTTTCGACTCTGCACCCATTGTAGCCCTCTATCATGCACGAAAAATTCCAAATTTTTTGGATTGTCAGCATTAATTATTTTTTACGTTTTAGTTGCTACTTTTCCTATTTCTTCCGCACCTGTGCACCTGTTTTGACTATTTATAACTGAATATGTTACACACCTCTTAGTGACTATGTTTAATAAAAAAAAGACATAACACTACTATTTATTTGAATTTCATTACTGCTTATTTAAAAACATTTTTTTCTTTTAGGCCGTCAATGTCAGTTTATAAAACTTATGGTTTTGCGAAAGTTCTTTTAGAAGCTTTTTAAAAAATAAAAATAAAACTTAATACCGCTTAAATTTTATTACAGCTCATTTAAATTTTTTTCTTATTAGGACGCCAATGGCAGTGTATGAAACTTATTAGTTTGTGGAAGTCCAAAAAATTCTAAGGTTGAAATCTTTGTAATAATATTTTTCTGAAACGGTTGTGGCTTTTAATGAAAATAAATAAGGAGTAATCTAGCAATTATTAATTTGGGAGTTATGTGATGACTAATACGCCAAGTTGTAAATGTAATTATGAGGAATGACACTTGGATTATTATTATTTGTCTAAGACTCCACATAAGCGATTACATGTTATTACATGAAGAAATCAGAGTTGACAAATGGCGTGTTGAGGTTCATCCTGAGCACTAGTCTGCTTTTATATATACTAGGCGTTACCCCGCGCCAAGGCGCGGGGCGAGTGGATGAATATAGCCTCCGTAAAATGGAGTTAAGTAACTTATATGACTGTGAAACATACAATGGAAACATTATTTATAATTTCAAATAACTCGTTCAATATGATCGAATAAGTTCTTTACATAAATTACCACAATAAAATCCCGTTTCTATTTTTTTTTCTAGTCAATGAGTGAATCTTGAATTTTATAATAAATATATTTCAAGTTGTACGATTTAGAATCGTCTTAACTGAATCTTCACAGATACGTCTGACATAAAATTGAACGGGATGAAAGTTGACAAAAAATTAGCTTGGAATAATCACTGAAACACAATTCTCATAACACCACTAAACAAAATAAAATATAAATTTATTTATTCAACTTTCAAATTTGAAAATGAGAATACAATTCATGTTACTAAAGTTTTAAACTATGTAGTATGCATAACTAAAAGTTCGTGGATGTACTACTTATTTTAAGGAATAAGAAGTTTTACTACAAAGTTCATATACCAATATTATTTACTGAATCTATTACAGTATTATCATGTGTAGTTTACATTATAACAATTCATGTTATGAAATGTTAGAACTATGTAATATGCATTACAGAGAATTCGTGCAAGCGTTATTTCTTTTTAAAGAATAAGAAGATTTACTTCTGAAATTTGTATATCTATAATATTTATTGAATCTATAATTATAATGTATAGTTTTTTTGAAAAATAAAAAATATAGGGTTTAGACTAATATGAAAAAATTTATATTCTTGGATCATAAAATTGAAAAATCTTAAGAGAATCATCGCCTAGCATAAAACAAACCGGGTTGAAAGTTGAGAAATTTACCATGGACTAATTAGTGAGACACATTTCTTCAAAAACAACTAATGTCATTGAATTACATGTAGTTGCACTAACTTAATCTTATATTGTACAAAATGCATACATCATATATCATTAAGAATATAATTTATTTCCCTAAAAAAGAATATATCTCTTCCGAATTTATTTACGTAAATGCTAAATTTAAATGTGAGATCATAATTTACATTATTAAGGGTTAAAACTACTAAATCATTAAATAAGTATTTATAAATTTATTACTTCCTTTTAGAAAAAAGAAGAATTACTAATGAAGTTCATGTACCTACATTATCATTGAAACTGTTATGATGATATGATATAGTAAGCATAATTACTATTGAAGTTAATGTTGGTATATTATTTATTGAACTTATTATGATATTATAATATATATTTTGGACTAATATAAAAAATTATTCTCGGATAAAAAAATCAAGCAATATTTAGAGAATCATCTAACATAAAATTACCCAAGATGAAAGTCTAAAAAATTGCCAAGGACTAATTACTGAGAAATATTTCTGAAAAAATCACTAATGTCATTTACATCGTATAGATGCACTAATTTAAACGTTTTATTGTATATAATGCATACCATAGGCATTTTTAACATAGTTTCTTTCCCCAAATTGAATATAATTTTGTACAACTACATTTACATGGACGCTAAACTTGTATATGAGATCACTATTTATGTTATTAATTTAAAATTATATAATATGCATCAATTAAGGTTTAATTGAAGACTTTTATTTAAATAATAAAAATACTTACGCTATTGCCAAAATAAATGTATACTATTATTACATATTTTACACTAACATATAGAACATGTTTATATTCAGGTAATAAATCAAGGATGGACATTCATTACTAATTAAATATTTTAATATTAAAATGAATATTAATTGCTCATGAGTTACAAACAATAAGAGTAACCTTCAAATTATAATGAAAAAGTATTATTTGAATACGTGTCGATTTGTAATTGGTTAATCTTGATAAAATAAACACGTAGGATGACAAATGTCTTACTCATAATGAATATTTTAAGACAAATGGCGGAACGTGGTTCAACCTCGAGACTTTTCTGCTTTTATATTATTGAAATGTTAGAACTATGTAATATGCATTACTGAGAATTCGTGCAAGCGTTATTTCTTTTTAAAGAATAAGAAGATTTACTTCTGAAATTTGTATATCTATAATATTTATTGAATCTATAATTATAATGTATAGTTTTTTTGAGAAAGTTATAATATATGGTTTAGACTAATATGAAAAAATTTATATTCTTGGATCATAAAATTGAAAAATGTTAAGAGAATCATCGCCTAGCATAAAACAAACCGGGTTGAAAGTTGAGAAATTTACCATGGACTAATTAGTGAGACACATTTCTTCAAAAACAACTAATGTCATTGAATTACATGTAGTTGCACTAACTTAATTTTATATTGTACAAAATGCATACATCATATATCATTAAGAATATAATTTATTTCCCTAAAAAAGAATATATCTCTTCCGAATTTATTTACGTAAATGCTAAATTTAAATGTGAGATCATAATTTACATTATTAAGGGTTAAAACTACTAAATCATCAAATAAGTATTTATAAATTTATTACTTCCTTTTAGAAAAAAAGAAGAATTACTAATGAAGTTCATGTACCTACATTATCATTGAAACTGTTATGATGATATGATATAGTAAGCATAATTACTATTGAAGTTAATGTTGGTATATTATTTATTGAACTTATTATGATATTATAATATATATTTTGGACTAATAAAAAAAATTATTCTCGGATAAAAAAATCAAGCAATATTTAGAGAATCATCTAACATAAAATTAACCAAGATGAAAGTCTAAAAAATTGCCAAGGACTAATTACTGAGAAATATTTCTCAAAAAATCACTAATGTCATTTACATCGTATAGATGCACTAATTTAAACGTTTTATTGTATATAATGCATACAATAGGCATTTTTAACATAGTTTCTTTCCCCAAATTGAATATAATTTTGTACAACTACATTTACATGGACGCTAAACTTGTATATGAGATCACTATTTATGTTATTAATTTAAAATTATATAATACGCATCAATTAAGGTTTAATTGAAGACTTTTATTTAAATAATAAAAATACTTACGCTATTGCCAAAATAAATGTATACTATTATTACATATTTTACACTAACATATAGAACATGTTTATATTCAGGTAATAAATCAAGGATGGACATTCATTACTAATTAAATATTGTAATATTAATATGAATATTAATTGCTCATGAGTTACAAACAATAAGAGTAACCTTCAAATTATAATGACAAAGTATTATTTGAATACGTGTCGATTTGTAATTGGTTAATCTTGATAAAATAAACACGTAGGATGACAAATGTCTTACTCATAATGAATATTTTAAGACAAATGGCGGAACGTGGTTCAACCTCGAGACTTTTCTGCTTTTATATTATTGAAATGTTAGAACTATGTAATATGCATTACTGAGAATTCGTGCAAGCGTTATTTCTTGTTAAAGAATAAGAAGATTTACTTCTGAAATTTGTATATCTATAATATTTATTGAATCTATAATTATAATGTATAGTTTTTTTGAGAAAGTTATAATATATGGTTTAGACTAATATGAAAAAATTTATATTCTTGGATCATAAAATTGAAAAATCTTAAGAGAATCATCGCCTAGCATAAAACAAACCGGGTTGAAAGTTGAGAAATTTACCATGGACTAATAAGTGAGACACATTTCTTCAAAAACAACTAATGTCATTGAATTACATGTAGTTGCACTAACTTAATTTTATATTGTACAAAATGCATACATCATATATCATTAAGAATATAATTTATTTCCCTAAAAAAGAATATATCTCTTCCGAATTTATTTACGTAAATGCTAAATTTAAATGTGAGATCATTATTTACATTATTAAGGGTTAAAACTACTAAATCATCAAATAAGTATTTATAAATTTATTACTTCCTTTTAGAAAAAAGAATAATTACTAATGAAGTTCATGTACCTACATAATCATTGAAACTGTTATGATGATATGATATAGTAAGCATAATTACTATTGAAGTTAATGTTGGTATATTATTTATTGAACTTATTATGATATTATAATATATATTTTGGACTAATATAAAAAACTATTCTCGGATAAAAAAATCAAGCAATATTTAGAGAATCATCTAACATAAAATTAACCAAGATAAAAGTCTAAAAAATTGCCAAGGACTAATTATTGAGAAATATTTCTCAAAAAATCACTAATGTCATTTACATCGTGTAGATGCACTAATTTAAACGTTTTATTGTATATAATGCATACAATACGCATTTTTAACATAGTTTCTTTCCCCAAATTGAATATAATTTTGTACAACTACATTTACATGGACGCTAAACTTGTATATGAGATCACTATTTATGTTATTAATTTAAAATTATATAATATGCATCAATTAAGGTTTAATTGAAGACTTTTATTTAAATAATAAAAATACTTATGCTATTGCCAAAATAAATGTATATTATTATTATTACATATTTTACACTAACATATAGAACATGTTTATATTCAGGTAATAAAATCAAGGATGGACATTCATTACTAATTAAACATTGTAATATTAAAATGAATATTAATTGCTCATGAGTTACAAACAATAATAGTAACCTTCAAATTATAATGACAAAGTAATATTTGAATACGTGTCGATTTGTAATTGGTTAATCTTGATTAAATAAACACGTAGAATGACAAATGTCTTACTCATAATGAATATTTTAAGACAAATGGCAGAACGTGGTTCAACCTCGAGACTTTTCTGCTTTTATATTATATATAAGATATAGATATAAGATTATCCCGGGGCTTCCTTTACGATTTACCCGTCGTTGATTAGTTTCCCAGCCATTTGAGAGTTCTGTTATGTACTCACCGATCCATGCTTCTCCTTTCACCCACCTGCCACGTGACTAGGGGTTACAATACAAACATCACTCACGCGGCCAAACCTGCAGAGGGATTTCAATTGAACTAGAACTAACGACTGATTCAGAAAACATCACTCTGTTGTCTCTCTCTTACCACGAAAATCCCTCGCATAAAATTTTTCTTCTTCTGTCGGGGAATTGTAACGAACGGATTCATCGATGGAACCTCCGGTGTCAGTCCCTGGTTTTGGAAGCACCCAGTTTGCAAACGATCGCAGTGGAACGACTATTTGAGAAGCACTGAAGAAATGGCTCCCCGGCAATCGATTCTAGCTCGGTGGTCTAGCAATTTAGTCCCAAAAATGGGAAACATGAAAAGGTACTTTCAATTCCCTACTTCCATTTCCCTTTTCCCATCGATTGCTGTTATATTTTGTTGTTTCAGACATATTTTAAGATCGTGCTGCTACTAATTTTTTTCCCCCTCCTTTGAGTTGTGATTAGAGATTGATATTCTCTGATGTTTTTCCTTAGATATGATCTTTAAATGTCTCTGTTTTGAATGATTAGGTTGGTATTATTAACCCTCTGTGACATGTCATGTTACTCAAAATCTTGACTGATTAGGTTTGGAATCTTATTTTCTTGTTCAGTAAAAGAGGGCAAGAACAGCACAGCCGTTGAACATTTAGGTAGATGCCGATTGATTAGGTTTGAGTCTGATGCTTGCATGGTAACAGACTCAAACCTAATCAATCGGCATCTACCTAAATGTTCAACGGCTATGCTGTTCTTGCCCTCTTTTACTGATCAAGAAAAATAAGATTCCAAAGTTAATCAGTCAAGATTTTAAGTAACATGACAAGTCACACAGGGTCAATAATACCAACCTAATCATTCTAAGAGAGACATTTAAATATCAGATCTAAAGAAAAATATCATAAATCAATCAATCTCTGATCACAACACAAAGGAGATGGAAAAAATTTAGTAGCAGCACGAGCTTAAAATAACTCTGAAACAACAAAATTTAACAACAATTGATGGGAAAATGGAAATGGACGTAGGGAATTGAAAACACCTTTTCCTGTTTCCCATTTTTGGGATTCAATCGCTCGATCTTGGATCACCCAGCTGGAATCGATTGCCGGGGAGCCATTTCTTCACGGTCTCTCGGACAATCGTTCCACTGCTATAGTATGTAAACTGGATGATTCCAAAACCAGGGTATCAGTGGTTCCATCGACGAATCGTCCGTTACAATTCCTCGACAGAAGAAGACGAATTTCGTGTGAGGAAATTCCGCGGTTAGAGAGTGTGATAGCAGGGTGATGTTTCCCGAATCAATCTTTAGTTATAGTTCAATTGAAACCCCTCCGCAGGTGTGTCCGCTTGGGTGATGTTTGTATTGTAACCGCCATGTCAGGTGGCGGGTGGGTGAAAGAAGAAGCACAGAGTACATGAGAGAACGCTCAACTGGGTGGGAAACTAAACAATGACGGGTAAATTGCAAAGGAAGCCCCGGTATAATGTTCTATTACAGTCGAGTCGACCCGTTTTTTATTTTGC
This sequence comes from Linanthus parryae, assembly GCA_023055425.1. Lineage (NCBI taxonomy): Eukaryota > Viridiplantae > Streptophyta > Magnoliopsida > Ericales > Polemoniaceae > Linanthus > Linanthus parryae. The sequence goes on along the minus strand of JALGPY010000010.1, from coordinate 45,982,437 downwards.
ACGTCATTTGCAGGTCAGTGTCAAAATATCTTTCGAATTCTAAAACAAATGTTGGACGGTGATGGTATTTCCACCTGTGGCAGACGCAGAAAAATTATTGTGTGAGGGTCAATCGTTACAGCAAGACCTGGCAAAATGGGTATTAATCTATTGGGTTGTGCTGTTTAACCAACTAATAAATAGACCAGCTCTATCTATTTATTAGTTGGTTAAACAGCACAACCCAATACATAGCTGACCCAATTTAGGTCTGAAACCAATCGTGCCATGGGTTCGAAATCAAGTAAAACACAGAACTCATAAACTACAAAGACCCAACTAAGTTGATGATTGCACAACGTCCACTAAATTCAATCAAACCCAAAACAGTTATCATAAGAAAAACTAAAAAAATAACACTAGCACTACTACTACTCTGAGAAAACCCCAATTTGGGTCTGAAATCAATCACAAAATTGGTTTGAAATCAAGAAACATGAAGCAAAATCCATAACCCGAAACTACATATGCCCAACTTAAGTTAGTGATCAACCAAAAGCGAAAATGTAACCAAAACCCAGAACTCAAAAGAGAAACACAGAGCCAGTTAAAGTCAGATAGTTAAACCCATAACAGATACCACAAGAAATAAAGAAAAATGTGCTAGAATTTGGTTCTGAAACCAATTGCTTCATGGGTTGTGAAATCAAGAAATTAGCAACCGAATCCTAGAATAGATAACAGGTTGACAGATAGGCCAAGAACATGTAGTGTATTAGGCAGAACATAAGAACCATTAGAGGTATATAGAAAAGCAATACATGAACGCTGAATAGGGAGAGAAGAGCCGTTACCGACTGTGACGGAGTCTTTTCCAGAATATGGTTCAACTAGAGACAAGTTGCGCAAATCAGCGGTCAGATGATTGGATGCGCCAGCGGCCGTTAGCCAGAGGTTAGAGATGGATTGCTGTGCTTGATGAGAAGAGGTAGAAGCTGCCATTGAACAAAGCTGCTCGGGTGGTAACTTACCTTGGTGAGCCTAATCCATCATGTGGTTGCAACTGATGGTGGAGTGGTAGTTGTACCCGCAAGTTCGGCAGTTGACTAGACCCGAGCGACCTCGACCTAAACCACCTCTGCCACGGTAACTGAAGCGACCCGAACCACAACCAAAACCGGAACACGAGTTGTATCCAGACCCGTTTTCATATCCCGAACCGGATCCATTTGCATACCCGGATCCATATATAGGGTTAGACCCATACCCATACCCAGAATAGGAATGGCCGCCTCTGAAATCCGATCGGCCACCGCCACAACCTCAATGACCGTATTGACTACCCCGCTGTCCAGAGCAGTTCCGAACGCCAGTGCGACCACCGCATTGATGATAGAACGCAGTAGGGTTCGGGAGATCGGATGTTGGGATCTGGAGAGAATGCATCTGTTCTTCAGCTTTGACCAACACATGCAATTTTTCAAAGGGTGCGCAAGGAGGATCTGAAGGAGTTGTACTCCGGTGGAAGACCGTTGAGAGAATAAAGCTGAAGATCTTCCTCTCCGGTAACAACACCAGAAACATCCAGTTTTTCTCTGATCGATTTAAGCATCTGCATGTATAGATCGATCGAGTCAGAGCCCTTTATTAGGTTATGGAACTCATCTTTGAGGGAGAGTATGTTGGATCTGGTCAAGTATCCATAGCGGCGCTCAAGAACAACCCAAGAATCACGAGAAGTTAGAGATCCAATAGCAATCATTAAGGATTCTTGAGACAAAGTGACGTTCAAAATGGTTAAAACAGCCTGGTCTTGGAGTTGCCAAGCTGTGTACGCCGGATGAAAATCGGAGCACCGTCAGAGATGTTGAGCACTAGAGAAGGAAAGGGAATGGATCCATCAAGATAACTGCATGAGGTATGTGTGCGAAAAATGGAAAAGATCTGATGCTTCCATAAGCAGTATTGGAAGAATCTAACTTGAAAGGGAGGCTATGAAGCCTGTGTATTATTGGGAAGAGTCATGGAGAAGCTCTGATACCATGAACAAACTCTTAGAGTTTCCCAGAGAGAAGACGAGAGAGAGCGGCGAGAAGACAAAGCAAAACTTGTATTTGCATAATAATTAATTACTAAGATAAGAGGCTTATATAGTCCTAATCTAACGGTACGATTTGTACAATCTAGACCTGACGGTAGGATTATGATTAGGTTTTCTGATTACAATTTTACTCTTATAATTGTTGGGCAATTACAAGAGAATAAAAGAGATAGTCTGGGCTAAGAACTAAGCTATGGGCCAGACAATAAGATGGGATTTAGAGGCCCAATATAATGATCCAGTTAATATTTTGAACATGTTTTTATTCATTTTTCCACATCCGGTTCATAATACAAGCTTGTCAAAGGACAAATAACTCTATTAGATCATTTACTGCTGCTTTAACATGAGCCTCCTCTCTTATACCAGATCGCAAGCATCTCCTCTTCTGTCAGTTCACTTGAGTTGAATCGAGCACGATCTGATGCAATAACTTAGCAGCCCATCTTAAGATAACTGCTAAGTGGAGAATTCTTATTAGCAAATACTAGTCGTATTCCCGCGCTATTGCGCGGGTGGATATGCACATTATCATGAGAGCTTCACTATCTTAATTTGTGTGTATGTGTTTAGTTTGGATTAAACTACTAACACCCTGGCTTCGATTTGGATAGACTCATAAACAGTTAATTTCGGTAAAAACTACAATTCACTAATACACATTATTACTGAAAATAAGATAGGTAATGTTCTACTCAGAAAAAGATAGGTAACTTACAAAGGCAATATTAAGGAAAAAAAAAGTGTACTGTATAAACTATAAAGAGTCAAGAATTACTCAGTCATTACTCAGTCATATACATATATATACACATTTCTATATGTGTGTGTACACTACAATTTGAGTCATGTTTTATTCTGCACAAAATCAAGCAAAAAGTTAAAGATTTTGAAAGAATCCCGTAGAGGGCTTATATGTATATATAACGTAAACGGCCGGGTTACACAAATTCAAGCAAGGACTATGAGAAAAAATCGGTCTTTCATATAAGAGAATAAGTATTTTGTTTTTTGGGTACACAGCCATTATGCATATTGGTAACGTATCGGGCCGGTTTAATATATTTGAATAAATTTCAGGGGGAGTATTGATTTATTTCATGTTTCCTAGGGTGTCTTTCATAATAAAGAAAAGAAGAGTGGCAGTCTTTTTTTTTTTACAAGAAACTTGTATCTGTTTTTGTTATGATTGGTGACACCTGTCATCATTTCATTGGTTGGTTTTTCTTCCTTTTGATTTGTATTTTTTGTTCTTGAGTATTCATGAATGAAGATCTCCAGCTTTGCTCATCTTTTCTCTCCTTCTCTTCTTACTTCTTTGTTATGAATTCCAATATGGTATCAGAGCCCTTCTTTTTGAAACGATTGAATATATTTCTCGATCAATTTCTGTTCTATTTTTAAGGGTTTCTAGATCCCCTTTTGGTTGAATCTAAAATGACGACTCCCAGAAACAATCAAGGAAATTTGGTTTCCGGTGAAATCGATCCTTCAGCACCCTATTTTCTCTCCAACTCTGATAATATAGGGCATGTACTGGTTAGTCAAATTCTAACGGGAGCTGAGAATTTCTATCCCTGGCAGAGATCCATAAAAGTTGCTCTCATGACCAAGAACAAACTAGGGTTTGTAGATGGCTCTCTCACAGCTCCAGAAATCACTGATAACAACTTCTCACTCTGGAATATGTGTGACTCAATGGTAATATCTTGGCTTTTGAATTCAGTCTCTAAAGATATAGGCTTCAGTGTTGTATACAGGTCAACATCTAAAGAGAATTGGATTGATCTATCTGAGAGGTTTTCACAGGGTAATAAACCCAGAATTCTTTAGCTGAAAGTCCAAATTTCCTCTCTTAAACAAGCTGATTTGAGTGTGACAGTTTATTTTACAAAACTAAGGACACTCTGGGATGAGTTGTCTAATTATGTATCCATACCTGTTTGCACTTGTGGACTCTTGCAGTTTTTCAATCAGCTACAAGAAGAACAAAGGGTAATGCAGTTTCTAATGGGTTTGAATGAATCATATAGATCTTTTAGGGATCAAATTCTTCTTATGGAGCATCTGCCTTCAATGAATCATGTCTTTACAAAGGTGGTTCAACAAGAAAGACAAATTGAGTTATCTTTTGGTTCTCCTGAAGTGGTTTCAACTCAAAACATGGCCATGATGTCCCATATGTCAAATGCACAACAATCTTTTGATCATGCCAACAAAACCAACTTGTCTCGAGAACATTTTAACAATTCACATCATTCCAGTTCTCAAGCACACCCTGGTGTTTTCAAGGGATATGGAAAGAACAAATTGCTCTGTACTCACTGTAATGACACAAACCATACAAAGGAGAAATGTTGAAGATTGCATGGTTACCCACCAAATTTTAAGTCCAGAACCAAAGCTTATTCCCATAACACCATGTCCACATCTAAGATTAAGCCCACTCAGTCTTCTGTGGTCAATGTTGGGAAGTCTGGTGGAATTGAGTTGTTCCAAGCACAAGTTCAACAAATTGCCTCCATGATCTCTTCACAACTCAATGTCACCAAGTCAGGTCCAACCAGTGACTGTGGTTCAGTGACACCATATGAATCAGCTTCTGCTTCATCTCATAACTGTGACAGTCCTGTGTATCAACCATCAAGGAGTGATAGAAACATCAACTTACACTTTATGGCATGAATTATCAGTAATTATTCACTGAACTCAAGCTTGGATACAGCTCACTTAAAGCCACAATCTTGGATTCTGGACACAGGGGCTACAGACCATATGTGTTCTCAGAGCTCATTATTTATTGATTCTCATCCTGTCCAGAACACTCAAGTTCATTTGCCAAATGGAAGAACTGTAAGGGTCACTCATATCGGACATGTACAACTCTCAAATGATATCATTTTGAAGGAGGTTCTACTAGTTCCTGAATTTCAATTCAATTTGATTTCTATTTCCAAGCTGACCAAACACAAGATCTGTGTCCTGATATGTGATCAAGATAAATGTGAAGTATATGACAAAGACAAGAACACTCTCTTGGTAACTGCAGCTAAATGTGGAGGTTTGTACTTACTTCAACCAGGAATGCATTTCTCTGCCAATTTTATATTAAATGACAAGTTATCAGCATCTGAATTATGGCACAATAGAATGGGCCATCCATCTTTCAAGAAGTTGAATGCATTGTCTACAAAGCTGAAATTCAAACCAGTTGATCAAGGTACATGCTGCACTATTTTTCCTCTTGCCAAACAGAAAAAGAAGCCCTTTCCAAAAAATAATCACATTTGCACTACCCCATTTCAGTTGATCCACTGTGATACATGGGGCCCATACAGAGTACCAACTTATCAAGGACACAAATACTTTCTTACCATTGTGGATGATGCTACAAGGACCACATGGGTCTATCTAATGAAGGCAAAGTCAGAAGCAGCAGAACTAATACCAAATTTTTGTGCCATGGTTAAAACACAGTTCAACTCCAAAGTGCAGAAACTGAGAAGTGATAATGCTCCTGATTTAGAACTGAGTAAGTTTTATGCAGAACGTGGCATTCTTCATGAGCTTAGCTGTGTAGCCACTCCCTAACAAAGCTCAATTGTGGAGAGGAAGCATCAACACTTGTTAAATGTTGGTAGAGCCCTGAAATTTCAAAGCAATATTCCTACAAGGTTTTGGGGAAATTTTGTTCTCACTGCAGTTTTTATCATCAACAGGACTCTTTCTACAAGGCTTCAAGGTAAATGTCATTTTCAGCTTCTATATAACAAGTCTCCAGATTACTCAGTCTTCAAGGTTTTTGGGTGTTTGAGCTATGCTACTACCTTAGAGGCAGGAAGATCAAAGTTTGATACAAGAGCTTCTAAGTGTGCTTTTATTGGTTATGTTCATGGAATTAAAGGCTACAAGCTATATGCGATGGAGAACGGTGCCATTATTGTGTCCAAAAATGTTGACTTTTATGAAAACATTTTCCCTTTCTCTCTCCAAGATCTCACATCCACACCTTCTTTTGAAAATTTTATTCTTCCAAATGAGGTTGCAGACTCTTCAGAACCTGATCCACACCCCCCCCCTCCAGCTGAGTCACCACAACTAACACCACCTAATCCACCTACAAATACCACTCACATAACCTATCACAGAACCAGAAAGCTTCCTTCCTATTTAAGAGATTTTGTTGTGTCTGCCACACACAAATCAGAATCATCTACCTACACTTATCCTATTTCTAAGTGTTTGGCTATAAGACATGTTACTCAAACAACTAAGTGTCCCATTAAACCACATTCATTCCAAGAAGCCTCTAAATATGTGGAGTGGATCCAAGCCATGAAGTCAGAAATTCAAGCTTTGGAGGACAATAAAACTTGGACCATTACTGTTTTACCACAAGGAGCTAAGATGGTGGGATGCAAATGGGTCTACAAGAAAAAGTTAAAGGCAGATGGGACATTGGAAAGACATAAAGCTAGACTTGTTGGAAAGGGGTACACCCAAACTGAAGGCGTATACTACTTTGAGACCTTCTCACCAGTAGCAAATCTTGGCTCTCTCAAGTGTTTACTTGCCTTGTCATCACATTATGATTGGCATCTAGTTCAGTTGGATGTAAATAATGCTTTCCTCCATGGTGACTTGTTTGAAGAAGTGTGCACAAGAGATTCCGGCAGGGAGACCTCCGTGTACACCGTGCGTAGTGGATCAGGGATCGCACAGGAAGAATAGGGGTGTGTGTAGGGAGAGAGTAAGTCAGTAGCAATGTCTGAGAGAGAGACAGAGGTTTGGCAGAGCTTCCGCGTATGGCAGTGTGTCCTTCTTTGTATGGAAAGGTTAACGATATATATATACTGGAGAACGTGACCGTTGTAGTGTGGTTAATGCGCCCATTAATGGCGGCTTAATTAGCTTAACCATAACGGCACGTTCGTCCGGGTATATAGGAACCGTTAGAGCACGTGGTGCGCGAGTACCGGAACCGTTACGAGGTTGACCGGGTTTGACCGGATTGACCGGGTCTAGGGAGCTCGTGCCATAGATCTCTCAAAACAGTTACTAAAGGTCGCGCGCGGGCTTGGCTCGCACGCGACAGGGCTTACTCTAGCCTCCAGACCACTAAGTCCCTACAAGTCCCGTGCAGTGGTATGCGAGGGCTCTGTCTCGCAGCCCCCACATGGATCAGCTCGGCTGGTGATCCTGTGTGTGTGGAGCACAATATGGTGTGCTGGATGGTTGCCACGTGGCTAAGATCTGCCATGTCAGAAAACAGTATCTACATTAGCCCCCTTTCTGCGCGTGAAGGCTCATAGCTGTGTAGGCTTCCATGCGCGGAAACCAATCATGCGCGTCGTTGCCACGCACCAATTCAAATACGGGTAAGTTCAGCCCCCGTGTGTGTCATTATGACCTAAAACCCCTAGAGTCGTGCCGTCTGACCTTTAGGGTTTTAGGCGTGACGTCAGCCCGTCCTGTGATTGCGCGATACAACGGTGACGGTTGCGATTCGACTACTGAAGGGACGCAACCCTTCATTCTTTTGGATAAATACCTTGTATCCCATTATTGCAAAGCATCACTTCTTTCTCTCAAAGTGAATGGTACCCGGAGATCTTCGAGAGCAGATCCAGATAATCAATCACCAGTTCAGAACTGCAAATCGTATTCTCCAATTGTGTATATCCAAGCAAGCTTCAAGGAAACAAGGTTGGCCTCGTTTACTTTTGACTTGAAATACCAGTGTTTGCCTTGAACTGCGTCGAATCTGTAAATCCATGAAATTTGTGAAGAGGCTTTGATCTTTGAACCCGCTTCGTTTTAATCTTTCAAAAATATCAACTCCCCAATTTCTGAAATCGGTACCGAAACTGTTTGCTTCCCTTTGCATAGATCTCGAATTCCAAAATTCAAACTGAAGTGTGGTATTTCTCCCCCCTTTTTTTTTTCCCTTTCGCAGGAATGGCCAAGACAAGAGTAACCAGACCCGTCAAGGAAGATGAAGAGATACCGGAGCTTCCGCAGGCTCTGTGGCGAAAAGCCCCCTTTCTGGGTGGGAAGGATTTTTATCACGCGAGGGTGAAGGCGAAGAGGATGCCTGATCCTGTTCCAGTTGAGCGGTTGTTGACACTGACTCGCCCAGTTAACTCAGCCTTGCTCGAGTTGGTTGTTTCCGAGGATGTGGTTCGATTGGGAATCGAGAATGGGCACTTCCCATATGCTGCGATTTCTACTCAGGCGTTTGTCCAGAAATTGGACTATATGGATGAGTGGATCGACCACGTGTTGGATAATTACGCCGAAACTCTCGATGAAGCCGGCATTTTATTCGCTGTCCGTGCTATGAAGGGTGCTGCCGTGAAGTTGGATCAGTCCATGCTTCTAGACCTTCTGTCCCGTTACTCGCCCGCGACTCACACGTTTCATTTTGCTGAGTTCGAGGCTGCCCCCACGCTCGAGGACGTTCAAATGCTGTATGAGCTTTCCCCCATGGGCGAGGTGGACCCCTTGAGTCACTTGAGGACATCTGCTGAAATGGCCCTGTACGCGCAGATGGAGGAGTGCCTAGCAGAGGTAAAGAAAATCTCCACTCGGTGGACCACTACAAAGCCTCTTCCGAACTGGCAGCTAGTTGATACGTCTGCGAAGAATACCTGGAACAAGTGGTTGAAGTACTTCTTCCGAGACTATGCGAACAGCAGCATCACTAAGAAGCTTTTGAGCGAGAACCCGGAGGCCGAGAATTATGTAGAGGGCAAGGGTTATCACTTGACCCTTTGTGCCTTTCTCTGTGCTTGGCTGTCGAGGTATCTGATTGATGGTCATCCCCATGACGGGGTCTTCTACCATGTGCTGCCACTTGCCGTGAGGCTCGCTCTTGGCCAAAAAGTCGCACTCGGACCCTTGGTCTTGGGTACGTTATATTATAGGCTTGATCAGCTGGTTCTGGCGATGAGGGAATCGCGTGGCCGCCTCGATGTTCTGACCTTTGTCAATATCAGCTTTTTGACAATGTGGGTTTTCGAGCGCTGGCCGTCTTATGCTCCAACTCCCCTCCCACTTGACAAGTGGTGTCCCCCAGGCGAGACGGAAGCGCGCAACAGCGGAAGGGCTGCGAGATGGTTTGGAGTAAGCAACACCAAGTGTACTTGGAGTTTGATATGCGACAAACGAAAGGAGTTTACTGCCAGGCCCTATGCCACACGTGTTGAGAATGTGCGGTGGTTTCCAAAGCTATACCCTTCCAAAGGTATGGTCTTGTCAGAAGACCTTCTCTTTGAAAAGGGGCCGCATTTCCACGAACGCTATCGTGAATTCTTTTGTTGGTGTCTGCGAGGTTCTCTTCCTGCCCTTGCAGAGCATATTCGTGAGCTCGCGCCACGGTATGAAAGACTTACAGTGGATGTTGACCCTACTCGGGTCTCTCCTCAGTTTGGTTTTGATGCGGTGGCCCCATCGATCTGGCCCCAGTCTATTATCAGAGGGTGCTACAAGCGTTTGCTGACAAAGGAATGCAAGACGGTCCTCATGAGCAATCTTCCCTTTGAGCAGCCTGCGGGAACTCGCAAGGGTGGTTGTTCCCAGAACTGGCTCGCATACTGGGTTGCCCAGCAAACGAGGATTGAGACGGAGGCAGCAGCGCAGCCAGGAAGGGCCCCCTTGATCAAGAGAACTCTTTTCCATTTCGCCCCAATTGCAGTTTGAGTGAGTCTGAGTATGGTTGCTACTCGCTGTGGGACCGCGAGAACCATTTGTGCCCCGATTTCATTCTGAGGGAGCAAGTCGCCGCAATCAAGAAGGGTGACACGCAGGTCATCAAATATAGCAAGGCGTTTGCTGAGGTAAGCAATTTCCTTGTATGCTTTAGGCTCCTTTTTTTTTATTTTCCTTGCGCTGATGCTTTTCGTTCTGTATTGTTCAGTGTCATGTGCGGAGGTTCGCAGCTGGTGACCGTTCCAAATCGCTGGTGGACACCATTGTTGCCACCAGAAGGAAGGGGGAGTCGTACTGGCTAGCATGGAGGATGGATGCCGAGGTCGAAACAAAGGTTCGCGCAGTCATGAATACTTTTGCTGACTCGCTGATAGACAACCCTCCGGCTCCGTCTCCTTCTAGAGATGACCCGTCCCCTCCAGCGACTGTGGCGCCGAGAGTGAAAAGACCTAGGCAAAAGGGAATTACGATTTCTTCCCCTAGGAGTGCTCCAGCTTCGCCCCCAGTGAGGTCCCTTTCCATCAAAGACAAAGGCAAGGGTCGTATGCCCAGAAAAGTGCGAAAAGATCTCGCAGTTGAGACTTTCGTTCCATTCAACCAAGAGGAAGAGGAAGAGAGGCAGGAGCCCCAGGCAAGTGATGAAGAAGAAGAAGGAACAGTTGTAATGCGCGAGGAAGAGTCAGGAGGTACTTCCATCGCATTTCCTTGTCATTTATCATGACTTCTATGCAGTTCTTTTCTTTGAACCAATTATGTATTCGCAGATGATGATGAAGCCGTTGGTGGCCTTGTGGCCAAGAGGCAAAAGAGAGATGCCCATTCTGGCATTTCAGATGATCCTATAAGCGAGGATGTTCTCGCTGAATCCCGGAAGACAGCCGCGGAGGCTGCTGAAAGAAGAAGGCAGCGAGAGGAAGAGGAGCTCGAGCGTGTGAAACAGCGGAGCCTCGAAGAGCAGCATGTTGACGACTTAGTACGTCCAGTTGGCGAGGAAGACGAGCTTCCCGAAGAAGTGGCTCCTCATGTGGAGGAGGAAGATGAGGTTCCCGGAGAGGACGCAGCAGAGCTAGAGCAAGTCCAAGCGGACTTCGCAGAGATCGCAGGTGGCGATAAAGGTGAGATCTTCAATCTCGCAGTTACTTATAGAGATGTAATTGTGGGTGCGTTAAAGCACGGTGTGTCAAAGCCTGACATTCGCCGTTGGTTGGTAAGCAAATGCGGAGAACCCTCAGGTAATCATTCTGAGTGATATGCGCATACTAGGCTGTAGCCACTTGAGGCAAAATCATGACTGGTTTATTCGCATCCCAGGTCACGCTTCTCTTAAAGATTTGCTTAGTGAGGATACACTGATAGGGCACGGTTCCACGTCCCTAGTGTACGATGAGGATACCTCAATCCCACCTTCGCGTGGAGGTGCTTATTCTTAGCTTTAGTAAAGATAGCGAAATAACTTATAACACAAGCTACCTCACATTATCGCATTTGGTATCGCAGGTCATGCTGAGGAACCTGAGCTGGAGCAGAGAAGTCAGCCTTCTGCATCCCATGTTCCAATTTCGAGCTCCCATACCGAGAAGCCCGTCGCAACTGCTGGACACGCAAGTGAGCATCTCGAGGATGTCATTGAACTCTCCGATGATGTCGAAGCTGATGCTGCGCCGATGGACGAAGGTGTCCGTACCGGTGGTGAGGAAGAAAGGACAAGTGATGCCAATGTTTTCGCATCTGGTAGTGTCCTCCGCCCAGCGACTTCGGCTGTCCCTTCGCCTCCGGCGATGACTGAGCCAGAAGCACCTATTCCTGCGTGGAGCATTTGGGGCTCGCAGGTTGGGAATGCAGTCGCAGCTGGTGCGGCCTACACTCTTCCTCCTGACTATGAGAGGTTGGAGCTCGCAGCTGATAGGAGAGCCATGGAGCAAGGGCAGTCTTCGAACAACCCAGTGGCCCGCATCCCTTCTCTTCATGAAATTCTGGAAGGCACTGGTAAGTAAAGATTTACCGTTCGCACGTCGCATTATTTGCTTGCGGGTTCTGACATTATAACCCATTTTTGATGTCCCAGGTTTGAAGCAAACCGATGTAGACTGGGTGATTCGGATGCGTCTCAGATACCCCCAATCTTTTGTGAGGTCTCTGGAGATCGGACCTTTTGACAGGAGGCTGTTCCTTACTGAAGCCATCTGGATACTGGAGCAGCTGTGTGCGGCTACACCTGCGACCATTTTGGCCCAGAGTGCTGAATTGCTGTGTGGCATGTGCCAAAATCTCCTGTTCAAAGTCCAAGGCAGACTTGGTTTCAAATTCCTCAAGGACAGAGTTACACTGATTCGCGCAGCTGTAACTTTGAATCTCGGGCACCAGAATCTCGCAGCTGAGATGCAAAAGGTGGAGCAGCAAAAGCAAAAGGTTGATGAAGCTTTGAAGCTGTATCACGAAATGAATGCCAAGTGCGAGCTACTGAAGCAAGAAGTGAAACAAGTGGAGAAGCTTATCGAGCAGTTCGAGCCCCAAGACTCCTTAATCAAGAATTTGTTTTGACTTTTCGAATTTTGAAAAGAAAACAGGAAAATGGCTGAGACATTAATGTAATGTTTTGAAACATTAATGTAATGTTGCTAGGGTTTCTCCCCCTTCTTTTTTAACAACAGACAATGAGTTTGCCCGTTTTGCCCTTTTCGGGATTTGATTGGACATTTCTGTGCATATCCAATTATGACATCAGCAATTGATTCTTTGCTTGATTTTCGCGCTAATTTTCCGGCAGATAAGCACGCTTCCGTTGGGAAGTCCATCCGAATCATGGCTATCCGTCATTTATTAGGATACGCAACTGAATCGTCGTAGCCTTTAGTAGGGTAATTGATTGTTACCGCTTTTCAAGGCGTAAGTGATTGAACTTACCCTCTTTTTGAATTTGCTGACTCATCTTAAGCAACCGAAGAGTCTCCACAGGGTCTATATAAACCCTGTCTTTGCTATTTGGGTTCTTCATCCCAAACATGTGCTCTGCCGTGAGTCCTTACGACTGCTGGCTTCAACGCTTGTTTTTCGTTGATTCATGGCAACTTCAAGTTTTGAATCCTGAGTTTGCGCTTTGTGCTATAGAAATAGTTTCCAAGATCCACTTTATGAGGCTTATTGCTGTTTGTAACCATCATAAAGAGGATGCAGATAATATCTCATGTGTGTTCGAAGAAATTTCTTCGTGTATTATGTGTGCAGGTCATGTTTCCGGCCGCCTCGTGGCGAGGTGCAGCGCCGAAGTGACCATGCTACCGTCTCGTAATGAACGGCGTGATTCTCCTCCAGCATCCCTGGAGGAGGGTTTCTTGCCTCTTCGTCCTTGAACTCAGGGTTGCGAACCACTGTGTTCATCCCCGTCTACAAGGAGCCCTTGCCCTTTGGAGCTTCTGCTTGCAGTTTGATCGCTGGAACCGGTGGTTCCTTGGGCAAATGTTATGGGGAGCATATCTGACAACGGTCTTGTCGGATAGCGGGATATCGAGCGTACGGCTTCATGTGGCTCTTTTTAGAGCAAGATCCCCCTTGCTACAGATGTTCACCCACAGATCTGGGCATCGTGTAGCCGGCGTTTGAAGCCAGGGCGGTTCATTCTTTGCAGTCCGGGTTTCTGTACCGTGTCTCTGCTGGCTTATCAGCCATTTTTCGAATGTATTGTAAGCCATGTTGGCTGCTGTAGTTAGATTCGAGCTTTTCGCTTGTAAGCTGTCATCTAGATAGATAAATTGTAAGTCATTTGACTCATAACGATATGTAGCTTTCGTATTATCTGCTGTCTCATTACAACAAAATTCAATTTCGCATGCGTTTCGGCTTGTTTTGCCTTGCATAATGCATGTGATGATTTCATATATGCGATGTCAATTCGCAGATGTTTCGCTAGATCATTCGAGATCGTACTTTCGCAGCTGTGCCATCTTGACGGATGGGCTTGTAGTTGGTCGTTGTAAATCATATGAGATCATGTTCACAACTTTACTATCGTAACAGATAGCTTTTTAACAGATCAATTAAGATCGTTGAGTGGTGCGAATTGCTATCATAGAAGATAGGCTTTATTAGAGAGTTGCTTGAGATCATTTCTCGCATAAATTGCTGTCGCAGCAGACAGATCTTTAGAAGATCCAATAAGATGATTCTACACTTACGTTGCCATCATAACAGACGGGCTTGGGTGATTACTTTGCGTATAAATTGCTATCGTAACAGATAGGCTTGAGAAGATCGCATTTGTATAAACCGCTATCATGAGAGATAGGCTTTAGATGATCGATTGAGATCGTTTTTGTACTTCGCTGCTATCGTAAGAGATAGGCTTTCGACGATCACCTAAGATCACATTCGCGTTTGGCTGCTATCGTAGGAGATAGGCTTTAGATGACCACTTAAGATCGTATTCGTGTTGACTGCTATCGCGAGAGATAAGCTTTGACAATCACTTAAGATCGCACTTGCGTTTGGCTGTTATCGTAAAAGACAGGCTTTAGATGGCCGATCAAGATCGCATTCGTGTTGACTGCTATCGCGAGAGATAGGCTTTAGATGATCACTTAAGATCGCATTTGCGTTTGGCTGCTATCGTAAAAGATAGGCTTTAGATGATCGATTAAGATCGCATTTTTGTTGACTGCTATCGCGAGAGATAGGCTTTGATGATCAATCAAGATCGTTTTTGTATTTTGCTGCTATCGTGAGAGATAGGCTTTAGATGATCACTTAAGATCGCATTTGCATTGACTGCCATCGTAGGAGATGGGCTCTAGATGATCAATTAAGATTGTATTCGTGTCAATTGCTATCGCGAGAGATAGGCTTTAGATGATCACTTAAGATCGCATTTGCGTTTGGCTGCTATCGTAAGAGATAGGCTTTGATGATCAATTAAGATCGTTTTTGTATTTTGCTGCTATCGTGAGAGATAGGCTTTAGATGATCACTTAAGATCGCATTTGCATTGACTGCCATCGTAGGAGATGGGCTCTAGATGATCAATTAAGATCGTATTCGTGTCAATTGCTATCGCGAGAGATAGGCTTTAGATGATCACTTAAGATCGCATTTGCGTTTGGCTGCTATCGTAAGAGATAGGCTTTGATGATCAATTAAGATCGCATTTGTATTTGCTGCTATCGTAAGAGATAGGCTTTCAGATGATCACTTAAGATCGCACTTGTATTTGCTGCTATCGTAAGAGATAGGCTTAGATGATCAGTTAAGATCGCGTTTGTATTTGCTGCTATCGTAAGAGATAGGCTTAGATGATCAGTTAAGATCGCGTTTGTATTTGCTGCTATCGTAAGAGATAGGCTTAGATGATCAGTTAAGATCGCGTTTGTATTTGCTGCTATCGTAAGAGATAGGCTTAGATGATCAGTTAAGATCGCGTTTGTATTTGCTGCTATCGTAAGAGATAGGCTTTGATGATCAATTAAGATCGTTTTGTATTTGCTGCAATCGTAAGAGATAGGCTTAGATGATCAGTTAAGATCGCGTTTGTATTTGCTGCTATCGTAAGAGATAGGCTTTGATGATCACTTAGGATCGCAGTTGTATAAATTGCTATTGCAGCGAATAAATCATTGTTAACAGTAATAACAAATTAAATAGAGCAATATAAACGGCTAGAAATATGAACTTCTCATTTGGGAGAATTCTTTTATTATAACACTCTCATATGGGAGAGATAGGATTACAATCCTCTCATATGGGAGAGGAGATTGCGTCAATCGTAGCCACATGAGACATTAAGCAACGTTATCATAAAACGTATGAAATAAGAGAAGTCAAGGATAGTACTTCTTGATCCAGCGCATGTTGACTGAGCTTGGAGTTGAGGTTGTGCCGTGCAACCTTCGTATGCTGCAGTAGCCACTATCGAAGACTTCTGTGACTTCGAAGGGTCCACTATCGAGATCATGGCGACCTCTTTGCCCTTTGAGCCCGAATCTGTATGGGCAGGCAGCGGGTTGTTGCGCACATCCTTCCGGTGGTCGCTGACGATGAGTTCGCCGTTCTTCATCTTCTGATCAAATGCGAATCTGAGCTTCTTGCACTCAGCTGTGGGGTGCATGACCTTGCCGTGGTATTCACACCACTTAGGGTCCCTCGTCATTTCCTTGGAGGGTGCTTTCTCGAGCGGTGGCAGGACGCCGTCCTTGCGCCACTGTCTGCAGAGATCGCTAGCTTCCTCCACCGAGCATGGCAGAGGCGGTGCGTCGAAGTTTGTAACTTTTGCTTGCTTCTGGGGTGAAACTGTATTGACCTCAGCTTCGCGTCCCCGCTTGTAGCCAAATCTGCCGATCTTGTAGGTGGTGCCGCTCGCAGGTCGTTCTGGAGCGCTCTTCTTTCTCTGTCTCTCGACAATAGGCTCGATGTTCATTGTGCATTCGATGAGCTTTGAAAACGTAGGTGTTTGCAAATTGATCAGCATGCTTTTGTATTCATCTCGCATGCACTGCAGGCATATCTCTACGAGCCGGCTTTCGAGCATGGGGTCCTTGCACTCCAAGGATTTCGCTCTGAATTTCTTGATGAAAGTGATTCCATCTTCCTCGCGTTTCTGGTACATCCGCGAGAGGTGGATCATCGTCACCTTTTCTTCCATCTGGAAGAACTTGGTATAGAACTTCTGGACCATGTCGTCCCAAGTCTTCACAGATCCGGCCTCCAACGTTCGGTACCATTTGTATGCTACATTCCCAAGAGTCTTTGGGAATTCTCGCATCAGCAGTTTGGGATCAGCTCCGTATGGACCCATGACATCAATGAAACGCATGACATGCTCATGAGCGTTTCCATTGACGTCCTCGAACTTATCCCATTTGGGAGCCTTGTACCCCGCCGGGTTAGGCATGAGATAGATCTCTCGTGGAATGGGTGGATCGTTGTCTAGCTTCGGGATGATGGTATCCGCGAGCGACTGATGAGCCAGGATGGAGTCCACGCGCTTCTGCAAAGACGTCATGCATTCTGGAATGCTTCCCTCGGTAGTTGGCGGAGGGGTTGCCGTAGGCGGTGGCGACACATATGCCGCCGGAGGATTGGGAGTGTATTGACTGCCCGCGTTTCCCCAGATCGTCGCTGGTGGAGGCAGAGTGTACTGCAGAGTTGGGTTAGATGCTAAAGCCGTGGGCTGAGAGGCGTGAGCAGCAGGGGGCAGCATTTGCGCCGTTGACCCTTGGACCGAAGGCAGCTGCGTGGCTGACGGTGGAGTTTGCAGATGAGAGTTGGGAGGCGTGGCTGACACTCCCAATCCTGGAGCGGTAGGGGTTCCTCCTCCCTGAGGGATAGCGGTAGCTGGTGGAGGATTTGGCGCAAGGGTGCCCAGAACGGCCAAGATCCGTTCTAACTGCGCAGATTGAGACTTGAGAGCTTTTGCCTGACTTTGGACAGTGGCGTCCAAAGACTCTAAAGTTGGCGCCTCGCCGGGAGTCGTCGGAGTACGGCGGACTTCGTCCCCCGAGGGAGTTTCGGTGGAAGGCGATCGGTTGCTGACATCGTCCTCCTGAGACATGGTTGCTTTTGCTGGCAAGTTTCACGTCGGGTTCACCAAAATGTGCACAAGAGATTCCGGCAGGGAGACCTCCGTGTACACCGTGCGTAGTGGATCAGGGATCGCACAGGAAGAATAGGGGTGTGTGTAGGGAGAGAGTAAGTCAGTAGCAATGTCTGAGAGAGAGACAGAGGTTTGGCAGAGCTTCCGCGTATGGCAGTGTGTCCTTCTTTGTATGGAAAGGTTAACGATATATATATACTGGAGAACGTGACCGTTGTAGTGTGGTTAATGCGCCCATTAATGGCGGCTTAATTAGCTTAACCATAACGGCACGTTCGTCCGGGTATATAGGAACCGTTAGAGCACGTGGTGCGCGAGTACCGGAACCGTTACGAGGTTGACCGTGTTTGACCGGATTGACCGGGTCTAGGGAGCTCGTGCCATAGATCTCTCAAAACAGTTACTAAAGGTCGCGCGCGGGCTTGGCTCGCACGCGACAGGGCTTACTCTAGCCTCCAGACCACTAAGTCCCTACAAGTCCCGTGCAGTGGTATGCGAGGGCTCTGTCTCGCAGCCCCCACATGGATCAGCTCGGCTGGTGATCCTGTGTGTGTGGAGCACAATATGGTGTGCTGGATGGTTGCCACGTGGCTAAGATCTGCCATGTCAGAAAGCAGTATCTACAAGAAGTATACATGGAATTACCACAGGGTTATTGTTTGACTTCTTATACCAAGGGCAGACTTGTGTGTAAGCTAAAGAAAGCTATATATTGTCTCAAGCAAGCTTCAAAACAATGGTTTCAGAAGTTCTCAAACACTCTACTTCAAAGGGGTTTCTCTCAATGCAAGAGTGATTACGCACTGTTTATCCAACATTTCAAGAACCATTTCTTGTTCCTTCTGGTGTATGTAGATGACATTGGCTCATCAGCAATAACCTCACAGCACTTGAAGATTTCAAAGTCTTACTGAATAAAGATTTCAAACTCAAAGATCTCAGTAAGCTACATTTCTTCCTTGGCTTTGAGTTCTGAAGAGATCATAAAGGAATTTTTATGGGTCAACAAAAATTTATCATTGAGTTATTGCAATCTATGGGTTACATCAACTGCAAGCCCTGTCACAGTCCCATAACACCACAAGCTAAACTGAGCTTGAGTCTTGGAGAACCACTTGATGAGTCTTCCATTACATTATACAGACAAGTCATTGGAAAGCTACTATATCTCAGCAACTCAAGACCTGACATTTCATATGCAGTGAATAAGTTGAGCCAGTTCATGTCAAGACCTACAAAAGATCATTTAATAGCTGTACATCATGTGTTAAGGTACCTCAAAGGAACTCCAAATTATGGCATTCAGTTTTCTTCTAAATCATCCCTGGAAATGCAAGCTTAATTTGATGCTGATTGGGGAGGTTGCTTGGACACTAGGAGGTCCACAACAGGTTACCTTTTCTATCTGGGAGACTCACTCATATCTTGGAGATCAAAGAAGCAAAATGTGGTCTCCAGAAGTTAAGCTGAAGCTGAATATAGGGCACTGGCCATGACAGTGTGTGAACTTAAGTGGCTACAATCACTTCTACAAGAGTTGCACATACAGATACCAAATGTACCTATAGTCTTTTGTGACAGCATTTCAGCCATTCACATTGCTCACAATCCAGTCCTCCATGAGAAGACAAAACACATAGAGATGGATTGTCATCTGTCAGAGACTTGGTTCAAGATCATGCTATCATCTTGAGACATGTGCCCAGTGATCCCCAATTGGCAGATGTTCTTACAAAGCCTCTCCCAGTACCCCAATTTCAATTTCTCATTAGCAAGTTGGGAGTGACTAGTTTTCACTCTCCAACATGAGGGGGAGTATTGGAATTCAGAGGGAATATTGATTTATTTCATGTTTCATGGGTGTCTTTCATAATAAAGAAAAGAAGAGTGGCAGTCTTTTTATTTACAAGAAACTTATATCTGTTTTGTTATGATTGGTGACACATGTCATCATTTCATTGGTTGGTTTTCTTCCTTTTGATTTGCTGAATAAGAACAGCAGAGATGTATTTTTTGTACTTGAGTATTCATGAATGAAGATCTCCGGCTTTGCTCATCTTTTCTCTCCTTCTCTACTTACTTCTTTGTTATGAATTCCAATAGAATTAACCTTGCGTTTTGGGATCTTTTGAAACTTAAACCAGTCTTTTTAGTGATGGACGATCTACAATTACCCAAGTTTGATCTTTTGTTCATATTCTATTACCCAAGATACAACAAAACCCAATTTTAGCACATTGAAATGTTAATATTTGATTTGTTTTTATCTCTTGCTTTGTAAGCGATGTTATAGTTTTCCCTACCATCATAGTCAACTAATTCATTCCTAGATCTTGCAACAATAATCTAGATCGAAGTAGAACAACATTGCTGAAAAATGATTTCTTTGGACATTAATATAGCATTAACCTTACAGTTCATAATCTTTAAACATGCAAAAATGTGTATTTAACAAAGAGTTAATAGACAAACTAAGCTCTGGGCTTGTTGAATCATGTTCGTTCATGTTCCATTTTAGTCCAAGATGGCATATCTAATCACACTGAACATGATTAAGCTAACATTTATATCAAGACTAATTAATGAAACACCATGTTCTAGTGAATAGTTTGATGTTATGTTGGTTATATTGACAAAAATGGAGAATCTTTTATTAATTATGCAAGGAAAAGTATAATCACAACTAACAATCAGAAAAGGACTTCACAATATTCTTATACCCCCTTATTTGTGAATCTATTAAAAAATATTGTAATTTATATCTTTTTTATATGATCAAACCATTTGACTACTGCACTGAGGTTTGGTTTGCATCTGGGAATGGATACACTGTTCATACTTTGAAGTCCTATATAAATTATTTTATATTTGCTGCATTAGAGGTTCTCAGTAAATTATTTTACATTGATTTAACCATAATAGAATCCCATGAGTAGATTGAAAATTGTGGAAATGACGTTGTAGTTCTACACATAAATGGCTTTGTAAAGTTGAGGGAATTATGTTACTGGTCTAACTAAATATGATCGAGCGAATGATAGGATGTAAATAAAACTATCACGGAAACATGTTTTGTTAAGTATAAAAATTAATCTAATTTATGCGGACTGATACACAGTTGAGATCGATGAAGAAATAGTTACGCGTATAGACATATTAGCTACCAAATGCTACATATATGATGAACTTCCAGAATCTCTAAAAACATAACCTGCATGAAAGCAAAAAACATGATTTGTAGATCCAACTAATGAAAACATCGGAAACAAACGTAGATGACCCGCTTTCTTGACATACTCACTTTCGAGACTACAAAACATTTTTATCCTTCTCAAACCAACGTAGATGAATACTATTGCATACTGATGGTTTTACTTTTAAAGCCCAAAGGTTGCTAACATTTAATTCATACATGCATGCGTATAGAAATATATGCATGTATATGAACAAAAACTTGCAGAGATACGAAGTTTCACTTTAATTACAAAGTAGTCCAATTTTCAATGAAATGAATGAGAGAATAAATACATGATTATCTAGGTGGAAAAAGTATATGACGTGTCAACTTGTAATTGGCTTATCATGCCATATGGAAAAAGATTCTTGCCAAATGTCAGTCAGATACCCTCATCTCACATCACACGTGGCGAAAGAACAGACCATCTCCCTTGCTTTTATAATAATAATAATAATAATAATAATAATAATAATAATAATAATAATAATAATAATAATAATAATAATAATAATAATAAGGCTTAATTACTTAATGCATACCTCCAGTATAGTGAAACTAACACATTGCAACTGCCATTTATGGAATAGGCTTATTGCATCCCCCATTTGTTAAAAATCATACTTATTACAAACTGGTAAAAAATTCAAAACACCCTCAACATAGAGAGGGGTAAATTTGGCAATACAGAAAAAATCAATTCATATAAAAGTTTAAAAGTAAAATAAAGAAGAAAAAAAAAGTTGGGATGAAGAAGCTCAGCTTCCCTCTCCATCGTCTCTCTTTCTGCCTTCCTGATCTTCTCCGTTTCATCTCTACTCAAACCCCATCTAAAAGCCACCAACGTCGCCGGAGAAGGAAGCTATGAAGCTATGGTCCTGAGGAGGCCCAGTGGAACAGATCGGAACGAGGGTATAGCACTGCAGAAACTACCCAAAATCGAATCCAAATCAGAGAATTCATCTAATTTGTTATCGATTTCGATTTGTATTGCAAGCAAAGTGTTGGTTGAAGATGTGGTCTGGGTTCGAGCCTCCCGAATCTGGGTTTGAGCCGCCAAATTTGGGTTTGAGCCGCCTAATCTGGGTTTGGGTTTTTTTGGATGAATAGTGGGTTTGGGTTGATTTGTGCTGGATCTCGCGTGGTTTGGTTTATGGTTTGATATTAGAAAGGAGGGATTGAAGGAGGTTGGAGCCCTAATCGAGGGTTTGAATTGTAAGGTGATTTGTTTATTTGGGTACTGTTTAACCTAGGAACTATCTATATTCTAAACTAGTTGCTCCATATGTTTATTAAATCTACTAAGGTAAGATACGAAGCTTTCAACATCCGAAATTTCTGGTTTTTGCTCATGTAGATTCATTGGGTTGCCAGAATTTGAGCTTGAATAGCCTGAATCTGGGCTCAATCGCCGGAATCTGGGTTCAGTGGCGATGTTGGTGCGGTGCATCGGTGATTGTGGCGGTGTGTTATGATTATTCATACATGAAAGTGAATAGACAATTGTACCCTTCCAATAAAAGGACATCATAGCCACACAAAAAACCCAGTGTCAATAAGTAGGGTTTATCGAAAATGGGGGTTGGAATAAGCCTATTCTAGAAGTGGGGGTTGCAATGTGTTAGTTTAGGTATACTGGAGGTATGCGTTAAGTAATTAAGCCTAATAATAATAAAGATAAAGATAAAGATTCCATATCACAGAAGGCAAATTTGATGTTCTTGACCCAATCTCGAACCCTCTAGGAACTGTATTGATGTTTGATTCGGGTACTGGTGATTTCTACATTTGAGGGTCTTGCTAGTTTTGACATTTACTTATAACTGTTATCAACTTGTTCAAGTGGATTGCTTTGAGTATCTGGAGAGAGACGAGAAGCGGAGGTATATCGGGTGCGATCCATTGTTGCTTTAATCTGTTCTACTCTTTTATTTGATGATTGCCATCCTTATGATTTAAATCAGAAAAGAATAGGGTCTGTTATTGATCGTAAATCTATACGATTTTTTTTTTTTGCTCAGAGAACCTGTGATTTATTTGTTGGACAGATCTCCAGGATTGGAATGGAAGAAAGTTTAGATCGAATTTCTGAATTACCAGAAGGTATTATGCACCACACTTTTTCTTTTCTGCTCACCAAAGATGTTATTCGAGCTGCTGCTACATGCAAGAGACTGTACCAGGTCTGGACTACCCTCATTACTTGGATCTCGATCTAGACTTCTTCCCGCCCGTCTTGCCGTCTCCAGTGAAGGAGAACGCAATGGAGGAGGTCGAGGAGGGTGAGAATAAGGATGCGGCAGTTGTATCAAAAGATGATGTATCAGATGATGATGTCGAGGAGGTCGAGGAGGAGGCTGATGTTATTGTGTCGAAGTCAGATTCGGATGACAATGACAAAAAGGATGAAAAGGATATTCAAATTGTTGGATCCGAATTAGATTATGACTCCGAGGTGGAGGACTACGAAGAAAATGTGAGTAAGAGGGAGAAATTATTGGCAAAACTTTGGTGCGTCCCTGTGGTAACCGGCTAAGCCGGTACTTGTCGGTTATTACGAAAATGGCATCTACCGGACAAAAACAGTAGCCCCAGGGAAGATTCTTTTTTAACCGAGATAGTATTGTTAACACTTTAGAATGAACAAAGCTCAATAAGATAATTTAAGGATAACACTGATTAAGCCTTAGTTAGGCAGATTAATATTTAAGATAATAAATATTTCATTTAATAATATGAAATATAACATTGTTAAAAAAATCTAAATCCTTAACTAAGCACAGCAGAATTAGAATTAAATAGAGGAGAAACAATCTTACTTTGAAATTAAAACGATTAAAATGACAAAAATCACAACATACAACAGTTTCAAATGAAAAGAGTGGGCTTTGAAGCATTCTCGGCCCCTACGAGTCTCCTACTCAACGTTGTTACCTCCTCCTGAAGTTGTTGGAGATCTAGAGAACAACACGGACTGGGAAATTCATCTTCGCAGTAGAAATAGTTGCATTGGTAATATCTAGGCTTGGCGCAATTCCAAAACGTGCGTCCATCATTTTCGGGCATATGTGCGGTACAAATTACCGGGTAACGGCCACTATAACAATTCTCAGGCCTACACCCTGACCTCCGGGAAGCATCTCCTCATGAATATGAAGGTGGGTTGCTTGGTGAGGGTGAAGAGCTTACACTATGTTGAGACATTTTTTTAGAAAGAAAGAAGAGAAGGGTGACTGAGAAGGAGAACTGATAAGATCTGAGAGTGAAGAGAGAAATAAAGAGTTAGTTTAGAGTGGTTTAAGATAGTATTAAAAGAGGGGAGTGGGTAGGTAGGTAGATATAAATTCAGATATATACAGTTAAGGTAGAAACCTTAACAGTTTAGAATGGAAATTTAATAACCTAGTAGTGCACTTATTAATTAAGTTTTGGTAGGTGAGGGTAGTTCGCCAACACCAAATGCACCTTAAGTAAACTTAACTGGACAATTTGTGTTCACAAAAAAGAACAAGCCATTTTTCAGAAAACAACACAAGCCATCAAATAATAAGCCAACAAACATTATCTTATCAAACTTTGGGAAACATTGTTCATGCCATACATTCTCCCAAACAACCAAAAACATGTACAGACATGAATATTTTTCATATTACAAAATCCCCAACAACATAAAACACAAATTCACTTTTTTCCCTTCTTCCCCGCCAACTTTCCAGCCGACTTCCTCTTCTTCATCCCGGACTTCAATGAAACATTAGGAATAGTATGAAATTTCTGGTACATGTTCTGGAACTCATAGACATTCCCTTCAACAGACTTGAAGTTAATTAATTCTTTAAAAATATGGGCAAAGTTCATTTTGTAGTCTGATCTAGCCAATTCATTTGCAATCCAGATTATGAGCTGATCCACTTGGACAGAGAAATCCTTCTTTGGAGTTGGAATCAGGTCCCACAATCGGGTCATGAAAAGGAAGACATGAAGGCCACAATCATTCCTGATAGATTAATCAGAATACAGTTGTAATACGTAAGATAGAAATTTTAACACATTAGTTATAATATATAATGAATTAGATTATTACCCGTTCGGTTGTTGGACATCGTCGTTCATGTACACACAACCCACTTTCTGTGTCATCCTGGTACTCTGGGTAGGAGGATAGAACCTTGTGCATTTGATTAAATTTTCAAGCTACATTCCTCTCATCATACCCAAATCCAGACTCCGAGTCCAAGATGAATATTTCCTTGTCGTCGAAGGAAATGACCATCATGAACCAGTGGGTCTGATGGACATTCATCGGCAGGGAAATCTATTTCATTAACAATTCAAAATAAAATAAGTTCAACAAAATATGAAAGTATAAAGCAACTTGTATTGATAGAAATCGTAAAACTTACGTATACCATCTCGCTCCACGTTCGTCCATAATGATCGAACACTTTGAAAAATTCAAGACCCTTCGTGGACTGAACAAGAATTATAATTAATGATGTCATTTTGTAGATGATTTTTTAATTGAGTGATATTATTAAATGACAAGGGATTGAAATTACGGCATAAACAGTGTCGAGGTACCAAATCCGCTTGATTCCACCAAAATCTGCGGCTCCTTTCTTGCAGATGAAGGAATTGAAAGTATGCATCCATCACATAATTGTTTAAAAAGTGAATAGAACAGTGATATGATGATGGGAAATGATTACATATGTCTTAAGAAACTCCGTTAAATCAAAAAAATAAATGAATACTTACTTCGCTGTCAGACCACTTTTCTTCTCTAAAGCGCCACGCGCAATACCTTGTTAGTTTTTCATAACCACCCATGTCAACAAGCAACTCACTGCAGAGTTAATAAAAAATCAAACCATAAATACAAGCAAATTTTGTGTCGTATACAAATTATTTAGGAAATTTGAATGTTTACACTTACTCTCGCAATCTTTGTGGAACTCTGGGATTCATGTTTTTATCGTCGTACCGAGGCTCATATTTGTGGGTCATAAAGAAATGAAGCTAGCATTGTTCCGGGGCAGGCATCTCTAAGAGACAGGTTAATTTCTCAAGATTCTTTTTTTTCTTATGCCGCGATACCGTATTAAATCCTCTAATGATCCACAAGGCATTTCCCCAGACAGACCCATCAAAGTTTCTCCTTGGGTTCTCCACCCAATAAATCAACAATTAATTAGAGATGTGAAATTGTAAACATAGGCCTTAAGTCTAAAGTTAAACAGTTAATTCAACTACCTCAGTGTCAGAGCTGACTTTGCCGACCACCTCCAACGAAGAGTTAACCTCATCCTGATCCATCTTCTTCTTCTTCTCAGGAGGCTCTTCTTCTTTATCCTCTTCACCCCCTTCTTATTTTCCCCTCCTTCCTCTTCCTCCTTCTTTTACCCTCCTTCATCTTCTTGCTTCTTCATCTTCTTCCTTCTTGCTCTCCTTATCCTTCATCCTCTTTCTTCCATCTTCCCTATCCTCCTTAAATAGAGCATTTCTCTTGTCGTTTTTGTTTTCAGTCGCAAACATGTCCAAGAGAGTCTCCGGGTCAAACTTCTCTGCCAGCTGTCCCGCAATCTCCTTCAAATAATCCCCTGGTGGAAGAATTAATTGAATTACAGGTGCAGCAACCTTCTCAATAATTTGCTCTTCATCACTTTTGTTCAGCTTCGACTAGAAAGAACAACAGAATATAGAGGTTAACAATTAAGATAAGGACATTAAGAGGAAAAAAGATCACATAATGTTACTGTTAAATGTGACTCGCATTCTTTTTCAAAGAGACATACTTCCATCTCTTTGATACATCAGATGTCTCCCAAAATTTCAACCTGGGAATTGCTTTCTTGTCTTTGTAGCCTTTTGGATTGTCTAGAAACTTGGGGCAGAACTTTTCCAAGTACAAAATATAGAAAATATAATCACAAAATCAAAGGACAACGTCTTAGAAAATTACCACAAGAATGAGCACGTAACCATTTCCGTGTAAGGTTTCCCCAGTCTGGGCCTTCACTTGTTGTGTCCTGAAGTGATCAAGCTACAAGGCTGCCCAGTTCACCTCTGTCAGGTGCTCCAAGTCAACAACAAGTTTGGCCAACCCAGACTGGACTCCTTGTCTCCCGATTGGCATCCCTAGGCCCCTAAGTCAAACAAACAGCCTTTTGATTCCACTCCTCATTGAACAACTTCTTATTCGTCTTGAACCACGGAAGATACTCACTGACCTTTGTGTTTTCCTTGAAAAAGCCAATTCTTTGTACCACTTCTTGTAGAACCGGGAGATCGACCTCCCGAAACTCAGTTGTTCCGCTGCATCTTACTCCAAGGAGCCAGCCGTCAACTTCTGGGGTTATCTCCACAGTCTGACCGTGATCCGTCAAGTACCCGTCGGTGTCAAATGAGTTGTATAGGAACTGGTTGAAAGACTCGGGGGTTTCTGAAATCTTTAGGTTATTTAGTCCTCCAAGCCCCACTTTGTCCAAATATGACTGATGTACATCTGTGATATCATCAAAAAGAGCGATAAAAGAGGCCGACTCATATAGCTTTGGAAGCGCCTTGGGTTCTTCAGCTTCTTCTTGATTTGCCCTATCTCACCGGTGGGTTTTCTCTTCACAGTATATCTGATTTACTCTTCTTTTTTTCTTCGGCAAAAGCTTTGAGATAGAACTGGCCAGGCTTCCATTCAACGTTTATATTCCGTCAGACCTCATCGTTCATCTTCACATCAGGATCTCATTTCCTAGGATTTTGCATCCGAACATTTCTACAACAATCATGAGACCATAAAGAAAATTATGTTACAATTCCAAGTACTAGAGCCATAACATATAACACACACCATCAAACATTTAAAATCAAAGACATTCATTAGAGATAATGTAATAACATGCAAATTATGATTATTGAACAATTAATGGTATAGAAAGGGATGTTAAGAGTTTAGAACAAGTGTGCAGGATAGTATACATTGGCTTCACAAGTGAAACAAAATTTTATGAGATTAATTATTAGAGAGAAAACTTACTTGAATCTGACGTAAGAATTCATGACATTTCCATGATGGGCTTTATCGTCACTGTCATCTTATCTGCTCTTTTCCACATGTTTGTATTTTTCATCATCTTTCTTCTGTTCTTTCCTGTCCTCCTATGAATCCTCCTCATCTTCTTCATCATCATATCTATTCTCTTTCACAGGTTTGTATTCTTCATCACCGTCCTTCTGTTCCTCCTCGTCCCCCTCATGCTCTTCAGCCTCTAGGATATTTTCATTTGTCCTTTGCTGAACAGTGTATTGGTTTATATCAATCTCTTCATCACTAGAGACTTCAATCGCTTTTTGATCAGACCTTTCTATTTCATCTTGATGTAACTTTCAGAATACTCTATACAGTTTTACCAAAAGTTTGTGAGGCAGATCAGTCCCTCTGTAGCCCATAGTAGATTTTTGATGTTCACTATCATAAGTAAACAGTTGCAAAACTTAAGTAAACCTTTAAATTACAAATAAGGCAATTAGAATTTCATAGATTAAACATCTAACAATTAATTTAAATGTATTAACAGTGCATTGTGAAAGATTACAATTAACAAAAATTAATATAGGACAAAGTGATAAGGCATAAAATATAATCTCAAAATTAGTTTTTAAGAAAGAGTTATTAATCCATTAAACAGCATGATTAAAAAGTAGGACAAAATATTTCTCAAAAAAAAGAAGAAGGACAAAGTGTTAAGTACAGGTGAATACTTACATGAATAGGTCAAATCCAGGAGTAGGCTTCACCTCTGCATCTTCAGAATTCTCGCGCTTAGAAGCATTATGTTTTCTTCCTTTCTTCAATGCCTTTGGTAGGTGTGGATTATTCCGGGTTGATCTCCTTGGGACACTCTCAGTGTGCTCTTCCTTATTTTCTTTCTCATTCTTCTTAGTTTTTTTCTTCTCTGGACTCTTATTATTCTCAACTATGGCAGCAACCTCAGCCAATTTGGCCAATTTGTCATATTCAGCATTCGCCATTTCAAAATTCACCGTTGATAAAGGAATTGCATCTATTCCATCTCCAAAATTCTTCCGACCAATTTTATGAGTGGATAATGGAATTGAATCCCGTTATCTTTCAGGTGTGCTAGAGTTTCTCTCGACTCTGTTATTCGCATCATCTTCTTCTTTAGATCATTGTTTTTGAAGAGCTTTCTTGTCCGCCATCGATTCTGTATGGAGCTTGAAGGGGAAGTGATGAAGATGGACAAGATGAAGAGGAAGTTGCAAAACTGGAGAGAGAGGGAGAGAGAGAGAGAGAGTTTTATAAAAGTGAATGAAAAGGTATAACTGTAGAGGCCTTAGTAAATGGGACTCTGCAAATGGAACTGTTCCAAAATTAAATGCATCGTGGACTGTGAGTGGCAGTTGAGGCGGTTGAATGTGAATGGACCACTCTTTCAAAATTTTCGAATTTCAATTTTTTTTCCGAGAATCAATTTCAAAAGTTTCAAAATGAGATACAATTTCTAAATGTTGAAATGTTTAACCGATCTTTCTAAAAATAAGAAAGAGTATAAATTTGTGTATTTATTTGACAGACTCTTAAAAACTCATTCTAAACATCTAAATTTACCTTTCAGAATGCAAAACCTAGAGAGGGTTCTATCTTAAAATATATATCCCTGTAAAATGCAACTTATTTTGGTTTCTTCGTCGATTGAATAACTCAGGGTGTCACCATGTGTCCTGAACAACATACCAATGTCAAGTGTGGGAGGTATTTTGAAATTGCTTCAAGTTGTGTAACTCTAAGTTACCTAAAAAGACCCAAAATGAATGAAAACTCGATGATTGTACGAGTTCGGCCATGAAATGTGCCCCATGCATGCCAAATATGATTTAATGTCCTAATTGTGTCATTTTAACGAGCCAGGGAGTTTTGAGGTGACACCCAACTGTGGGACTTGAACAACGAGGGATAGGGGTGTAACCGACTATCGACATTGTGAGACTTAACGTTGTGAAAAGTCATCATGTGTTGTAAGTCTCCAAATTGCTATTAATAAGCCGTATAGTGTTATTAAGTGTTGAATGGTGGCACACATGAGGTGCATATACATCAATCAAACTCAATTTGTGTAACGCGTACCCATTAGAAACATTGTTCTTTCCCATTAACTACAACACCAACAGAATAATGTACTCAATTTGAGGATTTTGTGCCTCCCTTGTGTTTGTACCATGCATGGCAGTGTGCAAAACCTCCAAAAATCCATATATTGGCATCTTTGTCTATTGATTTGACTGAGTATTAAGAACTCATTGTAAACATCTAACAATATCTTCCAGAATGTTAAACCCTGGAGATAGTTCTATCTTAAAGTTTGAAATATATATCCTTGTAAAATGCCACTTATTTTCGTTTCTTCACTGATTGAATGACTCAGGGTGTCTCCATGGGTCCTGAACAACATACCAATGTCAAGTGTGGGATTATTTTGAAATTGCTTTAAGTTGTGTTCCTCTAAGTTACCTAAAAATACCCAAAATGAATGAAAGGTCGATAATTGTACGAGTTCAGCCATGAAATGTGCCCCATGCATGTCAAATATGATTTAATGTCCTAAATGTGTCATTTTAACGAGCCAGGAAGTTTTGAGGTGACACCCAACTGTGGGATTTGAACAACGAGGGATAGGGGTGTAACCGACTATCGACATTGTGAGACTTAACGTTGTGAAAAGTCACCATGTGTTGTAAGTCTCCAAATTGGTCTTAATAAGCCATATAGTGTTAGTAAGTGTTGAGTGGTGGCACACATGAGATGAATAGACAAAAATCAAACTCAATTTGTGTAATGCGTACCCATTGGAAACATTGTTCTTTCCCATTAACTACAACGCCAACAGAATGTTGTACTCAAATTCAGGACTCTGTGCCTCCCTTGTGTTTGTATCATGCATATCAGTGTGCAAAACCTCCAAAAACCCACATATTGGCATCTTTGTGTATTGATTTTACTTATTATTAAGAACTCATTCTAAACATCTAACCTTATCTTCCAGAATGCTAAACCCTAGAGATAGTTCTATCTTAAAGTTTTAAAATATATATCCCTATAAAATCCGCTTGATTCCTTCGAAGTCCCGGCTACTTTCGTGCAGATGAAGGAATTTCATGTAAGCATCCATCACCTCGTCGTCAAACCACATTTCATCGCGGAGGCGTCATGCGGAATACCTTGTCAGACTTGCCATACCATCCATGTCAAGAACTTTCTCCCTGTAGATTATATAGCATACACAACCAGATGTACAAACATAATGCATGCAAAACATATGAATTATTTCGGAAGTTTGAATGTAAATAAACCTTACTTTTCCAATTCCGGTGGAACATGGGTATTTTGTGCTTGTCGTTGTACGAGCTCTCAAACTTGTGTGACATGTAGTAATGGAGCCAGCAATGTTTTGCTTCAGGAATAGGTGGGAGAGATGTCAATTCATTAGGATTCATGTGTTGCGTACGCAGCGATATCCTCTTCGACCCTCTAATGATCAATTCTGCCTTTCCTCAGAAAGTCCTAACAAGTTTCCCCTTAAGTTCTTCGGAGAACCATGAACAAGGAATCTCTCTGGAGGTACATTGGAGGCCTCCTAATAAATTAAAAAAAATCATAAGGGGTGTTAAAATTTTAAGTAGAAATCTTTATTATTAAGTTAACATAGTTAACACATTTACCTCAGTGCTAGAGCTGATTGTGTAGACCACCTTCATCGGAGAGTTAACCTCAGCCTCCTCTATCTCTGCTTCTTCTTAGCTCTGAATTCTTCTTCATACTTTTCATTCTCGTTCTTCTTCCCAGCTCCTTCCTCTTCCCCCTTTTCCTTACCCCCTTCCTCTTCCTCAATCTTCTCATCTTCTTCATTCTTCTTCTTCTCTACTTCCTTCTTTTTATCCTCTTCCTTCTTTTTCTCTTCTCCATTCTTCTCCTCCTCATCCTTATTTTTATCTACTTCATTCTTATCCTCCTCATCCTTCTTCTTCTCTTCGTCCTTCTTCTTCTTTTCCTTTCCTTCCAGGGCCAAAAAATGCTCAGGATGAAACTTTCCACCAGCTGTCCCACAATGTACTTCCACAAATCCTCTGGTGGAGGCATTAGTTGGACTACTTGTGCAACAACTTTCTCAATTTTGGGCTCATCGTAAGCTTTTTTCAACTTCAACTACATAGAACTACAGAAGAGAGAGACTAAAAATTAAGATATAAACCTTAACACATAAATAGAATTCCTAAATGTTACTGTATAAGTTCACTCACATTCTTGTTTTGTGATACATATTTCCATCTATTTGAAACATCAGATGTTTCCCAGAACTTCAACCTTGGACTTGCTTGCTTTTCCTGGCAACCATTTGGATTTTCCAGAAACTTTGGGCAGAACTTTTCCAAGTACAAAAGCTAGAAAAAAAATGTCAGCATTTAAGAAGTAGGTTTTAATTTATTAAAATTCATGCTTAAAATATCTGAAAAAGTGTTAAAAAACTTACCAAATCAGCACGCAACCAGTTCCGCGGAGGGTATTGCCAGTATGGGCCTTAACTTGTTGTGTCCTGAAGTGATCAAGCCATAAGGCTGCCCAGTTTACCTCTTTCAGGTGCTCCACATCAACAACAAGTATAGCAAGACCTATCCGTACCTCCTACTCGTCCTATCGGTATTACTAGTGCACCCAAGATCAAACAAACAACTCTTTTCTTCCGCTCATCATTTAACAGCAGCTTGATCTCATCCGCCTTGAACCACGAAACATATTCACGGAAGTTTTGTTGTCCTTGATGAGGCCGATCCGTTCTTCAACTTTGCGGAGAAAAAGCGGATCGACCTCCGGGAACTCTGTTTCTCCGGTGCATCCTAATAGCCACCCAACAACTTCCGGTGTTATCTCCACGGTGCGGCTGTGCCCTTTCAAGTACCCGTCGGTATCGAAGCACTTGTAAAAGAAGTGGTTGAATTCCTCTGGGGATTCTGTGATCTTTAGGTGTTGCAGTCCTCCATGGCCCACTTCGTGCATCTATGCCGTTTGTTCAATTGTCATTTCTTTAAAAAGATTGCGAGTAGAGGGCAGGCATATGTAACTCTTGAATCTCCTTGGGTTCTTCAGCTTTTTTTCTGACTTACCCTTCAACTTGGCTTCAGCCACTTTCTTCTTCAACTTTTCCTTCTTCACCGTGGACTTCCTAGTCAAAGTACCTTCCCTTTTGCGCTTGTATTTTTCTTTGGCAGGCGCTGTGAGATAAGGTTCCTTCTGGTTATTGCTCATGCTCCTAAACTCCAAGTTGATACTTTCTCGTACCTCTTTGGTCATCCTCATTTTAGGGTCTATTTTCAGAAGCTTGTGCATCCTCACATTTCTACAGAAATTATGAAAAATAAAAGTTCAATTTAAAGTTATAGAGACATAACATATATCAAACATCAACAAAAAGTTAAAATTAAAGCTAAATCCATTAGAGATGAAGTAATAACATGCAAAATTTAACAGAATGGGCAGTTAATTTATTAGATTGAGATTTTAATAGTTAAGAAGTAAACTGCAGAACAATAGACACATTATGAAACAAACTTTTTGCGAGAGTAAAATCATACTTGAATCTGATGTAAGCATTCATGGCATTACCATGGTGAGGTTCATCATCCCTCTCATCCATTTCATCTTCTAGGTATTCATCATCATCTCCTTTGTATTCCTCCTCATCTCCCTTCTCTTCCTTCTCTTCCTCATCTGACTCCTCCTCCTCATCTTCTTGCTCTTCAATCTGTTTGTCCTTCTTATTCTTCCTCTTCTCAAAGCTGTATTGTCTTACATCATGATCCTCATCACTTGAGGATTCCAAGGCTCTTTTCTCGTAGTTGTCTCTTTGCTCCTGTGGTAAATTGCAGAACAGTGCATACATCGGTACCATAAGTTGGTGAGGCATATCCTTCCCTTTAAATTTGAAAGAAAATTTCCTCTCCTCGATGTCATATGTAAACTGTTGCAAAACTTAAGTAACTGCTTTTAATGAAAAGGAAATCAAATTTCTAACAATCATAGGAATTGTCGATAATTAAGAAAATGCTATTAACAGTTAATTATCAACACAACAAATTACTGAAGGAAGATATATCAATACTTTAGATAGCATTTATAATTGTATTGTACGTAGAATTAATATTAAAGTTCATGTTTTTAACTGAAGATTACTTACATGAACATGTCAAATGCAGGTTTGTGCTGGATGTTCATCACTTCATCTTCGAAACTCTTTCCCTTAGATGCCTTTTTCTTTCCCTTTTTCTTAAACGGTCTTGGCGGGGGTGGCTTTTTCCTGGGTGACCTCCTTGGGATGTTCTAAATTTTTTTCTCCTCCGAAGCGAAATGAAGCTGCTTCCCTGCTTTCTTCTTCCTCTCAATGTTTTCCGTCTCTAGATTCTTTCTCTTCTCAACTGAGGCAGCAGCTTCAGCCAATTTGATTATGCCACTAGCATCCTCGAACTGTGGTCCGTCAACAATTGATAAAGGAAGGAATTTTGTTGAATTTACCCAGTTTTTTCTACCAGTTGCGTAAGTAAAGTTAGGGTTTGCCTCCTTTGTCTCTTCATGTGAATCCCCTCCTCCAATTTTGGCTTTTCTAGGGTTTCCCTCTTCGGTGTTGGGGGCACCATCTTGTTCAGTGACATCCCCTACGGGTTCTTGAGGCCGAGATCCTCGAACTTTGGTTTGGTTTAAGATAGGAGAGAGGGCATTTGCAGTTAAATGGACTTCCAAATTAACCGGACTAACCTCCTCATCGACCGGAACTTCATTTAGATCTAAAATCACTCGTTCGAAGTCGTTGGAAAGTGAAATCTGCTCACCAACGCCTGCATCTTCTTGATCCGCCATTGATTCGAGATAGAGATGGAAAGGGAAGTGGAATTTGAGAAACTGAAGAGAGATATATAGAGAGAGCGAGTTTGAGAAAATTGAGAGAAAAAGTCACAGTAGAGAGAGAGAGAACTGAGTAGAAATGGGTGTGAATGAAGTTGTAGTGGTTGTCCTGTAGTGAATTTGATGGGACAACATACTTCAAAATTTTCAAAATTCAAATTTTTCAAAAGTGTCCTCTACATTTCTAGAAAATTCTACCCCATTTTTAACAGCTCCTTCTTAATGTAAAAATTTTTGTTTTTTTGTTTTTTGAGTTTGTGGAGTGTCATAATAGATGTTATTTTGTATTATTGGATTATTATCATCTTAGTATTGGCACGACAGTGTGTACAACCACCAAAAACATAAGCATTGGCATCTTTGCCTTTGGATTTGACTGTGTCTTAGTATCTCCTTCTAAATATCTAATTATAATGTCCATAATCCTAAAACCTTGAAAACTTTCTATCATATTTTTTTTAAATACTTATACCTATAAAATTTAATTTGTTTTTGTTTATTCAACGACTGAATAACTCAGGGAGTCACAATGTGTCCTGAATAACATAAAAAATTTCAACTGTTGGAGTTATTTTTAAAATATTCAAAGTTAAATTTCTCTAATTTACCTAAAAGGGTCCAAAATGGACGAAAAACTCGAGAATTTTACGTGTTCAATCATGAAATGTGCCTCATGTATGCTAAATGTGTTTTCAAGTTACAATTATATCATTTAAATGAGCCAGATAGATTTGAAGTCACACCCAACTAGGACGAGTGAGAAACGGGGATGCCAAATGTGCCCCATGCTTGCCAAATGTGTTCTCAAGACAGTCAATGAGAGATCCAGTGAGAGAAACAAATTGGCCTTAATTTGAATATTTGTTAGCTTTGCAACTTTTACCTTATTGGGTTATGTACTTTTTCTTGTTAGTAGAGTTTATTTAAAACACTTTTTATTGCTAGGAGAGTTTATTTAAAAATATGCTATTTCAAGGTATCTCACATTCTTAGATAACATGAAACACTCTCATATGAACAGCTCATATGGTTCATTCTATAAACTTAAAAGTGCTATCTTAATTACTAAAGTAAATATCCTTAACGTTAGAGGTTCAATTCACTTACATTATTGAAACACTGAAACTAAAAAGGTCTTGGTAGTTGAGTAATTTATCATATCACATCCATAAATTAACGAGGAGATAAACTTTTCAGAGATTTCGTAGTTTTTAAGGTAATACCTTAAAGCATTCTTCTTGTCTTTATGCAATTTGTTTTCCAAATAGTGCAATAATATTTTTGGTGGTTGGGGTCTTCGTATTTGAATATCAGGGTGAGAAGGAAGTCAATGAGAGAACCATTGAGATAAACAAATTGGCCTTAAGTTGATTATTTATTAGCTTTGCAACTTTTACCTTATTGGGTTATGTATTTTTTTGTTAGGAGAGTTAATAAAAAAAAAAATCTTGAAAGGAGAGTTTATTTAAAGATCTGCTATTTTAAGGTATCACACATTCTTAGATAAGATGGAACACTTTCATATGAACACCTCATATGGCTTGGTAGTTAGGAGATGAACCTTCAGCTTTTCCTGCTAATGTGGCTAGAATTTAAGGATATGATTGGGCTGGTTCATTTATGTTATGCATTGAATGGTCCTGCTACTCACAAAATAAGCTTAACGAAACGTTTCTATCTATATACTTAACATTGCTATCTTAAATCCTACTACTGAGTTCATAACCGTTAGAGGTTCTATTCACTGACACTAAGGTCTTGGTAGCTGAGAAATTTATTATATTACATCCATACATTATTGAGGAGATAAACTTTTCAGAGATTTCATAATTTTTAAGGTAATCCCGTAAAGCATTCTTGTTGTATTTATGAAATTTGTTTCCCAAATAGTGAAATACAACCTTTTCGTGGTTGGAGTCTTCTCATTTGAATATCAGGGTGAGAAGGAAGTCAATGAGAGAACCAGGGAGATAAACAAACCAATTTTAGATGAGAGGGAGCGAAATTTGTGAGAGTGTAGTTCATGGCATTCAAAATCAATTTGTGTATGTACTTTTTTTTTGTTAGTTGAGTTTATTTAAAACACTTTTTGTTGCCAGGAGAGGTTATTTAAAATTATGAGATTTGAATGTATCTTACATTCTTAGATAGGATGGAACACTTTCATATCAACACCTCAAAAGGCTTTGTAGTTATGAGAGTTAACTCAAAATTGATGGACGTTCAGCTTTTCCTGCCAATGTGGCTAGAATTAAGGATATGGTTTGGATGGTTCACTTATGTTATGCATTGAATGGTCATAAATCTCTGCTACCCACAGAACAAGCTTAACAAAATGTTTCATTCTATAATCTTAACAGTGCTTTCTTAACTACTACTAAAAATTTCATACCCGTTAATGCTTTTATTCATTGACATCAAGGTCCTGGTATTTGAGAAATTTATTATATTACATCCATAAATTACTTATAAGGTAAACTTTTAAGACATTTCTTAGTTTTTAAGGTAATACCTTAAAGCGTTCTTCTTGTCTTTTTGAAATTTGTTTCCCAAATAGTGAAATGCTACTTTTTGGTGGTTGGGGTCTTCTTATTTGAATATCCGGGTGAGAAGCAAGTCAATGATAGAACCAGAGAGAGAAAAAACCCAATTTCAGATGAGAGGGAGCGAAATTTTTGAGAGTGGATTTCATGGCAAATGTTTGGTATCTTTGCCTCTTGATTATGAGGAAGAAGAATACGATTTTGACATCTTGGATGAAGATGAATGTTTTGAGATCACTCTTACAGAGAACTATGGACAAGATACAACCAGGAACTCTATTTTGGTAGTTCTAAATGCAGATATCATACCAGGTATGTGATCTTAATGTTTAAGTTGGTTTATTAAGTTTTTAGATAGTAATTTCAAGTTGTCTGCAGGTATAATGGTTACCAAGGAAGATGTTATGGCAATGTATTTTGAAAACGAGGTTCATGCTTATGACTGGTACAACCTCTACGCACGGATGCTTGGCTTTGGTATTAGAAGGTGCAACCGCAGGTACTTCGACTCGGAAACGAAGGAATTGATGAAGCCAAGGATCTATGTGTGTGCCCGACAAGTCTTGCGATCCGAGAAAGTTATTTACAAAGAAAATATGAAACATGAGCATACCATAAACACTAGGTGTGTCTGCAAAGCTCGTGTAAAATAATTAAGAAATTCTCCTACCGAGCTTTTTAGGGTGGTTCAATTTGAATCCGAACATTCACACAAACTTTTTGAACCCCAATGCACGAGCAACCACCGGTCACATAAAAAATGGCTTCTCCGGACAAGATATATTCAACTGAAGGAGATGGGCAGAAGACCTTCATGTACATTGACTGTTTGGAGCACAGTCACTATGGCGTTTTCAAGGAGTAATATTACATTCTGAAGTGTGAAACGTGCTATCTTATTTATTAAAATGTCTGCCTATCAGGTTAAATGTTCACTTACCAGTTAACCGTAATCTCTTATATTAAATTAACTCTGTAAACAGTTAAAGATCCATACTCATTTTTAACTGATTTTTCTGTTTCCATAAGAATTATTTATCATGTTTGCAGGTTCAAAACAGGTAAAAACAATGAGCTTCAATGTGTATTCTTGTGTGATAGGTGATCCATGGTAGATTACAAGAGATTTGGTGATGTACTTGTGTTTGACGCAACGTAAAAGACCAACATGTATCAAAAACTGTTTGTAATTCTATCTGGTGTGAACTTTCACTTCCAGACAACTGTTTTTCCTATGCTATTTTCAACGATGAGAAAGCAGAAAATTATGATTGGATTTTGAAGTGCTTGATGAAGGCAATGGATAATAAGAAGCCTTTGTCGGTCATCACGAACGGTGATTTGGCCATGAGAAATGCTATTCTGAAAAACTTCCCAGAGGAAACACATCGTCTGTGTTCCTAGCATCTTTTTCGAAACGCTCAGGCCAATATGAAGTTGGGAGATTCCTTCATGGTTGATTTTAAGAGAGTCATGACGAGTAGGAAACCGGAAAACTATTGGCATGATGATTGGCATGAAATGGTGAACAAATGGAACATCGCTGATAGGACATGGGTCCAGGTTTCCTATATGAACCGGCACTTGTGGGCGGATACATAATTAAAGTTCAATTTTTTTGCATTGCAATCGACAACCTCAAGATGCGAGAGCATTAACAGTTTCTTTAAGTATTTTATGTCCTTCTCGGACAGATTGGAATATGTTGCCAAGGGATTCGTGACCGGGGTAGATAAGCTCCGCAACCCCGAGCGGGAGAAACACTTTCGCATCGACCAATCAGACCCCGTGTTAACAAAGGGGTTCAGAAATATCGAATCCCATGCAGCAGAGGTCTTCACCGAAGCTGGCTTCAATATATTTATGATACAAGCTCGAAAGTGTGAGGATTATAGACTGTTGAAAGTCACAACTGTTCCAGAAGATAAATTGGACTTGTTCTACGTGATGAGAGGTAAAATCAAGAAATCCCCGGTATGTATATCTGTTTTCATTTACATACTTATATACAATGTACACATGTACTTGATTTTAATTGCTAAGGTGTTTTCTCTTCTTTCCTTGCTGTTAACAGACTTATCTAAACTATTTAAATATATGCTTTAATAGTTAAGGTCACATTCTATCAACTACTGTCTACTTTTTTTTAACAGCTTACACTCTGTCTATCATTGAATTGTTTCATATTAAGAGTGCATTCTTAGTTTCTAACCACCCTATCTTTGCCTGCTACAGCAAATTGTTCAATGTCTTAAGAACAATAAGCGTCTCCGATGCACGTGTTTTTTGTTAAGGATCGTAAATTGCATATTTTAGTAGGTTAGTGAACTCCTCTTAACTTACTTTTATGTGTTATTTGCGTGTTATATCCCTAATTCTAGACTTATGCTTGTTTTCGTAGCTTTGGTTGTTTTTGTCTTGTTTTGTAGGTGAGGCAAGCTAGGGGAGAGCTTGAATGATGATTTGAGACGCTTTGGAGGACCTAATTTGAAGAATAGTGAAGATTTAAGGGCTTATTTGAGAAGACAAGAGAAGAATTGGGGCCAATATTGAAGATCTAGAAGTCAAAAGTGAAAGAGGAGGGCAAAATAGATGAGAAACTAATGGAAGTGGGGCTTAAGTGCAAGTTTTGAAACCTTTTAATGGCTCATTTGAAGGATTTTTAACGGAGTGGGGGTCGAATTGTCAATTTCACAAGGCTTTAAGTGAGGAAGGGGGCCTTTTTAAAGCATTCCAACAAGCAAGGGGGGAGCCGGGTGCAATTTTCCAAATCCAGCTCACCCCCTAGCTTGTTTCACGCGGCTCTACTCTCTCTCCCCGTCAAAAAACCCAGCAGCCATTGTAGAGCTCGACCAAGCTCCTTCATAGCTTCACCCCGGGCTCGTTTCTTCACCAAATCAAGCCAAACCGGTCCCAATTTGATCCTTGTTCAACCCTCTATCAAACCCCTCTCTCAATTCGGACCAAGAACCACTCATATAAAAAGCCCAAAATTAGCTAGGGTTCTTGAAGCTTCTTCAAATCAATGATTGAGATGAATTGGGTTCAATTGGAGGGCTGAGATGTGTTCTTGGAGGCCACGAAACAAGTTTTTGAAGTCTATAAAAGCCAAATCAAAGATTGAAGGAAGGGAGGACGAACCAACGCTAAAGCTAGTCGAAATTCTGCCTCTCTCTCTCTTCTCTCTCGGTACTAGCTTGATTCTGGGTTGTGTTGGTGTTTCCGAGCTCGTCCCGAGCTAACACGGAGCCAACAACATCCATAGGAGGAAGAGCTAGGGCTGGGTTCGATTTGGGGCTGTTTTGGAGCACCGTTTGGTCACTATTTTGAGTTTAGTTGCTAATTAGTTGATAAATCTTGTTAGATTAGTTGTTATTAGTTGGTTTTGTGTAGTTTGGAATCAAGTTGTAGTAGTTTGAATCAAGTATTGGTAACTTTGTTCTTCATTTTGGGCATTTGAAGCAAGTTCTTGAGTTGAAACTTGAATTTGATGAAAATGTTCATGAATATGCTTGATATCTCTTGTGTTGCTTGGTTCTTGGATATGAGTAGCTAGATTAATTGTTGGTTGAAGTTGATGAATCTAGGTGTGTTGGGTATGGATTCAATTGTTAAATCAATGAGTTGAGAAGTTCCTCTTGTGATTCATGACTCAACAAGTGTTGGAATACAAATCCGATTTGTAGCTTCATCTTGTATGTGGATTCATGCTTGAATACACATACTTGATAGTTGATACAACTTATTTTTGGATTCCACTAGTGTTCCTCATGAATCATACTTGAATTTGACA
This sequence comes from Linanthus parryae, assembly GCA_023055425.1. Lineage (NCBI taxonomy): Eukaryota > Viridiplantae > Streptophyta > Magnoliopsida > Ericales > Polemoniaceae > Linanthus > Linanthus parryae. The sequence continues at coordinate 45,941,531 of JALGPY010000010.1, read as the reverse complement.
TTAGAATCCATACATATCCTTGTAATATCATTTGGGTGTTGGATTCATGCACAACACTCCTAGATGATTCAACTAAGACCAACTCTTCTCTCAAATTCTACAAACTCTTCTCAAGTTTTGGATTCTCTTTAAAGTAGTTGCTTAGTTTCTTGGAATTGTTCAACAAATACCCTTGCTCCATCAAGTTTGCTTGGTGGATTTTGAAGCTTGGCTAGCTATAAAGCCTTTGGGAAACTTGTTTTGTTAATTTAGTTAGTCGCTTAGTAAGTTCACTAGTTAGCTTAGAGTGTTTAATCTCCTTCCCAATCCCTGTGGAAATCGACCCCGTTCTTACTCGGGTACTACTTAGAACAATATTCCTATACTTGGGAATTATTGTCAACAAGTTTTTGGCGCCGTTGCCGTGGATTGGTGCTAAGAGACTCACTCTTTAGCTACTTTCTTGTTTTGCTTGTTTTTATTTTTAGATACGCTTGAAGAAAAATTCCGGGTTCATTTTTGAACTTTGGAACCAAAAAAAGCGAAAAGTAAAAAAAAAAACACAAAAACATACTCCTAGCTTGTGTTAGGCAACCCTCTTGAACTTAATTTGAGCTTGGGTTGCATGAGTGTGTGACAACGTGATAGTACTCATAGATTGCATCGCACTTTATTTGAAGAAGAGGGTAGAAATCCCTTTAGTGAAAATACTTCTACTAGTTATAGTAGTAGTTTAGCCCAATCCAACGATTCTAGCTCTCTTAATAGCTTTGAAATCATGGATGGAGAGGATGGGCATAGTAGCAACAATGAGATGATGCCATTTCGCTCACTAAGAGATTTGATGCATCCATCTCGACAAAGTTCACCATCTTGCTTTGTGTTTCCATTAAATAAAAGAAACTTTGATGTCAAACCGGGCACAATTCAACTTCTTCCCAAGTTTCATGGCCTAGAGTCCGAGAGTGCTTACTCTCATCTTAAGGATTTCAACGATATTGCCTCAACGGTTAATTGCAATGGTGTCTCTAGTAACACCATAAGGCTTAGATTGTTTCCTTTCTCTTTAAAGGACAAAGCCAAGGCATGGCTTCACTCCTTGAGACCTAGGACCATAGGCACATGGGAAGAGTTAGAAAAAGAGTTTCTTAAGAAATTTTTCCCTACTTACAAAACAAATGCCATAAAAAGGCAAATTGTTACTTTTTGTGCTAAGGAGGGAGAGCCACTTCCCCAAGCTTGGGAACGCTTCAAGGATCTCCTCATTGCTTGCCCTCACCATGGATTTGAGACATGGAGGTTAATTAGCTCGTTTTATGATGGTTTGCCATGCGACCATAAGCACACAATTGAATCCATGAGTGGGGGAGATTTTTTCACAAAAGGTGAAGATGAGGGTTGGGATTGTATAGATGAAATTTGTGAGAAAGTCCAATCTTGGGACATTAGTGAGCCTTCTAAGGATGCTAACTCTAAGCCTAAAGGTACTATGTATCAACTTAAGGCTAAGAGTGAGGCATTGTGCTCATTTTGTAGTGATAACTCTCATGAGTTGAACAAATGTCCCGATTTTCTAAGAGCCCAAGAGCTCATGGGTGAGCAAGTGAATATGTTAAATTCTAACAATTATAGGAAGCCCTATAATAACTCACCCTACTCGGAGACATACAACTCCAATTGGAGAAATCACCCAAATTTCTCATTGAGACAAGGCCAAGACACCCAAGTAAACCCCTCAAGCTCCACTTATGTTCCTCCTAACAAAAGGAGTATGGATGAGACTTTTGAGAAATTTATGGCTTCCCAAAACCAAAATAACCAAGAGTTGAGAAATGCATTAGCTAGGTTGGAGTCTACCATAAATGCTCAAGAGAAGGGAAAATTCCCATCTCAACCTCAACAAAACCCAAAAGGCCAAAGCTTTAACTATATGGAACATGCTAAGGCCATCATCGTTTTGAGAAGTGGGAAGGTTGTTGACAATGGACTTTCAAGTGGGGAGTCCAATGAAAATGAGGGAGAAGAGGAGTGTGAGAAGAGTGATGACCAAGAGAGAGTTGTCGACTCACAAGAGTCACAAAGTAGTCTTGATAAGGGGAAACAAGTAGTAGAAGAAAGTGAGGAAGTTAAGGTTCCTCCACCATTTCCCCCAAACACTTTTAGCCTCTACTAAGAAAGCTAGCAACCAAGATATCCTTGAGACATTCCAAAATGTCAAGATAAACATCCCTCTCTTGGATGCTATCAAGCAAATTCCGGCTTATGCCAAGTTTCTCAAGGATCTTTGCACTTTCAAGAGAACTCTTCAAGTGAGAAAGAAGGCTTTTCTCACCGAGCAAGTGAGCTCAATTCTCCAAAATAATCTCCCTCCCAAGTATAAAGATCCGGGTTCACCTACTATCACTTGCACCATTGGAGATCATAAAATTCACAATTCTTTATTAGATTTGGGTGCAAGTGTAAACCTCCTTCCATACTCGGTGTATGAGAAGTTGGGGTTGGGTGAGTTAAAACCCACAAGAGTGACTCTACAATTGGCGGATAGGTCCACTAGAGTCCCTAGAGGTATTATTGAGGATGTCTTGGTTCAAGTGAACCAATGTTATTATCCGGTGGATTTTATAGTTTTAGACACCTCCCCTTTGGCTAGTGGCACTTCATCCATTCCTATTATTTTAGGAAGACCATTTCTTGCTACTTCTAATGCAATAATAAATTGTAGAAGTGGTATGATGAATATTACATTTGGGAACATGACGTTAGAGCTTAATATTTTTAATGCATGTATTCACCCAAGCTCACAAGATGATGATGATGTTTGTGAAGTGAGTTGGGTAGAATCATGTGTTGAAGATATTTATACTCTAGCTACATGTTCAAATGATTCAAGTGAGCTCACTTTAGAAGAATTGGAATTTTTGTATGATGATAACACTCCCCTTTCATCTCTTCTTATGGAAGAAGAATTTGATTTTGATGAAGGGGAGAGACTCTTTGGCCAACTTGACCAAATCATTGAGTCGACTCATGAGCATTCTAGTGTTGATAGTGAGTTGCAAGGAAGTGAGATGATACCTCCCATTGAGAGGGTTCCACCAATTTGTGAGTTGAAACCCCTTCCTTTAGATTTGAAATATGCATTTCTTGGGGTTAATGATACTTATCCTATTATCATCTCATCTTCCCTTGATGTTGAGCAAGAAAAGAGGTTGCTTGAAGTTTTGAAGGATTACAAGGGTGCCATAGGATGGTCCATTGAGAATATTAGAGGCATTAGTCCTTCCATTTGCACCCATAGAATTCATTTAGAGGAAAATGCCAAAACTTCAAGGGAGCCTCAAAGGAGGTTAAACCCTCACATGCAAGAAGTTGTGAGAGCCGAGGTGCTCAAGTTGTTGGATGCGGGTATGATTTACCTCATCTCGGATAGTAAATGGGTAAGTCCTACCCAAGTGGTCCCTAAAAAATCGGGGGTCACCGTTGTGGAAAATGAGAAGGGTGAACTTGTGACCACTAGAGTTCCTACTAAGTGGCGGATGTGCATTGATTATAGAAAATTAAATGCCGTCACTAGGAAGGATCACTTTCCCCTTCCATTCATAGATCAAATGTTGGAAAGGTTAGCGGGGCATGATTTTTATTGTTTTTTAGATGGCTACTCGGGTTATAATCAAATTGCCATAGATCCAATGGACCAAGAGAAAACCACTTTCACTTGTCCATTTGGAACATTTGCCTATAGGAGGATGCCTTTTGGTTTGTGTAATGCCCCGGCTACTTTCCAACGTTGCATGCTAAGCATATTTTCGGACATGGTAGAAAAATGCATGGAAGTTTTTATGGATGATTTTTCGGTGCATGGAAACTCACTTGATACTTGTCTTGGAAATCTTGAGATGGTTTTGAGAAGATGTGAAGAAAAGAATTTAGTTTTAAATTGGGAAAAATGTCACTTTATGGTTAGGCAAGGAATTGTTTTGGGTCATGTTATTTCCTCTCATGGTATTGGTGTAGACAAGGCTAAAGTAGATGTGATTTCTAATCTTCCACCTCCTAAATGAGTTAAGGATGTTAGATCTTTCCTAGGTCATGCGGGATTTTATAGGATATTTATCAAGGACTTTAGCTCACTTGCTAAGCCCTTGAGCAATCTCCTTCAAAAGGAAAATTCATTTGAGTGGTCTAGTGCATGCCAAGAGGCCTTTGAAAAGTTGAAGAATTTATTGTAACGGCCCCTATCATGCAACCACCCAAATGGACTCTTCCTTTTGAAATCATGTGTGATGCTAGTGACCATGCGGTTGGTGCCGTTTTGGGTCAAAGAGGTGATGATAAGAAACCACATGTTATCTATTATGCAAGTAGAACTTTGAATGATGCTCAATTAAATTATTGCACTACGGAAAAAGAGCTTTTGACCATGGTGTTTGCTATTGAAAAATTTAGGCTATACTTGCTTGGTTCAAAAGTGATTGTCAACACCGACCATGCCGCCTTGAAGTATCTTTTCACAAAGAAAGATTCCAAACCTCGTTTAATCCGTTGGGTACTTTTTGCTTCAAGAGTTTGATATTGAAATCAAGGATAAACGAGGTGTGGAAAATGTTGTGGCGGATCACTTGTCTAGGATTGACATTCCCGAGCCAAAAATCTCCTTGCCTATTCTTGAAACTTTTCCGGATGAACACCTCTTTGCCCTCTTAAATGTTCCTTGGTTTGCCGATATTGCTAATTATCTGGCTTGTGGAATTTTTCCGGAAAATTTAAAAGGACAAGAGAAGTTGAGATTTGTGAGAGAATGCCGGGATTTCTTTTGGGATGACCCTTACTTGTTTAAATATTGCCCGGATCAAATTATTAGAAGGTGCATCCCAAATGAAGAGTTTCATAGTGTTATCTCATTTTGCCATGAGTATGCATGTGGAGGCCATTTTTCGGCTAGAAAAACCGCCGCCAAGATTTTACAAAGTGGTTTATATTGGCCTACTCTTTTTAGTGATGCATTTCATTTTTGCAAAGCATGTGATAGGTGCCAAAGGATGGGAGGGAATATTGGAAAAAGAAATATGATGCCCTTGAACCCCATTTTAATTATTGAAATATTTGATTGTTGGGGTATTGACTTCATGGGTCCATTTCCATCATCCTTTGGCAACCTATATATACTCTTGGCGGTGGATTATGTGTCAAAGTGGGTTGAAGCCATACCTTCAAAAACCAATGATCATAGAGTTGTGATTAAGTTTCTTCAACACCACATTTTATCTCGTTTTGGCATGCCCCGAGCTATCATTAGCGATGAAGGGACACATTTTTGCAATAGGCCTTTTGAGAGCCTCATGAAAAAGTATGGGATTGTGCATAAAGTTGGCACACCATACCACCCACAAACTAGTGGGCAAGTGGAAGTTTCTAATAGGGAAATTAAAAGAATTTTGGAGAAAACGGTAAACCCAAATCGCAAAGATTGGTCTTTGAGGTTGGTTGATGCTCTTTGGGCTTACCGTACCGCTTACAAAACTCCCATTGGTGTGTCTCCATATAGACTAGTGTATGGTAAGGCATGCCATCTTCCGGTGGAGTTAGAGCACAAGGCCTATTGGGCCATCAAATTCTTGAATTTTGATCTTGCAAAAGCGGGGGAAGAAAGGAAGCTAAACTTGAATGAGTTAGAAGAGATTAGAAATGAGGCTTATGAGAACACTAGGATCTCTAAGGCAAGGACAAAGGCTTATCATGACAAACATATTGTTCCTAAGTCTTTTGAGCCTAATCAAAAATGTTCTTCTCTTTAACTCAAGGATGAAACTCTTTGGAGGGAAGTTGAAATCAAAATGGAATGGTCCATATATTGTGAAGCATGTATATCCTTATGGGACCATTGAAATTTTGAACCCCAAAAGTGGGGAAAGTTTTAAGGTGAATGGCCAAAGATTGAAACCATATGTTGAAAATTTTGAGGCCAAGGTTGAGTCCATTTCTCTTATGGACCCAACCTACACTAACTAGTGTTCACCAAAAGTATCACCTTTGTAAATATTAGTTGTAGTTCTTTTGCTCTTGATTATTTTGTAGGTTGCTCTTGGAGGAGGACTTATGCTTGGTGGCTAAGGAAGCGAAAAATGAGGTCCATCTATCCCTTGTCTCTTTATATGAATTAGTTTGCTCTTCCATTGTTCTCACACATTGAGGACAATGTGATATTTTAGTTGGGGGGTGGAGTAGATTTTATTTCTTGCTTAAATGGTTACAAGCATGCTTTTTCTTCATTAGTGATTTACATGAAAAATACAAAAAAATGAAAAATGAAAATCCAAAAAAAAAAAAAAAATTTGAAAAAATTAAAAAATTGAAAAAAATATGTGAATCTTTCATGAGAAGCATCACTCTTTCCCCGTGTCAAACCATAGATATTTTTATTCTTCTTTCTTTGGTAGTTTTATTAATTTTCACCTTTCATCTTGAGTCTAGATTTTATAGCTTTATTGAGTCTTAGGAAGTTATAGTTGAGTCACTTATTTTAAAAAAATGAAAAAAATGAATGAAAAATGAAAAAAAATGATAAAAGTGAAAAGGGGGAATTTTAGGATGCTAGATGTTTTCAAAAAATGAAATTTCTTAGTCCATGTTCTTTTTATTTTTATTTTAGAAAGGAATTTTTTGCTTATACTCAATACATCTACACCAATATCCCACCTTCCGCGACATCATGCATTCTCACAAAGCGACACACTAAATTTACGTTTCATGTTTAAGTCCTTCAAGCTAAGTTGATCACATAAACTTTGACGTCTTTTACTTTTGATAAAGGGTGCATTTTCTAAAGCTATTTGAACTTCACAAAAAGATTTTTCTCTATTCGTTTTTGCGGTGGAAACTTGTAGCCCATTGGAGTGGTGGTTACCAATGACACCCCATGCGATGTCTAAGAAATAGAGGGGTGTCCGGGGATAATGTTACGTCACCACCTAGATAGCTCCCTTGGTTTAGCTTAAAAAGCCCACTCGCGTGTATATTCCTCTATTTTGTTGTGGGTCTTGGAGATCCTTGGATTTGAGGTTAAAAATAAAATGTTAATGCTATAAATCTCAAAAAAAAAAAAAAAATGACAAATCGCACCATCTACCAATAATCCACAAAAGGATCATACAAGCCCACAACCACATCTCCCCTTCTTAAAAATTTTTGTTCAAAGCTTTGGAATTCCATCCTACATGGGTGCTTTTGAATAAGTATGAGAATGTCTAGTTTCTTGTGATCCTTATTTTTGAAGGCATACTTTCTCGCAAAATTGGACTTAATTTAAGCAAGTTTTGTGGTTCGCATGAGTCACCTTCTACCAAACACCGCCCACATTTGTATGAGTATATGCTTAGACGTCCATAGGCTTCTTCCTCTACCTTCTTGGACTTTGAGAATTAATTTGAGGAGACATTTATGCAGTCTTCTTTTACCCCCACTAAAAAAATTAAAATTAGCTAGTAACTCTTAGTATTTTGTTTCTTTGAGTTCTCACTTAGGATAGATAATGTGTGTGTGCGTTTTTGTAAATATTTGGGTCTAGTTTAGAGTTGAGTCAAGCCTTGTTTAGTTGAGTGTGTGTATCTCATGATGGGTTCTTCACTAATACTACTCATATCGCTCTCTTTGCTCGAGGACGAGCAAAAGGCTAGTTGGGGGGTGTGTTAAGGATCGTAAATTGCATATTTTAGTAGGTTAGTGAACTCCTCTTAACTTACTTTTATGTGTTATTTGCGTGTTATATCCCTAATTCTATACTTATGCTTGTTTTCGTAGCTTTGGTTGTTTTTGTCTTGTTTTGTAGGTGAGGCAAGCTAGGGGAGAGCTTGAATGATGATTTGAGACGCTTTGGAGGACCTAATTTGAAGAATAGTGAAGATTTAAGGGCTTATTTGAGAAGACAAGAGAAGAATTGGGGCCAATATTGAAGATCTAGAAGTCAAAAGTGAAAGAGGAGGGCAAAATAGATGAGAAACTAATGGAAGTGGGGCTTAAGTGCAAGTTTTGAAACCTTTTAATGGCTCATTTGAAGGATTTTTAACGGAGTGGGGGTCGAATTGTCAATTTCACAAGGCTTTAAGTGAGGGAGGGGGCCTTTTTAAAGCATTCCAACAAGCAAGGGGGGAGCCGGGTGCAATTTTCCAAACCCAGCTCACCCCCTAGCTTGTTTCACGCGGCTCTACTCTCTCTCCCCGTCAAAAAACCTAGCAGCCATTGTAGAGCCCTTGAGCAATCTCCTTCATAGCTTCACCCCGGGCTCGTTTCTTCACCAAATCAAGCCAAACCGGTCCCAATTTGATCCTTGTTCAACCCTCTATCAAACCCCTCTCTCAATTCGGACCAAGAACCACTCATATAAAAAGCCCCAAATTAGCTAGGGTTCTTGAAGCTTCTTCAAATCAATGATTGAGTTGAATTGGGTTCAATTGGAGGGCTGAGATGTGTTCTTGGAGGCCACGAAACAAGTTTTTGAAGTCTATAAAAGCCAAATCAAAGATTGAAGGAAGGGAGGACGAACCAACGCTAAAGCTAGTCGAAATTCTTCCTCTCTCTCTCTTCTCTCTCGGTACTAGCTTGATTCTGGGTTGTGTTGGTGTTTCCGAGCTCGTCCCGAGCTAACACGGAGCCAACAACATCCATAGGAGGAAGAGCTAGGGCTGGGTTCGATTTGGGGCTGTTTTGGAGCACCGTTTTGGTCACTATTTTGAGTTTAGTTGCTAATTAGTTGATAAATCTTGTTAGATTAGTTGCTATTAGTTGGTTTTGTGTAGTTTGGAATCAAGTTGTAGTAGTTTGAATCAAGTATTGGTAACTTTGTTCTTCATTTTGGGCATTTGAAGCAAGTTCTTGAGTTGAAACTTGAATTTGATGAAAATGTTCATGAATATGCTTGATATCTCTTGTGTTGCTTGGTTCTTGGATATGAGTAGCTAGATTAAATGTTGGTTGAAGTTGATGAATCTAGGTGTGTTGGGTATGGATTCAATTGTTAAATCAATGAGTTGAGAAGTTCCTCTTGTGATTCATGACTCAACAAGTGTTGGAATACAAATCCGATTTGTAGCTTCATCTTGTATGTGGATTCATGCTTGAATACACATACTTGATAGTTGATACAACTTAGTTTTGGATTCCACTAGTGTTCCTCATGAATCATACTTGAATTTGACATTAGAATCCATACATATCCTTGTAATATCATTTGGGTGTTGGATTCATGCACAACACTCCTAGATGATTCAACTAAGACCAACTCTTCTCTCAAATTCTACAAACTCTTCTCAAGTTTTGGATTCTCTTTAAAGTAGTTGCTTAGTTTCTTGGAATTGTTCAACAAATACCCTTGCTCCATCAAGTTTGCTTGGTGGATTTTGAAGCTTGGCTAGCTATAAAGCCTTTGGGAAACTTGTTTTGTTAATTTAGTTAGTCGCTTAGTAAGTTCACTAGTTAGCTTAGAGTGTTTAATCTCCTTCCCAATCCCTGTGGAAATCGACCCCGTTCTTACTCGGGTACTACTTAGAACGATATTCCTATACTTGGGAATTATTGTCAACAAGTTTTTGGCGCCGTTGCCGGGGATTGGTGCGAAGAGACTCACTCTTTAGCTACTTTCTTGTTTTGCTTGTTTTTATTTTTAGATACGCTTGAAGAAAAATTCCGGGTTCATTTTTGAACTTTGGAACCAAAAAAAGCGAAAAGTAAAAAAAATCACAAAAACATACTCCTAGCTTGTGTTAGGCAACCCTCTTGAACTTAATTTGAGCTTGGGTTGCATGAGTGTGTGGCAACGTGATAGTACTCATAGATTGCATCGCACTTTATTTGAAGAAGAGGGTAGAAATCCCTTTAGTGAAAATACTTCTACTAGTGATAGTAGTAGTTTAGCCCAATCCAACGATTCTAGCTCTCTTAATAGCTTTGAAATCATGGATGGAGAGGATGGGCATAGTAGCAACAATGAGATGATGCCATTTCGCTCACTAAGAGATTTGATGCATCCATCTCGACAAAGTTCACCATCTTGCTTTGTGTTTCCATTAAATAAAAGAAACTTTGATGTCAAACCGGGCACAATTCAACTTCTTCCCAAGTTTCATGGCCTAGAGTCCGAGAGTGCTTACTCTCATCTTAAGGATTTCAACGATATTGCCTCAACGGTTAATTGCAATGGTGTCTCTAGTAACACCATAAGGCTTAGATTGTTTCTTTTCTCTTTAAAGGACAAAGCCAAGGCATGGCTTCACTCCTTGAGACCTAGGACCATAGGCACATGGGAAGAGTTAGAAAAAGAGTTTCTTAAGAAATTTTTCCCTACTTACAAAACAAATGCCATAAAAAGGCAAATTTTTACTTTTTGTGCTAAGGAGGGAGAGCCACTTCCCCAAGCTTGGGAACGCTTCAAGGATCTCCTCATTGCTTGCCCTCACCATGGATTTGAGACATGGAGGTTAATTAGCTCCTTTTATGATGGTTTGCCATGCGACCATAAGCACACAATTGAATCCATGAGTGGGGGAGATTTTTTCACAAAAGGTGAAGATGAGGGTTGGGATTGTATAGATGAAATTTGTGAGAAAGTCCAATCTTGGGACATTAGTGAGCCTTCTAAGGATTCTAACTCTAAGCCTAAAGGTACTATGTATCAACTTAAGGCTAAGAGTGAGGCATTGTGCTCATTTTGTAGTGATAACTCTCATGAGTTGAACAAATGTCCCGATTTTCTAAGAGCCCAAGAGCTCATGGGTGAGCAAGTGAATATGTTAAATTCTAACAATTATAGGAAGTCCTATAATAACTCACCCTACTCGGAGACATACAACTCCAATTGGAGGAATCACCCAAATTTCTCATGGAGACAAGGCCAAGACACCCAAGTAAACCCCTCAAGCTCCACTTATGTTCCTCCTAACAAAAGGAGTATGGATGAGACTTTTGAGCAATTTATGGCTTCCCAAAACTAAACTAACCAAGAGTTGAGAAATGCATTAGCTAGGTTGGAGTCTACCATAAATGCTCAAGAGAAGGGAAAATTCCCATCTCAACCTCAACAAAACCCAAAGGGCCAAAGCTTTAACCATATGGAACATGCTAAGGCCATCACCGTTTTGAGAAGTGGGAAGGTTGTTGACAATGGACTTTCAAGTGGGGAGTCCAATGAAAATGAGGGAGAAGAGGAGTGTGAGAAGAGTGATGACGAAGAGAGAGTTGTCGACTCACAAGAGTCACAAAGTAGTCTTGATAAGGGGAAACAAGTAGTAGAAGAAAGTGAGGAAGTTAAGGTTCCTCCACCATTTCCCCAAAGACTTTTATCCTCTACTAAGAAAGCTAGCAACCAAGATATCCTTGAGACAATCCAAAATGTCAAGATAAACATCCCTCTCTAGGATGCTATCAAGCAAATTCCGGCTTATGCCAAGTTTCTCAAGGATCTTTGCACTTTCAAGAGAACTCTTCAAGTGAGAAAGAAGGCTTTTCTCACCGAGCAAGTGAGCTCAATTCTCCAAAATAATCTCCCTCCCAAGTATAAAGATCCGGGTTCACCTACTATCACTTGCACCATTGGAGATCATAAAATTCACAATTCTTTATTAGATTTGGGTGCAAGTGTAAACCTCCTTCCATACTCGGTGTATGAGAAGTTGGGGTTGGGTGAGTTAAAACCCACAAGAGTGACTCTACAATTGGCGGATAGGTCCACTAGAGTCCCTAGAGGTATTATTGAGGATGTCTTGGTTCAAGTGAACCAATGTTATTATCCGGTGGATTTTATAGTTTTAGACACCTCCCCTTTGGCTAGTGGCACTTCATCCATTCCTATTATTTTAGGAAGACCATTTATTGCTACTTCTAATGCAATAATAAATTGTAGAAGTGGTATGATGAATATTACATTTGGGAACATGACGTTAGAGCTTAATATTTTTAATGCATGTATTCACCCAAGCTCACAAGATGATGATGATGTTTGTGAAGTGAGTTGGGTAGAATCATGTGTTGAAGATATTTATACTCTAGCTACATGTTCAAATGATTCAAGTGAGCTCACTTTAGAAGAATTGGAATTTTTGTATGATGATAACACTCCCCTTTCATCTCTTCTTATGGAAGAAGAATTTGATTTTGATGAAGGGGAGAGACTCTTTGGCCAACTTGACCAAATCATTGAGTCGACTCATGTGCATTCTAGTGTTGATAGTGAGTTGCAAGGAAGTGAGATGATACCTCCCATTGAGAGGGTTCCACCAATTTGTGAGTTGAAACCCCTTCCTTTAGATTTGAAATATGCATTTCTTGGGGTTAATGATACTTATCCTATTATCATCTCATCTTCCCTTGATGTTGAGCAAGAAAAGAGGTTGCTTGAAGTTTTGAAGGATTACAAGGGTGCCATAGGATGGTCCATTGAGGATATTAGAGGCATTAGTCCTTCCATTTGCACCCATAGAATTCATTTAGAGGAAAATGCCAAAACTTCAAGGGAGCCTCAAAGGAGGTTAAACCCTCACATGCAAGAAGTTGTGAGAGCCGAGGTGCTCAAGTTGTTGGATGCGGGTATGATTTACCCCATCTCGGATAGTAAATGGGTAAGTCCTACCCAAGTGGTCCCTAAAAAATCGGGGGTCACCGTTGTGGAAAATGAGAAGGGTGAACTTGTGACCACTAGAGTTCCTACTAAGTGGCGGATGTGCATTGATTATAGAAAATTAAATGCCGTCACTAGGAAGGATCACTTTCCCCTTCCATTCATAGATCAAATGTTGGAAAGGTTAGCGGGGCATGATTTTTATTGTTTTTTAGATGGCTACTCAGGTTATAATCAAATTGCCATAGATCCAATGGACCAAGAGAAAACCACTTTCACTTGTCCATTTGAAACATTTGCCTATAGGAGGATGCCTTTTGGTTTGTGTAATGCCCCGGCTACTTTCCAACGTTGCATGCTAAGCATATTTTCGGACATGGTAGAAAAATGCATGGAAGTTTTTATGGATGATTTTTCGGTGCATGGAAAATCATTTGATACTTGTCTTGGAAATCTTGAGATGGTTTTGAGAAGATGTGAAGAAAAGAATTTAGTTTTAAATTGGGAAAAATGTCACTTTATGGTTAGGCAAGGAATTGTTTTGGGTCATGTTATTTCCTCTCATGGTATTGGTGTAGACAAGGCTAAAGTAGATGTGATTTCTAATCTTCCACCTCCTAAATGTGTTAAGGATGTTAGATCTTTCCTAGGTCATGCGGGATTTTATAGGAGATTTATCAAGGACTTTAGCTCACTTGCTAAGCCCTTGAGCAATCTCCTTCAAAGGGAAAATTCATTTGAGTGGTCTAGTGCATGCCAAGAGGCCTTTGAAAAGTTGAAGAATTTATTGGTAACAGCCCCTATCATGCAACCACCCAAATGGACTCTTCCTTTTGAAATCATGTGTGATGCTAGTGACCATGCGGTTGGTGCCGTTTTGGGTCAAAGAGGTGAATATAAGAAACCACATGTTATCTATTATGCAAGTAGAACTTTGAATGATGCTCAATTAAATTATTCCACTACGGAAAAAGAGCTTTTGGCCATGGTGTTTGCTATTGAAAAATTTAGGCCATACTTGCTTGGTTCAAAAGTGCTTGTCAACACCGACCATGCCGCCTTGAAGTATCTTTTCACAAAGAAAGATTCCAAACCTCGTTTAATCCGTTGGGTACTTTTGCTTCAAGAGTTTGATATTGAAATCAAGGATAAACGAGGTGTGGAAAATGTTGTGGCGGATCACTTGTCTAGGATTGACATTCCCAAGCCAAAAATCTCCTTGCCTATTCTTGAAACTTTTCCGGATGAACACCTCTTTGCCCTCTTAAATGTTCCTTGGTTTGCCGATATTGCTAATTATCTTGCTTGTGGAATTTTTCCGGAAAATTTAAAAGGACAAGAGAAGTATTTTTCGGCTAGAAAAACCGCCGCCAAGATTTTACAAAGTGGTTTATATTGGCCTAATCTTTTTAGTGATGCATTTCATTTTTGCAAAGCATGTGATAGGTGCCAAAGGATGGGAGAGAATATTGGAAAAACAAATATGATGCCCTTGAACCCCATTTTAATTATTGAAATATTTGATTGTTGGAGTATTGACTTCATGGGTCCATTTCCATCATCCTTTGGCAACCTATATATACTCTTGGCGGTGGATTATGTGTCAAAGTGGGTTGAAGCCATACCTTCAAAAACCAATGATCATAGAGTTGTGATTAAGTTTCTTCAACACCACATTTTATCTCGTTTTGGCATGCCCCGAGCTATCATTAGCGATGAAGGGACACATTTTTGCAATAGGCCTTTTGAGAGCCTCATGAAAAAGTATGGGATTGTGCATAAAGTTGGCACACCATACCACCCACAAACTAGTGGGCAAGTGGAAGTTTCTAATAGGGAAATTAAAAGAATTTTGGAGAAAACGGTAAACCCAAATCGCAAAGATTGGTCTTTGAGGTTGGTTGATGCTCTTTGGGCTTACCGTACCGCTTACAAAACTCCCATTGGTGTGTCTCCATATACGAGCATGATTGATCTTGGTTACTATAGAGTTATTTTATTCGTGATTTCTTTACAAGCAAGACGGCCCGGGAGACGATTCTCAACATGTACCATCTGATTTTAATGTTATTGTGGAATTATTCCCGTATTAATCTTTAAAAATGCCTTTAAAGGACATTTTAGTTGTTATCGGTCTGCTTGTTGTTTATTTAATCTTTATTTCTTAACAAGAAAACTCAAGTTATTAACAGTGATATCTTAAGTTGAAGAAATTCTGTCGAGTTGTTGTAATCTATTAACTTTATGCTAACCTTTTCTATCTCTCTGTTTCGCAGACATTAACAACTTTATCTAAAGCGATAAAAATTGTTAACAGCTTTATCCCGAGCCGAGGTTACCTACTATAGCGGGTAACCCTTTTTTGTCATTAAGTTGCGGGGACCACCAAAAAAAAAAGCTGCAGAAACCCTAATTAGGGACGCACAATAGACAACCCCCTCCCTTTATATTCATTTAACTTTTTTGACTCGTATCTGGGCCACTTTGACCGGGTTGTTTGAATCACAAAACAACGCAAGTTTTTGATAATTTTTACACCATGTGATAGAGCAACTTCTACTCTACAATACCATGAAAAGATTATCAAAAAATTGCATTATTTTTCTATTTAAATCACCGGGTCAAAGTGACCAGGTGAATAGTGGTAAAAGTCAATCTGGATAGATAGAGAGGGAACATAGTGGTACCACTCTCTTCTCTTTCTTCCCATTTTGACTTTTTGACTTGTATCTAGAGTAATTTAACCGGGTGATTTGGATCGCAAAATTATGCAAGTTTTCGATAATTTTTTCACCGTGTTATAGGACAACGTTTACCATGCTCACCATAAAAAGATTATAAAAAATTATATGATTTTACTATCTAAAATTCTAAATCACCGGGTCAAAGTGATGCAGTGAATAGTGGTAAAAGTCATCCTCAGAATAATTGGTCCATACCCTTATGAATAGGAAAAGCAAGAAAGGGGGCATGATATGGAAGATTGATCTTGAGAAGGCATATGATATGCTCTCTTGGGAGTTCGTTGAGGACACCCTTACGTATTTTGGTTTTGG
This sequence comes from Linanthus parryae, assembly GCA_023055425.1. NCBI lineage: Eukaryota > Viridiplantae > Streptophyta > Magnoliopsida > Ericales > Polemoniaceae > Linanthus > Linanthus parryae. The sequence goes on along the minus strand of JALGPY010000010.1, from coordinate 45,925,892 downwards.
TGAGAAAATCATTAAACTTATTATGCACTGCATCACCACTGTGAGACACACTATCCTCTGGAATGGGGGAATGCTTGAGGAGTTTGCCCCTATTAGAGGTCTTAGACAAGGGGATCCCATGTCACCTTATCTTTTCACTCTCTGCATGGAAAGGTTGTCCATTATGATTCTTAAAATTGTTAATTAAGGTGAATAAGAGGGTATTAAGGCTGGTGTCAATAGCCCTCCTATTTCACATCTCATCTTTGCTTATGATATTATGCTTTATGTTAAAGCTGAAAGTGGCCAATGTGACATCATCAATGAGATTCTTAATGACTTTTGTATGCTCTTTGGCCTTTAAATCAACAATGCCAAGTCCAAAATCTTTCTTTCCCCCAACGCCCCTAGAGCTATTAAAAGACAGATTAGAAGTTTCACTAGTATGAGCTTCACTGATAATTTGGGAACCTATCTTGGTGTCCCAACTATGCATAAGAGAATTAGTCAAGCTGATTTTGGGTTAATCCTTACTAAGATGAACAATAAACTCAGTAGATGGAAATCCAAATTCCTTACTGTGGCAGGAAGGCACACCTTGGTGCAATCTGCTCTTGCCACCACCCCACTTACAATATGCAGGTGAATATTCTCCCGGCCAAAGTTTGTGATAAAATCGGCCAAATATGCAGAAAATTCTTATGGGGTTCTTCTGAAACCCATAGAGGATTCCACTCTGTAAGTTGGAACACTGTTTGCACTGATAAGAGTATGGGAGGTCTGGGCTTGAGAAAAGCTAAGACCCATAACAAAGCCCTGATCACTAAGTTAGGATGGACTGTTCTGAGTAGAGGAAAAGCTCTATGGGCCAATGTGTTAAGAGGAAAGTATTTGAACAATACTCCCCTCTCAAATTGGCCTAGACAGAGAAATTCCTCAAATACTTGGAGAAGCATAATCAAAATCAGGAAAACTCTCCAAAAGAATGTGTTATGGAAGATAGGAAATGGTATTGACATTTCCTTCTTGGCAGATTGGTGGTGTGGTAATCAAGATTTTATCAATACCAACCCCAATTTAAATGGGAACACAAAAGACAAAGTGAGCGATTTTATTCTTGAGGATCATAGTTGGGATGGGGGAGGCTCCCAAGCTCCCTGCCTTCTGAACTTCTTAGTTTGATCATGGATACTTCTCTGATACAAAGTGACAGACATGACATTCCCACTTGGAAAAATGCTCAAGATGGCATTGTGAATGCTAAAACTATTTATAATAGTATTATGAACACTACTGCTGTGAATTTGAACTCCTAGAAGTGGGTGTTGAAGTGTAGAATGCCAAAGAAGTTGTGCTTTTTCTTATGACAAATTCTTCATGATAAACTTGCCACTAATGTGGAAAGATTCAAGAGAAAGTGTACTGAAATTACTACCTGCCAAAGATGTGGCATCCATAAGGAAAATACCATTCATCTCTTCTTGGAATGTCCCAGGTCTAGGGACATATGGTTGAAGCTTGGTTTCCATCAAAACACCCCTAGACAAGGGGAGATGAGAACCTAGATCTTTGAGAAGCAGAAAAAAGAAACTTTACTCTCCTTACTGTATCATCTGGTATTTATGGAAAGATAAAAAAGCTTGGGTTTTCAAAAATAAAAAATTGGACATTAACTACATCCATTTTGCAGCTATGGATTTGATGAATGAGATTACCAAAGCTCATACAACTGATGATAAAAGCAAAGAGAGTAATGGACACAATTACTCACTTTTGGTTTGGTCCCCCCCATCTGCAGGAAAGAGGAAGCTGAGTTGTGATGGCAGCTAAAACCATGAGAAAGGAAATGGAGGTTTTGGAGGACTATTTCGTGATGACACTGGTCAGTGGCTGCTGGGCTACATAGGACACCTTCCCCAAACCAACATCCTTGAAGCAAAAGTTTGGGCCATCTACAGAGGCCTCGCCATCATTCTTGAAAAAGGCTGGTCTGATGTGGAAATTACCACTGATTCCCAGATGGCAGTTAAGTTTTTTGATGAACGGAGCTCACCTAGATTTCACTCTGCCCATTATTGTTGAGGACTCCAGGTTCAATCTTCGAACCACCAATTGCACGATCTCTCACAGCCCAAGAAACCAAAACAAATGTGCGGATGCCCTTGCGAAGAAACTAGCCAACCAGATGCAGAACCTGGCCATTCTCGAGGAAGCCCCAGAGGAGTTGAGATCTATGCCTATTAGGGATATGGTTACTGCGAATACGCAGTAACTGGTTTTGTTGTTTTGCCAACTCCATGGAGTTGTTGTGTTTGTTTTCTTTCTGTTAATTCGCCGTGTACCAAAAAAAAATAATAATAATAATTGGTGGGTACTATGATTCATCCAGTTGCTTTTGCCTTGCCCACCATCTGTAGAAACCTTCTTCTGCCGTGGTACTTTTTATTTCAATAGAATCAGATGGAGACGCGACATTAGGGTAGCTGTGTAGGTATGTGACCCTACCCTACTTGAATTAACTGGCATAGATGTACCACTCCGTCCCACCAGCTTTGCACCATTTGACTTTTTTCACCTGTAATTCGGTCACTTTGACCCGCTGATTTGGATCGCAAAATTATGCAATTTTTCGATAATTTTTTCATCATGTTATAGGACAACTTTTACCATGCTCACCATAAAAAGATTATAAAAAAATTATATCATTTTACTATCTAAAATTTTAAATCACCGGGTCAAAGTGACCTAGTGAATAGTGATAAAAGTCACCATGTTGATACAATTTTGGGGTATTCCAGTCATTGGTGGGTACTATGATTCATCCAGTTGCTTTTTCCTTGCCCACCATCTGTAGAAACCTTCTTCTGTCGCTGTACTTTTTATTTCAATAGAATCAGATGGAGACACGACATTAGGGTAGCTGTGTAGGTATGTGACCCTACCCTACTTGAATTAACTGACATAGATGTACCACTCCGTCCCACCAGCTTTGCACCATTTGACTTTTTCACCCATAATTGGGTCGCTTTGACCCGCTGATTTGGGTCACAAAACGACGTAATTTTTTGATAATGTTTTACGGTTCTGTAAAATAAGAAATAGGACGGAATTTTTCAAAGTGAACCAATAAATAGTGGTAAAATACTAAATGGTGCAAAAGAAATAGGACAGAGTGGTACATGAAAATGTATTAAGATGGTTTATAAAAAAAATGTATTAAGACGAGAATGAGGAAATATAATTTTACTGAACCGGAACAGGATCATTTTATGTCACATTAAGTATCCACATTAGCATTAACAGAAAACAACAAAATGAAGCGGTATTTTAGCCACGTTGATAGTGTCCAGATGTGTACATGCAAAACTTGCCTGTTACAGTAACAGTGTGACATAGCCGATCCAGAACTGAACCAGGTTTTCATTATTACCTCAAAACAACAACAAATGAGAACTTGGAGAGGGATTTTTTGTTAGCATTTGGTGCGCCCATGTGGGGTGCACAATGCAATTATCCTAATCTTATGGGGTTAGGTGAGACAAGCTCAAATCTTATGGGGTTAATAGCAAAGGCACAAACCCTAGGGGGCTATGTGCAAACTAGGTATAAGTCTGTCTATATAAGGAGACAACCTCCTTCACATTATTATATGAGATATGTGAGACACAATACACTACTGTAGAGATCAGGTGCTGATCATAATACAGTAGACCCTAGACTCTCTCTCTAATTAGCCTCCATTGGTGGAACTTGGTGTTGATAAGAGCTTTCGTCCAAGTGATTCGAGCCTGACTGTGGGAGCAAGGTGGGCACGTGAAAGCAAGCATCCTACGATCATCCACTGTGCTTAGGAGCTAAGGAAGACAAGGTAAACACATGAATATTCAGCTATAATTCATGTTGTAGATTTGTATGAGATAGATCTGTTTCGTCCTTCATTGGCATCAGAGCCTTGGGCTTGTTTTTCGTGCCTTGTTATGCGTACCCGAATCAGTTTAGAAAAACAAGTTTCTGAAAATTCATAATCTGTAGGTGAAACCTATATGGTTAGATAGGATTTTTCACGAGGATTCCAGAAATATAATTTTTGTAATTTTTGGACGAACAGAGAATTAGTTATGATTATTCTAAGACTCGGAAATGTGTAAATCTGGAATGTTTTGATCTGATCTGTAATTCGATTTTTTTCAAAAGTTGTTAAAATTAATTTTTGAATACATAATCGGAACGAGGGTGAAGAGACAAGTCCAGCGGTATAAAGATCGCCGGAAACGAAGGCCGAGAAAATGGCGCGTGGGCTTCACGTGCCACCGAACGCGCACGAACACAAAATAAGTTGCTTTCTTACACTCATCAAACGTATCCCTAGCACTTACAATCCGAGCTATTTATCCACAGGTTTCAATTGTTGACGGCTTTAGGACGGGTAGGATAGGATATTTATAAGCGTAGTCCTAAACGTCATGATATAACTCACAAAAACTCATTCTCACACTGCCTCACCAAAATCCAAGGAACCCCCACCGAACTAACTACTCCAGCACTCATTCCCTCAATCACAGTGTAACGCCGTTCTCGCGGCCACAAATGTGAAGAAGCGATCTCGAACAATAGCTAATCTCTTTGGTCTTCATGAAGTTTAATTTCTGGCTCCCATTTTCATTTCAATTTCAACTTTCTGTGTTTTTTTTTTCTCTTTTTTTTTTCAATTTCACTTTCATTATCAATAAGCACATGGAGCCACCAATACGATAGTAATATCCAAGGAGATCAAATCAATATAGATAACGTGGGGGTGGAATGTGTCAAATCAAATAATGTAATCAATATATGTTGACACCCCCACACTCGATGTAAGGCATATCTCGAACCCGATAGTCAATGTGTAAACGTGCTAATTCCAACCGATCCTCCTCATCACCTAAGATGTAGAAAATATGAATGAAGTGCAAGCACATCCTCCTTTAAGATCAACCAACCCCCACCCCATATCGTGCGAAAAAAGTATCACGCGCTACGACACTCCACCTATGATCGTGGTGTAATGACACGACTCACCGCCACACAGAAGTGTGCTGCCGTCTCTAACTCACCCCCACATCCCCTCAAAGGATGACATGTAAGAATGTCCACTCAAAATGTAACAAATCAACTCACCCTCATCGAACCTCCCTAACTCTAACTAGTGATAGAAGTCACAAGGAACGGCTTCCTAGGCTAGAGGCTATGAATAACGGGGTAAATGGATCAAATTGGGATAACTAGTGGACCTAGGCGATGGAGACGGGCGTGAGGTCCCCATAAAAATCACTCGCAGAGCTGTTTCGTTGCTACTACGAGGAGGGTTGACGACTACCTAAGTGACAGTGGTGTAGCGCTAGTAGGATAACTAGTTTGAGAGACAACTATTCACAACTCTCAAGTGCATTGGCCCTATAAGTCTTCCTACTCCAAATTATCGCGTGTCTACCTCCCCTCATATTTTCATAGTACCTAGGGAATACTATCATTGAGCCCTCTCCACGCTTACTCTCTTCAATTGCCCTTTCTCAAAAAAATCAATTTTTAGGATTTTTCTTGAATTTCTAATTTTTTTTTACACTAATTGTAACTGGCCAACTCGATTAACCAAAACACGAAGGGTAGGTGAACTCAATAAATAAAAGTGCAACAATATATATACAATGAAAATATTTAAACGTGCACATGCAATCCTATATACCAACTCTATATGCATAACAAACTCACTAAACTACATGTAACAAGGCTATGTAATGGCCAACTAGCGGATAGCATAAAAACTCTCCCACACTTAAGCGCTTCGTTGTCCTCAACGAAAAATAGAGTGAAATCAAGAGGACTCGGCTGCTCAAGCGTAGGGCCGGTGGGTCTAGTCGTAGTGAGTCCTCCCTTCGTCCTCATCTCGGACGTTGGGACTCGACTCTGGGTACACATCAAACTGGTAATGGAACAAGCCATCGTTGGTATGTGGGTGCTGCAACTGGACATTGGCCCCCACAGCCAAGTCCCGAATACATCCACCCTGCTGGGCACAGTCATAGCTAAGTGACTCCATTCCTCGGCCCAACTGGCGCTGGCTACTACGGATGTGCTCAAAATGTCTCCTCTCCCTAATTCTATCCTCATCAGCTTGGAGGCTCTGAGACTCCATCATATGCATGAGCGTCTCAAGTTGTCGCTCCATGTTGGAGCTCGAGCTACTCGCATGGCCTCCGCTAGGGTGTGTGGGTTCAACAGGTATTTGGTTCTTAAGGGGGTTGGGTATTCTCTCCCAAAGACGTGTTGCATCCTTCCTCTTCTTGTCTCTAGAGATATCCTCATACTCTAGACAACTCAAATTAGCCTTAGTATCTTGTGCTAGCTTTAGGAGCAAACAAGTGTGCCCGGGAGATCTACGGTTATAGCGGCCACTCCTCTCCATAAGAAGTCGATAAATGAAGTACGGGACATTGATACGCTTCCCCATCCACAAACAGTAAGCCATGGTGCAAAGCTGGAAGGAGTACGTGGGATTAGGAGAAACTACATAAACCCAGTTCTCACGAAACTCACACAACCACCTCGCACGTGGGAGCACGAGTTTCCTAGAAACGGACCACTCAGGTAAAGTGGGTCTCTCAGTCCATCCCGCTCCATGCACCCCCTCAAAACAGAAGGCACTAACTACTTCAACAACATCCACCCTCCTAATGGTCTCATGGTAGGCGCAAATCTCATTCTTAGGAGGTTTGAATTTCAGGGCGGCTGCTATAGTCTCGGGCGTGATGACTATATAGGTGCCCCGGCAATACCCATGCCTCCGATCCTCACCCTCTCCCTCGCTATAGAAACGAGCATTTACCAAAATCTCCCTAGCAAGAGCGGAGCTAGACTTCTTACAAATTTTAAACCACGTATCTAGCCTCTCATTCTTGAAGAGATCCTGAAGCTGTTTTGGCATTTTGTCGCTTTGCGGGAAGGGTTTTTTAGGAGTCCCTACCCTCTTCAGGAATGGGTCAGTGCAATATTCCTTATGGGCATTCGCACTAACAAACCTGAAGCTGCAAAATTTGGTACTGCAGATAGCGTGGAGGTCAACATCCTTTGCAGCCCTACCTCTCGTCCCAATCTTAGGAAGTGCAGGCATAACTAAGTTCAACTCATAACGAATTGGAGACGGAGGCACCTGACGACGGTTGCCAGAGCCGTCTCCCTCGTCCACATTCTCCTCCTCACTCAAAACTACATCTTCCTCAGGATTGAAGATGGGGTGATCATCAACAAATATACCCCGTCTCCTCTTAGCACTATTCGATGTAGACATAATGATAGAGAAATTAAAAGACGAGTGCAGGTGAGGTCTAGAGTGAACTAAGCAAGTAACCCAATCCAAGTATGAGCAAGTAACAATTTCAATTCAAATTAAGCCCTAAGAGTGCGTATGCAAGGAATTAAAGCGAGAGAAAGATTTCGGTACCTACGGTCCCGGAGTACCGTTCTTACGGGACCGGTTTCGCAAAAATTGGTCAAGAGGGGACCAATTTTTCGAAAACTTGAGCAAGTTGAAGTGAAGATACCTCCTTGTGCTCCTCGATGTCCCCGTCGAAAGTCTCTTCTTGAGCCGAATCCCCCTCCAAGTTGATGAATCGGAGAATTTTTGTTCTTGGAGATCTTCCTCTTTGATTTCCCCCACAATTAAACGAAGCCCTATCTTTCAAAAACTAAAGAGTTAATGTTGTTATTGAGTTTGGAAGGAGAAAAACCCAACAAAAATTTTTGAATTTGGTTGAGTTTTGAAAATTTTGGTTGTATGGATGTATGGGTGTTCTTGAAGGTTTGGGAGGAAGAAGATGAAGAAAAGAAGGTTTGATCCAATTTTGAGGTGTTTTTACCCTTTATGGTAGGATTGGGCATAAAAAATCAAGAAAATACCAAAAAACACCCCCAAAATCGGACCAAGCTACCGATTTCGGCCCCTAGTTGATTTCGCCCCCCTTTCGGCCCGAAATGTGGCCCGAAATCACTGTAGCTTTTCAAAACAGTGAGGTAGTTTGATTTCGGGCCGAAATGCATTGATTTCGGCCCCCATTCTGCCCGAAATGGGTGCCGAAATCACTGCTTTTCGCCCGTTTTGTTTTTGCTCTATCTTCTTCATCCGGTATCCGATTCGCGCGATTCTTGAACCGTACTCCACACTCGACGAGGAATCCATTTTTGACCGAAAATTCCCAAATCCGGGGATTTTTCCGTTTATTACCAGAATTTTTCTCCTTGTTGAAGAATCTCACTTCCTCGAACTCTTTAACTTTCTCCATTCCGGATTCCGATGCGTGAAACCCCGATACTCCAACTTGCTACCGTGATCCTCATGACTCATTTGCTACTCCTCGACCTTGAGTAGCTTCTTTATCAAGTTCCTTGCTCCCGGTAAGCTCGTTTGTCCTCTTTTTGCGTGCAAAATGTTGCACATACATCACGAATGGGAATCCGGAGAGTCTTCGGTACCTGTGTCCTGCACACTTATTGGAAATATTAAATCGCTCTCTCTCACCCCTCAAAAATCAAGTATGACTATTGACACGCTCCAACTGCAAGTGCACAGTTGTCGGTGTAGTGATAATATTCTGGAAATCCGGGTTGTCGAACCCAAGAGAATTCTATCTAAATTAGTTAACAATTTCAATCCTTATGTGGGTCAAGCGCAGTTGTTTGTTTTCTAATTCTACTTAAAAGACAAAATTCTCAATTAATCAGGTGAAAGGCTTCGCGATTAACGAAGAATGATTTGTTTTAAGAGTTACTTAACAAGTGGACAAGTTCAGGATATCTCTACGGGTTCACTAGGGAATTCACACCACTTATGATTTATGTTCATACAACACGGATGTTTTCTACTTAGCCAAACGAGCAATTTCACTTTGAAGATTCCTCAACCAAAGTCTATATTTAAACTCTTGTACCTGATTCCTCTAGCCTACTTAAGTTTAAATATGCGATATGATCTTCATATCAACTCTTTGTTCTAGTTAACTAGCAAGATTCCTCAACCCTAGATCCGACTAGTGCAAGATTCAAGTTCAAGCAATAACTATTGATTCCTCTAATAATTATCACCTAGATCAATCTTATTGTGACGTCAAACAATATGAGAGATAGAATTACGCATATGAATCAAGCTTAACTAAGCATAAACATCCAATTAAGCTAATAAGCATGAAGCATAATCCATAAATCACCAAAATATGGTGTTCAAAACCCTAGTTCCCTATGAGATATCCCGAATAGAGGGTTTAGCTACTAAAACACATGATCAAAGTACAAAGTTTCAATGATCATAAACAAAAACTAAAGAGGAGAAAAAGATAGAGAATCAAACGATGGTCTCCAAGCTCCCAAAAATGCTCCTTGCTCTCCAATAACGTAGAATGATGAATTCCCCAAGCCCTAGGTCGTTCCCTACTAGTTAAACACGTTCCTTCCTTGTAAGTTTTTAAAAATAACACTTTCACCCCTCTTCTAATCACGTCAAATCCAATATGTGATCTTGTGATCACAATTTGTGATCCTAGGATCACCTTTTGTAGTTGTAGAGTCACATTACTCTTCTATGTGGTCTTGCACTTTGATCTTGTGATCATAGGATCACCTTTGTAGGATCACAATGATCTTCCATGTGAGTTTGATTCTTTTCACTCTTCTTCTATTCTCTCATGCATTCCTTGAGTTACTTTCTTTCTGAAGTTTGCTTCCGCTCCAAAATCCGCACTCCACGCTTCCGGTTACTGAAATCCACAACACGAACAAATACCGGAAGATCAAATGCAAAAAATAAAGCATAAAACATGCATAAAACGCCCGGATTACACCATGAAGTCCAAATACTCAAGTATGCTCAAAACTATCAAAACTCGGCCTAAAACACACATAAATGCATCGGAAAGTACACGAAACGACAAGTAATCACAATAGAATATAACTCCAATTATGGAGTTATCAAATATCCCCACACTTACCATTTGCGCGTCCCGAGCAATCTATCAAAACCGGCCATCATCTCCAAACTTTCTCCCCAACAAATCATGGTACGAGTCTAACTAATTGCATACTTTTCGAAACACCACTTGCATACAAACCAAGACTACCGACTCGACATAAACACGACTCAATACATGGCTCAACTATGCAACAATATGAAAATGCAATATATACAATGCACATAAAAAAAACACATTTTTTTTTTATTTTCTTTTGCGAGATTGGGAAATCTCAATTAGCTTAAACCGGTTCTCATGGAGTGATGATCAATCTAGGAACAAGGTGTGAATTGCAACTAAACTCGACAACGAGAATTTCCCCTAGTTAGTATAGAGAGCCTAGCGCTACTATGTAAAGGAATACCTATCTCTTCGCATGTGTCGACAAAAATAAGAGGCTACGCTAGGATAAGCTACGTTCAAGGTCCGAGCTCTTATTCCGCTAACGGTTTAGAATGTTGAGACTTAGGGACAAAAGGATAATTATGTAGTAACAGACGCATTATCACATTAAGCCCCACATCTCACACACCCTCACCACGATGATAGAAACGCAACCCGAAACTCACCGTCTCCGGCCCTCGATCCCCTCAAACCCCGGTACAATAACGATCTCCATGGCCACCATGGCAATACGTGCACGAAATGCAATCCGTCGTCAACGAACTAGCAACATTCCACCACTCAATTTCCAATAAGCTCAAATTTATTCCTTTATTCCATATCTCCTTTTTTTCTCTCTCTTTTTTTATTTTTTTTTATTTATTTATCAATATAACAAAATGCCGCAAAATCATCCGAGTGGTCTTCCAAGAATCAAGCAATGCAAATATGTTAGGGGGAGGAAATAGACGATCCAATGAATGTTTATCACAAGTAAAATTCATCTCCCCCTAACTCAATGAAGTAAACGGTGTAACCAAACAAAGCCGCCAAATAATCAAGGCGCGTGTGTAGGGATGTAGTCGTCAGAAGCTCAATCTCGATGTCCGTAGTCAAAAATCGACATCCCCACACTAGAATGTAAACATGCCCCCTCTCAAGTAATCAAATGTATGTAAGTCTCGTGCCTAATCCAACCGATCCTCCTACACCGTGGTGATGAAAAGAAACGATACCTAGCACGATCCACCAATTAAGATCAACCACCCCATTGTTGTGCGGATTAGACGTCACGCAGTCACGGCTCTCCAAAACTGTGTCCATGGTGTAGTGACATGGAACACCGCCACACCAAAGTGCGCAAGCCTACTCACTCACCCTCGCATCCCCTCGAAGATATGTAATAATACGCAAGCGATCATGTAGAACTCACAAGTATATGCAGTACAGCTCTCCCTCATCGAACCCCCTCAACTATGACTCCCTCGTGACGCACTAAAGTGGTGATTCTAAACTATTTATGATGAAGGCCAAGAATCGTCACCCTAGGTCAAGAGGTTATGAATGAAACCAAGGTTCAAATTGGGCTTTCTAGTGGTCCTACAAGATGAGATCTATCAAGCAGTGAGTGCTCTAATACACATCGTCGCACAGCTGTTCTGTGTGCCACTACGAAGCGGACTGGCGGCTACCTAAGACGTACACATGAATGTTCGGCTTGTTTAGCTCACACCTAGCTTAACTCTTGTAAACAAAACGACACACACTTTAAATTTGCAAATCAAGTAAGTGTAATAAAATAGGTAGACATTCCCGTAAAGGAAGTCTCTCTATACGTACTAGGGGGAACTCAATTTGTACTTCTCGGTCACAAGTCACGCCCTACGCCTAAAATTCTCACACTCCTCGATTTTACAAAATTTTAAGCTTCTTTTGATTGCCCGTTCTCAATTTTTTTTTCTTTTCAAATTTTTAATTTTTTTTCTTTTTACTTTATTTATTCTAACTCTACATGCAAGGCCAGACGCGAAAGAAGACTCGAAACTGACTCAGTTTGGGTAGGTAGACTCAATTAAATAAACGTGCAAGAAAAAAACACTAACACATATACATAACTAACAAACACATTACGAAACTAAAACTACACACGACACGGACCACGTAGACGACACAATATGCCCTAACAATCTATATGTGATAGGTTAATGCAGACACAGCCTGGCTAGTCAAGATTAAAAATCCCCCCACACTAGAATTCTTTGTTGTCCTCAACGAATTTAGATATCAATCAAGAGGACTCGGCAAATCTAATGCGCGGGGCGGTGAATCTACTCAGCACCATTGTCATCTTCTTACTCCTAAACGACTTCATTGTACAATAAAGTAGCAATTCAAATTTCGAGATTATCTTTGCTACGTGCCCGTGATAAGAATGTGTTTACTGAAAGATGCAAGAACGCAATTTAGCAGATAAATCCTAGGACACTAGTCAATCGCCCCCAAACGTCACAACTAAGGGACAACAATAAAAATTTGGGCTTTTACTCAATGTGCCTAGACTCGATAAAATTAAATTGCGAAAGAGAAAGATTAGCGATACCTGAAGCCCCGGAGTTCCGTTCTGACAGGGCTTGATCGACAAAGCCAGTCAAGGTTGACTGATTTTTTGATACTTTTCGCGATGTGAGATTTTAGCTCAATATCTTCTCCTCGTTGTCCCCGTCACAACCCCAAAAAAGGTTTGCTCTAATTCACACCGGTTGAGAACGAATTGACAGAATTTTCTTGAGAAAAACCCCAGCTTTTACCTTGCTTTCCGCACGCCTAGCTGCACTAAATCTTCAAAACCGAACCCACCAACGGAACCAGAATGTCGCCGGCGCTGCTGATCCTAGTAGAATCCACCAACCGCCGTCAAAATCCGGCGATTTTTGGTCAGAAGCGGTTGTGAGAAGTGATGCTCTGTTCGTCGAGAGATTGGCCGTGGGGGTCTGAACAAGAACCGCCCTATGTCGCCGGCGCTATCAGTCGAGTAAAACCCACCACGTCCCGTCAATCTCCGGCGAATTTCCGAGCTGTAGAAGTTCTTGAAGGCATGCGTCGCTCGTCTGAGTTGCTGCATGGTGCGGGTCTGTTCAAAGGAAAAACAACCTCTAATTCGTCGACGATGATTAGCTGACCAGAACCCACCAAAATCCGTTGATTTCCGGCGATTCTCCGATCGTTGCTCTGTAGGGATTCGTCCTAGGTGTTGTGTTCGTGAAGGCTTTCGATGGTTCTTCCCGTTCTGTTGTTCGTCGTTCCCTTCTTCTTCTTCTTCTTTTTTTTTTTTTTTTTTATTCCGCGTGTTTCTTTTCTTCCTTTTTTTCTTTTTTTTTTCTTCTTCTCACTTAAAATATGAAAAGACAGAACTGCCCCTTTTGAATGAAGCTTCAGTGTGGGAGAGCCAAAACCTGATCCTGCGATCAGCGAAAATAACACAAGATCAACTTTTGTGATCTTGCATCAGCAGTGAGTTGCCTTGACGTTCCCAGCTCTCTTTTTTTCTAAGTACCAGCCCAGTTTTTTGTTTTTTTCTTCGTCTTGCAAAAAGCCTCTAGTTTGCGCCCCCGAACTCCGATGCATGCATATTATATACCGTTGGAAATCTTGTTTCGCGCACATTCTGATTTTACACAAGTAACAACAAATTGCCGGAGGAAAACTTCAGAACTTATGACCTTAAATTTCATGATCAGTACGTCACTTTCTTGGATTTTGTTCGTTTATTCCACATGCATCAAGAAGGGGAGTCCGGACCGCGTCTTCAACCTGTATTCCTGCACAGACTCAACTCAAATGTAAGATTCTCACTCTCTCACCCCTCAGATAAGAAAACTGTATTGAAAATTGCACACAAAAATAGTTAAACACACACTCTACACTAAAGCATAAAAATACGTTGGGTTGCCTCCCAACAAGCGCTTGTAATTTAAGGTCGACGGCCCGACCCAGTTACCTCAAAAGATGTTATGGAGGTCTAGCACGACGTGCCTCCTCCTTCAATTTCTTGCTCTTGATTTTCTGCACCACATCATGGGCACACACCACATTTGGCCTGTTCTCTGGTTCGGGTGGATCGGGATGCAAAATTGTAGGCAACCCAAGAAAAGGATCCACACGATCTTCTCTAAACTTGATCATGGTCAATTTATTCTTCCCCTTGCTCGGAACAAAGGCCTTGAACACGACTGATGAGTCTAAAGCCTTGATAGTCAACTCCTCAGTCTCTAGATCCACATTTGCGCGCATTGTCTTCAACAACGGTCTTCCAAAGATGAGTGGAACATCGCGATCCTCCTTGATATCCACTATCACAAAGTCAGCTGGAAATACAAATGCACCCACTTTGACGAGCAAATTCTCAGTCACCCCATTTGCCGTAACTATAGAATTGTCTGCCAATTGCAGACCCATCTTCACAGGGGTTGGCACACCAATGCCCAGTCTCTCAAATAGGGACAATGGCATTAGATTAATACTCGCGCCCAAATCACAGAGACCATGTGTATGATACCCACCCCCAGGAGTTCAGCCTAAGATGACACTGCCTGGATCTCTCATCTTGGGAATGTCTCTTTGTATGACATTGCTACACGTCTCTGTTAGCTTTACCGTGGCATAGGGTTCTATGCTCTTCTTCCCCCATAGGATTTCCTTCAAGAACTTCTTGTACCTGGGAATCTGAGCAAGTGCTTCTACGAGAGGAATGTTGATATGCAATTGTTTGAATGTATCCATAAATTTCCCAAAGTGTTCCACATCATTCCTCTTTATTGCCGCTGGGTATGGCACACGCACACTATATTCTTCCTTTGTCTTCTGCTTCTCATCCGACTTCCTCACCGTGTCCTTTGATTGGGGACTCATGGTAGGCACGGGAATCTCATCAAACACCTTTTCTGTAGCTTTTGTAGCTTCGGCTCTCGCATGGCTAGAATATGGAGGATCCTGAGTAGTCACACCACTGCGAGTAGTAATAGCTTTGAGCTGCTCAGTAGGAAGAATGGTATTGGAAGGAAGCATACCTGGCGGAAATTTAGCATTTTGATTGGCAATCTGCCCAATCTGAGTCTCGTGGCTCTTTATCGTGGCTTCCATCGCGACAATCTTTCTCTCAATTTTATCATTGCTAGCTAACAGTTTCCTCAATAACGCAGTTATGTCTTGTTCCTCTTGTCGCGGAGCTTGCTGCTGTGGTTCTTGTCTCTCAGCCTGGTATGGAGGATTTGGCTGCTGACCCGATGCATATTACCCACTGTTTGGGTTGGCATAGCTAAAGTTGGGTTGATTACGGTTGTTAGGATGATAAGTATTCGGCCACTGCTACTGTCGTAGTGGACCCAAGTAGTTCACATCTTCAATTGCAGCGCCATATCCCTGATTCTCTGTTGGAATAGATGCCCTAGAGGCAATCTAGTTTAGTATGAATTATTTGTGACTATAAATTCATTTATTATTTATTGGATATTTAATATTTAATATAATGAAGTCCTTAGATTTACAATTGTGTTGTTTATCTTAAATATCCCTAGTCAAGTATAATGATTAATGGGACAATCATCTATAGACTAGTATGGGGTTGGATTGATATGGAGATATCACGATCCAACACATAGGTGTGCATTAGGGAATGTTGCACTGGATGGACCCATCTTCGAGAAGGCTACATACACGTTATGTTGAGTCACAAGCGCTTCTCGCGGTGCAATGGTATTGTCATCCTTAGACTTGAAGTCACTAGATATTCTAGTGTGGATTATTGTTATTTTGGTAGCGTTAAACGCTACACCGTAACTGGGTAGTTATAAAGGTGTGTACTGAATACAATATGAAGAAAGCTTAGAGATCGTAGTGGACGTAGATAGAATTTGTCCCTCCCACATAACGGGAGCAAATATCCTAGGCCACTCGAGGGATAGTGCTTATAGAATGTCTGGCCAGACTCAAATAAATCAATATGGGATATTGATGTTATTTGCACGAATAAGGCTATTCCCATGGATCGAGAAACTATGGATTGGATATACGAGTGTGACTTGTATGTCTCGTGTCCAATCCGGATATAGAGACAAAGGGATGAGACAATTACTTGTACAAGGTTGTCAAGATGACTATTCTATTAGTTGGCTAGAATGGATGTTTTGCTAGAGACCGCTCCATATTAGCAAATAGTTGCTACCAACTAGATAGAACCTATGGGGTCACACGCTACATAGAGTTGAACTAGATTTGGGAATTAATTAATTGGATTAATTAATTAGAAGGATCACTTTGCAAAACCTTGCAAACTTAGTAGGGACTAATTTGCAAGGAAGGGACTAAATTGAATTCTAGTAGGACTAGAATAAGTCCATTAGGTAGTTGGCAAGGAGTTGTTGGACTATATAAAGGACCTTCCTTCTTTCCTTCCCACATAACTTATGCTCATTATTGAACATAACAAGAGTGGGAGAGAACAAAAGGAGAGAGAGCAACAAGCAAAGGAGCCGACCGCCCCTTTGCCTGCCGCCCGTCCCCGTCGGCCACAAGGAGGCCGATAGTCCTCCTTTGGGTCTCGTTTTGCGTGATTCTTCTTCCTCTTCCTCTTCCGGGCTAGCACCAAGGACTTGGGAGATTCTAGGATCAACTCTAGGCGTGGATCAACCATAGAGAACGTGACACAATTCGCGTTTAACCCTAGGGACTGCCCCCCTTGCTTGCCGCCCAAGCTTGGCCGCCCTAGGGTCCGGGCGGCCCTAACCCGCGGCCTAGGCTTGTGGGTTTTGGGCCAGGCCGGCCCCAGGTCCTTGTGGTTCACCTTATTGGGCCCGGGCAATTTGATTGTTGGGCCCATGGACCATTTTAACCCTAGAAATCCTAATTAAAATTGACCAAGCGCGTTAAAATTGGATTTTAACTGTTTATGTGCAAATCGCATGGTGATTGGATATGGCCTTAGGATGTGGTTTGATGTGGATGTTTAATTTTGTGGTTTGGTTTTACGGCCTGCGAGCTGATCAATTAATTGTAATAATTAATTAGGGTTTTATGGCCTGCGTGCCATTTTTTTCTCAACTTGTGAGATTTATTTTATTTAGTATAGAAGTTAGCTAGTGCTAGATAAAGTAGATTGTTAGCCAAGATTGAAGAAAAGAAGCCCAAAGCCAAAGAAGCCACAAAAGATGGAGCATGGAGCATGGAGCATTCCACATGACTATGAAGGATGGACCAAAAGATCAAGACGCATTGAGATGTGTTTGTTTTAGGGTTCATAGATAATTCCATTGGCTTGGAATTATCTTAGTCTAGAAAAAAAGCCATATCCACATCACGTTTAATTTTCGTTTTGTGGTTGTTTATTTTAATGTCTTATTATTGTGTGGTTGGTGTATGGATGATGCATGCAATTAGGATAATAAGATAATTAGACAACCCGGATCTATTATTTGGAGTTGTGCCCAAACTCAAATAGATAGATTAGTTGATATTAATCAACAAGACAATTAAAAATTGAATTTAAAATCCCTCAAAATTCAAATATTGTGTTCTTGCCTTCTCGTTATTTAAACGCTCATTATCTTCATTATTTATCAAGTTCGTGCGTGCCAAAGCATGGCGACTTGGTTCATAATGATGGAATGCGATGGCACGTAACAATGTGCAATTGTTTAGATAAGAGGTTGAACACAACTAGGCTATTAATTTGATTAAGAAACCTAGAGGAAACCAATTGGGATTATCCATATGGATGCATAAATAAGGAGTTATTTGCCCAATTGAACCAAGAGTTGCATATGGGATGCAATTGGAATCGTTCCTACCTAAAGTAGTCAAATTATGGGTGACTTGCCAAAGCAAGCTCATAAGGAGATGAAAGATGGATCTTGGCCCACTAGAAAATATAAGGATATTTTCCGCATTAATATCTTGAGGGTTATTAATCCGTAGAAAAATAGTGGGAGCTATAATTGATAAACTAGCCATTATTGAATATAGTCAAAAATTCACAAATACTAAAAACTTGCGTATTTTCCTTTTTGTAGAATTCCAAATGGCAAACAACTCATCGAGTTCACAATATTCCCTACGATCTGTCCTTGAGAGAAGGACAAGTTCTCTGGAACCAACTTTCTTGATTGGTACAGAAACTTGAGAATTGTTCTCAAGCAAGAGAAGAAAATGTACGCAATAGAGGAGCATGTTCCAGAAGGTCCAGAGAACCAAACACCTACTGCCCTAAAGGCGTATCAAAAGCGTGTTGATGACGCTAATGATGCAGCCTGCCTTATGCTTTGCACCATGACTTCTGAGCTTCAGAAGCAACACGAAAACATGAATGCTGTCGATATGATCGAACATCTGAAGCAGCTCTTCCAAGAGCAGGCGAGGGTAGAGAGGTATGAGGTCTCTAAGGCACTGTTCAAGTGTCATCTGGCCGAAGGGAATCCGGTGGGACCCCATGTACTCCGAATGATCGGGTACTTGGAGAATCTTGCCGGACTAGGGTTCCCGGTCGGCCAAGAGTTGACAACCGATCTCGTGTTGCAATCGTTGCCCGAGAGTTATGGACAGTTCATTATGAACTATAACATGAACGAGATCGTTAAACCACTGCCAGATTTACTCAATATGTTGAGGACGACTGAAGAGAGCATCAACAAAGGTAAGGGCAAGGCCATTATGATGGTACAGAAAGCAAAGGGCAAAAGGTTTGCCTCTTCCTCCAAGGGCAAAGGCAAGTCAGTTGCCAAGACCAAGGAACCTGCCCTTAAGCCTGTTGGTGGCAATGCCAAAGGTGTGACTAAAGGTGAGTGTCACTACTGCAGTCAGCCTGGACACTGGAGGAGGAACTGCCCAAAATATCTGGAGGACAAGAGGCTTGGAATAGTGATTCCACCACCACCAGGTATTTTTGTTGTAGAAGTCAATTTAACTGTCTCTACATCATGGGTATTAGATACTGGATGTGGATCTCATATTTGTCGAAATATGCAGGATCTAAAGAGAAGTAGAAGATTGGCTAAAGGAGAGGTAGATCTGCGCGTTGGGAATGGAGCAAAGGTTGATGCGTTGGCCATAGGCGTGTGCGAGCTATCTCTGCCTTCAGGATTAGTTTTAGAATTAAATAATTGCTATTTTGTGCCTGCTATGAGCAGAAACATTATTTCTATTTCTTGTTTGGACAAGGATGGTTTTATTATTTCGATAAAGAACAATTGTTGTTCCTTTTATTTAAATAATATTCACTATTTTAGTGCGCAATTATTTAATGGACTCTATGTCCTTGATCTAAGCAATCATGTCTACAACATTAATACCAATCGGATTAAAATAAATGATTTAAATCCAGCTTATTTATGGCACTGTCGTTTAGGCCACATAAATGAGAAACGTGTATCTAGACTCCATAAGGATGGATTACTAGACTCATTTGATTTTGAATCATATGAGACATGTGAGGCTTGTTTATTGGGAAAAATGACAAAGTCCCCTTTCAATAAGAAAGGTGAGAGGACTAGTGAGCAATTGGCGCTCATACATACCGATGTGTGTGGGCCATTTGCCACGCCTGCCAGGGGTGGTTATGTCTACTTTATTACATTTACTGATGATTACAGTAGATATGGATTTGTGTACCTTATGAGGGAAAAATCCGAATTCTTTGAAGTGTTCAAAGAATTCAAGAATGAAGTAGAGAAGCAACTTGGCAAAAGTATCAAGGCTCTACGATCGGATCGTGGAGGAGAATACTTAAGCCAAGAGTTTGACGACTATCTTAGAGAGTGTGGGATCGTGTCCCAACTCACTCCACCTGGAACGCCACAATGGAATGGCGTGTCCGAGAGGAGGAATCGAACCCTATTGGATATGGTTCGATCTATGATGTGTCAAACCGATATTCCATTATCATTTTGGGGCTACGCTCTATTAAGTGCAGCTTTCACCATTAACCGTGTTCCATCTAAAATCAGTCATGAAGACACCATATGATATGTGGAGTGGGAAGCGTCCCACACTGTCGTTCATGAGGATTTGGGGCTGCGATGTCTATGTAAAACGTTTACAATCAGACAAGCTGCGGCCAAAATCGGATAAGTGTAAATTTGTGGGGTACCCTAAGGAAACTAAGGGATACTACTTCTACAATCCAACCGAGAACAAAGTGTTTGTTGCTCGGACCGACGTGTTTCTAGAAAGAGAGTTTGTCTCTAAAGAAGCTAGTGGGAGGAATGTAGAAATTGAAGAAGTTCAAGAACCACAAATCACTGAACTGATTATGGAGCATGAACCGGAACCACAAACAGTTGTGGAGCAACCTGTTCAGGTAACACAAGAGCTTCGTAGATCTAGTAGAGTGCGCCAGGAACCGGATAGGTATGGACTTCTCGTGACCGATTCCGGTGACACGATGCTCATAGACGATGAGCCTACTACCTATGAAGAGGCCATGAATGGCCCAGACTCTCAGAAGTGGCTGGAAGCCATGAGATCCGAGATGGAATCCATGTATACCAACAAAGTATGGACTTTGGTGGAACCACCCGATGGGGCGCGGCCCATAGGGTGCAAGTGGGTCTTCAAGAAGAAGATCGACATGGATGGTAATGTGATTACCTATAAGGACCGATTGGTGGCTAAAGGATTCAGACAGATTCATGGTATTGACTATGATGAAACCTTTTCACCAGTCGCTATGGCCAAATCCATCCGAATCCTACTTGCGATTGCATCATACCACGACTACGAGATTTGGCAGATGGATGTCAAAACAGCATTCCTTTATGGGAATCTCCTCGAGGACGTGTATATGATACAGCCGGAGGGTTTTGAGGATCCAAAGCAAGCCAACAAAGCTTGTAAGCTGCAACGATCCATTTATGGATTGAAGCAAGCTTCTAGGAGTTGGAATCGACGTTTCGATGAAGTGGTCAAAGAGTTTGGCTTCATCAGAAACGAAGATGAGTCTTGTGTCTACAAGAAGGTTAGTGGGAGCTCTGTAGCTTTTCAGGTCTTGTATGTGGATGACATACTACTCATTGGAAACGACGTTCCCATGCTGCAATCTGTTAAAGTTTGGCTAGGGAAGTGTTTCTCAATGAAGGACTTAGGGGAAGCAGCCTATATACTCGGTATAAAGATCTATAGAGATAGATCTAAGAGGTTGCTAGGCCTAAGTCAAAGTACATATATTGAGAAGGTGTTGAAACGGTTCAACATGCAAGATTCCAAGAAGGGATTCTTGCCCATGTCACATGGAATCACTCTTTCGAAGAGTGGTTGTCCCTCCAATGAGATTGAGAAGGAACGCATGAGTAGAATCCCCTATGCCTCGGCCATAGGATCTATCATGTACGCCATGTTATGTACTAGACCAGATGTGTTATATGCCTTGGTTATGACAAGCAGATACCAATCCAATCCGGGTGAGAGTCACTGGATTGCAGTCAAGAACATCCTAAAGTACTTGAGAAGAACTAAGGATGCCTTCTTGATATTTGGCGGTGAGGAAGAGTTGCGTGTAAGGGGTTACACTGATGCAAGCTTCCAAACCGACAGAGATGACTTTAGATCACAGTCGGGATATGTGTTTTGCCTAAATGGAGCAGCGGTGAGCTGGAAGAGTTCCAAGCAAAGACGGTAGCTGATTCTACAACAGAGGCTGAGTACGTTGCAGCAAATGGCGCAGCAAAGGAAGCTGTTTGGATCAGAAAGTTTGTTTCTGAGCTTGGTGTGGTCCCTAGCATTGCGGATCCAGTCGAGATGTTTTGCGACAACACTGGGGCGATCGCGCAATCAAAGGAACCAAGATCGCACCAGAAGTCCAAGCACGTGCTCAGGAAGTTTCATCTGATTCGAGATATTATCGATAGAGGAGACGTTTGGATATGCAAGATTCCTACAGATGAGAATCTGTCAGATCCGCTTACAAAGCCGCACACGCAGTGGAAGCATGAAGGGCACACTAGAAGTATGGGCATACGAGATGCGCCAGATTGGCTCTAGTACAAGTGGGAGACTGTTGGAATAGATGCCCTAGAGGCAATCTAGTTTAGTATGAATTATTTGTGACTAGAAATTCATTTACTATTTATTGGATATTTAATATAATGAAGTCCTTAGATTTACAATTGTGTTGTTTATCTTAAATATCCCTATTCAAGTATAATGATTAATGGGACAATCATCTATAGACTAGTATGGGGTTGGATTGATATGGAGATATCACGATCCAACACATAGGTGTGCATTAGGGAATGTTGCACTGGATTGACCCATCTTCGAGAAGGCTACATACACGTTATGTTGAGTCACAAGCGCTTCTCGCGGTGCAATGGTATTGTCATCCTTAGACTTGAAGTCACTAGATATTCTAGTTGTGGATTATTGTGATTTTGGTAGCGTTAAACGCTACACCGTAACTGGGTAGTTATAAAGGCGTGTACTGGATACAATATGAAGAAATCTTAGAGATCGTAGAGGACGTAGATAGAATTTGTCCCTCCCACATAACGGGAGCAAATATCCTAGGCCACTCGAGGGATAGTGCTTATAGAATGTCTGGCCAGACTCAAATAAATCAATATGGGATATTGATGTTATTTGCACGAATAAGGCTATTCCCATGGATCGAGAAACTATGGATTGGATATACGAGTGTGACTTGTATGTCTCGTTTCCAATCCGGATATAGAGACAAAGGGTTGAGACAATTACTTGTACAAGGTTGTCAAGATGACTATTTTATTAGTTGGCTAGAATGGATGTTTTGCTAGAGACCGCTCCATATTAGCAAATAGTTTCTACCAACTAGATAGAACCTATGGGGTCACACGCTACATAGAGTTGAACTAGATTTGGGAATTAATTAATTGGATTAATTAATTAGAAGGATCACTTTGCAAAACCTTGCAAACTTTGTAGGGACTAATTTGCAAGGAAGGGACTAAATTGATTTCTAGTAGGACTAGAATAAGTCCTTTAGGTAGTTGGCAAGGAGTTGTTGGACTATATAAAGGACCTTCCTTCCTTCCTTCCCACATAACTTATGCTCATTATTGAACATAACAAGAGTGGGAGAGAACAAAAGGAGAGAGAGCAACAAGCAAAGAGCCGACCGCCCCTTTGCCCGCCGCCCGTCCCCGTCGGCCACAAGGAGGCCGAGAGCCCTCCTTTGGGTCTCGTTTTGCGTGATTCTTCTTCCTCTTCCTCTTCCGGGCTAGCACCAAGGACTTGGGAGATTCTAGGATCAACTCTAGGCGTGGATCAACCATAGAGAATGTGACACAATTCGCGTTTGAAGTCATCAAAGGAGAACCCTAAAGTGTTATTTATTTCTTCCTTTACCAATGTTATGTCTCTTGACTTGTGATCCTTGGAGGGTTTTGCATGGTTTTATGATTGTTTGTGTTTCCGTTGCGCATCCATGAATCAAAACCCTACATTCTCATGTGTCATCATCTCTCCCACAGACTTCACTCGTGCTGATGGATTCATATTGCTGAAAGCCGAATTCAAGACTGCCATTTGCTGCTCAAATTTCTGCTCCACCATTGTTTCAATCTTGTTTACCAATGCCCCATCAGATTTTGAATTTCTATGAGTCTCAGACCTCGTAGACTCACGTTTCGCCACACTGTTAAGCAAGTCTTGGCATCTTTGCACTCCCAAGCCCATAAAATTTCCCTGAGCCATCAAGTCTAGTTGATTTGCAGTTTCCCTATCTAGGGAATTATAGAAGTAATGTAGTAGCTTATACCATGGTTCTCCGTGCGTAGGACATCTGTGAAGGAGCTGATTGAACTTTCTCCAGGTGTCTCCCAAAGAATCATCCTCCTGCTGAATAAACTTTGTGATGTCAGCCATTCTCTGCGCAACCTTGGAGGGTGGAAGACATTTCCTTAGAAACTCTTGGCAACACTCTGCCCATGTAGTGATACAACCTGCTGGAAGTTCCAAAAGCCATGTCTTTGCTTTTCTAGATAAAGAAAAGGGAAAAAGCATTAGCTTAACTGTTTCATCTGGCACTCTCTCATCATTAATTGTGGACGTGATCTGGTTAAATTTGAGAAAGTGGGCATTGGCATCATCCCCTGCAGCTCCAGTGAACAAGAACTCATCTCGAACCATATTGATCAGCTGCTGGCGCAATTCAAAGTGAGCTGCGTTGATAGGTGGTCTAAAAATAGTGGGCTGGTATCCCTCTAGTGTGGTTCTGAAGTAATCCACCAAAGGACGTTCATCCTCCTCGACATTATTCACAGGGATCGCAGCATTCTGCGCATTATTTCCTCCATTATTATTGTTCCCCCCGTTGTTATTATTACCTCCATCGTTTCTCTCTTGTACCCGCACACCAAGACGTGGTTGTGGATTTGGAGGGTTCAAGCGAGCCATAGCAGCTTGCATCTCGGTCAACTGAGCTCCGAGCTCCTCAGTTTCCCTTGCTCGATTTGCTGCATCTTCCACCGCTGCAGCTCTAGCTGCTTCCGCATCTTGCAATCCCTTGCGGAACCTTTCAAACTCAGCTCTACTTTACTCGTCCATCTGAACTGAATTTGCTTTCCTCTTGTCTCTACGTTCTGCACGCAATAACGATTCCGGATCCTCAAGTACTGGATGCAAAGGCTCGTCTCTAGAACGGGACATGCACCGTACAATCTAACCTGAAATCACAAATCACACACAGAACGTAGGTGAGTAATAGATATAAACAGAAAAGTAAATCCCTAAGGCTAGGAATTATAACTAATTTAGCCGAAGTCCCCGGCAACGGCGCCAAAAACTTGACACGCTCCAACTGCAAGTGCACAGTTGTCAGTGTAGTGATAATATTCCGGAAATATGGGTTGTCGAACCCAAGAGACTTCTATCTAAATTATTTTACAATTTCAATCCTTATGTGGGTCAAGCGCAGTTGTTTGTTTTCTAATTCTACTTAAATAAAAGACAAAATTCTCAATTAATCAGGTGAAAGGCTTCACGATTAACGAAGAATGATTTTTTTTAAGAGTTACTTAACAAGTGGAATAGTTCAGGATATCTCTACGGGTTCACTAGGGAATTCACACCACTTAGGATTTATGTTCATACAACACGGATGTTTTCTACTTAGCCAAACGAGCAATTTCACTTTGAAGATTCCTCAACCAAAGTCTATATTTAAACTCTTGTACCTGATTCCTCTAGCCTACTTAAGTTTAAATATGCAATATGATCTTCATATCAACTCTTTGTTCTAGTTAACTAGCAAGATTCCTCAACCCTAGATCCGACTAGTGCAAGATTCAAGTTCAAGCAATAACTATTAATTGCTCTAATAATTATCACCTAGATCAATCTTATTGTGACGTCAAACAATATGAGAGATAGAATTACGCATATGAATCAAGCTTAACTAAGAATAAACATCCAATTAAGCTAATAAGCATGAAGCATAATCCATAAATCACCAAAATATGGTGTTCAAAACCCTAGTTCCCTATGAGATATCCCGAATAGAGGGTTTAGCTACTAAAACACATGATCAAAGTAAAAAGTTTCAATGATCATAAGCAAAAACTAAAGAGGGGAAAAAGATAGAGAATCAAACGATGGTCTCCAAGCTCCCAAGAATTCTCCTTGCTCTCCAATGGCGTAGAAAGATGAATTCCCCAAGCCCTAGGTCGTTCCCTACTAGTTAAACACGTTCCTTCCTTGTAAGTTTTTAAAAATAACACTTTCACCCCTCTTCTAATCACGTCAGATCCAATATGTGATCTTGTGATCACAATTTGTGATCCTAGGATCACCTTTTGTTGTTGTAGAGTCACGTTACTCTTCTATGTGGTCTTGCACTTTGATCTTGTGATCATAGGATCACCTTTGTAGGATCACAATGATATTCCATGTGAGTTTGCTTCTTTTCACTCTTCTTCTATTCTCTCATGCATTCCTTGAGTTTCTTTCTTTCCGAAGTTCGCTTCCGCTCCAAAATCCGCACTCCATGCTTCCGGTTCCTGAAATCCACAACACGAACAAATACCGGAAGATCAAATGCGACAAATAAAGCATAAAACATGCATAAAACGCCCGGATTACACCATGAAGTCCAAATACTCAAGTATGCTCATAACTATCAAAACTCGGCCTAAAACACACATAAATGCATCGGAAAGTACACGAAACGACAAGTAATCACAATATAATATAACTCCAATTATGGAGTTATCAACTATCTAAATAAATAAAATACAAAAATCAAATAACGACTAACTACATTGGGTTGCATCCCAATCAGCGCTTGTAATTTAAGGTCGACGGCCCGACCCAGTTACCTCATATCCCCTACACATGTGGCTTGGCACCCCGTGCCATCTCTTCCAGCTTCCTCTGCTGGATCCTCAACACAACACGATGAACTTTGTCTTTTGGAATTGGTGGCTCATCACGAACCACCTCAGAACTCTTGTGCACTGATTGCACGGCCACTGGCATCTGTGTCTTCTCTTGAGGCTGCTGTGGAGTCATCTTAGAAACCCGAAAGGTCTCCCACGCATTATTGATCCTCATGATCAATTCTCCATTCTCAACATCAATGAGAGTCTGACCGGTAGCCAGAAAGGGCCTACCCAGAATGATCGGAACATCTCCCACAGGCATCTCAAGAATCACAAAATCTGCAGGGATAACAGAATTCCCTACCTTTACTAACACGTCTTCCACCACACCAAAGGCTCTCTTGAAAGAGTTGTATGCAAACTGAAGGTTGATCCTGGTGGAACAAGCTTCTACTCACAGCTCTTGAAACACTGAAAGTGGCATTAAATTGACACTAGCCCCAAAATCACATAGGGCCTTCCCCGCGTAAGCTCCCCCCAAGTTAGCTTCTATCACAAGCTTCCCGGATCCTTCTGTTTTTGAGGCAAACCATGCATCACACATGAGCTCACCTGCTCAGTCAAGTCTACAGTCTCAAAGTCCGGCACCGCCCGCTTTCCTGAAATTGCATCCTTCATATATTTGGCATATTTCGGCATCATCTTGACTGCCTCAATAAATGGAACATTGATATGCAACTTCGAGAAAATGGATAAGAATCTCTTGTACTCCTCAGAGTCATCTTTCTTCTTTCTTGTCTGAAGCGGATATGGGAGATTCTTAGACAAAGAGGGTGGTGGTGGTGTTACCTCATCATCAACTTGCGGAGTCACGTCCTTTGATTGGGGGATCATGACAGGGGTCTTGTCGAAGACCTCATGCTCCCTAGCTTTCGAAGCTTCAGCTCTGGCGTGGCTCGTATATGGGGGATTATCAAGAACAATCCCGCTATGAGTGGTGATAGCATTCACCTGGCGCACATTCTTCGTGTCAGATGGCAAGGACCCTAGGGCTCTAGTGGAAAGCTGAGTATCAATCTGTCCTACCTGCACTTCCAGGTTACGAAGTGAGGTCTTGGTGATATGTAAATCTGCAGTCAGTGTCTCCACCTGAGACGTGAAAGTGTTCACATTCTTGCCCATCTGATACATCATGTTCATGAGATCTGTCAGCTCAACGTTCTGCCCTGCAGCTGGTGGTGGTGGTGGCCCTTGAACAGCTGGCCTATGTTGAAATCCAGGTGCATATGAAGCTCTAGCCTGATCTCCATACCTAAATCCTGGATGATCTCTAGTCCCTGGCCTGTAGTTCCCCTGATTCGAGTTGCGGTGTCCCTGTGCCCCCACATAGCTATAATCCTCATTAGCAGCTTGAGTCAACGCTGCATCAAAATCTGGCTCCTCCACTACATACACAGTCTTCTTATCTTGATACACATTCTTTGCCATGTCTGAAACCATATTTGTAATCCCATCTTTCCAATCATCATTCTTTGGCTCGGGCAACTTAGACAACCTCCTAGAGTCATAGAATTGAGCATCATGTTTCTCTATTTGCTTCATCAAAACATATGCTCCATCCTTATCAAACCTGTAAAGAAAGTTACCTCCTGCTTCCCTGTTCAATAGATCATGGTTAGGACGCTCCAAGCCATTGATAGAAGACTTGGAGGATCTTGTAGTCGCCAAAGTTATGATTCGGACACTTGCGTATTGTCCTCATGAAACGGTCCCATGCTTCTACAACTGCCTCATCAGCATGCTGCTGAAAACCAAGAATCTATGCCTGTAAGCCAATGACGCGCTGCGTGGGATAGAGTTTTCTCATGAACTCGTCAACACATTGCTCCCATGTGATGATCGATTCTGGCTCCCTGGACTCTAGCCATTTCTTTGCCCCTCCCTTCCGACAGTAACGAAACAAAATCAGCTTCAATGTCTCTGGGGTCACATTCTTGTACTTCACTGTCTTGATGTAGGCTTCAAACTTCCCAATGAAGTCATTTGGTTCTTCATCCCTGTTCCCATAGTACTGAAACTGGTTGTGCACTGTCGTGATGGTGGCAGGCTTCAAATTGAAGTGCTCAGCCTGAATGGTTGGCACTACAATCGCTGGCTTGTGTCCTCTCTGAGTTGACTGAAACTTTTCAACCAATGCTTGCCCTGATTTGTTGTAGGGCATTTGGTTCTGTTGCTCATCAAGTTTCTCCTGAAGTTCAGTCAACTTCTGGTTCAGTTGAGCGTTAGTCAATTTCTGACCCATTGCAATCTGTCTTGGGTCTCGTCTCGGAGTTCTGAATAGCTGTTCTGGGTCTTCAAATGGGGGCACAAGGTCTCTAGAGATCGGTGCATACACTGAGAACCTGAAACACAATTCAGAAAACAAATCAGAAATCATAGAGATAATAAACAAAAAGAAAAAGGTAAATTAAACTAATTGCTAAACTAGAATAGTAACCAATGCCTTCCCCGGCAACGGCGCCAAAAACTTGACGCGCGATTACTACGCGTTGCTACGCAAGTATACGGTCAAGTAATAAAGTGGAGTATTTTGGACTCCGAATTATCGAACCAAGGGAAGGTGTTTACTATATTCTCTAGATTAGCAATTAAACTCAATTTACCTAAGTAACCGGTAAAAATGATTGTAGTTTGAAGTGTTGTCACTCTCAAACAAGTGACTAGCAATAGCAATAAAATAACGTGAATAGAATGATTTGATAGAAATCAGAGGAGAGAAAGCTAGGCAATCTATAGATCACCTAGGGTAGTTTTGACAATTCCGGATTCCATGTTCTAACACAATGACTCTTAGCAACCTATGCTGGGTAATGGCGTTGACATTCACCTATCGGTCTCATGTCGTTCTACACAAAGGTAACGATTTGTCCCTCTCATGCCAAGTATACTACCTATGTGTTTTAGCAGGCTAACAATATTGCAAGGAACAATGTCCTCTCAGACCACCATTCACAAACAACTCATTACTTCCTACTGAATATACCCTCATCTAGCCATTCCTATCCAAATAACCTCTCAGTCTAGTCAATTAAGAATGATCTTGTTTACTCATCCCAACTTGGGTAGAGTTGTTTTCACACACTCACTAGTTACATAGTAATTTCGGGTCATGACTCCTACGTTACTAAGAATTAAGCACAATAAACAAGATAATTAGGCTAACAATATCATCATTAAGCCTAGTTCATGATTGAATGAAGAAATAGCCAATTCACATCACACATCTTATCCCTAACTTGTCATTGAAAGAACTCAACATGATAAAAACCAAAACAATCTCCATTAAACCATAACCCTAGCATGAAAGATCATCCAAAATCCGGAGAATATCATCAAAACATAAACCCTAGGCTCTCCATAAATGCCTAGGTATGATTTTAGCTACTCACAACACAAGTTAACATGGTTCTTGAATAGTTCATACAAGAAAGTAAAGAGAAAAATAGATCAAACGCTAAAATCGTGAAGATTGGCGCGATCCGGGCTCTCCTCCTTGCTTGAGATCGTTCCCAATGAAGTATCCTTGCTCCCCTCCTTCTTCTTGGCTCTCCGGATGCTTGAATGATCAGATATTTCGTCCCTATGTCGTTCTTGAATCATAACCAGCAGAAGTCTTCAGTAATTGCACAAAAGCCCCGTGAAATCTGCTCCTGACTTCAAAACGCGATATCTTCTTCGTCCGAACTCGGATTTAGCTCCGTGACCTATCGATGGAAAGCTCTCTGAGTCTACTTTCTTATGGCACTTGTCTCACCCTCAAATGAGTTGTAGAACTCCGGATATGATTAAAATAATGCAGACTAGTCATCCAAGCTCCTCCAATCCGGTTTTTCTTGACTCCACTTGAGCTCCCCTTTGTTTCAGAAGTTCGTTCCATGCCTCCTATCAACCGATTAGCATCCGTTCCTGTCAAAACCACATGAACACACATACCAAGCGATTATATTTGACAAATAGCAATGAAATATGCATGGAAAACGCCCGTACTAACAATATAGCACATGGTAGCAAAAAGTGATAAAACGACCTAGAATCTCTAACAATGGCCTCCAAACACTCTCCAAATACCTATTAACATGTGGTAAATGCTAAAGAATTATAGCCCCTAAAAGGTGCTATCAGCGGTGACGTGGCAGTTGACGCCAGCATAGGGCTGACGAGGCGTGCCACGTGGCATGCTGGCGTGGCACTCGGCCGACGGCAGCGCGTGACGGAGGCGGACGCGCCCACGCGCCGCTGCGCGTGTCGGCGCGTGAACCCTCCTCCGGCCACCATTTTTAGCAAATATATTCTACAGACTTAGAATTAAATTTCCTATTTTCTGGGATGTTTTCATAATTTTTGAAAAAACATAAAATTATATTAATTTCCAGATTAATTAATTAGTGTTTAGCACACTTTTCGAGGCAGTTAGACGTCCTTAAACACACTATTTTGAGCCCAAATTTTTTCTGGAGACTTATGTCGTTTTTCCCTACCTTATAAGATAGGAGGTGAGATCCTAGGTTGTCGGTAGCATTTTTCGATCTTATTAGTTGATTGATTTATTTCTTAATAATTTCCATTAATTATTCTTTAATTCTGGAAATTTCCTGAAAATTCCAGTATATTTATTTTATTATTATACATGCTGTTGTGGGTTGAATGGATGTGTTTGATGCATGGATGTGGCTTAGATGTTTTTATATTTTGTTTTGGTTTTGAATATGTAATCAATTAAAATACGGCATGCGTGTCGTGCCTCTCTACATACTCTAGTGTCTTCTCTTCTCATCTAAATCGCCTATTAGAGGTTACTTATTATTAGAAATAAGATAGTTAGTGAAGATTGAAGACTAGAAGCTTCAAGAGAGGTGGCCAAACCAAAAGCTATGGCGCAAGGTGCATGGAGCAAAAGAGACGAACGAGGAAGCTTCAAGAAGTACACTCGAGATAAGCGAGATTGAAGTTCAAGACTTGCTCAAGACGTACTCTCAATAGTGGCAGTGCACCTTAGAGGCCACATCCATTGCATATTTATTTATGCTTGTGCTTGTTTTATGTTATAACTGCGTGTGATTGGATATAAATGTATAACCTCGCATGCTAAAGAACTAAAACAAAAGAGCTCACATTATACATGATTGAAACTAATAGGGAATCATAAGTGACAATATTTGATTCCTAGAATTGCTACAAGGTTTTGGTGGATTCCTTAGGATGAACTATGAAATTTGAATCTATGTATCATGTTATTTCGGAGCTAAGAAAATGCTAGTATTAATTTCCTATGCAATGTCTCAAGATCAATCGTGTCTAAATTGAACTGTAAAAGCTAAAATGATGACAACAACAATATGACGAGTCGTCGTACTATGTAACCAATCGTTGGACATAGGTTGTCGCAATACCTACAAGTATGGTCGAACCTGTGATGAATAGTTGTCACAGTAGCACATGAACATTATCTTTAGGCTAACCAATAGTGAGAGGCAGTCAAGCTAATGTCATAGAGCATGCTATGCCAAGGTGGGGAAATGACATCATCAGCAAGTTCGAGACCACTTTGAAATTCAAAGATTGTAGGAATGAGCCAAAGAAGAATCTTGGATCCACCTTAGCCATTTGCCTAATTAAAATTGTGAGTAGTGACTCATAAATCTCACCTTAAACTATCAAACTCAAATCATAAAAAAATAGCACTCGACTATAGTGTCTGAGATAGTACTCAACTATACCATATGAGATTCATGCCGTTTATGATGAGATGTTTAAGTTATCCGATTAGCAATTTGATGCTATCTCTGCCACGTTTCATGAAAATGAAATGAAAACATTATATGACACACTTTGAGAGTGTCAAGATGCTTGGATAAGACCAAACATCGCTCCGTCCTAGGATCTAAGCAACCAAGTGATTGCTAAGAATACTAGTTCAGCATACCTTTGAAGTCAAAGCAATATATGATTGCTAAAGGCTGTGAATGAAATATGATAGGCAGATGTAGTCCCTAGCCCGGTATTAGGACCGTGCGGAACAGGTGGGGGCGAGGATAAGGGAATAAGGGCGCAATATTGGTACATGACCAATTGCCCAAGACTGGGAAACGCAAAGGTGGAAAGGGATGTTTTCCTAAGACTAGAAGGCCAGACATGGCACTAACTTCTCGTCTAAGGATCCATAAGATTGTCTTTGAGGGAGTAACCACCAAAAGTTGTTTTGGTTACAGTTTCACTTTGGAATTGGTCATATTGTGTATGGGTTGCGCTCTTAGATTCTACCATGAATAACGCCTCAGAATCTTTAGAAGTCACCTCTAGGGTTGTGCCTTAAGATTCTGATATGTGGCGTGCTAGATTGAGACACACTATGTCAGGAAAGGATGTTCAGGCTAGCTAAGGTAGGCCTGCTTGGAATATGCCCAAGGTACCCTTACCTGTGTGTGATTCTTGTCGTACATAGAAGGCGAAAGGCAAACCATCCAGTAAAGCAGTAAGGATTATTGAGTCTTTACAAATTATTCATTCTGTTGTATTTGTGTTCCATTAAATGTTAATATCTAAAGACATGGTGCTTACTGTTCCATCACATTCGTAGTCACATCTCAACTATGTGTGCTTGGGCCACATAAGTATGAGGCACAAGGGTGCTTCAGACAGGTATCTACAAAAGGTAGAAAACCGTCTGGACAACAGGATATCTCCTTAGCCAGAATGAGACTGCGAGTATCTATCTTAGCAAGAGCTATGTGATGGAATGGAGTAGTAAGGCAGTTGGCTATTCCCATGCCCCGCAGCAGAATGCTGTGGCAAATAGGAGGAATAGGATACAGCCTGAAGATGGTTCAATGTATGATATCACGTTCAAAGTATATGTTCCCTATCTTGAGGAGACGCTTTGTTAAACGGATGTCGATGTACTCAAACAAATACCCACCAAGTTTGTAGCCACTACGCCCTAGGAGATGTGGACAAAAAGGCAACCTATATGAGGTCATCTTAGGTCATGGGGATCGGCAGCTTATGAGCTAAATAAATTTTCCTAGTCAGGGAGAAGCTCGTGGAGATGGTATTCTCTGCGAGGAAGAGGAACCAATAGATGACACTCAATTCACCACTACTCAAGAGGGATTTATTCCTATGGATCTTGAGAGCAGTGGGAGTGCCTTACCTAGTTATGACGATAGTATTGAAGAAGAGCCCTATTTGCGTAGGAGCGCTCGTTGGAGCGTACCCCGTCGACGATTTGACATCGAATGGGAAGACATGATGGTCACCACGCAAGAAGATGAACCTAAGATATCGTCCCAAGATATTTCATCACTTGACAAGAAGGAATTTAGACCCTAGATGGGAGATATGTATCTTCATGGAGTAACATGTCTTCCCATACTATTCGGAGTACTCTAGGGGGTTGCGTATTCGAAACGCAACAGCCAATTAGTAGTGTAACGCAAATGGATTCACAAGATATATGTTTTCTCTTAGGAGATGCCCATAATAAAGGGAATGTTCGTAGAGATGATGATCTCCGCGAGCATGGAGAAACCGCTAGAAAATACCCTGTTCCTTAATCCATTATGAGGAATTAGTCCCTCAAGGATCCTTTGGACAGTGAGAGTGACTTTCTAAGCGAGGTGCCCATCCATAGGGGTGAGAGCAAATTATGATCCTCCTATGCAAAGGAATTGCTCGTAGGAGCATATTCTATCGAGTGTTTAAGATCGAAGGGATGGTCTTAAGGATCACCTTGCATTAATGATAAGATAGAATACTATGCCTTATCGGTCCCTAATTATGAAGAATGAAAAGTAGCTTTTTCAGGAAAAGTTAGAGTCTGTAAGGGACCAACCAAGTTTAAGACTAGGTTGACTTTTCCGACTGGATATTAGACTATTGGAAATAAATGGATTTACAAGGTCATTCAGGGTGACACAGACGAAAGCATAGTAAGGCATACGATAGTTGTGATGATGGAAATAGGGCTCCATTCTCGATAAACGTGACAACTGAATTTCTCAATAGAGAAATCAGAGAGGTGATCAGCATGACTCGACCACAGGGTTTCGAGATGTATGATCAAATGCACAAATAGGTGCAAGCTAATTAAGTCCATATATGGTCTTAACTAGTCCTCTAAGTCAGCAGTATTTTATCAATGGATGAAAAACCGTTGCATACTACTCTCAGTAGTAGAGAGTAGATGATTACGTCACTTATTATCGATGACACACTATTTTTCTGGAGAGTCTAAGGACTATTTCACATCCACTATTGGGTGGTTATTCTCTCGATTTGTGACGAAGGATATTGGTAGGGCGAGATGCATTCTCGTTCGTTCAGAAGGACTTCTTGTACTGTCGCAAAAGGCGCACACCAAGAAGATACTCTGAACGATTCCATATTATGGACCCAAAGCCATGTGATACTCCCATAGCTCGCTGCAAGACTTTATGAGCCTGAATATGTGCCCTAAAAGACACCATACTAGGTTCACCAGATGACCAAAGTGCCCGATGCAGTGTGAGTCTGCTATATACTATGGTATATACTGAGACCCCACAAACCTTATGCAATCGGAGGATTGGATTTCAGTAAATCCATTATTGAGACACTAGATTGCAACCAAAAGGATACTATGTACGAAGAATCACGTGCTATGACTATCGGAGATGATGCTTCGACTAGCCAGCTATGCATGCTGATTAGGGTGGGGACCTAGATACACGTGGATCCGCCTCAGGCTACAGTCCATGCTAGATGACATACACATCGCATGGAACTGCAGCATAAGTGTTGCACAATCGTATTAGACCGCTCCATCGATCATGGAAGCGAAGCACGATTTCATGTTCTGTCACCGTGCAGAAACATGTTTGGATAAGAAGGTTTCTGATAAGCTTATGAGCTGTCAACCAACCAATAGTGCTAGCGTACGGCTGCAGTAATTTGATAAGGCCAAACATATAGAAAAGGATACCATTTCACAAAAGGCGAAATAACTACCTGATCATAATACAGTAAACCCTAGACTCTCTCTCTAACTAGCCTCCATTGGTGGAACTTGGTGTGGATCAGAGCTTTCGTCCTAGTGATTCGAGCCTGATTGTGGGAGCAAGGTGGGCACGTGAAAGCAAGCATCCTACGATCATCCGCTGTGCTTAGGAGCTAAGGAAGACAAGGTAAACACATGAATCTTCCGCTATAATCATGTTGTAGATCTTTATGTGTTAGATTAGGTTCGTCCTTCATTTTTACATCGTCTTATCTAAAATAAGCGGATAAAATATTCTCTCATGATAAATAACCATTTAGCAGTCAACATACAACATATGATACATTTTCAAGGCTGGGTAAGAAGTGTCTGAGTCAGGTTGGCTGATTATCATACCAATAACTGAATCTTTTTACTGTAATATTGTGAACAGAAGGAAATGCAAATACAAGACAAATTAAGATAAGAAGCCCCAAGATAAATACTTCGTAAAATAGACACCAGATCCTAAGCATCTTCAAGCTAAGGAGAAGCATACAAACAGGTAAGTACTGAGTATTAGAAGGGGACAACATTGGGAGGAATCTAATGGAAGAAGAAAAACCTTTCTGGGGCATAAACCGCCAAAAATATCATAGAGGCACCAAACAGTGTCCAGATAAGCTGTGACCAAGTACCTACTGGTGTTCGCGGAGAGGCAGTTCTGAGAGTTCATATAATTATCAGGGCGCAAGAAAATACCACAGCTTGCCATAAAAATCAATTTTTTTTAAAAAAAATCAATTTTTTTTAAAGAAAATATATCACGATGCGAAGTACACCATCAATATAAATGTGCCATCCTCTTCATGGAAGGCTTATTAAAAGAAAGAATCAATAATATAATCACACAAACTTTGTAAATGTGATAGAATACCATATGCCAAATAATCAACTCTAATGTCCAAACATAAAAATGAATGAAACACTAATAAACTAAATGAAAGTTTCACCCATATTGGTTGAAACCATGCGCAGAATCTGCGAATCTAGACAATTCTATTTTCCATTCAACCTTGGGTGTGGCCCCATCTTTTTTCATCAAACACAAATAGCAGTGCTAATTGTTGAACAAGCAGGATTAAAGCTTGTTCAACAACTAGGATTTAAGCTTTGGCACCTGTTATTTAAGAGATTGATGCACTTCTGTGAAAACCCTTTTACATTGCTTCCTAACTACTAGTAAACTAAAAGTCTGTAAAAGACAATGTTCTACGTGGAAGCAGACCCAGTCCTACTTTCCAAATATTCGTACGGGCTTTGAAAAAACATCTTTTAAAACTAGATACTCCACAGGCAATGCAGTTACCAGATGATCATGATCAGCTTGTGAATTAGATGGAACTTTGAAAACTGAATAGAAATAATTCAATTTAAAAGTTTCATATATTCTGTTGTATCTATATTTTCCGACGTCCTACTAAAGGATACAAATGAGGAAGAAATAATTCAATTTAAAAGTTTAATTTCTTCTGCTGTATCTATTTTTTCTTACTTCCTTCTGAAATGTACATGCATACAAGTGAAATTTGAACGAAATCGAAAGGTACCCAGGGTTTGCAGAGATATGCTTCTGGATCTTCAAAGGCTTCCTAGGTTTCTGAAGGAAACTATGACTTAATGACACGAGGCATCTAAGCCAGATTCGTTAGTTTGAATAAGAAAAAAGGAAACAAACCAATGAGGCACCAAGCTGAACTCCATAGGTGAAGAACAAACTGAACTCCATTTCTCAGCAGGTCTAAGTAAAACGATAGTAGTTCTCTATTTGGGACAGTAATCATAATTGCATTCAGCTAATGCAGTAAAACTCAAGAATCAACACAGAAGATTTCATTACAATTTGAGAATCGACAAAGAATATCTGGGAAAATGGCTCAAGAGACTTAGAAGACTTCTAACAAAAATTGAGAATATTGATTGCGCAGTTTTACATTGAACATACACTATCATCTGCTTGAGGCAAGCTACATTGCACAGTTGTACATTGAAAAGACGAAGTATCTATCTCCAGAATCTGCAGTACTAGTAAAACTTAGTGAAGTCTCCTCTTCTGCGCAAAAGATCACTGCCACACTCCTAAGGGCGTCGTTTCCTGAGACCTAAATAATCACCAGAAGAAAACAAACAAACACAAGAGTAGTCAGTTTTATTTCATAAATATCGTGGGACTATATATTATAGCAGCCTCACTGGTACACAGATGCATCACCTTGTTCGGACATGCTCTGTAAAGCAGACGTTGTAGAAATGTCAGTGCTGGCATCCTTAGGTTTCTCCAAAGTGTCTTCATGATCCTCTTCCTTAGCCAGTTTCTCAATTTTTCCCTGCAGAAAATCAGTAAACCTCAATG
Organism: Linanthus parryae; assembly: GCA_023055425.1. Taxonomy (NCBI): domain Eukaryota; kingdom Viridiplantae; phylum Streptophyta; class Magnoliopsida; order Ericales; family Polemoniaceae; genus Linanthus; species Linanthus parryae. The sequence continues at coordinate 45,888,233 of JALGPY010000010.1, read as the reverse complement.
TTCATGAAGCCTTGCGCAGAATCCCTTGAATTAATGACCCTGAATGCAAATTATGCAATAATACCTGGAGAAAAGATCTGATAATGGGCAACAGAATAGCGCGGTAGTCTAGACCAGAGAGTGAGATGAATCGAACTGATAACAGAACCAATCTTCATGATCTTAGAATCAACTTCGTGGAACTAGAAAACCAAAAAATGGTGATCTGAATTAGAAAATGGAGAAAACATTGAAGACAGCAGTACCGGAAAAGCTTGCCTATGGCTAAACAACATACCTTTGCAGAATGACGTCTTATGCCAAAATCCACACAGTTCTGGATTAATGTATCTCGCTGCTGCTGATGTAATTCGCTACTTTGTAACGCTAGTCCGCGTTCAAAGTTTGCAAGTACTCACTGAATGGCCACAGAATCATAATAATGCTCGCTATATGACAGATCACCAGAAATTTCTTCATGCCTCATTTGCAAAAGGTCGTTATAACTTTTTCCCTGGTATGAACTTTGTAGTTTCCTTTCCGCTTCTGCTTCACAGATACACCTTAAACGGAAAGTGCTTTCTCCATCTCTTTCTCACCATGAATTTCATCAAACAGTGACTCCAATAGCTCACCTGTTTTTTCATGCGCTTTCAAAAATTCAGAAACTAGAAGCTTTTAGCTGTTTCCATAGCCCAAGCTCTTCCCAGATTGAAACACTGCCAACATAGAACAGCCAAGACATAAATGGACAAGTGAGGCAAAATCATCCGAAGATGTAGTAGGACGCGATAGAAAATATCTCTGCGGCTGAATCTCATCTGCAATTAGCCTTTCATCCAGAAGAAGGCGTGACTTGTCGGCACTCAAGGCAATACTCGTAAGAATCCATGGGGTTCCACCTCAAAACCAATTGGCAATGAGGGGAGTAGCCCAGGACACTTATTAATTATATTTCTTCTTCTTGAATGACCGATGTTGGACTTCTCAACACGCCCCCTCACGTGTGGCATTCTTTGGCCTACACGTGGATCTTTTGTCTACGGGTGACAGTGAGCACGTGGGTTGTTAGACCATTCACGTGTGTGAGCCGAGGCTGTGATACCATGTAAGAAGAGCTTAATCTCCGTGGAGATGAAACGAATAAGAGAGAAGATAAGGAGATTTGTATTGAAGAAATGATATTTACAGAAGATGAATCTGGTCTAATCTAATTAACCCTAGCCGCAGCACACTTAACTTATATAGGTAGACTTGTAACGGGTGGATGAAAACACCAACGGTGGGATAGCAAAAGGGTTAGACTAAAGACATAAATACCCTTATATGAATGGGCATATTACAATATTAAGTGGGCTGAGACATATGCAGGGTCTATGGGCTTCGTGCTTTTGGGCTACTCTTGTGGGCTTGCATATTGGATCTGCTATTACCCGCCCTTAAACTGATGGGGAAGGTATCACCATGAGTTTATTCTTCAAGGCGTCAAAGCTTGGACCGGGTAGACTTTTTTTAAAGATATCACCCAATTGATCTGCACTAGACACAAAGGAGATGATTAGTTGTTTACAAAGAGCTTGTTCGCAGACATAATGATAATCTAACTCTATATGTTTCATACGAGCATGAAATAACGGGTTAGCAGATAAAGCAATAGCGGAAATATTATCGGACCAAAGAATAGGAGGAGTACGGAGAACAAAACGTAAATCATAAAAAGTAATTTAAACCAAGAAATTTCTGCCGCGGCAGTGGCCAATGCCCGATATTCAGCCTCGGTTGATGACCGGGCAGTCGTGGGCTGCTTTTTTGAGGACCAGTGAATGGGATTCGGGCCGAGGAAGACTACGAAGCTCGTCGTAATGCGCCAATCAGTAGGATTTCCCGCCCAATCTGCATCAGTAAAAACTTGAAAAGGTAAGTATCCACATTGATAGAATAAGCCATCTGATTTAGACCCTTGGAGATAGCGAAGAATCCGTTTTGCACCGCTAAGGTGCAAATCAGTGGGACAGTGCATAAATTGGCAAAGATGGTTAACCGCAAAGGAGATATCCGGTATACTAAACGTAAGATACTGTAAAGAACCAAGTAGCTGTCGATAAATGGTGGGATCAGGTAATAAAGTACCCTGCATAGTGTGGTATTTAATACCTGCTGCAAGGGATGTCGGACATGGCTTGCAGTTTGCCATATTGAACCGATGAAGAAGATCAGTGATATATTTTTCCTGATTAATCATGATTCCTTTGGAAGTTCGAACAATTTGGAGCCCAAGAAAGTAATTTAAGGGGCCCAAAGTTTTCATGTAAAATTCAGAACCCAGTTGTGCAACAAGTGTAGTGATATAGGCAGAATCATTACCAGTGACGATTATATCGTCTACGTATAGAAGCAAGATCGTAATTTTATTGTTTGAATGGCGAGTAAAAAGAGATGTATCCGCATAAGAGGGATTAAATCCAAGAGATAACAAGTAAGTAGTAAAACGATCAAACCAAGCACGGGGTGCTTGTTTTAATCCATATATTGACTTGTGGAGTTGGCACACATAATTGGGAAAATGTGGGTGTGCAAAACCAGTTGGTTGTTTCATGTAAACGGTCTCTTTTTAAAAAACGTGTAAAAAAACGTTTTTCACGTCCAATTGTTGAAGGGGCCAATTAAAATTGGCGGCAAGAGCTAAGATACAACGAACAGTAGCATGTTTAACGACGGGAGTAAACGTCTCGTCGTAATCTAAGCCAACAGTTTGGTGGAAGCCTTTAGCAACAATGCGGGCTTTGTAACGAGAAACCGTACAATTGGGGTTAAATTTAGTTTTCAACACCCATTTATTTCCAATAATGTTTGTGTGTGGTGGAGGGGGTACCAAACTCCAAGTCTTTTGATGTAAGAGGCTCTCAAATTCTTCACCCATTGCATTGTGCCACTGAGAATGTTTTGAGGCCTCTTTAAATAATGTAGGATCAGTGTGAGGGTGGTGTGATTGTGATAATGCATTAAAACCAAAAAAATAAGTAGAAGGAGAAGAAGAAGTAATTGTATTAAAAAGCAGTTTCCTTTTGGAGATTCCAGATTTACTCCGAGTTTGCATCAGATGACCACCAGCAAGAGAGGGGGGTGGGGGAGGGGGATCATCATTGAGCTCACAGGCAGTGCCTTGCCTAAAACTGGAGTGAGGAGAGCTTCTGTGTAGTATCTGATCGGTGCGTATCTGTTCTGAGATAGGGAGTGAAGCAGACACACTTCGAGTAGGCTGCACTAGACTGTTACCCTCAGAAATAGTGTGTCTGCCAAGTGGGGCAAAACCATTAGGAACAGGTCCAGGGGCAAGGACATGTTCACGACAAGGGGGAGGGGCAGGACCTGAAAACAAAAATAGGAGAGTGAGTACAATTACAATCAGCAGCAGTATGTACAGGAGGTGCAGAATGAGCAGGAGATGTAGTTGTAGCATAAGGGAAAACAAATTCGTCAAAAATAACATCACGACTTATATAGAATGTATACGCAGATTTATCATAGCACAAATAGCCCTTGTAACCGTCAGCATAGCCCAAGAATGTGCATTGTCGAGTTTTGGGGTCCAATTTGGAACTAGTATAAGGCTTTAAACATGGATAACAATCACATCCAAAAACTTTGAGAGCGTTGTAATTAGGTTTAGATTGAAATAAAATTTCATAAGGAGATTTAGATGATGTATTACGACTAGGCATGCGATTTATAAGATAACAAGCAGTGGCAATAGCATGGTACCCAAAAAAATTAGGTAGAAGAGCTGTTTGAAGTAATGTGACTGCAGTCTCGACAATATGTCGATGTTTCCTTTCTGGAACTCCCATTTGTTGCGGGGTGTAGGGACAAGATTTTTGATGAGATATCCCATGATCAGTGAGTAATTTTTGGAATAGAAAATATGTGTATTCGCCACCACCATCTGAACGCAATACTTTAATAGTGTAACCAAGCAAATTTTTAATTTACAGTTTAAATGAAGCAAAAGTAGTTGTGACTTCAGATTTAAGACGTAAGTGAAACAACCAAGTAAAACGCGACAGTTCATCTATAAACAGAACATAATATCGATATCCATTATAAGAATTCACTAAAGCAGGTCCCCACAGGTCTGTATGAAGAAAAGAAAATGGATTATCAACAGTAGAAGTAGATAAATTATACGGTAAACGGGACATTTTCCCAGCCGAACATGCTTCACAAAGTGTACCAGATTGTTGAACAGATTGCAAACCAGAGCAGTTAATGCATTTATTCAAAACTAAGTTGGAGGGATGCCCAGGACGAGAATGTCAAAGTCTAGACTGAATTCTTTGTCCAAGATAGGCGTGAGGTGAAGAACTAATCTCAAGGGAGATAGAAGACATATGATATAAACCCTTTCTACTGGGACCCTGGTAAAGTATTTTTCCCGAAGATTTGGACTAGATGCAAAATGAATCTTTATCAAAAATAAATCTAACGTTATGGTCAGAGCAAAGTTTGTGTACTGATTACAGACTCACAGACAAACTAGGCACATGTAGAGTATTTGAAAGAACAAAAGAGGACTGAGAAGTAGTTAGAAGATTAGTACCATAATTTTGTATAGGAAGAGTATTTCCATTACCGAATGTGACATGGTCTATCCAGTATAGGGCTCTGAGAGTGAGAGATTCCGAAAATCAGCGATCATATGATTTGATGCCAAGCAAGAAATCCGATGAAGCAGAATAGGTTTGAGAAGAGGCCATCATTTCAAAGAGTTGATAAGGAGGGATCCGTCCCTTGTATGAGTAATCCATAAGGTTCCAACAATCCAGGGCGGAGTGATAGTCATGGCCGCAAATTTAGCAAGTAATAGGTGCTGAACCGTTATGACCTCCAGATCTCCCCCTCTGGGAATGGTTTCGACCAGAACCACCACATGATGGCACTGATACCATGTAAGAATCTGTTACGTCAAACCACCTCACGAACGAAGAACGAATAAAAGAAGATTACGAGTATTTTACGTGGTTCGCTAGCAAAATATTTGCTAACTACCTCCACGGCGGAAAAGCACTCTTTATTCACTTAAGAGGAACAATTACAATGTTTTTGCATACCTAGAAGAGAGACTACTAGCTTCTTTATATGGTACCCTAGAGGAAACCCACAGGCCAAAGGTTTCCAAAACCAAATTGGAAACAAACTTGCTGCCCATAAGTTTCCATCTTTGATATGGAAACAATTCCTAACAATTGCTACCTCATTATTCCACTGCATTTGACTAATTCAACACATTCAGGGCACCTCCTCAACAAATCTCCACCTTGACTTGAATTCTCTTGTCAACGGCAGCTGCTCCTCTTCTCGTAAACAAAGCTACGTCTTCTCCGCTCCCAACTGTCTCTCGTCACAGAGACTCACTGGACCCCCACTGGGTCTGACATGCCCCGAAGGGCTCACTGGCTCAAGATGCTGAGCAATTCCAGACAATGCTGGAACTTGCTCTCCGGAACCGGCTTGGTGAACATATCCGCGGGGTTGTCAGCAGTCCCCACCTTCATCACCTTGGTCCTACTCTCGTTTCTCAGAAAATGATACCTGACGTCAATATGCTTGGTCCTTTCATGATGAACCTGGTCCTTAGTCAAGCAAATCACACTCAAGCTATCACAGTAGACTATCTCCTGATCTTGAAGTAGCCCTAGATCATTGACCATTCCCTTAAGCCAAATTGCCTCCTTTGCTGCTTCCGTTAGAGCCATATACTCCGCCTCCGTGGTGGACAAAGTCACCGTCGGCTGTAGCGTCGCCTTCCAACTCACAACAGATGCTCCCAGAGCAAATACATAGCCTGTCATTGATCTTCTACTGTCAATATCCCCTGCATAGTCCGCATCCGAGGAACCAGCTACCAAGATGTTTTCACGTGACCCATAGCATAGGCCAATGTCTGACGTACCCTTAAGGTACCTGAATATACGCTTCACCGCCTGCCAATGGTCCCTACCCGGATGAGCCATAAAACGACTAACCACACTAACAGCGAACGCTATGTCCGGTCGAGTACAGACCATAGCATACATGAAACTTCCAACTGCGCTAGCATATGGAACCTTGGACATGTACTCCTTCTCCTCCTCAGTCTGAACGGTGTACATTCCTAGCTTGCTGTTAGTTGCCATAGGAGTATCTATAGCTTTAGCTGATAACATCCCGAATCCTGCCAAGATCTTCTTGACGTATCCCTGCTGTGATAAGAAAAGCTTCTTCTTCTTCCTATCTCTATAGATCTCAACTCCCAATATCTTCCGAGCAGCTCCCAGATCCTTCATTTCGAATTCCGCACTAAGGGACCTCTTCAGTTCTCTAATGTCCTTGATATTTCGAGTTGCAATCAAAATATCATCCACATATAGAACTAGGTAAATACGTGATCCACTATGCAACTCTTTGTGATACACGCAGCAATCATACTCGCACTTGTGGTAACCAATCTTCAACATGAAGTTGTCAAACCTCTTGTACCATTGCCTCGGCAACTTCTTAAGTCTGTAGAGAGATCTCTTCAGCTTGCACACGTGGTTCTCTCTTCCGGGAACTCGGAACCCCTCTGTTTGGCTCATGTATATTTCCTCCTCCAACTCTCCGTGCAGGAAAGCTGTCTTGACATCCAATTGCTCAATCTCTAGGTCGTGGTGTGCCACTAAAGCTAGTAACACCCGGATAGAAGTATGTCTGACCACCGGTGAGAAGATCTCGTTGTAGTCAACTCCCTCTTTCTGACTGAACCCTCTTGCAACTAACCTTGCCTTATACTTGACACCCTCTCCAGATGTAGTTCCTTCCTATCTTCTGAAAACCCACTTGCAGCTGACTATCTTCCTTCCCGCTGGCAATTTAACAAGCTCCCAAGTCGATTTCTTGCTAAGAGACTCCATCTCTTCTCCAATTGCGGCAATCCACTGTGCTGACTCAGAACTAGATATAGCGGCCTTGTAGGAGGATGGCTCGTCCTCTACCTCTTCCGCTACCTGTAATGCATATCCCACCATACTGTCATCTCTATATCTCACTGGAGGCTTTATGACTCTCCTTGGTCTTCCATCAGCAATACTTTGATGAACCGGTTCCTCTGGTGTAGACGCATCCTCACTATCAGACTCTTCTGCTTCTTCCTCTTCGGCTTCCGGCGGCGGTGTAAGGATTTCGGAATCCTTAGGATCAATAGGATCCGACTCTCCCTCCACCTTCTTCTTTGCATCCCCAAGCTCCACCTCCACGGAGTTCTTCAACATATGAGTCTCATCAAAGACTACACTTCTTCTAAGTATAATCTTGTTGTCTGCCCATATCTTGTATCCCTTCACACCTGTTCCGAAACCCATGAATACTCCCTTCTTAGCTCTTGGTTCTAGTTTGCCATCATCAACGTGATAATAGGCAACACTACCAAACACTCTCAAATCCGAGTAATCCACTGCATTACCGGACCCGACTTCCATAGGAATCTTGCATCCTATATCTGTGTGCGGGCTCCGATTTATGAGATAGCATGCCATGGAAACTGCCTCTCCCCAGAAACCTCTGGAAAGACCTGCATTCGAAAGCATGCACCTTGCTTTTGCTAAAAGTGTCTGATTCATTCTCTCGGCTACAATGTTCTGCTGCGGTGTGTGCCGAACGGTGCGATGGCGTGCTATTCCATGATCCTTGCAGAATCCATCAAACTCTGATGAACAAAACTCTAAGCCGTTGTCCTTGCGCAGCCTCTTCACCTTCTTTCCCACCTTATTCTCTACTAGTGTCTTCCACTCCTTGAATCTTGTGAAGGCTTCACTCTTGTGCTCCATCACGAATATCCAATTTATCCTGGAAAAGTCGTCTATGATGCTTAGGAAATATCTGTACCCTCCAATCGCCTCGACACGAGATGGACCCCAGCAATCCGAATGGATATAATCAATAGTACCTTTTGTTCTATGAACCGCCTTAGGGAACTTGCTACGCTTTAGCTTCCCATACACGCAGTGCTCACAAAACCCTAGGCTCTTGGGCGCATGCCTGGTGAGATACCCCTTCTTGTGAAGTTCCTGCATTCCACGTTCACTCATATGACCGAGCCTCATATGCCACAGCTTGGTTAGATCAGCTTCCTGACACGATTTCTTACGTGTATACGCAAGTGCACGGTCAAGTAGTAAGTGGAGTATTTTACGACTCCGAGTATCGAACCCAAGGGAAATACACGATTATTAGTTAATTAAGAATTAAATTTAAGATACCTAAGTAACCGGTAAAAAGTGTTTGATTTGAAGGTTCGTCACCCACAAATAAGTGACTTAAACTAAATAACAACTAACTAAATATTTTTATAGGGTTTTCACTTTTAATGAAAATAAATTGTGATTTGATTACGATTAATGGGAAAAAACTAGGTAAATGATGTCCCTAGGGTTGTTAACGATTTCCGGAATTATGCATGAAACACTCTACTCACGTTCTAGTTATATCGGGTAATACTCATCACGATCTTCTCTCGATCTCACGTGAATTTGTGTAAACAATAGATTTCGGGTCCTCTCGGTCCACCTCCGTCTATTACTACAATCTAATTGATTTGTTAGGCTTGTTCACCGGGTCCTATCGATCCACCGAATTCACTAAGTACTAACAAAAATCAATCGAAACTACCCTCACACGATTAATCAAGTTTCTATCTCCTCTCGGTCTCAAGAAACTACAAGATCACCTAACTATTCTCTAACACGTCTCAAAGAATTCACTTTCGTGCAACCCTATCAAAAAGTAGCATTCTACGGGTGATCAAGCCAAAAACACTAATAAATAATAATCAAGAATAGTTTGAATAACAAGAACATTCATAAACTTTAAGCAAACGCATGTATCATGTCCAAAATCCAGAAAAACATCTTCAAACCCTAGTTTCTCATCAATCACCTATCTTAAAGTTTTTAGCTAGACATAATAGTGTTCAACGAAAACAAAATAATGAAGTTCATGAAGAATAGAAGAAGAAAAGATGATCAAACGCTAGAATCTTCAATGTTGATGATCTTCCAAGCTCCAAGCTTTGTCTCCCTTCTTCCCTAGCTCCCAAGACTTCAAAGATGCGTGAATCTCCTCTTCTTAGGTCGTCTCTCCCGTTTTTTACCAGCTGGGCACGCTTTTTGATGAAAACTAGCCAAATTGCACTTCAGCCCCTCTACTTTGTAATTTCCGGACAGAATTATTTGCTGATTTTGCGCGGGCTGTATCTCCCTCATACTGACTCGTCATCGGGCCTACCATATACCGTTGGAAAGCTACGGAAGTCTACTTTCCAATTCCGCAAGCCTTGCTTCAAAATTCTTTGTAGATTTTCCTGTGCATCAAAAAGAGTGCAGGCTGGTCCTGTGTGACTTTTCCAACTTTGCTTCGTTTGTGCGTCTCCTTTCCTCCTCTTCATCTAGCTCCATTCCAAGCATATCCAAGCATCTCCTAAGCTCCATTTCACCTCTCTTACCTGAGATACACAACACTAAACAACCCGGAAGATCACATGCGATAAACAATATATAAATCATACGAAAAACGCCCGGATTACAAAATAAAGCTCAATAACTCATGAATGCTCAAAAAACGACTCGGATTTGGTCAATTTCTCACATAAATACACCGAAACGCTCGCAAAACGTTCATGGATCATAAACAATATAACTCCTAATGTGGAGTTATCAAACACCCCCACACTAACCTATTGCACGTCCCGAGCAATCCAATCAAAGTCCAATCAAAATCCAACCACAATCCATCCAAAAACATCCTCCAATGAAACACAACCCCACAAGTGATACGAGTCGAGAATTGCATACTTACTAGAAACACCATTGCATACAAATCCTAACTAGCCGACTCATTAACGACACAAGACTCGACAATGCAACAATATGATGCAAAATGCCAACTACGACTCGCTCCTACACAAATACATATATACACAAAACACACTTTTTATCTTTTGGTTGAGATCGGGCAATCTCCATTGGCTTAAATCGAGTATCATGAAGTGATGAGAGTCCTAGGAACAAAGCATGAGTTGAAACTAATTTCGACAACGAGACTCTCCCCTAGTTAATATAGAAAGCCTAAATTTACTAAGTACAAGAGTACGCTACCTCTTCGCGTGTGCCACGAAATAAGAGACTACGCTAGGCAAAGCCACATCCAAGGTCCGAGCTCCTAATCCGCTAATGGTTTTCACATGATGAGGCTTAGGGACATAAACATAATCTCGTCGAAATCAAGTCCTAAGCGTCACATTCTCACATCAACCCACATCTCACACACCCTCACCACGATGATAGGAACCAAAACCCAAAGCTCACCACCTCCGGCCCTCAATTCCCTCAAACCTCGGTACACTAGTGATCTCCGTGGCCATCGTCGTTCGTCGTGCATGAAACATGAACCGTCATCGTCAAAGTAGCTCCACCACTCGTTCCAATTCAATTCCAATTCAACTTTATTTCATCTCTCCTTTTAATTTTTTGTCTCATTTTTTTTTTTTTATTTTTTTTTTTTTTCTTTTTTTTTTTCTTTCTTTTTATTCACAATTCTCTCAAAATACCATCACAATCCAACAATAATATTCGAGTGGTCTTCAAATAACAATCAAATATGCTAGGAGAAGGAAACACGTAAATCGATGAATGAATATCACATAAAAATATCATTTCCTCCTAACTCAATCAAAGTCCATGTCAAATCCAAGCCGCGAAATCAATGAAGTAAATGTGTGGGAGTGGAGTCGTCGCAAGCTCACTCTCAATATCCGAAGTCAAAAGTCGACACCCCCACACTCAAATGTAACCATATCCCCTCTCAAGTAATCCCGAAGATGAATGTATCTCGTGCCTAATCCAATCGATCCTCCTACACCAAAGTAATCAAAACCTGTACCTAGCACGATCCACCAATTAAGTTCACCCAACCCAATTTCGTGCGTATTAGATTCACGCACTCACGGCTCTCCACAACTGTGTCCAGGATGTAATGGCATGGAACACCGCCACACCGAAGTGCGCACGCCTACTCACTCACCCTCGCATCCCCTCGTAGATAATCAATGAAGTGCAAGCGAGATGTAGAACTCAACGAATTGTATAATCACTCCCTCATCGAACCCCCTCAACTACACAACCCCCTCGCGACGCACTAAAGTGGTGATTCTAATCAATTTGTGATGAAGGCCAAGAATCGTCACCCTAGGTCCGAAGGCCAGCAAGAATCCAAGGCTCAAATTGGGGCGTCTAATGGTCCTACAAGGTGAGTTCTAAAAGCAGTGAGTGCTCTAATACACGTCCTCGCATAGCTGTTTCGTGTGCCACTACGAGGCGGGTTGGCGACTACCTAAGAGGTACACATGGATGTTCGGCTTGTTTAGCTCACACCTAGCTCAGCTCTTGTAAGAAAATAGGCACACACTTTGAGTTTGAAAATCATGTAAGTGTTAGAAATAGGTAGACACTCCCGTAAAGAAAGTCTCTCTATACCTACTAGGGGGGACTCACGTCGTCACTCTCGGTCGCAAATCATGCTCTACGCCTAAAGTCCTCACACTTCGCGATTTATCAAATTTTATCCTCTTTTGATTGCCCTTTTCTCAAAATTTTATCTTTTTAATTTTTTTTTTCATATAATTCCTACTCTACATGCAAGCCGACACGAACTAAACTACACAAAACATTCAATAGGGTAGGTAGACTCAAATAAGATCTCATTCTCAACACCCATCACTTAATTCCATAAACAATACATCTAACAATTCTTATTAACATCACAGTATTGAAAATTGAGATGCATAAAGCACTTATTTTACTTTGTCCCTTTGAGTCGAAATTGGCCGAGAAGATATTCCGTTCTTGTGTGTCAGTTGTTGCTGTGTCAGTTTCTCCTTTTTCACCAGGTAATTCTTCTCAATTCCAACAGGAATTCAATTAACAGCCCACCCAACAGTTCCACTTCACATCACAATTTCGATGCCGCTGCCATCACCTTCACACCCAATTAACCAAAACATACAAGCTGCCAACTCCCTACAGACCACAATAACCACCCTGTCACCTAACCCATGACCTTCACCACAACCTGTTGACACTTGAAGGTCGATTACCCTCAATTAACACAAATCCACAACCTTCACTACCAGCAACACATAACAACGAATAAAGCCTCGACCTCCACCATTGCAGCCACAACAAGCTGCTGCAAATCCAATCACCAGCACCTGCATACCACCTTTGATCCCGCCTGAAACCACCATCGATTAAACCTCCACCATTACTGAACCAAAACAGAGACACAATCACAACCTGTACCGCAGCCCTGTCCTCCGTCCACCATCACCACATTACACCCTACCATTTCACCATGACTACATTACCAATCATCAATTACCACCCATTCACCCACTGCCTATAACCATAACTCCCACCTGCAAAACAAACCATTACCACCGCAGCCACAACTCATCCAAATCAAGCTCACAGTTTACACCTAAACAACCACCTGAAACTCCATAAATTTCGGCCACAAAAAAACAAACGCAAACCACCACAATGAAACACCACAACCAAGATCAATCTCTGCTACTACACTACCAGAACCACCAATTCCACCTGCCAATTAGCCCCCTTAACAAATCAACTCAATAACCCACCCGCACCAAAACAGCGACCAAATACCAGCAGTAATTTCGCAAGAAACCCAGCAGCAACACAGAACAGAGACAACAAAGAAAAAGAAGAAGAAACAGAGCAACAACCCAGAACAGACGATCAAAGAAGAATAGACAATTGAGGGGGGCTGTTGGGTTTTAATTGGATGGCATAGAAGATTTTGGGTTTCTGGGTTTCGATTCCGCGGTGAACAGAGGTGGGGCAGAGGTGGTTCGTTGGTCGGAGAGAAGAGAGGAGGCGGTGATGGTGGTTTCGTGAATTGGAGGTGGGTTACGGCGGCGGAGGGCTGCGTTTTTTTCGAGTTTATGGAATTAACTGAGGAAGGAGATGATGGGGGAAGAAGATGAGCAGTGGATCTGGTGGGTTTCAGGTTTCGATGGTGGTTGGCTATGGTGGAGGCGGTGGTTTATGGGTTCGCCGGAGTGAAGGACGGCCTGAAAACCACCTCAACACTGCCGGAATTGGGGCCGGCGGTGGTGGTCTCTTGGGGCTTGAAACTGACGGAGGGAGAGAGGGCTTGTGCTTCTGGGGTCGCCGGAGTGAGAGAAGTCGCCGGAATTGAAGAGGCCGCCGTGAACTTGCCAGAAATCGGTTGAATCGCCGGAGATTTAGACGAGCTTGCAGAGAGATTTGAGGGTCTGAGGATGCTTGAGAATGAACAAGGAGGAAGATGAAGATGAATGCCCGATGTTACAAAAAAAATGACCCGAAATTTCCTCTTTCACCCTCAAAATTACGCTGAATGCCCCATTTTACCCCTGTTCGTGCGAACAGAAGGGTTGTTCTCACGAACAGTGTTCACAGGAACAACATTTGTTGTTCTTAATATCCGACAGTGGGTTTTTGGGGGGATCCTGTTCGTGCGAACACAGATGGTGTTCGTGCGAACACCCCTGACTTCAGTTTCTTTTCTTTTTTTTATCTTGACCTCCCGAACTCCAATGCGTATGCCGTTTTCACCGTTAATTCCCTCAACTCGTGTGGAATTCATAAGTGTGAGAAATTTCTCAACACACTCGAGAATTCTCCCTTCAAGCCATGAAATACCTCTTTGCCTCGCAATCCGCCAATTTTTTTTTTCTTTCTTTTGCGTTCCTCTTTTTGCGTTCGGACTCCGATGCGCACATTCTCGTCGGTACGCATCAAGAAGGGGGGTCCGGATCGAGTCTTCACCCTGTAACCTGCAGAGGCTCATTTCAAACATGAGATCCTCACTCTCTCACCTCTCAGGTAACTATATAGTATGAAAAACACACACGACATTATTTAAAACACACTCGCTAAATTAAAGCAAAAAAATACGTTGGGTTGCCTCCCAACAAGCGCTTGTAATTTACGGTCGACGGACCAACCCAGTTACCTCTGCCACCTCACGAGGGTGGTGTGGCACATTGTGCCGCTTCCATCTTAGCTTTTCTATGCTGAATCTGAAGTACTGCTTCATGTGCGTGCACCGCTGATGGCTTGTTCCTATCCCAATAATCAGGTGGATCCCCTTGCGATAACTCTGGGATTTGGCGCTTCACTTGTACAGCAAATGGCACCCCTGGCTGATACTCCCATGAGCACTGGGGTGATGGCTTAAAGACCCGAAAAGTCTCCATGTCATCATGTACCCTCATAATCAGTTCTCCATTCTCTACATCAATGAGAGTACGACCAGTCGCCAAGAACGGCCTACCTAGAATTATAGGCACATCACCCGCTGGCATGTCTAGTATTACGAAGTCAGCTGGAATTATCAGGCTCCCAACTCTCACAAGCACATCTTTTATCATCCCACATGCTTTCTTGGATGACTTGTCTGCAAATTGGAGTGTTATCCAGGTTTTCGGGGGCTTCCCCACACCTAACTTTTTGAATACCGACAACGGCATCAAATTCACGCTCGCTCCCAGATCACAGAGAGCTCTTCCAGTGTAGGAATCACCCAATGTAGCCTCAATGACAAAGCTACCTGGATCCTTCTTTTTCTTAAGGTAACCCATGCAAAACACATGAACTAACCTGTTCATTTAAGTTTACTCTCTGAAATTCATCCACCCCTTTCTTTCAAAGAACTGCATCTTTAATAAATCGAGCATACTTAGGCATCTTTTGAAGTGCCTCAATCAATGGGATATTGATATGCAGTTTAGAAAATACGTTCAAGAAGCGCTTGTATTCCTCAGAATCATCCTTCTTCTTCCTAGTACGTAATGGAAATGGTATTTCTGAAGAAGAAGGAGAAGATGGAAGTGGTACCTCGGTAGATTTCTCTGCATCCTGGTGAATCATGCCCTTTGATTGGGGGATCATGACAGGTGTCTTCTCAGAATCGAAGACTTCATATTCCTTCGCCTTTGAGGCTTCCGCTCTAGCATGACTCGGATATGGAGGATCTGTAAGTGCAATACCACTTCGAGTGGTGATGGCTTGAGCCTGTCCCTCTGATGTGTCAACAATGCTACCCAGTGCCCTTTGTTCAAGTTGTTCCTTTAGATCTTTTATTTCAGCTTAAGCAACTTGAAGTGCAATTGCTACAGAGCTGACCTGTGTGGACATGTCTGTCATGTGCTGAACCATCGTCTTTATTATCACTGTCATCTCGGTCAACTCTAATGGTGGTATTGGCTGCTGCTGATGCATCTCTGAAACATTTGCTTCATGCACAACCTCTACCGCATTCACCTGAACAGTGTTATAAGCCATATTTTCATCTCTTACCAGTTCCATGTGCCTGTACTGGTAATCCATGCTCTCTTCTTGCTGAACCAAGCATCTCATCAATGCATATGCCCCTTCATGATCACAGTTAAATAAGAAGTTTCCCCCAGCTTCTATGTCCATCTTGTCTCTACTGGGCTGTCCAAGTGAATCATAGAAGACCTGGATTAACTGTCGCTTGTCAATACCATGGTTGGGACATCTGCATAGCAAATGATTGAAGCGCTCCCATGCTTTGACAAGTGATTCATCATGTCTTTGCCTGAACATCCAAATCTCATTCTGGAGCTGAATCACACGTGAGATAGGATAGAACTTACTCATGAACTGTGCGATACACTCTTCCCACGTTTTGATTGAACAGGATGACATAGAGTCCAGCCAATCCATAGCAGCTCCCTTGAGGCAATGAGGAAAGAGCATTAGTTTGAGTGCTTCAGATGTGATCCCACTATATCGGATTAGCCCACAATGGCTCTGAAATCTCCCAATGAATGCATGTGGGTCTTCCTCGTCTGTCCCAGCAATAGTGCACTGGTCCTGAGCAAATTGAATTGTGCCCAGCTTGAGACATAAGGTTTCTCCCTGAATTGGTGGCACCACAATTGCTGGCTCCCTTCCTTGAAGATCCGCCTAAATGCGTGGATTATTGCTTTCCCTGAACGATTATATGGCATTGAGGTCGGGTGCGGTCTTGATGTTGCTGCCAGTGCTTTCTCTACAGCTTCAGCCACCAAAACTTGTAGCTGCTCTGTGGTGAGGCTAATCTGCTCTTGTCCTTCCGCCATAGCTACCTGATAAAACAACACTAGCACACCCGTGAGGTAAACAAATAGTAACAAAAAGAGAATAAAAGAAGTATCCTAAATTAATTTTTAACTAAACTAATAAACCGTTTAAATCCCCAGCAACGGCGCCAAAAACTTGACACGATTTCTTACGTGTATACGCAAGTGCACGGTCAAGTAGTAAGTGGAGTATTTTACGACTCCGAGTATCGAACCCAAGGGACATACACGATTATTAGCTAATTAAGAATTAAATTTATGATACCTAAGTAACCGGTAAAAAGTGTTTGATTTGAAGGCACTACAACATCTGTGACCTTTCTTGACTAGTTTTTTGTCGACAGACAATTTTGTGTAGCTAGTTATATAATTTATCTACAATACTTTGGTTTGTCAATGTATGTGTTGTCGTTTGTCGACATTGTAAATTTTTATGTATTTTACATAAAAATTTAGTCAGGCATTGTATGCGCTTAAGTTCCCCGCCTCGGACAATAAGATAAGGTGACAATCATTATATTTTAATGACATACAAACTTGTCAATTTTGTTTTTATAACAAACTTGACAATTTTAATTTGGAGGATAATAAATTTATTTTACATACAATAGTGCTTGGTGTTTGATTTCTTTATCTCCGCAACCGTCAGATAAAAAAAATATGGTCCCTTGATTCAAAAGTCAAAACAAGTGATTGAGTTGACTGGCGGAGAATCAAATTAAAAAAGCACCCATCTACTCACACGGGCAACACCCTAGGGTTTCGAATTCGTGTGGAAAATGGCTTTGGAATGGTAGTCCTCGATTACGCCGTTTCCGCAGAGGCGGTAACTTACGTTTTTTTTCTCGATTCGTAGCTTCTGAAGTCATCAATCTTTAGAACTTAGCGGTTTCAGTTTATTGATTTTCGAAAAACCCATGTATCAATTAGTTTGGTTCATCTCAAATCGTAGGTAATCTCAGCACTTGGCGGCTCGATTGGAGCAGAAGCCCCTTCCTCTTGCATCGTTGATCATCTCCCCAACGACTACCATTGTGTTGGTGTTTCCGAGAGAGAGATCCATTATTAGGTTCGTTTACGCCCCTTTTCTGTTAGGTTTTAGATGTGTCTAAACGGTATCACTATTCCTTCATATTCACATAATCAGTGAACCTTCGTTTCATTACTTTTTTTCAATTTTTCTTTTAAACAGGGGATGGAACAATTGTACTTGTCGCGATTTCTTACTTGCACCTCTCAAGATCTGGTTAGCCATGTTCTTATCCTGACTGAGGGTCCAACTTTCGTGTAAGGGTTCAGTTTGTGTTCATGGAATTTGACTCTTTCTTAGGTTTATGTCAAACTGGGTTGTTTCTAATCGAGGGGGTTCATTGAATTGGACCTCTTCAATTTTTTAACTTTGTTTCTAATCGAGGGTTCAGTTTGTATTAATTTAGTCAATCACACACGCATGAGCTAATATGTTAGAATCAATACTCCGGGTAAATGCAAAATGAGGTAAGTCGATATACCACTACTTAAATGACAAGATGGTAGGTTCACAATTAAAGTGTTACAAACTGTGGTCTTTCAGCATGTAAGATTATTCAAAAGGCTAAAGATATGGTCTCAGAGAAACGTTTCAATTATGCTATTACGTGATCAAAAGCAAGCCTATGTGACCTCAGAACTCACCCTGCCAAATATTTTCCTGTTTTCACGTACCCCAGAAAGATGTTTATATATGCCATTAGATGACAGGAAGCAAGAATATGCTGGATTTCAAAATGCCCGACATATTTTGACCTCTAAATCATGGAAGGTAACTACACTCTAATCACGTTCGTTCCCTGTTCAATATTTTTGCTTCGCAATTTGTTTATTGATACTTCCTGATTGAGAATCTTGGAATAATGATGCTAGGCCGTCTTATGGTGAATTTTCACACCCCAGGTAAAAAAGTGTCGCCGCGCTGAATGTACTGTAACTAGGTTCAGCAAAAATTCTTTTTTTCTAGTGTTTATTTTAAAGAAAACAACTGATCTCGGTTATCTTTCATAGTAAAATACTTGGTCTGTTTCATCTCTTTCTTCCAGTTTTAACTTTTTCATCCGTAAGCATGTCACTTTGATTCGGTGATTTGGATAGCGAAACGATGAAATTTTTCGGTATTTTTCATGGTGTTGTAGAGTAAAGTTTACTGTACAACACCATGAAAATTTATCAAAAAATTACATCGTATTGCTAATAAAATCATCAGGTCAAAGGGACCTGATGAATAGTGGTAAAACTAAAAAGTGGGAGAAAGAGAAGAAACAGAGGAAGTAAAAATGGAGGGATACATGGTGGTTCAGTAAATATCTAGGGAAATCGGGAGAAAATAAATTAATAAACAAATGGCTTGAAAAGTAGCATACATATGCAGGCTTGTTGGGACTGTTATGGAGGAAGTTTCAGAAACTGTGCTAACTTCGGAAATCTTGTGTCTTTCTTGGTGTTGTTGAATCCCCATGTTTTCTTAAAGATCAAATTCTGGCCCTTGGGAACTGTTTATGGTTAAATTAGCAGAAAATAATAATGAATCAACACATGAATCATACGGTTTGTTTGTTGAAGAAGAAAACACACTCTTGAATTTTGATATGAGTTATTAACTTCATGTTAGATTTGGTGCCCGAAAAGAGTCAGGGTTAAAGGGAAAGGGTAGATTACATGTCAACACCGAAGTCGGTCTTAGTTAAATAGTTATGATGTAAAATTATGGGCTTAGATTATAGGTTCTTGTTCTAATTTTTCTCTGACATCCCTGAATTAAATTAAATCAACATTATTGGTAGATTGCGTATTACTTTGGTTGAAAGTGAGCAGATCAATAGAGAAATAGGATCTTTAGATTTTCCTAGTTACCATCAATTCTCTACAGTTACCAGCAATGATCTTGTGACACCGTCAACATCTGTCTAAATACTGAAGGTTTGTGTGAGATTGGCTATAAGATTTAGTTAATAGTTATGATGTAAAATTATGGGTTTCGACTTTTGATTGTTGTTCTAATTTTTCTCCAACTACCCTTAATCAAAGTAAAGCCAGATTATGGGTAGATTGCGTATTGATTTGGTTGCGTATGGGTTTAGACTTCAGCTTCTTGTTATAAATTTATGACTGATTATTTTGCAGGGATTTCATGAATGGAGTAATGGAGTACGCTAGCGTTCTGGGCCAGTTCGTGCGTCTACCGTTCTTTTTGTGAAGTGACTACTTAGTTTAGTTTTTGAATTTGCAGGACAGTTTAGTTTTTGAATGTATATAACTCTTTACTTTTGTTTTTGAATCTGGACGGTACTTTCGATACAAAAAAGTGAAAGCATTAGAGTATGAAATATATATGGACAGAGTTGTTGATGTCAAAAATTAATGATATAAATATAATGTAGTTTTTTTCATGTTAAAAAGCTATGTCATGGATTGTTCATATATGGCTTTTAGCTCATTTGTTTATAGGTTGTAATTTTGGTAGATGCTGCAATTTTTTTTTTATTAAGTTGCGATAAAGGCGACAAGCAAGTATGTCACCATGCAGATGGAAATAGTGAGGAACTTCTATTCTAGTGACAATTTTTGTTGTTACCCATCCAAATAAACATGCATATTCATATGTCAATAGTTTGAAATGAGAGAAACAAAGTCTGTATTTCTACCGACAAGCGTAAAGTTTGTCGGCTATCACTCTAACGACAGAGCTATTGTGACTACGGACCGACAAACTTTTTCTTGTCGATAGAATTTCTACCGACGAGTTTGGCCTTTCTATCGACATTTTTTGTTGTCAACGGAGGCAATATTTGTTGTAGTGAGGTTTGTCGCCCACAAACAAGTGACTTAAACTAAATAACAACTAACTAAATATTTTTATAGGGTTTTCACTTTTAATGAAAATAAATTGTGATTTGATTACGATTAATGGGAAAGAACTAGGTAATTGATGTCCCTAGGGTTGTTAACGATTTCCGGAATTATGCATGAAACACTCTACTCACGTTCTAGTTTATCGGGTAATAATCATCACGATCTTCTCTCGATCTCACGTGAATTTATGTAAACAATAGATTTCGGGTCCTCTCGGTCCACCTCCGTCTATTACTACAATCTAATTGATTTGTTAGGCTTGTTCACCGGGTCCTATCGGTCCACCGAATTCACTAAGTACTAACAAAAATCAATCGAAACTACCCTCACACGATTAATCAAGTTTCTATCTCCTCTCGGTCTCAAGAAACTAAGAGATCACCTAACTATTCTCTAACACGTCTCAAAGAATTCACTTTCGTGCAACCCTATAAACAAATAGCATTCTACGGGTGATCAAGCCAAAAACACTAATAAATAATAATCTAGAATAGTTTGGATAACAAGAACATTCATAAACTTTAAGCAAACGCATGTATCATGTCCAAAATCCGGAAAAACGTCTTCAAACCCTAGTTTCTCATCAATCACCTAGCTTAAAGTGTTTAGCTAGACATAATAGTGTTCAAAGAAAACAAAATAATGAAGTTCATGAAGAATAGAAGAAGAAAAGATGATCAAACGCTACAATCTTCAATGTTGATGATCTTCCAAGCTCCAAGCTTTGTCTCCCTTCTTCCCTAGCTCCCAAGACTTCAAAGATGCGTGAATCTCCTCTTCTTAGGTTGTCTCTCCCGTTTTTTACCAGCTGGGCACGCTTTTTAATGAAAACTAGCCGAAATTGCACTTCAGCCCCTCTACTTTGTAATTTCCGGACAGAATTATTTGCTGATTTTGCGCGGGTTGTATCTCCCTCATACTGACTCGTCATCGGGCCTACCATATACCGTTGGAAATCTACGGAAGTATACTTTCCAATGCCGCAAGCCTTGCTTCAAAATTCTTTGTAGATTTTCCTGGGAATCGAAAAGAGTGCAGGCTGGTCCTGTGTGACTTTTCCAACTTTGCTTCGTTTGTGCGACTCCTTTCCTCCTCTTCATCTAGCTCCATTCCAAGCATATCCAAGCATCTCCTAAGCTCCATTTCACCTCTCTTACCTGAGATACACAACACTAAACAACCCGGAAGATCACATGCGATAAACAATATATAAATCATACGAAAAAACGCCCGAATTACAAAATAAAGCTCAATAACTCATGAATGCTCAAACAACTCGGATTTGGTCAATTTCTCACATAAATACACCGAAACGCTCGCAAAACGGTCATGGATCATAAACAATATAACTCCTAATGTGGAGTTATCACTTCCTTAATCTCGGCTGAGACAACTCCAGCAGAACCTGTGATCGTCGAACCTTGCAACATGTACAAAGTCCCATTCTTGACTCCCCTGAGAATCACCTTAGAACCCTTGCAGACTTGTAGATCTCCACCTTCACCTTTGAAACTGTATCCCTTGCTGTCGAGTAGACTTAAGGAGATCAGATTCTTCTTAATATGTGGTACATGCCTGACTTGCTCTAAAGTACATAACTTCCCTTCATTCGTCTTCAATCTAACTAAGCCTCTCCCAATCAACTTACAGACGGCTCCGTTTGCCATGTAGACAAACCCTCCTTCTGTTTGGTTGTACGTCGAGAATAGCTCCCTGTTAGAGCAAATATGATAGGAAGCTCCGGAATCAAGGACCCACGCATCCTGAGAGTGCGTGACAAAATCCTCCATTAGAACGTAATCATCCTCAGACGAGTTACCTTGTTCAGCTACGGCTGCGGATCCATTCTGCCCCTGTTGACCTCGTTTCGGGCAATCTCTCTTCCAGTGCCCCTTTTCCTTGCAAAAGGCACAGACATCCTTGGGTAACTTAGAACCTGAGAACTGCTTCATCTTGTTCTTCTTACCCTTCTTGCTTCCCCCCGTTGCCATCAGTCCGGAAGCATGGTCCTCTGTACCTATGCTTGCACCCTTATGACGCAGTTCCCTAGCATGGAGCGCCGATCTCACCTCCTCTAGGGATAAGTCGTCCTTGTTCAAAATGAACGACTGCACGAAGTTCTCATATGATGGAGGTAACGAGAACAATAACAAAAGTGCAGCATCCTCATCCTCCACCTTCTCGCCAATATTACCCAAATATAACAAAATTGTGTTCAATTGATCAAGATGGTCCTTGAGAGCCGTACCTTCGAGCATCCGTAGGGTGGAGAGCCTTTGCTTTAGCATCAACTTGCTAGTGAGACTCTTCGTCATGTAGAGACTCTCCAACTTGAGCCAGAGCTTCGCTGCTTCCTTCTGATCTGCGATCTCGATGATCACGTCATCCGATAAGCACAGCATAATCGTTGCGTGTGCCTTCTCCTCCATCGCCTTGTACTCCGCTGATGCAACATTCATGCCTCCCTTGTTCGCGGTCAAAGGTGCCCACAAGCCTTGCGATTTGAGCAAATCCTCCATCTTTATCTTCCACAGACTGAAGTTGTTCCCTCCTGTGAACCTCTCGATCTTCAACATCGATCCGGACATCGTTCTTGGTGGATCTTGAACTCTAGTCGCGTGCTCCACCTAGATCGCAAAACCCTAGCTTTGATTTCACCAAGTTGTGAAACCCTAGCTTTGCTCCTCCTTGATCTTGATCTTGAAAACACCGCCAAACCCGAGCTCTGATACCAGTTTGTTATGTCAAACCACCTCACAAACGAAGAACAATAAAAGAAGAACACGAGTATTTTACGTGGTTCGCTAGCAAAATATTTGCTAACTAGCTCCACGGCGGAAAGCACTCTTTATTCACTTAAGAGGAACAATTACAATGTTTTTGCATACCTAGTAGAGAGACTACTAGCTTCTTTATATAGTACCCTAGAGGAAACCCGCAGGCCAAAAGTTTCCAAAACCAAATTGGAAACAAACTTGCTGCCCATAAGTTTCCATCTTTGATATGGAAACAATTCCTAACAATTGCTACCTCATTATTCCACCGCCTTTGACTAATTCAACACATTCAAGGCACCTCATCAACAGAATCCATGGGGTTCCACCTCAAAACCAATTGGCAATGAGGGGAGTAGCCCATGACACTTATTAATTATATTTCTTCTTCTTGAATGACTGATGTGGGACTTCTCAACAATACTTTCCTCAACTTGAAAATGGGTTGCTTTATTAAGAGCACTATGAAAGCAGCCATACTTGTCCTGTAAATCCTCTAGCGAATCACAAGATTTCGAAAGAGACTGCAAGAACTCAAGAAGAACCTCTAAGTAAGGTTCGTTCAGGAAGCAGATGAAAAAGTGGAATCTGGCAATATTGGTAAGGTGGGCCTGGTGCTGTGGTTCGGTTAGGAGATGGAAACCACTGTTCTGGAGGACAAACACTGGTCTCTAACAAGCTGCGCAAACATTTTGCAGATTTTTATTAAGAAGTGAAGCGTGCACAGTATCATCATTCACAAACGGCCAATTCTTGCTGTTGATGTCTTGGATGGAACAGTTTTCTGTGAGTTCCTCAATGAGAGGTAGCGCAAGAAAGAAATCCAAAGGATCCCACCGGCCATAGACAAGCATTATAATCCAGTTAGAAACAAGAGTGAAATCTTGAAACACATGGTTATTCAATGGTTCTCCTAGGCCATGAATATCCACAACATGTTTTAGAGGCAGTTTATTGCTTGTCATGATGGGCTTGTCGTCACAGCGCAAACACAGCCAAAACTCCCAACAGTTGTTGTTCTCACCAGACGAAATAGCTTCGTTGAATGTCTCAATCAGTGAGTTGAAATCCTGGTGTTGTAAATAAGTTGTGCTCAAATGGTCCCTCAAATCTTGAATCCTTATTTCAAGAAATTCACTCTTCTTGATCTCTGCTCCCATGGAGTCCCAAAATGGTTTGAATTGTTTTGCCTTTGTCCTGTAGATCCTCCCTGCATTCACAGTCTGGTTAGTCAGAATTTAAGTTATGTTCATTTGCAAAACCTACCTTTTACTGTTCATGAATCACTATTCACACCAAGAATTACCAGAATCGCTGAACAGGGTACGATATGCGATCCAAAGCACGCAATCCCAATCAGGGGTCGTTCGCGATCCATATTGTTGATACCGGCGAAACCCTTATGTTTCTACACATAAAGCTTAACATTTTGACATTGTCACATCTGGGAACTTTTCTTCTTTATGATGATAGTCCCCACAAAAATTTACCTTATAACCAAATCGATATTACTTGGAAATGCTGATATGAGTATATATATTTAAGCGACATTTCTAAAATGCATTCCTCAAACTAGACATGCGAATCTCGATCCAACTAACTGACTTGAAGAAAACCTACTCCCGGCGAACCTCATTCCTTCCAGAACTCGTACCACGTTCCCGATACCGGTCTCTAAACCCCAACGTTACACGATGCTGGTAACCTTATCCACAACCTCAAAAGCCTCATATTCTTCTCCCTGAAACTCTAGCCTCCTAATCTCAATCTCAAACCCTTCCTAAAACAATTCCTATAGTTGAACCCTTGTTCACAACCCAGACCATAAAGCTGCTGGAAATCCGCAACAACCACTGCAGGAACAGACTTTAGAATCTGTCCTACACCAGAAAGGAACTTGTAAGAAATACAGTATTCATTACGTATATTCATTTGCTCGACAAGTCATAAGAAGTTGAATTACTTTTTCCAGGAGCTGATCATTTTCCTTGTAAATGATCTTGACTTGAAATAAGATGAATATTATTGAGTGAAACAGGCATATCACAAGTCCATAACTAGAGATCATAATTTCCTAAAGCATGTGCTCAGAATAGGTATGTTGCATTCCTTAAAGAACTCCCTAAATTATCTAGAACCAGGATGTTATTTCTCATCCCTAGTACCATCTTTCTAATAATAGACCAACATAGCCATTCTTTGTAGAAGAACATCTTCCTCCTAAAAGATCCCCAGAATTCCTTGGGACCTCAACCCACTGATTGCTGTACAAAAACAACGCACCTGCTAGGTTCAAGATCAACCCATCCCATTGAATATCACTTCATCCTTTCCATCTCATAAGAACAATCCAGCATTCAAGATGGTATGTTATTTATATTAACGTTAAAATTAGCGTATCTCTCTCCCGGACAAGCACACATACAACTACCATCCACTATCAACAGCCAACGGTACAGGATAGGAAAGGACCTATCATCACCAACAAGGAGATGCTAAACCTTGATTGAACCAGACGTGTTTTCCTTTCGATTGGATTGGCTTACTACAAATATTTCATGTTGGACAACTTGTACGAGAAATTGTTGGATCAACTTCAAATTTCATGTAGATTATCTAAAGGCGGAATCATAATCTACAACACATAAAATATCATCTAGAATAGCCAAGAACATAAGAACTTTAATACAAGACTAACCTCGGTCCATAGCTATTGTAGTTGTCTTCAACGTCTTGATGATCTTGAGTGGACCGCGATCTTCCAACCACAACTCGGACCAGCTTCAATGATCTCTCTCAATGGGAAGAGTGAGACTACCGTATTCGAATGTGTTGGGGATCACAGCACTAGTAGTCTTTATATACTAAATTGATGAGGCTCCCATAACCCTAATCATTTAGAATGGGCTACTACTCATTACAAAGCCCACACCACTTTATGTTCCTACGAGCCCAATTATTAATTAGATCACTTTAGTGGCCCGTTTATTTGATAGCCCAATAATACAACTACCAATATCTATATATTGGCCCACAAGAAAATAAAATTTCCCAACAATCTCCCACTTGGGCCAAACTTGAAAAAACGGATGTAGTTATATTTCATAATCTTTAATGCTAGCAAAAGTGCTATCATCCTTAGAACATTCCTTATAACAATCTGGTCCATTGTGCAACAACCCCCTTATCCGGCTCGGACAAGTGCGGGAGGGCGATGCTAAAAGTAACGGCGGAAATCAAAAGCATAACATCCCAACTTATTTACTTATTACATAATATTAAACATTACATGAGTCTCTAGATATTAAACAAGCGTTTTCAAAATTACAACGTTATTCTTGCTAACAAAACTAGATTCTACTCAAGGTGAAATCCAACTAAGTGAGTCTCGTACCCAGCTACACCTTAGTCTTCAGCTCCTAAACCTGCGGTGGGATGGAAACAGGAACCGCAGTTTTCAAAGTCATCATGGAAATACTGAGTAAGTGACACCCAAACTCGTAAATCAGAAGACGAAGCATAACTTTCTTTTCACAATAAATATACAGAGGAAAATAAATCATAAAAATATAAACTTGCAGAGTAAGTCAGGAACTCAAATATAAACTGTAAAACTGTAAGAAGTTAACTTGGTGCATCCAGTAAGAACACTTATAAAATTCTCATTCTTTTGATCTTCCTTTCTCATATTTCAAACGAGGAGGATTAGTCCCAATTTCTTTCCTTCTCTTACTAAATATCCAAATCTCATAGAAATTGTATTATTAATTATGTTGATACGGGGAAGAATTTGATAAGAACTACCATCTCGCATACTCCAAGACCTTAAGTGCCGACACCCCTCTAAGACTTCTTGCGGCCAGATAGGTGAGTACAGGGAGCAATAATAACCACGGGCCGAGTCAAGCTCGACAACATTAAAATAATAACCACGGGCCGAGTCAAGCTCGACAATAATAACCACGGGCCGAGTCAAGCTCGACAATAATAAAATAATAACCACGGGCCGAGTCAAGCTCGAAAATAATAATAACAACAGGCCGATTCAAGCTCGAAAATAATAATAACCACGGGCCGAGTGACGGAAGTCAACACGACAATAATACGCTTCTCCCGTACAACTCTTTCCACTTTACGTTAATTACGCATTATTATTATTTTTCGTGTGATAATATCAAGCAAAACAGCTTATTTAAAATGTAAGATAATCTGAAATAAACATGTAAATAAATAACAAACACTTTTTGAGACAACTATAAAAATCAACTAGTGACAAAAGGAGCTTGGCACGCAAGTCTTGGCATGTTCACTTACCTTATTTCTGTAGCAACTAGCCAGTAAAAGCTTCTGCAAATGCACTCTGTCGTCGTCTACAAACCTGTCACTTATAAATTATATTTTCTTATTCAATCACCAATCCAACAATGCAAGTATGATACTACAAATCCTATTGAGAATCCTACTTAGTTTTTGGTTCAACCCAACTTTCTTCAATTATTTCCCCGGCACTTATTTCTTAGCTATTTTTCTAAATAACGGATTTATACAAAACAACGCATCTATTTTTAAATGACTAATAGATTTTATATTTCTAAAAGTGGCTATTTATTTAGGGAAGTTATTTTATAATAGTGAAAATGAAAACTAGCTTATATTTATGAAAAAGAATTACTATAGTAAGTAAACAATTATTTAAGACTATTAAATTTTAAGAAAACTTATTTTGAATACTTAACACGACACGACGATGTTTACAAACTAGCAAAATGTAAAATTTTACATGTATTAAACGACTTATTTGTAAGCTAAGTGTTTTACCCCAATGTATTTATAATTTTCAATAAAACGTTCCTTATTTATTTTTTAACGAACAATTCGTTTACTATTTCAATGCCCGAATCACTTTTCCGGAACGAGGAGGAAAACTAGTTATTTTAGAAATTATTTTTGACCCAAAGTTATTATTTTTATTTTTAACAAAAATTGAGAAGTTTAAGTAAACAACATACATAACCCCTAAGTTATATTAAAAGTCAGCAAACACCCCAACTATTAACAAAATGAAATATTTAAAGCATACTACCTACCTATTAGTTTATGAAAATACAAGAACACCCCCCTATATTATGTTATAAAACTTTCTGAAAAAGGACACTTTAACCCCCCCTACAACACGAACTTCAAACTAATCGATCTAAACTTGGATTAAAGCTATCAGGATGAGATTTTGATTATGAATAACGACTATTTAGGAGATTTAGGACGTACCTAGGCCAAAAATGGCGGGAAACCGTCAAGAAACGAGTCGGGTCAAGCTCTCACGTCGAAGTCGCGGGAGGTGAGCTTCGTGGCCGGCTTTAATGCCTTCCTCCGCCATGTTTGAGCCTTCTAGTGACTTAGTAGGGGTCCAAGGAGTCTACTGGAGGCTATTGGAGGAAGTGGGTGGTGCTGGTTGTGGCTGACCGAGCTTTCGTCTTTCTTTGGCCGGCAAAAATGGTGGTCCGGCTGGCAGCTAGGGATTTTGCTGCTGCTGCTGCTGCTTCCCTGGGCTTGCTTCAGGTGTGGGAAGTGCCGAGATCGATCAGAGAGGTTCAGTGAAGACAATAGAGACGAAAGAGAAAGTCAGGTGGGTTTGCTCGGTGACTCTCCCTGCCGGAGCTTTGGCGGTGGAGGTGGCATTGGCTGCTGCCTCTATCTGTTTCTGCTGCTACTGTCTCCTGGTCGCAGAGGGTTAGAATGAGAAAGAAAGAGATGAAGGTGGTGGCAGTGGGTTTGCTCTTTCTCGGGATTTGCCGCCGGCAGCTATGGCGCCTGTGGTGGTGGTTGGCTGCTGGCACCACTGCTCTGTTGCTGCTGCTGGATGCTGAGAACAGAGAGACAGGGAAGGAGAAAGAGAGATGGGCAGAGAGTTGAAATTGATGGTGGGTTCTTCTTGTGTCTTTGTCGAGAGAGAGATGGAGCTCGGTGGTGGTGATGGTGAGGGAGTTGGTGATGAGGGTGGTTGCCGTGGGTGACCACGGGGTTGGGGAGGCCTTATATAGGATAGGTTACTTGGGGAACAAGGACTCCAATAGTGAGGTGGCTAAGGAGGAGGCGGTGATGGCTTTGTAGGCGGTGTTGGAGAAAGCTTCCCGAAGGCGTTGCTTGGAGAGGATGAAGAGAAAGAGAAAGAATAGGGTGAGGGTGGATCACCACTTCCTAATTGATTGGGTGTAGCATGTAGGGTTTTGAACATGGAATCACAGCGGAAGAAGATAATTAAGATAATTATTCCGTTCAAATCGCTACAAGGATCACAAGTCAAGAACACATAACGATAGTGAAGGATTAATATGTGTTTACCTTTGGGTTCTCCTTTGATGACTTCAAACGCGAATAATGTCACGCTCTCTGCGGTTGATCCACACCTAGGATATAGAATTGGACCTCCCAACCTTCTTGTGCTAGATAGAACGGAGGAAGGAGACAAAGAAATCACGCAACAAAGTCACAAGGAGGGATTCGGCCCCCTTGTTGTGGCCGACGGGTTGGGGCGGCGGGTAAGGGGCGGCGGCCTCTTACTTTGCTTGCTCTCAACTCTTTTCTCTCCTCTCAATATTGTTATGAGTAACATGTCTTGAGAGGGAAGGAAGGAGTTCCTTTATACAGTCCAACTACTCCTAGTTGTTTTCATAAAAGGGCCCAATACTAGTCATATCCATATATGGACTAGTATTATTTGCTAAGTAGTCCTACTAAGTTAGCAACTTGTTGCAATATGATTCTTTTAATTAATATCTATTAATTAAGTCTCTTTTCCAATTATATCCATATGGCGTGTGACCCCATAGTTTTTTGCTTAATTGGTAGTAACTATTTACAAACATAGAGCGGTGCTTAGCAACACATCCATGCTACCAAATTAATAGAAATAGTCATCTTGACAAAACCTTGTGATCTTGTTATCGCATCCCTTTGTCTCAATATCCGGATTGGACACGAGACATACAAGTCACACTCGTATATCCAATCCATGTTTTTCGATCCTGGGAATAGCCCTATCCATGCATATGACATCAATATCCCCATATTGATTCATATGAGTCTGGCCAGAAAATCCATAGGCGCCATTCCTCGAGTGGCCTCGGGTAACTGCTCCCGTTATGTGGGAGGGACAAATCCTATCTACATCACTCACCATATCTAAGCTTGCTTTCTACTGTGCCCAACATTCGCTTTTATAACTACCCAGTTACGGAGTAGCGTTTGACAACGTCAAAGCACAATATTCCACAACTAGAGGATCTAGTGACTTCAAGTCTAAGGATGATAATATCCTATCACCGCGAGAAGCGCTTGCGACTTTACATAACTTGTATGTATCCTTCTCGGATTTGGGTCAATCCAGTATGTCATTACTCCTAATACATACCCATGTGTTGGATCGTGATATCTCCATATCAATCCAACCCCATACTAGTCTATAGATGATCGTCCTATTAATCATTATATTTGACTAGGGATATTTAAGATAAACAACGCGATTTGTAAATCTAAGGACTTCATTATATTAAATATCTCCATAAATAATACAATGATTATTCTAGCCAATTCATACAAAATTATATTGCCTCTAGGGCATCTATTCCTACATTGCAATACTACGAACCTTCGCGGTGGTCGGACACGCGCCAAAAATAAAATTTAATTAAAATTCACGAAACGTTACGTATTAATTCTCGAATACTATTTTTTTTCCTAAAATCTTACACAAATCTAACTCGATAAATTACCCGAATATTATTTTGCAACTAAAATTCTTTTTAGCCCTCTAAAATTAATTCTCTATTGCTAATATAATATTTTCTAAATCTCACAAGAATTTCTTATCTATAAAATTTGCAATAATTTATCCAACCTGATTTTCTCAATTAATTTCTTATTTAATTTCCAAAATTACTGCTTTACCCTTGATAATTAGACGGGGTATTACACATTGTCCATACCAGTGTGAGACCAAAGCGACGTTTGCTGCATTTAGATATTGTCGTATCAAAGACCCATCAATGATCACCAAACCATTATATTCAATGACATAGATCAAGTGTGGATGTGTAGCGGGAACTTACATGCAATGTGATCTTTAGACATGCCTATTTCCACTGATCCTTACTGAAGTGAGTTCAAACCTTATAATTTTCGTCCTCATGCTTAATTGCTATCTGAAATTCATAATAACAATAATTTAGAGTAACTTGAATAAATCAATAAACTTTATTCTGCAGAAACTGAAGTAAGTGTCTCGAGAAATGACATTCATTAGATACAAACTCCCACTAAACCAAAGTACCTTATATATTACCACTCCAAATGAGCAATCCGCTCTTCAACACTTTATGTGGTAATTCCTTAGTTAGAGGATCCTCAGGAATGGAGTTTATCATAGTAATGTCACATGGACACAAACACTCTGAATATTTTCTTAAGAAGAATAAGACTTTATTTCAATAAAGTTGACCTAATCATCGGAATTACATTCAGTGATCTCAAAATTATCTAAAATTCCGATAAGTGAGCATGTAGTCTTTTGTTCTCTTCAATACCTTACTAACCGATTGTATGTTTACCCTAATACATACAATGATTAACCAAAATTATACAAAATATACCAATATGTATACAATAACCACATGTGTACATATTCTACTATACACAAGACTCATTGATTCAATGTATAACGATTCTTTGTATCCTTTATTACTTATCTCAATATTCTTGAAATACCGAATGTGACTAGAAATTGCCTCCTTAAGTAGTAGGAATATTCTTTAGTGCACAACCTTAAGTACTCGATCTAACAAATACCTTATCGGTATAGATCTCTTATCGAACGCTGAATGATATAGACAAGAGTATTTATTTTCGACACATGAAATTGGTCCTCAAGATCTTTTCTTTAGAAACCTTATAAATGATATCTTGGTTCACCTAACAAGTCTATATCGGTGCTAGCCAAAAGAGTATAATCCAAATGATGCACCAGAAACTTACTCCCACTGAAATGTGGTACTAAAAAAATATCTATTGTAGTTATCTCGCACAACATGAGATAATAACTTTATGAATACTGCGATTCCATATCTAGAAGCAAGCTTTTAGACTATAAATGGAACTGTGTAATTTACAAACATGTACTTTGAATAACCAAAGTCAAATTTATATAATTGTAATCCACTTATCCATATATATGTACATCAACTTGAAGTAATCGTACATGACATAACAACTCAAAAGAGAATTTCGTAAAACTTTATGAAGTCTCTTTAGTCAGTGGCTCTTTTAGTGAAATGTAATGACAAAGTATGACCTTCATGTCTTTCATAAACCAATATAACACCTTATTTATCGTAACTACCAATTAATTATACTATTATAAAAGATTCAAAATATCACTAATTTTGTCAAGAGATTTCATCTTATCATTATAAAAGCAATTCACTTTAATATTTGTTTGACTTGTAAGAAGTTGATAGAATCATCTTCCACAAAGCTTATGTCAAACCCAAATACATGAGAATAATATGTAATACATAAATCATATTTCTCATGTCATTAGTGAATTACTTTAGCGGCACTTCATATTTGAGGTTGATGAGTTTGCATATTATGAGTATCCTTATGGAATGTTTATTTGAACGATGTGAATAACTTAATATGCACCCTCTTATTTGGCCAAACAAATAATCTTTCTTTGGGCCGATTAATGTTCGCATAAACAAGTATGCCTGATTATTTGGCCACACAATAACCTTCCTTTGGGCCGATCATTGCTTGCATAAACAATAGACATGTGCATTTCACAAATATAACAAACTTTATGTTCAAAGAAAATATTCCTTATAACCGTATCTCCCACTCAAACTCAACATCCTCAAAAGTCTCAAGAAAAGGGCTTTATTTGAGAAGACAAATTACGAGATTTAGAACTTCTCAATTATTATTGACTTCAATAAAAGTGGCAACGAGCAAATACCAGATTCAATATCTCCCACTAGACCAATATGGCCTCACTTTAGGTGGAATTATCCGAAATGAGAACCTCCTTATGCTTGGCATTTACCTAGCCAATCACATATGGTACTAAATGGCCACTTCAATACATAACATATTTTATATATAATTTTCAACCTTGAATCTTTATTCCCATAGCCCCATGATATGAAAATGACTAATCATTCTCCTTACAATATTTAGATATGTTTATTTTCATCCCCCACAAATTTAATTTATGAGAAGTATGTCTATAACTCCATGTAGGGAAGAAATTTTATGCACGTCTATAGGAATTAAGTTAACACCATGAATGTTGTTACCTTATTCATTCACCTACTTTACTTCTCAAACAAATCGTAGGTGCTGATGAGGTGGACAAAAACTTATGAACTATATATGATACTGTTTTCCACTCAAAACTACAATAAAGATTGGTCTACCATATCAGTACATATAAGTTCTAGTATGTCCTTCTTCAATGCACACCTAATTCTTTATACACCCCTTTACGCTTTTAACACAAATTTAAAATATTTGTGCAATCGGGGATGCTACGAAGTCTATAACACACAAGCATCTTAATTCTTCCAAAGAAGATATTCCTTAAGCTTTTGTGTCATACCAAATATAGAATTCTCACTCTGTATCATTGTACCTCAAACGATGACATGCATGGTATTTCTTAATGAAGCATTACTTTTGAAATATTACTTTTAATTGAAATGAAGCATTTACTACCTTCACTTAGTTTTATTTAAAATACCAAATTTTTTCATTTATGCCATTTGAACGGAGAACAAAATTTCTTTTACATTAGTAAATGTTTTTCTTAATAAACATAAAGTTCAAACAATGTTTGAAAATAAGTTAAAAGTCTGTATTGCTTCAACTATATTTTTGCCATTTCCCATAGAGATGAATCTTTCAGCATCAAGTGGCTATCGGCCCAACGACCAACCATGCATAAATATTCTTAATTGAGTAGTTGCACCAAAATCTACTTGCCAAATATGATTAGGTACAAAAACTTAAATTAATTCAAAAAAAATTATCCATATTGAGAAGTAAAATTTTCCTTATCCAGCATTTGGCATTAAATTCATATTCACACGTGCACTTATATATATGTAAAAAAAATATCGAATATTACCGAATTGTTGAGAAACGATAATTTGAGAGAGATGAGAATAAAGAGAGAAGTATGAGAGACAAAGATGTAGGGAGAATAGTGATGAGATGAATATCATTCTCCAACCCTAAGCCTCCTTATATAGGCATTAGGTGGGCTTGTGGACCAGAATATAATAATACAAAATACACGCAACTATGTGGTGGATATTCACATCAGTCCAATAACATATTTCATAACACTCCCCCTTGAATATTCACCACTACGATGCCTCATTAAAACCTTGTCGTGAAAAATCTAGTGGGAA
The DNA here is from genome assembly GCA_023055425.1 of Linanthus parryae. Classification (NCBI taxonomy): domain Eukaryota; kingdom Viridiplantae; phylum Streptophyta; class Magnoliopsida; order Ericales; family Polemoniaceae; genus Linanthus; species Linanthus parryae. The sequence goes on along the minus strand of JALGPY010000010.1, from coordinate 45,853,905 downwards.
AAATCAATGACTAAAGAAAAAGAGTACATCGGTGAATTCTATTTGCTCAGCATTGGTGATAACATTCTTCTGGAACGCATCTGGATAATTTTCGCAAGCCTTGTTAAAACCTTGCTAGGAAAAACCCTGTGGGACAAAAACCGTAGTGAGGGAAAAAGAGTGCCGCGCTTTTAGCATTTCATTGGATCTCCCCCTCATCGGAATATCCTTGTACCTGACAAACAAAATCCATTACAAAAACAACAATCTAAAAGAAATAATTAACAATCATAATTGATAAAAATGCATATGCACCTAAAAATAATTGCGAGTGTACACTTTTGATTTGCTTCAGGCAAATAATATTTCTCATGGGAACCATCTCTCCATGGAATTTCACAAATTTGTGATTCGTACGATCGTATTTGTAACTAGTTACATTTCAAAATCATATTTTGTTGTACCTTAGTCCCTGAGACTAAAACAAAATTACATCATTCTCACCACGAGATGATTATACTAATGAGAATTTATCAGGACCCATATATCATGTTTCTCATGTACAAGTCCCACGCTTAAAAATGGACATAAACCTCGAGACAAATCCCACGCATCCCAGCGGATATATAGTCTCAACATAGTTCCCACGCTAAATAGGGGATATACGATATCTACATAAATCCACGCTTAAAAGCGGATATGTAGTTTATGCATAGATTGCAATTATGCGTGGGGTTGTTAGTACTTTGAGTACTATACATTTTGCTCTACTTATTCAATTTATTTACCCCATCAATCTTCTATGCATTTGTTGACTTTCTTTTGGTCAATAACTATTTAGTCAACAAATTTCCCATAAAATAATCATATGATTTATATAGCGCTTCCTCAATTGTATCATCATTATTAATAGGATCATACTATTTTATTACGGTACCTTTAGCTACTTCCAGAGCTATGCGCCTCTCCCACGGCTATTCAATTACCAACGTTTGTTTTGACCCATTAGATGATGTATATATGAACCCCCAAGATTTTTCCAGAATCCTGTGTTCTTAATTTGTAGAGCATTTTAACCATACCCCAAATTATTTTGGATGCTTTGATTTATGTTCCTCTTCTCGAGGATCAACATATGTACACAAGCAACCCTTGTATGCTTAAAGTGTATACCCAAATTGACACCCATTAGTCGATAAGTTATCCATTTTATTGGGATTTTGCATTAGTAGATACCCGTAGAGACAATGATAGTTTGTCTCATGTCATGTAATCGGACCCATTCTCCCCCTCATGACGTGAGCAATATGATCATAACCATAATGATACCTTGTTGATGCTTCAGGCATCAATTTGTCTCATATGTACTTTGTATAAACCAATCCTCGAATTTAAACAAAAATATTGACAATAAGCAATATATTGGACGCCGTAGTTCTCTAATCAAAGTTTCTTCCAGGAAACCCAAAAAGGGACGTAAATGTCAATATTTTTATTCAGAGTGAGTGGTTGTAGATTCTCTCTTCAGGGAGATCTTTTCATGTTATTTTATAAGTCCATGTTATAAAAATCTTCATAATTTTAATAACTTCTGGTATGAAAATATGATTTGTAATCATATAAATAGCTTAGGTCCAATCAAAACTCATGTACTAAGAACATCTTATGGATGTTTGTGCAAAAGAAGTACCGAATAAACAAAAGTTAATAATAATAATAATGTAGGCATAAGCGTAAACTGTAAAAGAAAAGTAGTGTGACCTCTTCAGGAGAGTTGATATTTATTTGAGCTGTAGCAATCTCTTCAGGAGATTCGTATTTATAATATTTCATTACTTCAGGTTATGATGTTCATAACTACGGGTTATGAGTAATGGGATGTAATTCGTTACTCCAAGAAAAAATTACATGGCTATACATGAATGCCAATAGCCATTATGAAACCTCTTCAGGAGATTCGTTTTTATCCGTACTACGTTAAAAAAAAATGGAGTACATAATTTGAGTGCATAAAAGTAAATAAATCAAAGAACAAGGGACGATACCTCTTCGGGAGGTTTGATAATAAAAATCTTTTTAGGAGATTTAGACATCTTTCTGGAGATCTTATGATAATACAATATCACTTCAGGGGATACAAAACAAAATTGCACTGCAACGTCAGGTTACGATCAGATAATCATGGAATTCACAGCTTCGGGTGTGAAAGAATAATTGTATATGTCACTCGCTTGGACCAATACGTGGTGAATAGTCATAACCTCTTCAGGAGGCTTGACAATAATAAGCGTATTAGGCGTTTTTTTTATATCTCTTCGGGAGATTTAATATGACTTCAGGTCATATAAAAATTAGTGTTCGTAACTTCAGGTTACAATCATATCATCATGCAGTTCATAGCTTCGGGTATGAAAACATAAGTTTATCAATATGTTAATAATTGAGATCAATGCATGATCATCGACTAGAAACCTCTTCAGGAGGGTCTAGTTTTGCATTGAAAAAGTAGAGAGAATCTATTGGCATTATAGTAGAGACATACAAAAAGACTTTGTATACTTTAACATGTAAATTTGAGAACTCATGAAATGACTGCTCATAAAATAGTTCTGAGAGACAAGACAATATTGTTCATCTGTATAACAACGCAACCAACCTATATATTGTTGTTACGATCACATAATTGATTAATTAATAGACATAGACTAATCAACAGAGTTTGGTTGAAATCCTACATACATGATTCGACAAAGGTCTAAAAGTAAAGGAAAAAAGAAAAATCACCGTCTCACTAGTTCTTGTTCTCTTTACTGTGGCTTTTCTACTTTTTGATTGATTAAGGAGAAAGTTTAGAGCACAAGCCACTCCAACAACTAGCAATTACTTTATTTCACCAAAGTTTTAATAAGAGGCATCTATATAGAACAGACTATGTGAGTGCAATGGTAGGTTAAGATCATACAGGAAACCAATCACGTTTTTCTAAGCTATTAACTCATGTTTTTTTTATGTTCTTTTCAGATTAAAAGAAACTAATATCAGTAAACTAACTTTCTTCAAATCAAACAAAAAAAAACCCTAGATGAGAGTCGCCAGCAAACAAAAAATATTGATAACGATCTGAAAAGGGTCCCAAAAGGAACTTTAAATTGACTCGCCCATGTCGTTTGATATACTTCGATGTTCAAATATGCTATCATGAACAGATAAAATAATTTCGATCATATTTATTTCTTAAAAACAAACATGATTTATAACAATAAAGGTCATACCTCAATTTATACGATTGTTCTCTTTTATGCGGCAGAGACACGTGCTGATAACGTGTTGTGAAACGATAATTTGAGAGAGACGAGAATAAAGAGAGAAGTATGAGAGACAAAAATTTAGGAAGAATAGTGATGAGATGAATATTATTCTCCAACCCTAAGCCTCCTTATATAGGCATTATGTGGGCTTGTGGACCATAATAAAATAATACAAAATACACCTAACTATGTGGTGGATATTCACATCAGTCCAATAACCTATTTCATAACACGAATGATATTATATTTACATATCTTGGACTGTGATTCAACTGCAACTCACATTATCGTATCCCCTTTATCTCGACTATTATCCTTAGGATAAAGACTAAATGTTTAGTTTAATCTCATACAACTATTTTCTCTTTCAACACATATGAGTGAAAAGTTCACGAAGATTTTATTTATCCATATGAGCGTTACTGCTCTTCGTATACTCACTTAAGTGCTGGAGAGAATATATATGTACACCTTATGAGCATGTCTTTAGACAACTCTAACTTTAGTACTTAAGTTCTTAATTGAGATTAAAGCTTTCCGGATTTACTCCCTTACGTTCCACTTTTAACAAGACAATGTTGACAAAAAGTCATCTTAATGTTTTCCTTAGAAAACTGGGACACATAAGCTTGAGGAACTCAATAGCATTACCCTTACTTCGCTTAAAAGCTTCTAGAATTAACTTTATTTTCAAGAATATATACATGCTATAAAGCACTAAATGTGAGTCTTTGTAAGCAATAACAAATAAGATGACTTAAATAGAGAACAAGTTAAATACATGAGTCAAAATTCAAATACAATGTACAAAGATGAAGTAAAATATTACCACAAAGTATCCGTTCAAGACATAAATCAATAATATAATTAACGGGTTCTTTACAAGATACCCAGCAAAACATTGTTGTTTAGTCTTTGGACAGAAACAACAACTTGTAAGTGGTACTCTCCATGCAGTAATCAAATATTGAAAGTAAATCCAGTCAAACAATAAGTCTTCCTTTGGGCCGACATACTGTTCACATGGAATAACTTGATAATCGTCACATATTTACTACCACAAGTGTGCTTATTATTTGGCCAACTAACAACCTTCCTTTGGGCCGATTAGCTAGTCGCATAAATAATAAACACACACATCTTTATATCTTAGAATAAATAAATTTTACACAATAAAGGTCACTTTGGCGACATATTATTTCAACTGATTTATTCTAGGATACAAGACCATTTTATTTTAGTGTAAAATACCAAAATTACACTAATGTCTTAAATGTAGAACCCGAAATATTAATCTTTTAATGGAATACAAAAGATTACACCCAAAATTTTCATAATGGTGTAAGAGATCAAGTATGCACAAAATATACTTAATGGTGTAAGAATACTAAATATTCATCAAATTTGATATGGTGTATGATACCAAATATACACCAAAAACACTTAATGATGTAAGAAAACCAAATATACACCAAAGATATTTACTGGTGTAAAAATACCAAAGATACACTAAATATCAATTATGGTGTAAGATACTAAATAAACACGAAAGATTATTAATAGTGTATGAATACCAAAGATACATCGAATATCAATAATGGTGTAAGATACTAAATATACACCATATTTCATATTGTGTAATATACCAAATATACACTAATGATTTATAATGGTGCAACATACTAAAAATACACCAAAAACTAACAATAGTAATAATCTCGCATATTTTATCCATGTATCAAGTCATTAACATGATATGAGTACAGTAGTATCATATGAGATAAACATTACATTATTCAAAACATGGAAATAATGAGATTACATGTCCAAAAAACATGTTAAAATACGAAATTATTTATTCTTCCCAGAAAATATTCCGAATCTGGAAAATATAACCGTATAGATAGATTCAAAAGACCCAAAAACCTAGGGTTTGACTATTGAATCGCCCAAATCGGATACCTAGAACTCCCGGAATAGCCAAAACAATAAGGGTCATCGGATCAAACGACGCAACGAGGCATGAGGGTCGCTGCCACACCAGATCATAACCCGCTACATCCCAGATCTAAGGCAGTGTTTGGAAAATCATTAATTGGAGCAGTTGGTTTAAAACACCATAACTTTCAAACCGTAAGTCGGAATTAAGCTTATAATCTATCTTTAGAAAGCTTGTTTCGAGATCTTCGTAACCATATGAAGAACTCCCAGATCCGACATAAGCACAGAAAACGAGGCATGACACCCTAATTCGGGATTAACTTTTATCACTTGTTCCTATCGATCCTAGCATGATAGTGGCTCTAATACCACTTGTTTCATCAACTTCAAACTTCATGTAGATTATCTAAAGGCGGAATCATAATCTACAACACATAACTATCATATAGAATAGCCAAGAGCATAAGAACTTTAATACAAGACTAACCTCGGTCCATAGCTATTGTAGTTGTCTTCAACGTCTTGATGATGTTGAGAGGACCGCGATCGTCCAACCATAACTCGGACCAGCTTCAATGATCTCCCACAATGGGAAGAGTGAGACTATTGTATTCGAATGTGTTGGGGATCACTGACCAAGTAGTCTTTATATACTAAATTGATGAGGCTCCCGTAACCTTAATCATTTAGTAATGGGCTACTACACATTACAAAGCCCACACCACTTTATGTTCCTACGAGCCCAATTATTAATTAGATCACTCTAGTGGCCCGTTTATTTGATAGCCCAATAATATAACTACCATTATCTTCATATTGGCCCACAAGGGAATAAAATTTCCCAACAGAAATATCATTTATGTACGTATGTGGAAAACCATCTTGACCAATTGAAAGACCTCCAACATCAAGATAAAGTTGTGAAAGTCGATGAATCCTGGCTACTTAATACAAAGGGAGGCATGTGTGTGAAGTAAAAACACCTCCATGATATTTTTTTCCCTTTTACATTAATATTTACTCGAGAAACAGTGAACAGTAGAGCCCAGAAAGGATAATTAAGGAACAGATGCCCAAAAAGCCACAAAAAGTTGTACTCAACTACAATAATTTGACAGAAAATGTCAGGTAAGATAGATAACTCTCTGTCCAGCCAACTACGATAAAAACACAAGGCACTAAATGCTTGTATTTCAAACCAGAAATTCTTTGGAAGAAGAGAGTCAAAAAATTCGGTACATGAAGCCACATCTGACTTCAACAAGGCTATCGATTGAAGGAATTTGAGAAAAGGAGAGGCGAAATAAGGTTGTAGCTATTATTTATGTGTTCCGACCCGTATACCTTACTGACGCGTATCTGCCTGAAAACATCAGCAACACAAAATGCTCGATTTACAATTCGCTTTATCAAATTGCGATTCACAATCCAGTGTCATCACACAATGCTATTTTCAATTCTACATACGGTTCCGGATTGGTGGAGGGGTGAATCGGATATAAAAACTTACAACATGCGTTATGCATACAATAATTTACACACCAATGTCTTTTGTATATCTCCTCTAAGTTCCATATTAAATCACAATTACGACACAATGCTATTGTGACGCCGGGTAAAACACCGAGCGAGGGATCACAGCGGGATCAACAAATGAAAAGGAAAAGAACTAGGGCACGAATCTCTCTAGAGTTCTGAATAATTTCAATAATCAAAGTCTGTTGAAATTTACCCACAAGTCGGCTATAAATAGCTGAAAATCGTAAATATTCCAATATGGATAAGATCCTATAATTTATGCTAAATAATAACTCTAACCTAACAAAATACTCAGCTAGAAGATTTAACCAAATTGGGTTCAAACTAAAATCCTAATTAATAAATAAATGTTCTGAAAATAGAAAACGGCATATTTCGGCCCTTAAATAGTTGATTTTAGAACGTCGTATCCACTCAAAATAATGTACAACTTTTCCCGATTCTGAAATATCCTTCAATTCTGTCTCTGATTATGCGTTTAGACCGAAACATATTTTCTGAAACTGACAGATATTTCTCCAAAATTCCTCCTGCATCAGTCACCCCTTCTTCAAAAGAACTCGTCCTCGAGTTCAATATAGGCTCTTGAAAGATGTGAGGGACCATAAATGGGTCACAATAAAAAGATTGCGGCTTGAGAGGGAAAATCACGGACTCTTCTAATTCAGTTCCCACCAATTCAACCTCAACTTGATCAGAAATAATTGATTGAGAAATTACTGGAGATGAATGTGAAATTAGCTCATAACTAATCGGCACTTCTGAAGTATGATTGTCATCCTCCACAATCAACTCTTCCTCATCATCTCCATTCGTCATAAATTGGAGGTTTAGACCAATCAACAACGCATTCACGTGAAGCTGAAGTAATCTCAACGAAAATTGCATCATAGGAATTATACTTGAACTCCTCAACATTTGGTTCTTCTTTTTCGTCAGGAAAAATAAAATAGTTGACATACCCGAATAATCTGGTACACCATTGTTGAAAATCGCTCCTCCATAACGCTCGCTCCAACCACCGAAACTGTCGTTCTAGTGGGTCTCGAACACGGGTTGCGAGTAACGATCAAAGACCTTGTGATCATTGCAATTCTGCACTGCCAAGCGTCAGTTTAACTTCGCAACTTGTCGCTGCAAATTCGGCAATGCTAGGCGCTAAGCTAACACACCAATCTGCCTCTGCAGATCTCGTTGTTACCTCTGCAGATCTTTTATCATCATAACGTCTTGGACGTTACGTCTCCGTTGCGGAGCTTCCTCAGCCGAAACCAGCCCGCAGCCGCCAGGATGTCCACGCACCATCGTCGATGATGATCTTCCTCCCAAGTCGAACTTGCTCTGATACCAAACTGACGCCGGGTAAAACACCGAGCGAGGGATCACAGCGGAATCAACAAATGAAAAGGCAAAGAACTAGGGCACGAAGCTCTCTAGAATTATGAATAATTTTAATAAACAAAGTCTGTTGAAATTTACCCACAAGCCGGGTATAAATAGCTGAAAATCCTAAATATTCCACATATGGAAAAGATCATAGAATTAATGCTAAATAATAACTCTAACCTGATAAAATAATCAGTTAGAAGATTTAAACAAATTGGGTTCAAATTAAAATCATAATTAATAAATAAATGTTCAGAAAATAGAAAACGGCAGATTTCGGCCCTCAAACAGTTAATTTTGGCCAAATCAGGGTGGTGCCCTTGACTTGTCACGGGTTCTTTTTAGAACGTTGTTTCCACTCAAAATAATGTATAACTTTGCCCGATTCTGAAATCCTTCAATTCTGCCTATGATTCTGTGTTTTGACCGAAACAACTTTTCTGAAACTGACAGATATTTCTCCAAAATTCCTCCTGCATCATATTGTTTGGGCCGTTAACTCTTTGACATCCCCTAATAATTTAAATTTAAATGTAACAAGCTTACTCTGAAATCACAATAAAGTTGCATCAATGAACACACACTACTTCATATTTGTTAAATATTGTCACTAGAGCTACTGATGAAGTGGTCAAAGTCTGTTTATGTTGATATAGTCTTTAGCTGATTTTTAGGGATTTTTTTTGTTTCTCAATAGCATCAGATTTTGATGCGTTTTTATGCTTTTTTGTTATGCTTTTGCTGTATAAATAAGGTCCTTCATGATTAGTGAAATATCTCACAATTTATATCCCATAGCATACTATCTGTTAGCTTTTCTCTATGTTTTCTCCATCAAAACCAACAATGTGGTATCAGAGATTTCAGTTCTTTAGAGACCTATGAGTTAGACGTCCCTACACTCACCAAATCCTTTTTCAAACACTACAAAACCATTCAGCACTTGATGAATTCAGAAGGTTCATCGAATGCAATAACAATGTTCAATGGAATGAATTATCAAAGATGGCTTGTCCGGATGGAAGCCTACCTCGATGTCAACGACTAATAGGAAGCTGTAGAGACAGCATACGTAATAACCCCCATTGTCGGAAGATCCAACCATGGCCCAATTGAAGAACAACAAGGAGATGAGACAGAGAAAATCAAAGGCGAAAGCTGGCTTGTTTGCAGCCATTTCACCTTACATTTTCACCAAGATCATGACTCTGAAGACTGCACACGAAATTTGGGAATTCTTGAAGAAGGAGTACAAAGGAAATGAACGGGTGAAAGGCATGCAAGTTCTAAACCTAATTAGAGAATTCGAGATGCAAAGAATGAAGAGTTCATAAAAAATCAAGGATTACTATGACAAATTCCTTGATATTGCAAATAAAGTAAGACTTCTTGGATCTGAATTTTCTGATTCTAGAGTTGTTCAAAAAATTCTCGTGACGGTTCCTGAAACTTTTGAAGCTACAATATCAGCACTAGAAAACTCAAAAGATGTGTCAAGTATTTCTTTGGCAGAGTTGTTGAATGCACTATAGGCTCAAGAACATAGAATACTCGTGAGAAAAGAAGGCATGATGGAAGGGGCTCTTCGAGCAATGTTAGTTGGTGATAATCACAATGCATGTCCTTATAGTAAGAAGACAAATCATCCACGATACAAGTGTTAGTGGGGACCAGATGTCAAATGCAATAGATATGGAGAAAGTGGTCATATTGAGAAAGTTTGCAAAAAACAAACTGATGTCAAAACTGCCATAAATATGGAACAAGAAGAGGAGTTATTTTAACTCCACTCAAATCCATATCCTATAACCATACCCATGACCCATATCTCATAACCATAACCATACCTATACCCATACCAATAACTCATGCTCTATAATCCATGTTAAGACTCATGTTTATTTTTCTCATATAAAATTTTGCAGCTCAAGAGACAAGAAAGAGTGTTAAATATTGTCCGTGGATCTGCTGATGAAGTGGTCAAAGTCTGTTTATGATGACCTAGTCTTTTGCTGATTTTAAAGATTTTTTTGTTTCTCAAGAGAATCAGATTTTGATGCTATTTTCATGCTTTTTTGTTATGTTTTTTATTTATAAATAAGGTCCTTCATGATTAATGAAATATCTCACAATTTACATCCCAAAGCATACTATTTGTTAGCTTTTTCTCTATGTTCTCTCCATCAAAACCAACAATATTTCGACATTTAGTTAGTAATAATTTATTTTAAGAAATTGTCTTATAGTCAATTGTCAGTTGTGTTTCTTAAATAAGACGACATAGTACACAACCACACAACACGTGCAGGACATCTATAAAGTTAATTACAATAAAAATGTGATAAATATGTTCTTTCCAATATATCCAAACACGTGAAGGGCAGTACTTATGCCAGGACATACAACAAATAAGATTAGAAAGTAAACAAGATTTGAAGGAATATCAAAATCAAATCTAATTGACCTAAAGTATTGAAAGAATCTTCTGTGAACTCATTTCCCTCTCCAAGAAGCTCTATGCTATCAGTAAATTGGGCCAGGTAAAATATGTTCCGTGATCTTCTTCCACACCATGGAAGCTTTGAGATGACATTACTTTTGAGGTCAACAGATACAAGATCCCCATACGTCATGGAGAAGACAATGTGACCATTCAACCTCATCATAAGCGCCTTGCTTAGCTCTGAACGGCGGCGATCAATGGTGAAGCTTTACCCAAGACTGGGGAAGGCAATAAGTCTCCATCACCGACCCTGTGCAGAAGAAGAGACCAGTTTCAATGTCTGCAGAATAATGGAACAATGATATCCTCACTTGGAATTATCCAAGCTTCAAATCATCCCACAATAAAGATCCGACATCGATGATGCATGCATGAACCTCAATTTTCATAAAATATTCATTCTTCACGTTAAACAACAAGAGCAGGTTTTTTCGAGAACCATCTTGCACTCCAGTGTATGCTAGCCAATGACACGCCCCATTGTTAAAGACCTGGTCCATATCTACCACCATACACTGGGGCATCTTGTGCCCATTAATAACCCTCCATCCCTTCTTTAAAGAATAGACTTGCACACCAGTAGCACCAGCAAGAGTAGCTTTCTTGTTCTTCATATTAACCATGACTACCTTGTGTTCCTGCGAAAAACAATCAAACCCAAACCCCATAAACAATTCAATGTTGGGATTAATAACTGGTCTAGTGTCACGGGCTGATATCTTAGCTCGCACTTGGCAGGCGAACCGAATGTCATCCCATGACCATGATTTGGTTGGTTCTAGATTACTCCATATAATTCATATTTTAGAGATTGATTTGGAGTGTTCTAGGAATAAGTGGAATAATCTAGAGCATGAGGGAATGTTGTGGCGATGGAATAATCTGGAATGTGGCGAAATATTCTAGAAGAGTCTAGAATATTGAAGAAGGTTCCTGAATATTCTGGAGTGATATCGTATGTTCTACATGCGGGTAGATGGTTTCGGAATGTTCTAGAATTATGTGGAAGGATAGAGAAAATGGTAGAGATTTCTTGAATGTTCTATATAAGAAGAGTGTGGAACCTTGTAATGAAGTAGAAAGCTTCTGGGCTTATCATTAATTAGAGTAGCTAGATCCTTCCATAATTTGTATAAATAGATTTAGCTCATTTGGAGCAAGCCATCTCCAAATCACTCAAGTCTTGTATCTCTCAAGCTCTCTCATGTACTATCTCCAAATCACTCAAGATCAACCCATTCCATTCAATATCACTGCATCCTTTTCATCTCATAAGAACAATCCAGCGCTATGCTATCAGTAAATTGGGCCAAGTAAAATTTGTTCCTTGATATTCTTCCACACAACATAAGTTTTGAGATGACATTAGTTTTGGGGTCCACAGATACAAGATCCCCAGACCTCGTGGAGAAGACAATGTGACCATTCAACCTCATCATAAGCGCCTTACCTAGCTCTGAACGGCGGCGATCAATGGTGAAGAGCTTTACCCAAGAATAAGACTTCATCACCCACCCTCTGCAAAAGAAGATATCACTGTCTGTAGAGTAATGAAACAATGATATGTTCCCTTGGCATTCTCCAAGCTTTAAATCATCCCACAGTAAAGATCCGGCATTGACGATGCTAGTAGGAACCTCAATTTCCATAAAATCTTCATTCTTCATGTTAAATGCCAAGAGCATATTTTTACGAGAATCTTTCACTCCAGTGTATGCAAGCCAGTGACATGACCCATTGCTAAAGATCTGGTCTTTATATAACCTCATACCATGGGGCATCTTCTTCCCATTAATAACCCTCCATCCATTTTTCTTTAAAGAATAGACTTGCACATCAGCAGCTCCTTTCTTGTTCTTCATATTAGCCATGACTACCTTGTAGTCCTGAGAAAAGCAATCAAATCCAAACCCCAGAAATAATTCAGTGTTGGGATTCATGACAGGCCTAGGGAGATTCAAGGCCTTCCTGATGCTGGGATTCCAAACAACAATATCTCTTTCTTGTTTTATTTCTTGGCTTAGAATGTCATCTTCCTCAGAGAGGAAAATTAGCCCCTTACAGCATCCAACCATAAAAAAAGGTGGCTTCCCTTGCACTGGAGGAAGTAATTGCGTAACTCGCATGAACCGCATTTCACCATCGTATTGTTCTCGAATTTTGATTTTTAACTTTAAATACACTAGCATTAAAAGTTGTGGGAATACTCTTTTCCTCGAGGGAACACAATTTTTGCCTTAATAATAGTTCTGTGGCAATAGATATAAGCATGTGGTAATCGAATATAATATGCTCCATGTTAATAACTTGCATAATTCGGATGGACAGAATACGGTATTAATCATTTACTTCTACAAATTTTGATTTCTAACTTTTTTTTTTGGTTAAAGCTGGGACATGCCCCCCTTATGGCGAGGGGAAAATAACCCCACATAGCTAAATGTTGTGAAGGCAGTGAGAATGATTGAGGAACGATGCTTGAAGAGAACCCTGTGGTAACTTACTGTGTGGAACTCACTTCCATCCCAGGGGCGCCTGTTCTCCCATGAGCTGTTACGTTCGGGTCCTACAACATAATATTCTTGCTGGGGACAGATATGAAGTATTCCATTATAGTTTTATTACCTGTAGTATTCGTGAGTTGATATGCTCATGCCTTCCTTCTTCTTGCTGATACAATTAAACTGCTCTAGGTTTCAAATTTCACTTATGGCTGACTTACAAAAATTTATTGTTCAAGTTAGTTCAAAATTTTGTTGTCCAAAGTTAAAGCTAAATTCAGCCTGACTCGGTGGAGGTTTTTTGTAGACAGCTGCAAATTGATGTGTTTATTTGGTATTTTTATTGAATTTCATAACAGTGGAGCTATTTGATTTATTTTGCATGAATTCGGTTCTTGTAAAGTCAAGGGTCAAATCAAAAGTCAACGTTAAAGGCAACAACCATTTTTGTAATCTCCACTAAGTTATGCTAATAGGTTCGGTCTAATAATGTCAACGCTAAAATCAATAGTCAAAGCTAAAGTCAACAATAGTGTTTTTGCAGTCACCGTTAAAGTAAGCTAATATGTTCGGTCAAATTAAGTCAACGTTTGACTCAAAGGTCAATGCTAAGGTCAACAGTCAACTTTGCGGTGCCCACTAAGTCAATCCAATATATATTCGGTATAATCATAATAAAGTCAATGGCAGACGTAGAAGTCAACGGTAAAGTCAACGGACTTTTTTGTGATCTCCACTAAGTAAAGCTTATAGGTTCGGCCTAGTAATGTCAACGATGAACTCAAAAATCAACGCTAAAGTCAACAATAGTGCTATTTCGGTCACCGCTAAACTAAGGTAACAAGTTCGGTTGTGTACGAGGAAATCCCTAGGAGAGGTCCAAGTGTACACCTCAAGTAGGGGATTAGAACACAGAGAGATGTAGGGTGTGAGTAGGGAGAGAGTAAGCAATGGTAACTGTGAGAGAGATAGCTTAATGATTGTAAGAGAGCTTAGAAGCCGAACTTCATAACCCTTTCCATGGAGGGCTAACATTCTTATTTATAGTGGGGAAGTGACCGTTGTGGAGGGGGTTAATGCACCATAAATGGCGGCTTAATGATAGCCACCGTAAGGGCACATTCGACCGTATATATATGGAACGTCACGCACCTGTCCGCAGATACCAGAGACCGTTATGAGATTGACCCGGTTTATAGGACGTGGTCATTAAGTCTCTCAAACCAGTAACAAGCGGTCGCGCACGAGCTTGATTGTCGTTCGCGCGCGACGGACCTTACTCTAGCCTCCAGACCACGAAGTCCCTACAGGTCCCATGTGGTTGGTACGCGAGTGCCTTGTCTCGCAGCCCTCAGTGGATAAGCATGGGTGGTGATCGGATGTGCATGGAGCACAGTTAGGTGTGCTGGATGGCCGCCACGTGGCTATGACCTGTCTGTCTGATCTACATCGATCAAATAAAGTCAACGTTTAACTCAAAATGCTAAGGTCAACTGTCAACTTTGCGGTTCCCACTAAGTAAATCCAATGTATGCGGTATAATCGGTATAATAAAGTCAACGGTCATTTTTGTGATCTCCACTAAGTAAAGCTAATATGTTTGGTCTAATAAAGTCAACGATAAACTCCAAAGTCAACGCTAAAGTCAACAATAGTGTTATTGCGGTCACCGCTAAAGTAAGCTAATAAGTTCGGTCAAATAAAGTCAACGTATAACTAAAAGGTCAATGCTAGGTTTAACGGCCAACTTTGCAGTGCCCACTAAGTCAATCTAATGTATTCGGTATAATAAAGTCAACGACAAACTCATAGTCGACGCTAAAGCCAACGTTTAACTCAAAGGTCAATGCTAATATCAACGGTAACTTTGCAGTGCCCACTAAGTCAATCCAATATATTCGGTATAATAAAATCCACACTAAAGTCAACGTTCTTTTTGTGATCTCCACTAAGTAAAGCTAATATGTTCGGTCTAATAATATCAACGATAAACTCAAAAGTCAATGCCATAGTCAACAATAGTGTTATTGTGGTCACCGCTAAAGTAAGTTAATAGGTTCGGTCAAATAAATGTAACGTTTAACTCAAAGGTTAATGCAACGGGCCAACGGTCAACTTTGCGGTTCCCACTAAGTCAACTCAATATATTCGGTATAATAAAGTCAACGCTAAAGTCAACGTTAAACCCTAAACACTAGACATAAGAAGTCAACAACATAGGTTCAGTCATAGTTGTTCTTATGGTGGTCCACACTGGTATGATGATCATGAATAATCTCCGTTGATTGCAGGGAACCGCTGACTTCCGATTCATTCGATTACCCAACCATTTCCTCGATATCGAAGAAGACCGACCTTCAGTAGTACTTAAACTCGTAAAAAAGACAAGGTCCGAGCGAGTGGAAATTTCGGGGATCGTTCAAATAAAGCAACGTTTAATTGAAAGGTCAATGTTAGAGTCAACGGTCAAACTTTGTGGTCCCCACTAAGCTAATAGATCCGGTCAAATAAAGTCAACGCTAAAGTCAACTAGTAAACTGTAAACCCCAAACACTAGCTCAAGAAGTCAACCCTATAGGTTTGGTCATAGTTATTCTTCTGGTGGTCCAGACTGGTACGATCATCATGGACAATCTCTGTTGATTACAGGGACCCACTTACTTCCCATTCATTTGATTACCCAACAATGCCATGATATCGAAGAAGACCGACCTTCACTAATACTTAAACCAGTAAACTCCTAAATGACAAGGTACGGGCGAGTGGAAATTTCAGGGATCGGTCAAATAAAGTCAACGTTTAATTGAAAGGTAAATGTTAGAGTCAATGGTCAAACTTTGCAGTCTCTACTATGTAAGACTATTAAGTTCGTCAAGTTAATTTAACCGACAATTTAAAAGTCAACACTAAAGTCAACGGTAATATTTGCGGTCCACGCTAACTAAAA
Organism: Linanthus parryae; assembly: GCA_023055425.1. Taxonomy (NCBI): domain Eukaryota; kingdom Viridiplantae; phylum Streptophyta; class Magnoliopsida; order Ericales; family Polemoniaceae; genus Linanthus; species Linanthus parryae. Next base: position 45,837,801 of record JALGPY010000010.1, on the reverse strand, counting down.
AAACTCTTATCTCAAATTTAGAGACAAACTTTTAGGGGAGAATTAAAATATTATCAAAACTAATGAGAGTAAAATTAAAATGTAATAAAAATTAACTTCACCAAAAGGGAAACTTTGAATTTGGCTGAACTTTTAGGTGGGACTACTTATAGGGGGAAATTGGAAATTTCATGAAAAATTGGAGCAAAAAACAAGCTCACCAGACATATCTTCCCCCTCGTGACAGTTATAAAAACCGGACTGGACCGGCCAGTTCGACCGTTTGAACCGGTGAACCGGTGCCTCACCGGTCCGGTCTAGTTATTGGATCGCTGATGTAACCGGTCCAAACCGGTAAAACCGGCGGTTCTCAACCAAACCAGTGAACCGGACGGTTCCAACTGGTTTCACCGGTTTTTGTGATGCAATTTTCCGATCGATGAAATCAACGACTTCGTCTGAGCAATGCCCGACAAATCCATGATTTTTGTCGGTTGAGTGCTCTGATTGTTCTCTGATGAATTTCAAGAGCAGTAGGAGTCGATCTCTCGTCAGGAGATTGAGAAGGAGACAGAAGGGAGAGAAACATTTCCGCAGAGAGATCGACAGGTACGAAGATTAAGAGCTTTTTTCTTAGGCAATTCGTCAGAGCTTAGAGAGAGAGAGAAACATGTTGTTGACGGTTTCAATTTAATCTCCCGAATGACAGGGATAATGGAGAGTAAGTTTCTAAATTATCTTATTCTCTTGTACTTATCAATAAAACTTTTGACTTGTTTGCAAAAAAAAAAAAAAAAAAAAAAAAAAAACACTTTTGACTTTGTCAAATCTTCTCTTTAATGTGACTAGGTTTACCCCGCGCGCGTTGCGCACGGGGTAGCGGTGAGGCGACCTTTGATGTGTGGCTTTGGCTCGGGCTTTATATTTTGACAATGTTCTGAGCGCGTTGCGTACGGGATATCTTTGAATAGGACACGTGGGAAATTTTACTAACAAATACTTCAAGAAACTAAACAAACAAAAGTCCAGGTACCACTGGATATTGTAAGTCATGAAACTAAACAAACAACTGGGGTAGTAGTTCTTGCAGAAATCCGGAGTCATTTTCGAGCAGTACATCTCAGTCCCGTGCTGGTAAGACTTCTTAGAGTCTTGGTGCAGAAACGACCCAAGTTTCCTGCTCCTGACTACAAACCTGCCAATGAAGGCAGGTTACTTCCAGCCATTTAGCAGTAGCAAAAGACCCAAGCACCAAGTAAATCATTTGCAACGTAACTTGCTGAAAAGAAATTTGTACCTGATGGTATCCTTATTCATGGAAGCAACTATTTCTTCTTTAGGTAATAAATCCAGCCTTAATGGCGGCCTACATAACTCATGGAACCAGAGCTATCAACATTTCACACACCCCATATGAAGGTAGCGAAAGACCTATTGAAGCAGCTGAAAACCGCTAAAATGCAACACTATATTTCTAAATCCGGCTATTCTCTTAACAATACGCTTACCGGCAACAAATGTTTTTTCTATATGCTGACTTAAGATGGTGTTCTTATAATATCTTTTTGGAGGTTATCTGGTTCATGAACTCTTAATGGTGTTTCATGGCGTCATGTGAATGGTCCTCGTGACTTAAGATGGTGTTCTTATAGTATCTTTTTGGATGTTATCTGGTTCATGATCTCATGATGGTGTTTCATGGTATTAATAATCTCATGGCATTTGATTACTACGAGGGGATGAAATAGTTGACAGCATCAAAATTGTACTTATGCTCTTGTAATTTATTTTATTCATATATGTACTCGCTTTAGTTGTTGACTATCATCATAAGACCGTTGATGATATATACAGCTTGGTTCAAAATGTGTGTGGCGAAAATATCATGCACGGTTGATCCAACACATGTGGGTCTTTGTGCATTTAGATGCCTAAAACAGTGCCAACTAATATTGAATTATACATCTATAACAAAAATTTTAGAACTGTAAGATAAAATATCATTTATAAATTTTAAGAGGAAACAAAAGGATTGACTATACGTACCTTCTGAATTCACCATTAGCATGCTTACCAAGAGCATCAGTATGAGGTTTGTGCCCAAGCTGGAACCTAAAAAGAACAAAAAGACCGAGAAAAAGAAAATTAAATACGGTCAACAAATGAAAATGTAAATTTTCGACAGTGTGATCCATGAGGTAGCCACATTCAATATTTTCTTCATTATACGTTCAAGGTGCAGTTGAGGTACTGATGATAGGATATGAGATGAACAAACTGATTCAGCTACAAATGATCAAGTTTAAACTTAAAAGTTAACACCATAAAACGAAATCGTCTTTTGACATAAAATGTACAATCTCGCTCGATGGTACGGAGTGCTAAAGACCTCAAGGGTAGAATACTTATTTGTTAGTTGAATGTTATGATCGCGGGAAGGACTTCGCCTACCGCGTATCCTCCCTCATCGGCACCAACCAATACCGGAGCAAGGACTTGTGGGGTATTTCAAGCAAAAGAAGGGCTTTTGTGAATTATTTGAATTATTCTTGACTCATCTAAAATTTAAACAATTGTGTAAGGTAAAATGTTATGCGTTCAGGGGTTTGGGAAATAAACGAACTATGCCTTCTGCAGAAAAAATTCCTCAAGCTGAGGTTCGATTTTCGTGTTTAATAGAACTCACTGTATTTTAGAATAGAGAACCTCAATGAGAAAAGGAGATCTGACCTAAGTCAGTCCATCACTGACTGTAGCGCCAACGACGCCACTCAAGCTAAACAATCTAACCTTGAAATTGAAACTGACAGAATCAAAACTCAAAATCAATATCAAAATTGAAACTAACCCATCTTGGAAGTCTTGATTTGAGAAGACGAACCTAGCATAAAGTGTACCAGGACAGCATCCCATTTTGTGTGATTACAACCCTTCCTGAAAGAGAAATCAAATGACCAACTAAATCAACTGCAGAAAAGTAGCAGAAGACAATGAACATTCGAGGAAGAGAAAACGGAAGGGCACATTAAGAAGAAAGATTATTCAAGAACCAGTAAATGAAATTGATTTTATCATATAACCTAAACTCTGCAGTTTACTATGGGGACTATGAGGAGTTGTCTTGAAACATGTGTTTCAGGAAGTCTTTCAAATACATCAGAGACTGAAACTGTGTGACGCAATAAAGTAGCAAAAACCAATCAAGATAAGCAAATTGTGAGAGGAATAGTGCTCAATGGTAAGTGATTCCTTTCTACGTTATCTATTCCTTGACTTGAAGATATTTTTTCCTCAATCGTTTAAATAGCAATGGCGGATCCCTTAAGGGTGACATTAGCATGGACACAACAATGGAGCCAACTTAGGCTGTGATATTTCGTAGAAGTTTAGTGAATGATGCAATTTTGGAATATCGTCACTTACCTCCTCTGTTTGAAAACGAGGACTCCCACTCCTTATCTCAGCAAGCATATGATGCAGTACTTCAGTCTCTTCGTCCAGGTTTCCTCCCATTGTCTGATTACCACTGTCACTGTCTATGTTATCAGTACTTTCACCGTGTGACTCGCCATGATAGATCCACCGTGTGTACCTTTGCATAATCCATTTCATACATTTCATGAGAAAATAATCCATATCAGTTCTCTGATTTAAAGTATAAACATTGAGACATCTTACACACGGACATCGAATACGGCAATCGCTTCCCAAACGTTCATTCACAAACCCCATGAATTGGGAAACACCATTGCTACATCTCTCTGTGAATTTGGGCTCTTTCATCCAACTCCTGTCCATGTCAAATGCCTCAATCAAAATCAATTTATCAGCTCCCCACTTTGTAAATATATCAACAGACTTTTTTTTTCCTCGGAAGAGAAAATGACAGATTAAATAACAAAATGGTCAAAATATATAGGTAAAATTAAATATAAAAGACAAGAAGATGATCTCCAGGAAGCAAAGCTGTTAACTGAAACAATAAGTCAATCTGCAGCTAGTTAATTATGATGGGAAAATATGCTATTAGAATTTCATTCCTTGTAACTACTAACTACTTGCTATTTCATTCCTTGTAACAATAAGCCCTGCTACTGAGCATGGCGGATATATAACAGATCTAGATTACAAGTAAAAAGATACAATTGAGATAGCTAGTTAGTACGTTTCTTCTTCTCTAGTTGACCCCTTCCTGTCTGTGGTAAGATGATCTATCGTTTATATATAATCACTTAGTTCTGACCTCTGATGCTATAAAAGAAGACAAGCATATTGGAGTTTTACCTATTTAGGCTATGTTTTGAATTCTGAGCATGGAGTACCCCTTGTTTCTCACTTCCTCACAACCTCCACTACCATCAAGTCTCACCACAAAATTGATCTTCTGTAAATATCTACTGAAAGTGGGAGAAATCTTCCGTACTTTTCATTGATTATTTACACCCTTAAATAGGTAAAATACAATGCTAAATTATACAACTAGTCCTCTAATTATTTACATAAGAGTCCTATAAATATTACTCCCCCGCAGTCGAAATTGCAGGCGTGCCAACACTGAGACTGGAACGGAAGCGCTGGAACAAGGGCCGAGGAAGACCCTTGGTGAAGATGTCGGCGTACTGATAATCTGTTGGAATGTGCAACACGCGAAGCTGACCCAAACGAACCTTCTCACGAACGAAGTGGAGATCAATCTCAACATGCTTAGTGCGCTGATGCTGAACAGGATTACCAGAGAGATAGACAGCACTCACATTGTCGCAATACACGACGGTGGCCCGAGGCGGAGCAACACGAAGCTGAAGAAGCAGATTCCGAACCCAGCAGAGTTCGGAGACGGCATTAGCAACACCGCGATACTCAGCCTCAGCACTAGAACGAGATACCGTGGCCTGTCGCTTGGACGACCAACTCAGAAGATTGTCTCCATAGAAGACACAGTAACCAGAAGTGGAGCGGCGCGTGTCCGGACAACCAGCCCAATCTGCGTCAGTGTAGGCGGTGAGGGAATCAGCAGCGGAGGCAGAGAGCCGAAGACCATACTCTAGTGTCCCACTGATGTAGCGCAAGATACGCTTCAGGGCATGAAAGTGCGGCTCACGGGGATCGTGCATGAAGAGACAGACCTGCTGAACAGCAAACTGGATGTGTGGTCGAGTGAACGTGAGGTACTGCAAGGCCCGGTATAGTGTAGGATCAGCAACAGGTGGGCCAGATGTGGCTGTGAGTTTACTCCCGACCTCAACAGGGGTGGCAGTAGACTTACAGGTCGACATAGAGGCACGACGAAGAATCGCGGTCGCATACTGATGCTGAGACAGGAACAAGCCAGACGAATCACGGGTGACAGCGATGCCCAGAAAATGATGCAGATGCCCCAGGTCAGTCATAGCAAACTCTCCAGAGAGCTGGGAGATAATCTGATCCAAGACAACCGGAGACGACCCAGTGATGACGATATCATCCACATAGAGCAGGAGGTAGACGATGTCCGAGCCACGACTGTAGACGAAGAGAGACTCATCACACGAGCAACCAGAGAAACCGATAGTCTGTGTGAGGACGGTGGCAAATCGCTGAAACCAAGCACGGGGAGCCTGCTTCAGACCATATAAGGATTTGCGTAACCGGCAAACAAAGTCAGGATGGCGTGTGTCGCGGTAGCCAGGGGGCTGATGCATGTATACCGTCTCAGAGAGATCACCATGAAGAAAAGCGTTCTTGACATCCAGCTGACGGATAGGCCAAGAGCGCGTGACGGCAATGCTGAGAACTGTATGGATGGTGGTCGGTTTGACAATCGAGCTGAAAGTCTCCTCACAATCAATCCCAACCATCTGGGACTTCCCATTAGCTACCAATCGCGCCTTATAGCGCTGCAGACTACCATCAGAGCGAAACTTGTGGCGAAAGAGCCACATAGATCGCAGAACATTAGCCCCTGTCGGGCGAGGAACCAGATCCCAAGTGTGGTTCCTAACCATAGCTCCAAACTCATCATCCATGGCCGCATTCCAGTGAAAGGATCTGGCAATCACACCCTTACCACCAACTCCCGTTCCCTTCACCTTAGAAATGTCTTACTCACCCCAAACGTTATCAAAAACCTAGTTTATGTTCGTCAATTCACTAGTGACAACAATGTTTCGGTTGAGTTTGACCCTTATGGTTTTTCTGTTAAGGACCTACGACCGGGAGCTCTTTTACAGAGGAGCAACAGTTCGGGTGATCTCTATCCATTCCAGTCTGTCCCACCACCGTCGCCTGCTGTCTCTTTTGCTGCTCTTCCTGCTTCCGTTTGGCACAACCGCCTTGGTCATCCCGGGCGTCTAGTTTTAGATTCGCTTCGTAGTAGTGACACGTTCCAACTGCAAGTGCACAGCCTTCGTGTGTAGTAATAAACCGGAAATCCGGGTTGTCGAACCCAAGGGACTTTGTTTAAACTAATTATTATTCTAAACCTTATGTGGGCAAGTCGCAAGTTGTGTTTTTATCTAATTCTAAGAAAATAAATGCAATATTCTCAATTAACCAAGTGAAATAATTCACGATTAATAAAGAATGAATAATTGGAGGTTTTTATCAATAAGGGAAAAGTACCGGGAATTCTCTAAGTTCACTAGGTTGATCTAAATTTATATTTTGATTTGTAAAACAACCACGTATTATTCACTATTAATCAAGCAAGGTTGAACTTACCGAGTTACCAAGCAACTCCACTATACTTAGGTTAAACTAGACCGAGTTACCAAGCCTAATTTAGCTTTAAGCACGCATTAATAACATAATTCTACTTTAACGATCCTAGTTAACGATGCCGAGTTACCAAACATTGATACGACTAGGTGGACTATTCAATTTACCGACTAATTATCACGGAGTTACCGCGTGAAACTAATTAATTCTACCTCTACGTTAGCTACTCGCAAAGATAATAAGATTAAGATCGCAAATAATCCATAATAGTGAATAAACACGAGAGATTAAGCTAAAGCATGCATTATAATCATCAAAACATCAACTTTAGATCAAACCCTAGCTACACCAAACGAGAATTCCCAGCAAAAGGTGTTTAGCTACTCATATTCATAATCAAAACGACGATTATAATGAGTTTAAACATAAAAATCAAGAAAAACGAGAGTTTAGAATCCAAACGAATGATCCAAAAGCTCCTAAGCTCTCTCCAAGGCTTCTTGATCTCCAAAGATGTCTCTAATCTCCAAAAACTACTGAAAAAGTCGACCTAAAAGCCTTAAATACGTTCCCATAATAATATTACAAAGTTTGGAAATAATACGGAAAAGCCCCAAAAAAACTGCTCTGTCCCACGACCTCTTCGCACGAAGACAGTTGTCTTCGCACGAAGAGTCTTCGTACGAAGACTTCTGCCTCTTCGTGCGAAGGCCTTCTCATTTAGATACTGCGAGTGTGTTTGAGAAGAGAATGTTGCAGACTGAAATTTTGGCTAAGTATTTGTCTTCGCACGAAGACCTCTTGTTCCAGCCCTCTTTTTGCCTCCTTTGACTTTTCTCTTCCCTTCTTTGACTTTCTTCTTCCATTCTTTCTTTCCTTGACCTTCCTTTGACTTTCTCCTTCCGTTTGACTTCCCTTGGACTTTCCTTTGACTTTCTCCTTCCTTTTGACTTGCCTTTGAGTTCCTTGTTTCCGAAGTTCGCTTCCAAATCCCGCACGATCCTCCAAGCCCTGTTTTCCTGCGAATCACAACACGAAAACACAACCCGCGATCATATCACAATAAAAAGCTCAAAAATCTAAAGAAACGCCCGGATTTAACAAGTAATGCACATGAACTCGTATTTTCACATTTACGCTCAATTTACTCAAAAGACGACAAATTCTCCATTATAAGCACGCAAAACGTAGAAATAAAAGGCATAAAATAACTCCGAAAACGGAGTTATCAACTACCCCCACACTACCTTTTGCTCGTCCCGAGCAAATCTCCCAAGTCAATTCCATCTCTCTCAAGTCAAAACTTCTTTCGCTTTTCCGCAATCCATCCAACTTTGCATACTACCCTACTTACTCATTGCATAACTTCCCTACGCCAATTGCATACTAATCCGAGTAGAACCATTCACCAACCATCCTTCCTACTAGTCGACACGACTCGATTATACACAATGCACCTATATGCAAATGCAATATTCACAATGCAAGTATTGAAATACAATTTTTTTTTTCTTTTTCTTTGGTGAGATTGGGCAATCTCCATTAGCTTAAACCGATTCACACGAAGCGATGAGAAATCTAGACACAAGGAATGATTCGAAATCAAATTCGTCAACATGAATTCCCCCTAGCTAGTATAGAGAACCTAACTTTACTAAGTACAAGAATGCAATACCTTTTCATGTGTGCCACAAAATAAAAGGCTACGCTAGGCTAAGCCACGTTCAAGGTCCGAGCTCCTAATCCGCTAACGGGTTTAAATGATGAGGCTTTAGGGACAAATAGGATAAGAATCAAATACAAGTCCTAAAGCGTCACATTCTCACAAATACCATAGCTCACACACCCTCACAACAATGATGGAAACCAAGCCCGAAACTCACCATCTCCGGCCCTCGATCCCCTCACACCCCGGTACAATTACGATCTCCGCGGCTATTGTCATGAATGATGCATAAACCAAAAATCTCCCGTTCGTGAACTAGTCGCTTCTCCACTCGTTCTTCCACAAACTTCTCATTCTTCCTTTATTCATCTCTCCTTTTTTTCTCTCTTTTCTTTCTTTTTTTCTGATTTTCTGATTTTTTTTTCTTTTTTTTTTCTTTTTTTTTTTTCTCTCAAAATCCTGCACAACTCCTTCAATATCTTTCACGAGTGGTCTTCCAAGTGCCAAGCTAACATATAATCGTAAGGAGAGACAATATCCAAATCAACACGTATAAATCACAAATCAATGTCTCTCCCTATCTCAATAAAATCCTCGGTGTAACCAACAAAGCCGCTAACATTAAAGAAACATGTGTGGGGATGGAGTCGTCGCAAACGCAATCTCAATGTCCGAAGTCAAATGTCGACACCCCCACACTCGAATGTAATCCTGTCCCCTCTCAAGTAGTCGATCAAATGTCTGTCTCGTGCCTAATCCAACCAAACCTCCTACACCATGATGAGTAAGATCCGGTACCTATCACGATCCACCTATTAAATTCCCCCAACCCAAGTTTTGTGTGTATTAGATGGTACACACTCACGGCTCTCCTCACTTGTGTCCATGTTGTAATGCCATGGAACACCGCCACACCGAAGTGCGCAAGCCTACTCTCACTCACCCTCGCATTCCCCTCGAAGATCACAAATGAAGTGCATGCGATATGTAAGACTCACACAAATATAGCATGAAGTACTCCCTCATCGAACCCCCTCAACTACAACACCCTCGTGACGCACTAAAGTGGTGATTCTAACCAATCAATGCTGAAGGCCAAGAATCGTCACCCTAAGTCCAAAGGTTGTCAAAGAATCCATGGTTCAAATACGGGTTTACTAGTGGTCCTACAAGGTAAGTTCTATAAGCAGTGAGTGCTCTAATACACACCTCGCACAGCTGTTCTGTGTGCCACTACGAGGCGGGTTGGCGACTACCTAAGACGTACACAAGAACGTTCGGCTTGTTTAGCTCACACCTAGCTCAACTCTTGTAAGAAAATTAGGCACACACTTTAAATTTGAAAGAATTAAATTCGTGTGTAAAATAGGCACGCATTCCCGTAAAGGAAGTTTCTCTATACTTACTAAGGGACTCTCACATTGTCACTCTCGATCGCAATTCACGCCCTATGCCTAAAAGTCTCACGCCTCTCGATTTTACCGAATTTTCAGCTTTTTTTCAATTGCCCTTTCTCAAATTTTTTAATTTTTTTGGTGTTTTCACATTTTTAGTTTTTTTTTTTTTTTTTTTTTTTTTTTTTACCTACACTATATGCAAGGCCAACTCGACTAACGACTCAACAATGGTGGGTTGACTCAAAAATACCAAAACGTGCAAAAAGATGAATAATAAAAAGAAAAATAAGGACATAACCAAAAACCTCTAACTACATGCAGACACTGGCGATGCAAAGACACGACACTGACTAGTAAAAAGGATTCAACCACCCCCACACTAAAATGCATCGTTGTCCTCAACGATAACACGAGGACTCAACAATTCTAGCACGAGGGCACACTCCACTACTCGTCATCTTCCTCCTCATCTTCCTCTTGTTCCTCATCATCTTCTTCTTCCTCATCCTCACTCGGCGGAACCTCATATTCAAATTCATCCTCCGCCGTCGGGACCGGTGGAACAAACTCCCCCGCCGCCTGACCACTAGACTGTATAACCCACTGGCCAACCATCTGGATTAAACCTCCCAGCTTCGCCTGATTGTCCCGAGTGTGGGCAAACTGGCGTCTTCTCTCGAGTCTATCCCGGGCCATCTCCTCTCTCAGGTGGTCGTAGGCAACCTGGTTGTCAAACCTAGAGGTGTTCATCCTCCTACCCTTGCCCTTCTTCCTCGCTGTCTCATCAAACCTATGCCACTTCCTAGCAGTAAACAGTTTCAAGTCCATATCTCTCCCTATGACTACTTCAGCAGTTTTGGCCAGGTGAGTGATCAAGCAAGTATGACCGGGGCCCAATTTGTTCGTCCTCGACACCCTCTCAAGACAGTTCTCCCAAATCAGTTTGGGGATATTAATTCTAATCCCGGTGTAAAGACAAAGAGCCCAGACAGAGAGGCGGAAAGTATAACTAGGGTTTCGTGTGATTCCCAAAACCCAGTTTTCTAACACTTCACAGCACCACCTAGCCTCCGGCCTATAAAACCTCTTCTCGGCCTTCCAATGAATCACCTCTCCTTTCCTGTCCCATGGATCAACCCCCTTCGCAAAGCAAAAAGCATTTAGACGAGACCAAAGATTCTCACTACGAAGAACCGTCTCGTACCCACAACCGTCTTTCAATGCGGGAAAACCCATGGCGAGAGCGATAGTCTCTGGCGTGAAGACTATCCACTCGTTCCGACAGTAAACGAGACGAGGATCTTGACTCTCACCATCCTTTGCATAACGCAAATTGAACAAAAACTCTCGCGTAATATGTGAACTAGACTGCCCTACTAGCTTAAACCAATTGTCCAGCTTCTCGCGCTCAAAAATTTCCTTAATTGCTTGAGGCATGTCCTCGTGCAATGGAAATGCCTTTTCGGGCTGCCCGTTCTTAGTCAAATAAGTATCTCTTCGAGAGTCAAGATGGGCCTCATGAGTGACGAAACGGAAACTATCATAGTATCCGGGCCCAATACTTCTCTCTTTCAAATTAGCCTTGGCCTTTCGTCGGCCGACAATACCCGGTTTAGCCGGGAAAGGGGCCGTCAAGATGGCATATTGGGGAGTAGGCGGAATCTCTAATTGAGGATCGCCCGACCCCGATGCTTCTTGCGACGAACCCTCTCCCGTCTTCCGTTTCTTTCCACCCGCCATTTAAAATTCAATTACAAGTAAAACGAACGATTCAACAATTGTGCACGTGAACAAGAAGTGTATACTAAACGAAACACGTAGGCAAGTAAACAAATAGTTCCTAGGACTTTACGCAATCGCCCCCAAAGTACGCTTCTAAGCGCAACACAAATAATCGGGCTTTTACTCAATGTGCCTAAGACTCGAATATGAAATTACGAGGTTTAGATAGTACCTACGCGTCCGGAGCAAGTCTTACGGACGCAAAAATTTCACAATTTTGACAAACCCGGACTGATTTTGATGGTGCCGGAAAAATTTGTCGAAATCTCGAATTGCTTGCTGCTCCGTACTCCTTGCGTAGCCCCCGTTAGTGTTTCCTTCTCGTCCGAAAGCTGAATCAAGTCCCAACTCGTCCAATTTCTCAGTTCTTCCTCAAAACCCTAGCTCCTTCCTCCTCTGATTTCTCTCTTGTCTCTCACTCTCACTCAAAGCCACCTCTAGAATCTTGCTCCCCTCTGAATTGCGAGCAAAACCCTAGGTAGATTGTTGATTTTGGTGAAGAAACAATGGGGGAGGCGATTTGACTCGTGCGTGGCTATGGAGGAGAAGAACTGAGTTTGAAGATGAAGAATGAAGAAGAAGCTCGATCCCCAGCTGATGAAGCTTCAAGTTTGGGCAAAAGGTCAACTTTGCCCTTAGTAATTTGCTTCCAGCCTCTGTCCGTGTGTGGACAAAACCGCCATTTTGCCCGATGTCTTCGTGCGAAGACACTTTTCTTCGTGCGAAGAGTCTTCGTACGAAGACAAGTTGTCTTCGCACGAAGGTCTTCTCAAACAGATACTGCAACTTGTTATAAGAAGACAAATTTTGAAGCTCAAAATTTTTCTAAGTAAAATGTCTTCCTACGAAGACAATTGTCTTCATACGAAGACAATTCTGAATTGTGCCAAAAACATCCTTTTTATCACTTTTTCGCGTCTTCGATCGTGCCTTTGCTTTCCGAAGGATCTCCTCGACCTCGAGACTTCCTTTTCACCTTAAAACACTCCCAAAATCCGGGGAATATTTTATTTGTCAATTTCACGCGTTCCAAGGCACGTTTTGCATTTCCGGATGCTTTTGGCCTCGTTTTACTTGCTAAAACATCCTTTTTGGCGTAACTTCTTCATCCGGACTCCGATTTGCGCGATCCACCTGTCTACAGAAAGCTCTCGACCACCCCCACACGTTGGCATTGTTCAATTCTTATTTCAGTCTGTCCTTCAAAATTTCACCTCGTAATCCGTGCCGGCGTGCTAGCTTTCTCCGTTCACTAATTAATTTCTTGCGCAAATCAAGACGGGGAGTCCGGGAACATGATCTTCCCCAGGTGCGTGTGTTGAATAGATGCAGAAATGGCTTCTACCTTCAATTTCTTCACTTCGGATCCCGATACGCGTATTTAGCTGCAAATCTGGACTTTTTACTCTGTTTCGCACGCGCGCATCAAGAAGGGGGATCCGAAATAGGCCTTTCACCTCGTATTCCTGCACATACTCATTGGAAATATTAAATCCACTCTCTCGCACCCCTCAATAACATCAAACCGAATAAAAAATTACAAAACAGTATTAAAATCTATCCTAAAGCAATAAATAGGTTGGGTTGCCTCCCAACAAGCGCTTTGTAATTTAAGGTCGACGGCCCGACCCAGTTACCTCAGAGACTTCTCAAGTTGCGGGAGTCGCATGAAGCCATTCAATGACTCCAATGAAATTCCCGTCCACATACGGTTTCGCTCTCTGACCATTCACCTTAAACCTGTTCCCATTTGCATCCTCTACCTCAAGAGATCCCCATGGATAAACTTCAGTAATCGTGTAGGGACCACTCCACCTAGATTTCAATTTCCCTGGAAACAGCTTTAGTCTTGCATTGAAGATCAATACTTTCTGTCCTACCTTGAAGTCTCTCGGGATGATGTGCCTGTCGTGCCACAGTTTTGTCCTCTCCTTATAGATTTTCGCACTTTCATACGCCATCAATCGAAATTCTTCAAGTTCAAGTAGCGCTTGCTTTCGTAGCTCACCTGAGAGCTTAGCGTCCAAATTGATTTTCTTCAAAGCCCAGAATGCCTTGTGCTCGAGTTCCACCGGAAGATGACACGACTTCCCAAACACTAACTGGTAGGGAGACATGCCCAAAGGAGTCTTGTAAGCAGTCCTATACGCCCATAAGCTATCGTCTAAATGCAGAGACCAATCCTTGCGTCCCGGGTTGACTGTCTTCTCCAGAATTCCTTTTATCTCTCGGTTAGAAACTTCTGCTTGCCCATTCGACTGCGGATGATAGGCCAGTGATATCTTATGCGTCTTTACCCCATATTTGCTCAAGACATTGGCAAAGACTTTATTCACGAAATGCGATCCTTCATCACTGATTATGGCTCTGGGAGTTCCAAACCGTGTAAAAATGCTCTTCCGCACGAATCTCTCTACAGTGGCTCCATCGTTTTTCGGGCAAGCCATTGCCTCCTCCCACTTGGTCACATAATCCACAGCTAACAGTATATAAAGATTGCCAAGTGAAGACGGGAATGGTCCCATGAAATCGATGCCCCAGACATCAAAAGGCTCTACTTCCAACACGAAATTTTGAGGCATCTCGTTTCGGCTGGAGATATTGCCGGTTCTCTGACATCGATCACATTGCTGCACAAATAGATGAGCATCTTTATGTAAAGTAGGCCAGTAAAATCCACTTTGCAATACCTTCGCCACAGTACGCGCTTTGCCAAAATGTCCTCCGCAATTCAATTCGTGGCAGTGTCTAAGAATGTCCAAAGTGTCTGGCTCAGCTACGCATCTTCTCAACACATTGTCAGCTCCCAACCTAAACAAATAAGGGTCATCCCAGAAATAGTGTCGTGCATCTGCGAAAAATTTCTTTTTCTGATGGAACGTCATGTCCTTCGGGACAATTTTGAGCGCCTTGAAATTTGCCAAATCCGCAAACCAAGGCACAGCTGCTACCACTACCATAAGTTGTTCGTCTGGAAAATCTTCTCTAATCGGCACATCTTCTTGTTTTTCGTTATCCAGTCGCGACAAATGGTCTGCAACAACGTTCTCTACACCCTTTTTGTCCTTTATCACTATGTCAAACTCTTGCATCAACAATACCCATCGGATCAATCTAGGCTTCGCATCCTTCTTAGCAAGAAGATATTTGAGGGCTGCATGGTCCGTGAAAATAGTCACCTGAGAACCCACAAGATATGGACGAAACTTGTCCAATGCGAAGATGATAGCCAACATCTCTTTCTCCGTGGTGGCATAATTAACCTGTGCAGTGTTAAGAGTACGACTAGCATAGTAAATAACATGAGCTACCTTGTCTTTCCGCTGTCCCAGCACTGCTCCCACCGCGTAATCGCTGGCATCACACATAAGTTCGAACGGTAGAGTCCAGTCTGGAGTGGCTATAATGGGAGAACTAATCAGCTTTTTCTTGAGCAAATCAAAAGCTGTCTTGCAGTCTTCATTGAAATCAAACACGGCATCTTTCTCAAGCAAACCAGATAAAGGCTTTGTGATTTTCGAAAAGTCCTTAATGAAGCGCCGATAGAAACCTGCATGTCCCAAGAAACTCCGTACCCCTTTGACAGACGTAGGGTAAGGAAGCTTCTCAATCACCTCAATCTTCGCCCGGTCTACCTCTAAACCTTTACTGGAGATCTTGTGCCCCAACACTATTCCCTCGGTCACCATGAAATGGCACTTCTCCCAGTTAAGCACTAGGTTGGTGTCAATACATCTGTCCAGTACCCGAGCTAGCTGCTGGAGACAGTCTTCGAACCCATCACCATAAAGTGAAAAATCATCCATGAAGACTTCAAAATTTTGCTCCATCATGTCTGAGAAGATAGACATCATACACCTCTGAAACGTAGCTGGGGCATTGCATAGCCCAAAGGGCATGCGTCTGAATGCAAACGTCCCATATGGACAAGTAAATGTCGTCTTCTCCTGGTCAGCCGGCTCAATCGCTATCTGATTATACCCAGAATATCCATCCAAAAAGCAGTAATGTGAATGGTGAGCTAGCCTATCAAGCATCTGGTCCACGAATGGGAGGGGAAAGTGATCCTTCAAAGTGGCATCATTGAGTTTGCGGTAGTCCATGCAAACTCTCCACCCAGTAACGGTACGTGTGGCAATTTGATCACCTTTTTCCCCTTCCACCACAGTTATACCTCCCTTCTTGGGAACACATTGTACCGGGCTAGTCCATGTGCTGTCGGAAATCGGATAGATGATACCTGCTTCCAACCATTTAAGCACCTCTTTCTTCACCACCTCCTGCATGTGAGGGTTGAGGCGGCGCTGAAATTGAACTACCGGCTTCTTGTCTTCCATGAGCCTGATCTTATGCTGGCAAACTGTGGGGCTGATCCCCTTAATATCTGCTATTGTCCATCCCATAGCTGCTTTCCTCTTCTGTAGTACCTCGAGAAGCTGCTCCTCCTGTTCCCTGTCCAAACATGCAGATACAATCACAGGTAAAGTATCATTAGATCCCAAGTATAAATATTTCAAATGAACAGGTAAAGGCTTTAACTCTAAAACAGGAGCAGTAATAAGAGAAGGAGTAAGAATCTTCCTGCATCCCTCATTAAAGAGGGGTAATGGTGGGCGCCAATGAACATCCAAGGCTTGCTCTTTCTCGCTGGAATCAAATAGAGCAAGCTCCTCATATAGTTGCTCCAACAAAATATCGTCCTCCTCGTCCAGCGTGTATGCCTCCACCCCAAAGCACTGCTCGCTCACCGCGTATGCGGGAAACTTCATAGCCTCAAATACATTGAAGGCCACCTTCTCATCGTTGATCTGCATAGTCAGCTCTCCATTGGCCACATCAATGATAGTTCTCCCAGTGGCCAGGAATGGACGGCCCAAAATAAGAGGAACATCATCGTCGGCCTCCATATCTAAGATCACAAAATCCGCTGGGAAGATGAGTCCTTCAACTCTCACTAATACATCCTCTAAAACACCCCTGGGGCGTTTTATTGTGCGATCAGCCATCTGCAAGCACATCCTGGTAGGCTTAGGATCTCCCACACCAAGTTGCTCAAAAACCGATGTAGGCATCAAATTAATACTCGCACCAAGGTCACATAATGCCCTCCCATGAAATGCGTCTCCCAATGTAACAGGAATGATGAAACCGCCTGGATCTTTCATCTTCTTTGGTAGCGCTTTTTGCACAACGGCGCTACACTCCTCATTTAGAGTCACGGTTTCAAAGTCATCCATGCGCCTCCTATTAGAAAGGAGGTCCTTGAGGAATTTGGCATATTTCGGCATTTGTGAGATGGCCTCTGCAAAAGGTATATTAATGTGCAGTTTCTTGAAGATATCCACAAACTTCTTGAAATGCTTGGCATCCTCTTGGCTCTTTAATCTTTGCGGGTATGGCACTCGCACACTGTATTCCTCCCTAGGCTTCTGTTTCTCATCCGACTTCCTCACCGTGTCCTTTGATTGGGGACTCACGGTAGGCACGGGAATCTCTTCATCCAAAGCTTTCTCAGTGGCCTTAGTCGCCTCAGCTCGTGCGTGGCTAGGATATGGGGGGTCCTCAGTAGTGATGCCACTGCGAGTTGTGATGGCATTTAGCTGCTCGTTAGGAGTGATGGTATTTGCTGGAAGCATGCCTGGTGGAAGCTTGACATTTTGATTGGCGATCTGCCCAATCTGAGTCTCATGGCTTTTTATTGTTGCTTGTATTGAGACAATCGCGCTCTCCATCCTGTCGTGATTAGCTAGGAGCTTTCTCAATAAGGCATTTGTCTCTTGATCTTCTTTTTGTGGAGCCTGTTGTTGTGGAGCTTGCCTCGCTTGATATGGAACATTGGGTCTCTGTCCGGGTGCATATAATCCACTGTTTGGATTGGCATAGCTGAAGTTAGGGTGATTACGATTGTTGGGATGATAGGTGTTAGGCCATTGCTGCTGTCGCATAAAATTCACATCTTCAACACTGTTATCATATCCCTGGCTTTCATCTGCTAGTAATTCACCCATGGGCTTCTGAGTTGGAGGGTGCATACCGTGAAATGCTGAAGTCATGGATTCCAACTTTTGTTCCATCGATTCAATCTTGTTGACTAAGGATGTATCCCCCGGTTTGGAGTACCTACGCGTTTCAGATCGTGTAGTCTCTCTCTTTGACGCGTTGTTCAGCAAATCTTGAGCTCGCTGTGCTCCAAGTCCCATAAAATTACCTCCAGCTAGCATATCTAACTGGTCAGCTGTCTCCTTGTCTAATGCAGTGTAGAAATAATGGAAGAGCTTGTGCCATGGCTCTCCATGATTCGGACATCTACGGAGAATTTGGCTGAACTTCCTCCATGCATCTCCCAAAGAGCTGTCTTCATCCTGAGTGAACTTTGCAATCTCTGCCATCTGCTGCGCGACTCTGGATGGTGGCAAATACTTCCTCAGAAACTCATGACAACAATCTGCCCATGTCACTATGCTACCAGCTGGCAGCTCCATAAGCCACTTCTTGGCTTTTCCAGATAAGGAGAATGGAAATAGTAAAAGCTTAACTGTTTCATCTGGAACTCGCTGATCGTGCAGGGTTGATGTGATTTGCTCAAATACCAGCAGATGGTGATTGGGGTCATCTCCTGGAGCTCCGTTGAATGCGCACTCATCACGAACCATGTTGATCATATGTTGGCGCAACTCGAAGTGTTGGGCATTGATCTGTGGCCTGACAATGGTAGGCTGATAACATGCTGGAGTAGTCCTGAAATAATCCACCATCGGGCGTTCTTCATTCTCAGCATTGTTCTGCCTGTTGTTTTCCCCATTATTACCATTGTTGTTCCCACCGATGTTCGCTACTTGTGCCCCCACACCATGACGTGGTTGTGGATTTGGGGGGACCATGCGATCCATCCTTGCCTGCATCTCAGCCATTTGAGCTCTCACCTCCTCAGCTTCTGCGGCTCTTTGTGCAGCCTCCTCTACAGCTGCAGCTCTAGCTGCTTCCGCATCCTGCATCCCTTTGCGGATCCTCTCAAACTCAGCTCTCGTTTCTTCATCCATAACTGCTGAGCTTGAATTCCTCTTGTCTCTACGCTGTGCTTTTAATAAGGATTCCGGGTCTTCAAACGTTGGATACAAAGGCTCGTCTCGAGAACGGGTCATGCACCGAGTAAATCAACCTGAAATCACGAACACGCAAAACGTAGGTGAGTAACGGATATAAACAATAAATTAAAATCCCTAAGGCTAGGAATTATAACTAATTTAGCCGAAGTACCCGGCAACGGCGCCAAAAACTTGACACGTTCCAACTGCAAGTGCACAGCCTTCGTGTGTAGTAATAAACCGGAAATCCGGGTTGTCGAACCCAAGGGACTTTGTTTAAACTAATTATTATTCTAAACCTTATGTGGGCAAGTCGCAAGTTGTGTTTTTATCTAATTCTAAGAAAATAAATGCAATATTCTCAATTAACCAAGTGAAATAATTCACGATTAATAAAGAATGAATAATTGGAGGTTTTTATCAATAAGGGAAAAGTACCGGGAATTCTCTAGGTTCACTAGGTTGATCTAAATTTATATTTTGATTTGTAAAACAACCACGTATTATTCACTATTAATCAAGCAAGGTTGAACTTACCGAGTTACCAAGCAACTCCACTATACTTAGGTTAAACTAGACCGAGTTACCAAGCCTAATTTAGCTTTAAGCACGCATTAATAACATAATTCTACTTTAACGATCCTAGTTAACGATGCCGAGTTACCAAACATTGATACGACTAGGTGGACTATTCAATTTACCGACTAATTATCACGGAGTTACCGCGTGAAACTAATTAATTCTACCTCTACGTTAGCTACTCGCAAAGATAATAAGATTAAGATCGCAAATAATCCATAATAGTGAATAAACACGAGAGATTAAGCTAAAGCATGCATTATAATCATCAAAACATCAACTTTAGATCAAACCCTAGCTACACCAAACGAGAATTCCCAGCAAAAGGTGTTTAGCTACTCATATTCATAATCAAAACGACGATTATAATGAGTTTAAACATAAAAATTAAGAAAAACGAGAGTTTAGAATCCAAACGAATGATCCAAAAGCTCCTAAGCTCTCTCCAAGGCTTCTTGATCTCCAAAGATGTCTCTAATCTCCAAAAACTACTGAAAAAGTCGACCTAAAAGCCTTAAATATGTTCCCATAATAATATTACAAAGTTTGGAAATAATACGGAAAAGCCCCAAAAAAACTGCTCTGTCCCACGACCTCTTCGCACGAAGACAGTTGTCTTCGCACGAAGAGTCTTCGTACGAAGACTTCTGCCTCTTCGTGCGAAGGCCTTCTCATTTAGATACTGCGAGTGTGTTTGAGAAGAGAATGTTGCAGACTGAAATTTTGGCTAAGTATTTGTCTTCGCACGAAGACAAATGTCTTCGCACGAAGACCTCTTGTTCCAGCCCTCTTTTTGCCTCCTTTGACTTTTCTCTTCCCTTCTTTGACTTTCTTCTTCCATTCTTTCTTTCCTTGACCTTCCTTTGACTTTCTCCTTCCGTTTGACTTCCCTTTGACTTTCCTTTGACTTTCTCCTTCCTTTTGACTTGCCTTTGAGTTCCTTGTTTCCGAAGTTCGCTTCCAAATCCCGCACGATCCTCCAAGCCCTGTTTTCCTGCGAATCACAACACGAAAACACAACCCGCGATCATATCACAATAAAAAGCTCAAAAATCTAAAGAAACGCCCGGATTTAACAAGTAATGCACATGAACTCGTATTTTCACATTTACGCTCAATTTACTCAAAAGACGACAAATTCTCCATTATAAGCACGCAAAACGTAGAAATAAAAGGCATAAAATAACTCCGAAAACGGAGTTATCAAGTAGTCATTTCATTTCTTGTAGTAGGCATAATTCAGAAGCTCTTTGTCATGCTTGTCAAATTAGTAAACATGTGCGTTTGCCTTTTTCACCATCTACTTCTTCTACTTCTAGTCCATTTGACATTGTTCACAGTGATTTATGGACATCTCCGGTCTTAAGCAAATCGCACTACAAATACTACCTACTACTATTAGATGACTATACCCATTTTCTCTGGGTTTTCCCACTTAAACAGAAAAGCGAAGCGATATCAAAATTTAAACAATTCACAACCTTCGTACCAACTCAATTTGAGCGACCCATCAAAACTTTTCAATGTGACCTTGGTGGAGAATTCGATAATGGCTCTTTTCACTCTCACGCCATTAATCATGGACTTGTCTTCCGGTTTGCGTGTCCTCAGACGTCATCTCAAAATGGCAAAGCTGAAAGCATGATTCGTCGAATCAATGACATCAGTCGTGCCCTCCTAGCTCAGGCCTCCCTTCCAGCCTCTTTCTGGGTGGAGTCTCTTCTGACTGCTGTCTACCTTCATAACATTCTTCCCACCAAAGTCCTTGGCAACAATATTCCTACAGTTGCCCTCTACCATCGCTCACCATCCTATGAGCATCTCCGCACGTTCGGATGCTTGTGTTACCCAAACCTCTCTGCCACCTCACCTCAAAAGCTTGCACCACGCTCTGTTCGATGTGTCTTTCTAGGGTACCCTCTTAATCATCGTGGGTACATGTGTCTAGACTTGAGTACTGGTCGGGTTCACACTTCCCGTCATGTCACCTTTGATGACACGGTGTTTC
This sequence comes from Linanthus parryae, assembly GCA_023055425.1. Taxonomy (NCBI): domain Eukaryota; kingdom Viridiplantae; phylum Streptophyta; class Magnoliopsida; order Ericales; family Polemoniaceae; genus Linanthus; species Linanthus parryae. The sequence goes on along the minus strand of JALGPY010000010.1, from coordinate 45,816,609 downwards.
CTTTCTCCACTCCTGGGTCTGTGTCTCCCTCTGTCCATAGGACGTCTGATCCCGATGACAGTCTTCCGTCTCCCCTTTTCACTCATCGTGCTCATAACCCTGTGGCACACACCCCTTCACCCGCACCTACTAGGGCACCCACACAGCTTTCCCCGTCCAGAACCCTTGTGGAACCTTTTCCTAAGCACTACGTCCGTCGGTCTGTGTCCACTCGCCCTCCTCTCGTACCCTCTGTGCATGTGTTACCTGACCCCCCTGAGTCACCTACACCGAACCCAGTGGCCACTTCTCCTCCCCATCTCTCTCCTCAGATGACCACCAGATCCATGCATGGCATAGTCAAACCAGCCACCCGTCTCACTTTAGCGGCCTAGCCACAAGACCCCATCTCGCCCCTTCCCAAATCCCCCATCCTAGCCTTGTCGGATCCTCACTGGAAAGCGGCCATGGATGATGAGTTTGGAGCTATGGTTAGGAACCACACTTGGGATCTGGTTCCTCGCCCGACAGGGGCTAATGTTATGCGATCTATGTGGCTCTTTCGCCACAAGTTTCGCGCTGATGGTAGTCTGCAGCGCTATAAGGCGCGATTGGTAGCTAATGGGAAGTCCCAGATGGTTGGGATTGATTGTGAGGAGACTTTCAGCTCCATTCTCAAACCCTCTCACTCCCAAACCCTAGAACTCTCAGAGAGCCTCCACCCCCAAAAATGGCAGAAACCATGGAGTTGAAAGGCACGATGCGCGCACACACCGACTGGGTGACCGCCATCGCCGCCCCAATCGACAACTCAGACATGATCGTGACCGCCTCCCGCGACAAATCCCTCATCGTGTGGCACCTCACCAAGGAGGACAAGACCTACGGCGTCCCCCGGCGCCGCCTCGAAGGGCACGGCCACTTCGTCCAGGACGTTGTCCTCTCCTCCGACGGCCAGTTCGCCCTCTCCGGCTCCTGGGACGCCGACCTCCGCCTCTGGGACCTCGCCGCCGGCACCACCGCCCGCCGCTTCACCGTCCACACCAAGGACGTCCTCTCCGTCGCCTTCTCCATCGACAACCGTCAGATCGTCTCCGCCTCACGTGACCGCTCCATCAAGCTCTGGAACACCCTCGGCGAGTGCAAGTACACCATCCAAGACGGTGATGGCCACAATGACTGGGTCAGCTGCGTGAGATTCAGCCCCAACAATGCTCTCCCCACGATTGTGTCCGCGTCGTGGGATAAGTCTGTGAAGATCTGGAATTTGTCTAACTGTAAGCTGAAGTCGAAGCTGGAGGGGCATTCTGGGTATGTCAACACGGTGGCTGTGTCGCCGGATGGGTCGTTGTGTGCGAGTGGTGGGAAAGATGGGGTGATCTTGCTTTGGGACCTTGCTGAGGGGAAGAAGCTCTACTCGCTTGATGCGGGGAGTGTGATTCACTCGCTGTGCTTTAGTCCTAACAGGTACTGGCTCTGTGCTGCGACTGAGGCGAGTATTAAGATTTGGGATCTGGAGAGCAAGACGATTGTGGTGGATCTGAGGGTTGATGCTAAGCAGGAGGCTGAGATGGCTGAGGGTGGCGAGACTATTGGACCCAAGAACAAGGTGATATATCTACGTCCAAATTGAACCCAGAATTAAATCACCTGCCTCCATGGTCACCGTCGACAACCATATCGGGCCCGATCATTAGCCACCAAAACTCCACAACCAAACTCAGCTTCGTGTCCATAACCGCCTACCCAACCTTCATCACCACCTCTGTTATCAGTATCGAGCGATACTCGATACGTATCGTACGATACGATACGATACATGCCACCAGCGTTACATATCGTTCACTGTATCGCTAATGAAAGTGTATCAAACTGTATCGAGCGATACACATCCGATACGATACGTATCGTGCGATACACGATACGCTTGAGAACTGAAACTGGTCTAGGTTTGTTAGAACCTATTGATATAGAACTTTGTATTACGTGGATTATATGAATAAATGTTAGATGGTCCTACTTCTCTAGGTTGGCCTCAATCTTGCTAGTCAAAAAACTAAATTGTCTTGAATTCTTGATAATTGATCTAGCCTTTAGAAGAGAAAGACTGAAGAATAAAATGCCAGCTAGAAGACAAATTGTTCTATTTACATGACTCTAGTGGAATATGGTTGAGTTCGTCGTGAAAACTGATTAGAGATCCCAAACTTTAGTATTCCAGTTTTATGTTCCATTTAATTGGGTGCTTTTGCCACACATAAGCAAGAATATTTAACTACTAAAACGATCCCACATAGATATACCCCACATATAACTGATAGTCCACTCAATTCTTTTAATTCATTATTATTCTCACTTATGTAATGTGAATATGTGATTCATTATTGGACATGAGTCTTAAATATATTAACATCCCCTTATAATGGGACTCTATAAATCTAGCTGCAGACCAAAAATGTTAATACGTGCTGGTTAGACTAAGTAAATGCCAGATGCAACCAATAAACTCTTCACTATAAGGGTCAATATATATTTTTAAGTTTGTTTAAGAAAGGTGTGCGTATCGTTCCGATACGCGATACGATACGATACGATACACGATACAAAAATCCTACTATCGATACACGATACATATCGAACTTTGATAACTATGATCACCACCAGCCTCTCCCGTCAACTGTGAAAAACAATGCCATTTACACATCCCACCAGAAAGTACCATATGCAAGGAATACCTCTGAAATTTTCATATGCAAACACCAAATATAGGATACTCGATTTATTTTATCAGCCCACATGGATCAGACTCCCTAAGTGTCATGTGTCCAAAGACATTAGCTCGGTCCGTTTAAATTGACTGTGTCTATGGATTGCCAAATTGCTAGTATGTAGGTTCTCTGGGTCACTTTCCAATTGGTGCACCCAACGGCCAGACTGTATAGAATGGATCAGAAGTCCTGAATACCAATGAAACCTCAACTTACTGAAATGTCACGATGCAGCCATATTCAAATGAAAACTTATATCATCAGACTAACCTTTATATTGGCTTAAACATTCAACCCTAACCCTTCAAGCAATTAATGAAAGCTAATCATAGTCCATTGAAATATGGGATTCGTCATTCCCCTAGTTGTCCACACCAATCTAATAGGAACACAATTCAAAAATGCTTTCAAGAATAGAGAGATAAATATGTTACGTTCGATAGCTAGGTAACAAAAAATGTGCAACTGCATTTACTGAAGACTAAAACCTGAGGGAAACCAAACACTAATGAAATAAAATTTCAAAATTGTAGTATGTCGGGAACTATTCCGTCGAATAGTAAGAAAATGTTATTTAAAAGCTGCAGAAAAGATGCATAAGATATGACAAATAAGAAAATTAGCTATTTACCTTCCAGTAACGCTTCACAGACTTCCTCAATGGTTACATTCAAAGCCCTAAGAGAAATAAAAATGTTCGTTGCCTTGTTCGGATGAAGCACCCAGTTTTCCTGGTTTGGTGAATTTGGAAGTTTCGAAGCTTTTGAGCTAAATCAGAAGCTGAAAGACAATGCCATCCACTGTCGGCAAGCATACCTCCCTCCATTTTTGTGCTAGTAACCACCTCAGGACACCAGGCCCGACGATCACTAAACCGTTGGTTCCAACAGCACCATCTGAAGAAGAAGCAGTTACTGCCTCCTGTGCAGCTCCATCTGAGTCAAATGCAAGAAACCGATTAGTCCATATTCAAAGAAGAAGTATGATACCTAATATAATTTTTCCAGATTTAAGAACCTTAAAATATAGGGAACCAAGCAGAATTCCCTAGTCGAAGTACACCCATTTCAATACAGAACAATATTGAACGAATTCTATAAAACCCAGTAACAGCAAACCTTGATTAAGATAGTATCCCCACAAAAAATCTGAAGCTTTTCAATAGTATCGGGGTGGGGTGAGGCCATTGTTGAGCCGCGAAATTTCGGTACCTGAACTTGTCCACCGTCAACGTATGTGTCTTCTTCTTCTTCTTCTCCTCGTCCTCCGTCTCTACGCTTGCCTAAAGACCTCCACAGGGAGTCGTACCACCAGCAACAAAGTGATAAGAGAGAACACACAGCACGAATTCATTAGTTTATCCTAGTCCCCGTCTAGCAACTGGAAGCCGCATGACCTTTTTCTTCAGCAGTTCATTCAGTAGCACAACAATTAGCTCCACGATCTGAAATCAGTCAATCCATAACAAAAGTATGATGAGGATACAAAATAATGCATTACCCATTGTCATCCACCACGCACGAAATGAACAATATATCTAGATGAACTATCGAACACTGACAATGAACTGTAGTAATTCACCATCAGTTTAAAAATTGGTCCATATACAATATGGTCACCTCTTGTCATAATATTGAGCTTAGGTTTTACTGAGCTTTTTGTGAAATTTTGTAATGCGCTAAGGTAAAGAAAAAGGAGATGAAGTTATATGCCTTTTTGAGAAGAAACAAGGCTAAAGATTTTTTTATTCGCGCATCAGGTCATAGGTGAAGTTTTTTTCAGATTTTCTAATTCCAAATTTACTTTAAAATAATACTATGCATAAAATGGAGCGGTGGCAACTAAGATATAGTTTTGAAATAAATGGAGATTGGTAGACTCAGGAAAGGGGGCCACCATTCCAGAAATCAACCTAATCCTAAATAACCTAGATATTTCATGGGAGGTAACAACCTTCAGTTGGTGCTTCCCAAGAAAGAGTTAGGGCTTTGGGATTAATGGGACTGAGTATGCCAACTACTGGCATACTTAGAGAGATGAGAAAGAGAGAGAATATAATTAAGGTCAACCAACTACAGCAATGACAATCAAGGACATGTCCAGACTTTAAACTTCAGCTACAACACATGCGGCGAAAAGATAAAGAAACAATTCTTATTAGAAAATTTCTCACTGCCAGTAAGATTCTCATTGAAATAATATAATTCCATGAATGTTTCGAACTTCTAACTTAAGCTTAAGCAAAATGCAGCCATCAATCCCACAGCAGGTTTATTTGGCCTATATTGGGCTCAAACCCCATTAAACAAGCAGGTATATTTAGTACCGATTGACATCAGTCAGCCTGAGTGTAATTGACTACTTGCATGAAGAATAGAAAAATGTGGTGGTAGAGAATTACAGCTTCTTACTTTCTATATTCCTCAATAAATAAAAGGTTCCTTAATTTTTGCCTAGAACTCCATTGCAAGTTTCTGATTATATATTTCAGAGTCAGCTCTTGTATGATGAGCTTGATTGATGGCAGATAATACCAGTCTTTTTATGATAGTAACATTCCACGTTTAAAAGAGTCACACGACACGATCTCATTGTCTATATCCGCACGAGGGTCTAAAAGTACATGTTTCTACCCATGTTTCAATTACTGAACCTTTCACTGGCATCGATATTCCAGCAATTAAATAGCGGAGCTCACCCAGCTATTTCGCTCCAACTCCTCTTTCAAACCTAGGAGACATATTGCAGAAGGTATGCAGCAGCATAGTGCAGCACATTGCAGCACACAGAAGAAAAGGCATTGCATCTCCAATACAGCTGAAGATGAGATACACTTGTTGGAATCAAGAGGACTACTCAAGACAACTAGAGAGAAGAGGAAGACTTGTTCTATTGCTTGACTTGAAAAAAGACTTATATACATAGGTTTATATAGGACTCAAAAATGTCTAGTAGCTTCTTCCCACTAACTACTACATTAACTTGGTCAAACCTCATTTAGTTGGTGCAACTACCAACCTCATTAACTTGGACCAAGTCCCACAACAATGACACTTTGAAAGTCTTTTTCTAGAAACTAGCTAGTACCACACTAGAAAATGTGACACTAAAAATCAAGTTTAATTTCTAACACCCTCCCTTAAACTTGATTGGTAACTCCAAGGGAGATCCTCATCATGCGGAAAACGTCCGCCTTGAGAGAGGCTTGGTGAAGATATCGGCAATTTGATCTTGGGACTTCACATACTTGAGCTCCACCTTTTTCTTCTCAATGCACTCCCTTATGAAATGGAACCTTGTATCAATATGTTTGCTCCTCTCATGGAACACCGGATTCTTGGCCAAAGCAATGGCTGACTTGTTGTCAACAAAAGAACTAGCCGCCACATATTCCGCTTCACAAGTGGAGAGTGTCACAATTGGTTGCTTCTTTGAACTCCAAGTGAAAGCACAATTTCCCATGAAGTATACAAAGCCGGTAGTGCTCTTTCTATCATCAACGTCTCCTCCCCAATCGCTATCACAATATCCCACAAGTTTGGAATGAGATGAAGGAGAATAAAGAATTCCAAAATCGCTAGTACCTTTGATGTAGCGAAGAATCCTCTTAGCCGCGTTCAAGTGAGAAGTAGTGGGGGCCTCCATATAGCGACTAACTAGACCAACTCCATAGAGTATGTCCGGTCTTGTGCAAATTAAATACCGCAAGCTTCCAACAAGACTTTTGAACAAAGTCGAATCTACCTTCTTTCCTTCATCATGCTTGGATAATTTTGCTCCAATCTCAACGGGTGTGCTTACGGAATTGCATTTCTCCATCTTGAACTTCTTGAAAACGTCTTTGGCATACTTCTCTTGAGAAATAAAAATTCCTTCCTTCCTTTGCTTCACTTCAATTCCAAGATAGTATGACATGAGCCCCATATCCGTCATCTCGAAATGCTTGGCCATCTCCTTCTTGAAACTCTCAATTATGCTTGCATTATTTCCTGTGAAAATTAAATCATCCACATACAAGCAAACAATCATTAAATCACCACCATTATTTTTCTTTACATACAAAGCATGCTCATGAGGGCACTTGAGAAAATTCTTGTCTTGGAAATAGTTGTCAATTCTTGTATTCCAAGCGCGTGGTGCTTGCTTCAACCCATATAGTGCTTTCTTCAATCTCAACACTTTGTTTTCTTGTCCCTTCACAATATAGCCGGTGGGTTGCTCAACATATACCTCTTCCTCCAAGTAGCCATTCAAAAAGGCCGACTTCACATCCATTTGATGGATCTTCCAATTGTTTTGAGCCGCCATGGAAATAATAAGCCTTATTGTTTCAAGACGCGCCACGGGTGCAAACACCTCTTCATAATCAACACCATATCTTTGCTTGTAGCCTTTGGCCACCAATCTCGCCTTGTGTCTTTCTACTTCTCCTTTGGCATTCAACTTGGTCTTGTACACCCATTTCACTCCAATGGGTTTTTGACCTTTGGGAAGTGTGACAAGCTCCCATGTAGAATTCTTCTCAATCGCCATGATTTCCTCATCCATAGCATTCCTCCATTTCTTGTCTTTGACGGCTTCTTTAAAATCTAGAGGTTCACAATCACCAAGTAGACAAAAAAGTGTTAAATCCTCTAAACTTGGAAATACCTCTTCGGATCTTTCATACAAATCTCCAAGACTTCTTGTTCCACGTGGCCCTTCAAGTGGACTTCCTTCTTGAGATGATGGACTGTCTTGTCCATGATTGGATGGCACGGGTGATGGAGGAGGAGTAGCGGGCTGCAACACAACATCTTCTTGAACATGATCAACATCAACATCATCATCATCATAAAATGGAAAGAAATCATAATTACCATTAGGAGAACTCCAATCCCATGAACTTTCTTCATCAAACTCAACATCACGACTAATGATAGTCTTCTTAGTTTCGGGATTGTAGAGTTTATAGCCCTTGGATCTTGCATCATATCCAACAAAAATAATTTTCTCACTTTTATCATCTAACTTTGATCTCTTCTCATCCGACACATGGGCATAGGCAACACTACCAAATACCCTCAAGTGAGAAACATTGGGCTTTACTCCACTCCAAGCTTCTTGAGGAGTTTTAGATTCCACACTTTTAGTGGGGCACCGATTAGACAAGTAAACGGCACAATCAACGGCTTCAGCCCAAAATTCTTTTGGCATATTTTTACTCTTCAACATACTTCTAGCCATATTAAGAAGGCTTCTATTTTTTCTTTCCGCCACCCCATTTTGTTGTGGTGATCTTGGAACGGTTAAAGGATGTCTAATTCCATTTTCTTCACAAAATTTTTGAAACTCATTTGAAGTAAACTCCCCTCCTCTATCGGATCTTATCGCTTTGATTTCATAGCCACTTTGTTTCTCAACAACTTTCTTGAATCTTTTAAAAGCTTCAAAGACCTCCGATTTATGCTTGAGAAAATAAACCCATGTTTTGCGACTAAAATCATCAATAAAGAGGAGGAAGTAATTGTTCATACCCATGGACGCCGGTTTGATTGGACCGCATCCGAATGAATGAGCTCCAATGGGACTTTTGCTCTTGAAGATGATTCTTTGGGAAAACTCTTCCTTGATTGCTTTCCGAATAGGCATCCTTCACAAAGTTGTTCCGGGTGATTGATGTTTGGCAAGCCTTTCACCATCTTCTCCTTGCCCAATTGCTTCAAGCCTCCAAAATTCATGTGCCCAAATCGCATATGCAAAAGCCAAGATTCATCTTTCACACAAGCTTTCAAACATTTAGCAAAGTCATTTCGAATATTCAACAAGAACATCCGATTTTTAGACATAGCAACTTTGGCTAGCAAACTTCCACATTCATCTCTAATGCTCAAACAATTATTTTTCATGAGAATCTCATAACCTTTCTCCAAAAGTTGGCCCAAACTCAAAATATTGCTCTTCATATTAGGCACATAATAAACATTGGAGATGAATTGATGATTTCCATTCTTTGAACGAATCCAAATTTTACCTTTACCCCTTACCGCAATTTGAGAGGAATCTCCAAAAGTGACTTTGCCGCTAACTTTCTCATCAAGCTCAAGAAACATGTTCTTGTTTCCACACATATGGTTGCTTGAGCCGGTGTCAAGATACCAAGTATTGATCGCCTCCTTGGAATCTCCTTTGTAGGCCAATAGCAAAGTTGGCTCTACCTCTTCATTCTTCTCCTCCACATAGTTTTCCTTCTCATCAACATCATTTGAGGCATATCTACATTCCCAAGAGAAATGCCCAAATTTATGACAATTATAACATTCAATTTTAGACTTGTCATACCTTCTTTCATTGGGTTTTGAATTTCTTCCTCTTCCACGACCTCTTGAGGAATTGCTCTCTTGCTTCTTTTCCTCCTTGTTGTAGGAAGATTGGCCGCCTCTTCCACGACCTTGGCCTCGTCCACGTCCTCTTGAACTCGACTCGTACCGTCCTTCTTTCCCTTTTAGAGAAAGTTTTGTTTGAAGCAATTGCTCCAATGGCTCCTTCTTCGGCTTCTTTAGCCTCTCTTCATGGACTAGCAAAGAACCCATAAGCTCGTCCACCGTTATGGAGTCTATGTCTTTTGACTCCTCTATTGCCACACTTATGTAGTCGAAATTGGATGTCAAGGATCTAAGAACCTTTTCCACCACCAACTTGTCCTTCACATCTTCATCATATCTCCTTAGTTGACTTACAACTAACAAGACTCTTGTAAAATAGTCCGAAATCGACTCGGACTCCTTCATGTGCAACAACTCAAACTCTCCCCGAAGAGTTTGAAGCTGCACCTTCTTGACCTTGTCGGCACCTCGAAAGGTGTTTTGAAGAACTTCCCATGCCTCCTTTGAAGTGGAGACATTGGCAATCTTTTTCATCATAGTGTCATCTAGACACTCATGAATCATCATAAGGGCCTTTTGGTCCTTCTTCTTAGAACCTTCAACCGGTGGATTCGCCAATCCATTCTCCACGATGTCCCACACATCTTGGGAGCCAAGCTTCGCCTTCATGCGTATACACCAAGTATCATAGTTGTCCTTGGTGAGCAAATGGATAGGAGGTTGATATCCATTAGCCATGACTCACTCTCTCAACCGTAGCTCTGATACCACTTTGTTGGAATCAAGAGGACTACTCAAGACAACTAGAGAGAAGAGGAAGACTTGTTCTATTGCTTGACTTGAAAAAAGACTTGTGTACATAGGTTTATATAGGACTCAAAAATGTCTAGTAGTTTCTTTCCACTAACTACTACATTAACTTGGTCAAACCTCATTTAGTTGGTGCAACTACCAACCTCATTAACTTGGACCAAGTCCCACAACAATGACACTTTGAAAGTCTTTTTCTAGAAACTAGCTAGTAGCACACTAGAAAATGTGACACTAAAAATCAAGTTTAATTTCTAACAACACTACACGCACCCTGAAATTATGCAAAAGAAAATTGACCGAATGAGTCAAGATATTGCCAATCACAAACCAAACAGCAAATTGGGTGTTGCAGAACTGCCACACAGACCTAAGCGCACACGTTAAGTAAAAAAAGTTGAAACTACTAGTAGCCTTCTAAGAACGACTCCAACTTCAGACTATCTGAAGGTGACTTAAAAGTAAAATCACAGAGTGTTGCAGTGTAATTTGCCTTTTGACGTAAGAGCACATTGAAAACACGAACAAATAAGCAACATAATATGGCATAACAGAATACAACAAATGAAAGGCTAACATGAACTATAATTGTTTCCAATATTAGTGACTCTAAGAGAGGGAGATGGCGCAATATCTGGCCACCATTCTCCCTATCATCTTATATATCTTATAAAAGCAGAAAAGTCCCGAGATAAAACCATGTATTGACATTTGTCGTTCTTTAAGCATCATTAATTTGACATGTTTAATCTTACATGTCTATTTTCTCATAATCAACCAATGAGAAATCGACGTGTACTTATCAATTGCTTTGTCATTATGATTTGAAGGTTACTATTTTAGTTTGTAACTAATGAGCAATCAATACTCATTTTAATATTATAATGGTAAATTAGCATTGAATAATCATGTTTGATTTTTATAACATGAATATAAATATATTTTACATATTAGTGTAAAATACATATTATAATAGAATGGTTATTAGTGAGCTTTAGTAGTAATTTTTATTACTATTTAAAAATGGTTATTCTTCAGTGAATGTTTGGTTGATGTATATTATATAGTTGAAACTATAAAAAATAAATGATGACATCATATTTAAATTAAATATTAATGAAAATAAAATTGTAATAATCGACATTCTTAAAAACATATGTTGCATGCATTTTTGCATCTACATGTATGTAAATGACATCATGTGTTTTTTTTAGAAATTCGCCTCACTAATTAGTCCATCCTAACTTCCTCACTCTTTACATGTTAGATAATTCTCTTAAAGTTTCTAGATCGTATAAAATGAATATTTATTTTTTTATAATGATGTATATTCTGTATGATAATATTATAATAAGTTCAATAAATACAAAAAATATAGGTATATAAACTTTAGAAGCCATTCTGCTTATTATATAAAAATATTATTAGAATCTTCTTGAACCAATATGTTTTTCAATCTCACTATTCTAAAATTTGCTAAGTAAAATGACCAAATAGTTTCAATTATGTTTAAAAAGAGGATGAACAAATCCTGCATTAAAATAAGCCATTTGATTTAAAAGAATTTTATACAAATTTGAATGTGTAGAAACTGTTCTTATTATTTCAAATAAGAATACTACAACATTCACTAATGTCCACTTTTTTAGAAGAACTAAATTATAATCTTCAAATAAAAAAAAGAAAATGTACAATATGTGAACCAATTTCCCATTCCAAAATAAAAGCATAGGCTTCGTGACATTATAATGGAGATGTACAAAACATAAAAATTTAGAAATCTATAAACATATTTTTCATATATACGCAAACGGAAAAATTCGGAGTATTAACTAACTAGGATTATGCATCATTTGCATTAGTTGAAGTTTAGTTATTAGGTTGTCATGATGTCTAAATTTTAAATCCATATATGGGACAAAGCCCCGCGCTTTTGCGCGGGGTATCGCCTAGTTGTCCATTAAAACCAAGGCAAACTGCGCTTTCACAAAGTACAAAGTGTCCACAGTTGGCAAATTGGTAAACATAGATTTTACAGACAACCGAGGATTGTAGACTGCATTTCTCATTGCACAACCCTAAATCATAATCAGAGCTTTATTATTACTAGGCGTAACCCCGCGCCAAGGCGCCGGGCGAGTCGATAAATAATGGAGTTAAGTCACTTATATGAATATGAAAAAAAAACTTGGTTTATGATTTCTAAAAAGTTTCTCAATATCATTGAAACAGTTCTTTTCAACAATTACTGCAATCATTGGCAAAAAAAAAAAAAAAAAAAAAGAAAAAAAAAAAAAAAAAAAAAAAAAACAATTACTGCAATCAAATCACGTTTCTTTCTCTTATGATTTTTATTAGCAATTAGTTACTTTTAATTTGTTTTAATATATAATATTTCAAATTATTCTTTTTAATATTTTTGTGAATATTATTTTTATAATTGTTCGTAACTGAAAGTGTACAATATTCTTACATGTTAAAGTACAAACTAATTTATGTATTGTCATGTTCTTTGTGAAACATTATTGATCGATAAGAAACTTTTATAAACTTGTCTAACATAAAACTAACTTAGATGAAAATTTTATAGAAAATTTGTATGGAATATTGAAACAAATTTATCATAAACCACCACCGTCATTTACACACATGAAGAAGAACTTACTTCAGTGTGTTACATTACAAAATGCATTCTACATATGTCTTAAGAGTGAAATTTCTTTCCCTACAAAATTTCTTACAAATTTATTTACATATATTTTCTAATCTGAAAATGAGATCATGGTTCATGTTATCAAATGTTATAACTATGCAATAGTATGCGTAACTAAGAATTCGTAGAAGTATTTTCTTGGTAAAGAATGATAAAAATTACTTCTGAACTTCATGTACCTATATTATTTGTTGAATTTCCTTTCAAAAAAATATTGTTTGTTGAATTTATTATGATATTAACATATTGTCATGTTCTTTGTGAAACATTATTGATTGATAAGAAAATTTTAGAAACTTGTCTAACATAAAACTAACTTAGATGAAAATTTTAAAGAAAATTTGTATGGAATATTGAAACCAATTTATCATAAACCACCAACGTCATTTACACACATGAAGATGAACTTACTTCAGTGTATTACATTACAAAATGCATTCTACATATGTCTTAAGAGTGACATTTCTTTCCCTACAAAATTTCTTACAAATTTATTTACATATATTTTCTAATCTGAAAATTAGATCATGGTTCATGTTATCAAATGTAATAACTATGCAATAATATGCATAACTACGAATTTGTAGAAGTATTTTCTTTGTAAAGAATAATAAAAATTACTTCTGAACTTCATGTACTTATATTATTTGTTGAATTTCCTTTTAAAAAAATATTGTTTGTTGAATTTATTATGATATTAAGATACATTAGCTAAGAAAAAAGTTTGGGAATTAACATGGAATAATATAAAAATACATTTATGCTTGTATAATTAAACCTGTCAATCTTAAAATAATCATCTGGCATTAAAGTTACCGTGATGAAGTTGAGAAAATTAACATTGACCAATTAGTGTGACATACTGCTGGAAAAAAAAAGTGCGACGCGTTTTCTCATAAAATCACTTATGTCTTTTGTATACATGTAGAATTGTAGATGCAATGATCTAAATAATTTTATTATTAAATGACTACAACATATCTTTAAGAATATAATTTCTTTTCCTAATCAAAATAATATAATTACATATAATTAATTTATGTAAATGTTAGATTTAAATATGTGATCATAATTCATGTTATATGAAATATGCATCAATCAAGAATTCATGAAATAATAACTTCTTCTTAAATATTAAAAAAATAATACTTATATGTGTAATATATTTATTTTCAGGTCATAAATCAAAAATGAACATTCATTATTATTTTCAGGTCACAAATCAAAAATGAACACTCATTACTAATTTTTAATTGATATTAGTTGCTCATGAGTTACAAACAAAATGAGTAACTTCAAACTTTTATGACAAAGCAACACATGAGTACATGTTTAAAAGTCATTGGTTTGTTTTGTTTAGATGGACACAGGATTACAAATGTCATACTCATAATGATTATACAATGACAAATGTCAAATCGTAGTTTCACCTCGGAACTTTTCTGCTTTTATATTATATATAAGATTAGTAGATTTAGTACACATTCATGCATGTAACTACTGCTTTAGGAAAAATTCCTAGCTCCACTGCCAATTCAACCGGCCATTTCTCAAACAACCATACCGTATGAACCAGAAAAACTTTGATGAAATATTATACTGCCATGTCTAAAATTCAATATATGCCTCAAACAACTATTTCAACATAACTAATTCTCGTGCAGTATTGCTAAGATACAATCACAAAGGCATGGAAGAAGCTGTTTAGAAGAAAAAAACTGATATTAACACCAAATTCCTACGTGTGTGTGTGTGTATATATATATATATATATATACACATACATAGTGACCTACTAGTCTAAACACATGCTATTATGCTTTTTTTACACGCAAGGACTCCTGTTCAGGGAGTGAAGTCATGCAAACATATGTGGACTGAATCAGGCATTTTGGCGAACTAATTCAACTAAATAGAGAAGAGAAAAAGAACAATGATTTCACCTATTGTGTTACCCATCAACTACTCCAAGGTCTAGAAGGTCCTTATACTTGCCCTTAAGAGCCACTGCCCAGTGAGATCTGCTAGATATAACCAAATCAGTCATGTTTACCACTATTCAAGTTTGTCAATGCCATTCCTTCAATAAAAAAAGTTTGTCAATGTCACAGTGGGCCTACTTCGTTGGACAGGACCTTGTTCTTGTATCTAATATGCAAACAAACAAACAAAGGAACCTCAATTAAAAAACTTCGTAAATTTTAGAAAGTGGAAGAGAAAATCCAATTAATGAAGTTTATATTGAGTTGCTGATGGATGAGGAAGAACAAAAAAATGTCAGTTCCATGAGAAAAACCACTGGGGACTCATTTGCAAAGGAGTATGTGTAGCAATAATTTGTTTAGAATGTCCTTGTACTTGCCCTTAAGAGCCATTTCACAGTAAGATCTGCTGGATATAACAAAATCAGTCATGTTTACCGCTGTTTAAGTTTGTCAATGCCACGATGGTCCCTAATTTGTTGGACAGAGCCTTGTTCTTGTATCCAATCTGCAAGCAAACAAACAAACAAAAGAACCGCAATAAAAAAAAAAAAAAAAAAAAAAAAAAAAAAAAAAAAAACTCTATAAATTTTAGAAAGTGGATGAGAAAACCCAATTAAAGAAGTTGATATTGAGTTGCTGATTGATGAGGAAGTACCAAACATAAAGGTCTGCAGGTAGTATATGTTACATGTGAAACTGAATTTTCAGAAACACCGCGGAACTAAAGTAGAGCAGGAGAAGTGCTCTGTTGCTTTTCAAAACCTTTTACCCCAACCACCAAGTGACCAACTTGCACCGAAACCTACAGGCCGTGGAAGTTGGATCCTGAGCCTCAACCATGGGGCAACATTTCAGTAGACACGTTGAAATAATGAAATGCAAGGGAGAGCATAACTGGACTTTCAGCTTCGATCACCCCTGACTTAGAAAAATATGTTTGCATAATTAAGACTATGCAGTCTAAATCAGAGAGCATGAAACTCATAAACAAATAACCCTGGTTCCATACAAAAACAATATCATGGAACAATTAAACAAACAGGAGCGATAAACACAGCTTGAAAACTTATCGGAGCCATAGATTTCGAGAATTCATCCCTCAGCAAAGTCAGTTCCGAAATTGACACAAATTACTCCAATTACATTCAGATTATCAAAAGTCCCAATCCTTTATTTACACGCAACCCATGAGATTTTAGTTGAACCCACATCTGGGAATCAAAATCGCTACAAGAACAAGCAAGTAAAAGATGAATAGTCGCCACAGTAACTGAAGAGAGCATACATGGTTTCTTTACTGAAAAAAGATCCAACAACAGCAATCTGAGGTTTCATAGACCACTGTTTAGTAACAACAGAGAGGGAACCTTCTACTGTTGCTTGAAAACAGTAACTATTCAATACCTTACCCATCTCCGAGCTGCTTCTAGTCGCCATTTCTGATGCCCTACGACATTAGATCGCAACTACCAGGACGACATAGCAACAAACAATGAACAGTTAGAAAAGCAACAACGTAAAAATCCCTCAACAGAATCACAAAGACTTAATGGCGCTAAACTGAGTAAGCAAAAAATAGCCAACCACAGTTTAGAAATCACCTAGCAAGAATCATTTAGCAAATGTTATGAACGAACCAGTATACTCCGTATTAAACTTGTAATAAAGAGACCCAATTCGACAATAGCTAGGGAAGACATGAAGAGTAATAAAAGAAAAGACTGAAACAGCCCAGAAGCAATTTGAAGAAATAGGAATGTCGTAATGACCACCCAGAACTCTAAATGCCAATCTCAGTACCTTATGTTGTTTCATCCAACGGTGCATAATCAATGGATCCAATGGCTCAAAAGACAAAGAGTCTGAACCCAAAGAGTCTCGTCATTCCAATAAAAAACATAATCAATGAGTAGCAAATCAGTGTATTTGAAATGACACCTTCCAGTGTGGACACAATGAGCTTCTTATAGCTAATTTGTGGAAGAAAACGAAAATGGAAGGTCGAATACATCAAATAGTTTTAACAACCCCAATTTTCTATGCTAGACAACCCCAAACATTATAAATTTAGAAAAACGATTCCCTCTTTAAATAGCAGAACTTTTTGAAAAGTCACACTGTAAAGCAACATCTTCGCTTTTGTTTTTCTTCCCTATCATCACAATTGATATGTGTGAAACCTTAGAGATAACATTACCACGCAGCAAACATCAGTATTCCCTCTGGGTTGAACGTATCCTCAACTCAGGGAAAGTAAATTTATTTGTCCTTAAAGTAACAGATGCGAAAGCAAAATCGATGATAATCACCATTCCAGAGTGCCTCTGATTCGGGCTTTGTATTGTGATTTTGACTCGAATTTTGTATTTTGACTCGGAAATTTTCAATTTTCAGCATTCCGAACCAGTCAAAGATAACCACCATTCCAGAGTGTCACATACACTTAAGGGGAGACAGATGCGGAGAAGGATACAAACACACAAATATGGATACATACTCCTACATATTATCAATACACAACAGAGTTCTAGCAAGTTCGACTTGAGCTTTGTAATTTCGCAGTGCTCAGCATATACTTTGTTTCAGGAGAAGGAGAGCTACAAGTCTTACCACGCGACGCATGAAACATACCAGACATGGGACATATACAAGAGTCTGTTACTTCTGATGATTGGAAGTTAATTAAGAGAAAATACATGGAGAATGTGGAAAGAGATCAGCACATATAAATTCAGGAAAGGGCTAAGTTAAGAAAGTCCAAAGATAGCACACTGAAAAAGTAACATCTAAAATCGAATCTGGGCACAATTTCAGGTTTCTGATTCAATGTTTTATTAGGGAATCAATTAAAAGTAGGATAAGATTTTTCTGTGTAAAAATAGAATACTTGAATGGCGAAAAAAGTTGATAAGCATTAGAAAAGAGATATCTCAGAGATTGAATAGGGTTGAAGACCACCATTCATACAGACAAAATGAACCTGTTTGGTTGGTGAGAAAGTGTAGGAAGAAAAAGGAAATCGTGAAGACCAGGATTGCTTTACAATCTTGTAAATCTCAGGTCACCAAATCCTACCATGTATGCAAATGCAAGCATGAGGTTTCACAAATGGTATAACTAATCAAACTTCACAAAATCAAGAAACCCCAAAAACAGCAAGAAGTTCACAATCAAGAATTCCCCCTTTTCTTTTCTCAAGAACCAAAGACATGTATGGAAAAGTGCTACATTGATATAGTGAAAGAAATTGTGATCCTAGATCGTCGAAGCACTTCACGGCCAAGTGATCAAATCTGCTTTTACTCGTCATCGTTTTCAAGCCTTCGATCTCTTAGAGCCATGAACATCGAGTTTCATCGATGTTATCATAAACATTGCATCGGAAAAATAAGAATCCCAACCTATTGAAACTCCTACTTCTGTAACTATCTTCCATATACTGCTCCATTTATGATTCATATTCATTAGCATGCTCACCAGGCTTCTGTAACTATCAATAACTTTCAATGTATAAATTCAGATGAAGCTTGATAAAAGAAAACAGAAGCAAAGACCGATGCAATCGTAGTCCATAATATGCCCATAAAGATATGTAGTCAGTTGACTCTTAAGCAATACTACTATTCAACCAGATTCACATGAGAGGCTCAGATCTATTTTGTGTAATTCTGACAGAGAACATACGACATCGCCATGGCTGCAACAACAGAGTTACCCCACCATAATGCGAGTCTGATCTAATAATCAGAGTCACCTGCTCAAGAAAATTCATCATCACAGCCTCATAGTAACATGAACAATTCCTAAGAATGAACAATACCACTAATCAAATAGGGGGAGGCAAGCCTCAGTCCGAAATTAAATACACAAAATTGTACCTTTAGAGTTGAGTACGACAGGAATCAGCGCTAATCATTACAGAGGACTCGTCCTCCTCGTCGGTAGCGGCGTTTGCTGGGAGGCACACGTCCTCCACCAGATCGACAGAGGAAGAAGAAGACGGAGGCGGCATCGAAGATAGACGCTTCGCCGAGAGAACAGAGACAAGAGGAATGAGAGAGAGAGGAGAGCTGTCTGGGAAAAAACCAGAGGCTTCTCTTCGAAGATCCTTCAGAAAGGTTATGCTCACCAGGAGCATTTGACTACGATAAATTACCGAAGGCGCAAAGGCTGAAATTGTGCACAACACAGAAGGAAAAAATCGGAAATCAGCAACACCACACAAGGCAGACAATAAGAGGGCCACCGTGTCAAAAGCAATGACATGGAGCCTACGTGGAAGACCAACTATCCGTTTGAATATAGGTAGATAGATAGATCCAATCCTTAATATCCGGAATGAGAAATACCTTAGGAGTCAATAAATTGAAGTAAGAACTAAAATTGAAAGCAGCCGAAGCAATACTACCATTCAATCAGATTTACATCAGAGGCTCAGATCTGTTTTGTGTGATCTGACAGAGAACAGACAACATCACCATGGCTGCAACAACAGAGTTACCCCGCCATAATGCGAGTCTGATCTCATAATCAGTCACCTGCTAAAGAAAATTCATCATCACAGCCTCAGAGTAAAATGAACAGCACCCAGAATGAACAATACCACGAATAAGTGATAAAGGAATGAACATTAGACGGGAAACGACGATAATATTAAACCAAAAAAATGATATTAAGGGAGTAAGTCAGTAAGGTTTTTGGATCATATATGGTGGGTGGGGTTTTTGAGTAGCCACAGATATATCCCAAGTTCTTACTGCAAATGAGGATTGTAAAAGCAAATTCCCCATTTCAGAATGGTCTACAATAAACCCAAAAGCATGTCACGAAAGCGAAAATTTGTGAGATGTAAGAGCCTGGAGACTCCATACCACCTGAAACCATGAATGGGCAGTGAGATGGACCACAGAGAATAGACCAAAAGTAGTAAAAAGCTGTGGTGTTTTAATTGATTAGATCTAGTAATACCACGTCTCATCAGCTTTCATAGTTTCTCTTGAGCAACCGTTCTACTATTAGTAGCAGCAACGTGGTAATGACTTTTTAGGTTGGGAGTTGTAGGTAAGTGCAGAAATACGAACTTGTATCGGCTTTTTTAGCGTTATCTATTTTGAGTAGATAGTTTCAACATTAGAAGAAGTTATGTACAACTCCTATAACCATACTCAAGTCAGGAGTTGTTGCTAAGATGTTAACTAAAACTAAAAGAAATAGTCTACACACTTATAATAGAGTACCTAAAAACAGTGCAGAAGGTTTCCCAGGCACGACATAAACTTGGGGTGGAATTGTACGCAAATGAAGTATGGATGGCCAGAAATTTCAATGATCTGCACAGAGAAGAAAATCAGAACTGAGAACAGCTCGAGAATGAAATCACTATAGGTTATACATGTTCTACCACTGACACCACATTACAAGCATACTTGCTTCCATCCGTTGACCACTTTCATCTCTTCCCACAAATAATAGACCAGCACTTTCAAGTTGTGAAATCACATCAGGATTAACCTGCAGCACACGAACAAATAATTGCTATCCGCTTAAAATATTCCAATTCTGGTTACAACTTCGTAGATCTCAATGAATAAAACAAGATAACAAAATGCACTTACTTCATCCACAAAGTGTGCATTGCCATACCTGTGAATGATTCCAAGGCAGGTATATAAAATGGGTAGTCTGAGGTACAGTGGTCCCAAAAATAACATCATTGAGGGAAACGAACAATGTGCGATCACGCATTTTTATGTAATTTTCCAGACTAAGAAAAGTATGAACATTTCAATAAGAACTCAAGTGATTTAGGCCCTTACAGCTTTGCAGACTTGCAGGCAGTAACCTTGAAGTATGTTCTCCTTGAACCCAGGCGCATTGTTCCTCCCATAGGAGTTTTTGAGCCCTACCAGAACAGAAAATTGCCGAGTTAATTCTCACACGATGAATACATCAACTATTAGCCAAATATGAAAATAGCAATAGTTACCTCTGGCATAAAAAAGACACATGGATGCGTAGTATCAGGATTGAACTCAGTGCTGTTTGCATCGTGCCATCCAAGAACATATTGTGCAAACTCAATGACTGTAATTTCCATCCCCAGACAAATGCCCAGGTAAGGAATCTTGTTTTCTCGAGCATACTTCGCTGCAAGAATTTTTCCTTTCACTCCTGTCACCAAATCCCCCTGGGAGAAGAACGCCATCCGCACTCTGCCAAGAAAATTTTACTCAGAACATCAATGGAGCAGTGGCACTAAGTTTTGGTAAAATGTGGATTTAACTTGTGTCAGATTAGTTAAGAATTGGCCTTACCTTCAAAAGGTCCCAAACAGCTTTATGAGCAACAGGGTCCTACAAGGAAGAAAATAAGTCTAAGAAATGTCCATATTACACAGTTTTAAGAGCACAAAGACTAATGATGATAGTTACCTCTTTTGCTGTTGCATCTTCCAGTTTTAAGCCTACTTTTGTATTGAATCAAAAAGTAATGAGTGAGCCTTCAGCTTCTCTGAAAGGATGACGAGATTTCTGTCTCGATGTTGGATAGATCTTTTCATTTCAGTAGTAGAATCCTGACAGTCAAAAGTACCCCATGATCTTGAAGTGAGAAATTAATCCGAGCTTACATAAAAAGCACTGTAAATACCATCCATTGCAACAGCAAAAGTGGCCTAATCACTACTACTTATGAGGTTTCTTGCACAAGTTTATCTATCCCAGGGATGGTGTAGCTTAATCCGAGATCAACTCTACTCTATTCCAGAGACAAGATGATCAAAAGTGGCCTAGTCACTACTACTTATGAGGTTTCTTTGATGGGTGCCCCTTTTTCCTTCAATTTGCTCAGTCAGTAATGTACTGCCCACGGGGCAGTTGGGGATTGTCGAGGGGGTCATACATTAATAACACATAACAGTCACCTATACGGCTCCTGACAACAACTATCATTTAAAGGAATCATAAAACGAAACCCCTACACTTGTACATGTGATTAGATCTTTAAGGGTTGAATAATGATGAGAAACGGAATGGGATACCAAGGGAAAACAATGTTGATTCGCCACAAACCACCTTGTCTAAAACAAAGTACTTTGCTTCATAGTTAAAAGCAGTAATCTTCCTAATCTTCTGTAAATATCATAGATTATATACCTCTGAAGCTAAACTTTCTGGGCTAAAATCTTGCCCTTGTCAATAGCCGGTTTATATACCGGTACTATTAGACAAGGCATAAATATTAAACATCACCAGTTACCTGAATTCAAGTCAGCTAACAAGAACATAATCTTATCGGAGGGTAATCACCTCAGATCAGACACAACTAACAACCAGTTCCGGCAAGTACCTCTGATCTATTATCTCAAAAGGAATGTAGATACATGGGTCCTCTCAGGTTCATTTTTTAAGCCAATACCAGGGAGGGAAGTCAACATGTTATTACTAATATCTTCAGGTTGTGATTCTTTATTTCCAAAATTATTGAATCTAAATCTCTTAGCTCATGAAGATTATATTACAACAGCAACTAATTAACAGACTATATTATAATCATAGATTCATCATATGCACATAACTAAGAAGAAATGTTACCTATCTCCAACAGGCTTGATGAAGATCTGAAGGAGAGTCCCCTGCTCATCTCTATCCACCAATATCCCCAACTCTTCGCAATCCTTAATCTGCTCATCACTCAACACATCCCCAACCCTATTCTTCAGATTCCGGTAATAGGTTGGCGGTGGCGGTGGCGGTGGCGGCGGCGACGGCATAAACTCAAAACCACCGATCCCACTCCTTCGCCTCATTTCCCTCAACGTTCCGAAGATGTCTTCACTTGAAAGTGCCAAATGCTGCACTCCGGGACCATCATTGTGCTCCAGATACATCTGAAATTAACCACATCATCAGTAAGGAGAACCAATAACTGAAGTTAATATCCTCCTGAACTCAATTTCTAAATTTGTGTCATAATTAAACGCGCCGGTTTTACAAGAAATAGTTGAGCACACAATTTGTGAATGTCAGGCATGTCGACAACCAACGGTAAGGAGTATTTTAGTTCTAAGAAGTACCATATGTTTTTACCCCACCAATGTAGAATGAACTGAAGGAGATACGTTGACAGGAAGTGACAGATCATAGATGGGTAACTTTGGCAAGGGAACGAATAAGCATTGACAGGTGTCAGGGGTCAGGACTCCATGAAAAACAATTTCCCACTTCAATGTGTATTTACAACTGAATGAAATAAAAGGAATATTAACTGTGTAAGAAGCAACCAAATAGAAAGGTCTAGCAAAGAAGAAAACAACATCACTACAACAAATAAAAGTTAAATACTCGAATCGAGTACAAGTTAAGGACATTCACAGTCCTATACAAACCAAAAATTGGAAAAAAATAAATAAAAAATAAAACAATCCTATAGAAACCAAATCAACAGTAAGCCTATGAATCACCTGAGAAAAATTGTTCGAAGCACATCAATTACACACTGATATTTTTCTTCTACCAAATACAAAGAAGCAGTAGCACAGTCTGCATGATTAAATCAAAAAAATTATAAAATATACTACTGAAAGAAAATTACAGTTGAGCATATAAATATATACACAGTGATTAACGGAAGACACGGAAGAAGACAATTGGATCACCGAAAACCTGAAAATTCAAGCACCACCGAGGCAAACAGAAGTAGAATCCCAGATTATGAAAAGAAAAAATCCGCCGGAACTCGCACGGTGAAGGGCCGCCGGCGACACCGCAGAGAACGTTCGCCTCGTACACCCCGAACCCTGTCCCAACCCACATGCAGACTCGAAATTGGTAAAATAGGGGGAGGCAAGCCTCAATCTGAAATTAAATACACAAAATTGTACCTTTAGAGTTGAAGCCAACGGGAATCGACGCTAAATCATCACCGCCGTCATGGGTCTAGAAAGAAGCCTCACCGTCGTCGTAGGTAGCGGAGTCCGCCACCAGATAAACAGAGTAAGATGAAGACGGAGGCGGCATTGAACATAAATGCCTCTATCCACATCGCTGGAACCCCCATGTCCTAAAAACAAAGAACGAGCTTTGAGTTTAACTATTAAAGACTATGCTCTTAACACAATTCAAGAATCTCTCTGTCAACTAACTTGGTGTCGACTGATACAAATCAACTTGCTCGACTTGCTTCTTTCCATGAACTTGATCGCTCGTGACTCACAGTTTTTATTGAAGATCATAGCTTCAGATCATCTCTAGATCATCTCATCATTTCTCTTTTCTGTTTTTGGTTTGGACTAAAATGAACTTGGAGCCAAACTGATGACATGAAAGTATTTGTTTCAGTAGCCGTCCGATTGACTCTCCAAGTTCTAATCTTGACCGCTTGTTTTCATTTTATTAGAACGATGTCGTTTTGCTCATCTGTTAAGAGCAACGTTTATCTTCTCTTCTCCATTACGTGTCTTCTTCCTATTGGATGTTTTGGATTTTACAGCTAACGGCTATATATAAGACCGTTAGCTCATTTCCTTTTTCTTCGAGAATGAAAATCAATTTGCAGAGTTTTTCTTCTTCATTTTTGGTTCTTCTTTTCTTCTTCTTCTTCGATCTAAACCCTAGATCTCATTCATGATTTCGTTTTTCAATATGGTATCACAGCCAGGTTGCGCAGATCTGCTGTAGCTTCGGTTTATTCTCCATCATCATTGTTGAAGTCTGTTTCGCTAGGTTTTGACTTGGATCTGGTGTTCGAAGTTTGTGATTCATGTCGATTCACGATTCAACCGGTCATGGCTCTCACTCTCGAGCTTCGCAGGAAGGTATTGAGGCTGCTTCTCCTTTTTTTCTTCATAGCTCAGATAATCCTGGTGCTATTCTGGTTTCTGACAAATTGGATGGATCAAATTTTTATACATGGCATAAATCAATCATTGTTGCTCTTTGTGCTAAAAACAAGCTTGAATTTGTTGATGGCACCATTACAGAGCCTCTTCCTACTTCAGATATGTATGGCCTTTGGAGAAGGTGTGATAGTATGGTTATGTCTTCGCTTCTGAGTTCAATTTCAAAGGAGATAGTTAGCAGTGTGGTATGTAGATCTACTGCTAGAGAGATTTGGTTAGATCTCATTGAACGTTTTTCACAAGGAAATTTGCCAAGAATTTTTCAGTTAACTCAAATGATTTCTGCTTTGAGGCAAGAGAATAGGTCTGTCACAGTTTATTTCACACAATTGAAGAGTCTTTGGGATGAATTAGTCAATTATAAACCTAATCCTAGCTGCAGTTGTGGAGTTTTGTCTCAATGTCAATGTAACATTCTCACTCAATTGAGAAATTCTAAGGAACAAGAGAGAATCATGCAGTTCTTAAATGGTTTGAATGGTCATTTTGCATCAGTAAGAGATCAACTGTTGCTAACAGATCCTCTACCACCACTTAACTCAGTATTTGCCAAAATTATTCAGCAGGAGAGACAAATGGAATTACAGTCTCATAATGTTTTTCAGTCAAATAATCTAGCAATGTATGCTCAGTATGGTGATTCTCATTTGCAAATCCCTCAATCTCAACCTAAGTTTCCTATAGCTAATGATGTGCACAATCAACAATCCAGTGGTGGAATGTGCAAACAGCCAAGTGTGCAGACCTCTCCAACAACTTCTAATAGAACTGGAAAGCTTATTTGTCATCACTGTGGACATGAGGGACATGTCAAAGCAAAATGCTACAGGTTGATTGGATTTCCCCCTAATTTCAAATTCACTAAGTCTAGAGTGAATCATGCTGCTTCAGAAACTATTGTTGGGAAGGGTGATATTTCTTCTAATGCTGTTAATGCAGCAGGAAATCAGCTCACCAATACTCATTTACAGTATAATGTCACTCATCTTTATGGATCTTCTAGTTCCAGTCATGGTGGATACATGGATTCACCTTTGCAGTCACCTTCAAGCTCTACTGGTTCCACACATGGAACTCACCCTTTCATGGCAGGTATTATTAGCAGTTTTCAATCTGGTATGGTTTCTGAAAATATTCCATCAACTTCACGGATTGTGGACACAGGGGCCACTGATCATATGTGCTCAGATTTGAATTTCTTTGACTCAATTCATCCTGTGTCTAATACTTTTTTGCACTTGCCAAATGGAAAGTCTTCTGAAGTCACTCATATTGGGGTAGTCAAAGTCAATCCTTCTTTAACATTGCATCAAGTTCTGTATGTGCCATATTTTCAATTCAATCTCATTTCTGTTTCAAGGTTAACACAATATTATGATTGTGTTTTCAATTGTACTACAAATGACTGTTGGATCAAAGACAGTCATGATGTTGTTCTTGGAAAAGGGAAGAGGCAAGGAGGCCTATATATTTTGAACAATGATGTTTCACAAAATCAAATCTCTTCTTATGTTGTTCATAGTTCTCTTACTTAATCAGAACTTTGGCATCAAAGATTGGGTCATTTGTCTCATTCTAAGTTGCAGAATATGTCAGCTTCTTGGACAAGAATTTGAAGGGTACTGTCAATTTCATATGTGAAATATGTCCTCTGGCAAAGCAAAAGAAGCTTCTTTTTCCAAAATTAGGTCATATGACTAGTCAACTGTTTGAACTAGTGCACTGTGACACCTGGGGTCCATACAAAATCCCCACTCATCAAGGACACAAATATTTTTTGACACTTGTTGAAGATTCTAGTAGGACTACTTGGATCTATTTGATGAGTCATAAGTCAGATGTTGAACAGATCATTCCCACCTTTTTCAATATGAATTATACTCAGTTTCATGTTTTGATCAAGAGATTTAGAAGTGACAATGCACCTGAATTGGAGTTCGGAGTTATTCATGAGCATAGTTGTGTTGAAACACCTGAGCAGAATTCAGTGGCAGAAAGAAAACATCAACATTTGCTAAATGCTGCTAGAGCTATAAGATTTCAAATTGGCTTGCCAATTTCTTTTTGGGGTGATTGTGTGATGACTGCAGCCTACTTGATTAATAGAACACCTTCCCCTAAGCTCAATAATAAATCTCCTTATGAGCTTCTCTACAAAACTCCACCAGATTATACAGTATTGAAAGTGTTTGGCTGTTTATGCTTTGCTAGCACTTTGGTGCAAGGAAGAACTAAATTTGATGCAAGGGCAGTTAAGTGTGTTTTTGTTGGCTATGTGTTTGGAACAAAAGGGTACAAGGTTTATGATTTTCAAGACAAGAAGTTTTTCATTTCCAGAAATGTGATCTTTCATGAGCATGTATTTCCTTTTAAGGAAATACATACTTCTGCAGATGCCAGTTCTGGCATTGTGATTCCATTACCAGTCTTTGAAGAAGATTCTGCTTTCTCAGCTCCTCCTAATGAAGTTTCAATTGTTTCACCATCACCATCACCATCTTCAATACCTCCAAGTTACAGAGATGTTCTTCAATCTCCAGCAAGTGTTGCTGCTCCTAGAAACACTACTAGAGTGAGACATTCACCAAAATATTTACAAGATTATGAGGTGAGACATCCACATAAAGGACATACAGTGATCAGTTCACAATATCATCTTGGTACTTCTTTGGTTTTATCTGCAATATCAGGAGATACACATTTGGATTTGGTTAATTTTCACAGCCAGATTGAACCAGTTTCTTACAAGCAAGCTAGTCAATTTCCAGAATGGACAGTTGCCATGAAAGAAGAACTACAAGCTCTTGAGCAGAATCAGGCATGGGAATTGACAATTCTACCCCCAGGACAAAAAGTGATTGGCTGCAAATGGGTGTATAGAATCAAGTATAATTCAAATGGTACAATTGACAGACATAAGGCAAGATTGGTTGCAAAGGGCTATACTCAGACTGAAGGTATAGACTATTTTGAAACTTTTTCACCTGTTGCTAAGTTGGTTACTTTTAGAACAATGTTGGCTTTGGGTGCAGTTCATAATTGGCCACTGTTCCAACTTGATATTAATAATGCATTTCTTCATGGGAATCTTGATGAAGTGGTTTATATGAAAGTTCCAGAGGGATATTTTGAGTTGAAAGGTCTTGATCAAAATGTTTCTCAAGTGTGCAAGTTGACTAAATCTCTTTATGGCTTAAAACAAGCTTCTAGGCCATGGTTTCTCAAGTTCACAAATACTTTGCTATCTCTGGGTTTTCAGCATTGCAAATCAGATTACACACTTTTTATCAAGAACAACAGTTCTTCTATCATGTTTTTGCTGGTCTATGTGGATGACATCTTGCTGACATGATCTCACATCAAGGATCTCACAGACTTTAAGTGTGAACTTTCTCATTATTTCAAACTCAAAGATCTGGGAGATTTATCTTATTTTCTGGGTTTTGAAATCTCAAGAACTCCTCAGGGTATTTTTCTTTCTCAACAAAATTTTGCTATAGAGATTCTAGCTATTGCTGGTTATTTGGACTGCAAACCAGCTGCAACTCTTATGATTGCTTCAAGCAAACTCAGTATGCATAATGGAGATATTCTTGATGAATCAGCAGCTCTTGGATATAGAAAATTAGTTGGCAAACTTCTCTACTTATGCAATTCTAGACCTGATTTGTGTTTTTCTGTTCATAAGCTCAGTCAGTTCATCTCTCAGCCAACTAAGCAGCATTTGTCAGCAGCTCATCATGTATTGAGATATCTCAAAGGATCTGCAACTCAAGGTTTACATTTTTCAGCTCACTCTTCTTTTAAACTTATTGGTTACACAGATTCAGATTGGGCAGGGTGTGTTGATTGTAGAAGATCTACTTCTGGCTATTTTGACTTTTTGGGTCATTCTTTGATCTCTTGGAAATCCAAGAAACAAACTGTTGTTGCCAGAAGTTCTGCTGAAGCAGAATACAGAGGGTTAGCATTGCTGGGTTGTGAAATTCAGTGGTTATTATCTTTGTTTCAAGAATTGAAGGTGCATTTGGATTGTACTCCCATTATCTTCAGTGATAGTTCTTCTGCTATTCAGCTTGCCAGAAACCATGTCTATCATGAGAGAACCAAGCACATTGATCTGGACACTCATTTGATCAGAGATTTGGTTCTTCAGGAGTCTATTCTCTTCAACACATTTGTGCAGCAGATCAATTAGCAGACATCTTGACCAAACCCCTTGCTGCTCAGCAATTTCTTCATTACATGTCCAAGTTGACTCCAATGTGCACATTACATCAACTTGAGGGGGCGTATTGAAGATCATAGCTTCAGATCATCTCTAGATCATCTCATCATTTCTCTTTTCTGTTTTTGGTTTGGACTAAAATGAACTTGGAGCCAAACTGATGACATGAAACAATTTGTTTCAGTAGCCGTCCGATTGACTCTCCAAGTTCTAATCTTGACCGCTTGTTTTCATTTTATTAAAACGATGTCGTTTTGCTCATCTGTTAAGAGCAAAGTTTATCTTCTCTTCTCCATTATGTGTCTTCTTCCTATTGGATGTTTTGGATTTTACAGCTAACGGCCATATATAAGACCGTTAGCTCATTTCCTTTTCTTCGAGAATGAAAATCAATTTGCAGAGTTTTTCTTCTTCATTTCTGGTTCTTCTTTTCTTCTTCTTCTTCGATCTAAACCCTAGATCTCATTCATGATTTCGTTTTTCAATAGTTTTGCTTCGCCTTTGTTACCTTTGCCTCTTTAACTAAAGCTCAAATGTATAATTTAAACTATGTCCAATGATTATAGTGAATTAGAATGTGTTTTAGTACCGTCGTCTACCTACCACAAATTCATAGCCCTCCTCCTAAACCGAGCTATGAATTGAGTGCAGGTAAAAAACATATAGATGGAGTTTCCTATACTACATCACGACCCTAATGCTTAAATGGGGTTTCGGGTTACACAAACGGATGGCTTGATATAGAATTACAAACACATCAAACTAACTAACCCCCATCTCCACCATATCTGTCATGGAACATGATAAAACTCGAATCAAGAAAGACATTATTTTTATAAGATTCATACATTAAAAACAAGACATGCTTGTACATCCAACATACATATCATTTAGCATTTCTCAAACAGCCGCCAGACCAGACATGGAGCATTACGAGTATTAGGCTAGATAAACTCCAATAACGGAGCTGCTAAGTTCTAAGTGATAATCAACTAATTTGAGAATAGGCCAGTTGAAAGACCAATGCAAATTGAATAACATAAACTGACTAATAAATGTTTTTCTTAATCTCGTCCTGGACTTTTGATGTCAGAACTACTAAATTATATGAATGTGTTATTCTATACACAATTTGATGCAAACTATGAACTTCGCAAATCAGCAAAATAAAGAAGTAAGGGAGAAAGGCTTAAGTATGTATTACAACATTTAACCGTCTGAACAATGCAGCGGAATTGCTCCATGTGCAAAATGAAGTTCATATTAGTATCTCCATTAACTATCTCCAGTTCGTTCAAATCTGCAACCAAGAAATTGAAAACCCACTTTAATTTGCAAAAAAGAGATATAAGATAGACAAATCGAGTTCAACAATTAACATGAACACAGAGATGGAGTCCCACACAGTTCTCTTGTGTCAACAGCCTTTTCCCAGAACTTCTTTCTTCTTGATCTTATCCTATCTTCGTCGCTATCTTCAAAGCAACTATGACCCCCACCTGCCACAAAAGGGAAAAAGATTATAATAAATTTCACACCGATCGCCACTGTTAGAGAGAGAGAGGTATGGAGTTCGGTTTCTCACCATCGCCACTGTTAGAGAGCCAGCGAGATATCAGAGAAGGAGATCAACACCACCCAGAAAATAAGATAATTACAATCTAACAACATCTAAAACATATCAGGCCCCAAACGTTGGAAGGACCCACAAATTAATGTGACACTATCGACCTTCAACAGTGTCAGCCCTGTGAGTGCATCTTATCGTTCCCTTTTATGAAATGAAGACTTTGACTGCTGACCTATTCTTGTTCCCAGTGAGGAGCATTTTGACTAGATGACTCTCTTGATCAAAAGCTGAACTGATTTTGATGACATGCTTGAGTTAATCAGTTGGATCACCAAAGGTGAAAGGAATACTAAATTCTTCCATATTTCTGCTACCATTAGGAAAAGGAAAAACTGGATTCAATGCCTCAAAAATTTTGATGGCAACTGGGAGAATGACCCTGCAATTCTTGCTAAGAATGCTAAAGCCTTCTTTGAGAAATTGTATAGTAACTCCCATGATCCTGAGATTGATCATGAGAATGCTTGTGATGGAAGAACTTATGGTGTTATCAACACTGACATGAATAAAGTTCTCACTGCCCCTGTCACCATGAAGGAAATTAGTGATGTGGTGAAATCAATGAAACCTTTTAAAGCTCCTGGGAGTGATGGGTTTCATGCTTTCTTTTTTCAGAAATATTGGCATATCTTAGGGAAAGACTTGACTCTTTTTGTGCAAAGCTGTTTTGAGAACTGTACCATACCTCATGAGATAAACAAGACTCTTATCTGTCTTATCCCTAAGGTGGACAGACCTGTTCAAATGAGCCAATTCAGGCCCATAGGGCTCTGTAATGTCTCCTACAAAATTATCACCAAAATTGTGGTTGATAGACTTAGACCTATGATTGAGAGTTTGTTGAGTAATATGCAAAGCAGTTTTATTCCTGGCAGAACTACTATTGACAACATTATCATTGCCCAGGAAGTGCTTCATTCTGTTATTAATAGAAAAGAAAAAAAAGGTGATATGATTTTCATGATTGACCTGGAAAAGGCCTATGACAAACTTTCATGGTCCTTTCTTCATGATACACCGATATGTTATGGTTTTGACAATAAGCTTATCACTCTCATTATGAACTGTGTAACTACCACTTCCCTTTCTGTCCTTTGGAATGGCAAAAGATTAGAAGAATTTAAACCTGAGAGGGGTCTCAGACAGGGAGATACCCTCTCACCCTACCTTTTTGTGTTATGCATAGATAGGCTTTCTTCAATGATACAGAATCGAGTTGAGGATGGCACTTGGAGAGGTATAATATTCTCTCAAAAGGCCCACATATTTCTCATATTATGTTTGCTGATGATCTTATGTTCTTTGCTCAAGCTGACACCAAAGTTTGTAAAGTGATCATGGACACACTTATGGATTTTTGTGATGTGTCAGGACAATCTGTGAACTTGAAAAAATCCAAAATTTTTGTCTCTCCCAATGTCAGTAGACAATTGGCCAGAGAACTGAGTTTCCAAAGTGGCATTCCCTTAACTAACAATCAAGGAAAGTACCTTGGTACCCCCATGATTCATGGCAAAGTCAAGGGAAGTGACTTTCAAGGGATCTTGGATAATCTTAATGTTAAGCTAGCTGGTTGGCAAGCTAAACACTTGTCTATTTTAGGAAGAGCTACTTTGATCAATGCTACCTTTATGAAAATACGGAGTAGGAGTATTATGTTTGAAGGTGAAAACCGTTTGGAACACTCAGCACATGAGATCTTTACTCTAAGATATTGATTGCGAGGACATTTTACAGATCAATCTTCCCCATGTTAGATCCCTGAAAAGTTATTTAGGGATCATAGTAGAACCAGTTCCTACACGGTAAGCTCGTGGGTATGATATTGCGGTGAAAGTGGCAGACTCGAAAGCATTAGCAGTGGGATATTTGGACCACACAGCAGGTGGTTTCAAGATTATGGGTTGTCAAAGTCCCGAAGAATGCGTTATATTTTGTGTGGAGAGCGCTAACAAATTAGCTAGCTACTGGGAATAACTTAAGAAGAAGGGGCTTACCGATTGAAAACAAATGCAGGACATGTGGCTTCTTGGATGAGACAGCTGGAGAAATCTTCTTACGATGTCCACGAGTTGTAGCAGTCTGGAGGTGCTTGTTCGTTTTTCTGAACTTCCCTCACTGGTGAAGTTCGCCAGTGGCTGGGTTGGCAAATTGAATAAAAAAAGATGTGTTAGCTTTCATACATAATTGTTACAGTTTTATGTTGTGTGGGTAGGTAGTTGCAATTACTAGTAACTTTGTGGTTAGGGCTATTATGTAATTAGTTCTTACTACGAGGACTAGCTTGCAATTTATCAGTTGATATAAATTCATGTATTGGTGAACATTTTCAATTGGAATGAAATTTTTTTTCCCTCTTTCATCTTCTCTCAAATTTGATATGGTATCAGAGCAAAATCACTCCGGTGATGTTCAATTCGTTGTCGCCGTTGGTCTCCGGCAAGTCTGAGGTCGTCGCTGTCATCATTCCTCTTCTCTGCACCTTCTGATTGATCTTCCGTCATGCCTCCTACAGAGGATTCAGTGTCGCATGGTGCTAGGCAGTTAAATCTCAGTTCGGCGTCGCCGTACTTTCTCAGTCACTCAGAATCTCCAGGTATCGTGCTCGTCTCTCAGGTTCTCACAGGCGAGAATTATAACACATGGAGCCATTCAATTTTGGTTGCGCTTAAAGCGAAGAATAAGTTAGGGTTTATTAATGGCTCTCTCTCTGAACCTGAAATTGATGATCCTTTACAAGAGTACTGGATTCGATGTGATAATATGGTGATATCATGGTTGCTTAATTCGGTTTCTAAGGAGATTTCAGCTAGCATTGTTTATCATGAAACTGCTATTGCCATTTGGAATGACCTGAAATCTAGATATTCACAGAAAAATTTACCTCGTATATTTCAATTGTCTACTGCAATTGCTGAGCTTAGACAAGGTGATCTAGGAGTTACTGCTTATTTTACAAAATTGAAGTCTCTGTGGGATGAAATGTCCAACTACAAGTCTATTCCTACCTGTGTTTATGGTGTTTTGAAGAATTGCAGTTGTTAAATTGTTAGTACTATCATGAAAAGCTATGAGCAAGACTGCATTCTCAAATTTCTTATGGGCCTCAATGAGAACTATACTACTGTGAGAGATCAGATACTTCTCACAGAGCCTCTACCAGATCTTCTGGCAATTTTCTCTAAAGTGGTTCAACATGAGAGGCAAACTGAAATCACAGGTCATAATGTCTCCAATTCTCACAATGTGGCATTGTTAGCTCATCAAACATCAACTTCTAATGAGCCAACTTCATTAGCAGCTCAAGTTTCTACTCAGTCACAGACTGCACACAAGTATAATGCCAAAAATAGACCTCAATGTACTTATTGTGGATGGCAAGGACATACAAGGGATAAATGCTACAAGCTTCATGGCTTTCCTCCTGGATTCAAGTTCAAGAAGTCTTATGGAAATTCTTCTCAGGGTTCATCTCAAGGGCAGCCTCCATTTCACACTGGTTCTAGAGTCAATAGTGTGCAAGGCTCTTCAAATATGTTGCAGGATCAACCACTTTCCAATTCAGGGGGCCAGGACAAAATTACTCTTACTCATAATGAGTGTGCTCAGCCTATGAAGTTGCTTGGAGATAAAATGCAGCTTTCATCTTCAAGTTCTGTTAGCTCTTATGGTTCTTCCCAGACTGCAGAAGGATTCTCTTCTGCAGATTCTCCCTTCACCACATCATTTTCGGGTATGGCCCAGTCTTACATATCTAGTTGAGTTGTTAATAATTTTGCATTTTCTTCTCTATTGACTGATGCGTCTTCTTCTTCACATTATTCCTGGATTTTGGATAGTGGTGCCACTGATCACATGTCATCTTCTTTGTCTCATTTTGAAACAGCCACCCCTATCACCAATGCCTATGTGCACCTCCCTAATGGTTTATCTGTTGTTGTGACACATATAGGTGTTGTCAAAATCAATCAACATTTGACTTTGACAAATGTCTTATGTGTTCCCTCTTTCAAGTTCAATTTGATCTCTATTTCCAAGTTGATTTCATCACTAAGTTGTTGTGTTCATTACTCTAATGATGGATGCATTATTCAAGATCAAAATAATAATCATGTGTTGGGCAAAGGAGTTAAGAAAGATGGTTTATATCTTCTCATGTCTTCTCCTCCTACTGTTTCTTGCAATTCTGTGATCAGTCCTGTCATCTGGCATCACAGGTTAGGTCATTTACCTGACCATAAACTGCAAATGGTAGTTCCTCAATTGAAAGAAAAGCCTCTAAATACATCTCCTTGTGACACATGTCATCTTGCTAAGAAGAAAAGCTTCCTTTCCCTGTTTTCACCTCTGTTTCTCCTGCTGTTTTCCACTTAATTCATTGTGACACTTGGGGACCTTATAAGGTCATGTCTCATGGGGGGTATAGATACTTTCTTACCATTGTAGATGGTTTCAGTAGAGCTACTTGGGTCTATCTAATGAGATCCAAGACTGAAGTCTCTACTCTCTTACCAGCTTTCCATACTTTAATTCAAACTCAATTTGGAAATCACATTAAAGTCATTAGAACTGACAATGCACCTGAATATGAATTGCATGAGTTCTTTGCCAAACATGGCATTCTACATCAACACTCTTGTGTGGAAACTCCTCAACAGAATTCAATTGTTGAAAGAAAACATCAGCATTTGCTAAATGTCTCAAGGGCTCTTAGATTTCAATCTCATGCTCCATTGTCTTTGTGGGGAGAATGTGTGTTGACTGCAGCCTATCTCATTAATAGAACACCTTCTGCCTCTTTGCATCACAAAACTCCATATGAATTGTTATATGGTGTTGCTCCCTCTTATGATCATTTGAAATCTTTTGGTTGCCTTTGCTATGTCTCTACTCTTCTTCAAGGAAGAAATAAATTTTCTCCTAGAGCCACAAAGTGTGCTTTTGTTGGTTACCCTTTTGGGGTCAAAGGTTACAAGGTCTATAATCTAGACACACACACACCATTACTGTTAGCAGAAATGTGATTTTTTATGAAGATGAATTTCCTTTTTCATGCTCCTCTCCTGCAATTTCTCTTCCTTCTCTGCCTGTTGCTATTAATTCTGCTGATTTAAATCACTCAGGAGACATGGTTACTTCTCTGGATCATGATTCTTCTTCTGTTTCTCCTTAATTTTTAACTAGCACAGTCTCTAATAATGCACCTGTTAGACACACCACTAGGTCTAGACATTTGCCATCTTATTTGCAGGATTATCAATTGAATGGCAAGACCTGCCATCTTGTTCATAGCACAGAGCATGATTTGGGTTCTTATTTGTCATATGAAAATGTCTCTACTGCACACAAGGCTCTGCTAGTTGCTACTTCTGCTGTCACTGAACCCAAGACTTATTAAGAAGCAGCTGCTTCTCCTCATTGGCAGCTAGCCATGCAACAAGAGCTGGATGCTCTTGTTAACAACAATACTTGGCATTTTGTTCACTTACCTCCCAATCACCATACTATTGGTTGTAAATGGATTTACAAAATCAAGCATCATTCAGATGGTAGTATTGAAAGTTATAAGGCAAGATTGGTGGCAAAGGGGTATACACAAACTGAGAGCTTAGATTACTTTGATACTTTCTCTCCAGTAACAAAATTAGCTACTGTTAAGTGTGTTCTGGTTGTAGCTGCAGTAAAAGATTGGCATCTCCTTCAATTGGATATTAATAATGCCTTTTTGAATGGAGATTTGAATGAGGATGTGTACATGGATGTACCTCCTGGTGTTATTCCTCGATCTTCTGATATGGTGTGTAAGCTAGATAAGTCTTTATATGGACTCAAGCAAGCTTCCAGGCAGTGGTTTGAGAAGTTTTCATCTACTCTTGTCTCTTTGGGTTTTGTTCAATCCAAAGCAGACTACACTTTGTTCACATTGCAAATTGGAGATTGCTTTGCTGCACTTTTAGTTTATGTTGATGATATTGTTCTTGCTGGGAACAAAATCTCTTTTCTGCAAGACCTTAAGAAAAAACTGCAGAGTCACTTTCAACTCAAA
Source organism: Linanthus parryae (assembly GCA_023055425.1). Lineage (NCBI taxonomy): Eukaryota > Viridiplantae > Streptophyta > Magnoliopsida > Ericales > Polemoniaceae > Linanthus > Linanthus parryae. The sequence continues at coordinate 45,780,187 of JALGPY010000010.1, read as the reverse complement.
GATCTGGGTAATTTGAGTTTTTTTTTGGGCTTTGAAGGTTATAGAACTCCTGAAGGCATCTCTCTTTCTCAGAGAAAATTTGCTCTTGATGTTCTTCAAGACACTGGGTTTCTGGGCTGCAAGCCCGCATCCACTCCCATGGAATCTAATTGCAATATTAGTGCTGAATCTGGAGATTTATTGGATGCTGCTGATATTACTTCATATAGAAAGCTTATTGGAAGACTTCTCTATCTCTGTAATACTAGACCTGACCTTACCTATGCAGTTCATAGGCTTGGTAAGTATGTCTCTAGCCCCAGAACTTCTCATATGGATGCTGCTCACAGGGTGCTGAGATATCTCAAAACAACTCCAGGTCGAGGCATTTATTTTGCTAAGTCTTCATCTCTTTCTCTTAAAGCTTTTTCTGATTCAGACTGGGCTACCTTTCCTGATACAAGAAAATCTACTACTGGTTATCTTGTTTATTTGGGTGATTCTTTAATCTCTTGGAGATCCAAGAAGCAAGACATTGTTTCTAGAAGTTCTGCAGAAGCTGAATACAGGAGCATGGCTGCAACTTCTTGTGAAGTGAAATGGTTGGAGTTTATTCTTCATGATCTGCATATTGATCAGTCTTCTGTTCCAGTTCTGTATTCTGATAGCAACTCTGCTATTCACATTGCCAATAATCCAGTCTTCCATGACAGAACCACACACATTGAGCTTGATTGTCATTTAATCAGAGATAAATTGGTGGCTGGTGAGTTGAAGCTTCTCCATGTTAATTCCAAACATCAGCTGGCAGATATTCTCACCAAGCCTCTGGGTTGTGCTACTTTTCAATTTCTGCTTGCTAAGTTGGGAGTAAACAATGTTTACTCTCCAACTTAAGGGGGCATGCTAGCTTTCATACATAATTGTTACAGTTTTATGTTGTGTGGGTAGGTAGTTGCAATTATTAGTAACTTTGTGGTTAGGGCTATTATGTAATTAGTTCTTACTACGAGGACTAGCTTGCAATTTATCAGTCGATATAAATTCATGTATTGGTGAACATTTTCAATTGGAATGAAAATTTATTTTTCCCTCTTTCATCTTCTCTCAAATTTGATAAGATGAAGATTTGAGGTTGTTATTCACTACCCTTCACACGTTGTGGCTTTCACGGTATAATCTCAGTTTTAGTTACCTAAGCTCCGATCCTCATCGGGAGGTGCAACTTATTTTGGATCGTGAAGATGAGCTCAACAAAATCAAGGATGGCAGAGGTATTCCATCAACAATGAAAAAGAGCATTTCTAAATGTTCAGCTCCGGTGTCTCCAAGATTTAAAATTGAATTTTGACGGCACGTGGAATGTTACATCCGGATGTTCTAATGCCTAGGAACGAAGTATGAGTTATTTTGGCGGCATGTTCGTACTCTACAACGCATTGTCTCTCAGCCAAACAAGCCGAAATAAAGGCAGACAATTGTGTAGTCGATTTGGCGATTAAACAATACTGTCACGTTGTTCTTGAAGTTGATGCTAATTAAAGTACTAATGCAGGAGATTCAAGAGCGGAGAGTGGAAAAATTGGCAGCAGACATAACAACTGAGGTCGAAGATGAGATAAACTTGGTGGAAAAAATGGCAGCTTCACGTTTGGGAGTGCAAAAATGTGGCGCATGCTCTCGTTGCCAACCATAGAAATGATGCTGATATGATAGAAAAGTCAGATGAGCTTCCTTCATTGATTTTAGATTAAGCTATGAAAGATGTAACCAAAGCATGTTTCCACCGTACTGGCTTGTACTTCCTCTGTTCTCTGTCTATCTTCACAGTTTTTATTTTACCACTATTCACTGGATCACTCTGATTAAGTGATTTGATTAGTAAAAGGATGCAATAATTTGATAGTCATTGCATGATGTTGTAGAATAAACTTCACTCTACAACACCAGGAAAAATTACTAAAAAAAAAAATCATCGATTTGCTGTACAAATCCTTGGGTTAAAGTGACCCGATCACGGAAGAAAAAGTCAAACTGTAAAGATAGGTAGAGAACAGGGAGGAAGTAGTATATTTATTTTCCTAATAATAATAATAATAATAATAATAATAATAATAATAATAATAATAATAATAATAATAATAATAATAATAATAATAATAATAATAATAATAATAATAATAATAATAATAATAACAACCCGGGTCTTTCACACTCACCTTTGAACCATCGAGGGGCAAATTGCAATTAACAAAAAAAGGGAGTTGCCGACTTACGGGTGCCTTTACAGTAAACCGGCATCATAGTGGAATTAGGCACTCCAGGGTCTCACAAAGAATACAAGTTGGCAACCCTCTATATATATAAATAGAGTGTTGGGCATTCGATTGATGAATCATAATTTATTCTTCTAAGTTGTAACTAGTGCTGTCAATTTGGCAATGACGAGTTTTACGAGTACTGTCAATCAGAAATCAAACCCTAACTACTATGATGGGGATCGAGTTACTACTGATAGGAATAGTATTATTACTATTAGTAGAAAAAGGGGGAGATCTATTGAGAGAGACGACATTGGGGGGGCTGAATTGACGAGTTATGGTGGGACGAACGGAGAAGTGTATAATCCCCCCTTTAAGCTGATGAAGGAGGTTGATGTTGACAAAAACAGTGTTGAGTATCAGCGCCTCTCCTGGGATGCTCTCAGGAAGAGCATTAATGGGCTTATCAATAAGCTCAACTCAACCAACATAAAGAACATCATCCCGGAGCTGCTCTCCGAGAATCTCGTAAGGGGTAGAGGCTTATTTTGTTCATCATGTATGAAATCACAGACGGCATCTCCGGGTTTAACTCAGGTCTTGGCCGCTTTAATTGCGGTGGTGAACGCTAAATTCCCTCGTATCGGTGAACTCTTGTTGAGGAGGACTGTTCTGCAGTTGAGACGTTCGTACAAACGCAACGACAAACCTCAACTAGTTGCCTCCGTCAAGATGATTGCACATCTTGTCAATCACCGAGTTGCTCATGAGCTAGTCGCTTTAGAGCTCCTTACCCTATTGTTGGAGAAACCAACCGATGATGGCGTCGAGGTTGCCGTTGGGTTTGTAACCGAATGTGGCTCCATGCTTGAAGACCTATGCCCCCGTGGGATGATTGGAATTTTTGAGCGTTTCAGAGGTATACTCCACGAAGGTCAATTGCAGAAAAGGGTTCAGTTTCTTATTGAAGGCCTCTTTGCAATCAGGAAGTCCGAATTTCTGGGATACCCTGCTGTTCCTCCAGAGCTTGACCTTGTTGAGCACGAAAATCAGCTAACTCACGAAATATCTCTCTTTCAGGACGTAGAAGAACTAGATCCTGAAAGCGATTTGGATATTTTCAAGCCCAATCCCCGATTTTTAGACGATGAGAAACGGTATGAACAACTGAAGAAAGCCACACTTGGTGGTGGTGCTCAAGATTCTGATTCTGAGGAGGACGGCCTCCAAGCTGATTCATCCAATGTTTCTGTCTCAGACCATTCTGAAAAAGAAGACTGCCCGTCCCTGCAAATTAATGGTGAAACTGAGACGACGGAGCTTGCGAAACTTCGCAGAACAATTTATTTAACCATCATGTCTGGTCTAGATTCTGAGGAAACTGGTCACAAGTTACTGAGCATCAAAATGTGGCCTGGTCAGGCTCTGGAAGTGTGCATAATGCTGCTCGAGTGCTGTATTCAAGAGAGAACTTACCTCCGCTACTATGGCCTTTTGGGACAGCGCTTATGCCTGATTAACCAGGTTTACCAGAATCATTTTGAGTCATGCTTCGTGCAGCAATACTCTATGATTCATCGCCTTGAGACAAACAAACTGCGCAATGTCGCAAAGTTCTTTGCTCATTTGCTAGGGACCGATGCTCTCCCTTGGCATGCATTGGCCTATATCCGTCTGACAGACACTACTTCATCCTCACGCATCTTCATCAAGATCCTCTTCCAGGAGCTGGCGGAGCACCTTGGCATCGGCTTGCTGAACCAGCGCCTCAGTGACTCGTTTGAGAATATTTTCCCAAGAGACAACCCTAAAGACACGCGGTTTGCAATCAACTTCTTCACCTCCATTGGTTTGGGAGGTCTCACAAAGAATTTACGCGAGTACCTGAAAAACATGCAGCGTCAGCCATGAATGAAACTATGATTTCAGGTTCAAGTCGTGATCACGGGTCTTATTCAACCTCTTCTGCTGATCAGAGATAGAGAGACAGAGAAAGCATATCAACAGAGTTTAAGTTGGCATTTCTCTGTACTATGTCCAACTTTTTATTCATTTTATGAAGTGAAGGTTTAACTTAATTTTGCAAAGTGGCATTTACCTTACTCTTGTTTATTCTCTGTGGAATGGAACATAAATTTTGCTGAGCGGTTCACTATCTGTTTAGAGTGTTTATGTTTGTGCCTTAGAGGAAGTTTACTTTTGTTCTAAAAGCAATTTGAAGCAACTACGTCTTTCCCCTTATAGTAGATCTATTTATGCCTTGGGAAACCCCATCCACTGTCACCTTAGTTCACTTGAAAACTTGTCATTATCCAGGTTTTGCCTTCATAGTAGGCATCCATCATCGAGTCTATCGAATGCTGATTGTGGAGGATATAGCATTTCTGCTACGATTGTAGATTTTGTAGCAGGGTATCTCATTGGCTATGTGAATACCGGTTTATAGTTCATAGATGCATGAAAATTGACTACGTTATATATTATATATAGTTTGTCTGCATTTTCTTTAGTTAGTCTGCCCTTCAACTGTTGGACAATGCTAAAACAGACTTTTTGAAAGATGCTCTAATCGGGGAAGTACTTAAAAACGCGGCCTGCGACTTCGACATCCAAACGGCACAGAACCAGTGGGTGAAAAGCTATTTGATGAATAAAATATCTTCGGCTGCTTAAGATGCCAAAGTATGATTGCTGACGTTTCAAAGGCCATGAGGGCTAAGGTGAAAGGTACCCACTGGACACCAAACAATCCAGTGGGTGAAAAGCTATTTGCTGAAATAAATAACTTGCACTCCTTAAGATGCCAACATATGAATGCTGATTGTTCGTTAACCCTCTTGAACCCGAACAATCCAGTGAGTCAAAAGCTATTTTCTGAATAAAATATTTTTGACTGCTTAAGATGCCAGCATTTGAATGCTGACTGTCCGTTAACCCTCTGAATCCTGAACAATCCAGTTGGTGAAAAGCTATTTTCCGAACAAACACTGACCGTCGGATGAGACACTACCAGCTGATGGAAGTGAGTATGAGGGTTTGAAAATTCAAAACTCCTTCCTACCTCCATAAAATCACTCAACACTTCTCTCTCTGTCCTTCGTACTCTTTCTCTTTCTCTCGAATCTGGTCCATTGTTGCTTTCTCTACAGAGATGACGAATAGGGTCAGATCAACTTTGGGGTTTCGGTAGTGGATAACTGATGGATAAGGATGGCAGCGGCTGCGGCGCCTCTGTTCCATCTCTCAGGTGAAAACATCTATCTTACCTTCTATGGCGCTTTCATTTTTTCATCTATTCCTTCATCAATCGACCCCTGATTTGTGTTGTTGCAGCTGCTGTTGTTTTAGGTGCTGCTGTTGTTCCATCTCAGTATGCATTAGGGCTTGATTTGGGCTTCATTTAACTTTATTGGAGCAACCCCCTTCCACTCACCTGTAAAATGCTTCCATACATCATTAGTGAGGTACAAATTTGTGATTTATGATGCTTAGCCATTTAGTTATTCAGCTTCTTGCATTCATGTGTTCTTTGCTGGTGCACTTCATTCAAATTATTGCTAGCTTTAGTCTTCAGGCATATCTTGCTAATTAATCTGGATTTACCCTTAGAGACACACTGACTACTAGGTTTGATAGAGAAGCGGAAATTCTGAGTATTGTGGCCAATTGCACTATGTTGTTTCTGCTTTGCCAATATTTCAAGTGAATACAAAGCGGACTGTTTTTTATAATCAACCAACATTTCCATTGTGATTCGTGAATTCACTGGATTTAATGTTAGATCAGGGAGTTCTTGATTCTTAAAGCCTCAAAGAAAAAACCTGTTTTAAGTTACTGGCTGCCTACATTCATTCAATGGGAGATTTTATAATTTGATTGTAAATTGTATTGGCCAGCTATCTAAAACTGTTAAACAGAAACCATTATATTCTTAAGCCCTTTCCCTTAGTTGTTTGTTGCCTCAAAACAGAGTCTGAGGCGAATCAGTGTTTTAATCCTCTTAGTGCAATGACCTGAATGTATGTAGCTTACTAAATATCCTACCAAATGATTTGTCCATATGTTGTTAAACACGGGCATCAAGTTATAACCTGATTAGCATCAAATTAAGTTACATTAAGATGTGTTATACTCAACAACTCAGGAGCAGTTGAAGCATATTCAGAGGTTCCTGGGTTTCAATTCCGAAAGTTCGACTATTTTGCAAAACATAATTAAACTCAAACATGTGATGGTAAGTGGTTCTCAGAGAGAGATCAGTAAGATCGAGTCAGTAGGAACATGTGATGCAATCCCCGATACAACTAACAACAACAATTGGATCGAAAAATTGAAAACGAAAAGATTTAAAAATTGAGACCAATTCAATTAAGGGATGTAGTAGAGGAGAGAGTACACTTACATGACATATGCGGCATTGAGGAAACTCGGAGGACACCACCGCCGATATTCCACCAACTGGTGCCGTTGGTGGCACCGCAATTGTGGACAAATCTGTTGGGGGCAATTAATAGGTTATTTTTTCTTCTTCACTAAGCTTACATGCTAGGAAGAAAAGACAGGATGAATTTTTTTCTTTCAGACCATCTAACTGGAGTGAATTAGGTATCATGTCTCCAGATCAAAAATCTCATGGGGTCCCGTTTCACGATAGAGGCCAGGTTATCTTAAAACTGTTTGGTTTATAATTTGTTGTTTATTGCTATGGATATTCTGTTTGTTGCTATGCTTATCGTTGAAAACCTTTGAAGGTTTGAGAGAACAAACAAGTGAGACAGAGCTCTCTGAATGAAGAAGACGATACAAAATGAAACGGCGTAAATTAGGTTTTCCATTAGTGAAGGGGCTTTATATACAAGGATCTGGACCGTTCGATTATGACCGTTCGATGATCAGCTCTTCATATTCTAAGTGAATGAACCTTCTAGTTTGAGTAGCATTACAAAACAGTCCTATACGACGTATTGGATCACATAGCTGAGTAGGCTTCACTAAATGGGCTTTGGGCTTCTGTGCTGCTGGTCCGTTAATACCTCCCCTCAAACTGATGGTGGAGATTGCACCATGAGTTTGGATCGAAGCTCAAAAAATTGTGGTGTTGTGAGGCCTTTTGTGAAAATGTCAGCTAGCTAACCTGCACTAGAAACATGAGAAACCATGAGTTGTTTGCGAAGAACTTGTTCATTAATGTAATGATAGTCAATGTCTATGTGTTTGGTACGAGATTGCAAAACTGGGTTGTGTGCCATGGCGATAGCAGATTTGCTGTCGCACCATATTTGGGGTGCTTGTGGAAGACAAAGATGAAGGTCTCTAAAGAGAAATTTGAACCAAGTAAGGTCCGCAGCTGTAACAGCTAGGGCCCGGTACTCAGCTTCGGCTGTGGACCGGGAAACAGTGGGCTGTTTTCTAGCGGCCCAATGAACAGCATTGGGCCCAATAAAAATAGCAAAGCCCGTAGTACTACGTGTATCAGTTGGGTTACCGGCCCAATCTGAATCACAAAAAGCTTGAAGAGGTAAATAACCATTTTGATAGTATAAGCCAAATGTTTTGGTGCCTTATGAATATCTTAAAACACGTTTTGCACCAATTAAGTGAAGGTTAGTGGGAGTATGCATAAATTGGCAAAGATGATTAACTGCAAATGCTATATCGGGGCGAGAAGAAGTTAAGTATTGCAATGCACCAACTAGAGATCTAAACATAGTAGGATTTGCAAGAGGTGTCCCATCTAGAAAGTGAAATTTGCCTCCAATAGCTAATGGTGTAGGACAAGGTTTGCAAGTAGACATGTTGAATCTTTTTAACAAATCATGAACATACTTAGATTGATGAATGAATAATCCAGAATTAGTATATTTAATTTCTAAGCCAAGAAAATAAGTTAATCTTCCAAGATTGGTCATTTGAAATTCAGAATTTAAAGATTGAACAAGAAAAGAAATAAAGTTTGTATCATTACCTGTGACTATTATGTCATCAACATAAAGAAGGAGAAGAGTAACCTGCGAATTTTGATGTCGAATAAAAAGGCTGGAATCTGCAGTAGACGCATTAAAACCCAAAGAAAGCAAGAAGGAGGTAAACCTTTCAAACAAAGCTCGTGGAGCTTGTTTGAGACCATAAAGGGACTTGTTTAATTTGCATACATAATGTGGAACATTAGGATCAACAAAGCCTTGCGGTTGAGAAATATAAACTTTTTCTTTGAGAAATCCATGTAAAAAGGCGTTTTTAAGATCTAATTGTTGAAGAGGCCATTTAAAAGAAGCAGGTAAAGCTAATATTGTGCGGACAGTAGCATGTTTATTGACTGGACTGAAATTTTCATCAAAATCAATGCCAGGGGTTTGATGGAACCCCTTAGCAACAAGTCTTGCTTTATATCTAGCAACAGAACCATCTGGGTTGAACTTAGTTTTATAAACCCATTTAGTACCAACAATGTTAGCATTTGGGGGTTTTGGAACTAGAGTCCAAGTGTTTTGTTGTGTAAGACTAAGAAATTCATCAGTCATGGCATTTTTGCCATTGTGAATATTTCTTAGCTTATGTAAAGCATGTCGGATCAGAAAGGGGGGAGAGGGTGGATCAGAAATACCAGAAGTTGCAGCAAATCCAAGATTTTTATTCTTGAAGATGCCAGATTTGCTTCTGGTTTGCATGGAGTGACCAAGAGGTGCAGTAGGTTCAGTTTCTACTTCTGATGCCTGGCCTGAACTATCTGTGTGTATCTGTTCTTGAGATATCTGTTCTTGTGGTATCTGTTCTGTGATAGTAGGCTGCATTTCAGAAGCACTTGGGTTAACTGCAACCTCTGGTCTGCTCACTGTTGCATTATCCTCATTTCCAGTGGGAGTAAATAGAAAGGAATAAGTAGGCATGGAATTGTTAGAAAGAACCTGATCTGCAGAAGGAAACACATTAGTATCATTAGTTGTAGCATATGGAAACAAAGTTTCATCAAAGATGACATCTCTAGATAGATAGAACTTCTGTGTTGATTTGTCAAAGCACATATATCCCTTAGAATTTGTTGCATAACCCAGAAAAACACATTGTTTAGATTTAGGATCAAGTTTGGAAGTCATGTATGGTCTTAAACAAGGATAGCAAACACATCCAAAAACTTTTAGATGATCATAATTAAGTTTCTGTTTAAACAAAAGTTCCCATGGAGACTTAAAATTGGTTGTTTTTTAAGGCATGAGATTAATCAGATAAACAGCAGTAGTAAAAGCATGGTACCAAAAATACTTAGGCAAGGAAGCTTGTTGCATTAAAGTTACTGCAGTATCTACTAAGTGTCTATGTTTTCTTTTAGAAATTCCATTTTGTTGTGGAGTGTGTGGACATGACTTTTCATGTGTGATTCCATTGTTAGCAAGAAAGGTTTGAAACACATACGACATATATCCACCACCTCCATCAGTTCTAAGTATGCGAATAAAAGTTCCATGCATTTTCTCAATTTGTGCTTTTAAGGTAGGAAAAACAGTTGCAAGATCAGATTTATGACATAAATGAAAAATCCAAGTAAACCTAGAATAGTCATCAATAAAGAGAACATAATATCTATAGCCATTGTAACTTTTGATATGAGAAGTCCCCCATACATCACTATGAATCAAATTCAAGGGAGCCGTAGCTCTAGAACTAGACAACTTGAAAGGCAGCTTAGACATTTTACCAGCTAAAAAAAATTGGCATGTAGAAGGAGAATGTTTTTCAGAAACAGGTATAGAAATAACTTTATGTAAAATATCATTTGTAGGGTGTCCAAGTCTTGAATGCCAAAGAGGATAAGTAATCTGTTTCCCAAGGTATGTAGCTGAAGTGGAAACTGGAATAGGACCAGTGTGTGTAGGATAAATAGGATAAAGACCATTTTGACTAACTCCTTGGTAAGGGATTTTCCCCGAAACCTTGTCCTGAATGGAAAAGGAATCAGAGTCAAATATAAATTTGCAGTTATTGTGTTTACACATTTTGTGAACAGATAACAAATGTGTTGATAGATTAGGAACATGTAAGGTATCTTTAAGTTTAAAAGAGTGAGTTGCAGTAGGTAAATGAGCAGTACCAATGTTAGATATAGGCAGAGTGTGCCCATTTCCCACATCAACTTGATCAGCACCAAGATAAGGTTCAGTAAGAGACAAATTCTTCACATTAGCAGTCATGTGACTGGATGCACCAGTATCAGAAAGCCAGTAGTCATAAGAGTAGGGCATAGTAGAGAAGGGAGTCTGAGAATTGGTTTCAACCATAGCAGAGAGATGTTCAGGCGGGGTTTTACCCTGATAAGAGTAATCCATTCTGTGGCAGCAGTCAATGGCAGAATGAAAGTCATACCCACAAATTTGACAGTTGTGTACAAGACGATCCGGCAGAGAGAACTATGTGTACACCGGAGGCAGAGAATAGAAAATGGCACAGGAAGTGTTGGGTTGTGTGTAGAGAGAGAGTAAGGCAATAGCACTGTATGAGAGAGAGACAGGGGTTTGGCAGAGCTTACGCGTATGTCTGGTTGTCCCCCTGTATGGAAGGTTTAATGATCATATATATAACAGAGAATGTGACCGTTGCAGTGTGGTTAATGCGCCCATCAATGGCGGCTTAATTAGCTTAACCACAACGACACGTTCGTCCGCGTATATAAGGACCGTTACAGCACGTTATCCGCGTATACCGGAACCGTTATGGGGTTGACCGGGTTTGACCGGTTTGACCGGGTTTATGGAGCTCGTGCCATAAATCTCTCAAAAGCAGTTACTAGGGGTCGCGCGCGGGCTTGGCTCGCACGCGACAGGACTTACTCTAGCCTCCAAACCACTAAGTCCCTACAAGTCCCGTGAGGTGGTATGCGAGGGCCCTGTCTCGCAGCCCCCACGTGGATCAGCACGGCTGGTGATCCAGTGTGTGTGGAGCACAGTATGGTGTGCTAGATGATTGCCACGTGGCTAAGATCTGTCTGTTCAGAAAGCACTATCTACATTAGCCCCTTTTCTGCGCGTAAAGACTCATAGCCGGATAGACTTCCATGCGCAGGAACCAACGTACGCGTCGCCGCCACGCACCAATTCAAATATGTGCAGATTCAGCCCCCGTGCGTGCCATTATGACCTAAACCCCTAGAGTCGTGTCGTCTGGTATTTTAGGGTTTTAGGCGTGACGTCAGCTTGTCCTGTGATTGCGCGATTCGACGGTGACGGTTGCGATTCGACTACTGAAAGGACGCAACCCTTCATTGTTTTTGGATAAATACTCTGTGCTCTCCATTGTTTTAAAGTATCACTTCTTTCTCTTAAAGTGAATGATACCCAGAAGTCTTCAAGAGCAGATTCAGATAATCAATCATCAGTTTTCTCTTGTCAATCGTCTTCTTCAACTGTGCGCATCCAAGCAAACTTTACCAAAACAAGGTTGGCCTTGTTCAATTTTGTTTAATGTACTGATATATGCTTTGAACTGTGTTGGATCTGCAAACCCATGATTCTCTGAAACATATTATCCACTGAAAATTATGAAGGAGACCCTGATCTTTGAATCAAAGTTTGATTTATTCCCCATATTCCAAGGGTTTTGAATGTAGGGTTTCTGAAATCCCCAATAATGCAAACGATTCTGAACTTCAATCTCCAAGATTGACACCGGACTGTTCATCTTTCTTCCAATAAATCTTCGTATGCCTTGAACTGAATCTTGAAATTCAAACTAAAGTATGTGTATTTCTCCCCCCTTTTTTCTTGCTTTTCCGCAGGAATGGCAAAGACAAAAGGAACCAAACCTATTAAGGAGGTCGAAGAAATACCTGATCTCCCCTAGTCCTTATGGCGAAAAGCCCCCTATCTGGGTGGCAAAGACTTTTACCATGCTAGGGTTAAGGTGAAGAACCTGCCAATCCTTGTCCCTGCTGAAGAATTGCAAACGTTGACCCCTCCAGTTAACTCGGCCATGCTCGAATTGATCGATTCCAAGGACGTGGTTCGATTGGGATTCGAAAATGTGTACTTCCCGTACATTGCGATTTCCACTCAAACGTTTGTTCAGAAATTGGACTTTATGGATGAGTGGATTGACCATGTTCTGACCAATCATGCCATTACTCTAAACGATGCTGGCATATACTTCGCAGTCCGTGCTATGAAGGGTGCTGCCGTGAAGCTGGATCAGTCCATGCTTCTAAACATTCTCTCGCGTCACTCGCCTGCGACCCATACGTTCCATTTTGCTGATTTCGAGGCCGCCCCCACTCTTTAAGATGTGCATATGCTGTATGATATGTCCCGTGTGGGTGAGGTGGATCCTTTGAGTCCCTTGAGAACTGATGCAGAGATTGCTTTGTACAAGCAGATGGAGGAGTGCTTGTCAGAGGTGAAGAAAATTTCCACCCGGTGGACTCCTACAGTTGTTCTTCCCGACTTGCAGTTGGTTGACACATCTGCGAAGAACACTTGGAACAAGTGGGTGCAATACTTCTTTCGTGATTATGCGAACAGCAGTATCACCAAGAAGCTTCTGAGCCGAAACCCGAAGGCTAAAAACTATGTGAATGGCAAGGGTTATCACTTGACCCTATGCGCTTTTCTCTGTCCCTGGCTGTCGAGGTATTTAATCGATGGCCACCCGCATGATGGGGTCTTCTATCATGTTCTTCCTCTTGCTGTGAAGCTAACTCTTGGTCAGAAGGTCGCACTTGGGCCTTTAGTCTTGGGCACTCTGTATCACAGACTAGATCAACTGGTCGTGGCAATCAAGGAATCGCGTGGTCGCCTTGACGTGCAGACCTACATCAACATTGCCTTCTTGACCATGTGGGTTTTCGAGCGATGGCCCTCTTATGCCCCTATTCCTTCTAGGCCCAGCAAATGGTGTCCCCCAGGTGCGGAGGAAGAACGCAATAGTGGCCGGGCTGCGAGATGGTTCGGAACTCACTTTCCTAAGTGCGTTTGGAGCCTGATATGCGACAATCGGGAAGAGTTTATAGCCAGAACTTATGCCACGCGCATTGAGAATGTGCGATGGTTCCCAAAACTGTATCCCCCCAAGGCTGTTGCTTTCTCAGAAGAGCTTCTTTTTTAGGGCGGGGAGCATTTCCACGAGCGCTATCGCGAATTCTTTTGCTGGTGTCTGAGAGGCTTTCTCCCTGCTCTTGCGGAGCATGTTCGTGAGCTCGCCCCTAGGTATGAGAGGATCACCGTGGACGTTGATCCTACTCGTGTTTCTCCCCAGTTTGGCTTTGATGCGGTGGCACCATCAATTTGGCCGCAGTCTATCATAAGAGGCTGCTACAAGCGGTTACTGTCTGGGGAGTGTAAAACAATCTTAAGGAGCAATCTTCCCTTCGAGCAACCCCCAGGTAACCGCGAAGGTGGCTTCTCCAGAAACTGGGTCGCTTACTGGAATACCCAGCAGACAAGGTTTGAGACGCAGTCGACCCCTCGGCCAAGCAGAGCTCCTGTGATCAAAAGGAATTCTTTCCCTTTTCGTCCCAACTGTAGCCTGGACGAGTCTGAATATGGATGCTATTCGTTGCTGGATCGCGAGAATCACATGTGCCCCTCCACCATCCTTGACGAAAAGATGGCTGCAGTTAAGAGAGGTGATTCACATGTCATCAGATACAGCGAAACTTTCGCCAAGGTAAACAATCTCTCTTGCATGTGCTAAGTTTCCTTATTCCGACATGTTGAAACTTCATGCTTCATTTTCTGCCGCAGTGCTATGTGAGGAGGTTCGCATCTGGTGAGCGCTCCAAATCGCTGGTCACCACCATTGTTACTGCTAGAAGACAAGGACAACCAGTTCGGCTAGCATTGAAAATGGATCCTGCAGTTGATACCAAAATTCGCAAGATCATGGATGCTTTTGCTGACTCGTTGATAGACAACACTCCAGCCTTGTCTCCGCCCAGGAACGATCCGTCTCCTCCAGGAACTGCTGTTCCAAGAGCGAAGAGGCCCAGACAAAGGGGAATCACAATTTCTTCTCCTAGGAACGCTCCAACTTCTCCTCCTGCGAGATCCCTTACTGCCAAAGGATAAGGGTAAAGGTCGCATGCCAAGTAAAGCGCGGAAGGAGCTCGCAGTGGAGACCTTTGTTCCGTTTGGCCAAGAGGAAGAGGAGGAGAGAAGGGAGACGAGAGAAGGAGATGATGAAGAAGAGAGAGTCGAAGATGTCAGAGAAAGAGATGAGATAAAGGAAGAAGAGTCAGGAGGTATCTCAATCGCACTTCTTTCCTCATTATCTTAATCTTTTCACAATCTTGACCAATTGTTACTTTGCAGATGATGATGATGAGACCATCAGTGGCCTTTTGGCCAAGAGGCAGAAGAGGGGTTCTCATTCTGGTGTTTCCAACGAAACCATAAGCAAGGACATCCTTGCCGAGTCCAGGAGAACAGCTGCGGAGGCTGCTGAAAGAAGAAGAAAGCGAGAAGAGGAGGAAATTGAACGTGTAAAGCAAAGGAGTCTAGAAGAGCAACATGTCGACGACTTGATGCGTCCAACTGATGAGGAAGATGTGCTTCCAGAAGACGTGGCTACTCAAGTTGATGAGGATGAGGCGGCTCAAGAAGAGGATGCGGCTGCTCTAGAGCAAATCCAAGCAGACTTTGAAGAAATCGCAGGCGGCAACGAAGGTGAGATTTTTAATCTTGCGGTAACTTACCGAGATGTGATTGTTGGTGCGTTAAAGCACGGCTTATCGAAAGCTGACATTCGCCGCTGGCTAGTAAGCAAGTGCGGTGAACCTTCAGGTAATCATTCAAACAACATTTTGTGAACTAGGCTTAGTAACCCAGACATAATCATGATTGGTTTCTTCGCGCCCCAGTTCACGCTCACCTTGAATATATGCTTAATGAAGATACATTACTAGGACAAGGTTCCGCGTCCTTAGCATATGACGAAGATACTGCAATCCCACCCTCGCGTGGAGGTGCTCGCTTTTGGTTTAGCAAAATAATAAAATATTGCTCAATACAAGTTACCTCACATCATCTTGATATGTATCGCAGGTAGTGCTCGTGAAGCCATGCTGGGACAGAGAAGTCAACCTTCCGCATCTTATGTCCCAGTACCAAGTTCTCATACCGAGAAGCCCGTCGCAGCTACCGAATATGCGGGAGAGCCCTTCGAGGACATCATTGAAGTTTCTGATGATGCCGAAGCTGACACCGTGTTGATGGAGGAAGATGCACGTGCCGCTGCTGAGGAAACAGAAGCAGATGCTGCTGATGCTATCGCACCTGAAGGCATCCCTGATCAATCTGCAACTTCTACTGCTGCCATGCCTCCGGCGATGACTGAGCCTGCAGCGACTCTTCCTGCGTGGAACTTTTGGAGTTCGCAGGTCGGGACTGCAATCGCACCTGGTGCGACATATACTTTTCCTACCAACTATGAGGAGTTAGAACTCGCAGCTGACAGGAGGGCAATGGAGCGAGGACAGTCTTCAGCTGTCCCGGCAATGCGCATTCCTTCTTTGCGCGAGATCCTAGAAGGAACTGGTATGTCGTGATTTGTTGTTCGCATCTCGCCTTCTTCATTTACAAGTTCGATAGTCTAACTTGATTTGACATTGCTTAGGGTTGAAGCAAGCTGACGTGGAATGGCTAGTTCGGATGCGCCTCTCCTATCCTCAATCATTTGTGAGGTCTCTGGAGATAGGGCCCTTCGACAGAAGACTGTTTTTGACTGAAGCCATCTGGATTTTGGAGCAGCTATCTACGGCCACACCTGCGGCCATTTCTCCTCAGAGCGCGGAGTTGCTCTTCGGCATGTGCCAAAACCTTCACGCCAAAGTTCAAGGCAAGCTAGGTTTTGGGTTTCTTGTCAAAAGAGTCACCCAGATTCGCACGGCCGTGAATTTGAGGCGCGGCTACCATAACCTCGCAGCTGAGGAGCAGAAGATGGAGCAGCAAAAGCAGAAAGCTGAAGAGGCTGTGAAGCTCTTCCATGAAATGAGCGCCAACTACGAGCGATTGAAGCAAGAAGTGGAGCAAGTGGAAAATTTGTCACGTCAATTTACTCCTAATGACTCCCTGGTCAAAGGCTTATTTTGAAAAAAAAATAGTAAATCTGTGTCGAGGAAAAAATGCTAAAACATTACTGTAATGTTAATGTTGCTAGGGTTTCTCCCCCTTTTTTTCAAAAAGAATTTGAATGCCTGTTTTGCCCTTTCCGGGATTTGCTCGAATATCTCTGTGCATATCGATTATGACGTCAGCTATTGATATTCTGCCTTGATTTTCGCGCTAATTGCTCATTAGATAAGCACGCTTTCCTTGGGAAGTCCATCCGTATCATGACCATCCGTCATTAATTAGGATACGCAACCGAATCGTCGTAGCCTTTAGTAGGGTAATTGATTGTTACCTCTTTTCAAGGCGTAAGTGATTGATTCTTACCCTTTTTCCAAGTTTTGCTGACTCATCTAAGCAACTGAAGAGTCTCAACAGGGTCTATATAAACCATGCCTTCTGCTACTTGGGTTTTTCATCCCACAATGTGGCTTGCCGTGAGTCCTTATGACTGTTGGCTTCAACGCTTATCTTTCGTTGATTCATGGCAACTTCAAGTTGTGAAACCTGAGTTTGTGCTTTGTGCCATAGAAATAGCTTCCAAGATCTGCTTTACAAGGCTTATTGATCTTTATAACTATCATAAAGAAGATGCAGAGAATACCTCATGTTTGCTCAAAGAATTTTCTTCGTCTATTATGTTTGCAGGTCATGTTTCCGGCCGCCTCCCGGCGAGGTGCACCGCCGTACTGGCCTTTTTACCGATTCGTAATGAACGGTGGATTTCTCCTCTAGCTTGCCCGGAGGATGATCATTCGCCACCATGTTCTTGAGCTCAGGGTGGCGAGCCATTGTGCTCGTCTCCATGGACAAGGAGCCACTTACCCTAGGAGTTGCTGCTTGCCTGTCCTTCGCCGGAACAGGTGGTTCCTCAGGCACATATCTTGGGGTGTTGATCAGACAGAGGCCTTGTCAGATCCTGGGATCTTGAACATAGCGTCGCATAGCTCTTGTAGTGTTAGTAGGCTGTCCTTTTCATAGGAGCACCCTACTTGCTACAGATCTTTGGTCGCAGATCGACGTATCGCATAGCTTCTGCTAGGACCGTTAGGCCGATCCTTTTTTAGTAAGGTTTCCCCCGATGTGTAACTTCCGCTTGTAGGCTACTATTTATATGAATTGTAAGCCACGTTAGCTGTGTAACTAGCTCAGTCTGAGTTTCTCGCTTGTAAGCTGCTATCTATGCAGATAAATTGAAAGTCATTTTGACTCATAATGATAAATTGCTTGTATGATTTGCTGTTTTTGTTTCAACAAATTACAATCTCGCATGTGTGTTGGCAAATTTCGCCTTTTATAGTGTTGTATTGACACTTTGCATTGTTGCTATGATTTGCTATCCGTCAGATAGATTCGCAGATATGATTTTAGATCGCTCGAGATTGCATTTGCATAGCTTTGCTATCTTGGCAGATAGACTTGAGATTTACTTAAGATTAGACTCAAGTACAGGTGATATCTTGACAGATAGGATTTTGTAGATCACTTAAGATCATATTCGCATAATGCTGCTATCATGGCAGATAGGCTTAAAAGATCACTTAAGATCGTATTCGCATAGGCTGCTATCATGGAAGATAGGCTTAAAAGATCACTTAAGATCGTATTCGCATAGGCTGCTATCATGGCAGATAGGCTTAAAAGATCACTTAAGATCATATTCACATGGGCTGCTATCGTGGCAGATAGGCTTAAAAGATCACTTAAGATCATATTCGCATGGGTTGCTATCGTGGAAGATAGGCTTAAAAGATCACTTAAGATCATATTCGCATGGGCTGATATCATGGCAGATAGGCTTAAAAGATCATTTAAGATCATATTCGCATGGTCTGCTATCGTGGCAGATAGGCTTAAAAGATCACTTAAGATCATATTCACATGGGCTGCTATCGTGGCAGATAGGCTTAAACTATGTAGATAAATAAAGCGATAAAGGCAGCTGAAATCATAAAGTTCTTCCCATTTGGGAGAAGTCCTTTTATTATTGAATACTCTCATATGGGAGAGATGAAATTACAATTCCCTCGTACGGGAGAGAAGATGCACAAGTTTCAGTAATACAGAGCACAAAGTAGACGTTGTAATCTAACGCATATAATGAAAGGAGTTAAGGATAATACTTCTTAATCCAACGCATGTTGACTGAGCTTGGGGTTGAGGTCGTTCCATGTAACCTCTGTATGTTGCAGTAGCCACTATCAAAGACTTATGTGACCTCAAAGGGTCCTTCCCAATTGGCTGCGAATTTTGGGTGAGCCGCCTCTCGCATGCAATGGTCCGACGCGCGTAAGACCAAATCTCCAACTGCGAAATCTCGACGTTGGACTGTTTTGTTGTACGCACGAGCGATCCTTTCTTGATATCGTTTATTAGTCCTTTTAGCTTGTTCCCGCTTCTCTTCTAGCAGTACCAAGTCATGATCGCGTTGATTGTGATATAATGCCTGAAAAGCCAACCTCGCAGAGTTGATCTTCACCTTCGCAGGTACCACAGCTTCAGCTCCATAGCATAAAAGAAATGGCGAGACTCCTGTGGGCGTCCTTGGAGAAGTCCGATAGGCCCACAAGGCTATGTTCAAAGAATCAGCCCACTTCTTGTGGTCATCCGCCACCATCTTGCTCAAGATCCTTAATAACGTCTTGTTGGTTGCTTCCGCTTGACCATTCCCCTTCGGGTAATATGGGGTAGAGCATATCTGCCTTATGTTGTATTCTGCTAGCTTTGCAGCCACCTGGCGATTGACAAAGGGGGTGTCATTATCCGAGAGAATGGTGTTTGGAATTCCGAACCTACATATGATGCTCTCTTGGATGAAATGGACTACGGCCAGTGCATTTGCTGTCTTTAGTGGTATTGCTTCTACCCACTTAGTGAACAGCTCGGTCGCGGTGAGAATGAACTGATTCCCGTGCGAGGTTGGTCGAATGGGACCAACAAAATCTAAAGCCCATGTATGGAACGGCCATGGTGTTCCCAATGCATGTAGATCTACAGCAGGAGCGTGCACTAGATTACCTTTAAATTGGCACTCCTGGCACCGCCTTACTTTAGTGCGGCAATCTGCCTCCATGGTGGGCCAGAAGTAACCAACCGAGAGAAGCTGTCTGCATAGCTTCGCACCTCCCTGATGTTCCACTTGATGAGAAAGGTCCATCACCTCTTGTGCTTCCTTGCTGTCTAGACATCGCAACAGGTTACCCTCATGGCCCCTTCGCCAAAGTATACTTTCTTGCACCACATACCGTGCTGCTTTTCTCTTTAGCTTCTCGGCTTCTTTTCTCGACTCAGGCGCAATACCCTGCGTGAGAAAGTCAAAGAGTGGCTTCCTCCAATCCACATCATCGTCGGTCAGAGCAATTGATAGAGAGTCTTTGATCAGTGCGCAACTCTCGCAATTTCCTTGAATCAATGCTGCGGCTGTTGACATGTCCGGCCAGTGAATCCCATACCTCTGAGCTTTCCAATAGATTGACACCTCACTTTCCCCGCAAGCATGTTGGTGAATCTTTTCTAGCAGCGCTTGTCCTTCCTGGTCCGAGACACATCGCATGAGTATTCCGCCAGGGGCCTTGTAATAGAGGGTGTTGTCATGTATGCAATACCCCTTTGTGGATGCCCAATTCTCATTGCTCGTGCCTTCCGCGATGGCACGTAAGATTGACTTTCTCCAGTCCGCATCATCCATGCATTCGTTGTCGCACGCGTCCTCTGTCAACGTCGAGGATGTTCGCACTTCAATCGAGATTCTCGCGGGACATTTATCTGCACTAACCTTGGATCCCAAGGTGGCTAAAGCATCAGCATTCCTATTGTCCGCTCTGGGTTTGTGCTCGTATCTAACGTCGCAGAATTCTTGCACCAGTTTTTGTACTAAGGTCCGGTAGGGCAATAGGTTTATCTCCTTCAAACCATACTCGCCCGAGGCTTGTTTGACGATTAGCTTGGAGTCCCCCATAACCGTCAGATTGCTTACTTCTAGGGCCCTTGCCGCGCGAAGTCCTGCGATGAGAGCTTCATACTCTGCCTCGTTGTTGGTGACTGCGAAGTCAAGCTTTGCGGACATCTGTATGACCTCTCCATCTGGTTTGGTCAAGACTATTCCGATGCCTCCACCTTACCTTGTTGACGAGCCATCGAAATGGAGCGTCCAATAGGGTAGCTCAACTGCATAGATTTCAGGTCCCTCCAGTTCTTCCTCGATCACAGGCTCATGACTGTTATCAGGGAACTGTACTAGCAAATCTGCTACCGCTTGCGATTTGATTGCCCGGGGTCGAACACATGTGATGTCATATTGAGAAATGGTCATATATCATTTTGCCAATCTTCCCCCAGGAGTAGTGTGAGTCAGAAGATACCGTATAGGATCACTCTTTGTGACTACTACCGCTCTGTGCGAAGCAAAATAATGCCTCAACTTCTCTATTACAAAGAATAAGGCAAGGCAATGACGTTCGATGTCTGTGTACCTTGATTCTGCTGGCTGCACTATACGAGAAATGTAGTAGATGGATCTTTCTTGACCGTCATACTCCTGAGCTAGGAGTGCCCCTATAGACCTCCTTGTTGACGTCAAATACAACAAGAGTGGTGATCCGAGCTGAGGTGCGATCATCACTTTTGACAATGTCAGCAGCTCCTTTAGTTTTCCGAACGCGGCCTCGTGCTCTGTTGTCCAGTTGTATACAGCGTCTTTCTTGAGAAGATCGCTGAAACAGAAGGTGATTTCGGCGATCGCTGGGATGAACCTTCGCAGGTAAGATAACTTTCCCAAGAAGGTTTTCAAGGTACTATGCTTATGCGGCGCCGTCGTGCTAGTGATGGCCGATACTTTCGCAGGATCAGGCTCTATTCCTTGACGATGTACCACACATCCCAAGAATTTCCCCGATGTTACCCCGAATGCGCACTTCATGGGGTTCATCTTTAATTGAAAGCTTCTGCATCTGTTGAACACTTTCCGCAAATCCCCCAGGTGGTCTGCCTCTTCCTTGGATTTGACAACTAAGTCATCCACGTAGAATTCTACTTCCTTGTGCATCATGTCGTGAAACAGGGCCATCATGGCCCGCTGGTAAGTCGCGCCTGCGTTTTTGAGGCCAAAAGGCATAACCGTATAATTGAAAACTCCCACCGGGGTGATGAATGCGGTTTTCCGGTCATCTTCGGGATCCATCTTGATCTGATTGTACCCACTGAAGCCGTCCATGAAGCTGAACATGCAATGACCCGCGGTTGAATCGATAAGCAAGTCTATGTTGGGGAGTGGAAAATCATCCTTGGGGCAGAAACGATTAAGATCCCGGAAGTCTACACAAATGCGAAGTTGCCCATTCTTCTTTACTACTGGCACAATGTTGGCCAACCATGTGGGATGGTGATTCGGCTCTATAAATTTGGCATCCAGGAGTTTGACAATTTCCTGCTTAATATTCACATTGAGCTCCGGCCTAAAGCTTCTTGTGCTCTGTTTTACCGGTTTGGATCCTGGAATTACATCCAACCGGTGCATGGTGATGCTCGTGTCCAAACCGGGCATTTCATCGTATTCCCATGCGAACACATCTTTGTACTCAATCAGGAGTTGTAGCAGTCTTTCCTCCTCTTCGCCTGTGAGGTCCGCACTTAGAAAGACTGGCCTCTTCTTTTCTTCGCTCGGGCTTAGGAATACCTCCTTCAGCTCCTGCTTTTGCGGTCTGGGTTCTTCCTCCATGCACCCGGGTGCTTCTTTGAGTTTCTCCTCTAGAACGCTTGGCATTGGTTTGTCTATTTCCAAAACCTTCTCAATTTGATTGACTTGCTCAGGGATATCCTCATGCTCGCGTGAGGACACCCCCGCGCACCTTCATATGCGATAGCATTTCTTCCCATTGGCGAAGAAACTCTCTATCTCCTTGCCTTCAGGATCATGCTTTGCTATCCTTTTCAGAGTGTACACGTTCTTTCGCTGGTAGGCAATCCGCGGCACCTCTTCTCGCGTAGACAGCGTTTCCTTGGCTTCCTCTCTTGTCACCATCACTCCTGCGGGTGACTGATCTTTGATGTCCTCCCAACGGGACAAAGGAGTGGGGTTGAACGGTCCCGGCGTTTGCTCATCCGCCATCTCAGTGAACCATACCGCCTCACTGAGATGCGCTTCATCCATGTTGAAAGGATTTATCGAAGCTGGGATTTCAACTGTTCTGTCATTCCAGATAGCTTTCATCACTTGGTGATCTGTTGAAGGGACAGCATCAAAGCG
This sequence comes from Linanthus parryae, assembly GCA_023055425.1. Taxonomy (NCBI): domain Eukaryota; kingdom Viridiplantae; phylum Streptophyta; class Magnoliopsida; order Ericales; family Polemoniaceae; genus Linanthus; species Linanthus parryae. Next base: position 45,757,613 of record JALGPY010000010.1, on the reverse strand, counting down.
ATGATTTTAGGCCCGGCCTATAATCATGTGATACGTAGTGTTTGCATCTACGACATAGAATTTTGCTGAACACTTGATTTTGCCAATCTGGACGCCCAGGCGGATCCATCCTATCGTCATTCTGGAGTCGCTTCCAAATCCCATCAACGGGGATGGACGCTTGACAATTTTGTGCTCTGGAATTCCTGCTAACTTCAGAGTATGGAGCGAAACAACGTTAACTGCTGCTCCTCCGTCAACGAACGCTCTTTTGAACTCCACACCATTGATGATTGCTGTTACATACAGAGGCTTCTGGTGGCTCGCGTCTGTCTTTTTGTCGCTTGCGGAGAAGGTTATGACCTTTTTCTGTAGAGCGAGATGCCCTGACAACCTTTCCATTGGAGACTACGATATCCTCCTCGTAATCTTCAGCTATCCTCAGGATCGCCTTTGTCATCTCCTTCCGGCATTTCTCTGAGAAATTCATCTCATCAAAGAACCTGCTGAACCCATGCGATCCCTTCATCCAATCAGCACGTTCGTCCTCAGTGTCTATGCTGTAGTCCTCGTCATTGTGAATCTCGGCAATGATGGGTAGACCATCCTCCGTAACCTCTTCAAGGTCCACAATCGAGATCATGGAGACCTCTTTTCCCTTCGACTCTTGCTCCGCATGGGCAGGGAGTAGATTGTTTCCCACATCCTGCCTTTGATCACTGACGATCAGTTCGCCATTTTTCATCTTTTGGCTTACCATGATTCTGAGCTTCTTGCAGTCAGCCGTGGGATGCATGACCTTCCCGTGACATTCACACCACTTCGGGTCCCTCACCATCTCCCTAGAGGGTGCCTTTTCGAGCGGCAGCAAGATACCGTCCTTACGCCATTGTCTGCAAAGGTCACTTGCTTCCTCTACCGAACATGGTAGTGGTGGCGCATCAAAGCTCACTACCTTTGGCTGCTTTTGGGGCGAGACCGTATTCACTTCGGCCTCACGCGCTCTCTTGTAGCTGAATCTCCCAATTTTGAAAGTGGTCCCGCTCGAGGATCTCTCAGGGGCGTTCCTCTTTTTCTTTGTACTCGTCTCGCATGCATTGCAGGCATATCTCCACGAGTCTGCTTTCGAGTATCACATATTTGCATTCCAAGGACTTAGCCCTGAACTTCTTGATGAATGTTATTCCATCCTCCTCGCGCTTCTGATACATCCGAGAGATTGATCATTGTCACCTTTTCTTCCATTTGGAAGAACTTAGTGTAAAACCTCTGGACCATGTCATCCCAGGTCTTCACGGATCCGGCTTCCAACGTCCTGTACCACTTGTAGGCCACGTTCCCCAAGGATTTCGGGAACTCGCGCATCAGAAGCTTAGGATCGGCCCCATACGGCCCCATTACATCAATGAAGCGCATGACATGCTCATGAGCATTCCCATTGACATCCTCGAACTTGTCCCATTTAGGAGCCTTGTACCCAGCAGGGTTAGGCATGAGGTAGATCTCTCGTGGAATAGGCGGATCGTTGTCAAGCTTCGGGATGATGGTATTTGCGAACGATTGGTGAGCCAGAATGGTATCTATGCGCTGTTGCAGCGACGTCATACACTCCGGAGCACTTCCCTCGGCATCGGGAGGAGGGGTTACTACAGGCGGAGGCGATACATATGTCGCAGGAGGGCTAGTAACATATTGTGAATTCACGTTACCCCATGTTGCCGTTGGAGGAGGCAGGGGGTATTGTGAGGCCGGATTAGGTACCAAGGCTGGAGGTTGAGGAGTGTGAGTAGCAAGAGGCAACATTTGAGTTGTTAGCCCCTGAATTGAGGGTAACTGCGTAGTTGCCGGTGGAGTTTGCAGGTTAGGATTGGGTGGTGTGGTTGACACTCCCAATCCTTGAGTGGTGGAGGCTCCTCCTCCCTGAGAGACGGCGGTGGCTGGTGCGGGGTTTGGAGCGAGAGCCCCAGGACAGCCATGATCCGTTCTAGCTGTGCAGATTGAGCTTTGAGAGCCTTCGCCTGGTTCTGGATGGTGGCGTCCAAGGCTTCAAGCGTCGGAGCTTCACCGGTAGCCGTAGGAGTACGGCGGGTCTCCTCTCCCGAGGTGGTCTCCGTGGAAGGCGATCTGTTACTGACATCATCCTCATGAGACATGGTTGCTTGCAATGGTAAGTTCACGTCGGGTTCACCAAAATGTGTACAAGAGGATTCGGCAGAGAGAACTCTGTGTACACCGAAGGCAGAGAATAGAAAATGGCACAGGAAGTGTTGGGTTGTGTGTAGGGAGAGAGTAAGGCAATAGCACTGTATGAGAGAGAGACAGGGGTTTGGCTGAGCTTCCGCGTATGTCTGGTTGTCCCCCTGTATGAAGGGTTAACGATCCTATATATAACGGAGAATGTGACCGTTGCAGTGTGGTTAATGCGCCCATCAATGGCGGCTTAATTAGCTTAACCACAACGGCACGTTCGTCCGCGTATATAGGGACCGTTACAGCACGTTATCCGCGTATACCGGAACCGTTATGGGGTTGACCGGGTTTGACCGGTTTGACCGGGTTTATGGAGCTCGTGCCATAAATCTCTCAAAAGCAGTTACTAGGGGTCGCGCGCGGGCTTGGCTTGCACGCGACAGGACTTACTCTAGCCTCCAAACCACTAAGTCCCTACAAGTCCCGTGAGGTGGTATGCGAGGGCCCTGTCTCGCAGCCCCCACGTGGATCAGCACGGCTGGTGATCCAGTGTGTGTGGAGCACAGTATGGTGTGCTAGATGATTGCCACGTGGCTAAGATCTGTCTGTTCAGAAAGCACTATCTACGACAGTTAATAGGAGCAGAGGTTTTTTGATTGTTATGACTAAAACCACGACTAGGGTTTCTCCCCCTTCCAGAGTCAGATCGTCCGTATCCACCACCACGAAAATTGGATCGACCTCTTTGATGACCCATATTGGGATTACAAAAATTAGGGTTTCGACCCAAATAAGACCTTCCACCTTCTCTCGGGTACCCACCAAAATTAGGGTTTCGGCCGCCGCCACGACCGCCCCTTTGACCACGACCAAAATTTTAAGCAGCAAAAGCAGATTGGTTCATAAAATCAACATTCTTAACAGATTGGGATTCATGCATGTGTTCATCGCCTTTAAGTAAAACATGGAGTTCTTCAAGAGAAATAGATTCGGATCTAGTCCGTAAAGAGGATCGAAAAGAATTGTATTCTGGAGGTAAACCATTTAACACATAAAGAAGCATATCTTCATCATGCACAGGAGACATAGCAACAGAGAGCTTATCACGAATTGTTTTCAGCTTTTGCATGTAAACATCAATAGAGTCCGAACCTTTCTTGATTGTTTGCAGATCTTGCTTGAGTTGCAGAATATTTGAGCGAGTAAGAGACGCATACCTTCGTTCGAGAGCGAGCCAAGCAGATCTAGATGTCTCATGGCCGATGACATGAGTCAAGGCCTCCTGAGTCAAGGTTGCGTCGATGAGAGAGAGAAGGGCCTGATCTTGACTTACCCAGACTTGATACGCCGGATTAGGGTTACTGGTTGATTGACCAGTATCATCGTGAAGGAACTGCGGCGGAGCAACGGTGGAACCATCAATAAAGCCGAAGAGATTCTGAGCCCGAAACACAGTAGAGATTTTGTGTTTCCATAAAACATAATTTGACCCATCTAATTTGAAAGGGATAAAATTGTGGATGTTTGGGAGGAGAAAGATTGGATTAGAGGCGGTGTGAGTCGCCATAGATAGATCTGTGGTGGTGGAGAGCATAGAGCTCTGATACCATGAAAACCTTTGAAGGTTTGAGAGAACAAACAAGAGAGACAGAGCTCTCTGAATGAAGAAGACGATACAAAATGAAACGACGTAAATTAGGTTTTCCATTAGTGAAGGGGCTTTATATACAAGGATCTGGAACGGTCTCATGACCGTTCGATTATGACCGTTCGAGGATCAGCTCTTCATATTCTAAGTGAATGAACCTTCTAGTTTGAGTAGCATTACAAAACAGTCATATACGACGTATTGGATCACATAGCTGAGTAGGCTTCACTAAATGGGCTTTGGGCTTCTGTGCTGCTGGTCCGTTAAAAATCGTCGATTGGAAATATTTTTTGTTGCTTTAAGTTGCAGGGTTTGTTCAAGGTCTATCGTAGCTAGAGGTTACTTATTTGCTCTCTCCAGTTCTAGTGAAGGTCACTTTATGTTTCAGGTTCTCTTTCTTGAAACTAATCTCTCGATCTCTCTCATTTTAGTGCTTATATCTTGAACTGGATATATGCCTAATTTTGATTCCCGCGACTAGTATTTTATTTAGGGCATGAAAATCTTTCGTTTTTATTGATCAGCATTTTATAGCTTGCTGAACGCCTACTTTGGATAACACAAACTCACTATCTCCCAATATCAGTATTAGCCTGTAATACGATGAGACATATCAGTATTCGTCTGGCTAGCAAAACTGCACATTTAAACCAAGCTATATCTATTTAATATGCTTTGGATTGAATGAGCTCTGATTTTTGGTCTTCTCTGTTGTCCTGTTTGTCACATTCTTATTTTTTTAGTCTAATCACCCGTGGCCTTGCTATTTCCCTTCTCACGATTTCATATTAAGGCCCTTAGATACATTTATCTTCTTGCAATTTGTCATTGAATACCAGTGTGTTGAGCATTAGTTTTTTGGGCGAAAATAAAAATATAAATGTTTAGTTCTAATTGTAAAAAGGAAAAAAAAAACACTATATCAGGACTGGACATAATAAAAGGCGCAAATCAGTTTATTTTAATTTTTCTTACATATAACATTTTTCTCGGTTAATTGTTATTTTGCTACATAGTCATATTGTCAAGGGTACAAATTGATACGTAAAAGTATCGTGAAGGGAAGAAATTGAAGAGAATTAGAAGAAATTCAGAGAGATTGATGAGAGTAAGAGATTGATAGGAGAGAGTAGGAGAGATTAAGGTTCAGAGAAATATTATTTCATTAACTGAATAATAATGAACCAGGACAATGCTTATATAAAAAAATACTAACCCTAGCTAGATAGGTTGACCTAATGGGCTCGGCCCGATCTATTAACTAAATAAATAAATATCAAATTAAACTAATTAAATAAATAAACTAATAAACATACTATTAATTAAATAACTAAATAATATTAATATCATATCCCGTATCACAAATCCTCACACGAATAGTTTTGGTATGAGAAACTAATGACCCGTGCCAACTTGCCAAATAAAATGTCTCTAGAAGCATTTCCTGGATAACGGCTACCAACAAGGGCCATGTTAACTTTTATCTTTAATCAATATAATATTAGAATACCTGAATCATAAAAATTAGTTCAAAAATACCAACTGACCTCTTCAAGGGTTCTATTACCGCTTTACCAACTCCAACAGTTATGTATTTGCATCTATACTCTTAAACCCTTCATTTGATTTGTGGTTTGACAACTTAACATTAGCTAAGTTATGGGCTGCGTCTTTTTCTTTCATCATTAGTCGTGAGGGGGTAAAGAGGAGAAGGTCTAGCTTGACGGTGGTTACGACATTGGTTCTGGGGCTGCTGATGAAATTATCTGTTTTATTTCGCTGCTGAAATTCTGTTTATCGCCGCTGTTGAAATTCTCTATTTTATTCTATTTTTATCTATCTTCAGCAGATAGTTAAGATACTGGATTCAAAAATTAATATAAGATACCTTCCTTTTATGTGTCTTTCAGCATTTGGATAAGTCTTCTTTTTTTATGTTTATTTAGTTTGTACGTTTCTTTCACTGTGTCTGAACGTTACCTATAGTACTTCTACACTTGCAGACGCTTAAACACGATATTCATGGCAAACATTAAAAACAATGAACGGGTAAGTTGAATTTTCTTTATGTGCTATATTGTATGATTTTACATTATTGTTTTCTCACTTTTTTAAGCTCACGTAACATTCCGTTACTATTAAGTTCAAACAAAACTACAAGATTGCAATGTTCAAGTATTTCTTATTATACTACAGATACACCATTTTATTTACACCTTATGTCTCATCGTATTACAAGATAAAACATTAGGGACCAAAAAGGATAAAGGGAAAGGCAATGAAAATTGGCTACCATGGATGGCTGTATGTACTCAAACTATTTCATCATTTCTAAGCTATATTGCTTAGTTCTATAATATCCACATATGTAGCGTATTCATGAACTTTGAGATGAATAGCTAATAATTTTGTAACTTAAAATGAAATTGGTCGTGGAAGACAGTCCGAAATATAGTGTGTCTCAACAACTACGACCTGACAGGGAGAGAAAGGGGATAAGATTGATGCTAGGTCAACATTCTCCTCCTGGCACCAAGCGTCTGGCAACATCTACTAATGTCCTTAACTGTGGAGAGATAGATTGGAATAGGGTGTGTCTTTTAGAGGTGAACATTCTGGCACATATCAGATGCCTACCATGATAGTATACATATTGGTCCTCTTAATACAAATAATTATGTGTGTCTGACATTGGAAATACGCTGATAACCATACTGACAATGCACTTGTACACATTAGGCTTAGGGGTGGGGTAACTGACGAAAATGAGGGCCGAAGGGTTAAACATCCCTCCCATACAGCTCATATTATGCCACCTACTACGCCAACTTTGCAAACTTGTGCAAGGAGTGAGAGGACTCCGATCACCGATGATCTTGACGTAAGGCAACTACCATGTCTCGATCATCTAGACTTGAATTGCATGCCTATTCCAAGAGATCTTGAAGAAGAGTTCTCATCTGTAGTCCCACCGACCTCCACGCTTCCCCAAATGGTCTCTCTCCCACTAGCCAGACACCAACTATCTCACAATTCATCGACTCCAGGTAGAACAATTGTTACTGAATGTTTGCCACCACCCTCTGACCATGACTCAGGCATTCCTCTAGACCCTGTGTCCCCTTCTGGCGCCATGGCCGGACTTAATAGATTATCAAAAACTTGCAAATGTCAACCATCATTCTGTTCGTGAGATGAATATTCAGTGCCGTCATTAAAATCCTTGCTTGCAGCCCTATCTTAAAGTACATAATATTTGTTTAGAAAATGCTCCCTCCGTCCCATATTGACTGTCGGTGTAGACTTCTCACGGAGTTTACAGATGTGCTTTTGGCTTGATAGATTTACTAAAATGTGCTTTCGTCGATGTAGTACTTTTTCTAGGGTAGCGAAAAAGTAGGAATTCGAAAAAAGGTATGGGGAAGTAAAGTGAATAGTAGCTTTTTTGTAGTTAGACATTCATTTTGGAATTTTCATTTTAGGAAGGGTAAAATACACTTTGAGCCCATATGTTTAGGCTTAAAGCCTTATAGAAGTTGACTTATACAGCAATAATTATGCATTATTGCTATATCCTTAATTAGTTATGATTTGATCTCCTTGAATCATGCTAATTATTTGATTGATTGTACATTGATTGTAGATTGACTTTACAATGCTCTTCATCATGCGACTACGGAACTTACTTGGTTAAGAATTCTTTTAAGTGAAATTGGTTTTGGTCCTGCTAAACCAATGACACTTTTCTGTGATAATACAGCGGCTATTGAAATTGCAAATAACCCGGTACAACATGATCGGACTAAGCATGTTGAGCTTGATAGGAACTACATCAAAGACAACCTAACTTCTGGGAGGATAAGAGTTCCTTACATCAGGAGTGCAGATCAATTAGCTGATATGTTGACTCACGCTATTCCAAGTGGTCTTTTTCATGCTACACTATCCAAGTTGGGCATGTGTGATATCTATGCACCAACTTGAGGGGGAGAGTTGACTTATACAGCAATAATTATGCATTATTGCTATATCCTTAATTAGTTATGATTTGATCTCCTTGAATCATGCTAATTATTTGATTGATTGTACATTGATTGTAGATTGACTTTACTTAGAATAGGTTGTCTAAAGCTGTATAAATAGTCACTGAGATGTATGAATATAAATTAATCGATTCAGTTTTTCAATTTGGTATCAGAGCGAAAGAAAAAAAAACTCCGCTGTTTTTTTCTTCATTTTTTCTTCCCAATTTTACTTCTAATCTCCTACACAATGTTATCATCCTCTGTGACCGTTCATGAGACTGCTTCTCCCATTCATAATATACTGGATGGTTCTAGTTCTCAAGTTTGGTCCCAAGCTCCGGAGATGCCTAGCAGAGAAAAGAAGTGCTACAATCCTGGGAAAATCACAACACATGTCGATCTCAAAGACACCCTGCGATCTTCTGCTTCTCACGTAACTCGAGTGACTTTTGAGGAAGGTAATCGTAATTCAGCCTTTATCTCAGTTGCCAAACCTGCGTGGGTTATTGATTCAGGGGCCACTGATCACATGACTAGTGATTGTTCTTTGCTAAACTCTCTAACTCCTTCGTGTGTCAAGTCTGTCCAAGTTGCTAATGGAACTTCTATGCCAATTTCAGGGGCAGGGAACGTTTCTATATCTCCATCATTGTCCATGTCTTCTGTTTTACTTGCACCTGGTCTCTCTAATAGTCTCCTTTCCATCAGCAAAATTACCAAACAACTTAATTGTTCTGTAACCTTTTATTCAACTTATTGTGTGTTTCAGGACAATCTCACAAAGACAACGATTGGCATTGGTAAGGAGAGAGGAGGCCTTTATTACTTGGAGGGGGCAGGAGACATAAAATCTGAGCATGGGCATGGTTTGGTAGTAGCAAGGAGGGCAACTGACAGGGAGAAAATCCTTTTATGGCATTGTCGGTTGGGGCATCCATCTTTTTCCTATTTGGAACGTTTATTTCCTCAATTATTTCGTAACGTTCCAATTTCCAGCTTAAGGTGTGAACAGTGCATTTATGCAAAAAATCATCGTGTCCCTTTCAAAATAAGTTTCAACAAAAGTCCAACTCCCTTCACACGTGTTTATACTGATGTCTGGGGTCCTTTCTCCACTCCATCTGCCTCAGGACATAGATACTTTGTGTCTTTTATCGATGATTGTACCAGAGTGAGCTAGGTGTACTTGTTGAAATCTAAGAGTGATGTCATACAAGTTATTTCTCAATTTTCGAAAATGATTGCCACACAGTTTCATACTCCTGTCCAAATTTTCCACTCCGATAATGGTGGTGAATTTGTCAATCAATCCCTTGATAACTTCTTTAAAGCAGAGGGAATCCTTCACCACACCACATGCACTTACACGCCTCAACAAAATGGTGTAGCTGAGCGAAAAAATCGACATATTCTCGAAGTCGCTCGAGCTTTATGCTTTACTATGCGTGTCCCTAAACGTTTTTGGGCTGAGGCTGTCATGACTGCTGTCTTCCTTATTAACCGAATGCCTGCTCGTTTTATTGATTATCAAACTCCTTTGAGAATGTTGTCACATTTCCACACCATTCCTTTTTCCTTAAGTTTGTGTCCCAAGGTTTTTGGTTGTGTGTGTTATGTTCATGTTCTCCCTCATCACAGAGACAAGTTTGATCATCGAGCTCTTAGATGTGTTTTCCTTAACTATTCTAGTTCACAAAAGGGATACAAATGCTTTCATCCTCCTACGGGAAAATATTATGTATCCATGGATGTTCAATTTTGTGAGCAAGAAGCTTATTTCTCGGATGATGTATCTTTGGTTCCTCTTCAGGGGGAGATAAGCAGTAAGGAGGAGGAACGAATGTGGTTAGACGAAAAAAGGTTCTGGATTTCAGGTAAGGGGGAGGAGATGGACGGAAGCTCGAATGGATCTGACATTGAATCTCAACCTGAAAATGCAAATACAGAATTTGAGAATGGTGAAAGACCAGCCCATTTGTTTGAAAAGGGTTACACAAGGAGGAATAAGGAAGCTAATGAGAGGCCTCCTCCAACCTCCAATATCTCTGTGGATGAAATTACAATGCCATCGGAGTCTCGTGAGATTAATCCTGAGGTATGTGTCTCTTGTCCTCCTCAAGTTTCTGATACTAGTTCTAATTCTGATTCTAGTGCTTTAAATCCAGAAGTTAGGAGATATCCTCTTCGTGATCGTAAGCAACCTGATAAGCTTGGTTTCTCAAAACCGTCGACAAATCTGGTTTACCCTATCTCTGACTACCTCTCATATCATCGTTTGTCTAAAACTCACCTGGTATATGCCCTACAATTGTCTTCTGTGTCAATTCCTAGTCATTTTCAGGATGCCCTTGAAGACCCTAAGTGGAAATTGGCAATGGTTGATGAGATGAAAGCGCTCCAGAAAAACTCTACTTGGAAAATGGTTGAGTTACCCCCAGGAAAGAAAAACTGTTGGATGTAGATGGGTTTTCTCCGTGAAATATAAGTCTGATGGCACAGTTGACAGGTACAAGGCCAGGTTAGTAGCGAAGGGATACACCCAGACTTATGGAATTGATTATCATGAGACTTTTGCTCCTGTTGCCAAAATGAATACTGTCAGAGTCATTTTATCTCTTGCAGTTAATTTAGATTGGCCATTAAGACAATTCGATGTGAAAAACACCTTTCTACATGGTGATCTTTCAGAAGAGGTCTATATGGATCCTCCACCTGGTTTTACACCAAAAGGAGGAAAGGTATGTATGCTGAAGAAAGCTCTATATGGTTTGAAACAGTCCCCAAGAGCATGGTTTGGTAGATTTAGCCATTCCATGAAGGAGTACGGTTTTAAACAAGCCTTGGCAGATCATACTCTCTTTTACAAAAGAGACGGAGATGATATCACTTTGCTTATTGTTTACGTTGACGACATGATTGTTACAGGCAGTAATTCCAATGAGATTGAAAAGCTTCGGGACCATCTTTCCAAGGAGTTTGAAATGAAGGACTTGGGGGCTTTAAAATATTTCTTGGGAATTGAAGTATCACGGTCCAAGCATGGTCTCTTCCTTTCTCAACGTAAGTATGTATTGGATTTGCTAGCTGAAACAGGAAAGTCGGCTTGCGAACCAGTGGATACTCCTATCGAGATGAATCATGGCTTGTCCATTTATCCTGATCAGATACCGACGAATAAAGGGAGATATCAGAGGCTGGTGGGAAAATTAATTTACCTGACTCACACCAGACCTGACTTATCCTATGCTATCAGTGTTGTGAGTCAATTCATGCACAACCCAAGTGACCAACACATGAGTGCAGTGAATCGCATTTTGGCATACCTAAAGTCATCTCCGGGTAAAGGTATTATGTTCTCCAAAAATGGTCATCTGGACATTATTGGATACACAGATTCAGACTTTGCTGGATCCAAGTTTGACAGAAAATCTACTTCCGGGTATGTATCATTTGTTGGGGGCAATCTAGTGACTTGGAGAAGCAAGAAACAAAATGTCGTGTCATTGTCTAGTGCGGAAGCTCTGATACCAAATTGAAAAACTGAATCGATTAATTTATATTCATACATCTCAGTGACTATTTATACAGCTTTAGACAACCTATTCTAAGTAAAGTCAATCTACAATCAATGTACAATCAATCAAATAATTAGCATGATTCAAGGAGATCAAATCATAACTAATTAAGGATATAGCAATAATGCATAATTATTGCTGTATAAGTCAACTAAAGACACATTGGCCCCTTCTGTTTTGGATAAAGACTCTCTACCTCCTTGTGGCTGACGGACGTTAATAGCACTATAGAAGATACAATTCTACCCACACCATTGTAGCAAAATTACATCACATCTCATCTCTCTCTCTCCACTATCGTCTTCTTTCCCATTTCACCTACTCCCTGTCTCTAAATCCTTCTCCCACCAACCAACCCACTTCAAGGCAACCATCTCCAGACCCAGAACCCACAACACACGACACAGGCAACCTTGGATTCCGATCAGAAAACCAACACCTGCACCTTCAACGCCGCCGCAATCTACGCAGCCTTCGCCGTAATCGGCTATTAGCACCGACCAACCTCGCAGCGTTCGCCCACTATGTAGCACGGGTGCGGGTGCAGGAACTGTGTACGGGTGCGGCAATAATCAAGGGTGCGGGTGCGGAAGGGGTGCACGACTTTATTTATATTGTTATTTCATATTATTTGCGATGTCATTATACTAATATAAAAGCGACAATAATAGTATTTTAAATTATAATCAAACATAAATTCATACACAGACTCACTGGTAGATGGTTACTATATCAACAATATTATCTCTTTCTGTAGTTGTTAGCCGCTGCGGAGAGACGAGTTATCTAAGGGTTAGATATATTCACATAGATGCACTTTGGTTAAATTGTAAAATCTCAAAATGACCTTGCCTTATCCACAGATTACCCGCGAAGCACCCTGTGCGGGTGCGCAGTCTCCCAGAAGCACCCGTGCTATATGGTTCAGCCACCAAACTCCATCGATGCCGACAAAAACACCCAACACCCGAACCACCCAAGTACAGAGCCCTGAAACACACCGCTTCAATCCTGCGCCACCACCACATCCACCTTCGCCATTAACTTCAATATGCTCCCAACCCAACCACTCCTTTCTCATTCCAGAATCGAATATCCCAACACCAGCCACATCACCACCAAATCAGGACCCCAATCAAACAATCCAGATAGGCTGGAAGGGTGGTGGTGGTGGCTGTTGCTGGTGTGGTTGGGTTGAGCAGAAGAGAGAGTGAGAGTGAAGGGTGTAAAGGAGAAAAATTAAGGATAAAGTTGTCACAAACATGGTCAAATATTGACTTCACATACGGATAGGCTGGAAGGGTGTTAAATGTATTAACGTTTGGCTACAATGAGGGGGCAGTTTGTCTTTATCCAAAACACAAGGGGCCAATGTGTCTTTAAGCCTAAACATAGGGGGTCGAAGTGTCTTTTATCTTCTTAGGAAAGGAAGACAAAATTAGTTTGGCTAGGAATGGGTCAGTAAGAGTGCATCTAATCGTTCCCTTTTTATGAAATGAGGACTTTGACTGCTGACCTATCTTGTTCCCAGTGAGGAGCATTTTGACCAGATGACTCTCTTGATCAAAAGGATGACATGCTTGAGTTAGTCAGTTGACCTTTTGGTAGTAATATCTTATGAGCTCTATTTTTGGTCTTCCCTTAATACATTCGAGGAACTATTGCAGAAGGTTATTATATTACATGTCAGGATTGTCTGACTTTGTAGCTGAAATTGAAAATAAATGTCCAAACAATGCCATAGGAAGAGTAGAAAGGGGCTGGGTACAAATATGAATGTCGAGAGTACAAGACATCACGAGGCGTAGAGGTTTTTAGTTGGGTGACAAAAAAATTTAAATTATATCCTGTCGAGAGTACAGGATATACGCACACGAAGCTATATGCACTTGGAAATTTTGCAATTTTCTTTGGTGTGTGTTTGTATATTAATTAGAAACAAATACATAAACAAAATCATTATCATAAGACTGCTGTTGCAGAGGGAAAATAATCAGAAAAACAGTCTTCTCATTTTGTGAAGCATAGACAATATACTAGAGAGGAAATAATTTAAAGTTACAAGAACCATATGTGTGCTTCTAGTATTCATAAACCATTGTACAGAACGGGAAAGAGGAAGACAAAAATCCCAAAATGGTTGATTTCAAATGGCATTGTTTTTCTAAATTTGGCTGAGGGGGAGTTTCTGAACACTGAAGGGGAGAGGCGGAGTTTTGATGTACTTATCATGGGCAAATCAGTAGTTTAGTATCTCACATTAACGAAATTCGTGAGAGGTGGGCTGATGGGTCCCAACCGTTAAAGATCGGGTTACGACATTGAAACTTCTTAGAACACAGATAACTAAAGTGGCCCACCCCAAGCTACAGGTGATAAATTTGACATTCACCCTCCGTAAAATATGTGCCTAAACTGTTTCTTATCTGTTGGGAGCTATATTTATGTTTGTATTGTGGGATGGCAAGCGTGACCATATATGGTATTGCTACTTTGTCCTATTGTACCGGGCTTATGTTTCGCTTGATTCGGCTGACGGTATTAAAAGAGTGAAGGGAGAAAGGGTGACATAAGTTCCTAATGGATACTTTTTTCCGTCATTTTTGTAATCTATGAAGGGGACAAGAAAAAAGAAAAACAAGACCTTGCCGTTTCTCATTCAGTATCACTGCTTCTAATTTTTCTCTACAAAATAAAAAGTGCATATTAGAAAAAAGAAAAACAAGACCAATCCCACTGTTCATATTGAAACGCACAAGTGACAATAATAGTTCTTGAAATAATTTTTTTCTGTTCTCAATTTGATTCAGGCTTTGTTACTGATGAAGAAGTTGCACGTAGGGAATCCAAGTTATGAGATGCTTTGAAGAATGACTTCCAGTTTCATGTTAAAACTGGTGCTTCTGTTGAAATTGCACAGGTAAAAATTTTCAAGTCACTTGATTATGAGAAATCATGTAGGAAGTCACAAACCTAAACTTCATAACTTGAATGTATGTATTTGCAGTACAATCGCCGTTTACACTTCCATTCAGTCATCGTAATGAGATTTTGCTAGAAGTTGAAAGGAAATCTGAAGTGGGTCTGAAATAAAGAAGGATATTGCACTTCCGAGGCCACTTCTATCCTCTTAAGACTGGTAAATATATTGTAGTGAGAATACCTGAGATGAAATGTAACTACATATGCTATGATGTGCAGGGGTGACTGACTTGTCATTCATGATGTACATTGTGTGTCGTATATGTGATTAATGTAGTGAACCTTGTATATGACTTGAAATTTTATACCTTATTTGAGCTATTATTTATGACGACAATGCCTCTAGTTGTATGGCACTTTTCTTCAAGAATTCCAAGCATAAGAACAGTTAACTCTATATGATCATCGAGCACTTCATATGTTTTGCCTGTGGCCAAATTTCAGAGGCAGAGCCAACGTCTCCAGCTTAGAGCATAATGTTAGATAAGTTGAATGTTAATTTTCAAACTATATATAATATGTATTGCATTTAATGTTAGATAATGAGGTTCATGCTGACTTGTGCGACGTCTTCATATGTTAGATATGTATTGTATTCTCCTATATAGTTTGTCAGCCAACGTCTTCATATGTATTGCATTTAATGTTAGATCAGCATGAACCTCATTAGCTTCCTACTTGTAAGTACCTTATCTCAATCATGTACCATAATTGATCAAAGTTCGCTCTTGGGCAAATCTTTTAGATCTCATCTGTATATGCAAGTACCTAACCTTGGTGATTCTAATTAATTACCGACCACATACTTTCATAACATTAACTCCACATCATAGCACAATGTTACAACTTTTACAGTAACTTTTTTTAGATTAGCTTTTACAGTTACTTTTGATTATATACGTCTTGGATCTTTAACCCTTTTGACCAAAAGCATAAAGTTTATACTAAGAGGCAGATAAAATTGTTACTGTAACGGCTAACAAATATAAAGAGAAAAAAAAATAGACAAAATATTTTTGGTTTACCAGGTGCTTTTCCAGAAAGCCATGGTTGATCTAGTTTCGAATGGTTTGGTCTGTGGTGAATGAACCTCGTGAATCAGATTTCAAAGAGATATTTTGGGAATGTGAAGATATAGGAGAATACAGATCATTGACTCTATATTAAGGCAACTAGTCATTTTCACAATATACATGACCCTTTTAGGAGAGCTCTCTCTTCGGTTATCAATCAAACTCTGCTGTAGAGCCCCATCCCCACATAATAGAGAACACTGACAAGAATAAGAGAGGGACAAATACATTAAAAGATAGAGTGAACACTGCTCATTTTCCTTCAGAGATTATGACAGACATCCTCTCACGCTTGGTTGTGGAACAACTTCTACAATTGAGGGGGTTTCCAAACCTTGGTGCAGTCTCATTGACAGCCCTCATTTCATCAAATTGCACCAACAAGTGAAGGAAACCAAAAAAAATCGTGACCCTATACTGAATGGACTGCGACAGAGCATTATAACATACCTCACTTCACCAGTGTAGGGTTGTAGGCACCACCTTTCTTAACCCAACAGTTCTAGGCAGCATCACGGCGAGGTAAATTTTTCACCAGATGAAGAAACACAAATGGAGGGCTTAAGACAACCTATGCAATTGAAACATATACATCATATCAAAGCCTTCAGCCCATATCACATACACCAACGTATACATGTATGAACTAGTGACCTATTACAACGCAGGGAGGATGAGCTACAACTACATATGCTCTTTTGTTAAATAATTGTAAGAGACTAGAAAAGAAAAAGGTTACAACATTTAAGAAAAATTGTTTTTAATTAAATATTTGGGCTGCCAATAACTATATTTCAGTATTTATAAAACGGGTTGAAAGTGGTTCAAGTAATTCACCGGTACGAGCCCAATACATTTTGGGATCCTGTGTTTGGGTCATGGTGCATCTTAGTGTTGTTACTTAGTGTGGTATGGAGGTGTGGGTTGTTTGGTCATTGGGCTCCTTTATAGGAGGGCCCAATGACTATTTATGATTATTATGTCTGGTCCCCTCTCCGCTCCCAAAAACCCTAGATGGCTCTTATAAATAAGATCAGTTGGGGGATTGTTAGCCCTATCGAAAAACAAAAAGAGTGGGAGTAGGAGGCACTACTAAATTTTCTGTAAAAAACGGCAGGTGCAAACCGCCGTTAAAAGATCAAAAACCGCCGTTAAAAGTCTAAACGGCGGCCCAAATGGCGGTTTACTCACCGTCGTTGATCTCGGCGTCGGGAAAAATAACCGACGGTTTTCCCCGCCATTAAAATAAACGGCGTTTGAGATTAACCGCCGATAATTAACGGCATTTCACACAAAACCGTCGTTTTTTTTATTAACATGTTTTAATTTTTTCATAAAACTAAATTCATTTTTATTTAATTTTATTCTAGCACAATACCTTTTATTTGAGTTTTTCTACAATAAACTAAATTTCTTGAAATTAGTATTTCTCATATCCATTCATCAGGAGGCCAAAGAATAAAATGTTCATAGTCCAAAATCAACCCAGAATCAGATGTTCAGTTCATTATCCAAAATCGATCTTTTCAGATCGAATCAACACAGAAGCTGATGTTCAATACCCAGAGTCAACTTTTTAGATCGAATAACTACATATTGTTCTTTATTCGATTCAGCCTCTATAGATCGAGGAAGTTAGAGTGGGTGGGAGCGAAGATAGAGATGGAGAAACGGATCTGAGAAACAAGTAGAAGGAGAACGAACAGAGAAACAAAGAGAGAAAGAAACGGAAGTGCGAGAGGGAGAGAGGCAGATGAGAACGCTGAGAGAGAGGGAAAGAGGAAGACGAGAACGCAGAGTGCGAGGGAGAGAGGAAGACGTGAAAGGAGAGAGAGGGAGAGCGATGAATGAATCAGAAATAGATACAGAAGAGAGACAAGAGAATAAGAGAGGAAGAAAATAGAAGGAGAAAAAGAGATGGAGGAAGATGAAGGAGAGATTACCTTTCCGACCACCATCACCATACCGGTCACCATTGACGAGGAGGAGAGGATGAGGGAGGGAGGGAGGGAGGCGAATCTGAGGAGGAGAGGATGAGGGAGGGAGGCGGATCTGATTTGCAATGGAGGAAGAGAGTGGTAGAAAGAATTGGCGTCCTACCCGTCTGGTGAATTGGTCTTTGAAAAATACCCGTCTCTCACTATGTTTGGCGTGCGTAACCCACGCGTGGGTTACACAATTTAATCAACTAAATTAACACTTAATTAGGCAAATTTTTAAAACAAACCTATACACATCATCATCCGGGGCACCCTCTCGAATTCACTATCACTCCAACTGCAACTCACTCTCTCTCTCTTCTCTGCAAGTCACTCACCGTCGCTCGCTGCAACTGCACCCATGGCTTCCGCTGGTTCTTCTTCTTCCTCCGCTCCGGCCGCCCTCTTGCCCCTTACCAACCCCGTCTCCACTGAGACACCCACCGTCGGCGAAGAGGTTGGCCTTTTCAAATACCCCTTTTCTCAATTCTGTAACTTATTTCATGTACATGTTTGTAATTGATGTTTGAATCAAAGAAAACAACTCATAGTTTGAATCTGTTGTCACCTGTAAAATTTGATCATAATTCCACGAAATCAAGAACTCGGACGAGATCCAGATCTAGAACTCGGACGATGACCTGTTCTAGATCTTGGAACTCGTACGAGTAGTTCTCGTCTCAGTATCACGAGATGAATACTGAGACGAGAACCTATAAAACTGGGACGAGGATAAAGCAAGACCCTGCCGAGGAGCAGTTTACTCGTCTTGAGACGAGAACTTCACGCTCCTCTCTGTATAAGCCCGCTTATACTGAGACGAGCATGACTCTCGTCTCGGTTAAGACCAGTTTATACTGGGACGAGCAATGTTCTCGTCTCGGTAGAGACCAGCTTATACTGAGACGAGAGTCATGCTCGTCTCAGTATATCAAGTTTATACTGCTCGTCTCAGCAGTTAGAAGATGAAAAAAAACCCATTGTTTCATTCCAGACTTAGAACAGTCCTGCAACTTGAACACTTAAAATTATTTATCTGTATAGACTTGAACAGTAATGGATCTCACATCAACACTTCACGTAAAAAAAAATGTGACACACTTATACTGAATCTAAATTCAGTAACACTTGTACCCTCAAAAAAGATTCAGTAACACTTATAATAAGTAAAAAAATTATAAACTTTTAAGTAACAGACCATTATAAATAGTTTGAATTATTTCATTATTTATCTGACATTATTAATGAAAGTTTAATTTGAATTGTAGAAGCAAATAATCAAGGTTTCGGAGTTCGACGAGAAGTTGGGAGATGTACCACTTCCATTGTGCCAGGAAAAAGTCGAGAAAGGAAACATCACTAGGAGGGTAGCCTTGAAAGGGTACAAGCAGAGTTTGCAATACGTCTGCCCTGAGGTTCGGGAATTGAATGAAGAAAGGCTCCCCCAGCTGAAGTTTTTGTTGGACATCCATTGCGCGAGCAACGTTACCTTTCCTAGTATGGTTGTGAATCTTGTCATGCACGCTTTGATGAACACGGAGAAAAAAGATCCTGAGTTTTGGTTCTACATAAACAACATGCCAGTTCGGTTTGGATTGCAGGAGTTTTGTTTAGTTTCGGGGTTGAGCTTCAACGAAACAACTGGTTTTGGTGATAAAGAGCATGCATACTCGTGGGCTGCAAAGTATTTCCCTGATCACAGGCTTGGTAACAACATCAATGTATCTGAGATTGAAAGTGTTTTGCATGACCTGAAGGCCAAAATGAAAGATTTGACTGAGGAGGAGAAATTTGATTATGCGAGACTGCTAATGGTACGCCTGATTGGACGAATGACATTTGTGAAAACCAATGCGGACACAATATCCATGACACCGTTTGGCCTGCTTTCGGATTTTGAATGGGCAAACAAATTCGGATGGGCCAGGTACTTGTGGCGAGGTTTCGCTGAGCAAGTGGCTCAGGAAGCTTGGAAGAAAGGTACGGATGGCCTCGGTCGTCGGAAGTACAACATGTTGAACTTTCCGCACATATTTCTGGCATGGATTTGCGAGGCCATACCCCACCTTGGTGATCAGCTGGGAAAACAGAGGGCAGGTGAGGAAAGGAAGTTGTCGCGCTTAGCTAATTGGACGTGGAGAGGATGCGCATTGGGATTGAAAGAAGCAGCGGAATGCTGGAGTGAGATAAAGTATGTTAATCCTACCCTCGTCCCAATGGAGGAAGAGAAGAAACAACACTACTGGATTAGCTTCATTGAGTACAGGAGGACTCACCCCGGCCAACCACTTCACCCCAGG